>OU744722.1:83867737-85191642 GCA_916613615.1 Steromphala cineraria
AGAGAGAGAGAGAGAGAGAGAGATTATTTATAGTTATTAGAAATTCGTATATAGTTATCATGTCAGTTTTTGTATAAAAACTTCGAAAATATAGGTCCATGACATATACAAACATATTTTGTCCTTCTTTGAATAAATTTACTAAGATTAGATTTTTATTATTTGTTTAGTTTTCATAATGGTGTCTGTGAGCTACATGGCACTTTGTATGGTAATGGCTTATTATAGGTGTTTAACATATCACACTTTCGCATGGGGCACTTTGCCCCAAACTACAGCAAGTTGCATTCTAAACATGTTAATATGCCCAGAAAACACGTTTATATGTTAGGGGGCGCGCTTTGCCCTGGTCTTCCCTACAGCCATGACCCTCCCCACCGGTAGCACGGCACTCACTATTTCCCAACAAATAAGGTTTTATTTCGGGTAGCATTAATTAATTATCTCTATGACTGGATATTGTAGGAAAAGCTTCCGATATGGCTTCTTTTGAAAAAATCACGAACACACAGTAACTGTTGTTTTCTTGAAATCAATTCGACAGTCATGAATGGTAGAGTCTACAGGACAATTTCGTTTCCTACGACCAGTCCGACTTTTCATACAAACCCTGAGCGGGTCGCTCAAACATGTCGGAGCCTGCATTTGACAGAAAATAGAGGGATACGGCTGCGTATGGACAAGGTTCAACTTCTACAACAGTGTTATTACAACAATTCCAATTTGTTTTTATGAATATCACATTTGGCTTCGTGTTAAACATCAACGATCGTCCATAAGGAACCGAAATCATCTTTTCTTGTGACAGCTTCCAAAACTAGTCCAGCATGCTAGACGTCTTCCTACGTCGACGTCTAGGATCCGAAGCCTATTTTTACTGTAGCAAGTTCCCGACGAATTTGCTCGGGAACATTTTTTACTTGCTATGTCAGTGAAAATGAAACATCCACTATAAATCGACATACGGATCGAAAGATTGAACCTTATACTCTAACTTCATCTTGTTGTCTCACCTTTGAAAATTTTCTTTATTATTCAGTTACATTGAATTCATCGCTACCCCCACTTTTCAGCGAGTTTGTGTCAGCCATCTTGAGCTGTTACGTCACGAGGTCAAGTGTGAATGACTGATTTTAAAAACTCGGATCGGGAATGAAACGGAGGACATACACGCTTTCAACTTAACTGTTGTAGACAGTGCAGAAACAACTGTGCATGTAGTTGACATCTAGAATTTGATGGAAATCGTTTGTTTTGAATTTGAATTCTCATGCAGAGATCATTTTAATCTACATAAGGCATTTGAAACACATTAAATGAAGTATGTGGTAGTATTTGTTACTGTAATATTTTCCTTACCAGGAATAGCATTATTTAAAATTAATTAAGCATGACACATTTGAAGGCCTTTTTTTGAAAAAAGATTTCTGAATTTATATTTTTCTATTATTTAAAATAAATTATTTAATTGGCAAAATCCTCATTTGCCATATTTGTTATAAAATTAATGTAAGTTTGTTTGAATTTATTGAAAAGATTTGTCATAGTTAAGTTTTTATTTGTAAATTTATTTCTTTTTACATTTTTTAAACATTTTTTTTTTTTATATTGTTTTTTTCTTCTAAAACATTATTCTTTCATTGGCAAAATCCTCATCTATCATATTTTAAAAGAAAATTCATGTAAGTTTGTTTGAATTATCAAGTTAATGAAATAAACCATAGAATACTGACGTATAAAATAATATTAAAATTGCTCTCTTCCAAAAGGAAAAAGGCAAATGATATTGCAGTTTACATTAATGTTATATAACAATAGACAAAATGACTATTTATCCCTTGAAGGTTAAACCACAAAATGTAATTCTATTTGAAATGATGCAAAATTGATTTGAATTGTATACAAATTGATCAATTTGAATAAAAAAAACTTTAAACAAGGAAAATGGTCGAAAAGAAATTCATAAAACATTCGTACCTTTACTTTTTTTCTATTCAAACGTCAAACTGTTGTCTTTTTTTGCAGATCGACATGTTGACAGGATGTAGTTGAAATAAATATTGTCATATCTTAGCTGCATAGATTTTGCAGAACATACTAGTGTCACATTTGTTTGTACAGATAAATGTGTATGAATTTAAGTTTGACAATTTCTGCTTATAATAATTACAAATCTCATGGACATTTTCTTAAAATTTGTTTGTTCTGACAACTATGGTAAGTCATTGCTGTTTTGTTGTTACATGTGTATTTGACTGTTTGCTGGAATTCTACGTGAAAGAAAACTTGGTAAACATGGATCAGGTAAGCAGGTAAGTAATAATAAATAATTCATAAACCCCAGATAATTTCTTCCAATCTTTCCAATTTTAGGAAAGACAGATATGGAATTAAAAAGCATTCTTTTCATTAGATTTATTTTTGTAAAATAATATATTTAAAACCACGTTGTAAACCTCCATGGGATAATAAATAGTTTCAGCATGCAACATCAAACATAAAATGATATAATTTAGATTAATCTGACCCTTCTGAGAGAAAAAATACAAAATAAAATGGTACTTTAGTTTATTAGTTTAAATTTTGTGTTTCATAATTCTTTATGTTACTCAAGATGACATTGAAAAATAATCCTATCATAAAATTCAATGTTGGTTGTTGTTACTATCAAAATTCTTCAGCATTCATGAATAAAAAAGTAATCATACAAATAAATATATGTATAACAACACAAAGCACTTTACAAAGGATTGAATCATTTTATTAAGTATAGCAACATAAATGATTCCTTTGTTAAGAATGTAAGTTAATGATATAATGTTTAAAAAAGTCAACAAATTTTGTTTCTGCACTGTAACAGTGAAGTCGAACATGTGTATGTCCTCCGTTTCATTCCCGATCCGGGTTTTCAAAATCAGTCAATGACACTTGACCTCGTGACGTAACAGCTCAAGATGGCTGACACAAACTCGCTGAAAAGCAGGGGTAGTGATGATTTCAATGTAACTGAATAATAAAGAAAATTTTCAAAGGTGAGACAACAACATGAAGTTAGAGTATAAGGTTCGATCTTTCGATCCGTGTGTCGATTAATAATAGATGTTTCGTTTTTACTGACTTAGAAGGTAGAAAGCGCCCCCGAGCATAATCGTCGGGAACCTGCTACAGTAAAAATAGGCTTGGGATCCTAAACTTCGCGTGCGCAGTTATCGCACATAAAGCGAAGTTTAGGTTATCTGAACTACTTCCAAAACATGACTTCCGGAAATAAACAATAACAAATAATGGTGTCGCCAGAACATGCATCTTGACACATATTAGCACGTGTATTGGCATTGGAGATCTATATTATTCCATGTGCACGTGAATGAGTATTATATAACCATGGCAATGGACGAATTATTTGCAAAACGTCTCCCTATTCTGTTCAAGTCATCAGACAGAGAGGACAGGTAAAACTTCACATTCTATATAAAATTTAACCTTTTTGTTTATTTTTTTAGCGTACTTTTGCTTCTTTTTCTTGTAAAGTCATGTCAATAATTTTGCAAATTAACGCTTTATACGATACTATTTTCACCTCAAATATATGTTGCTTTTAGATGTATGATGATAGTACCTGAGTGAGTGCCAGTGTATAAAATAGATTGGAAACCTAGCCCGTCCTGAAAATTAATTGGTCAATTCCTTAGGGGAAAATAAAGGAAACTTTTGAAAAGTTACCAGTCTGACCAAAAAGTAACCAGTCCTGGCAAAAAGTACCCAGTCAAGTACTGGCAGACGGGCTATATTTTAAACACTGATAGTACATATTCATTTTTTTATATGCTATGCGGTGATAGACTGAGTTTTCAGTTCTAGAAAAGTGTTCTCGCCACTGAGTGTGATACCACTTTTTTAAGTCAGTGAAAATACCACAGAGAGGAGGACGTCATGTGTACAATGGTTTGACATCACTTCTACAATCACTAAGTTATGATCAACAATATGCTATGACGTTGCCAGAAAACTCTCGAGTCAAAACCTTTTGGACATAAATTACCACATTTTCAACCACAGAGACATACAATAAACAGAATATCTTTTGTTTTGAGTGTGATATCACTTAATTATCTCTCATCTTGTGACGGGGTAAGGCCTATATCCTCCATCACTCGATGAGAGATAAGTGATATCACACTCAAAAGATTTTATCTATATAACATCACTTTATTATGTGAGCATATTTTCCGGCATTCCGATTGGTCGAGAACTGGTCACATGACAGTCGACAGAAAGTGATATTGACTTGGCCCCCCTGACCCCGAGTCTGACCAAAAGGGATATTGACTTGAGTTACTAAAAATAGAGCCGATGACGTCAACCCATTGTTTCATGACGTCATGGCATTGTGATCATGACGTCATGGTATTCCTATCATTACGTCATTGACCCGTCCTTGCCAACAATCGAGCCCAAATGCCGGTCATTGCTGTAGTTTTCCATTATCTTTTGTTTTTTTGACCGAGACATAATAAAACAATTATGGACTGGTGAATTCGGTCAATACCTGTGTTTATATACCCGAGGAAAATAATATCAAATTTATTACAATTCTATGACAGCGACCAACGACACACAAGCGAGAGTGACTAGGGACCCAGTCCAAGGGAGGTAATTGCCACAGAAAAATCTGGCATACCGTTATAAATACACTCAGTGGCTTAGAGGATACTAAGCGACCTTCCATTTGATACTGTTTCTGTCAAACGACTTAATGATAGTGTATAAAAGAGCGAAAACAAGTTTGATACCAAATCATTCATGAGTTTGATAAAATAAATATTAAATTGAATGGAGTTTAGCATTCTGCTTATTACTTGCAAAATCAGTGACAGTTTGCTGAAACAGACATTTCTGCGACCTCGACAGCCATTGTGACAACGCGATTCCACAATGACGACACAACCACACACTTCTGTGACACCATACTTCAGTTGTGTTATTACACTTGTTTAATATTCCTATATCAGTGTTTGAAATAAGCTAAAAATGTTGCCAGCCCAAAATTGGTATAATTTTGTAAATTATAATGCTAAAATTTAAGGAAAAGCTCAAAAAGTTACCAGTCCCGACCAAAAGTAACCAGTACCGGGCTGTCGGACAGGCCTTATTCCATACACTGCCTATATACATAAATATTACACTGAGATATCTTACATGTGTGAGTTATAAACATGGGTACTAACATTTCATTATATGATTCCATACATTTTTGCCTGCTATTAATGTGTATGACTCTCATATTTAGACGGATGTCTATTCATCTAAAGATGGGATTAGAAACTATCACTTCTCCACTCCATAAAAAGGTAATTAAGTTGCTTATACATGAGTAATTATTAATCTATCTATAGGCCTTTATTAAAAACTAAATGGCCTTTATCACATCAAATCTTGTCACAGATGATATGATGAAACATGGCCTGGATATTTCCCAAGCTTTATGAAATACATGTACTAAACATACAGCTGATTTGAGTAAGTACTACATTATAGTCTTTAAAGATATATGTTTCTGATATGACAAATTATCTTATTT
This sequence comes from Steromphala cineraria, assembly GCA_916613615.1. Classification (NCBI taxonomy): domain Eukaryota; kingdom Metazoa; phylum Mollusca; class Gastropoda; order Trochida; family Trochidae; genus Steromphala; species Steromphala cineraria. The sequence continues at coordinate 83,873,319 of OU744722.1, forward strand.
TTTCCAAGGAATTGGTGGTTCGACTGACGGATGAGAGGGATCTGTTCTTCCTCTATACTCTTCGACTCGGAGAAGAAGACTTTCAGAGGTGATTACCGCCAGATTCATATTCTAGTTGAAAACAAGAACTAGATGATTGATAACTCCATTTTGCACCAGGAAACAGTTTGAAAAATCTCAAATTGTATTTTCAAAATTGAGAAATAGCTTGTATATTTGGTAAGAAACTTATGAAAGGATTCATTAAATGAAGAACTATATGTCTGTTGTCTTGTTTCAGTTTGAAGGTCCAGCAAGGACTGCTTGTTGATTTTGGAGCGTTCCCCCAGAAGTTTATAGATCTGCTGGAGATGTGCATCAAAGAGGAGCACAAAGAAGTTCCCAAGTCAGTATATTCTTAAATATTTTGTTCAAAAACAATTGATCTTAAAAACATTTCTTCTTTTTAGATTCTTGTGATTTGAAGGATTGAAAGTTGAGTAGGATACCAAGCGTCGTGACTTAATATCCAACCACTCAGATAAATATTATCTCTGAGACCTTGCACTTACAATGAATCTGAATACCTTATTCAGCAGTTTTCGCTGATAACTTCTGTGTCAAGTTGTAATCCTGATTTTCCTGGCATTTGTCAACAGTTATTGTGATTATATCTGAAGATATATTATGAATACTAAAACAAGCACACATGGCAACGAAAAATTGTTATGTATCATAAAAGAAGCAGCCTTTCTACCTCCAAAATTATGTCCCTTGTTATAGTTTCATTTTCAACCCACCTCCTCCCCCCTGTTTTTCATGCATTTCATAAACTAGAGCTCATGGTTTGAAGATATGTCTATGATATATGAATATAAACAAAATGAACACTAATGATTTGGTATTCATGGTAACTATAACAGCCTTTTAAACTCATTCTTCTTTTCCCGCAGGTTCATTCTGCACTTTGTGAGCCAGGGCTCATTGAGCGGAGACCGGAGCACGGGGACGCTGAACGTGATAGAGACGAACCCGTTCAAGCACCTGACCCACCTGTCCCTCCGCTTCCTCCCCGGCCAGGATACCGACGTCAAGAAGTACCTCGCCGACTGTCTCAAACAACTCAAGGTGGGGGCTGGTTTAGTTCAGAATTAATTAATGCCTTTATTTGTGGAAGCTTAAAGTTCAATACAACTAAAACTAAAAGTTCCTTTAAGAAAACATTAACATACTCAAACAGTATAAATTTTAAAATTTACTTGTATCATATGTATGAAGAAGTACCTGGTCGTCTGTCTGAAACAGCTCAAGGTAAGGTGTTGCTTCAGTCTTGTTTTACATTTTGGTGCTCAAAGTGCATTGTTTGTACGTAATTGGGGAGGTACCATTAGATTTTACAGCTCTGAGTGCAAATCTGGAACTGATTGTATAGGCTCTTCTTCAAATCCAGGTCATAAAGTTGTCCTTGTCTTCCTTAAATTGGTTATCAGAGTAAATAGAAAAATTTGCCCAAATGACTGATCTTATATCAACAGTATTCTGTAGATTGATTGAACAAGCTCAGATAAAATTTAGCTGTAGCAACATGGATAATAAAAAAATTAAATATAAAAAATCAAAAAAAATCTTAATGAATGACCCCTCAGATGGGTTATCTTTACCAGTGCCCCCTTTGACAATTTGTTATCTGAAACATCCTTCTTTCTTAATTCAGATTTAAGTAGTTACTGTTTGTCAGATAAAAATGTTTATAAAATTAATTATTGTCAGGTATGTTAAATTCCATGTTGTGGAGATAGTTATTAAACCATAAGCTGTAGGAGACGAACGCCCTGCTCCAACAATTCAGATTTAAGTACCGGTAGTTATTGTATGTCAGATAAAAATGTTATAAAAATTAATTATTGTTAGATATGTTAAATTCCATGTCGTGTAGATAGTTATTAAACCATATGTCTGTAGGAGACGAACGCCCTGCTCCAACAGAGACTAGAGCACACCCACGGAGACCTCTCTACCAAGCTGGAGACTACACAGGAGGTAATACTTGTCTTGCTTCTTACTTACTTGTAGATTGCTCATTTTCATTCTTCCCTCAGATCCTATTCAAACCTTATCTTTATGATATAACCTCTTTTATAAAGCAATAGTTTTCTCCTTGCTGTGAGAGATACTTCAAATTGGTTTCAAGTTTGTAATTCAATAAGAATTGCTGTTTCAAATCTAGTGAAACTATTCTTGTTACTGTCATGAAGACAAGAGTAAAGAGGATGAGTTAGAAGAAAGGGATAAAGTACAAAAACCAATTATTACAAGGCCTTGGTAGACAGCCTTTTGACTTGCTGACCTTTTCCTTTATTTGATAGAAGCAAGATTTGTTTGTGGATAGTGCTGATAAAACCTTAAACGCCAACTCATGTATGTGAATTAATAGAAAACTAGAATAGAGAATAAATAAATTAACCAACATGCCTCTCCCCAGACCCTGAGCTCCAAGTCCACAGAACTAGAGAGTCTGAAGGTGGAATGGAAGTCTCGCATGTCATCAATCACCTCGCAACACAAGGAGGAGATGGCTGCCGAGAAGGAACGTTCTTTACAGGTCTGAATAAATATTACTTCTAGCTTTTATATATAAATCCTTACCCTTTCACCTTACAAGCCATAAATCAGGCGCGAAACCTTGTTTGTAACAGTCTCTACAGGTGTGGACAGTGGTGAAACATTGCTTCTAGCTTTTGTATAATGTTCATTTCATTACCCCTTTACCCCTACAAGCCAAAATCAGCCTGCAAACGTATTTGTTACTTGTTTCATATAACAAACTTGTCCCTAAATTATCAATTTGAAGCTACACTCTATACGCTAAACTTTAAATTAAGTTTAGAGCTTTAATAATTTCTGTTACATCCCGCTAATTTTCACAGTAAATAACTTCTGAAAATCAGACAATCAGTAGGTAGTTCTAATTTTATCTATGAAAAATATATTAAAATCATTATTGCTACACTGTGAGAATCTTAACCAAATAAACACCAGGAAATTTTAGGACACATTTTATTCTAACAATACTCTTACACTAAGAACTATTCATCATTATTATTATATATATGCATGTTGTGTGACAGATCCAGGGAGGACTGCAGCAGAGGTTTGAGCGAGAGAGGAGGGAGCTGGAGCAGGCACACGCTAAGATCGTCAAGCAGCTCGAGGGACGGCTGTACGAGGTGGAGGGCGTCAGCAAGGTCAGGGCTCTCATATAACTGTGTAGTTTCTCAGTTCCTCAGACTATGAAAAAGTCATTTCTTATCCAACATTATTCAGTATCATTTTGTAATAAAAATAATAATGTGATTTGAAAATAGTCCTCACTTGTTAATGTTGTTATTAAGAAAAATTGCTAATACCGTATCCTCGCGGGTATAAGACCAAATTCGACTCAACTAGCAACTCGCATCAATATTCCTCTTAGTTGGGTTGACTCACAGTTTAACGTCCACCCCCCTATTTTCAAAATATTTGTTTGCCGGTTCACCTGGTCTTATGCCTGCGAGGATACGGTATAGAAATTGAAGATGATAATTGTCTATTAGAAATCTATGTGTTATGGAAATGATATTTTCATTAACTCTCTCTCTCTTCAGGATCTGACAGACAGGAAGTACAAGTCAGAGTCCACTGTCCGAGAACTTAAATCAAAGCTTGCTAGTCTAGAAGAGGAACACAATCGTGCCAAACAGGAAGTCCAGTTGCTACGGAAACAGAACTCAACGTTGGACTCCGAGCAACACGAGCAGACCAAACAACTGAACCAGCTGAACACAAAGATCGCGGTCATGGAGCAGGAGTTGAAGGACAAGGAGGTCGTCCTCTCAAAGTCCTCAGATCTCCTCGGGTCTGAGCAGGATAAGAAGGTATGTCCTTTCTCTGTTCAGTGTATTCGGGTGTCTAGCTGTGCATATTTATTGCCATTCTGTTAAATCTGCAAATATTAACTCCAACTCACTCACTTACTCACCCAAATGCCTTTTTTTGATTATGGGTGCTTTAATATTTGTCTGTATTTTTTTTGTTTCTGTTTCTTGAGGAGCCTGAAACACAATATTTCAAGCCCTTGTGTTCTTACATTTCAGAACCATTACTATTGCTTGATCAGAGTAATTTCATTTGCTGGTTATATAAAGAGCTATTAGAAGGCTTTTGCCTTGATAGATATCAGATATGATAGGGAAAGCTTGAAACTGGAAACAGCAGGATACTGGTGTTGTCAAAAATGACTTTGAAGAAAGGGAATTCACAACAATTTGTCCTACATTTTCCAACAGCGGAAGTACGAGGAAGACCTGGACAGGAAGCAGAGGGAGACGAACAAACTCGAGGCCAAGGTCAAGGCCATGGGGGAGGAGTTGAAGAAAGGGAACGAAATCATCAAGAAGCTACAGGAGGAAATAAAGAGCAGTCGAGCCAAGGTGAACAATTGATGAAAGCTTATTATGTTGCTTTATGAAATTTTTGTATCACGTGAAAGTTATGGTTGCATAGGATAAGTATTGAAGCCTCATTGATACATATCAGATATGGGCAAGATGAAAACTGTGTTTTTGCTTCAATAAGATCTGACAAGCATAGAATCAAAGGATTTATTCCTCAATGAACTAAAATGTTTGTTTTTGTTAGATACTCTAATCTGTCAGCTTCTACTCTGAACTTTCCTTTGTAAAGGTCCTCTGAGCAGTTTTATTAAAGGTAGGCACTATGCAAATGCATCATCATCCTCCTCATGGCCCTGTAGGTGAAGTTACGGACGCAGATCGCGACGGAGCAGGAGAAACTGCTGGGAGAGAAGGATCAGGAACTGGAGAAACTCAGACAGGATCTCGCCGTCACCAAGGATACACTCCGCAACAGGGAGGATGAGGTCGGTGTTAAATGTTTATTCACTTATGTTGAGGTCATTATATGAAATACAAGAATGGAGACCTGACTTCGAAGGCGTTCTGACTATTTTGGTTTATTGGCTTTACTGGTAAATCAAATTCAGACATTAAAAAAACCAAGATGCAATCATGTGACAAATCTGTAAATATGATATTTATGAACATTATTATCTTTTCATGTATATTTTTTTTAGTCATGTGAATTTTAACTGACCAATGACATCCTACAGATAAAATAGGGGTAATTTAATCTCCATAATGATTTCTGCAGTTTAATTACAAAATTCAATAAACTTGGTAATGAAACATCTAAACTTAGCATTAGAATTTGCTTCAAACTTGCTTGCCAATAAATGAAAAATACCTTTAAACCATTGGTTCTATATATTTATAATCTACTGATGTCAGATTGTACAACTGTTTGATTTAGAACAAGAGACTATCGGAGGGTGTGGAGACAACTACAGCCAAACTGGAGGAGAGCAGACAGCTCCTCAAGACTAACGAAAACGGTAAGATTTTTTGCACGATTTATCGGGAAATGACTTGTATTGCATTTTGTGTTCAATCTTTTTCTTAAAATCGACGTACATTATCTAAGGTCTCGTTATACAGTTTTTTTCCCCATAGACTCCAATGTTAAATTGCCATTGGTCATTGACTTGTCGCTCCTTTACAATTGAATCAGAACACTATTAACCACTAGCAGCAGTAAGATATGCATAATCCTGATAAAAAAATCAATGAAATACTATACATTGACTTTACTACTTTTTAGCTACAGCTATTTGAAAATATACCCTATGAAATTCACACATGGAAATTCTTTGAGTGGGTCACCTGACCTTCCGCAATTGGCATAGCAATATATGACTCTTACATGCTGACAGCCAAGTATATTAGCTAATTCTGAATGAAAGACTTATTCTAATACCTCAAATAACTTTTCTTTTAGGGGTAAAACACTGTCTGACCTCTATTTGCTCTCTGAAGTGGGAACTCTTTGGCCCCCGTTCACAATGAAAAAACTGTATAACGAGACATAATGTTCTTTGGGTTTTGATTTCACATGAAACAGCAATAACCAAAGCGAGGTTGGTTTGTAGTTATTTTGTTATATCAAATGCCTCTTGTTTTCTTGGTCTAGACACAAACTTACTTATTAAATTCCAAGCAAGACTTCTTGCTGAAAAAGGGGAGTAAAAGGTCTGCTTACTAAATTATTTGACATGTACTTCACTTATGAAATAAATTCTAAGGGTCTGAGTTAAATATTGGCATAAGATGTATTCAATTGGTATTAAAGTATAATTTTTTATTGTCTAGATTTTTTTTTATTAATCCAGTGATACAGTGGCTGAACAAGCAGATAAACGAACAGCAGATGACCCATCACAGAGTCGGAGCCTTCGAAATGCCACCTAATGCAGCAGCCATTGCCAGATCTGGGGGATCAGCCATGGTAAATATATATATACAATTTTTCATCAATAACAGCCTGTAAAGATAATAGGTTAAATTACAATCAGGGAATTTGCGAAAAGTATAATTTTTAGTCTATTTTGTTACATTTAGATTTTTTAAAATAAATTTAATTCAATTGCAATGCCCTGTATGTATGATTCCAGCACAACTTCAGTACATCAAGCTATGGCTCAGTGTCCTCGCATCATAGCGACAATCCCATGATGCAACAGCACCCGGTCGGAGTACCTCGGCAGTATCCCAACCCTCACAGACCACCTCAGGTAAATATTGTATTTAAAATCTGTCGGTATTTTTTCTTTTTCTTGAACTTACTTTTATTCCAAACAGTTTTTGATGTTGATACTCAGCCGAAGCTCATCACCCCTGTTCACAATTTTACCGATTTGTTTGCCCCATATTTCAACCTTTTCCAAGTCTTATGAATCACTGAAAAATCCATAGCAAGTCTACATTAAGTTATTTTATCAATACGATGATAATCCTTTTAGACCCATTTTGATGAACTTGAGAGTTCCAGATCTCTTGCAATCAGTCATTTTAGATGATATTTTACAGTAGATGTATATGCTATGTAACACAGGTCCAGTACAACCCTGGCCACCCAAGGCGGAGTGGTCTCCCGATGCCGGTGTCTAGCCGCCCCCCACCTCCAATACCAGAGGAGATTCGCCCAAACAACAATAGCAACAACAGCTCCCCAGCTTCCACCAAGTCTGCTGATAAGGAGAAGTGAGTCGTTGCTTCTCCATTGGAATTTTGGAATTGATATTGTAAAACACCTTGTTATGTTAACAATAATAACACTATGATATTCCTACCTATTTATTCTTCCAAGTGGAATTTAAGAAATGATACCTTTTTGGTGATCAACAAAGTAAAACAGCAAAAACAATAGAGTTATAATGTAAAAAGTGAAATAAAAGAGGAGATATTTTAAATGCCATATAAGAACATCAACAATGATCTAAATATCTCAATATCAACTCTTACTTCCAGTGACCCTCCAATCGATCTCAAGTTTCTGCAGAAGCGAGAGGACGCTATCCCAGTGCGAGGATTACTGAACCGAAGCAACTCCCCTCCCCCCATCTCAAACTCCGCCCCCCTCCCCATCTCAAACTCTGTGAGACTCAGTCAGCAGATGATCGTCCCCCGTACTGTTCAACCGCCCCTCGCCTCCGCCTACTTCCCCAGTCAGAGCAAGGCTTCCTGATAGAAGAGGGCAGGATGGGGTCTGATGTTAGCATGTGATCAAGGACATCTGTTTATGAAATGTCAGAGGAAGGCTAAGTGATGGAGATAGGAGATTCCTAAGCATTTAAACTAGGAAAGGATATCCCTGATCTGGCCAAAGGATTGATTTAAATTAAATTGCCCAACATAAATTATATGCCCAACATAACTTGTTTCAACCTCTGCTAAAGCAAGGCCTTCTGATGGGGGGTTGAAATACAAGGAGTTAAGGATATGGTTAAGGACACCTGATAACAGAATGTCCAACAGAGCATGTTTCAAACTACCAGAAAATGGCCTCCTGGTGGATCTGAAGATAGGATGTTATTTGAATGAATATTCAACATTGTTTGTTCCAACCTTGGTAAAGCAAGGCAGTACAGGGTCTGATGTAGGGATGTGATAAAGGGCACCTGTCAATGAAATGTACCTACTTCCAATGTCAGAGCAAGGCTTCTTGAAAAAAAAGGGAAGGAAAAGGTCTGCTTCAAGGATATGATTATAAATTAAATGTCGAACATTGCCTGTTGAAACAGGTCAGAGACACTAAACAATATATGAAGAGAAATTCACAGATGTCATCTACAAGACATACAAGTTAAAACATTTTATTTGGGTCCTTATGCATTCAAAAATCACTTCACTGCTGCTGTGACTGTGCTTTTTCAATCAGTCAGCTGTATGGCCATTTTGACTAATCACTGTGTGTTGTCGATTGACATTAAAAGATGGTTATGGAAGTACATGCCTGTCATTCTTGTTAATAAATGTAAAGAGTGGATCTCCTGCCATGAACATCACATGTTTATGATTTATTTATTCATATTTGGACAATCTTCTACACATTGCCCATTGCCATTTATAAATAGCTTGTCGTAGGTAAGTGTGCTTGAGCCATTCATCCTCAAGGAGGTGCTATTTGGTTTTATTATCAAGCAATATACTCTTGTGTTCATTCTAGAGTTTTCTATTTGTAAATAATGTGAAAAAACAAAAATGTTAAGAATATCATGCTAAAAAGTTTAAATCTTGATTACAAACAGTTGAATATGATAACTGCTTTATAAGAAAAGAGTTGTTCACTGTGGTGTATTTTCGCTGTTCTGGGTGAGAGATTAGGGATTACACAGTATTACTCATTAATCACATCATCACTGCTAGTCAAACTTTCAACAAAGCATTGACCTCTGCTCACCAGAAAATGCCTGATTTTGGACTTATTTTCATTTCTGATTGAAGCATATTTTGTGTTCACATTTCAGCTAATTTCTCGTATCCTGATTGTGAAAGGCACTTGTTCCACTGAACCATTCGAGAAATTATGAGCCTCTTGTTTGCTGAAATGAAATGACAAGACTTTGAAAGTGATTTGACTTTGATAACAGGAATATCGTGACTATAGCCTTGTATTATATCCATGATGAATTTTGTCAATTGTTTCAATTGTAAATATTAACATCTCAAAACATCATCTAAAAAGAAAGGTTAGCTAAGATGTCTAAGGAACTATTTATTCAGTGTTGTTTGTTCCAAAATGACAAGCTTGCCAAAATGTACAGAATAAAAGAAGTGCCACACAACTAAATATGTTGTTGTTGTTTGTTGATCACAGTGCAGAATAAGTTAGGATGATTGTATAATTGGCCACCAAACGTCAACAATAAATAAATTGTAAAACAGAAAATAACAAGATGTGTTTGTGAAACACAAATGCCCCCGGATGCATTCTGCTCGCTGTGTCAAGGTCAAGGTCACAAGGTCAAATGTCATGGTGTCATCTGAAAGGTCTCATCACAAGGGATCCATATGTCAAGTATCAAAGAGCTAGCTCTGACCAATCAAAAGTTATGACCAAGGTTAAAGTTTTTGTGGACAAACGGACAGACGGACGGACGGACGGAAAAGGTCAAATATCATGGTGTCATCTGAAAGGTCTCATCACAAGGGATACACATGTCAAGTATCAAAGACCTAGCACTGACAGTATAGAAACTATAGCCAAGGTTAAAGTTTTCGGAAAAGGCTCGCTGTGTCAAGTTCAAGGTCACAAGGTCAAATGTCATGGTGTCATCTGAAAGGTCTCATCACAAGGGATCCATATGTCAAGTATCAAAGACCTAGCTCTGACCAATCAAAAGTTATGACCAAGGTTAAAGTTTAAAATGCTCGCTGTGTGAAGGTCAAGGTCACAAGGTCAAATGTCATGGTGTCATCTGAAAGGTCTCATCACAAGGGATGCATATGTCAAGTATCAAGGAGCTAGCTCTGACCAATCAAAAGTTATGACCAAGGTTAAAGTTTTTGTGGACAAACGGACGGACGGACGAACGGACGGAAAAGGTCAAATATCATGGTGTCATCTGAAAGGTCTCATCACAAGGGATACACATGTCAAGTATCAAAGACCTAGCACTGACAGTATAGAAACTATAGCCAAGGTTAAAGTTTTCGGAAAAGGCTCGCTGTGTCAAGGTCAAGGTCACAAGGTCAAATGTCATGGTGTCATCTGAAAGGTCTCATCACAAGGGATCCATATGTCAAGTATCAAAGACCTAGCTCTGACCAATCAAAAGTTATGACCAAGGTTAAAGTTTTTTGTGGACAAACGGACAGACAGACAGACGGACGGACAGACGGACAGGTGAAAAACAATATACCCCCGGAATCTCCGATTCGGGGGCATAAAAAAGCATCACTCCTCTTTCTCCAACAAACTAAGGAAGATTAACTATCAAGGATCAAACAGAAGAGTTGAATCATAGATCAACTTTATTTACTTAAGAGTCATAGAACAAATTAATACAAAGATTCACATACAGTTCATTGGCTGTCATTTTTGTGTGAACACCTTTAATTTATTTCGTATAAGAAAAAGGAAATGCTTGGCTCAACATTCTATATTTGATTTATTATTGCTTCACTTAGTTTAAATACATTGTCTTTTACTTGGAGCCAAGTTTTTATTTTCATTTTCTTGACATCACCTTATAGGTCCCCCTAAATACATGCTACTGTCCCTTTAATCATTTGCGTTAGTGAAGTGGATTCGCATGGATACACTGCCTTGTACAATATTCTTGCATAGATAAACAAAATTTACTACAATTAGAAATATTCTATTTCCATTAAGTACCGGTAAGTCAGAGACCACTTTTCAGAAAGAAGACCAGAAGTTCCATTAACGTTGTTAACACAGGATTAAACAATCATCTCTGTAGGTTATCTTCCATCTAGAATGACTCAAAGTCATTGTTCTGAAACACGTAAGAAGATAACACATTGAACAGTTATTATTAATAAGGTATTTTCATCTTATGACATATTCTGAGTATCTTCATAAATCATGACATACAGATTTATATCAAATAGCAGAATACGTAAATATTAAGCTCAAACAGGTAAAATATGCCCATGAAAAAATACTTCTTTAGAGCATTTATGTTATTTTGTTATGTTGAATGCAATTCCTCAAACACAACACGAGAATAAAACCCATAAAAAGCAAAATTATTTGAGGTGTCCATATAATGATATTTGAGGGAGATCAAATGTATAAAACTTGATTTATCGCAGAACATTTTATTTTTATTTTTAATTAATAATCTTAAGTTAATGCTAAATCTACAGCCCTTTAACTGCCGACTCCGAAACGTGCCCATTTCATGCAAGTAGTAGTTACTAGCATAGTAAATTGTATGCATCGGATAATGGCAGGGACACTTTGTCCGAGAGGCCGGTACGAGAAAAGGTTTACAAAAGTGTCAGGATGTCAGGACTCTTTGGCCTAAGAGTTCCCGATATCGATAATGAACAGGACACTTTTATGAATGGTTGCCATGGACGACGAGGTCTAAGTGGGATGTAAAGGCCAGTGGGGGTCGTTAATACGAATACAACTTAGTCAGTTGTTCAATGCAGTTCATCTGAATAATATAAGTCACGATCACTTAATTCAAACGTTGTATTTTGTAACATAAATGAAGTGTATCACAAGTTCTTGGAAATAATAGAGGAACAGTAAGAAAAGATCGTATATATAACTTATACTTCTCATAAGAAGTTAAGGGTCAGAGTTACAATCTGCCCGACATGTTTATATGCATAGAGAAGATGTGAGTTCGTATTTCTAAGCGGAACTCTTGTTGAAATTGGTTCAGCTTATCCTGACGACAAAAACTGTGAAAAAGCAGTTGTCTTATTCAAAACGAGTACAACAGCATCTAGCTAAAAGAGGTCAGAGCTATGCATACTTAGCTAAACAGCATCCTGAAAAATCACAAATTCATACTCAAAACGAGGTTCCATGAAACTGTTTGTACGGCCATAACGCAATAAAGTCTTTCTTTTAAGTAGCCATGTGCATTTTCCAATTTTGGAACAAAACCACTACAGTGATGATGTCTCTTTCAAATGATAATTCGTCATGGTCAGACCTTAGCAAAACGATCTTAATTGAGAATGAAATCATTGTGTTGCTACATGGTGCTTCAAAAGAATGTGTTTCCTCTATGGCTGCAATAATGCAACATTCTGCCATCCTCCTACGCAAAGCCTAAAACTGTCAGTTTTATTCCTTGCTCCCGATCCCTAAGTTATCTGTGCTGATATCAGCGTCCCTACAGGCGATTGTTAGCAACCTCCAGTTACTTTCTGATTGGACTATTGGTTCCTCCTATAGTAAGCTAAAGAGCAAGCACAAAAAACTCAAGGGTCGACAGCAAGGCATAAAACTATCAGCAGTCATGCAATGCTTCTTCATAAAAATTATACTATGAAAATTTAATGAAGAAATATAAGTTTGACTTTAACTTCTTTTGAGTAGTATGTATGAAATAAATATAAGAACATGACTTTCAGTCTATTAAATACTTTGTTATAAGTAATAGGCTTACTAGTATTTCATGCATATGTGAAGATCAACTGGACTTGTTAGGGTCAATGTTAAAATAACAGGAGCTAGGATAGTTTCCATCCAGTTGATTAAAATGGATTTATCTGCTTGAATAAACACACGTTGACATCTAATTCCATTAAACCACCCAGTTGGAAGAACAGAAATACAAGACAGGCAGTGAGGTACGTAGAAATCGTTATGTTCCTTCTACGATACGGAGGCATCGTCCCCTAGATCCGAGTGCAGAGTCTCTGAGGTCCGTTACTGTCAGAGTTTCATGTGATCCAGTCGCCACCTTGGAGCTTCCATGACGTCATCATCTTCTTCCGATGACTCGTACGGCAGAATTCCTGCCAATCGTTGAGCTTCCTGCGTTTTAGCTGAAAGTGGTAACTCTGTCACAGGGTGCGGATCTTCAGGGGCACGTGGTGGGCGGTTTCTTATAAGCAAGTTTACTCCAGTACTCGGCCAATGGTTGGTCATCTTCAGATTCGTGTAGGCTTCTTGCTTCACCTTCAGAGACACCTCGTCTGCCCATTTGGCGGGAGTCATGCACACGAACACCACATAACGCCACCTATCGGGATTCTTCCGGCCTCGTATAGGGCGAGTATTTGCGTGTATGAGCCGCGAGTCCCACAAGACAATCCCGCCTTTAGGAGCGGGCACTCTCTTCCTCTCAAGCCCGTAATGCTCTGTGAAGAACTTCACATCCTCATTTCGCAGGTCTTCTAAAAACCACTTTGGATTCTCACGCAGTTTATCGACAGCGTAATCGTTCTCTTCATAATATCGGTGGAAGTATTTGTGGCTGCCCTCAATGACCTCAAACGTCCAGTCATCTTCCTCACAGGTCTCCAGATACACCGCCCCCTGGTACGCGTGTAGACCTTCTCTCTCCGGCCCCTGGTCAATGTGCAGCCAGTGACTTCCTGGAGAATGGAACTCCTCCTCACTACTCTCTGGGGGTCGACCAACAGCAACGGCATCAAAACTGCTCAAAAGCTTGTCTGTCCCCCATACTTCTTTGAATACGTGTTTCGCTTTCAGTCGGATTGCCCACGTGGGCTCCATATGCGCAACGCTGTACGTATGGATAAGAGATTTAGATGTAAAAGGGAATTTCTCCTTGAACAAGGCAAGCCAATCTTTGTAAATTCCTCTGTATTTATCGGCTTCCTCGGCTGAAAGGACGTTGTCAACCACCGTGTAACCTTTGACCTTCAGGTCTGCTCTGTGCTTGTCTGTCAGCATGGTGATTCCTGTGAACAATCAATTAAGAGTTCACTCACTAACGAAATTTAAGAACCATTAAAACGACGGTTCTATTCCTTTCAGATAGAACGGTAGATTTAGGGGTGGCTCGAGTTGTAAGCCAGCTATTTCGGTTTTTGTTTTAAATCAAGGAGAGGATTCGATCTAAAAGGATTAGAATCGGTCCTTCAATCGCAAACATGACATTAGTGTATTCATTCTCAAGACTGATTTTCTGATAAAAGTGCTCAAGTTTACATTAGTTGTTGGAGAGTCATTTTAGAAGTTTGAGATATCAAGAAGACAAGAAGTTTATAGATTTTCAACTTCTTTATTGTAGAATGCAGCGACATTTCGGTATATACCGTTTTCAAGCCTTGAAGCATTCTACTAGAATAAAGAAGTTGATAATCCATAAACTCCCTGTCTTCTTCTTCAAGTTTACATTTTAAATCTATAAAGTACATCAGACAACTAAGTTAATTAAAGTTTATTTTTCTCGTTGTAATAGAATTAAAAGAACATAATATTATCTCCTAAACATTAAAAGAAAATTCTGAAATACTGTTCATATAAACATTGATCGACGTGTGTTGTAAAAACCTTTGTCTTGTAACAATTGTTTTATTGTGTTTCATCTACTATAGCAATGTATATGTTTAAAAACATATACCACATCGACTTGTTAATATTTTATTACTGTGGTCGCGGTGCAAATTGCAAAGGGTTTAGTGATGGGTTTTTACTTTTTGATTATAGTTATTGTGTGATAAAAATGGTAAATCGGATGACAACTGAACTTAGGTATTCTTTTAAGTATTTGTTTAATCATAAACAGTCCTCACTTAGACAGCCTCATTGCACAGATTGTTGGAGGTCCGGCGCTTATTAGAGGAAATACGGTACATATTATTGGGTCACCATTCTTGGCAAAAACAGTTCGGTCATGTGATATTGCTTGACCTCAATGATAATAACTGGCCTGTTCTTATCATATTTAATAGTTTAACCATTTGACAAGTGATATATTTAATTTTCTTTAAATAGATAAGTTACGGAGGTGTCGAACAAGAGTATGCTATTCCCAACCTTACAGATATAATTTATATTGCAGGTCGGTTAGTGAATCTAGATCCAAAGTCGGAAAACAAGCTTACTTACGGTCACTGGCAAGCTTATCGCTGATTGGTTTGTATGTTTTTTAATGTACATTTTTAACCAATGAGGGAACAGATTCTCGCTTCCGGCACATTTACTAACGCGTGCACGACCATACTTGATTCCTTTAGCGGCGTCCCAGGAAACATGTGACCGGCGTACGCCTTGTCTATTAACAGGCTCAATCAAACTTGTTTGTGTCAGCTAACTATGAGATTGTGTTATTTAAAAGTTTTTATATCTTTTAAAGTTTTTTTCACTCACAGTGTGAGGGCAAAACTTTGAAAAATTTAATAATGGTTTAGTTTGATAAAGATAATGACTGAATTATGACTATTGACATAAATATTTGTTTTAAAATAAAAATTATTTTACTAATTGACTTTAAAACTAATGAAAAGATCTAAAAGGGGTTATGTTCAAAATGAAGAGTTATCTCCCCTTGATGTTAAATTTCATTGATAAGGCTAATTAGCCATTTGACTGTGAATGTCACTGTTAGGCTGGAAACACACTACGTCCGAATTTTCTTGCGATCCGTCATGCGATGCGATCCGATGCGTTTGTCATGTACACACTAGACGCGATTATATGTACGTTTAGCATTGCGTTTTATCTATGTCTTTACATTAGTTTCATGGTTTGAATGGAAACCCCCCACGATATGCACGAAATATGACGTCAGAAGGGAATCCTTCATGCGATTCCATTTGCGATGCGTCAAAAATAGGTGCAGCACCTATTTTCATCGCATCGGATCGCATCGCATTGACGCATCGTTCGTAGTGTGAGCGCTCTATGGAAAATACACGGTGTGCGTTTTTTTGACGCATCGCATGACGGATCGCAAGAAAATTCGGACGTAGTGTGTTTCCAGCCTTACCATTAATGTTATTACTGTGGAAGTCATCAATCAATATAATATTTTGTTTTTTTTTAAGTTTGAGATTACAACGGACCTCGAGGCAGATTACATGTAAGCCTATTGCAGGCCCCTGCGTACGCCGATCATGTACGTCTTATATATGTAAGTCGTTTGAACGAATCGAGGTTAGCCGTTATTTCGCGGGAATCAGTGGCACGAGAATCCGAGGTTTCCCAAAACATCACAAAGAGGGCGTGTTGGGACACGCACGGATACAGCACCCATCTTGTCACACTGTCAGGGGAAAGCGTCATCGATAGAAGACATTTAACTTAGCAAGGTGATGATACACGTGTTACTAATAGACTATTCTCGTGAAGTCATCAACAAATACATGTGCAAGTTGACCCATATAGACATGTTTATTTTGATAGATTGATGATTGTTATCTGGTTATAATATAATAACTTATATTACTGTTTTAGATCGAATGATTCGGGTTGCCTAAATGCAGTGTTTTAGACAGTGCCTCGCGATCCAATTTCTTTTCTGTGAAGCAGATACAGATGATTTGCTTTTACAAAAACATAAGAAAACTTAATTTTACATCTTTAGTAAAGATGATGTGGATAACTGGATATGCTATCCTAAAGGTATTTGTTTTGTGTCAAATTGTATTAAGTGATCGAATCGACTTTTTAGAATTCAGTTTCAGGCTGGTTATCTATAGGCATCGTAGATTGTGATTGAAATTAAAAAAGGAATATTACATAAAATCCAATGTATGCCTGTTCCAAATAATCTTCAAAGAATTGTAAGAATTACTCAAAATCTTTAAAATAATTCTAATTTTCCTTTCTTATTTTCAGTTACCAAAATGGCGAGGTTTACTTCATTAAAACCGTCAATCAACCTGTCAACTCCACAGTCCAAGAACCTCTCTCCATACGCACAACTTCTCATGGATCTCACCAACACCATTACAGATACCGAGTTCTCTCAAATGAGGATGGCCCTATCTGCTGACAACTACATCCGAGTATACAAGCAGGGGTCGCTCAGGAACATTGCGGAGCTCCTTGAGTACATGGACAGCAAGAAGTTGATCGCAAGGACAAACCTGAATCTGCTCCATACCCTTATGGGACAGCTGAAGAGAGAAGATTTAAAGAGCAAGATTGAGGACTATGAACTTGCTCAGCTTGTCTATCCTGAGGGAGCGGTGTGTGGTAGTCGTCCAGTTCAATGCGGAGACGCTGGAACTGACAAGCTTGGTGAACAATCAGTGCCAGATAATCTGGACGAGGACAATCTGCCTGGGTCTCAGGAGAGTATGAAGTCCCTTTCAGATGACGAGAAGCTTCTGAGGAACGGTACTTCCGAGTTTACAGACAAACTGTTGGATGATGATGTGCAAATGATGCAAATGAGTGGTGTGATGTGATCTGATTGAAATATGAGTATGCGCGAGGTATGCATGCCATGTTTTCTGGTAAAGGTGTAATACATGCCAGACTTTTTCTAAGAAGTGTTTGAACTTTGATGCTTTAATATGTTTTGACACATGGTATTTTTGTGGGCATGGTTTATTGAAGTCAGAAAGGCATTCCATGTTTTCTGGTAAAGGTGATTTGTAAAACAGACAAAAAGGCCTCTTTCAAACATGCATGACTGTTCTAAGAGGTCGTTGATGCCCAATATGTGTCGACACGTGGTATTTGTGTGCATGTTTTGTGTAGGGCAGAAAGGCCTGTTGAAAACAAGCCTGTGTGTTTATAGGTGATGCATGCTATGTATAGGGCAGAGTGGAGGCTTAAAACATTTGTGATTATCTTGGTGCTCTGTTCCGTGGTTGAATACCGAGATTATATTTGGTCATGTGCTGTGTTTGTTTCAATGTTTAGTGTACGTCTTGCCATTTCCTTTGTGCCTTGTCGTTTTGGAAATATGATACTGAAAATGGAATGTTGGCTTATTTCTCAGTACAAGTTTTGGGCTGATCATTTTAGTGAAACTTGAACCCGGTGAAATTGTTGATTGCTTCATAATTGTTTGGATGTTTATTTTCTTATGTTTTGAGAGACATGCAATTTTAAATCACATTTCATTTCTTCTTGAAATTGTGTCTTTTGTTGTTTTCAGTATTTTGAAGTATTTGAGTATTTGAATCATGATGCATTAGCTTGTTTGCTTATAAAGTTGACAGTTGTTTTTCTTGGAACAAGAAATATTGTTGAATTTCACAGCCAAAAATTCCCATTCATTAATTTTGAAAGAGACCCCATAATTTGCAATAATGTTGTATTTCTTTTGTCATTATTTCCACTGCCAAAACATTTGTCTTGTTTGTCTAAAGGTTATATTATCATAATATTATTCTTCAGATGTTATCTTTGTGAGAGGGAACATAGAATCTGTTTCATTCAGAAATAAAGATGTTGAAAGATTGTTTTAAAAGAGGTCAAAGTGATGGCTTATTTTTCTACAAATATTATTAAAGGGCTTATTGTCAATGGTGATTACATACATTGAATGGACAAAACCAAAGAATAGATGTTATTTACACTTAAAGTTGTATTTGAAAAATATTTTTATTTCATGTTTAACCGGTGCAAGCCACTATTAAGTTATTTCCAAATCTGTCAAACTTTTAACTTGCTTTGTTAATAGGACTATTCATATTTTCATACTTGTGCTTTTGTGTTGTTTCTTGTTGACAAATATTAAAATCATGAAACCATAATTTCGTTATATTATTTTCATGAAGTAAGTTTGATTAATTATCAACTATGCTGTGTGTTTCAGAATACAGTTAGTAAGGGAATCATTGATAATAGTGATGTTTATTTATCAATTCATCCTGATGAATTAAAAGTTCAACAATATAAGAAACAAGACAGCCAAAACGAAATTAAAGATTATCTGCACAGCATTTAAAGGCTTCCAGGCAGGTTTCAAAATATATCTTAAAAAATTTAAATTAAGCACATTTTGGGACCGTGGAGATGTAAGCCCTTATGTAATAACATCCTTCCAATGAAAAGGTTTCAAGTCCATGAAGTGACAAGGTTTTATTTTCCCCGGGCACTGTTGAACAAAGCACTCGGACGACAGTCATTAATGTAGCTATAGTGCAATGTTGAGAGATGGCACCAAGGTTAACCCTTGTGTTAATAACGTTCTGTGCACCAAACTTCAGAAGCCTTTTTGAGTGAGTTTACGGTTAATGCCGCTTCGGCAATATTTCAGCAATTAGGGCGGGCAGAAGCCTTTTGAGCACATGACCAACTGGTAGCAGAGCCCTATAACATATACCTCATTATATGTAACGGCTTGCTAAATGGACATGTATTACAATACATATGTACAACGTAAATGTTTGTATTTCTTAATGAAATATGGCACCTATGCTTGTTGAATCTAATCAACCAGTCAAATAGAGACTTAAACCGTCCTATATGTACCTTAAAAAATAGAGCCATTGGCTCTGTAGCTCATCAGGCTTCATTATCAACTAGATTAGCGTTTGCGGGATACCGCAAAAGCAGAGCAGCCCCGGAACTTTGGGTTTCGCCTTACCCTGTTCCGCCTTTTACAGGCCTCACCAAATTGGGAATTTTCTCGTGACCTTGACCTTTGACACTCAAGGTCACACAATCAATGAACACATTTCATTGAGTATAACATTATTGTAATGAAATAAAGTGTTAAATTAATCCATTTTCTCCATATATGTTGACCTTGCTGTGACCTTGACCTTCGACAGTTCGTACCCAAAACTTTTTGGAAATGTTGTACTTCTCAAGAGATAATATATACACAATCTAAACTTCATAGCACAAAAACTTTTCAAGTTATTGTGTTTACAAGGTATTGCAATAACTCATATCTCATGACCTTGACCTTTGACCTTCAAGGTCACTCAATAATTGAACACCTTTTATTGAGTATAACAATATTGTGTTGATTAAAAGTGATCATAGTTAAAATAAAGCATTTTCGCTAAACCATGCTTAAGTCATGACCTTGCTGTGACCTTGACCTTTGATGGATTGTAGCCGAAACCTTTTCAAAAAATTTTACTTTTCCAAGGATGATATATACCAAGTAAGAGCTTCATAGCACAAAAACTTTTCAAGTTATCGCGTTTACAAGGAATTTTGCGGTGATTTTATAACTCGTGACCTTGACCTTTGAACTTGAAAGTGAACATGTCATAATGATTCCCTGGAAGTATTAACATTAAGACATGTTCATGAGTTCTGAAAAGCTAAATGGGATAAAGTTATACCCAAATTTAGTGCATTTTGTAATAACTCATATCTCATGACCTTGACCTTTGACCTTCAAGGTCACACGATCATTGAACACTTTTTATTGAGTATAACAATCATGTATTGATTAAAAGTGTTCATAGTTAAAATAAAGCATTTTCGCTAAAACATGCTTACGTCATGACCTTGCTGTGACCTTGACCTTTGACGGATTGTAGCCAAAACCTTTTCAAATTTTTAGCTCATCAGGACTGAAAGTCCAGATGGGCTTATGGCATGGCCCGTCGTCCGGCGTCCGTCCGTCGTCCGTCCGTCGTCCGTCCGTCCGTAAACTTTTGACACTTTCGACTTCTCCTCATGAACCATACACATTAGAGAGCTGAAATTTTGTGTACAAGTACCTTAGCATATGGAGATTCTAATTTGTAACTTTGGTGACCCTGTGACCCCAAATAGGGTCACAGGGGTCACAACTTTAAAAACCTATTTTCATCTTCTTCTCCAGTTCCAGAAGGACTAGAGAGTTAAACATGATATGTGCAGACTCCTTGGCCAATGGGGATTCTAATTTGTAACTTTGGTGACCTTGTGACCCCAAATAGGGTCACAGGGGTCACAACTTTAAAAACCTATTTTCATCTTCTTCTCCAGTTCTAAAAGGACTAGAAAGTTGAATGTGATATGTGCAGACTCCTTGGCCAATGGGGATTCTAAATTGTAGATTTCGTGACCCCATGACCCCAAATAGGGTCACAGGGGTCACAACCTTAAAAACCTATTTTCATCTTCTTCTCCAGTTCTAAAAGGACTAGAGAGTTGAAAGTGATATGTGCAGACTCCTTGGACAATGGGGATTCTAGTTTGTAACTTTGGTGAACCTGTGACCCCAAATAGGGTCACAGGGGTCACAACTTTAAAAACCTATTTTCATCTTCTTCTCCAGTTCTAAAAGGACTAGAGAGTTAAATACAATGCAGACTCCTTGGCCAATGGGGATTCCAAATTGTAGATTTCGTGACCCCATGACCCCAAATAGGGTCACATGGGTCACAACCTTAAAAAACCTATTTTCATCTTCTTCTCCAGTTCTAAAAGGACTAGAGAGTTGAAAGTGATATGTGCAGACTCCTTGGACAATGGGGATTCTAGTTTGTAACTTTGGTGAATCTGTGACCCCAAATAGGGTCACAGGGGTCACAACCTTAAAAAACTATTTTCATCTTCTTCTCAAGTTCCAAAAGGTCTAGAGAGCTGAAATTATATGTGCAGACTCCTTGGCAAATGGGGATTCTAAATTGTAGATTTCGCGACCCCATGACCCCAAATAGGGTCACAGGGGTCACAACCTTAAAAACTTATTTTCATCATCATCTTTAGCTCCTTAAGGTCTATTGAGCTGAAAGACTGCATGTAGACTCCTTGGCCAATGGGGATTCTAAACTGTAGGTTTTGTGACCCCATGACCCCAAATAGGGTCACAGGGGTCACAATCTTAAAAACCTTTTTTTTCTCCATTAGATGATTTATTTCTCCTTGGATATTTTAGTGTGGACTTCTTTCACTGTCTGATATTGGCGATCTAGAAAGTGTTGAATAATAATACATTTGTTTTGTAATTTTTTTATAGGTTTTCTTGCAATAGGTAACATCAGTTTCATTTTTAGCTCATCTTGCCTGTATAAAGCAAACTTGATATGATGCCTGATGAGCTACAGAGCCAATGGCTCTATTTTTTTACTTTTCCAAGGATGATATATACCAAGTTAGAGCTTCATAGCACAAAAACTTTTCAAGTTATCGCGTTTACAAGGAATTCTTAGAGTGAATACACATCTCGTGACCTTGACCTTTGACCTTGAAAGTGAACGTGTCAAAATCGTTCCCCCGAGGTATGAGTAATAAGGTATGAATAAGAGTTCTGGAAAGCTTAGTGGAAAAAAGTTATAGCTAGTAGTACGAGTGCGGCGGCGGCGGCGGCGATGGAAACTTCACAAAAACTGATAGCAGCCCCGTCCTTAGACGGGGCTGCTAATTATGCTTTATATATATTAGGGGTCACAGGACCACCAAAGCTACAATTCATAATCCTCATCAGTCAAGGAGTCTGTACACAAAGTTTCAGCTTTCTAGGCCTCATGGTTCTGGAGAAGAAGATGAAAATAGGTTTTTAGGGCATGGCCCCTGTGACCCTTATTAGGGGTCACAGGACCACCAAAGCTACAATTTATAATCCTCACTAGTCAAGGAGTCTGTACACACAATTTCAGCTTTCTAGGCCTCATGGTTCTGGTGAAGAAGATGAAAAAGGTTTTTAGGACGTGGCCCCTGTGGCCCTTATTAAGGGTCACAGGGCCACCAAAGATACAATTTATAATCCTCACTAGTCAAGGGGTCTGTACACAAAGTTTCAGCTTTCTAGGCCTCATGGTTCTGGAGAGGAAGATGAAAATAGGTTTTTAGGGCGTGGCCCCTGTGGCCCTTATTAGGGGTCACAGGGCCACCAAAGCTACAATTTATAATCCTTACTAGTCAAGGAGTCTGTACACAAAGTTTCAGCTTTCTAGGCCTCATGGTTCTAGGGAAGAAGATGAAAATAGGTTTTTAGGGCGTGGCCCCTGTGGCCCTTATTAGGGGCCACAGGTCCACCAAAGCTACAATTTATAATCCTCACTAGTCAAGGAGTCTGTACACACAATTTCAGCTTTCTAGGCCTCATGGTTCTGGAGAAGAAGATGAAATTAGGTTTTTAGGGCGTGGCCCCTGTGGCCCTTATTAGGGGTCACAGGGCCACCAAAGCTACAATTTATAATCCTTACTAGTCAAGGAGTCTGTACACAAAGTTTCAGCTTTCTAGGCCTCATTGTTCTAGCGAAGAAGATGAAAATAGGTTTTTAGGGCGTGGCCCCTGTGGCCCTTATTAGGGGCCACAGGTCCACCAAAGCTACAATTTATAATTCTCACTAGCCAAGGAGTCTGTACACAAAGTTTCAGCTTTCTAGGCCTTATGGTTCTGGAGAAGAAGTCGAAATTCCACAAAGTTTACGGACGGATGGACGGACGGATGGACGGACGGACGCCGGACACCATGCCATGCCATAAGCCCATCGGGCCTTACAGGCCAGATGAGCTAAAAATTTGACGTGAAAGGTAACAAATGGCTATACAAAGATTTAGAGGTAGAGTAGCGAACGAGTTAGAACCTATTGGCAATATCGAAGCCATTGGCAGAATGAGGGAAGGTGAACAGATTCAAAGGGTTTTATGCAAATATACATGGTATCTACAAGAATTCAAAGTGATGTCGCCTCTAATGGCTAAAATATTGCCCAAGCGGCACAAAACAAAAACTCACTCAGTGATTTTCAGTTCAGATGAATTGCTTTGCAAAGGGAGCACATGTACCATAATGTTTTACACTCAATATAAGATACCCAGCATAGGAGCTGCATATCGAAATGGTTGAAAGTATAAGTCGAAGGCCAGGCTAGTTAAAGGTTTAATCAACCAGTTGTCTTATGAAAAGGAGAGAGTGAGTGAGGTTGAGTTTAACGCAACTTTGGCAATATGTCAGAAACACAGTGGCGGGGATTGAAAAGTAAATCTAATAACCAGTGAACCAACCAACTCTTCCGCATCTGAAATTAAGCAGTATTTGGCTGAAGGGTAGCAACTATTTCAAACATTTAGATGATGATAAGCTTCTGAATATAAACAGCTCAATTTTGTATTGTCAAGTGAAAAAAGATCACAGCTGACACCTCAAATGACTGCAATTGTTATCGTGACGTGAATAAACAAAAAGAGAGCACAAATGACAATGATATTTATTTACATTATGAATGATGTACACAATCTCTGAAGTCAGCGTCATACTGAAGAAGTAAGTTGAAAAATAGATTTTCTTTTAATCTTCTTGCTTTTAACTTGCCATCATGATACCTATTGGTATCCTTACACAGCTAAAAACTCTTACATTAAATCCACTATTGAACACCCTGCATAAAAAGTGTTTTGTACATGATCCATGTACTTCAGTTATCGAGTTTCTTGAAATCATTCACTGATCACTTGGTTCAATGACAAAAGAAATCAGGTTGAAGTCTTCTGTCGGTTAAAGATTTGGAAATTTATGATGTCAAGAGAATGACATTCATTTCATTATTTCTTGTAAAAGTTTTAAAATTTAGTTTTATTCTTTTTAACAACAATCCCTGGTCACTGAAAGGCAAGGTATAATCAGGTCCAGGTGTCCAGTCAGTTAAAACCATTCAAGATGACAAGAAAATGACATTTGTCTGCCTATTTCTTGATAAAGTTTAGATTCAGTCACTCCACAACGGTCACACACATCATGGTCTGAGAGGAGCCAAGCCGAGCCTAGCTCTAAGCTCATTGGCTTCTCTGATCTCCATGTCCTTGTGGTTCTGTCGATCACGTCCATGAACCCTGTCTCTGTCCCGATGGTCTCGGTGTCGACTACGGTCATTGTCGTGTCGCTCTCGATCCCGATCTCTGTCTCGGTGTCTGTCATCGTCCTTCTTGTCTTTCTTATTCTTCTTGGATTTTCTCCTCCTTAAAATATACAAATATATTATAGAAAATGATTGACTGTTATGTCCATGAAAAATATAACAATGATACTCATTGAAATTTTAGTAATGGATATTAAATCTGTGAAATTCTGACATGAATTAAAACTAAAAGTTTGACTGTTACAGCAAGGTATAGTATGGATTGCAACTTCCTTGTTCAGGTGTTGAAGAGGCAAAATAAGCCCAAAAACATTGTATGTACTAAATTATTCCAAGTGTTAAAAATGATATTTGGTTGTCTTTATAAAGGATTTGATTAAAATAAGGATATGTCATTTTGTTAATCCTTTGCAAAAGTCAACATAAATAGATATTTCAACTTCTAAAAATAGAGCCATTGGCTCTGTAGCTCATCAGGCTTCATCATCAATTATGCTGTAGAGTGTGGCCAATGTGATTCGCCCTTTGTAGAGGCCACAGGGGCACCATTCATAAAATTAAGTATATAGACGACAAGATTCAGTTTTCTAGGCCTTATACTTCAGGAGAAGAAGATGAAAATAGATTTGAAGGACGTTCCTGTTTTAGGGGCAACAGGGTCACCAAAGCTACAAATCATAATCCTCACTAGTCAAGGAGCCTGTACACAAAGTTTCATCTTTCTAGGCCTTATGCTTCTGGAAAAGACGATGAAATTAGGTTTTTAGGGCATGGCATATGTGGCCCTTATTAGGGTTCACAGGGCCACCAAAGCTATAATTTATAATCTTCACCAGTCAAGGAGTCTGCAAACAAAGTTTCAGCTTTCTAGGCCTTATGCTTCTGGAGAAGAAGATGAAAATAGGCTTTTAGGGCATGGCATCTGTGGCCCTTATTAGATGTCACAGGGCAACCAAAGCTACAATTTATAATCCTCACTAGCCAAGGAGTCTGTACACAAAGTTTCAGCTTTCTAGGCCTTATGGTTCTGGAGAAGAAGATGAAAATAGGTTTTTAGGGCATGGCATATGTGGCCCTTATTAGGGGTCACAGGGCAACCAAAGCTACAATTTATAATCCTCACTAGCCAAGGAGTCTGTACACAAAGTTTCAGCTTTCTAGGCCTTATGGTTCTGGAGAAGAAGATGAAAATAGGTTTTTAGGGTGTGGCCCATGTGGCCCTTATTTGGGGTCACAGGGCTACCAAAGCTACAATTTATAATCCTCACTAGCCAAGGAGTCAGTACACAAAGTTTCAGCTTTCTAGGCCTTATGGTTCTGGAGAAGAAGTCGAAATTCCACAAAGTTTACGGACAGATGGACGGACGGATGGACGGACGCCGGACACCATGCCATGCCATAAGCCCATCGGGCCTTACAGGCCAGATGAGCTAAAAAGTCATCACTGTTATATTATAATATGATTGTAGATTCACAATGGGACCCCTAAACAATCAGTTACAAATACAATTTTAGCCTTATTTCTGGCTTGCAAGAAGGAAAAGGTTAAGAAAATTTGGGACATAGAAAACTGTACCTTTCGTCTTCATCCTCCTTGTGTGACCTGTGACCGTGCCGCCTATCTCTGTCCCGTGACCGAGAGCGTTTCCGTCTTGATGGACTCTTGTCTCGGTCTCTGCAAGAACAAACAGTTCAGATGATTTTCATTCAGTCAGTCACAACTCATTATATTAGCAATATTTCAACAACAATATTTCATTTCCGACAG
Source organism: Steromphala cineraria (assembly GCA_916613615.1). Classification (NCBI taxonomy): domain Eukaryota; kingdom Metazoa; phylum Mollusca; class Gastropoda; order Trochida; family Trochidae; genus Steromphala; species Steromphala cineraria. Next base: position 83,899,641 of record OU744722.1, read on the forward strand.
AAGTATCTTAAGAGCATGTCCTAACGACTTCTGGGCCATGATTGTGTTTATCTGGGAATACTATTGAACAACTGCTCAACTTGACTTAATCACTTTTCAATTTTCCATCAAAGATACTCAACAAAACAAAATCTGGGGTTGTTTTATTGTTAATTTGTCCAATAAATACCTCTAATTTGCCTTTCATTAACACCTGGTAATTAACAGCTGTGAAAGAAACACCTGGGCGGGGGTCGTAAAACTGACCTGAGTTTAATGTGTTAACAAGACTTACAGAGTGACACTTCATTGTTTCAACAGTAACACTGCCTTATCTTATTACATAATTACCATTGATGTAGTTATATTTATTACACCAAATGCTTAATATTGATACATCGTCAAATTTCTTACAATACTGAGCGGTCAACATTTCTTGACAAACGTTGATTAGTTATGTTTTTCTGTGATATTGATACAGTAAAAGTACATATAATAATGTGACAATGATTCTGTTTATCACGTCACCAGTCACGCATTCACTGGCTTGTCGCCAGAGAAGTGCCATCAAAAGTGCCATTCAAAAACGGCTATGGTGACCTGACTGCACATATTTGAATAATGGCTTTGGCGAACTACATAATATCTTCATCAGATATTTCTATAACCAAAGTAAATAGCTATATATATTTGAGATTATGAAAATTTAATAACATATATATATATATGAACAAGATGTGTTTGTGAAACACGAATGCCCCCGGATGCATCCTGCTCGCTGTGTCAAGGTCAAGGTCACAAGGTCAAATGTCATGGTGTCATCTGAAAGGTCTCATCACAAGGGATCCATATGTCAAGTATCAAAGAGCTAGCTCTGACCAATCAAAAGTTATGACCAAGGTTAAAGTTTTTGTGGACAAACGGACAGACGGACGGACAGACGGACAGGTGAAAAACAATATACCCCCGGAATCTCCGATTCGGGGGCATAAAAAATGGAATGTCCCCTAGAATATCATTTCCACCATAAATACCCTGATTACACTGTCTCCATTGCAATCTCTGTGTTGATTAGACTAAAGTTCTAGGATAGGATGACTTGATTTATGATGAGTTTCTATATATACATTCTTTATTTAAAATAGAAAAAATGTATTGTTTTAATCGCTCAACATACTAAGGATCAATCACAAGAAACAATGTTCTGTAAGTCAAGGTGTTTAATTTATCAATTCAAAACAAGGCTCTAAGGTTATTTATTTATTAGAAAGCAAACCCTTTTTGCATAAACATTAATGAAACTTACATTCTGTTTCCTGGCAGCAGAGAACCTTTGAAATGAACTTAAATTTATTCATTCTATTCTCATTGTACGATAGATACTTACTTCCCGGACTTGCGATGTGGCGACCTGGACCGACTTCTCCTGTGTCGAGGTGAGGGACTCCTGTTGGCTTTGTCTGAATCTTTATATCTAGACTTCTCTGGTGATGGACTTCTCTTGGATTCCTAGAGAAGTGAAGATTGAAAAAATATAGAGCCATTGGCTCTGTAGCTCATCAGGCTTCATCGTCAATTACAATATATGCTGTAGAGTGTGACCAATGTGATTCCCCCTTTGTAGAGGCCAAAGGGTCACCAATCATAAAATTAAGTATAAAGGCGACAAGTTTCAGTTTTCTTGGCCTTGTACTTCAGGAGAATAAGATGAAAATAGATTTGAAGGACATTCCTGTTGCCTTTATTGGAGCAACAGGGTCACCAAACCTACATTTCATAATCCTCACTTGTCAAGGAGTCTGTACACAAAGTTTCAGCTTTCTAGGCCTTAAAGTTCTGGAGAAGAAAATTAAAATAGGTTTTTAGGGCGTGGCCCCTGTGGCCCTTATTAAGGGTCACAGGGCCACCAAAGCTACAATTTATAATCCTCACTAGTCAAGGAGTCTGTACACAAACTTTCAGCTTTCTAGGCCTTATGGTTCTGGAGAAGAAGATTAAAATAGGTTTATAGGGCGTGGCCCCTGTGGCCCTTATTAGGCGTCACAGGGCCACAAAAGCAACAATTTATAATCCTCACTAGTCAAGGAGTCTGTACACAAAGTTTCAGCTTTCTAGGCCCTATGGTTCTGGAGAAGAAGATTAAAATAGGTTTTTAGGGCGTGGCCCCTGTGGCCCTTATTAGGGGTCACAGGGCCACCAAAGCTACAATTTATAATCCTCACTAGTCAAGGAGTCTGTACACAAACTTTCAGCTTTCTAGGCCTTATGGTTCTGGAGAAGAAGATTAAAATAGGTTTATAGGGCGTGGCCCCTGTGGCCCTTATTAGGGGTCACAGGGCCACCAAAGCTACAATTTATAATCCTCACTAGTCAAGGAGTCTGTACACAAAGTTTCAGCTTTCTAGGCCCTATGGTTCTGGAGAAGAAGATTAAAATAGGTTTTTAGGGCGTGGCCCCTGTGGCCCTTATTAGGGGTCACAGGGCCACCAAAGCTACAATTTATAATCCTCACTAGTCAAGGAGTCTGTACACAAACTTTCAGCTTTCTAGGCCTTATGGTTCTGGAGAAGAAGATTAAAATAGGTTTTTAGGGCGTGGCCCCTGTGGCCCTTATTAGGGGTCACAGGGCCACCAAAGCTACAATTTATAATCCTCACTAGTCAAGGAGTCTGTACACAAAGTTTCAGCTTTCTAGCCCCTATGGTTCTGGAGAAGAAGTTGAAATTCCACAAAGTTTACGGACGGACGGACGGACGCCATGCCATGCCATAAGCCCATCGGGCCTTACAGGCCAGATGAGCTAAAAATGTACAAAAGATCCAGGAAGAATATTTTACATGTAAAACTTTACAGATATTCTGTATGCATTTACATGAACTTATGGAATAAACTCACACAAATATCAACCCCTGACTACCAGGTAATTTATTTGGTTGCTGCATTCTTTCATCTACCGGTATTCAGTGTCCTTTGCTTGAACTGAACAGTCAAATCAGATACATTCGGACATTTGACAAGCTACATTGTGAATATACATTTATTTTGATAGAATTCCCTACAAAAAAGGCTTGCCTGTCTCAGAGAGAAGAGAAGAAACTATTAGAAAATTTACATTTACCAAATCACTAAGCTTAATTTTCAAATAGCAGTAGCAATCCAAGGAGTGTCAAGAAAGGGACTTTGATAACTTGCAGGGGAATGGTGTCAAAATGAACTATCTTAGCTGGCCTTGAGATTCTTTTTGCCTCAACACATGTCTACAAGATTGCAAAAAAATAGAGCCATTGGCTCTGTAGCTCATCAGGCTGTATATTTGATTTTGCTTTAGGGTGTGGCCAATGTGTTTCCCCCCCTTAGTAGGGGCTACAGGGCCACCAAAGCTACAATTTATAATCCTCACTAGTCAAGGAGTCTGTACACTTAGTCTAAGGTTTCTAGGCCTAATGCTTCTAGAGAAGAAGATGAAAATAGGTTTTTAGGGTGTGGCTCCTGTGGCCCTTATTAGGGGTCACAGGGCCACCAAAGCTACAATTTATAATCCTCACTAGTCAAGGGGTCTGTACACAAAGTTTCAGCTTTCTAGTCCTTATTGTTCTGGAGAAGAAGATGAAAAAAGCTTTTTAGGGTGTGGCCCCTGTGGCCCTATTAGGGGCCACAGGGCCACCAAAGCTACAATTTCTAATCCTCACTAGTCAAGGAGTCTGTACACCAAGTTTAAGCTTTCTAGGCCTTATGGTTCTGGAGAAGAAGATGAAAATAGGTTTTAAGGGCTTGGTCCCTGTGGCCCTTATTAGGGGTCACAGGGCCACCGAAGCTACAATTTTTAATCCTCACTAGTCAAGGAGTCTGTACACAAAGTTTCAGTTTTCTAGGCCTTGTGGTTCTGGAGAAGAAGATGAAAATAGCTTTTTAGGGCGTGGCTCCTGTGGCCCTTATTTGGGGCCACAGGGCCACCAAAGCTACAATTTATAATCCTCACTAGTCAAGGAGTCTGTACACCAAGTTTAAGCTTTCTAGGCCTTATGGTTCTGGAGAAGAAGATGAAAATAGGTTTTAAGGGCTTGGCCCCTGTGACCCTTATTAGGGGTCACAGGGCCACCAAAGCTACAATTTATAATCCTCACTAGTCAAGGAGTCTGTACACAAAGTTTCAGCTTTCTAGGCCTTATGGTTCTGGAGAAGAAGATGAAAATAGCTTTTTAGGGCGTGGCCCCTGTGGCCCTTATTAGGGGCCACAGGGCCACCAAAGCTACAATTTTTAATCCTCACTAGTCAAGGAGTCTGTACACAAAGTTTAAGTTTTCTAGGCCTTATGGTTCTGGAGAAGAAGTCGAAATTCCACAAAGTTTACGGACGGATGGACGGATGGACGGACGGACGGACGGACGCCGGACACCATGCCATGCCATAAGCCCATCGGGCCTTACAGGCCAGATGAGCTAAAAAATATGAAGACAGGTGGCAAGTTTTTAAATTCTAGGTTAAGGAGCTGATTAGATATGGTGCTAACAAATTTCATAAAGTCTCATAAAGGTCACCAAAATCAATGTATTCATAATTCCCAATAAACTTTCTATTACTTGAAGATTTTAAATGCATGAGGTGACATGCTAACAATAATGGAATGGATATGCCCACAGAGTTTAATACTTATCCCCCATTCCATGACAGCAGGGGTCAATACTAAATAAGGAGGTGAGGATGTTCCCCGAGTGCCTACCATAACGAGCTCCTCCTCCTCGTCCGTCTCCATATCCTCGAGGTCCTCCTCCACGGCGCTCACCCTTGTCTCCAGCTGGTTGTTCTCCTCCAACACACTCCGCTTCTACAGAACAGAGATCATCTTCTATACAACATACCGGGTACACAGCTATAGAGCTAACATAAGGGTATAGAGAGAATAGACTTGCTTTTATATCACAGGATTACCTTCTACATAACATACCGGGTACACAGCTATAGAGGAGAGATATGAGGAGGAGACAAAGACATGATATATAGAGGGGAAATATTGACTTGCTTCTTCAAAAACAGTTGAATATAAAGAGGGTATAGAAATGGTTCAATAGGACATCGTAGAATTGGGAGATCAGATGTAGACTGGATTCAATATGACATAGTGGGATTTATTTTAAAGAATGACTTCTACACAACGAAGTAGGGATACAGAGAATATCTCAATTTCTATGGATCAAAACTTACTTCTACACATCATATATAATAGGGGATATACAGATTAACAATGGATCACAACTTACTTATACACAACAAAGCATATGACATATTCTGGGAAAATATCAAATTGCTTCTACACAACATATCTGGGATTGAGGTACTTTGGCATAAGAAAGGAACTTGTGATTATTCATTTGTGAGTTTGAATTTTCTTTTAATAACACGTACTTGAATTCTTGGAAGAATGATATCAAACATTCTTTCTTCTCTGAGTAGTTCATCAATGAGTTCATCCATATGTACAACCTCAAACTCTGTAAATATATAAATCAAAACAGGTCAAAGACATAAATGAATTAAATTTAAGGACAATAAAAGAAGACATAAATGAATGACAACTAAAAAAGTCTTTTAGTGTGAGAAATCTGAAGCTTAATGAAAATTTTAAAACATATCCAATGTAATATCATGAATTAATAATCAAAAGCCTCATTTACCTCCAGATCTGTTCATCCTCCGTAGTTTCCTAAAGTCGTAATAGAGAGGTTCAAGATACTTGTAGCAGTCAAGAGATGTGCCGACAAGCCTCATATATGTAGCACCCAGTGCACGAACATATCTGCAATTGAATAGGAGGCAAGATGGTAAACAAAGTACCTAAAAATGGTCTTGTCTTAACCTTAAAAATAACATAAATGGGTTTATTCTTGTAATTTTTAGAACAGTTAGTGAGGGTTTTTGTGAAGTTTGGCAGCGTTTAGCCATGAGTGTTGTTTTCTAAGAAAAGAAGTTTTTTCCATGGTTTCCATAAATGGATATTTGACTGATTCAGCATAATCAGTTTGCATGGAATAAAAAAATAGCAATTTTCTTGTAAAATTTCATTTCACCTACTTGAAATCTTCATTTCTAATGAACTCTACGACAATATCTTTTTCTGGTTGGATCTGCAACAATTTGAGCACGAGGCACAGGAAAGGAGTTGGTTTGATGTTGCCTCCAAAAATTCCTCCAACGTATCTCAACTCCATGGCCTTGTCCACCATGAGGGCAGCTAGAAACAAACGCAGAAAACATTACCAAAATGATATGTTAATCTTTTCTGTAAAACAAGAACTCTATCTTACCTGATGCTAAGGATGAATGAATACAATAAAGGCTAGAATGCACTTTACTGGGAGCAGCCCCGATCATTAATTATCTCACTGGTTCCAGCGCTGTCTGTCGCCCTCAAGCTTCACTGACCTCGAACGGTGGCCAAGCTGTCAACATGCTTGTTCTTATATCCACCGGGTCAACTTCACATGTTCAAGTCCCAGGCTAGCGCTAATGTTTTTGTGATTTTTTTAATAAAAAATGTTTGGACTCCCATCTACCTTGTTTTTGTGATGTTTAGTTGATGAATTGACTTATTAGTTGTGGACGATGAGTTATTAATATGACGATAATACTACTAGATGAAATGTTTGTTGACGAGGTGACCATGCGATAGGACGAACTGACTTGGGGTAAATAGATCAGAGGACAAGATGACTGTTGACGTTATGACCGGAGGACGAAATGACCAGACGAATTGATTTAATGGAGTATGAAATGACCAGGCAAAATGACGGGGTACGAATATCCAACTGTGTGCGAATTGACTGTATATAATATGTACGATTTGACCGGGTACTTAGTGACCAGGCGAGATGACGTTCGTGCTTTTTTGAAAACAGATTTTGTAGACAATCAATCTGTCTACTAACCCATCAATATTTCTGTCTACGTACCCAACCGTTTCTACGAAAACACGTAGGCCTATTCCCAAATAAAAACTGTTTGTGCAAAATTAATCATTATTTGGTAAAGTTTAGTTTCATTATAAACATTATATCTAACTCAATAAAAAAAATCGATTCATGATACTATCAAGGATCACAAATGTTTTGTTGTGACCGTCTGAATAATGTTGTCGTAATGAATACGTTTCCACGAAAATAGGGGACACCGGCCAGTAACGGAGTACAATGTTGGCTGTTTCATGAATAAGACAGAAAATATTTCAAACCTGTGAGTGCAAAACATTCTTCTTTCCAATATCTGCATTCGTAAATTCGCGTACGGATGATTTTCTCAACCAAATATTGAGGATTCGTTCCTTTAACTGAATGTGCATCTTTCACCGTGCGATTCGCCATTTTGGTTTCGGACGGTACTTCCTGTGAGATTACAGCGAGACTTCCGGTTCATTTGAGGTCAAGCCTATAGTCTTTTTCAAAATCACATGAATGATATACAAATTTCTCTCCATTTCAGTTTTGATCCAGGTTAAGTGGTTATTTGGTTATTTGTTTATGAGCTATCTGATTTTGAGAAATTTTACAGTAGATTTATTCAGACATAATTTTATTACCAATTAATCACTTATAATTAAGTTATATTTTGACCATATGAAGAACATGGGCTAAATTTTGATGCGTGTTTCGATTTGAATCTTGACATAGGATATATGTCGATAGGACCTAATTAAAATCTGAGGGAAGTTATGTAGGGTTACTGCTTTTGTTAGATGAGTTGCACCGGTTGGGCATGACATGCATTATTAAATATGTGAGTCATATGGTAAATTCGTAACCAAAGAAATTCGAACCCAAAACATATCTACAGTAAGCATTGTACATACATGTTACCAAATTCGTTATACATTCACTGTAGCAAATTGGTTCAAAACCTTGAAGCCTGGTTGAGAAAAAAGTGAACTAATAATTTATGTTACTGAAAAGTGTCATTTTCATGCTACACAGTACACTTCAGAAACAATGAAATGGTAAAACCGGGTACTCTTGAAAGCACTTGAGTCGCTTAGTATGTAAAAGGTAAAAATGAGTTGATTGTGTCGGTAATAATTTAAGAAAAAAAATTGAAAAGTTACCAGTCCTGACCAAAAAGTTACCAGTCCTGACCAAAAAGTAACCAGTCCTGGCAAAAAGTAGCCAGTTCAAGGACTGGCTGACGGGCAATATTTTAAACACTGTAATAACATATCTTGTTTTCATGTAATTGGTATTTCATTATTGCATCGACGCAAACAAAATAATGTTGTATAAATAATAAATATATTGTAGTTGTATTAAACGGCTACGTGATGTCAGATAGTTTTGAATGAGTATCATTCATTTCATTGTTAAGTGTGATAAAGGAATGAAACTTTGATCATTAATCAGTCTGATTAAAATCGACTGTGATTCGAGGAAAAAAAGTGTAAAAATATTGTCTCTAGTGGGGTTTGAACTCCAACCAGCCCGGCTTTCCTCTCATTCAGAGGATGTTCTGGCTGGTTCGATATTTTATTCCTCGGAGTACCACGGTCGATTTCAATCAGACTGATCATTAATAGAAAAGGGAGCATCGGGTTCCTCTTTTCAGGACGACTTCGCGTTTAGATTACGAATTCGCCTACAGCCGAATCTGAAACGGACTATAGCATGCAGTGTTTGGCGCGAAACCAGAGGGCGCTGTACGAATGACAACAAGGAACCATGTGCAGTGTTGGTTGTTGATACCAAGATGCCGTCAGCTAAACGATACTTTCAAAATCCCCTCATTGACGGAATATCTTGGCTCGGCGAGGGGATCGGCAAAGACAGGCGTCGAACTGAATTATCTTACAGGTTGTGAAGGCACTTGAACTACTCAGAAATAACTTTTTGAGATGTTAACAGCTGGTTAAGTGGTTTGAAAAGAGGCTGAGTTCTGAAAACAAAATAATCATCTACCGCAAACTGTCATATAATATCAAAGCAGAAACAATCCTAGAGTTTATAACTTTTTAAATTATACATGGTTTAATACTGATTGACGTGGAATATGGAAGGTTCTTAATATTATTTAGCGAGGTTAATAGACATTCCCAGACTAAGTTGTTCACATAATTCGACACTTGTCAAACGAAATTAATGTATTGTGTCAAGACCAGAATTATCAGTGTATGAAATAAGCCTGTGAAGTTACCAGCCCGAAAGAATGATTTTACTTAATTTCATAGTCAAATTCAACAAAAACATTAAAAAGTTACCAGCCCAGACCAGAAGTTACCCGTTTCGGGCTGTCGGACGGGTCTTATTTCATACACTGGAATTATGCAGAAAAATTTGAATATTAGTCTTATCGGTTGTGATGGAAGAAATATTTGTGTGTACAAATTGATTGAGAGTGAACCATATATCTCGTCTTTTGTCAATTACTTAAATAAAATCAAGGAAATTTATCTTTAAAAAAAAAAACCAGGACGGATTCTATCATAGCTGTTGTCTATTTGATATTTGTTTAGACAGTCCTATTGGGGTATTTTTTTAGGCAAATTAAATTACCATTCAGAACTAATACTTCCTTTATATGTACCGTATATGGTGGAGAGAAGTAAATAGACAGAATCAGTTATATTCTTTGTCAGTTATATTCTTTGTGTGAATGCTTAATACGGACAAGGTCCTTTGATCACTTTGGTGATAAGTTCACCTACAGCTGAAGACGGCACCCAATTTGTGTCACGTTACCTCGTAACCTGTCTGCGAAATGCCCCAACATTTGCATTGCACAGTCAGTTTGTTTTGACAGCAATCCACTAAGTCCCCCTTTAATATGTGTGTGATTTTCAAGGATACTTTATAACTTTAATTTGATTAAAAATTAAAGTTGATTTTTTTGTAAGTTTATTAGTTGTCATGGTGTCTATTTTTCTTTCAGTGGCTTTCAACTGAAAGGGCGAGACTACCATACAAATGACTGTGTGTTTATATCAGCTGATGACAGTGATGTTCCAAACATTCAAACTGCTTACATAGCCAAGATAAAAAACCTTTATGAGAAAAGTAAGTACCGGTATGGTAAATGATAAATGATGTTGATCCTTTTTATTTTGAACAAAAGAAGCCGTTCTAAGAAATAACTCACTCTCTCAATATAGCAGGTACAGGCAATCATGCAATGTCAGATGAGCTATAACTAGAGTGACATTATAATGATACATTGAAATCACGATACATAGTCTGATGATATGGCGTCATGATTCCATGTTTGTATCCCGACACTTCAGTTGACTATAAAATTACTTATTTAACCTGTAAATCAAGATGTTTGACAAAGATTTTTTTCTTCTTTCAATTACTCTGAAAATAATGATTTATGACATGTATCTTATCCAACCCTTCTTTGATATTGTAATACCTGTCATAATCAGGAGGGGACATGTCTTTTAGTCACAACTCTACTATTAACCAATGGTCTTTCTTTTTCCCCGATAGGCAATGGGAAGAAGCAAGGAACGAAGATGGCGAGCGTTGAGTGGTTCTGGAGACTCTCAGAACTTACCAAGAGGGACCGTGCAAGGGTTCCTGGAGACACCGATCGGAGGGAGTTATACCTCAACGTTGACAAGAACATTCATGATGAGGTTGAAATTGACAGCATTATTGGGAAATGTGTGGTAAGTTTATTATCACTTGATACAAGCAAGACATCAGGCTCAGAAATGTATTTGTTACTGATTTCATAGTGGTGAATGATAGACATTTTCAACAAATTGATGACAATTGATCTAAGGGACTATTGTAGCAGTAGTAGATCAAGTAGGGGCGTTGGTTCACCAACCAATCTTTTGATATTTATTGATTCAACAGAAATAAGGCAAAGTCCTTTTTAGTTGATTCAGCAGTTAGACCTTTCCCACTCACCCCCTCCCCACTTAAAAACATTTGACAGAAGTAGGGTGAACCCGCTTTTAGAAATAGAGTGAATCCCCTTAGATATTTGAACCCTCTCTCACCTCCCTACCCTCCCTTCCTGGATCTGTCACTGTTCAGGGTCCTCAAACCAGACAAGTAAGTTGCAATACCAACAGATCCTGTGACTGAATGTGTATGAACTTGATGTTTCAGATTGAGGAGGTTGAGTCCATACCCGGGGATAAGAAGACGAAGGATGGAACTCCGTATTTCTTTGTGAGAAAGACGTACAGGAGGGGAAAGTTCACAAATATCTTTGATTCAGATGACGGAAAGGAAAATCCAAAGATGACAAAAATTGTGCAAAAACTATCTACCAAATTGAATGGAGCTGAAAAATCAAATGGTTTAATGGAGAATCGTTGCATTCCCCTTAACAAAATAGCCAAACATGGCGGAACACCTCTTCGAGTAAAACCAGTCCAGAATGGGGGCTCACCCATTATACCGTTCCAAGGGAAAATAAACAAAACTGACATTAAATCTCCTGTTATAGGTAAGTTAGTTTGGAAACTTGTCTATCTTGATGCATGTGAGAGATAGTAACTGTACATTTCAATGTTGTTTTTGATTAGGCTTTGGGTTTTTTTTTCGGAAAATTTTTATGTTTTCATGCTATGTATTTTATAGGATTTTGGTTTATTGACAAATGAAGAAAACGTATTATTGCCTTTTAGGAAAATATGTTTTACTATGACTTATGATCTTCTCCTTCCGTTCAAGATTTGCGAAGCCCGAAGCAGGGAAAAACAAACTACCCGTGGTACAAGAAAGAACAAGTTGCAGACTTTCTGATGTCAGACGAGTACAGTGACGACGATGTTTCTATCATATCAGAAGCTACAACTTCGTCATTGTCTAAACAGAGCACTTCTAGAAAGACTGTTTTTACCAAAACAAAAATGGTAGATAAAGAACCGTCAGAATCAGGGAGTACCCAATCAGCAAGGAGATCTCGTGTGAAGTCAAAGGTAGAACCCACGGACCAGAACAATAACCAAACCCCGCTCTTTAACGTGAAGAAACTTTCTCAAAGTGCCAGAAAGTCTGAACGTGGTAAATCTTTTACTTCTGTGAATAATACCAAAACTCCCATTCGCTCCAAACGTGAATCTATAGACAGTGATACGGGTTCAGGAGTGTCTAAACATAAACGTAGTAGAACTGAACCTAAGAGAACTAAACGACCAACTCCAAGAACCCCCGCAGCGAATTCACGAAAAGTTGGGTTGAGTATGACAGAGAAAGTGAAGCGTGTACCAACGGTTGTAGTTAGACGAGTGTCTGACAACAACTACACATCTATGCGGAACGACACACCTGAGAGTGTTCCCCGACCAGTGAGACGACGTCTACGTACAGAGCTTGAGAGTAAGGCAATTGCAAACAATGCAAATAAGAGGTCACAACCTACCCGGAAATCTAAGTCTGTTATCAAGTGAGTATTTTAAGTTTGTGATATATTTAGAAAAAAATGTTCATCAGCATCTTATCCATCAATTTTACAGGAGATTGTTTATAAACCATTTTCTTTGTTTATGTCACTTTATGTAAAAAATGCATTTCAAACCCATTTTTGTGATCCTTTTGTATGTTTGAAACATGATTTGAAGAGAATCAAGTCTAAAGAGAAATTGTATATTAAAAGTGTGTTGATAGATCTGTTGTTGGTTACAAAAAAGGTAAAACTTCTAGCGTAGCCAAGAATGAAAGTTACGATTTGCCCCAAATTTTATGTTGATTTTGACCAACATATCACTTTAAACAACATCAACATGGTATGTTTTTTTGCCTCTGTCGTGTCTACCTCAAATACATGAAGAACAATTCTTTTCCAAAACTTGAACTATAGTTTACACCACTAAAGACGTGCGAAAGCTGCATGATCTCGCATCCTACCCTAAACATGTCCGAACTGTCACAGTTAAAGCAGATGTACCAATTCCCTTGTCCCCAGTATCCCTACCCTTGGGATAACTTGTACAGGCTACCTTTTCAAAAAGTTATTATTATTTGGCTATCTAGGATAGGATTTCCTTCCAAGTTGACTATATATAGATACGATGTCAAACTTTATTGATACATTTATCATAGCTTTCTGAATTACATCTTTTCAAGTCCATGAGGATTTGTCTGTTAATTATAGAAACATTTTCTGAGAAATTTAAAGTTGTGTATTTGCTCCAGGGACATGCGAGAGCTGAATGATAGCCTGTACGACCCCACATACACGGATTGCCCCGACTCTGCGTCTAGCGATGACAATGACGAAGAGGCAGTTGTTGAAGAAAGCGAAGACGAAGATGTCGAGGAAGAGGATGATGTATTTGAAGTTAAAAAGTCTCAAAAGAAAGGTAGACAGACAAAAGGACGTGCTAAATCTGCTTCTTCAGTTAAAACTCCTAAAGGAAAAACACCAAGGGTAAGTTGTATTAGGTATTTCAGCATGTTATTGAAATGTGATTGTGATTCAAAATTTGGGCGCAGTTTTATGAAAGTAAAATTATCTTTTCTTGTTAATGCAACACCACATACTTTATTCCAGGGGAGGAAGTCGATAGTGGACAAAGCGACACCATCAATCCCAAAGAGGAAGAAGACGTTTCTATCACCTACCAGTGCTCTAGAGGAGGCAAGAGCCAGGTTAGAGTAGAATCTGTTATTTTCTTGAACAATTGAGATATGATAGAGTTAGATGCCCTTGTACAGTGAAAGACTTCAATGCAGTTTTGTAGATTGATCTCTAGTTGGTCACTCTGGTGTCCTTTTACAATGACACTTGTTTTTCATGAAAGGTTTTATCAAAGATTTCAAATATCCTTGTCAGTGTCACCTGTTCTATATGACAGCCATGCTTTGGAGATATCTTCCATTCAAACCTGGAACTCTGGTTAAAGTTGACTGCACTACATACGAAGCTCAATCGATATTCAAATAGCCTAAACATGGAGGAACCCTTTCTGTTTCATCCTGCCAAAACAGAATTTAGCAGGTTAATTTAACATAAGCAGTGTTGACAGCAGGTGCCAATCTGATCACAGAGTAGTTAACGCTAAAAATGTCTGGAGGACCCCCAAAGAATTTTCATATGGGTCCTCCTTCATGCAGGATTTTTCTGATACAAATCTGCATTTATTAATAAAAAACAGATTTTCATATGATTTTCATGACAAGATGTTATAAAAAAAGTATTGAACATTAACCATATAACACAGATAAATCTTTATCAACCTTATATCAACTGTGAAACATCCATTATATTTTTTTTGGGACTTCTAAAATAGGAAATGGACTCCCAAATAGATGTACTCAGAGTCCCATGGACTCTCAGTTTTAAATGACATAAAACCCCGGCTGATCGTTATGTGAATATGAAAAACTGACTTGTTATGTTTCAGACTGCATGTGTCAGCTGTACCAGATAGTTTGCCCTGTAGAGACAACGAGTTCTCGGACATCTACACATTCGTAGAGAGCAAACTGCATGATAAGACAGGAGGGTAAGTGGTTTGCTGCTTTGGTCACTTCATGCAGTGTATGCCACATGGTATATCAGGCTGCCAATCAAGCACTGCCATTGTCACAAGTATTTTGAAGACACTATCATTTAATTGCTTATCCTCAATTCTTAGTGCTGCTTTCATCATTTCTAGTTCAGTACAGCATATACAGGACAAGTGCTCAATTCCAGTCAATTCTAATCTTTGATAAAGTTTACCTCAGTACATGATGAATAATGACGGGTCACTTCAAACAACAGACATGGTCACACAAAATGTTTCGCAAGACTTGATTTTAATGACATTGATAAGTTCTAAAGAAAATAAAATTTATGCCCTCTCCTAGTCACCGAGAGTTCAATCTAAGTTACTGCAATAAAGTAAAATTTTGGCATATTCTTGTTTCTAATCTCCTTGTTCGGGTGTATGTAAATCAGGTTCGAAGAAGTGGTATCAATCACAGACTAGGTTGCATGGAGACTTGAGTTACATGTTATTGTAAAGATATTGTTAAATTCTGGAGGAAACAAAGTTTTTTAACCGTTTAATTCTGAAGGAAACAAATTATGAAACTTTTTTATACCGAGACATGTCCCCTGTCCAGGTGTATGTACATATCGGGAGTGCCGGGTACGGGAAAGACCGCCACCGTTAAAGAGGTCATGAGGTCACTGGTTCAGGGAACAGAGGAAGACGAGGTTCCACATTTCAAGTTTATTGAGATCAACGGAATGAAGCTCACCGACCCACGGCAGGCCTACGTCCAGGTCCTGAAGGTAAGAAGATAGTTTCCTGTCTGTCAAAAATAGATAAAAAATTATGAAATACTTCTTGTCCACATTTGGTAGGCCTTATGAGTTATAACTTTTTGTAGAGAGTGACATAGGAAATAGAGGCTCCACCTGTGCGCTTATTTAATGCTCTTTTCACCCGACTCAAGAGGGTGATATCAGTATTGAGGGTCATGTGGACCAATCAGAGATCTAAATTCTTACATGAGGTAGGATAATATGATTTGAATCCTAAATGAATATTTGTATCATGTTTAGCTGCATTGCTGAATAAGTAGCCTTTGAACGAGTTTTGTTTTCTGCATCGTCGGCTCATTCAATTTCCATTTCAAACATAGCTCTCTTTTACAATGATCAAATCTCCTTTTACAGGTTTTGTACTATTAACCATCATTTTCAAACACTGTGGTCAGGTCTTTGTATGTTACTGTTCTACATTCCAGGAGTTGACTGGACAGAAGGCTACCCCGGAACATGCAATGGACCTTCTGAACAAGAAGTTTAGTACACCTGCACCGAGGAGGGAGACTGTCGTGCTACTGGTTGATGAGGTAATCATTAGTTTGTTAATCCTAGGAACAATCAATATTTAAAACAGGAACTCTTCTTGTTCTTAAATTGTTTGAGATATGAGTATACATTATTTTCCCACATAATTAGCTAAAGTCATGTAATCCTGATCAAATGAGCAAATCTCAGGTTTGCAGGATATGTGGAAAAAAATTCATGACAAACTACATGTATCAAATTTGAGCCAATGAAAACATTTCTTGCTTTGAAAGCCTGTTTTTTTACACTGAATCTAGATTTATAAAGTTCCTAAAAATATCTCTACTCTTGCTTATCGATTGCAAAGTTTACAATTTCTCTACTTCTTTCAGCTCGACTTATTGTGGACGAGGAAGCAGGATGTCATGTACAACATCTTTGACTGGCCCACCAAACAGCAGGCTCGCCTCGTAGTCCTCGCCGTGGCTAACACCATGGATCTGCCTGAGAGGATAATGATGAAGAGAGTCGCCAGTCGACTGGTGGGTCGCTGTAATAATTTTATTGCAACGTACTATATTCCCAGTAGATTGGACTAGTTTCCCATATAAGGGTACATGTCATCAGCTAGATGTAGTCCTGCTAGGCAGTTTGCCAGCTGTAGACGCCCATGTACACTCTACAGGATATATGTTTGATTAAACCAGCAACAATATTTGTTACAGTCGCTACATGTTTATGTCATATTTGTATCAATAACTCATTATTTCATAATAAGTGTTGCTAAACACATCTTTCTTACTCTTATGAAGTATCTTGGAAATTAGTTTGGTGAGCAGACAAGTCAAGAGCAGATTAGATGTAATGCATAACTTACTTTCTTATGTCTGATTTGCATTGACTGTCCTCTCAACCAAATTTTAAAAATTGAGCTCTGTGAGCATTGGACTTCATTGTTTTTGATATTCAGATTCTGGTACCTCTGGATGTTCTGTGTGTTGTTATCCATATGAACTATTGCTAATAATGCAATAATGAATCAATTTCACCATTAAACTGTTCTCCTTCATCTTCTTAGCTTTAAAAATGTCTATTAAAGAATCAAGTAGGTGCTTCTAGACCTAGGAGCTTTTCTCCTGTTTTAGCAACTTTCCAATTTGATAATTGACAGACCAACACACTACTTATATCTGAAACTCCATCCTGAACTTTTATTTATGGATAGTCCATGCATCATTTACGTGTCCCTTCTTTCTGTTTCTAACTCCTTCGATGAATCCTTGCAGGGTCTGACAAGAATGACATTCCAGCCTTACACATTCCGTCAGTTGGAGGAGATTGTCGAGTCGCGCATGAAAGGTTTGCAGGTGTTTGAGGAGGATGCTGTCCAGCTGGCAGCTCGTAAAGTTGCAGCGTTGTCTGGTGATGCCCGACGTGCGCTCGACATCTGTCGCCGGGCCACGGAGATTGCTGAAACGGAAGCCATGGCGAGGAAAGAGTCTATCATGGTTGGGATGAGGCACGTGGATGCCGCGCTGCAGGAGATGTTCACCTCACCAAAAGTTGTCGCTATTAGGTATGTGAAGAGCAAACTCTGTTGTAATATGGCAGTTCTCGGGCTGAAATGGGAAAACCTATTATAAGAGGTTGGATCAGTATTTGTGACTTGAGTTACCTCTGAGGAGAGAATGAACAGTTGCAAGTTGTATGCCGACAAATCTTCAATAAGTATTTTATCTTCTCTGTCATGAATACATGATCCTGATCTTTCTCCAAATTTTCTGATGTAATAGTAAGGTGTCAAATTATTAATACTGTCAAATTTTATATTTTATATTGAATAATCAGATATCAGTGTCATTCCCTTAACAGGCATTTGCTTTTATCATGGATCATTATAGCCCCGTCTAAGGACGGGGCTGCTATCAGGTTTTGTGCAGTTTCCGCCGCCGCCGCCGCCGCCGCCGCCGCGTCCGCCGCGCACATACTAATGGCTATAACTTTTTTCTACTAAGCTTTCCAGAACTTGTATTCATAACTTACTGCTTATACCTCGGGGGAACGATTTTGACATGTTCACTGTCAAGGTCAAAGGTCAAGGTCACGAAATATAAAATCACTCAAAAATTCCTTGTAAACGCGATAACTTGAAAAGTTTTTGTGCTATGAAGCTCTTACTTGGTATATATCATCCTTGGAAGAGTAAAAAAATTTGAAAAGGTTTTCGCTACAATCTGTCCAAGGTCAAGGTCACAGCAAGGTCACGACTTTAGCATGGTTTTGCGGAAATGCTTTATTTTAACTATGAACACTTTTAATAAATAGATGATTCTTATACTCAATGAAAAGTGTTCATAGATTGTGTAACCTTGAAGGTCAAAGGTCAAGGTCATGAGATTTGTGTTATTTAAATGTGCAACTAATTTGGATATAACTTTATCCCATTAAGCTTTTCAGAACTCATAAACATGTATAAGTGTTTACACCTCTGGGGACTTAGAATGACATGTTCACTTTCAAGGTCAAAGGTCAAGGTCACGAAATATAAAATCACTCAAAAATTCCTTGTAAACGCGATAACTTGAAAAGTTTTTGTGCTATGAAGCTCTAACTTGGTATGTATCATCCTTGGAAGAGTAAAAAAATTTGAAAAGGTTTTTGCTACAATCTGTTTAAGGTCAAGGTCACAGCAAGGTCACGACTTTAGCATGGTTTTGCGAAAATGCTTTATTTTAACTATGAACACTTTTAATCAATAGATGATTCTTATACTCAATGAAAAGTGTTCATAGATTGTGTAACCTTGAAGGTCAAAGGTCAAGGTCATGAGATTTGTGTTATTGAAATGTGCAACTAATTTGGATATAACTTTATCCCATTAAGCTTTTCAGAACTCATAAACATGTATAAGTGTTTACACCTCTGGGGACTTAGAATGACATGTTCACTTTCAAGGTCAAAGGTCAAGGTCACGAAATATAAAATCACTCAAAAATTCCTTGTAAACGCGATAACTTGAAAAGTTTTTGTGCTATGAAGCTCTTACTTGGTATGTATCATCCTTGGAAGAGTAAAAAAATTTGAAAAGGTTTTTGCTACAATCTGTTTAAGGTCAAGGTCACAGCAAGGTCACGACTTTAGCATGGTTTTGCGGAAATGCTTTATTTTAACTATGAACACTTTTGATAAATAGAAGATTATTATACTCAATTAAGAGTGTTCATTGATCGTGTAACCTTGAAGGTCAAAGGTCAAGGTCACAAGAAAATGCCCAATATGCTGAGGCTTGTAGAAGGCGGAACAGGGTAAGGCGAAACCCCAAGTTTCGGGGCTGCTCTGTTTTTGCGGTGTCCCGCAAACGCTAATCTAGTTTAATCCTGTAAATTAAGATATAAAAAAAATCTTGTTTTTGTAATGATCTGTTGTACTCAATATGTTCAACCTTTTCTCCAAAGGAACCTATCGAAGCACGAGAAGATGTTTCTACAGGCAGTGGTGGCGGAGTTCCAGCGAGCGGGTATAGAGGAGGCCGAGTTCTCACGACTCTACACACAACACATGGCTCTCTGCAGGTTCGAAGGTGAGAACTAAGATAAGGCTTCTTCACAACTTGTTTCAAATCAGTTTAAACTAAGAATGTAAGCTAACTGATAATATTGATCCCTGTGAATTGATGGCTAATGCTCAAGCATAGGTGCTTACAGATAGAACCATGCCTAAATCTAACTAAGAAGGGATATGACATCCATATTAGGACCACATACAGTCTTATTGTTCACAAGTGATTTATTTTTGGGTTGCAGGGTCTTAGTTGTGCTAACAAAAAAACAAATTCTTGCCGTCTAAAAATCTTCTAGCTATTTCAGTGATGGAAGTGTTAATCTTTCTTCAATATCAAAAGTGGTCAATGTCTCGATCCCCCTCTATGTTGCAGGTCTGGAACCCCCCTCAGCATCTGAGCTGGCTGCCATGTGTTCTCGGCTCGGCAGTTCCCGTCTCCTCCTAGTCGAACATGGTCGCAACGACCTCCACATGCGCGTGCGTCTCAATGTCAGCCAGGATGATGTTCTGTATGCTCTTCGAGAGAAGAAAGAATACAGCTGATTGTGATTATTGACTGATATTTTGGAAATGGATGTTTGATATTAAGAAAAATGTATGAATGATGTATCCGTCGATAAATGTTCTATACAGCTAGTGAGGCTGATTATGCTTGATACAAATTTTGCATAATATATTTAGGAATTTTTGATAACAACTTCAATAATCTTTTTGGTGTGGTTTTCATTTGACTTTGATCAAAATGTTTTGAAACTTTTTGGAAGAGAAATTATGTTTATACAAACTTAGAATTCAGAGATTGTTCTGTGAAGGCCTTAATCAAGATTTTATCTACCGGTATGTGGTTCCATTTGCGTCTTGATAAATATGCTTTGCAAATTTGGAAAAAAAATTAACTTAATGGAATATAATGATAAACTTCCATCTTTGTCTCTTTGGAAGACCTTGGTATGAATGGAAACCTTAGTATGAATGGAAACAGCTATTTATGTGATCCAAATAATGTGTAAGCTATTCATGTCAGATGTGTTCATACTTTAACATTTAGTAAACTCTTCATTGAATCCTGACATCTTCAGTTTGAATACGTTAATATCATATCAAACAAAGTCTATTTAGTAGTATCTTACGTTTTAATTCTTTTGAATTCCCTTTTGGCATTACAATGTATTTATTCTGTTGGAACTGCTTGTGAATCATATCCAAGTTTACCAGCTCATTTTGTGTTTATTTTATGAAATTCATCGTCACTGGGTGTTTAGCCTTATTTTCTTAATGAAAGAAGGTATTTGCTTCGTTTGATTTACCATTCACTATATCAAGTGCAATAATTTCATTGTATCATTTCCATCATTTTAGGAGAAAGATGTACTCTTGAATTTGCCTTAAAATCATGTTGCATTTGGATTTATATTTCCATTAATAATCATTTTCACCTGAATAAAATCACTGTAAATTTACACTTGTTTTGTCATAGTATTTTTCTATGTAGTCAGTAATGTACCAAGGCTGAGCATTTACTTTACGTTTAATCAATACCTGAGAACACAATTTCAGATCCTAACAATGCTGCTTTATGCTACAACAAATGCAACATAATTAACAATGTCTTCACTTTTTGAGAAAGTTTTAAATCAACAAATTCTCTTAAAAGTACTGATTTTGCAATCATAAAAATTTATGTAGACAATCCTTAATTGACCTTGACATTCATCTGATTTGAATCAAAAGTTGTCTTCTAAATATCTGAGGATAGTTGATGTTCGTAAAAATAAAACATGAGGCAATCTTCATCTGAATCCTTTTATTGTACGAACACAGTCGTTGAAGAGTTGAGACATCCCCTGATTACGAAACAGGTCCTGGAGTGACGTGAAACCGTCACACTCTAAAACTTGGAACTCTTCTAAACTGAAACAAGAAAGTAGACAGTCATTTACTTTCAAGATAGATGAACATATGAAACCTAAAATATCAGTTTTCTTTTTTGTTGCTTAAGAAATACGTTTCACCTTTCCAAGAGTATCTCTGGTTGAGTGTTGACGCACAAATACTTCCAATAAGGCTTAAATTTCCAGTTTATTTCAACGGCTTATTTAAGCCTTGCTGAATTGCTTCAAAGTTTATGGATTATGTGCTGTGCTCCCATTATCAATAGTGTTGTGGTGATATATCGATACACTGAGAATGGTGATACTTAATGACACAGTGTCTGTATCGTTGACTTTAAAACTGCACATAAGATATCCCTTAAAGGGGCAGTAGCACGTTTTAAGGGGGAATATATGGTGATGTCAGGAAAATGAAAATTAATGGTTCCAATTGAAAGACAACGTATTTAAACTATATGAAGCAGTAATAATTCAAATATGTAATGTAAAGTTTAGCCTTGCGATTTCTTTTTTTAACACAAACTGAATTAAAGGTGTTCACACAAAATGGCCGCCAATTGATTTTATGTGAATCTTTATACTTTGTCCTCTGACTATGGATGATTGATTTGTGTAATGAAGTTTTTGACACTATCAAAATAATACATTTAGCATTGACGTACAATTACCAGTGAAAAATTTGAAATATAAAATTTTAAAAATTGTGCTACTGCCCCTTCAAAAAACAATGTTTGTCAAAAAGGATTTGACAGTGGCATTCTATACCTTTTACAGTCAGTTATTTTATTTTCAAACAAAACTGACATCATCTTCTCTTTGCATGGATGTCCCTGTGAATCCACATCAATATTTACAGTCTTGTGACGCACCATATACTCCTGTAACAATCAAGAGACTGATGAACAATAGTTAACCATGGTCATCGGTCCATTAAGTTTAAAATCAGGGTTTAATTTCTGTCACATTTATCCACAATAGAAATGAATGGACTATTGTTACTCTGGCTGAACTTATCCCTCACTCAAGAGAGAGTTGTGGTTACACTGTGACAGATTGTTTGAATTTCTAGTTTTTAGTGCTTTTCTTTATCGCAAATAGTTTATTGAAGTTTAAGTTTGTCTGAATCTTAAAGTTTATTCCTTAGTCATCATATTATGGTACTTTTACGCAGATCATAAACATTACTTGAATAAGACTGACAACATTTTCATTGTGAAAAAATTCAACCTGCAGGTCCTCTGAAGATCCTTGAAGAAGAATGAGAATCAACTTGTTACAAAAAATAAGCCGTCCCCCTAAACACAATTCTTTCGTCCATCTCCTCACAGTTTTTACATACTGAGACTGTGCACGCATGTGGTCCAGATGTAACAACATTGTCACGATATCTGAACATTTCCCAGAATCCTTGCTATTGACTGTCTGCATTTGAATCTTTGGCAGGGTAGATAAGCGTTCGTGCGAGATTGATATGAGTTCCAATAGAATTGGACAGCCAACATTACTCTCTGCATGGTTCATCAATTCATCTCTCAGAGTTTTAACAGACTGTTTGTCGAGCTCTGCACTCAGTACGGAAATGCCAGGAAGAGAGACCGGATATGACGCGTGTAAACTGAGCACAAGTTTTACTTTAGGTTGATCCTCCTCCATAAAGTTCTTGGTAACAACAGCCTCCCCCGATGCTGAAATCAAGAAAATGAAAAACCAAATTCTTTTGAAGATAAAGGTCAATGATTTGAGGAATTTGATTGTTAACATATTGACTCTGTCCAACCAGGATATTCTCTCCACAATGTCTCAATGCAGCCCACCTTCTCACTGGTGGTAATCAGTTAGTGCACTAAGTCATTAGCTATCAAATAACATTGTGGTTTTCAGAGTTAAGTGACAATCATGTTTGTGTTATATCATAATAATGTAGCCTACTAATAGAATTACATGTATAGAATGGAACGTCCCTTTGAATTTCTTTTAAACAAAAAAGTACCCCGCTTAGGACTGACGCTTTCCTGTAATAACTGATTTAGAAAGAAAGTTTTAAGAAACAGTGTAAATTCATTCTTTTCCATATTTACAATTTGTTTCTACTTCTAGTTCCCCATTCAAACAGTAGATCGATTGTAATGCTATGAGTTCGTCTTCCATTGTGACCAATTGTGTACTGTACAGTTGTCATTCACAGGCAGTCACAACAGTGTACAGCTGATTCATTCGCATGTCTAAAATAATCTTGACTACCTCGAACAGTTGAATTATCGGTTTCCGACATTATCCGATTGCGTGGTAACATGTAAAAGTTAAAGCGCTAAATGGAATATTGATATTCCGTTATTTATAAAGCTATAAATGTAATAATAAGAAAACTATTCTTCCTCACTTTGTATAAAATTCATACTTGAAATCTATTTTTTTGGTTCACATGCTTAAGTTAAATGCACGAAACAATTCGAATATCGAATGCACGAATATCACTTGATTCTGACCTTGGTGGGGAAATTAGGCTTCTCAGAATCCCTTTAAATAGAAATATTTCAACCCGAACTAAGTATGAGGAAATCTTAGAGTAACATTTAGTCCCTGTTCTTTACTAATTTTATTGTTTTGATATTTTCATTTAAAAAGAACCAGGATACTTAAAGGGGGATCTGGTCAAATGGGCCGAAGGATGAAAAGGCCAATTAAAAAAATTCAAAAGGGCCGAAGTAATAGTCATAAGGGCCGAAAATCATCGTTGTATTCAACCTTATTTTGATAGTTGTAATAAGTTTACTTACCCAAGTGATACCCAAATTAATCCTTGGCTTGTGCTATGTTTTTGTTAAAGTGATATATGATTTCATAACTAAGTAAGTATGATTCCCTTGTTAAATTATCGGAACTCAATATAGTTCAACTAACAGAAATAGCAAGTGTAAGAGGGAAACAATTGGTGGAATGAAACTTTCTGTAATCTTGATGAGATGTGCATAACAGAATAATCATGGTGTAAATGTACGACAATGAAAAAAATGTTTTTAAAATTAACATGTGTATAAACGGAAATTATTTGAAGCATAAAAGCAGTCAAAACAAGTACATTTACATTTTATACATGAAGACGTAAATTGGAAGATACGTGTGATTAAATCCCAATGAAATTTTGGAAATCTATTGGGCGTATATTTGGTGTTGGCAGTGAGAGAGTCAGAGAGACGTAAACTTTTGAAACTTTTAAAAACTGAATTGTGTTATATAACCATGCATGTGACTCTACAACAATATTAAGTTAATAATTAATTTAAGAAAACATATAATGAATCATCTACTGCAATACTTTGTTCGTTAAGAAAACAATTAATTGGATTGTGACAACTACTTTAAAAGTACAATGAGTATTAAGGAAACAAATCAATCAATACGAAATCGAAAATTCAAGAGGGTATTTACTATAAGTATAAATCAAGTCAAGTTTATTTTCTTATTTTTGTTCACATTCTTGTGAATATATATATTCTTTTATATATCTGCCTTTACTTTCGACATTTTGCCCCCGAAACCGTAGATCAACTACTATTTTTTTCTTTTTAATGTTATATATCATTTTTCGTTTTCTTTCAATAAATAATTTTCATATAAATCCTTCTGCTTTCCGAAGAATTCCGAATGTAACTGTAGACGGAAGATGCGCACATTTTTGCGCAGTAGTTATCGGCAGCCATGTTGGGTTGAAATAAATTTAGATCCCACGTTTACGTATTTACTAAATAGACACCAACAAAACATATTTTGGCAGTGTTGTAGTAGGTCGGTTAGGAGCTGACATTGCAAAGTAAATGCAATCTCCATTATGAGTGCAGAAGTGATCGGTGAAACAGATGTCAAAGGTATTTTCCCTTTGCTGTCTTCGGTTTACAAAAACAAAGAATTCAGCGTCAAATTTTCTCATCGGATAATCGATCAAACTTCGTAATAATGACATAGAAACATCTTTCAGAGAATCCGTGTGCATGAATTTGAAAAAAAGATAATTTGACTATAAAAATGACACGGTATATTGTTTCAAATATTTGTAATGTTTATTATTAAGAAAATGCTGTTATTTTTTCATCTTCTGAATCATGTTAAAAATAGCCTAATGGGGATAATAAGATAGGAAATGGTTTTATGACGGAGCAACTATAGAATTGGTTCGCCACCCAAATCCTTACCCTAAAACTAACCCTAACCCTTACCCTGACCCTAACACTAACCCTAAGTAATTCCCTTACCCTAACACTAACCCTAACACTAACCCTAACACTAACCCTAAAACAAAACCTAACCCTAACCTAAAGAACAGTTTAATAAAACAATATATTATGAAAAAGGGTGGCGAACCAATTCTATAGTTATACCTTTATGACTGATGGGTGTAAATGAAGTTCATAATATTTGTATTTTGTTATTCTCAATTGATTAAATCTTCACGATAGAAGTACGTCACAATACCATTCATATTTCCAAACACAGGCCCCCTAACGCACGGAAATAAAAATGTCAATTTGGAAAGAATCTCCTCCTGTTTTGTACAGACAACAACAAAAACTTTAAAAAAATCACCTCTACTATGGCAAAAATTCGTCAATTTTACATGCAAGAGCGTTAATTTCGGCAGCGAGAATGTAAGTTGCAGTGATGATACGTGCGATTACGGTCGCAATAACGGCATTTACGGAAATAAAATGGTGTGGTATGGCTACTGATCCGGTTTTCTTGGTGACCAATCGGCGTAATGGGAGACGAAACTGTTCTTGACGGTTCATTCACGGCGGAAAACATTGCTGAGATTGCGATTCGTTTTATCAGCTACAACAATAATCTTTATTAGATTTATTAATCGCATTGAACAATAACAACCATAAGCTTTCAATATATTTCACCTTTTATTCTCGAATGCCTATAGATTTTTGTTAAAAAGAGGTACAAACTCTCTGACAGGTGATAAACATAACCATTTGACACATCTCTGTGTCTGTACAAAACAGGAGGAGATTCTTTCCAAATTGACATTTTTATTTCCGTGCGTTAGGGGGGGCTGAAACAGTAAATGCAACATTATTATGAAAAGATACAAATTCACTGATCTTCATTTGACATTTCTCATGAAAATTCTTTTAGCAGCCAAAATTTTAACACCAAAATATCCAACTTCTTTATAAAAAAGTGGAACAAAAGTATTTTTACAACTTTTACATGAAAGAAATGCTTTCTCAACAAGCATTTTGACAAACTCTGGATTTCTTGATTATAATTGATTTAACAATCGTCACGGCCATTATTTGAAAATTTATGGTAAACTCTAACGAACCCCTTAAATTATAAATTGTAGCTCTCGTGGCCACAGCGGCCACACCCTTAAACCTATTTCCGTCTTTTTCTCCAGAAGCAAAAGGCCTAGAAAGCTGTAACTTTGTGTACAGACTCCTTGACTAGTGAGGATTAATAATTGTAGATTTTGTGGCCCCAAATAAGGTGGCAACCACATTGGCCACACCCTAAAGCAAAATCAAATGTAAAGCCTGATGAACTACAGAGCCAATGGCTCCATTTTATTTATATTACCATTTTGTAGATACATTGAGAACACATAATGAAGGACTCCTTTTTGCTTTTTTTCCAGGAGGTGATGGTGTTGTGAATGTTTTGGACGATATCCTTGATCTTGATGGGCATGGGGAAGATGACTTATCAGCAGAAATAGACTTGGACAAGGGTGAAGGTATGTTTTTATTTCAACAGCTACATTTTTGTTCATCTCATAGATGATCAACACTTATTGATCTCATTTTCTACATTTTGACACCACTTAGTTTCTTTGATTTATTCAAGAGTCCAATGTTCAATAAATTTAATATATGTGAAGTTTCTATTTTGAACTTGTCTCTATTGATACAGAATCTAATGAAGTGCCTACGGAGAAAGTTCCGGTGAAGAAAACTGCAGAAAAACCTGTCAAGAAAACTGTTGTCAAAGCTAAAACGATAAAGAAAGTGATAAAAAAAGTAGTGAAGAAGGAAGGTATCGGAACTGCAGCTGCCACTGCCAAGAAACCAGCTGCAAAACCTACCACGGTTAAAGCTGTAAAGCGCAAAGCAGTATCAACACCAAAGCCTGAAACTGCCAACCCTGAACAAGAGAACAAAGGTAAGGATTCAACTATTACAGATACTGTTTGAAGAGACAGTACTGCTATTTGATAAACATTCCTTTTATGAAACAGTTCAATTTTGTCTGAATATTTTCAAACATCAATGTGTTGTTTTATAGATGTTCCAGAGAAAGTAACAAAGGTAGAGAAACCAAAAACTAAGGTGGTCAAGAAAGTTGTAAAGGCTAAACCCAGAGTGAAGAAAGAAACTCCAGTGAAGGTGAAACAAGGTAATATACAGCTGTTTGAGTGGCATTCTAGAAGTTGATGGTATAAATTGCTGTACTCCTCATTTTTCACCATATGCTTGAAAATGGTATAAGAATCTATACCGAAACGTCGCCACCGTCCAATAAAGAAGTTGTTCATTCATAGAATTACTCTTGTCTTCCTTAAGGTAATATACAGAATTGTACTTCTTTTCATAATTTTGACAAATGTTTGGAAAGAATTTTTTTTAATTTTCAAATTTGCAAGTAATGAACAAATTGGATTAACACAAGGGATAATACCTATCAAGCTGATGTTGCTTATCAATTTGCAGAGCCAGTAGAGGAGGATGAATCTCGAGAGGAAGGAATGGGAGATGATTCCGACGACCGCATTCGCTTGAGTCTGAGCGTGGAGGACACTGAAGAGTTGAGGCAGAGTGGAGAGGTAATAGAGAACCAGGGTTACGACACTCGCAGTGAGACCGGCAGTACTGGGGAGGAGTCCTACATCAGCGACAGTGGAGCCAACTCGGGTAAAACTTCAGTTTATTATCCACCCTTGCAATGATAAATTT
This sequence comes from Steromphala cineraria, assembly GCA_916613615.1. Taxonomy (NCBI): domain Eukaryota; kingdom Metazoa; phylum Mollusca; class Gastropoda; order Trochida; family Trochidae; genus Steromphala; species Steromphala cineraria. The sequence continues at coordinate 83,927,749 of OU744722.1, forward strand.
ATCTTCATAAAGCAGAAAGACAATTTGGTTGCGGATCTCCATCGCATTGTTTATGGTACAATTTACTTATTAAGTGTTTTCCTAAATCTGATTGAACTCACAAGACTCAGTACATCATACTTTTGTAGATTTATCACTGACTATTCTTTGAGAATTATGACATCTTTATGTTTATCCTGCACAAGATTTTTCTTCAAAAAGCACCGATAACATTTTTAACTGAGCAATAGTGGCACTGTCTTGATGTACCAATTGACGAGTACATGCCTTTACATTCTGTTAGTGCCAAATCCTATAAAGATTTGTCTACCGAGAGGATATTTTTAGACAACTTATATGATTAAACTTCACGGTTGTAGAGGGAGAGGTGACTCCAAAGAAGAAGAAGACAAAGCACGGAGGAAAGAAGAAGCGTCAGCGTGAGATCTCACCGATTGAGTGGGACCGACACAGCGAGGAGAGTGAAGATAACGAGGAGGCGAGTGAAGTGAGCGAGGTTACTGAGGAGAGCGAGGAGGAGGAAGAGGAGGAGGAGAAGAGCATCAAGAGCGACGACCAGGCCAAGAGTGACAGCGAGACTGAACGCAGAAGTAGGCCACAAAAATCTCTAAATCGTTTATCTTATGACAAAAATATTCTAATTGAACATCAACCTGTTCAAGTTGTGCAGTCGCTAACATAACGGTTAGCAATGTACCAGCAAACGTGTACAAAGTCTTTCTCTAGTATAAGTTTAAATCCTTATGATACAATTCATGGATCTACAATGAAATGTTCAAGCAAAGAATAAACTTGCCTATCAGGTTTTCAGTTACTGATGAAATTGTCATCACTACAAGCCAGAAATCGAATGCGAAAACATATTTGTTACTGATTTCGTAGGCATGACTGGGAAACTGTGAAAATTTTGAAGTTACATAAAAGTGTCTATGTATCCCAGAGTATGCCAGCAAGATCAAGACGTTGTTCAAGGGGGCGCGGTACTTCCTGATCAAGAGTAACAACCATGAGAATGTGGCACTAGCGAAGGCTAAAGGGGTGTGGTCCACTCCGCCCCAGAACGAGGCGAAACTCAACCAGGCTTACAGGGTATGTACAACTCGAGCAGGTGCTTGGGCTTCTCAACAATGAACTGCATGTATCCAAGTTTGAAATGTTAATCAGATGATTTTTGAATCAAGATCTGAAATTTGTTTCTCTAAATTTGATAAGAAATAATTTCAGATTTTGCCTCAAATTATGATTTTTCAATATTTTTCGTTTGTTTACAGGAAAGCAACAATGTCATTCTGATATTTTCTGTCAAAGAAAGTGGAAAGTTTCAAGGTATATAACATTTATTGTTTCATTGGTCTTATAGAAATTGAGTTTGCTATACAATTGGCTTTTATTTACATTTACACAAAAGTAGAATGATTCTACTCTCACTCATGATATAATAAGATTAACTAAACTCAACTTGTCCCTCAGTCCATTTTTCCTCAACCCTCTTGTATATTGTCTCGAAACACTTCAATCACTACAGATGATCTACTAGACTGACAGATGATAGTCTAGAAATTATGTTTTTCAATTGTAGGCTTTGCGCGTGTAGCGGACGAGTCCACTAAGGACCATCCTCCGATCAGATGGGTTCTCCCTCCAGGGATGAGTGCTCGTGCACTCAGTGCCGTCTTCAAGTTGGACTGGGTTGGCAGGTGAGATCATTGACACCATAAACTCCAGATTGTCATTCAGTATTCATGTTGGTATCTTCGAACATTGGCTGCTTCATCACATACCCTGATATCGGTTTCGCTTGTGGATATCAGAGTATCGTATGTGTAAGTGATGGATTTCAGGGTCTGTGTTAAGTATGTTGATACACATTCCCTGATTAAGAAATAAAGATCAAGACAAAGGCAATTTTGAACCAAATATTGAAAATATAATGTCATTGTTCTCAAGAAAGTTTCATATCAATAAACTATTTCTGGTTGACAAATATCTTGCATTTCTCAGACCATATCAACTTGTACTTTGGTATTTGTGACTGAAGAAATTTGTGACCATTAAATATTTGTAATATTGGTTATGCAGATATCCACTGATAAACATTTATCATTTCAGACGTGAGTTGCCTTTCACAAAGACAGCTCACCTGTACAACTCCTGGAATGACAACAAGCCAGTGAAGATTGGACGAGACGGCCAGGTGTGTGAAATACTTTGTATAGATACATCTAGACATACCAACTCAGAACTTTGATTCCTTGCATGCAATTTACTGTTATCAGTTACATTTCATTTCACATTCTGAGCAGTGAAGATCAGTAAATCATTTTCTCTATGAAGTTCACAATTCAAATAGTTATGGTCCTTACATTATAGAAGATAATGGTGATGATGTATAAATGTCCAGATATACTACAGCTGTTGTTGACTTGCAGGAGATCGAGCCTCGGTGTGGAGAGACGCTGTGCAAGATGTTTCCACCGGATAACAAGCTGGATCTGAGTTCGATTGTGCGGAAATCACGGAGAGCGAGACGCCTTGTCCGCCCAGAGAGAGGCCGAGGGGAGCGACCGAGGAATCCGCGCTTCAACGACATGGCTAGGTTAGGACCTAATGCATTGCCACAGACTTCACATAGTGGAGGAAGAGGACTTACTTGAGTGTTGTTTCTCCATTCAATGGATACAGTGGGCAATTTTATTTTTCTTATCAAATATCTTCCTGTGTAAGGGAGGAAAGTGTGGGGACGATTCAATTCGATTCTTAACAGTAAATCAGATTAGGGGTGTAAGATTGTTGGTAAGTACAAGTGGACTAACACAGAATGATTTAACTAAAATATATGTAAGGATCATTACAGGGTAGATGTTCCAATTCTGGAACCAATTTAACCAACATGGAAGATTCCCAGAATCGTGCGTGCATCCCAAAGTTCCAGTGCCTCTAAAACCAAAGCAGAGAGTTGATCAGTCATCAAATCCTTCAATCCTACAATCAAGGCCATTTAAAATTATCCTTCAACACAGATCCAATTAAAGCTTCCAAAAAAGCTAAGCCCTTACCAGCCAAATGGTTTTCCCAAAATGCCAAGCAGCTGTTAAAAGTGTTAACCAGAGACTATTTCTGCCTCGAATTACGGACCTATCTAGCTGAAGGCAGTGCACTTCCCATTGTGTGCCTTATGGACTTGAAATGGGGGATGCATTGCTAGTATAAAATCACATATCTAGGGAAGCAAAGAGCATGCATTCTTGGACTCAAGTTATACATGTGTGCCAGCTCCTCTGCTGGGAGCTACAACCAGTTCTAATACCCACTGTGGACTTCCTGTTATCAAAGATCAAAGTGAGGCTCCTTGCTTGGCAAGGGCCGCTGTATGATAAAAGGGACATTACATGTTTTAAGCTTTAATTGGGACTAATATAAGTGCTAATATGGACGTTGAGTGTAAACCAATTTTGGACTGAGTGAGTGTTAGTCACATGGGACTCCCAGTGTCTAGGATGTGCGTGCGGTGTTAAAACCAGATGCGTGCGTTTCCTGTGTCTTTCCTGATGTGTCCGCAGACGGGTACGTGTACTTTTAACTATTTGTTGCAGTTTAAAGTACAAGCAATGAAAGCTTTTCCCCATACCCCTGGCAGGACGGTGGTGAAGGTTTGGTTCCCATGTTGCATCATCTTCTTCCCTCTTTGCTGCAGTTTAACAGTAGTTTGTCATCCTTAAACATAGATCTTATTCGACCAAAATTGTTTTGACATTAGTGAGATACAAGATATTAATATCATAGCTTTCTTAGTTAAACAGTCTAATGACAGGGAAATTCATTTGGAGTTCAATTGAGAAATGCAGCAATCAGGTCTTGATGCAACTAATAAAATTGTTTTCAGTGACCTGTGAGATTGTTTTGATTAGATAGATCTCCATGACTCCATGTAGCTTAAACTGATCCTTGGAGAAAGAGTGTGCTTGTGTGTTGCTGTATTATCTGTGTACCTTACTGAAATTTGGAGGTCATTTCTAGTCACTACTGAGTTAAGAAATGATTTCAAGTCTAGACTGAGTTTTAGAAGTATCATTGTAGATGACAATTTTATAGGCAAATCTTTTTCTTTCCAGAATAGAATAAGTATATTTATTATATACTCATGTAATCTTAGGATAGTAATACAAGGGTGCAATACGGAATACGTCTTCAAATTCCGTATTGCACGGCAAATTCCGTATTGCACGATTGCCGGTTCTACTTTTTCAAGCTTCGGCATTTCTCGCAACTTTCCGTACGTAACAATCATTTTCCTAATTAGAACATCGGATTTGACGAATCTCGATGCATTGGTAACAAACCTACTTATTAATATGATATTGAAGAATAATATATTGAGAAACTAGTGTTATCGCCAGTAAAGAAACTGCAACACACTTTGAAAAAGGAAATCCTAATCAAAACTCCTAGAACATCGCCAGCGACACTTCGCTCTTATGACGTCATAGCCTACAACGATTATGACGTCATTTCCATGGTTACGTCATTTGAAAGAATCCCGTCGCTCGAAATCCTGAACTTGCGTTTATCATATTCAGAACTTAATAATTAATAAGGAATAACTTTTATCACTTTATTTTGTATTCACACTTGAGAAAATTGCCTCTTACGTTTAACTACGCAAAGTAATGAGAAAATATAAAGATAATTGAGGCATCAAATCACCAGTCGAGCGTGTTGTAGGTAATCGCCTTATTCGTATTATGTATCAATGCGTAGTGGGACGTCTAGGATTGTTTAAACAATTCAAAATTACTGTTAAAAAGGTTAAAAAGAGAGTATATAATAAATACAGAACGTCATACGTGTGCATTTTGGTCGTTTGTATTGAACTCGAAGATGTCATGGACGCGGAGAAACAACTCGTTCCTCGAACTCGTTCCTCCGCGTCCATGACATCTACTCGTTCAATACAAACGACCCAAATGCACACGTATGACGTTCTGTATATGTATATCCTGGTACTGTTGCAATAAAAAGATGAATACAATGAGGATAAAACATTCTTTTATAGAAGACATAATAAAAAGGTTATTTTAAGCCAATTATTAGTAGAATTTAAGAAGGTTGTAAAGGGATATAAATCCATCCAAATACTATACTTTTTTAGAATGTTTTCTTTGGAGAATTGGATTGACGCTTCTATTAACTTTGTCAGGTTTGTAAACATCACACACATTTGACACAATTCAGCAACCTGCAAGCACACTAAACATACAAGGATTTTTGGAGCTGCTGTTGTCATGGAGATGTGACGAGTATGTAAATGACATTGGCCCCCCTCTGACTTTCAGGCGCCGACGAAACAGTCGAGATTTTTTTGATGGACCTCCTCGCCACAAGAGAAGCAGAGGTGACTTTGGTGGAGATGGTTAGTTGTCATTACCATGGTTACCAAGCAGTATTCGAGGTTGATAGATATAATGTGTTTCTGGGATATGTAGAAGATGTTTTAAAGAGAAGTGTATGGGTAACTAAGGTCTGCTAGATGGGTGCCAGAGGTTAGTTAGTCTTTGACAGAAAACCTATTTTTCCCTCGATCAGGTTGAGATTGTGTAAATGGTTATCAAAGATTAGGAAACTGCTATCCTAGTTTAGTAGACTGCGATCATGGTGGTGATGATGACTCTGCTCCTGTGTATGTTGTTGATGCATGCCTCCCATCCCGCATGCGTTTATAGTAGATTATTCTCTTCCCCTCCTATGTGGGAAATAGCATGATGTACATTAACTGAATAAACTCTCTAACATCAGATTGAGAACATTGTTCCACATTCATTAGTGCACTTTGATTAATAAGGGAGATATCAATTCAAACTGCCACATTTATGGAGCAGTACGGTAATGCAAATTGACCAAGTAGCGGGAAAAGTGCCATTTTCTATTATAATGTCAAATAATGATCCTAGATATGGTGCTTTTATATCTGCAGTATATATCTATATATCTTGTGAAATATAGTCAATACATGGTGATTTATTGTCAAGTTTCATTATAAGTGAACCTAAAGGTACCTATTGTGATGGGAAAAATCTGATTTATTATGCAGTAGCCATTGCAATAAACAAAATTACTATACCTTAAAGATTTGTAAGCACATGTTATGATTCTACGAACTTGAATATGAAATCAAAGAAAAAGCTCTTGTCATCTTGTACCAATGAAAACTTGAATCTTCCGAAACAAACCTGCAGACAGGTCCTTGTTACAGGAAGCCTTTGAAAGTACCGGTAATCCTAAACCATAAATTGTTAGACTTGATTTGATAAGTTTGTTCTTATTAAGTACTCACAATGCATTTATTGTAATTTTGGCTGATCAATTGATCAATGTGCATGCAGTGTTACTGCAGAGCTATCAATTAGGGTGTGAGACAAACCACCTATATTTTCTCATTGGTTATATTAGATATTTCATTATCAAGGAATTCAACAGAAGCATGCTATTTTAGTTACATCACACAGACAATATTCAAGTTTTTAGCACCTGCATGTATTTATAGTCTTCCAAGTAGCTGTTTTATGTATTGATTTCATATGACTATCATTTATTTTATAAATATTAGTTTGTTTTTAAAATAAAATATTGTCGATGCTTACTTTTCAGGATTCTTCAAGGATAAGAGAATGGACAGGTGGGTCAAACTTAGACTTTAAATTTCAATATAAGGTTTAGACTGTCATACTTATGTATTTCTTTGCAATAAAGAAATTGTAAATCCATAAGATTTCAATTTCTTCTTTACTTATATCTTGTCTAACACAAAATAATAAATAAAATCTTAACTAAATGTAATCTCATATCATTTATATCAATATAAGTCGAGAAAATAATTCAACAAATAAAAAATTAATATCACATCGTAGTATATAACATGATCTCTTGTGAGTCATCTTCCGTGTAAGCCGGTTTTGAAATAAAATGGCACCTCTGTACATTTAAAATTCGCAATATGTAAACAAAAAAGTTATTGATGAAAATAAATATAAGTAAATAGGTCCTATGTGGTACTGTGTTAGAGACAAAGAGGTTTGCAGTATTTTTTTGTCTAATATAGCATAAAGAAAGTATAATATTTTATATTCGTATGGTGTAAGTAAAAGAGTTTCATTTTGCAGAGGACCGAGGGGATACCCAGGAGTGAGAAGAGAAACCTTTCTCAACGGGGTAAGACAATATTTTTTTGGAAGAGTTTGCATCTGGTTTTAATTAAATTTTCAAATTTTGAATTACGTTAGAGAATCTGTTTTGAAGCATTTAAGTACTCTCTCTACTCTCTAGTAATGTGATGTATGTTTGTTTTCAGTCGTACAGTGACTACATGCGAGAGTTCACTCATGCCAGACCCCCAGTACCTCATATGGCACCTTACGGGCCCCCGGTAAGTTGTCTTCTACACTTTTGTTGCTTTTAGACTTGTTAATGATTAAATATGAATTTGAATTGTGCTTTAACAATCAACATTGCAGAATCAAAGCACATGGGGAAACCATGGAAATGTCATTTCCTTATATTTAAACAGGAGAAAAAATCATGTGAGATGTTTCATTAAGGAATTGTACTGTAAACTGTAAACTGATCTGTAAACTGCTTAAAATGGTAGCTGGCATTTTCATTTTTATGACAAGTGTACAAACACATAAGAAATAGGAAAAACAAAACAAGATTGAAGTTTCATGCCCATTACAAGGTAAATAGCTGCTAAACTTAACATCTGTATTTTCAGCCACCTGGCTACTTCGAGCCACCCCCTTCATACACAACTCACTATGACAACCGGGGACCGAGGGACTTCATGTCGGGACCAAGTTACGGGGACATGGGGATGAACAGAGCACGGAGGGACGGCGGGAGGGATGATAAGAGATCGGTGAGTGATGTCTCGTAATATTCAATCATGTGTGAACTATATTGTTTTAGAAGCATTTCATAGTAACAAAACGTGGCATTGATTTATTAAGGCGAAAATAGTGGAATAACAACATAATTGATAAAACAAAATTATCATTGTTTTATAAAGATGTAAGTGCATTAACTCGAAGTTTACTATTTTATTTAGAATTTGACCAACCATAAAAAAAAATCTATTTTTATGAATGACCTGACAATCAAATGAAAGGTATTAACCTTATAGCCTTCTGTGATGTTTGTAAAATGATCTTTGAATTTGATTTGAAATAACTGATAGGATATTCAAGGTCAAGTAAAAATATTAAAAGCTTGAATATAATTCATTTTGATAAAGTTTAAATGTCTTGAGAGGTTAGTTTCTTGAATTCGTAATTCACTTCAAATAGCTTTGCTTACACCTAATTCTTTATAAATGTAAACTTGATTGTTTTCTACACAATGGCTTTTCCATTTATAGTACGAGAGAGAAGTGAACGACTTCCTGCGTCGCACAACCCACGGAGGTCTGGGTGGAAGTCGAGACAGGGACAGAGATCGGGACCGGGAAAGGGACAGAGATCATGACCGGGACCGAGATCGCGATCGAGACCGTCGCCATAGAGACAGACGATGACGAGCACAGAAAGCTGTGATGTGACTGGTTGAGTTCTACATGTCTGTGGATTGAGATTGTCTCTGTGAGGGGGAACTGTGCTAGTCTGAGCGGTCAGCAAACAAATGAGCTGTTTGCAGATATTGTCTGTTAAGAAAACCATGTTTGAAATAATTTTATTCAATTGTTTTCACAGATTCAAGATCATTAATGTACCCTAACTTATATTATCAAGAAAGAAACACTTGTGTGTGGGTCAGAAAGTATGACTACTTCTAATATGAGGTTTATACTTGTGTTAGCCTCACTGCTTTGAACAATCCAACAAATACTTCACAGTCGGGTGTTGTTTTGATCCTATTGTATATCTTACAATGAACAAATGCTTTTCATTTTCACCTTTTTCTTCATTAACTCACATCACCAGTAGAAATGAGTGTTAGGTTCATACATCGGAGTTGACGAGGGAATCTTAGGTTTTGATCATTGTTATGTCAGCTTTCATTTGTGTACATAATTACTTCCAACTTTCTCATAGTGTACCTCAGTATTCTCTACTTTCAGTCTGCATTTATTATCATTGTCATTTTCTTACTCTGAGGGCTGAGTTTAAGTGACAGGATTGCTACAGTTGAATAAGTTTGTTGAAGGAATGAATTTTGAATTTAAGTAGTCCTGTATGTATGGTCCCTCAAGTAAACAGTTGCAAATCACTATATGGAAAGAGAAACCATCACTATATGGAAAGAGAAGCCATTCTCCACACAATAGCAATAAAGCGATAAACTAATTGAATACAATAGCTTACTAACGTCAATATTATTAGTGGTCATGGCAAACGTTGACAATATGAATCACTTGGTGTGAGCAAGGATACTGCTGTGAGCTGGGAATATTGCTTTATTAAATGGGCAGGTGTTGATGGTAGTCACATTGCTGATGTGTGTTCACGGGGTGTGCTAAATACTTATTTTTACAGTCTGGGAGTCATGTTGTAAAACGAGTGTAAATGGATACTATTATCAATGTCTTCTTCTTACTCCTAAGCAATTTTGTGAAAATGTTTTTTTCCTTATTTAGCTTTTCCTAAAAACATATTTCTACCACCTTTTAATCATAATTTCTTTTGCTTAGTCCAATCAAATTGATTGTATTTGTATAATTTTCATTGACCGTCACAATTTTCTAATTTGAGGTAACCACCAAATTTGATTTGGCCCAAACTTTTTGTGCCAAGATGAGCCTTAGTCATAGTTATAGAACGTGAGTAAGGTATATCTCAGACATGACAGTTTGGTGCAGAAAACCCCATTTATCAAACAACAAATCAAAATCTTTTATGTTATTAGTGTCATGTTGAATAGGATGAAAAAACACCTTAATACATGGCAATTTTGTTACATGTTTCATTTTAGAGAACTTTTGATTTTTCGCCATTTCAAGATTGAGGTAGGCACAAAACAAAACAGTTATAGTAATACCGGTAGATTGAAAGTTTGCTGCTGTTGAATGGAGATGAGCTTTTATTTTGTACAGCTGTATTGTTTTGCTGAAAATAACGCTGATGTATGGAAATCCTATAACCTGAGAATCCCAGATAAGAAATCCAGAGCAAGGTGATGAATAGACTGATTTTAACCCTTTCACCTCCAAAAAGTCTGAAATAAGCCTTGAAAACCTATTTGATTCTGATTTCTTAGGTGCGAAAAGATTAACCATGTTAAACCTAACAGTTAAGAATAAGTGTGAAAGGAACATTTTTTTATGAAATTTATGTAAACATATTTTAGTCAAGAAGGATAAGAAACATTCAAATTTGAAACATGTTCTTATCAAAGATATTTTTCTTTTGCTTGTCAAATATACTAAAGAATGGTGGTGATATTTGAAAAATTAAGTTAAGAAGTAGAGCTTTTCATCAGTACTACAGGTGTGGAAAGCCTTCATAAGGTATGACTAGACTACAGACTACATATTTGCAAATTTGTGGATCTTTTATCCATAACTATATTTTTTCATTACAATTAAATGATTGATCCAATCCAATCACTGCTGTTAGAACTGTCTCTTTAGATATAACTGTTTTGATGTTGTATGGTGTTGCAAATCTTCCTGTAACAAACCGTCCTTATACCGCTTGTGTACAAGAAGACTTGCACTTATCTCAACCAAGCAGCACAATATATACCTATTCCCTCCTTGTGGAAATGTTTTTTTATCATTGTTAGTTCTTATATCATCTCTTTCAATTGCAAATCTTAAATGTTTTCACAATTGCCATGCACTTAAAGAGAGGATCTGATATTAAAAAATGTATGTTTATAACCCTACCCTATGAAACACTTTCTTAGCTTCAAGATGATATTCCATACTTGATTCCAAACTCGATTATTTTGTAACTCCTTAAATTTTGCAAGACCACCTCAGTTTCATTCAAAACAGTCATTGTGTTATGAGCCATTTATTAAGAGGTCCAATCTAACCATAAGTCATCAAGAAATTGTGGTTTGTGTCCTTTGTGGACTTTTCTCCAGCCATTGTTTTGCTCCTATTGTATTGTAATGTTCATTAGTCCAACATTTGTACAGTCCTCTTTCTCTGTTCATTATAACATTATTTTATCTCTTGTCTCTTAGTTCCGTTGGTCACACTCGCTCTGGATGGGCAAGATTTTACATGTCATGTAAATAAATACTTTGTAAAGAATATTACATTTTGTCATTCTTTCTGCAAGTCTGAATTAAACTGTATGGCGAGAATGCCATTTGAAAAGTTATTTTAGAGAGTAGGGTAGTTAACTTTACAATTCTTGAAATATTACCTTCCTAGCATTATAAACGTTCAGAAGAGAAAAGTTTTGAGGAAATATTTTTGAAGGTGTGTTTTTTCCATTGATCAAGTGTTGAAAAAGCATCTGCCTTCCTGCTGCTTGCTTAAGTTTTGGCCTGGCTGGTTTGCCTTATTTTAGAGATACTGCTTGTAGGCACCAAGACATATTTCAAACTGATCTGACAATGCTTTACCTTTGTTGTTGACAAAATTAACAAAAAATATTTTTCGGGCCTGGAACAAAATGTGCAATGTACCCCCCTTTAAAATATCATTTTTGGCATTTTCAGAAATTATGTAAAAGTCTCAAATAAAAACAAGTGTTTGTCACTGAGGTGACATAATCCCCCGCCGCAAATTATGAATCAATTATTGGCTGTGACCTCTTATTTGTTGTCAGAGGGTCACGAAATCTATAAACTGTGACCTTGAAAATAATGTGAAGGTCACCAAAATCGATTGGACCCGGCGCCTTCCCAATAAGATGCATTGTGTAAGCTATGAAGAGAATCCAGTGAATGGTTCTTGAGATATCCCGCTGACAAGGGTAAAATGTCAAAGTCTCGTAATGACCTTGAAATGAAGGTCAAGGTCTTCCCCAGGGGAAGCTATATGTAAGATATGAAGAGAATCCAGTCAACAGTTCTTGAGATATTGCGCTAACAAGGGTAAACATGCAAGTTCACATGTCCAAAAATTCAAAGTTCCGCTGTGACATTGAGAATTATGTCAAGGTCACCAAAATCTAATCAGCCCAAGGTCTTCCCCAGGGGAAGCTATATGTAAGATATGAAGAGAATCCAGTCAACAGTTCTTGAGATATCGCGCTAACAAGGGTAAACATGCAAGTTCACATGTCCAAAAATTCAAAGTCCTCCTGTGACCTTGAGAATAATGTCAAGGTCACCAAAATCTAATCAGCCCAAGGTCTTCCCCAGGGGAAGCTATATGTAAGATATGAAGAGAATCCAGTCAACAGTTCTTGAGATATTGCGCTAACAAGGGTAAACATGCAAGTTCACATGTCCAAAAATTCAAAGTTCCGCTGTGACCTTGAGAATTATGTCAAGGTCACCAAAATCTAATCAGCCCATGGTCTTCCCCAGGGGAAGCTATATGTAAGATATGAAGAGAATCCAGTAAACAGTTCTTGAGATATCGCGCTAACAAGGGTAAACATGCAAGTTCACATGTCCAAAAATTCAAAGTCCTCCTGTGACCTTGAGAATAATGTCAATGTCACCAAAATCTAATCAGCCCAAGGTCTTCATCAGGAGAAGCTATATGTAAGATACGATGAGAATCCAGTAAACAGTTCTTGAGATATCGCGCTAACAAGGGTAAAATGACAAAGTGTCCTTGTGACCTTGAAATGAAGGTCAAGGTCACGAAACCCATTTGGACAATTACTCTCACTGAGGTGAACCTATATGCAAAATATGAGAAGGATGTAGAGAATAGTACTTATGTTATTCCATTTCGTACGGAGGGACGCTGCCAATACTATATCCCCCGCTTTGCGCTAATCGCGCGGCGGGGGATAAAAAGGTTACAAGCGCAAGACAGATGATGGTTAATGGCATACGCCTACCTGACCTCATTTTCCTGGTTTACTAGGAATTAATGCTCATCAACCCTTCAGTCTGTAATCTGACACCATCGGCTGAACATGGCAGATCTACTTAAACCAGATGCATTGTGTATTGACAGGCAATTAGCTGCAGTCTTGTGATAGAAGCAGGTTGACACTTGTCATATATTATTGTTCATGATGCTTAAAATGTCAACTATTACATACAGTTGGTAATACAATTCACATGCTCGTTAGTTGTTACAAATAGGTAGTATGATAGTATCTCATTTCTTTACCATTGCATGATATTAGTTACACGGTGTTTCGAAAGGGTGTATGGGAATGTAAGACCCTTGTAGAGTTTGCATTTCCTTCGGCGCTGTAAAACCCTTGAATTTCCTGAAGTGCACCGTACACCCTTTCAAAACAAGGTGTAACAAAATTTTCCCCATAGGATCCAATATTTCTTCACTAGTTTTTTTTTTATCAATGATGTCAAATAAAGCTTTCAATACAAACAAACATAAATAACTCTGAACAGAGTTTACCGCCAGTTATCCAGAGAGACAACTCTGCAACCAAATATATCGGAATTTAAGTTGTTGATAAATTAAGAAATTTACAAGACGCTGACAAAAGTACATACTCCTAATTAATGTTTGTTACTGAAATTACGATTGCTTTCTCATGAGTCATACCCTGCTAAATCTGCCTACAAGTCTTTGTATGCATTGGCTATTGACCAATCAGATTTAAATAAGACCTTTAGACCTTACAAGGTTGTCAGATATTTGACAAAGTGAAAGTTCATTTGAAAAAAAGGGTTGACTACCATGATAAACACTCAGATACACTGGGTTTGAGAAAGTTTGTCTGCTATCCGTTGGTATCTAGCACAAACATTGCTCAGATTCTTGCTTCCATTGCTAGAGTTATTGGCAGTGATGGCCCAGACTATGTACAGAGAAGTAGGAATTCTTGCATTGTCGATATCAATGAACAGTCCATAGATTCAACAAACTATAGTTCAGAGATAAATGTTCTTTATAACAAATTGGTATAGAAAACTGTAAATATTCCCTGTAAGTGTTGTGATGTTTCTTCTCAGGCTTCTTGGAGTCTTACTTTTTCATCTGCAAAGTACAAAGTCTTCATTTCATAAATCAATCCAGCAGGCTATAGGTTAAAGAGTTGAGTTTGAACAAAAAACAAGACAGCAGACAGAGAGAGACAAGTTTAATTGCTGCATGCGATAGTCAAGTAAATACATCAAAAACGTGTTTGGGAAAAGTGAGAAACTGTAGAGATGTCATTGATATAGATGCATTTATGCAAGTTGAAGATTAAAGATAAATAGTGTTAGGCATGCAAAAGAAAAATTTTAACAATAAAACTTAAACAATATTATAGCTTGTAAAGATGGCTCTTTGCAGTTGAAATTTGAGGATACAAAATATTAAGTACTGTAGTCAAAACATGAGAGCATATGTTAAGATGAATAAAATATGAAAACAGCCGGGGAAGATAAGTACTAGAGTCAATAGACTTATACAAAAACACTGGCAATGTATATCAGGTAGCAGTTTACAGAACTTCAGTATTGTATATTGCACTCAGGTCTGGAATGTTTTCTGTTATATCGTTAGTTAATAATATATATAAAATATCTAACAAACCATGCACAAGATTGGGAATGTGGAGAGAACACTAAATGTAGAAAGTACACAGTTACACAGAAACAATGAGAATGTTGTTGACTGTCTTTTAAGTAACCCTACACTGCAGTAATGCTAAATTGTTTGTGACAATTCAAAGGTAAAATGTCTCATTTGCATACACCAATAAATCCACATTATTATTACGTACTACATATTATTATTTAGTAAAGAGTACACAATGTACTAAGATATAGGTCTTTAATGATAAAATAAAATAGGTCATATGAGTTGCGTACATGTAAATGGGACATGAGATTTTGGCTATCAGGATACTTAAAGCTATCAAAAATAAAAGGAATCTGTTATTGTAATGACAAGATATGAACTTCATTTATACAATTTCGAGAAAATACTTCACATTGCAGTGTTGTTCCTAGAGGTGGGGTTCTTGGGAAATTTGCCTACACTTCTGGCTTGGTGTAACTTAACACTGACACTTAACCATCCAAAGGGTCATGTCCTCTTCGCATAAAAGCCAAAAATGACACCCTCAACTATCACCTAAGAAGAACACTGTATTGATACAATGAATGTGTGAAAAAAACCATGTGACACCAGTTGTGAAGGCAGTGCATGATAGAAGTCTGAGATCGAGTGGGCTCATAAAAAAACCCAAACATTAACAACATTTATCCTGACATCAAGTTCCTCTGTCGTTGTCAACATTAGAATTCAACAATTATATCTCGTCAAAGGAACTTGTTGATGATAGGATATAATTGTTTATATTGACAAAGACATTTGTTAAATAACAACAAAAACTGAAGAGGTCATTTTGGCATGAAAAACTACATGATTGTCTGATCAACAACTTCTTATCAAAGCAAAGGAAAGGTGGAGTTTTTGGGTCCCCCACATCCTGTTTTGAGAATGAAATATTGATATACCGGGTAATTAGATATTGCAATTCCATGGTTGGAACAACCATCCCTTTACAATTAATCTAATATGTTTCATGTTATTTTGTGAACGTTCACACTGGCACATATATAAAACACATTTGCATATATACATATACTATATCAAACATTAATGCATGCAAAAATAACCAATGCTTATTATGCAAATATTTGTCAGTATTATGTTAACAATATAGCAATATATTTGCTTAAATGGATACAATTGTTTTTGTTGCATATTTATACATGTCAACAGCCTGGCTGGAACTCTGCGCTATATTAATAGCTTATCGGTATTATTATTTACAAAATATTCATGTATGAAATTTATTTAAATATAGGCACTTTCAAATTTCGTCTGCATATATATAATTATTATTTACAAATATTATTACAAATTATGTTATCAATACTACATAATGAAATCAATACAAAATAGCTGTAAAGCACTCATTGGTTTCGACAGAAATATTTTTGGGCATAATATTTACATCAGATTTTAAAATTACAGATTCAAGCACATGTGCTTAATATATTTCAGCAGTGAAGATTTTGAATCTTTGGTAAAATAGATATATTAGGTATAATACTGTTTTATATCAGGCATCTTTATATCATCATTATATTTTCAAGGGTAAAAAAGGAAGTTATCGGCAAAAGTAAAAGGTTGCATTACTCCGTGAAATAAAATATATATAACTTCACTGAGTAGTATAATATTTTGATATGAAATTTGCCATTTTCATCCCATACCATATTGAGCCATTTGTAAAAATAAAGTTTATAATCTGCATTTAGTGCAATAAACAATAAAAATATTTGCCAAGAAATGTCAAATATCCTTAGTGAACATGCAAACCCCCCTCCCAAAAAAAACCCCCAAAAACTCAATTGCACAACAAACTAAGAAATGGTAACAATACCATTCTCACAATCTGGTTGAGATGTGACGACATATTTGTCTTTCCTCTTGAAACATGGACTTCCATCATTCTCTTTTACTTCCTCATTTTGGAACTCTGCATCCAGGTCTGCCAGCGTATGGGCGCCGTCCCCACGTCTATAGAAGCAGCGCGCCAACAGGGCCAGAAGAAACATCTCGGCTATAAGGATGAGGTGCTGCATACCTGGTATTAACATGGATAAAAGCTCAGTAAACACAATATCAATATATATTAGAATATATAATGTCAACGGGATAAAAATATTTGTCGTTCCCTTACACATGTTGTGTTTATAAAAAAATAGAGCCATGGGCTCTGTAGCTCATCAGACTTTTGATGGAAATTTTTTTTGACCCCCATGACCCCATTTAGGGTCATTGGGTCACAAAATCTACAAGTTTGAATCCCCATTGGCCAAGGAGTCTACACACAACTTTTTAGCTCTCTAGACCATTTGGAACTGGAGGAGAAGATGAAAATAGGTTTTGAAGGTTGTGACCCCTGTGACCCCATTTCGGGTCATGGGGTCACCAAACCTACAATTGAGAATTCCCATTTGCCCAGGAGTCTACACACAACTTTTCAGCTCTCTAGACCTTTTGAAACTGGAGAAGAAGGAGTAAAATATGTTTTTAAAGGCTTTGACCCCTTTGACCCCAATTGGGGTCAAGGGGTAACCAAACCTAAAATTTAGAATCCTCATTGGCCAAGGAGTCTACACACAACTTTTTAGCTCTTTAGAAATTTTGGAACTGGAGAAGATGGAATAAAATAGGTTTTTAAGGTTTTGACCCCTGTGACCCCAATTGGGGTCAAGGGGTAACCACACCTGAAATTTAGAATCCTCATTGGCCAAGGAGTCTACATACAACTTTTTGGATCTTGAGAAGAAGATGAAAATAGGTTTTTAAGGTTTTGACCCCTGTGACCCCAATTGGGGTCATGAGGTCATGAAATCTACAATTTAGAATCCCCATTGGCCAAGGAGTCTACACACAACTTTTTAGCTCTCTAGGCCTTTTGGAACTGGAGAAGAAGATGAAAATAGGTTTTTAAGGTTTTGACCCCTGTGACCCCAATTGGGGTCATGAGGTCATGAAATCTACAATTTAGAATCCTCATTGGCCAAGGAGTCTACACACAATTTTTCAGCTCTCTAGACCTTTTGGAACTGGAGAAGAAGATGAAAATAGGTTTTTAAGGTTTTGACCCCTGTGACCCCAATTGGGGTCATGAGGTCATGAAATCTACAATTTAGAAACCCCATTGGCCAAGGAGTCTACACACAACTTTACAGCTCTCTAGACCTTTTGGAACTGGAGAAGAAGATGAAAATAGGTTTTTAAGGTTTTGACCCCTGTGACCCCATTTGGGGTCATGAGGTCATGAAATCTACAATTTAAAATCCCCAATTGCCAAGGAGTCTCCACATCAAATTTGAGCTCTCTAGAGTCATTGGTTCTGGAGAAGAAGTCGAAAATGTGAAAAGTTTACGGATGGACGGACGGACGGACGGATGGACGGACGGACGGACGCCGGACGCCATGCCATGCCATAAGCCCATCGGGTCTTTCAGACCTGATGAGCTAAAAATTCAACTACTTCCATTTTCTTTACAACATGGGTTATATACACATCAAGTGGGTTCCAAGGAATATAAGATTCAAAATATTTATGTTCCATGGATATGAACTTATACTATCAAGATGTTTCCTCTACTCATCGTATGACCACTGCCAAGTTAGTAAAATTTTATGACGCCAGTTTATTGTCAATATCATAACACGTATAAACCCTCAGGTATTATAAGCATTTGGGTCATGAACAAATCATGCATATGTTTTTTGTTTTGAAAGATAAATAACTTACGTGGCAATGTTCCCCGCTGTTTGGATATTGCGATAGAATTGTCACAACAAGCAAATGCTATATTCCAATTGACAATAAGTGCAATGGTTCAAGAGATATGGCTTTACAAGAGTTTCAAAGGTGGACAAAGTGCCGTGGTGACCTTGAAAATAAAGTCAAGGTCATCCATAGTTACTGGTGTCTGCTTAATCCCCCAATGTTGGCTCTGACAAAATTTGAAGACATTTGGTGCAGCTGTTTATGAGATAGCGTGTACACAGTTTCAAAAGTGGTGACCTAGAAATTAAGGTCAAGGCCACCCAAAGTGTTTGGTGTCTGCGTAATCCCTCAATGTAGGCTGTGACCAAATTTGAAGACATTTGATGCATCAGTTCATAAGATTTAAGATGTTTCAAAAGTGTTCAAAAGTAGTATGGTGACCTTGAAAATTAAGGACAAGGTCATCCAAAGTATTTGGTAACGGCGTAGTCCCTCAATGTAAGCTGTGACTAAATTTGGAGACATTTTGTAAAACCGTTCAATAGATATCGTGTTAACAAGAGTTTCAAAAGTGGCCAAAGTGCTGTAGTGACCTTGAAAATAATGTCATGGTCACCTGATGTGACTGGTGTCTGTGTAATCCCCCAAGGTAGGCTGTGACCAAATTTGAAGACATTGGGTGCAATGGTTCATGAACTATCGCATTAACAAGAGTTTCAAGAGTGGTCAAACTGCGGATGTGACCTTGAAAATAAGGTCAAGGTCACCAAAAGTGATTGGTGTCTGCACAATCTTCCAAGTGAGGCTGTGACCAAATTTAAAGACATTTAGTGCAACGGTTTGTTGCATTAACAAGTATACGGATGTACGTACATATGTACGCCGCTGAATATAATGTCCCCCGTTCCGCATTGCGGCGGGGGGACAATAAAAATACAAGCATCTACTTATACTTTGTGAACAGTATACTTGACTGATACCAAAAGAACACCTTGAGGCATGAATACTTATTTCAATCCCAAACAGGAATGTAAGTTCGCTCCTCAATGTCATAGTATCAATCCATGAGTCACACTCACCATCTCCGCGTGTAGACGACGACAGGATGCCAATGCATGATGGGATACCGCTGTTGCTAAGCAACATAAAGACAAAGCTCTGGATGTTGCTGAAGATGAGAACGAACTGGACACAGATGAACTTTGGGATGATGTGCAACTGCTGGAGATGTTTGCGGGATGCTCGGTAGAGGATGATGAGGCCGTACATGGCGACCATTGTGGATATCACTGTCGGGATGGTCAGGTACGGGTACGCCTGGTCCCACTCGAACTATGGAACGAGGACAGATAACAGAGTCAATTAAGGACAAAACAAGGACAAGAGTAAAAGTGAGCTTTGATGAGACTTTGGAGCAAATCTGACTAAATTAAATGGAGACACATTTTTCTTCACCAGTTATATATGAAGTTCATGACAAGATCTACAACATGGTCACCATTATTCATATTACTGCAGGGATGGTCAAAATGGAAGAAATGGGCTCCCTAGCCAAAAAGTTTGGTAAATTTTCCTTGTAACAACTAAAGGTACAAAGCTTTATAGACTCATTGTATAACAGATAGACTATATAAACAAGTTCATTATTTTACACGTACCTTGCCCTTTACATATTTCCCATCAACCCACATGACAGTAGACAGGAAGACGAGGAAGGGGCGGAGAATAGCCACCTGCCACACACTCAGTCGGATACGATGTAGCGTCTTCCTGTCAACATTCAAACAAGTAGTTGTCACAAAGATACAAGATCCCCCACTGCAAAATTGATGGTACTACTTAACAACAAGAACAAGATGAGGCTGTGGGGGTTGGTTAAGGGGAGAGGGCCTGGGGAAGGAGGTTATGAGGTTGTTGGGGTTGGTTAAGGGGGAGGGCCCGAGGAAGGAGGTTATGAGGCTGTGGGGTTGGTTAAGGGGAGAGAGCCTGGGGAAGAAGGTTATGAGGCTGTTGGGGTTGGTTAAGGGGGGAGGGCCCGAGGAAGGAGGTTATGAGGCTGTGGGGTTGGTTAAGGGGAAAGGGCCTGGGGAAGGAGGTTATGAGGTTGTGGGGTGGGTTAAGGGGAAAGGGCCTGGGGAAGGATTTTATGAGGCTGTGGGGGGAGAGGGCCCGAGGAAGGAGGTTATGAGGATGTGGGGGTTGGTTAAGGGGAAAGGGCCTGGGGAAGGAGGTTATGAGGTTGTGGGGTGGGTTAAGGGGAAAGGGCCTGGGGAAGGATTTTATGAGGCTGTGGGGGGAGAGGGCCCGAGGAAGGAGGTTATGAGGCTGTGGGGTGGGTTTAGGGGAGAGGGCCTGGGGAAGGATTTTATGAGGCTGTGGGGGGAGAGGGCCCGAGGAAGGAGGTTATGAGGATGTGGGGGTTGGTTAAGGGGAAAGGCCTGGGGAAGGGGGTTATGAGGTTGTGGGGTGGGTTAAGGGGAAAGGGCCTGGGGAAGGATTTTATGAGGCTGTGGGGGGAGAGGGCCCGAGGAAGGAGGTTATGAGGCTGTGGGGTGGGTTTAGGGGAGAGGGCCTGGGGAAGGATTTTATGAGGCTGTGGGGGGAGAGGGCCCGAGGAAGGAGGTTATGAGGATGTGGGGGTTGGTTAAGGGGAAAGGCCTGGGGAAGGGGGTTATGAGGTTGTGGGGTGGGTTAAGGGGAAAGGGCCTGGGGAAGGATTTTATGAGGCTGTGGGGGGAGAGGGCCCGAGGAAGGAGGTTATGAGGCTGTGGGGTGGGTTAAGGGGAGAGGGCCTGGGGAAGGATTTTATGAGGCTGTGGGGGGAGAGGGCCCGAGGAAGGAGGTTATGAGGATGTGGGGGTTGGTTAAGGGGAAAGGGCCTGGGGAAGGAGGTTATGAGGTTGTGGGGTGGGTTAAGGGGAAAGGGCCTGGGGAAGGATTTTATGAGGCTGTGGGGGGAGAGGGCCCGAGGAAGGAGGTTATGAGGCTGTGGGGTGGGTTAAGGGGAGAGGGCCTGGGGAAGGATTTTATGAGGCTGTGGGGGGAGAGGGCCCGAGGAAGGAGGTTATGAGGATGTGGGGGTTGGTTAAGGGGAAAGGCCTGGGGAAGGGGGTTATGATGCTGTGGGGTTTGTTAAGGGGAGAGGGTCCGAGGAAGGAGGTTATGAGGTTGTGGGGTGGGTTAAGGGAAAAGGGCCCAGGGAAGGAGGTTATGATGCTGTGAGGGTTGGTTAAGGGGAGAGAGCCTGGGGAAGGAGGTTATGAGGTTGTTGGGGTTGGTTAAGGGGAGAGGGCCCGGGGAATGAGGTTATGAGGTTGTGGGGTGGGTTAAGGGGAGAGGGCCTGGGGAAGGAGGTTATGAGGTTGTGGGGTGGGTTAAGGGGAAAGGGCCTGGGGAAGGAGATTATGAGGCTGTGGGGGTTGGTTAAGGGGAGAGGACCTGGGGAAGGAGGTTATGAGGTGATTAATGATTTTTAATTTCAAGGAGGACTTTGACACAGGTGTTTGCTAAAGGCATGTGTTTATCTTAGGCAGGCTATACAGTACAAGCCAGACTATCAGTCAAGGATGTACCTACCTGGTGAGGGGTAGTTTAGGACAGCAGCAGAAACAGCAGCAGAGAGGGGGACTGCGCAGGTTGATGGTGTCCCCCTCCATCCGGATGAGCATGGCGTCCTCCCCCCCGTGGTAGTGAATCATCAGGACCAGGAACACTCGCAGACACAGAGACAGGTAGCTGGGGAGAAAATGTTATACTATTATAGACTTGGGATGTGGTTAATACTTGGTTTTATTGATCCGAGGGTAAACAATATTGACTAAAGGCAAAGTTCAAGGTTAATATTGTTTTCCTCCGGTCTATAAAAACAGGTATTGACAAAATTCACCAGTCAACATTATGTCGCTGTTTCAAAACGAAATGAGAACAACAGCCGTAAACGTAATTTCACTTGATTTTTGGCAAGGATGGGCAATAACGTTATGATAACAATAGCATTACATCATGAAACAACATGACATCATCGGGTCTAATTTTAGTATCACAAGTCAATATCACTTTTGGTCAGATTCTGTACCAAGTTAATATCACTTTCTGTTGACTGTCAGTTGAACTGTTCTCCAACAATCTGATTGCCGAAATAATTAGCTCCAATAATAAACTTGAACCTAAGAGGGTAATCATATATCGGTATACACTGCTTTGCTACAGGCCTGATGATAAGAAGAGAAAAGAGTTCAAGAAAACATCACTCACATGGTGGCGACTAAATCACAGATGAGGGCTGATCTTGGAATGCATACAGCAATAAGTGCAGTCACTGAAAACACCTGTAAAACATACAACACTAATAGACATCAATTGCTTAAAGGGGCAGTAGCACGTTTTTAGGGGGAATATCAGGTGATGTCATGGAAATAAAAATAAATGGTTCCAATTCAAAGACAATGTATCTAAACTAAATGAAGCAGTAATAAATCAAATATATAACGTAAGGTTAAGCCATATGATTCCCTTTCTTACACAAAATGAATTAAAGGTGTTCACACAAAAATGGCTGTCAACAGAATTTATGTGAATATTCATAATTTGATCTCTGACTATGGCTGATTGGTTTGTGTTATGAGAATTCTGACACTATCAAAGTAATACATTTAGCATTATCGTTCAATTATCAGTGAAAAAATTAAAATATAAAATCGTCAAAAAACGTGCTACTGCCCCTTCAAAAAACACTTACAATAGTCATAGGCAGACAGTAGATTGTAGACTGCCATGATGCAATGTATGTTCTGGTAAGTTGCAGAACAAGGGAGGAAATGACTAAGGTAGCCAATGTGGGTAGGGGATGGCAGTTTCCTATAAGTATTACAGTATTAACAAGAGAAAACTGAAGGATTTAGTAGCAGAGAGTGAACCACTAGTGGATGAAGTGCAAGCATCTACAGAGATGGGGACCTGGTGTTTGGGGCTATGAACCAATTGTGGACGTAGTGGACACATTCAAGGAAAACATTTAGGAAGGAGGGAAAGGTCCTTAAACATCAACTAACCTCGACCTTACCACTTCTCGATTTCGTTCAAAGATTTTTCAAAAAAATAAAAGCTGGACTTAATTTTGTTAATTTGTCCAATAAACACCTTTAATTAGCCTTTCATTTAGACAGCGTAATTATCGGCTGTGAAAAGCCCACCTGGGTTAGGGGCCATAAAACTTGCGCGGGTGTGACGTAATAAACAGACAATGCAGAGTAACGCATCATTATTTCAACTGAAATAAAGCCTAAATAATTGTTTAATTACCATTTATGTGGATATCTTTTTTACACCAAATGCTTAGTAGTGTTACATCGTCAAATGATTTATCTAACTGAGTGGAAAACATTTTCTGAAAATCGTTAATTATTAGGTTTTTTCCTGTGGTATTGTTACGATAGATGTATAGATAACGAGGCTGATTCTGTTTATGACGTCACAAAATGGGGCGTGACCAGTCATGCATTCACTAGTTTGTTGTCAGATAGGTCTAAGCGGCCCATCAAAAGTGGCTTTCAAAAAGGCTTTTATTACTAAACTAAACATATTTGAGTAGCGACCTTTAACGCACTATTCAATATTGTAATCAGAGTTTCTATATTCCAAAGAGAATAGTGAAATATGTTTGTGGATATGTGAACTTTAACCTAAATTAGTGATCCAACACCATGGCTTGTTGCATAACACTGGAAGAACTGACTTTGGTAACATGGGTATGAAAGTCCTGTTCCTTTAAGCATAATAGAATGGACAAGGCAAAAGCTCATCCTCAAAACTGAAAGGATTTTGTAGCCATGAGGGGAATATTACCGGATGAAGTCCGAGCATCCAGAGCGAGAGGATCCTAGTGCGGCGAGCGATGAAGTACTTGTGGACGTAGTGGACGCTCTCGAGGTACATGATCACCTGGGCAGCGGTCAGCACTCCGGCCACACTGACCAGTACCAGCTCCGTCAACGAGATCACTGAGATAGATAGGAGCAGGAATTAGAGAATCAGATAAGCTAGAATAAAGAATAGATTTTGTGTAGTGTCTGACTCGTCCATATTTAAACTGTCAGTTAAATTCGTGAAGGGGTAGAAGTATATGTTGTTTTGAAATGTAATTTCTTCGAATTTTCCCCAATGATATTTGTTAACCGGTAAGAGGGTCAAACATCTTATAACTTGCCCTTATCATTCATAGTTGTAGAAGGAATAATGAAGTACCAAGTGAAAACAGCTAGCCACCATTTAAGTGTGAACAACTTTTGTGTGCTGCTTTTGATTATCAAACATTATTTTGCAATTGGTAACATCTAATCCCAATTTGTTGAAATCCCTCACTTGAAAAAATCTACTAAACGATTGAATACATAGTGTGTAATAGTGCATAAAAGTGTCCAATTGTAAATTGTATTTCATCATTAAATATTCTGTATATATTTTATGCCGTGTCACTTATATTTTCACCTTCAAAGAATCTCTCTGATGATGGAAGGATGTCGGAGCAGTTTGGCAGCACAAAGTCATCGATGTTGTTGAAGACGGGGGAATCCATGATTGCAGATCAACTTCAAGCAAAACAAGATGAATTTGTGAGACTGATGGCTTCGTATTATATTTGATGACAATGTTAGTAAATTATAAAAGAGAGTCATTGGCTCTGTAACTCATCAGGCTTCATATCAGTTTTTCTTTAGGGTGTGGCAAATGTGGTTCTCCCCTTAGTAGGGTGCACAAGGTCACCAAATGTACAATTTAGAATCATCATTATCTAACTTAGGAGTCTGTAGACAAGGCTTCAGCTTTCTAGGCCTTAAGGTTCTGGAGAAAAAGATGAAAATGGGTTTTAAGGATGTGGTCCTTATTAGGGGCCAAAGGGTCACCATAGTTATGAATTATATTCCTCACTAGTTAAGGAGTATGTACACAAGGTTTCTGCTTTCTAGGCCTTACGCTTCTGGAGAAAAAGATGTTTATAGGTTTTAAGGGTATGGCCCCTGTGGCCCTTATTAGGGGCCCCTAAGCCAGAGCCACCAAAGCTACCATTTATAATCCTCACTTGTCAAGGAGTCTGTACACAATATTTCAGCTTTCTAGGTCTCATGGTTCTGGAGAAGATGATGAAAATAAGTTTTAAGGATGTGGCCCCTGTGGCCCTTATTAGGGGTCACAGGGCCACAAAAGCTGCAAATTATATTCCTCACTATTCAAAGAGTTTGTACACAAAGTTTAAGCTTTATAGGCCTAATGCTTCTGGAATAGATAATAGATTTTAAGGGTGTGGCCCCTGTGGTCTTTATTAAGGGCCACAGGGCCACCTAAGCTACAATTTATAATCCATATTAGCTATATTTAGCTCATCAGGACTGAAAGTCCAGATGGGCTTATGGCATGGCCCGTCGTCCGGCGTCCGTTATCTTTTGTCACTTTCGACTTCTCCTCATGAACCATACACATTAGAGAGCTGAAATTTTGTGTACAGGTACCTTAGCATATGGAGATTCTAAGTTGTAACTTTGGTGACCCTGTGACCCCAAATAGGGTCACAGGGGTCACAACCTTTAAAACCTATTTTCATCTTCTTCTCCAGTTCCAGAAGGACTAGAGAGTTAAAAATGATATGTGCAGACTCCTTGGCCAATGGGGATTCTAATTTGTAATTTTGGTGACCCCATGACCCCAAATAGGGTCACAGGGATCACAACCTAAAAAACCTATTTTCATCTTCTTCTCCAGTTCTAAAAGGACTAGAGAGTTAAAAATGATATATGCAGACTCCTTGGCCAATAGGGATTCTTAATTGTAGATTTCGTGACCCCATGACCCCAAATAGGGTCACAGGGGTCACAACCTTAAAAACCTATTTTCATCTTCTTCTCCAGTTCTAAAAGGACTAGAGAGTTGAAAATGATATGTGCAGACTCCTTGGCCAATGGGGATTCTTAATTGTAGAGTTCGTGACCCCATGACCCCAAATAGGGTCACAGGGGTCACAACCTTAAAAACCAACTCTCCTCTTCTTCTCCAATTCCAAAAGGAGTAGAGAGTTAAAAATGATATGTGCAGACTCCTTGGACAATGGGGATTCTTATTTGTAGATTTTGTGACCCCATGCATGACCCCAAATGGGGTTACAGGGGTCACAACGTAAAAACCTATTTCACCTTTTTTCTCCAGTTCAAAAAGGTCTAGAGAGCTGAAAAGTTGTGTGTAGACTCCTTGGCCAATGGGGATTCTAAATTGTAGATTTGGTTACCCCATGACAGGGGTCAAAACCTTAAAAACCTATTCCATCAAAAGTCTGATGAGCTACAGAGCCTATGATTCTATTTTGTGTGTGATATAAATTTATAATGTCAGAGAAAGACTATCTAAAGCTGTGACCCCAAATAGGGAAACAGGGGTCACAACCAAAAAAACCTATTTTCATCTTCTTCTCCAGTTCTAAAAGGACTAGAGAGTTGAAAGTGATATGTGCGGACTCCTTGGCAAATGGGGATTCAAAATTGTAGATTTCGTGACCCCATAACCCGAAATAGGGTCACAGGGGTCACAATCTTAAAACCTATTTTTCTCCATTAGATGACAGTCTATGGCAAATTTATTTCTCCTTGGATATTTTAGTGTGGACTTTTTTCACTGTCTGATATTGACGATCTAGAAAGTGTTGAATAATAATAAATCATTTGGGTAAAAAATTTATTCCGAAATCGTTACATTTGTTTTGTAATTTTTTTATAGGTTTTCTTGCAATAGGTAACATCAGTTTCATTTTTAGCTCATCTGGCCTGTATAAAGCAAACTTGATATGATGCCTGATGAACTACAGAGCCAATGGCTCTATTTTTTTTTATTTCCACGGTCTCAAGGTCAAATAAACGCTGAACATTTTGAATGACATCAAGGCAAAACATTGAGCAATGTACTTTGAGGCTCATAAGACTTTGTCTCTTTAGTTGATAAATGTACATTATGATAAATGATATAATAATCTAATTAGCAAAACAATGTTTGTCTTCAGCTCAGTATTAGAAGGGAACAACATTATTGAAGCAATCATTTTCATGAAGTTTTTCATACATTTCAAACAATATAGAAAATTGATTTTCTGTAATGTCTCACAGCTGTGCATATTGGTATAATAAGCAGTATGGTGTAAGGAGTGAGAAGCCTCTCTCCAGGAGGGGTAACCATAGTTAGCGAGGGACAGAAGCACACTTTTAAAAGGGGTCTCCAACTTCTAATTTTTTAACTTCCAGTGTTTTAATAGCGAGGCCCCGAGAGGGTCGGAGAGGGCCTCGCTAGTAAAACACTGGACGTTAAAATTAGAAGTTGGAGACCCCCTTTATTTTTTTAACTTCCAGTGTTTTATTAGCAAAGCCCCGAGAGGGTCGGAGAGGGCCTCGCTAATAAAACACTGGAAGTTAAAAATTAGAAGTTGGAGACCCCCTTTAACTACAAATATCAAATAAAGCTCCATATCTTGATGCAATATTGTTTTTTTTTATTGCTATAGTCTTTACTTTATTAAAAGGACATCAGGATATTTGCAAAGTTCTCTATATGCACATAAAAAGTAAATTCTATATTTGTATGTTTTCTTAATACAAAAGTTTTATTTTTTAAATATATTTAGTTTTTTTAAAATCTTTTTATTATGTAATGTTTTTTTACTCATGAAAACTATTATACAACCACTTTTTTTTTTTAAGTTGATAAAAGTTGACAAAAGTTGACAAATGATAGCATTTCTTGTGTCAACTTTTAAAGGAAAATTGACAAAAGATAGTACTATTCTTATTGATAACAAATAAATACCTTGTCTTCAAATTATGTTGTGATACCATCTTCATCAAACAAACAAAATTATTATATAGAAATAAATTTACTTTAAAAGAGAAAATGTAATTGAATGAATGCTTCAAAGCTTTAAGAAGGTGAGTATTTGTCTAAAAAAGGTGGTAGCCTTGTTGATTTCTGTAAGGCTTTTTATTTAGTTTATAGAGATCTTCTTTGGTTTGTTTCTGTTGTCAAGTGATATACATGGTTCAATTTTAAATATCATTAAAGAAATGTATTCAAAGGAGGCAAGTATTAAGTTCAATGATTTTAAGTTTTCAGAATATTTTGATCTATGAGTGGAATTAGACAAGGTTGCCTTTTAAGTCCTTTATTGTTTGCTTTGTTTGTTTATCAATTACAGAATACTATACATGTAATTCAAATGACACTGTTAAACAAATGAATTAATCACTTGTTATACTTATGACATAACCAGATTGAATAAAAAAAATTTACTAAATAAAATCAATTAAACTGTTTCTTAAAATAATTTTGGATTTTCATTTTACTTTATTTGAGAACATCTGATTGAAGTTTAAACTATTAGCATCTATTTGCATTTAAATGATTGACACATCAAATTCAACTGTAACATATGATTTTTTAAAACAAATTTCTCCCCAAAAAATATAAAGGAGGAAAGCTAATTGACAAACTTACAGAAATGATTTATTGTGAATACAGTTACTAAAAAGATTGGAGTATTTCAATGCGGTATAACCATATAAACTTTTTTTCTCAAACTCGGACTTACTACAAGTGAGTCACAGGTATTTCATAACTGTAGACTTGCTCAGCGCTGAAGTGATTCTTTTGTGCATACTTTAGACCCTGATTTTTAGATTGTGTAACAGCGAACCTCGTCCTTTAGAAAAAGGATATGTCATGTCACCACTTTTGCACTGTTATGAGGCAGAATGTTGTTAAAATTGCATACAGTAAGTATTATAAGAACCACCTCCCAATCTTTGTTGTTAAATAAAATGCAGATGTACACGTACATGTATGTTTAAAATGTTTATCAATTGAAGTTATGGATTAACTCTCTTGGTGCCATTGACACATATATGTACTATACCTTATGTAAATCAATACTTTCCACATGAGTGAACACCTAGGCTATAAGATTTTTAATTTGATAAATTCCTAACTTAAAGCTGCGGTTATTGATTTGGTCAGAAATTTAAACATGTTGATAATTTGATATAATCAGCATATGAGAAATATATAAGAAATATATGAGAAATATGTGGCTGTATTTTCTTTCATGCTTGATCACACTTGAACCATGAATATCCTTCTCCCGTGTCAAAGTTCAAATATAGTACATAGCACATGTTCAGCGTTGAGTAAGAAATGCACTGACAGTTCTAGTTTTCTGACGTTCATTACACAGTCCATTGTCAGTCTACAATATCTATCTATATAGATCTGTTAAAACAAATAGGAAGCAACAAATCAAATCTAATAGTTACAGCAGTTTATAAATATGTCAACAATATCCCAAACGTCAGCCCGCTACATCGAATTACAATACAAACCATCACAGTACACCAGTACTGTATCGCAAATCAGGTATACGCGATAACGGACCACCAAATCTTCAACGAGCTCATCATAACTGACTTACCTTCTAATCAGAATAACTGCTCGGGCTTAATTTTGCTCGTTCATCCCGTGAAACCCAAACACCACCCCTACTACCACTGTAAACAACTGGGCTAGTGTACAGGTACCCAGCCAGGTAGGCGAGCTAGCTACTCTGTTGTGAAGCGGCTCGATCAGCTATAGAA
The DNA here is from genome assembly GCA_916613615.1 of Steromphala cineraria. Lineage (NCBI taxonomy): Eukaryota > Metazoa > Mollusca > Gastropoda > Trochida > Trochidae > Steromphala > Steromphala cineraria. The sequence continues at coordinate 83,957,756 of OU744722.1, forward strand.
ATGCCCTTGTCACGTGTCTCAACTCCAGCTGGACAGATTTTCTCTGAGGCAGAATTTCTCAACCAGGTCGGCGAGATGTCAGATATTGAAGTAGAGCATCTCCGGTGTTACAGGAGGGAATCTATTGTGAGGGAAGCATCTCCGCTATCATAGGAGCGCATAGATGTAAGCTATTATTGGAAGGCCTCTAAGCTATACTGGAAGGGCATCTCTCACTGTTACAGGAACGCTAATCTAAAGATAATGCATCTCGAAGTACCATCATCTGATGATGGATGGCTATTTTGAATACCAGTGACATTGCATCTAGAACACGGTGGTTGCGTTTCGGAGTTTTCTCAAAAGCTGTCATATTTAACCTATTTTTAACGAGTTTTTACACTATGCGAATAATATGGTAACTCTAAAATAACACTTGTAGATCTGCCACAAGACCGTAGCTATTTGAGTTAGTTAAGAAAATCACATATGGTACAACCATCTTACGATATATATATTGATTACACACGAACAACACATGCAAAGATGGTCACAAGAGCACTGATAGGTGAAGTGAGAGAAATTCGAGAAGGCTTTATCTTCAAACATGACAATGTCATCTGCAATACTACTTATATTCAAGCAGATATGTTCCTTATATATTGTCTCTATATATCTATAGGATCTTCTTCTCATATCTTCCCATGTTACTAGGAGAAAGAAGAACAAGTTCTTATGGATAATCAACTTCTTTATTGCATGAAATATGTATGTAGATACCAGCACCGTTATCAAGTATCACTTGCTTGATAACGGTGCTGGTATATACACAGAAACGTCGCATTTCATGCAATAAAGAAGTTGATTATACATAAGAACTTGTTCTTCATCAAACCTGCTTCTAAATGCCTCTCAAAGAAGTTATACTAGGAGAACGGTACCCGTATTTCCGCTAAGGGGAGGATGATGCCGCCTTTAATACATCAGTTATTTCTAGTTGATGATGGTATATTTCTTACAAAGAGGCCACCTGCCCACCGTACATTCCCTGTCTATTTTAGTCCTAGACCTAAACGATTATATTCACGCGTGTGCCCTGGAATAGTCTTGATAACAAACGGAATAGAAACCACCGATAATATTACCGACATCAAAGGCTTTCTTAATTACCCACACGAACCTGTTTATCCACGTTTTAACAGTATTTCTTCTAGATTACTGAAATGTTTATCTCTGTTCCGTTGTTTGGTTTAAATCGAGATGGTTTTAGATTCTAACTGGGTGCATTGAAACTAGTTTCAAAAACAAGTTACGGTCACGAGGCCAGATATATCTTTGAAATATTGTACTTTAAAAATCACTAAACATAGACATTAGCTTTGCTTTGAAGAAAACAAAGCACAGATTATTGTTTTAGTATCGTTAAGTATTATTATAAGATTTTTTTCAGTGGGATATATATAAATGTTTAAACGTATTAGGCTTAACAAATAATTCACGGTTATGAAAGTGAAAGATTATAAATTTGCACAAAATTGTTTGACTTTGATAATTTTCTAAATACCATGTGCTGACATTAATTTAAAATTCAACATATATTTCATGACTCGTGCGATGAGAATTAGAAATAACCGTATGCATATGCAGAAACCCATTCTCTCCCCACATACCTAACTCAGGTATGACTGAGCTGCCTCTGTGGGGAGAGAATGGCAGAAACCATGCGAATAGTTATTTTATATCACAATCTGGCTTTTTTGTGTAAGTGTCCAAAATCATAATTGATTACTGCGCTAGGGGTGGTACTTTTGATCAGTAAATTATACCGTGACCACATGTATATTAAATCGATTATGCTAATTTTGATGTACAATCAGTAATTCTCGATGTTTATTGACAACACTGATATAGTTTAATCCCGAAGAAATCTGGTTTGACAAACAAGCAAAGCTCTGCTTATAGTAATGCCTCACCTTCGGAACCGTAGCATGGTATCGCCACGACCTAATATATTAATGATTTTAAAAAGTATCGTTGTATTTGCTTCTATGCTCGCATGTACACACATCAATCAAATAAATGCACAAGAACCGAACAAGCAAATCACGAACTAAGACATTATCTAATAACACCATGGGTATCGTTTGGCATACATGAATACACCAATACACATTAGGTAACGTTAAGACAATTTTCAATTTCAACAATCTTTTCTTAACAAGATCCGATCACAGTAAAAAGCACAACATGTGAATTATGACAGAACTTACGTTAAAACACAGCTTGTCTATTCACAGAGGAAAAGGATATGGACAACGACAAAGTTCCAAGAGGATTCCTGAAAGGCTGTGCGTTGCTGCCCAACTATCAGTCTAAAACTGAACATTCCAGATAAGGTGTGGTGATTTAGGTGACAGGTGGGGTGTTTGTGTATAAGAGGCTTCATTCGACACATCATAGTTCATGGAATCGATATCATTGCAAGTAATCACTTCCGATTTTCGTAAATAGGCTCTATAGATAGAGAATCTTACCCAAGTGTCCTCTAGCATCAACTATTGATATCGGATATGTGTAGCTGTTACATGAGTGTTTTATTTGATTTTAGACACGAGGATGATATTCTTTTAATGATTCAGAACTATTCAATGCAACGAAAAATAGATATAACAAGACTGTCATTACACTTACAAAAGACTGCATCAAGTGTATGATATCATGGTATGATGTCATGGTAATTATAATTATAAGTATTTTAAGACGACACGAGTGTCATATTCTCTGTATCATAAAGACGCATTACACACTTCTCCTACGCAAAGTTTAAAACGCCAGTTTCCGAACTGTCAGTTGTTATTCTAAAAAGGTTACATTATAATTATCTAAATCAAACTTTGCATCACAGGAAATCTTATAGTCTGTTACATTTAAATTTATTGATATGTATATTCCGTTTTTTTTCAAATAATGAGGTTACATTACATTTAATGTGCTTCATAATATTGGTTTGATATACAAACCATACCCTACGCATCAAAACGTCGTTTCTGAGCAGAACTGCTTACATTCCACCTTATTTAAATGATTTGCTAACATTACATAAAATTCGAATGTATATGATGTGCGAAAATGCATCTTATTTAAATTAAATGCATATATATTACATCTTATTAATATGACGTGTTTACATGTATTCACATTCCATTTGATGAATGTGATGTACTATGGTTTCATTAAAGTAATAGTTTTTACAATACTACATTGAACTTCTTGTGATATGCCAATATCACATTTAATTTATATGATATACTTATTTTAATTAGCAGCCCCGTCTAAGGACGGGGCTGCTATCAGTTTTTGTGAAGTTTCCATCGCCGCCGCCGCCGCCGCCGCCGCCGCACTCGTACTACTAGCTATAACTTTTTTCCACTAAGCTTTCCAGAACTCTTATTCATACCTTATTACTCATACCTCGGGGGAACGATTTTGACACGTTCACTTTCAAGGTCAAAGGTCAAGGTCACGAGATATGTATTCACTCTAAGAATTCCTTGTAAACGCGATAACTTGAAAAGTTTTTGTGCTATGAAGCTCTAACTTGGTATATATCATCCTTGGAAAAGTAAAAAAAATTGAAAAGGTTTTGGCTACAATCTGTCAAAGGTCAAGGTCACAGCAAGGTCATGACGTAAGTATGTTTTAGCGAAAATGCTTTATTTTAACTATGAACACTTTTAATCAATACATGATTGTTATACTCAATAAAAAGTGTTCAATGATTGTGTGACCTTGAAGGTCAAAGGTCAAGGTCATGAGATATGAGTTATTACAAAATGCACTAAATTTGGGTATAACTTTATCCCATTTAGCTTTTCAGAACTCATGAACATGTCTTAATGTTAATACTTCCAGGGAATCATTAGGACATGTTCACTTTCAAGTTCAAAGGTCAAGGTCACGAGTTATAAAATCACCGCAAAATTCCTTGTAAACGCGATAACTTGAAAAGTTTTTGTGCTATGAAGCTCTAACTTGGTATATATCATCCTTGGAAAAGTAAAAAAATTTGAAAAGGTTTCGGCTTCAATCCGTCAAAGGTCAAGGTCACAGCAAGGTCATGACTTAAGCATGGTTTAGCGAAAATGCTTTATTTTAACTATGATTACTTTTAATCAATACATGATTGTTATACTCAATAAAAAGTGTTCAATTATTGTGTGACCTTGAAGGTCAAAGGTCAAGGTCATGAGATATGAGTTATTGCAATACCTTGTAAACACAATAATACACTTTATTTCATTACAATAATGTTAAATTTAATTAAATGTGTTCATTGATTGTGTGACCTTGAGTGTCAAAGGTCAAGGTCACGAGAAAATTCCCAATTTGGTGAGGCCTGTAAAAGGCGGAACAGGGTAAGGCGAAACCCCAAGTTCCGGGGCTGCTCTGCTTTTGCGGTATCCCGCAAACGCTAATCTAGTTTTTTAACATGTCATTAATTCTGAATACCTTAGAACTTTAATACTCAAGTTTCATTTATTTTTATAAAGTGGTAACATGACATTATACCTATATGATGCACCGATGGCACAGTTGATTAAAATCATTAGCAAATATTCAAATATAACTATGCAGCGTGCTCATCATCTTCCTACGCAGAGCCTAAAAGACCAGTTTCAGTTTGGAAACTGGCCTTTTAGGCTCTGCGTAGGAAGATGCGTGCTCATAGGCAGTTCAACCATAGTTTGTTTCCCATTCTTTTAATCTATGTAATCTAAAGTAATGTGTCTATATGATGTGCAAATATAACAGTTCACCATACAATGTGTTCACAATTCATGTTTTATGTATGGTGTAGATAGTGAACAGTTTATTTTTGTTGAACAAAAAGGTTTCCTTTCTTTACAAACTTCTCTCTAAATTGATTTTCGATATGAACCAATAATACCCCTGGCGTCTGGATTATACCTTTCAGAAGATTTCGACGTGAACTGCCAAATGACTTGTATGTACGCAAGTTCATGCCCCTTATCCAAATTGAAGACAGTTAAGGTGATTTGAATTGAACTATTGACATTTCATGATAACATTAGTCATTAGTTATTAGTTTTATGTTTAGAAAGTAAAGTGGTAAATAATTTATTGTTATGTTTAGAAAGTAAATTTCCCCCCACATTATCTGCACCTTTCTCTGTCTCTCTATTTTCCCTTTTCTCTACTTCTTTAATCTTCTCCAACTATCTCTCCATCCTGCTGTCAATTTATCTAACCAACCACTCTAGGAGTTAATGCCTTTCTCTGATTTAGTGTACTTATCAGGTTTGTATTTTGCCTTTATCAAACACGCATTTATCTCGTCCTCAAATACCACTATTGTTTAACAAAGTATGTTTCAAAATAAATAAGCTCAACGTGTTTTGTTTTCCTTACTGGTGATGGGTTAGTGATTCAGGGAGTTGTTTTTAACGCCGCTTCGGATTTTTTCTGCCATTAGCGGCATAAATGAAGAGGACTTAATTTCCCTCTGATGATGGTCAACACTATCGATGTCTTGTCCTGAACAATCTGATATCTGACACAATCACTCTAAATCAAGTGGCTGGGGATGTTCCCACGGGTCTGTACCAGACACCAGGCTTCTCTCCTCTCTCCGGCCAAACTATCCACGATACACATCTCCAGGAATGTCACTAAGAAGGCTCTAGTGAAGCCTTGACTGGAAGAAAACAGTGATGGACCTTTTGTTATTTTTTTGTATACTAAATTATGTTTTGCTCTGCATGTTGGCTTTTTGAAGATTACATCTTTTGCTGACCACGGAAAATGCCTAGCAAAGTGGACAGCACTGGTCGTTCAATGTACCATCGTCTGATCTATTTCTTCCGATTTCCACCTTTCAAAGAAATCATTTGACAAACAAATATATCTGTTGAATTTTCATTGCTTTATTTGAGCATTATTTTAAAGAGAAACATTGCATTGAATGATATTTTGAAGTTATTTTGCCCATTGATTGTTTACATTTGAAAGAGAATAGTGATGTTCATGAATAGGTATCGGGTCTGAATGGATATTACATAAAAGCTAGCGAGGGCTTGCTCGAGCAAAAGTATTATTGCCATAGTTCGATAAAAACTCCCACGGAACAATCCTGCAATGTTTTCAGGCCCAAATTGTTATTCTCTTTTTAAGTATTTTAACAACACATACTGTTAGTGTCGTGTTAGAACCAGACAAATACGGCTATACGCGCCAGCAACGTTTCATAAAAAATTACATGATTTCATACGTAAAAATAAAGTTGTATGCAAGTTGAAGATATATATGAATTGAAAATAACATAAAGATAGGACACAATAGAATGTTGAACAACTGGCATGAACCCCAGATAGCTCAGGTGGTAAAGGAATTGCTAAGCAACCCAGATCGACTTCGAATAGAAATATAGCATTGCTTATGATTCACTAATTTCTATTTTGATTAAATTCGTAAGTGTGACAAATCAAATTGATAGATTGTTTCAGAACAGAAAAATGCGCAAATCATGATAGATATAGTTTTGGGTTTCAAAATATAATATGACCATTTAGAATCTAAACGAGTATTTGAAAAAAAATAGAATTTTTAGTTAGGAATTCGGTAATTACAGATCCAGATGAGTTTTGTAACGGTAACTGTTATGTTTACATTATTCATAAGAAATCTTCTAAATGTAATATTACTAGAAAGAATTTAATAGCTTTAGGTTGTTAAGCGTTTGCGTTAATTAATTAATTGATTTAGGCGTGATTGCTATATTTGTGTTGAGTAGTAACAGAATTAAATGCTTTGTCAGAGATGAGATTATGTGAAATTACGTTTTCTGAATACTTGGTTGGTTTACATTTGTATAGAAAATGTTTCATCACTTCGCCCAAAACCAAACTCAGGAAATTGTCGATGCACATACGGCATGGAAATCAATTTAGCGATTTAAATGCCTGATAACATAAACGACAATATGACAGAAAATAGTGTTTATATGATATGATAGAGAAATCATCTAACAAATAAAAAAACCCACGAAATTCCATTCGAAATAATGTATCCTTATTGTTTTTTTAGATCTACTTTATCAAAATCTTGTTTTTTAAAACGCTAAATGTGACTAATGTTAATATTCAGTAAGGAGGTTATGCAAGATAATTTTAAAATAATTTTTTTAGTTAAAGCAATTTGACCAATCAAGCTTACAACATTACCAATATGACACATGTAAGTAAAAGCTCCTCAATGAACAAAGTTAACCATTATCAAATGTAATTGTCGCTTTTAAGTAAGGAAGGTTGACTTCTAAAGATATATTTGTTACCCATTAATTCAGCATTTTTCTACATATTTGGGAAATGTGAAGATATTCTAACATCTTGCCCTTTCTATATCAAATGCCTTGATATTTGAAATTCGTCTTGGCAACGGTATCATTGTTTTTGACACCTTGTATCTAAATTTATTCCTGAACTTTAAGTTAAAAGACATAGATATTTGATGAAACTAAGTTCTATTAACATGATATAAACCAGTTATCATGCAAAGAGAAGGCTACACCATTCATTCAATATATACAAACATTCCCATAACATAACATATACTATGAAATAGTGTGTTTGTGATAATTGCCAAGTGTATATTAAGGATGGGATGGTGGCAAGAATGGATCTAATCTAGCTAAGAATTTCTAGTAGGCGAGTGGTAGAGGAATAATTCATTCATTCATTCATTTATTCATTCATTCATGAAAGTTATTAGTCTTTCTCGTATTCTTGGATCCGCCTATGTTAAGCCTGAGTGTTTGACATGAAGCCCACGTGTGACCTCTTAGCATGTCGAGGTGACCTGGGTCATGCATGTGATGATTAACTAGGATTTCAACTTCTTCATGAGACAACATTCCCTTGTGATAGTGACACATTAACTTACGTCTCCTAGAGTTAGACCAAAGCATGCATGTACTTAAACAGCAAGGCAAATATTCTTGACAACAATTTATTTATTGTGAACGTCAACCACGTATTGCTCCCACGTCATGTACAACGTTTTTGATTATATATACTTACTAATGCATGTCTTTAAGCATGTCAATTGCATGTCTTTGCATATTTTACTGCATTGTTTTAGGGCTAAATGTCACTTTTTAAAACTGCTTCATTGTCCCAAGATACTCCTGAAACATCGGACAGCCAGCACAAAGAACCAAATCAAATCAGTTTAGGAATTGAATCTTGTATTTGACTGACATAAGAGACATACGCATGTGGATATGGCAAAGATATATATCTGTCGGTTTTTTGTTACTGTTTTTTTTGGTATGGTTCCGTGATTTGGGGTTTATTTTAATCCAGAGATGAAATTGAGAATTGAGTTGAAAATTGGTTCTTGAAGAGTTCTCTTCATATTTCTAAATGGACTTCAAATCGTGTATTATTAGGCGATATTAGGATGCATCCGGATTACGTAAATTACTTCAGTAACTGTGTGGGATTTTGTTGTAGGCTTTTCTGTTTGGAAAGAAAACGGAGCCCTTTATCTATATCATTGTCAAACTTATCTGGGTTAAGGAAGGCTATCTAATTTTCGGGTTAAACCTGCTCCTGGGGAAAACCGAACCTGCCCCTGAGAGAAACCGAATATGCCCTGATAAGGGGTATATTGGGCTTTTCAACTCGTCGTTTTTAAAAGCATAGTTATGGGAAAACTTATTTTGTTCGAAATTTTGAAAAAAAAGTAACATTATGTCTCAATGTATGCACAAGCACACATTATATTACAGCAAAAAAAAAACAATTTATTACTTGTATTTCCATTTTAGTGAAAAGGGAACGTACCGGCCCCGGTCTCCCCTTTCCTAATGTTTAAAGAGTTTGAAGCCATCGTTAATGTAGATATTCTCCTGGCAAATAAAGTTCAGACAAGACTTTTTTTGTACTCGATAAAACAAACAGGCATTAGATGTTAATACTACTTGACAACTTGTAAGTTTATAAATTGCTCTCATATCATTTATCATAAAAAAAATAGAGAAATTTGCTTTTAATCAAACAACGTTTTTCCTATGCTTTAACATTACAAATTATGTAATAGAAAAATAATTTCTAGCAATATAAACTCTCAACGAATCTCAATTGAAGCATTCGTAAAATAATACTGAAACGTTTAAATGCGTGAGATCAGTAATGCCCGATGGATGCGTGTTAGGTAGAATTCGTCATATATATATATATATATATAAAAAAGTTCGAAGTTAGAAGTAATGATCCATTAATTGTAATGACTAGCGCTTTCAGCTTTACAAGCCTCTTCAGGCCATTACATAACGGATAATAACGTTGTCAGGCAACGCCGTCGTGAACATTATGACGTCATTACATTATGACGTCATAGGCAAGGTATCAAAAGGATGGACATCAAGGTTTAGCATTTAACTTTGGCGAAAACATTTCGATAAATTTGCTTTCCTTTGTTTCTAAAAGCTTACTATTATCAAAATTTAATTTATACATTGGGAAGACAGAAAAATGCCCGTTTCCGCATTCGGCCAAGTGTTTACTTAATGGGATAGTACGGTTTTTGGGCTGATTAATGTGTGATCTGTGTAAGTTCATTCGTAATTTCAACTTCAGTTCTGTCTTCCCAATGTATTTTTCATTACAACCAGAGCATATGATGACATATATAACATTTTTGCTGCTACAATTGAGATTTTGGCGAACAGAAAACAATTTGGTTTCAGTAATTTGTACAGAAGAGCCGACAAGAATGTTTTTACAAGTATGGCATCGCGAATCCCCGCACTTGGATACAATTGGTTCTACATTACATGAATCAAACTTGGAGGATGTCAACAAATTTCGCAGATTTTTAGGTTGTTTGAGACTGTTTACAATTTTTGACTTACATAAAACCTTTTCCATATTTTTGCCTTGATGTAAGATAGGTAAGTTTTTCTCAATTATAGAAATTGCACTCTGATGGTTGGGATTGAAAGTAGAAACCAATGGAACAATATCTACGCATTTCTGGGTAGATTTAGGAACTCTGAGCTGAGATTGATCTAAAGAAGCAGCTTTCATAACACCATCTAAAACCAGATTTTCTGGGTAATTTTGAATTAATAAGAATTCCTTGAGTTCATTTAAACGTTCCTTCTTTTGAGTGTCATCTGTAACAATGGCACATATTCTTCGCGCAAGGCAGTATGGGATGTTTCGCTTTGTATGACTTGGATGGCAGGATTGAAAATCCAGATACTGATGTGTATCTGTAGGTTTGTAGTACAGATCAGTCTCTATACGGCCATCCTCTTTGATAATGACAGTCACATCCAGAAAACTTAACTCTGAATCGCTCTTCTCCATTGTGAATGTTAATGAAGGATTTAACGAGTTAAGAATATCATGCAATATACATAGTTCCTCCTCAGTTCCTGTAAATGGCATAAAGCAGTCGTCTAAAAACCTTTTCCAGTTGAGTTTTATATGCTTCTGCATATTTTCCCCGAGCGACTGTCCAACTTTTTCATGGAATAACGTTTCAAGATATCCCAAAACCAGTGTGGTATAGGTGGGGGCCACTTTCGTTCCCATAGCAACGCCTTTTGTTTGTGTGTAGAATTCCCCATCAAAATAGAATACATTATTAGATATGACAAGATCAAGAGCATCTAGAATGAAACTATCTGAAAATCTATCATTAATGTCACATCTACATTCTTTTAACCAGTATTGTATAGCTTCTAGACCCAGTTGTTTATCAATGTTATTGTACATGTTAACAATATCAAAACTAACTAAACTAGTACCTGGCTTCGAACTTTTTTTATATATTTCAATACCTGAGAGTTGGACCTGACAATCTATGATTGTGAACTTTGTGTATATATATATATATATATATATATATATATATATATATCGTCAAATATCCACTTACAGTATTTAAATCGACACCGGAACCTAAACGAACAAAGTTTGACGTTACTTTAATCCCTGTGGAGTTTCAAATACATACACATATTTGCTATCTCAATCAATTATACGTGTATTTTTTGTTTCTTCAATCTTTATGTACCGTGTTGTGTATAGCGTATGGAGTGCAGCTCACTTCTGTAATTTAAAAGGACAACATAAATGGATAAATTTCATCAAATACCATTTAATTTTCCCTCAGTTTAATATTTACAATATATTCAATAATGGTCAAATTCCTACAATAATTTGGGTTAGTAATTACATTTGTTCACCAAGTGTGAACTAGAGGCTTTTTCAATATAAACCCATGCTTAAAAAGTCATTAAAGCAATTCAAAATCACACATGTTGCCCCGACGGCCAACAGCGTGAGTGTGACTCAAAAAAGTTCCAGTCAGTTGGCACGTGCAACAAGATGCACGAGCTGAAATTGACATTGTGGATCACAACAACAACTTGCTGCGTTTTTGAGATTGTTTATTGTTCGGGAACAGCTCTTTAGCTCAGCGTATATGGGGAAGGCTACCGGAAAGGTATCCAGTGGTCGGTATTGAGTTGGGCCCAGATTCATAAAGAACCATGTTTAACCTTTAAGCTAAAAAATGATCTCCAAATTATCATAAAAATTGGCAAAGTCATGATCTCTTGAAAAATGGTTGGAATATGAAAATGAGAAAGCAAGAATTACAATTTTAAACTTTTAAGCATTAACAAAATGAAAAATACGAAGTTACGTTGTGTATTGCAGAATCAGTGTCAAGAGGCGGCAAGGTATGTTTGTCTTAACCAAAACGTTATTTCAGGGTTGTCGAAATGCACGTACATACCTTATGGTCCAAGTGGTTTCTTTTTTTTCTTAAGATCAGCATATCAACCCAGTTCACAAGGTACCGGTCACTTAGAGCGCTGTTACGCTAAAGGTTCAATTGCTCACGCTCGAAAAAGCGAACATAAAATATCTGCTACGCAGCTACTAGACAACTTGATACATAAGGGGATATACAGCACAAATAGTTACCCTGCCCATGTGGTTGCTTTTAGAGCTTTTTAAAACCAATGTTTTTTTTGTGGAAAATATGGCAATAAGAGACTTTTCACCTAAACGCAACCTTAAAAATCGTATCAAACCATTATCAAAGTTCTTACAAGTTCTCTAATTCCTGAAATAAGTCCAGCATTACTTAAAAACAATGTTGTCTTAATACACATCTTAAAGAAAATTTCTATTCCCGTTGCTTAAAGTCTCATCGGATCCTAACAGGGTCATTAAAATGCCAAAAAATGGTAAAAATATCCTTCAAAGGAAATAGCAACTTTATGTCAAAACATTTGATGGGGATATCATATCCCAACGTGATTCGCCTGTTTTGAGGACCCATATTCAAACTGCAATATTATAAAAAGTATTTATTAACTTGGAGACAATTTACCAAAATGACCGAAACGTAAACCACGGCATGTTGTCATGAAGGCGAATAAAGTGTCGCGCACGACTAGATTTTCTTTACCTTCCGTGATTCGGGCACTAGTTCTCGCCCAAGTTGATACAAATCGAACGTATTCACGATAACTGAGACGCGTTATAAGACCTACACACATAATGATGATGTCACCGAAAGCGACTTCGTTATAAGCTATGGCACTTTTGCAGGGGGTACTTTATTGTGGACGTCGAATTTTATTGTTGATTAAAACATGGAAATATGATATCAAACTTGTGACGAAAGATTTTTAAACCGAGTGATGTATTTCTTTTCTCAATAGCTAAATTTCACCACGAACTGCATGCAAGTATGATTTTTGGGCTTAAACACAGCACATCAAATCATACCACAAAGAAACGTTGTTTATCATTTTAACATGAACAAAAAATATTAAAAAAATATTTCTGTTAAGATCTTTATTGTTGAAATTTCGGTCAACTAATTAACAAGCAAAACGTTTGTTTTCGTTCAGTTTCCGTTTGCTATCCTTCCATTCATCAACAGTACTTAGTAAGGGAGTGTCTATTTTACTATTTCTTCTGTGTTCCTATAAACTTTGGGTCGCGTATCCTATTGTGGTTTGTTGTGAAATATAGATGGGAAGAGAGAGTAAATTAATTATGAACGAAGTTAGTCAGAAAACTGCTAGACACCGTGTACCTGTCACAATAAGATTATTCAAGAATTTCCGTTGCTTCTGATTCACAAGATAGGATTTACTATAAGTTTCAGTCACGTAATGTATGTTGAGTAATCAGTCAGCCTAGTGGCGCTACCTTCTTACCCAGCAGCGGAAATAATATCTTGTTGTTTGTAACACAGTTAAGTCATCAGCATCCTTGTTTACAAACGTTCATGTACATTGTAGGTTGAAATATATATACGTACTTATTGACATCTACTTTGTAGGTTGAAATATCTATACGCACTTATTGACACGTAGGAGCGTCGCTTTCCTGGAAAATCATTAAGACTAAGGTCATAACTTTTGGGATTCATTTTAATCTATGAATTCATTAAAAATAAGCCATAAAAGTATGAAAACATATAATTAGCAATTAGCTAAGATGAGAGATAACAAGTATTTGTCACAAAGGTGACAAGATCCCCCGCCTCAAATTGATGTTAACAAAAAACATAATGTATACATAGAAACACTTGTCTACACTTGTCATGCTACCAGATGTCATTTAGACAATAACAAATTGACTGGTTCCTGGGTCTTCCAAATAAGAAGCCTTGTGCAAAAACGACGAGAATATAGAGAACAGTTCTTAACATTTTGGCCTGCTAAATGCATGTTGGTTTAACTGTGACTTGAAAAAAAAGGTGAAAATCACCAAAACCAAACTGGCCCGGTGTCTTCCTAAAATAGATTTATAAAAATAATCCAGTGAATGACTCTTGAGATATCACACTCACAAGCTTAACATGCAGGTAAATTGATGATAAATCCAAAGTTCTGCTGTGACCTTGAAAACAATGTGAAGGTCATCAAAATTGACTTTGTCCTGCGTCTACCCAATAAGATGCTTTGCTTAGGTTATGAAGGCAATCTAGTGAACAGTTCTAGAGATATCCCGCTGACAAGCCTTAAATGCAGATTTCAATGTTTCAATTATCAAAGCCTCGCTGTGACCTTGGAGATAATGTGAAGGTCACCAAAATTGACTGGGCCCAGCGCCTTCCCAATAAGATGCTATGTGTAAATTATGAAGAGAATCCAGTGAATAGTCCTTGAGATATCCTGCTGAAAAGACTTAAATGCAGATTTCAATGTTTAAACTTTCAAAGCCTCGCTGTGACCGTGAAAATAATGTGAAGGTCACCAAAATCGACTGGGCCCGAAGCTTTCCCAATAATATGCTATGTGTAAATTATGAAGAGAATCCAGTATATGGTTCCTTAGATATCCCACTGACAAGTCTTAAAGGCACGTTTCAATGCTGAAATTTCCAAAGCTTCGCTGTGACCTTGAAAATAATGTGATGGTCACCAAAATCGACTGGACCCAAAGCTTTCCCAATAAGATGCTATGTGTAAATTATGAACAGAATCCAGTTTATGGTTCTTGAGATATCCCGCTGACAAGCCTAAAATGCAGGTTTCAATGCTGAAATTTTCAAAGCCTCGCTGTGACCTTGAAAATAATGTGAAGGTCATTAAAATCAAGTGGGCCCGGCACCTTCCCAATAAGATGCACTGTGTAAGTTATGAACAGAATCCAGTGAATGGTTCTTGAGATATCCCGCTGACAAGGGTAAAATTTCGAAGTCTCGTTGTGACCTTGAAATAAAGGTCAAGGTCATGAACCTCTATATGGACCTTACTCTCATGGTGATGAATCTATATACAACACATTAAAAGAATCTGGTCAATAGTTTTTGAGTTATTCAATTTTTCATTCGTATGGACGTACGTACGGAAGGACGGACGCTGCCCAATACTATATCCCCTGCTTCGTGCTAAACGCGCGGCTGGGGATAACAATAACAACTGAACGATAAGAACTGTAATATATCAAGTACGAAATTAATTAGGGATTGAAAAACGGCCAATAAACGAACAAGTTAAAACAAACTTGATTTACAGAGCCAAATTAACAAAAGGTTGAAATTGATATATCATGTCGTGTACAAATCCACTGAAGTTCATGGTGAGAATTCTGTTAACAATGATGTGTAATATGTTTAATAATGGATCGTGTTTATATTTTGGATTTCCGGTCATCAATTAATAACGTTACGATATTTCATGATACTTTATGAAATCGAACTTTTTCACTTTTATTTTGCAACGTTTCCTGAAAAATGTTGAAATCATTTACTCATTTATACAGTCTACAACGAGGTGGAAAAAAAGAAAACTTTACATACGCATTTTATTATTTTTTTAACGCTATATCAATCAAGTTAATTAAGATTAAAATTATGCTTTAACATTTCCCTTGAGCAAAGCCCAGGGTTGACGTTGCTTGAACATGCAATTGAAATCAAGAAAAGCAATTCACAGATTTCTTTATAATTGTATCTTTCAGCACGATCACGATCACGTCATTGAAACCGACTTATGATGACTTGTATTTCTCAATTTACGTGCACATTTCCTCGTCAGATTGCACCTAATTAATCATCATACAATGACTTCTATTCAAATCAGTGGTGTGATTCCAACATAATGCACCAGCATTAACTACCGTACTTCCTCGAATTGACGCCAGCCGGGGGCAAGGACCTATGAAACAAATAGAATAGTTAAATGAATGGTTAAACGACGACTTAGTGCTTCTCGTATTTTTATGCCCCAGCCATATATTGTATCGTTTATCCACTTCTCCTCAAAATCCGTTCAACAGATTTAATTGAAATTGCACACATTCATGGCTTATAGGAAGAAGAAGAAGAAGAAGAAGAAGAAGAAGAGTATTTTATTAATGTGTCACATGCTGTACATGTATATATTACAGTATAAAAAGCTGTTAAAAGTCAGCACCCAGCCATAAGGCTTACGAGACACAAACATACAATTACAATTACAAATTCATAACAAATACAACAATACATTTGCATTCGTCAGATTTCGCATCCTAAGGGTGTGCATCTCATATTTTGTTTCTCAATTTTTGATTTTTTTTATGTTGAACTTAGGTGAATTTTGGGGCAAGTGAAAGCTCATATTGTATGGTAAGGGATGTTGTTTATCAACTTTTTCCTTAATAAAGTACTGGATAGACTGCGCTAATCTTTCAAACATACTTTATAGGTATCCTAAAGGTGTGCATTTTATATTATGTTTTGGGAATATTAAATTTTCTACATTTTATTGGATGTTTGAACTTAAATGAAGCAAAAGGTGTGCATTTCTTATTTTGTTTTAAATTCTATGGTTGAAAACATTCGAGGGCTTTTTTTATCAGCGGGGGGATCTGTGTCTCATGGACAGAGATTTTCTAGTTTAAAATTATTTGTTTTCAAAATTACTCGATCCCCCTATTGAAAATGAAGTTTGTTTGTCATTGTTTCATTTTTTCATATTTGGATTCCTTTTTTTATTACAGAAAGCCCTGACCTGTTACATGAAGGAGTACCACACAGGGTAGTAGTAGCTTCAATTCATTTAGAATTGCGAGACAGATTTCTGTGCCACCCCCCCAAATATAAACAACAGGAACATCACTGTAACGGAGACCTATTTCGAAAGACGGCGTGGGAGGGAGGGGTTGTCTATTGGAGGAAATACGATGAGAGTGTTAAGGACATCATGACCCAATCTTTGCTCATACCAGTGTTACGTGATGGATCGTCTTATACCTACCAACCTTTACTTATTGACGTCTTCATCATGACGTTTTCTCTTAAATGTGTTTTAAACGCTTTTTGTATGTGTTGATTTTTGAATTGTGGTTAATAATAGAGACGCCGTCCTTATGACGTGTTTCTCCTGAGGCATGATTACACATCCCTCGTTTACAAATGTGAAATGTGATTTTTTTCCCAATGCACTTGATTTAATTCAAGGACATTTCCATGAAATTTGCTCAAAATTTTCTATGGATTTTGATCGGATAAGAGTTTAAACCTGATATGAATTCATGCAACGTTGCGGAAAACTTCATTGAGCTACGAATTGATCGGCAATGTAATCATTGTGACCTTGTCTTGTTATAGTGTTTCTGACTTTTAAACCACGACTCTATTGTTTGGACCCGTGGTATAACTAACCAAAATGTTAGTTATACTACACCAGTGAATCAGCCGGAACTACTTTCATTTAACCCTTCTCATGACAGACTAAAAAACAGAATGTAACATATACCTTCAATTTCAAATAACGACAAACAACCATGGGAAACTTTTATTAGTTTTTTTTTTACATTTTTGATATTTGTTAATTGTAAGGGTGCCTTGTCATCATTTGAGGTAGTCGTTACAGTCGGAGGACGTCGTTTTGGGTGACCATTTCTTCGTATTGGCGGAGAAGTTGAGACCAACACGTCTCTTCTATTCACACAAACGATTCACCCGTATGAATCTTTTCCGTTTTTCCGAAATTTCTTTTCTCCTGGAAAGGCGTCATGTTTGTCGTTCCATAAAAGACCTGCAAAGAGTTAAGATTGTTATGTTACACTGAATCATTAGAGAATAAAGATGGAGAATATTTTCAGAAGCCTTAACACATAATGAACTGAACATTTCTTCGTTGTACGATTTTGTCATTCCCGTCATCCCTTTGATGACTTATATGCTATACTTTAATAATTAATTATGACTTCTTCCATAATTCGACTAAAACAATTCTTAACCCGCAGCCCTATCAATAACAATTGTGTTTTTTTTTAAGGAAATTCTAAATTTTGATTTTTCGAGAGATTGTTCCATATTTCGGATAACAGTATTTACTGCAAATTTATATCTAAATTTAATTAAATGATCAGTGACAGAAACCTCATTATCTAGCAATGACAGATCATTGCACCATTAAAACAACCGTACTGTTAAACAGACAGTCCGTAATAATTATGGTAATTCATTCAAAACATTTGAATGCCAAAATAAGGTAAAAGAATATGTTAATTTTCTTCCTGAAAATGTTATTGAACGTCAAACTAATGCATTCTTTGAATATCAAGGATTTATGACTAAGTCAATATAGACAATCCTTAAGATAGTAGATAACTTCTTCATAGGTAATAACTAAAATATCTCATTAAATTAATTCCTGCCTTCTTCGTCAAGTGCATCAGACACGAACACATATGCAATGAAGAGGCAAAATTGCAAACTAATTGTAGTTCTATTTATACAATTTATGTCAATACAACGGTGATAATGAACAGAAAAAGACAAATGTGCTTAATATTCAACCTTCAAGCGCATTCTTTACAAAAACAGCCTGTAAATAGAATTAAAGAAATTAATTGCATCGTCGATTACGTATGGAAATATTATAGTATGTAAATACAGTGCACATTGATTGGTTGTTCAAGAGACAGGAACATTCAATGAATTTAGATCAACCGTGTATAAAACCAAATATGTAATGGGAGTCTTCTGTCATATCGTATATCTTATTTTCTTCAAGATGGCACTCTTTTTGGTAGAAACACTTCCAAATTCTAAATTTGTATGTTAAATTCATCGAGAGGAAAGTAGTCACCTGTCATTTGGGCGCATCATCCATGTTTGAAGAGAATGTTGCCTACGTCCTCACCTTCCATTGTACACAGTGACAATGTCGCCTTCTCCGAACACCCATGTCGTTTGTATCATGGAGTGCACGTGCAAAGCATGACCCACGCGCTGTTGTTGTTACCGTAGTGTTCTACGCAAAAGCTGCTCAATAGATAGTTTTTTAAAGACACGGAGGATAAGGTAACTATAGAGCATATTTTAGAGAATATTTGGTAGCTTCTTAAGGCGTGATAAGGCACATTGTTTGGTAAAGAGAACATAGTTCAACGCATTTTTACAATTTACGTATGGTATTTTTACTAAATATATAATGTTTATATATGTCGTTGCGTTGGTCGTGGTATAAGTAAGTTATACGACTCGTATTGGTCGTCTAGTCCACGACATGGTTGGTTATACGACTCGCCGCTCCGCGGCTCGTCGTATAACCAACCATGTCGTGGACTAGACGACCAATACTCGTCATATAACTATTACTTATGCTTCTAATAGGGGCCAATAATAGAGATTTACTGTAAAAGAAACTTCCAGCCAAAACTATTTCGTTCATGACATATTGCATCATAGAATGCGGTGCGTATTGCTTAATGGTCTCCCTTTGAAAGCATTGCAAGATCAGAAATGTATATTTATATAGACTTAGTTGGTTTCTCGTCTGTTGAAAGTTAATGAAAGTTATGTTCTGTGTGACAAATAAAGTATAACATTTTTCTTCTTCTGATAAATGAACTTTACACAATAACCATATACCAATGGTTATTCGGGTAAATTTGATTAAATATAGAATCAATTACTATTGAAGGTGTTATTGAAGATGCAGGTACTGTTCCTTTTCCAGCGGTATACGACTTCATGAAGAAGTCAGCCATTCAGCAACTATTTATTGAATATACAACCAGTTCATAAAATTGTTGTCCTATTGTCTACCATATTTTACCAGTAAAGCATGGATAATTTTTTTATATTAAATCAGGATCTTCTTGACAAGCATGTTGTCTTTTTAGACTATGCATCAAAAATCAAAGTAAACATTTCAAAATGATATTTAAAAAGTTAACGATTTGAAAAACAATTTTATCAATCACGGAGGGATTGTCATTTTGACAACTGCCAAATAATCCTATTTTCTCTTCAGTTACTATACAATCAGGCTTCTCACAGACTCAATCATATTAAGGCAGTGAAGTTCTTGCTTCGGGGCTTGTTATAATTTTCACAATACATCACCTTGGTTTTCTTCCAGTACAATAACATCAAATTCATCAAATGTTAAATAGATCCATCGTATCATACGAGCCTAAACTAAATCATTATAGTCGATAATTTATTACCTATATGTGCGGTTCATCTTCCTATAGGCGCAAAGAACAATTGACGTAAAAAAAGCCTTTAAAAAGTCGATTGTGAAAATAATCTGTGTTTTTCATAAAGTGATAATAACGATTAAAATTTCACAATAAATATTTTCGTTTAACCCTTTCGCTATACAAGTCACAACAACGACTTCAAAGGATACCTTTACTGGTGTCTTTAATGTAAGGGTTAACATAAGCAGCCGACGTGAATATTTGTTGTCGATGATCAAATGCATAATATTATTCTTCAAGGCCTCCGTTTAAAACCACGACCCTATGTTCGGTCGGTGCATTTCTATATTCTATATTAATTAGGGACACATGCAGTTGATGACGCAATGATAGTATTTATGAAACACTGGAACTTCTTGAAAATATGTTCAACTATCAGTTTTGATAGATCATTTATTCAGATTTATTTATTTATTTATTTATTTATTTATTTATTTATTTATTTATTTATTTATTTATTTATTTATTTATTTATTTATTTATTTATTTATTTTTTTATTTATTTTTTATTTTTTTATTTTTTTATTTATTGATTTATTGATTTATTTATTGATTTATTTTTTTATTTATTTATTTATTCATTTATTTATTTCAGATTATTTATTTATTTATTTATTTTTTATTTATTTATTTATTTATTTTTTATTTTTTTATTTATTTATTTATTTATTTATTTATTTATTTATTTATTTATTTATTTATTTATTTATTTATTTATTTAATTTATTTATTTATTTATTTATTTATTTATTTATTTATTTATTTATTTATTTATTTATTTATTTATTTATTTATTTATTTATTTATTTATTTATTTATTTCAGATTATTTATTTATTTATTTATTTATTTATTTATTTATTTATTTATTTATTTATTTATTTATTTATTTATTTATAATTCAGATTATTTATTTATTTATTTATTTATTTATTTATTTATTTATTTATTTATTTATTTATTTATTTATTTATTTATTTATTTATTTATTAATTTATTTATTTATTTATTTATTTATTTATTTATTTATTTATCATATAGTCTGCAAAAAATGTTATGATTTTGATTAAAAGCAATGATAACATGTTTGTTTGGAACATTTTCTCTCTCTATATTTCAGATGGATAAACGTTGAAAATATAAAACCAAAAATGAAAGACTGTTTCAACGTTATCCTACTAAAATAAGGAAATATGTTATTTATCTTGAATTTCAAACTTTCACCATGATCACTGTTTGAAAAACGTAATATGGAAATTTCCAATGTGACAATATTTGTCATTTCTAAAATTCTTAGGGTATTCCTCGTGGAAATGTCCTGATATTTGTCTAAAAACATCCAGCAATTGTCCTAGATGACTCCTATATTGAGTGTGAAAGAATTTAAAGAATTTTATGCAACATTGGCAAGTATTTGTATAAATCTAGTTGTTTAAGGAATGAATTGTTAGAACAAAGTGATTTTCTCAGTGCACTCTCCTCTACATATTTGATTATAATCATTGTTTCGTCTTTAAACACCTGTACCAATTTCCGTCTTTGTTATTTACCGATTATCTGTATAGATAAAAATTATAAAGAGTCTGAATCTGAATATATTGAATCAAGGATCTATTAGTTTCATGAATTATTAATTCAAATTCAAATTCAAAATTAAATAGTCATTAATATCAATACGATAACGAAAGGTATAATAAGAATTTGCAGAATTTGTAGAATCTATCATTCATGTTTTGATGAGAATATTTGAAATACCGTGCGGCAATATCCGGAACTCGTTCGATGACTGATGACACTAATTAGAGTGACCTCACCATGAATCACGTGATCTAGACACCGTATCAGGACACCAAAACTCATGTCTTGAATTAATTAATCGTTTTTATTAAAGTTAAAATATGTTGAATTCCTCAATGATTACTTACGCTATAACAATTTCTCTCGTCGTTTCTATAACATTTTCTGAAGATACTCCTGTTTAAATAGTTGGATAATATAATTCTTATAATACTTTAGGTCTAGCAGTGTCCCTTGATGTTTGTAAGAATTTAATAAAATAGAATCAAAATAGTTTTATGTTTACTGTTTAGAGGAAGAAGTAGATTTGACAATAATTCTGGTTGTGGTTTTATGGTCGAGATTTTTTCTTCTTATAATTTCTTCCTCCAAAATAAAAACGTGAATAAATTACCTAGCTGTTACGTCGATGACAACAAAAGTTAATTTTATGGAGCGAGTATGTTTATATATGTCTCTTAACAAAAGCGCTTGTTGAGTCTTCTTTGATCAATGGCCATATGCAAATCTTGTGTCATATAGCGCTCTGTAGGTGTCACCACGCCCAGAAGTATATGTTTATCTCTCCCACTTTTTGTGTATGTCTGCAAGTGTTGCCACGTGTTATATTTCTACATTTTCAAGTTGCAAGTTCACATGTTAATTTATGGAGTAATGCAAGTGTGTTTATATTGCGACATGTATTTTTCAAGTGAATATTATCAGGGAATGTACCTCATTTGAAGTACAAGGTCAGTTTAACGGTTTCATATGGACATTTTTCTCCGCTGTCCCATAGATCAAGTGTTCTTCTAACATTCACTTCTTTCTTTGACACAAGCTTTTATTTAGATTTATGAAATCTTAATCGTTTTATTCCAACTAAGGAAGTAAAGTAAGGAGTTTTTAAAATCTCGCTGCATCAAGACTGATGTAACCTGGTTACATTATATTTAGTTTCTCTGCACAATAACTAATGATTATAGAATTTCTAAATAAAAACGATGAAAGCTTGTTGACCATTCCTTTAGAAGCGTTTCATGATTTAAGGGATATCTTTTTAGAAATCTTTTCATGATTTTGGTGATAACCTTATCTTTCTTCTAAAACTGCATTACAAATGTTAGAGATAATCAATTATAACTTCTCATGAAGCTAATCTTTCACCAGAATTTTGCTTTTGTGATTATTTTACTCAAAAAGTTGCTTGAAAATCGCATTTAAGTATGCCCAATTTACAAAGCACTATAATTGATTGACAAAGATCGTGTTAACATAACAGACGATGTATGTAAAGAAAAGCAGAATAGCAGAATATGTTTTTCAAATAATTAGAATTAATTTTTGAGACCAATATTGACCCAAAATAGAAAAAAAAAACACTCGACTGCTACGCTCCACTTGGGTAGAAAGAAAATATGAAAAATGAAGTTTGGACAAAGTCTGATGTCATCAAATAACTATTAAAGAATTTAGACATATTTAAAAATTATAAAATTCATGATATTTCTTTTAAAACTTTTCCAATTAAGGAAACCGATATGTGAAAAATCTGAAAGGAATGTTATAAATAGCTTTTTCGCAATTGGCCTGACTAATTCTGATCTGAGAAAATGGCAATTTGAAAAAAAGATAACAACTCATGTAATCGCTTGTTAGACATGTTCAAAATTTCAAAAGGTTACAAAATAATTCTCTGCAATCGGTCTGTCAAATTAACATCGTAGAAAATGACAAGGTTAAAAACATAAAAATGTGAAAGAAATCAAGATAAAAAACCGAAATCGCTTTTTATTTGGCAGCGCACTTCTCTTAATAGGATAGAAGTTATGTGATTTAAAAAAAGAAGGAGGTAATGTTTCAGTACGTTAAGAAATGGTTTCCACTATAGAATCAGCATCATAACAGTTTATGAATTGAAATTTCATTCGAAAAACGTTTCAATATAGTTGGAAATGTATGTGTATTAAATCGTTGTATTTTGGTGCCCAAAACCATGCTTATCAATGTTGAAATAAATACTGTTTGTTTTTACGTGCATACTTCTTTACTATCAAGTGACCAGATCCTACCCGAGTAACAACAATTCATGAGTCACTAGTTACTCCAGCATGAACATTCAGAATCGTTCATTTTGGAAAAAATAATTTAGTAAAAATTGCCTTATGACGAAACGCTTTTCAGTATTTACAGTAATTGTCACTTTAGATGATCAAGAGAAGTGTCCTTTTTCACGGATTGAACCCCCCAAAAAACAAATGAGTAATCCAACATCGTAGGATTATAACCACGTTTCAATGCTTGTTTAAAATAATAATGAATTTAATAATTTGTCAGGTCTATATTAGACATTATTAAAATCAACGAACCTAAAGCTTCTAACGTAGTTTTCACACAAGGACATGAGTTATTTTTGTGTGGGTTCTTTATAATTGGACTTGAATAACTCTTGATTTCATAACCTTACGATAATGACCAATAATTATTACCGACTCTACCGTTATCATCAATTACATATTTCATAACATCCTACTTCCTACATACCGAAGTCAGTGGTATCTCTAATCCTTCATAGTCCAGCGATTATGACTAATGATAATCACCCTTCACAGTTACATATTCCATAATACCCGCATACTTCCTACATATCATTACCTAGTCTGTGACCAATCATCATAACAAACCGTAACAAGTTTGTCAATCAGCATCTCAACTATGCTAGCACGAACTGCCTACACAGGTTTACTATGATATCACCTAAACAAATTAGACTAATAATGATAATGCCCGGTTCTCAACAGGTGCGTGTTATATCAATCAGTGTCCACCTGTCAGTGTGTCCATTAGCTGACCACAGGTCAAGGATGGTTCAGAGAACACGTGGTTCAAGATGACAGGAATCTTCAAGGCCAAGAGTTGAATGTCGTTGTGTTACATACACTCTCCCTACTATATATAGCCAAGGACATGGTCTTCTTTATGTAACCGAATCTATTTCTAGTGATACATTAATTCAAGGTAACACATGTGCTATATATAGTTCAACATGTGGTAATAATCAATTTATGGTAGACTTCTATAACATTACTTAAATTACGAGTCGAACATAATGCAATAAATGACGAGCTTCAAAATCAAACCACAAACTATGTATCGTTTTCACCATGCATGTACCGTTTTGGCAGGTGAAATAACCACATCAAACAACTGCATCTGATTATGACTTGATGCATAAAAAACACAAAGTAATTTTTCTTTCAGATATTTATTATTCATTTGAATATATGTTGTTATAAATAAGACATCTTTCACACAGGTACGTACAGAAACAGTTATCATACAACATGAAATCGTCAGTAAGTGAAACACTTTACAACAGAAAATCAAGCGCTATGTAAACTGGGAACATATACATGTAACCATAGCACTTTGCCATATATGAATATTCATGGAATATAAATGCATGTAAATCAATCTACAAAAATACATTAACGTTCAAGGGTACTCGACAGACTGACACGAGAATCTTCACCAGTACATTCATAGAGAAATGTTATCAAAATGAAATTGTCAAGATGAGTATTAAAACGTGGTATTTCAAAGTGATAAATAAGCTCAACACCAGTCTTGACACAGAGTCTTCATTGCACGTAATAAGAGTATTTCTCAGTCTTGGGACATTATAAAGTTGGAAGTTTAAACCACATGTCACCTTCTTGCCATCGGAGTGTCTCTGAACGCGGAACCGTCAAACAGCTGAGAGAAGTCAGACGGAACCAGACTGAGGACAGGGAAATTGTTCCTGGGCGCGCTCACCTGCTTCTTCCTGTAGGCAATGTCCGACTTGGAGAGTGACCTGTCTACACACACATACTCGCAGATTGGTTCTTCCAGGAACTCGCACCTGTCCGTTACCTGGTTACAGATTGTTGGCATCAGTGCACATGAGTTGACGCATTTACCTGGCGGGGAGGAGTTCTGGAATATCACGTCAATGATCTTGTTCTTAGATCGCTGTCCCGCTGGAAGACACTGTGTGTGGTCGATCTGGATACAGAACATCGCCACTAGCACCACGAACAGACGGGAGATTATAGCACAGTCCATTTTGGAATAAGTTCACAGAGACACCTTTGCTTGTAATGATAGTTCTGTATCGGACAGTCACATAACAAATAGAGAATCTCCAGGAACAATCTGCATTCAACTTGAAGGTTCGTTTTAGTTGATGCTTGACACCATAGCAACGATAAGAAATTTCCGCAACAGTTGAAGAAATAGGAAGCGAGAGAAGAGACGTCAGTTTTAGAATGACAACAACAATATCCGAGGAGTCTTTATAGAGGCGCGCTGACAGGCAGACTAGTGACAGCTTGATCACATACAACAGGAACTGAGCTCGCTCATCTGACGCAGTCGCGCTTATACACACATAAACGTCTACGCCGATCTGATGTACTCATCCCACTTGTATTTCTGCCTCCGCGTAATCAAATAGTCCCGGTCGTGTGTAACCTCGAGGTCAGAGGGGGAGCGTTAATACTTCACACCTTAAACCTGTCAATGTAATTTATAGTGTGTTTTGACCGCGTGGTATCCCCTAAATTCTCCTTAGTGATTTATCTAACGGATAGTGGTGTTTTCCTTCTCATTTATATTGAAAATAGGCGAAAGAGTAAACGTTTGAAATACGAAAGGTAAATGGTTAACATCAAACATAACAAGTGGTTAGATGTTTGGGTAATTTGAACTTAAACAAAAACAAAGTAATTGATGAAATTGTTGATTTAAACATTATTTATTCAATTGGAAAAGGATTGGGAGCAAGTTATCCAACTTGTTCCCAATGAAATTGTTACATTAAATCTATAATTTAAATATTTGTGAACGTTTATCGGATGTTAACATCAAACATAACAATTGGTTAGATGTTTAGGTCATTTGAATTTCTGAAAAAAACTAAATAATTACATCCATAATTCAAATATATTAAAAAGTTAAGTTTATCGGATGGTAAGATCGGAAGAACAAACAAGCGTATGGTAGTATTTTAATTCACATTTTCTTCTTGAAAACGATAACATTTTGGAAAGAAAACCCTCATTAAACTCATTCGGGTAAAATAGTCAAATTGATACGAAGTTTCATTGTTGATTGTTTTTAAATGTATTTTTACACGTTTAACAATTTACGTTAATCGTATACTAGAACTACACTATGAACGTCATCATTGTGCTGTACACGCGGTAAGTGAGCTCATTGAATCGTGTTCATATGCTTTAAACGTGACGATAACAAAAGCTGCAGGGCTAGACTGCTTTGAAATGTTTTTTGTTCAACAAACCCATGCAAACATCAAACATCGCCTCCTTCGTTTTCTCTGTAATATGATGGATGAAAGAAATTAGAATTTCATATTTAACATGTTTTCTTATCACACCTCCTTCAAATTGAAATGTCAAATTATTTAACATTTAAAAATGATGGAATATTTTAACCAAGTTATAAATGTTTCATCATGAAAAGTCTATTATTTAACTATAAACGTTGTAAATGTTGTTGAAAACCCACCCTACTCAATATGGAATTCAGTTTTAAATGGGAATTATATAATGATAAATAAAATTGGATCTTGTTAAACTTTAATTGAGAAAGCTATAATCACATATGTAGTACAAACAGTGCACTCGACAATGAATGGCATGCACATTAATAAAAATAACTATGATTATGTTATTCTATTTCATGATTTCAATATTACTTCATCATTCTCTTGCATTTCCTCGAACACAATTTTAAAGGGGCAGTAGCACGTTTTTAGGGGGAATATAAGGTGATATCAGGAAAATAAAAATAAATGGTTCCAATTGAAAGACAAAGTATTTAAACTAAATGAAGCAGCAATAAATCAAATATTTGATTAAAGTTCAGCCATGCGGTTCCTATTTCTTACACATAATGAATGACATGTGTTCACTAAAAATGTCCGCCAATGGACTTTATGTGAATCCTTATAATTTGTTCTCTCACTATGGAGGATTGGTTTGTGTAATGATATTTGGGACCCTATCAAAATATTACATTTAGCATTAACTTAAAACAGTGAAAAGTTGCTACCGCTCCTTTTAATAAATATATTTACCGGAACTTATTTTACGCATTGAAACCTTGTTATCAGTGTAAGGACGGATATATCATTCTCCTAAACTCTGTTTCATATTAACGGATGATGAAACTAGACACGCTATAAGTGTGGGAGGTTATGAACATGTCTAGGATGTTGTCACATATAAGGAAATGTATTTTAATTCGAAGTTTAATTCATCTTCATATCTGAAATATATCACGTTTTTGCTGTATTTAAAAAATGCATGATCCAAAACCACGACTTCCTTGAATGTGATTGGTTGATCCATAAATGGTTATATTAGTCACAGTGTTGATTCATTCACACTACAATGTTCATTTAAATAATGAATCATTGCATAACGTTGGTCCTGGTACTATCATGAGACGGCCTCACTTCTCCAGTGAACCAAACTCATGACTTGGTTTGGTTTGGTCCACTCAATGAAAACTCTCTATTTCATCACATAATCTTATCTGCCAAAAGACATATGTACGTTTGCTCTTTGAAAAACAATATTCCAAAACTGAAGAATTTTATAAGGATATTAAATGACATATTCACAATAGAAAGATTCATATCTAAAAGAAATAATACTTCTGACAAATTTTCCAAAAGGTGGTTACCTTCATTTCGAGTTTTTGAATTTAATTGACATGTATGTACTTGTAGTGATTGATTGATTGCATTATTTCTCTGTTGACCTGTTGTCTAGAATCTCCAATTGTATAACATTCTGAGAGGATGTTGAAGCTTTATGCATAACTTACAATTTTTATTACTGTATATTTGACTTGGGAACAATAAAAAACCCAAAAAAAACCACCAAAAATTCATGACCCCACACCGAAGTAATTTTTATATAGCAAATACCTACAAATACCCGAATCATGTAAATAAAATTCATATCAATGTCACCTTACGTCAAAAGTTATATACCTATATGTTGACGCCTAAATTAGAGAACATGAACAACTTTTTTAAAAAGATTTAGTTTTGTATTTTCTCAATTGAAATGAACAGAACAGTACAACTTTTTATTCGAATTCTATGTATATCTTAATAATTACACTCTTGGCTATGCAGATAGTTTGAATATGAATGTTACTTTACAAGATGGGACATAAACAGTGTACGAAGAGAAACTTGACACGTCCACTTATTTCAACAATTTGAAGGACGAGGAGCAGTCTTGTCATACTTGAATTATATAATAAATAAAATAACGGTGTGTTGTTTTAATAAGATTATTTATTATCTTGCTATAGTTTAAATACTAGATAAAGATAAACCGTAAAAAGTTGCGAAAGAGAAAAGCGTCTCTAAAATGAGCCCAATGCCTCAATTCGTATTAGGTAGCAAGAGTTAACTCCCCTTTGAAGCTTCTTCTTTTAGCCAACCTTACTTGTCTGTCACCAAACATGTCCAATATCAGAAAAGGATATCCTTTGTCAAAAAAAGACAACTTATGAGGTTTTTGAAACCTTATTGTAGAATAAAGTTTTACGAGTAATTCTAATTCAAAATGTGTCATATATGTGGGAATCGTGCCCCAATGAAGTTTCTGTATTTCTAATTCGGGACATATCTGATATATATTAACTTCTAAATGTAGGTTGCAAACAGCCCCACCCATGCTGGAAGTTTGGATAATACAGCATCGAGAGTTTGACCTTTTCTTTATTGTTTCATTAACTTGTTTTCTTATATAGGTAAGGGAAAACGAGTTTAAATGACTATTTAGCAATCATCTTCCACTTATCACCGGAATAAAAAATAATCGCCTAAAAGCAATTTATTTCTGTTTCCGTGACTAAGTCCATTCCCAAAGTTTTAGCCTATGATTAATAAAAACTATATGGGGAAATCCTTTTCCTCTGTCCTTTTTGATATATTTCAGAAACAACATCAGTCGAGCCATACATCTTATAGGTATTATTTTTTTTAATTCATTAAATGAATTCAATGCTTTTGCTCAAACCCAAATGTTCTTTAATAATTGTATATAGAATAAAGGATATTGTTTAACGAGAAATGTATTTCAACTCTTCTTCGCCCGTCTCCTTGATTCATGCAGTAGTAACAATGGCGATGAATAATGACCGTAGTAAGTCTGAATCATCGCCCCAAACATCCAGGACTCTATATTTCAGTGAGAAGTCCACACTTGTGTAAGTGGTCTCATTAATATAGTCCACTCAGCAGCTGGTCACGACGTTAACTCTTTAACCTTGTGCACGGGTCGCTCTGAGTTCACTTGACATCACACCTCGCTACTTAGATCTCCTGGGAGATTCGCCTTCTAATTTATTTTGATCAAATAAGTATTCATAATTTGATTTCAAAATTTCATAAAAGTGTATGTGCGAATAACTTTCTTTGTGCAATGTTGCAAACTAATTGAATTGAAATGGAATCATGTTTTCTCATTAGAATTTGCCTTTCACAAACAGTATCTGCTATCTATTTCATGTTTTAATTAACTTAATTTTTCGCTCCACTGCCAAGTAAGCATTTATGAATAGAGAAACGACATTGGACGATCCCGAATCCCGTCAAGAAAGGTCATTGCTCATTTATCAACGTTTGCTTGCAGCTTATTTAAAACAAGTAAGAGATGAGGAGAATTGAACCTCTTTTACAATAACTCACATAAAATAAACGTCGGATAGCTATTGGAGTGCTTAAATCTTTGACAACATATCGAGAAGCTGCTAACAAATAGATATAAACCCCTAATGGAACTTACGCCACTAACAAAAAAGTCACGTCAGAGACTGCCCTAATAGTGACAACATCCTGTTACAGCCCCACATCAAGATAACTTGATTCCTAAGACGCATCTGTGAAACCGATTCAATACAGCAACCACAGCAACCACCGGGCTGAGGCGTCTATCTTGGATGCTTAGACGTTAGCGATCCTTACCAAATCTGAATGTTACGCTGCAGCAACTGCAACAACGTTTTCTCTAGATCTGGAACACCTTCCAGCAACGATGTCTTACACGACTGACGACTTCCAATCGACAGTATATGGCAGTAATATCCGTCTTACGGTGTTAATTTTCCTTTAAGGACCTTGTACGTTCAAATTGGTGTTTTACCTCCTTAAATCTTTTTTTCATCCAAAATTAAGATTTGCAATGGCAGGTCAATTGTCACTTCTTCGAATTACAAGTGTTTGCATCAACTTTATTTTGTTATATATTATTATTCACGTTATTGTGTCACAAGAACTTTTGTTGCTCATTGTAGATTCAAGAAAAGATTGAACTCATTTGCCTGTTTTGCTAGCCCGTACTACCTAAACAAAATTATATGCACAAAAAGTATTTGACATGAAGAAGTGGTTGTGGCTTACCATCCAAATCTGACCCGACCCGACAGTCAATATGGTGTGTGTGTTATGCAAGAACGTCATAATTTTATGACCTCGAAAGACTTTCATAAAATAATACTGATACTGTCATTTTGAACATTTACATTTTACAGTGTTAAAACACAGCACTCTAAAACGTGCAAGCATGAACTCTAAACCCATATCGTTAATATTCTTCGGCCCGAAATGCTTTTCATGAATTATTGAAAATGAGTGAACTGCAAAATGATAATTGCAGAGCCCAATGTAGATATTCCATTGAAGCTCGTCTAGCAGAAGGGGATGGAAGCCTACATAGTGAAATATGAGACAGAATATCGGACATATAGTCACCAACATTCTCCCTTTATACATCACCTGTTTATAACACACTCATTTCAGCCAATCAGCGCCATGCAAGTTTAAACTGGACCCGCCCTGCTCTCCATTAAAGTCTTAGAAAGGTGGGAGTCCCCTGACATATTAATATTGTTAGAATTGCTTATGGGTGACAGACACAAGCTGGCGGGTGAAATAATAGCATCCTGAGCTCTTAATACTTACCCTTGATACTTGTATATAAAGTGCCCCACCCACATTCTCATACGACGTAGTCCTTGACCTTTGACGGACGTCTCCCTGTAAGGTCAAAGGTTAATACCTTTTTTCTCGACCTTAAGGTCCAAATTATGCTAGCTCAGCAACCAAATTTGGGGAACTGGTCGTGTCCATATCATACTTCGTGTCTTGTTTTGGGTTATTAGAAGTCTACTTTATTCTTTTGTATTGTAAATAAAGATTGATGTTAATGAAATCTTTAGATATTCAGTCTTTTAAAAATTATCTGATAAAGCAGTGATTATATATTATTCAGTATTTGAAAATGTGACATCTCGTATTACTACTAGATTCATAATTTAATAAAATTGGCTATTTATTGGAGGTAACATTGTTGATTATACAATACGAATATGTCATCTTTTTTACAAGGTCACAGTTTTTCTTGAAAAAAGATCACATTCCTTTCCATATAAAATATTCAAATTTTGTTTCTGACACGCGAAATGAAAATATAATGTATTGAAATATCTTGTATCTGGTAGTTTTCAATTTTGGAATAAATATTTCATTCTTTTCTTTCATTGGACGATTGTAACATAAATATCATAATATCATCGCACATAATATGTGATATAACAGACAATAATTAAAAATAAATAAATAGTTTTATTCTATTTGAAGATTTACAATATACATATGTACATAATTTGTCACATTCGGAAAAAATATTCTAAGAAATAATTTCCCTTACAACATGTGCTGAAATCCACGATTGCAAAATTTATTAATGATATATAGAAAAAAGACAAAATAATTATTAGTTGAAATCTTAACGACATTTATTATTGAAAAGTCTTAGAGAATCAAATTATTTAAAAGAATTTTTAAAATGTCTCGAACCATGAAAAAAAAAATCCTAGTCATACAAAGAATGTACAGAATATCAATTTTATGTATTTCTATTTCATATTTATATTATCAAAATATTAAAACTATAATGGGACCTTTGGATATGTAAATACACATGTAAAATAAGGAACCAGGGATTCTAAAACATTCAATATCAACGTTTTACCTAAAATATGCTCTACATGTCAGCAGTAAAACAAGCGTTTTTGGTTAAAGCCTGTGAAACGCGTACAGAGAATAAAGCCGACGAAAGTAAATATCAAAAGGACGCCTATTGTTGCATTTATTGCATAGCAAATATTTTCAAAATCACGAGTAACAACCTCAGAATGATCAACTTCACATTATTTATATTTATATATAGAATTCTAAATAAAAAACTAAAAATATTGTAATCATTTTAAATAAAAATCATATTAATTCTCACCGGAATGTTTGCATGTTCTCTTTTACATATCACTGTAATTAAATTATGTACAATTTCTATCAATATTTCATAAAAGAGTATTTCATGTCTTTTAAGACTATTTACACACACATATATCTGATAATGCTATATTGACTAGACATCTCATCCCTAGCTTAAAGGCAAGCCAAGCATTGATATTCACTTAGGAAGATCCGCTAACTGTCCATGGATATATCGATGTATCGATTGGCAGTTTTCCCACGTAATGTTACGTAATACGACCGACTATATGTGATTTCTGTTACTCGCAACTTGTAAACCGATCAACGGTGTACAGTTCAAACATATAAAAATCAACTCAACATGACGTCATTGTGCTTTTCCCTAGGTTATGCCATGTGGCATTTGTGGGAATATTCATAATATTATTTATTACAATTCTATCAATTCTAGCACAAAAAAAACAACAACAGGCGTTATCAATTTATATGAACGGTAATCTCAGCTTCAACAGGTCGATATTTCCGTCAAGAAAATGCACTAGACTTATCAACATGCACATGGATAAAGCATTCCTACAAGCTTTCCCACAAAACCAAAGATAAAACAAAAGCAGACTCACACACAGAGGCCACAGGCGTACTCAACTATACCTCTGAATAATCAGGTCCATAATCCAACAAGGTCCATGTGAAAATAATGCGAAACAAATACTTCTACAATCACAGGAAGACTCATCCTGACAATAAAGTTCAGAATGAACTGATAACCGACCATGAGGTGTACTTCACAGGACCCTTAAAAGGTAATGGTATCCAATACAGGGAAACACCATGGTTCAATGTCTGACGACCGTCTTGCTACGACTCGTCTCTGTGAACATGCCTGAACGGCTGCACATGGCGCTGTTGTCTCCTCTTTACAACAGTGCCCCGGCTGAAGAGATATTGTGGTCTAGCGAACTCCTCGAAGTCCTCGTTGGTGTAGGGGAACTGGAGCATGAACTGAGGCAAGGACGCCTGGCTCACTATAGACCGGAGTCGATGCTCGAAATACTCCAGCTGAACACTTGGCATCTCGGTAGGACGAACATGTTTTTCGGATTTTGACTTCTCAGAAGTTTGTGATTGCTTGTCTTGTTTAGCGTGACGATTGTCATCAGATGTGTCCTTTGATTTATTTTTCCTTTTGCTAGACCGTGAGTCAGAAGACTCTTCTCTGGTATTACCCTGGCCTATGACTCCAAGTACAGCGGGACCGTTTCGGGAAGGCTCCTGGGTCTTCTGCGAGACGTCATTGGGCACCTTGGCTGTCCGGAGAGGCAAAACGTTTTGTTGGACTCTTAGGACAGGCTTAGACTGGTGCATGACGTCACGTATATCTCTGTGGGACTCCATCCACTCGGGGTAACTACTAGCAAAGCTGCTGACTCTTGATGAAGACGTCTGGTGTTGCGGACCTTCCTCAGAGTCCGGGTCATTCTTCTGTCCACTCTCGCTCTCCCGGGGTTCCCCCTTACTCGAAGCAGTCCGAGTACTGCGGATATTCGCTGAGCTTGCCAAGCTGCCGCCATTATCACTTCCCTTTCCGACAGATCCTTGACCATTATCATTACCATTACCTTTATGTCCGTTATCTCCGTTGGAAGAGTGTCCGTTGTCACCTTTTGAATAATGTCCATTATCACCGTTGGAAGAATGTCCATTATCACCGTTGGAAGAATGTCCGTTGTCACCGTTAGAAGAATGTCCGTTGTCACCGTTAGAAGAATGTCCGTTGTCACCGTTAGAAGAATGTCCATTGTCGCCATTAGAAGAATGCCCATTGTCACCATTAGAGGATTGTCCGTTGTCACCATTAGAGGAATGTCCGTTGTCACCATTTGAAGAATGTCCGTTGTCAGCCTTTGTTGAATGTCCATTGTCACTATTTGACGAATGTCCATTATCGCCATTAGAATAATGACCATTGTCACCATTTGAAGAATGTCCATTATCACCATTTGAAGAATGTCCATTATCATCTTTTGTAGAATGACCATTGTCTCCATTCGATGTGTGACCATTATCTCCTTTCGGAAAGAACCCATTGTTCGCATTTATGGAAGGATCCGTGTTCCCATTGCTGCCCGTTCCTGGATCTAAGGGTTGTCCACCAGCCTGGGTTCCTGTAAGAATCGACATCATCATCCCTGGATCTGGGATTAGCTTTTGCATTTGCGGGAGGCCGGGGCTAGATGCTAAAGGAGATGACGATGGTATGGTGTCCTTCGGCACTGAATTTGTGCCAAGTGTTGTTGTTTTCGCTGACGTTGTTTCAGTTGGTTTTATTTTTGCAGCGGAGGTTAAGGGAACATGTTGTGTAGACACTCCCGATGCATTCGTAGGAGCTACAGTTACCGTACTCTGCGTTGTAGTCGTCGTAGACCTCGAAACCGTCGTTGTTTTATGACTCTTGGTTGTAGTGGTCGGTGTTGTTGTAGTAGTAGGTGTTGTTGTGGTCGCGGCCGAAGTCGTAGACGTTGAACTGGTGGTAGTGCTAGTTGCTAAAGTTGTAGACGCTGTACTTGG
Organism: Steromphala cineraria; assembly: GCA_916613615.1. Classification (NCBI taxonomy): domain Eukaryota; kingdom Metazoa; phylum Mollusca; class Gastropoda; order Trochida; family Trochidae; genus Steromphala; species Steromphala cineraria. The sequence goes on from OU744722.1 coordinate 83,993,493, forward strand.
CGTTTTAGTAGAAGCTGTTGACGTTGTCGTTTTTATGGTTTTCGCTGCTTTTGGAGTTACAGTACTTTCGGTTGTCATCTGCTCAGCTTTTGATGCGCTTACCACAGTTGTTGTGATAGGGGATCTGTTCGCCGATGTGTCACTGACACCCTGACCCTTCTGCACAGACTGCAACGCTTCAGGCACAGGGTGACGGCTTGCTGGAGGTAACTGGGTAGTCGATGTGGTACTGGTGCTCGTAGATGTGGGTGTGCTCGTAGTTGTGGTCGTCGTGTTGGTCGATAAAGGAGTATTGGTCGTTTTTCGTTCACTTATTCCAGTTGCTGATGTAGACATCACTGAAGTCTCATATTGATTAGTGGCACTAGCCTGGTCACCAGTTTGAGATGAAGAAGCAGAGGTGTTGGCATCAGGTTTGAGGTTTGTTGTTTCAAGGTTAGATGTATCCACATTGGAAATGTTGTTCGATGGTGTGTTGCTCAACACAGAGGGCGTGGTTGAAAGAGATCCTGTCTTTGTTGCTGTCTCATTCGGTGGAGCTGTTGAAGGTTGGGGAGGAACTGCTGTTGTGGCTATTGTCGTATCATTAGCTGCTGTAGTTAATGTAGCAGCTGTCGTTGTCGTTGTACCGTTTGTTGGCGTTTCCACTGATGTTGTCGTTGTTAATGGTGTAGTGTTTGTTGTTGTTTTTGTTGTTGTTGATTGTGTTGTTGTTGTGGTTGATGTTGTTGTTGAAGTAGGAGAAGAAGTGGAGGTGGTAGTCGATGTGGTTGACGTAGTCTTTGTCGTGGTGCTTTTGGTTGTTTCGAGTTGATCAAGGAAGTCAAAATTATTAAATGAGTCAATAATCTTTCCATTGTCACCATTACCATTACCATGTCCATTCCCGTTTCCATTGGAATGTCCATTACTGTGACCATTGCCGTTCCCATTGCCATTGCCATTGGTCTCCCCTCCCCTTGTATCACAGTACTTGCCCCCGTAGCCCTCTCTACACACACAGTTCCAGGTGCAGCCTGTGGACATACAGGTCCCGTGCTTGCACCAGTTCTCACCCAGCTGTCTACACACGTTGTTCCAGCTCGGACAGTCTGTCCCGTCGGCCGAAGACTGGACAGATGGGTCACTGCTCGGCCAAATGTTCTCCAGCACAATGGGGGAGCAGTGTGTACACAGTAGACACACGATCCACAGTATTTGAATAGCGAGTAGCTTCACCATACTCAAAAGTTCGCCTCCTTTAGAATGAACCAGCACTCTGTCGGGCTAAACACCACAAGAACTAGGCTATGAGTCTATTGGGGAATCAGCCGTGGGCCATCTTCAAGCACTCAACTCATCAGCGGAGCTTCATGGCGTCAGAGTCTTCACAGCCTGCAAATAGAGATATCTTTATTAAATATGATATCATATTAATTCGGCATTACAATGTTACAACAAAACACATATTTTCCACTGTTTGTGTGTCAGTAGTTTTTTTTAAGAGAAGTGAAGTGAACAAGTATGATTTTAATGATCCACATTGAAGATCCCTAGTGATGATAAGAATATCCTATTTAACAAAATGCTTTTTATATAAAAGGGATCTAAAGATCTGAATTGACAAAACAAAAGTAAAACTTAGTTCTTGCAAGTCGTAGGACGTGACATCGAATAATGCATCAAGAGAAGAGAAGTTGGGAGACAGCCTACAGCCCTGTCAATTCGCCCTCATCCCTTTGACACTACAAGTCCTGAATCAATCACAGACTGCCATAAAAGTCCACCCAACAGGCGTTTTGTGCGAAAACTTTGCTATTAATAGAGAAAAGATTCTATATTCGTGATAGAAGAAAGGACTCGGACCAATTTAGATCTGTTGGAAGTAGCGCTTTTATGAACCGAAATTATCATAGTACAGGGGTGTGTGTATAAATTTCTTCTGACAGTTTTTAGGGCAGTGCCCTTTGCTTTGAATTCTACCAGCTGGAACACATGCATCAGTCAAACACCTTAACGTGTCCTGAATGGCTAATCTACGCTTACGTAAAAACATCTTCATAACAATTCATTACAAAATGTATCCCCAAATTAACTGTTTGCAAAGGAGATAGAAAAACTAAATTACATCCAAATAATTGACATGAAAGCGTATTTCTAAAAGGTCATTATAGAAATGTTGGAAGTGATTAATTCCTGAAACACTTATGTTAGAATGTTATATGTATAAATAAATTTATTTCAATGTCTGCGTTTTTTAAATACCCACATAAAGGATAAAATAGAAAGGGAATAAAACATGCTGTTATTTTGGTCGTTTTAATGGTAAATATTTAATCTTTTTATTATTGTTATTCATTTGTCTAAATCTGAACATAAAAATATATCAAAATTACCTCCTTCAAAATCGGATTGAAACATCTTCACCAAATGTCAAGAGTATTTTCGAACTAGTACCGAAACCCAGACACACAGAAAAATACACCATACAAATCAGTGAGACTGTGAAGCGCCATTGTTGAGTCAGTGCGCCTGAGAACATTGATTGATTGCCGCGTATGAATGAAAGGAATAATCGACATGCTGTACCTCGTGTTTTACTGGAAGAAGTTAAACATGCACCTTAATGAAGTGTCATAATGGTGACTCCTTGTCAAGCAGGGGATTGCCTGGGGTTACAACCATCCGACTTTACATCAATCCACAAATCACGTGCCACTCGGGAATGATTTATACACGAATCAACACAATGGCGTCATGATGATCGCGTAAACAAGGATTGTTTGAAAAAACACATACGTTCATCTGTTCTGTAGAATTTATTTAAAAGATAATATTAAATTGATTTCAACTATTGTAAAAAATTATGAGATAATTATTATGAATGATAAATCTCTAGATTTCATGAGCTTTACAATAAGGTCGTTATAGCGAATAACAAACACCTTCATTATTGAAAATAGGTTGTTTATAATAGATATGTGTCTTTCCAATAATGGTTACGCAGGATAATACAATTAAACTTCTAAAAGAACCCTAGTTTTTGGTTTAGTGAATAAATAATGATTAAAATTGTGTTGTACTTGAAATCATTCTTCGTGTAATTCAAAATTCAATATGGTTGAAATAAATTAACTGGATTGACATGAAAATAATATATTAAACACAGCCGAAGCAAACTTGTCCAGGTTAAGAAATTTCAGTATAGAGAATGAATCGTTCAAGCAAACAAAAGAACATATGTTGTGTCCAATTAATACATATTTCTCACATAAGGATTTCCAAACATTATCAGAATGTTAATATTTTTATCTTAAAATCTTAAAATCCAGGCTGTTAGTAAAATGATCACGACCATTACATAACCATTACACGAACTCATATACAGCAACTTATGAATGGAGATTGGAATTGTTCGAGAAATATCTATGCAAAAAGCATAATAGAATTGGACCAAGAAGCTCACCTTGTCTCCTTTGAAACTCACTTCATTAGCACTGGTATATGTCCGAGTGAATGTGAGAAAGAACACCATAGAATTAGTGTTACACGCCTCGCCCAAAACATAAGCGCTGTTTGAAGGTAGTAACATTCATAAGACTCAACCCCCGTGTCGTGAACCTGACGTCACATGATAAATCTACTCACAACCCGGCTCCCTCTAAATTTCAACTGACAGTAAAGTTGAGCTAACGTGCAGTAACTGTGACGTCATGACGGATTAAATTGACTTGATTACGTAATGATGTTCCGGGTGATATCACAGTTGTGATGCGAGTTATTGTTTTCTGCATTCTTGTTGGTAGCTTACAGAATGGATTAGGCAAGGAGAACCTTGATGGCTGAGGTAAATATTTCTTTTGCTTCAATGGCTTCACTTCGATTAGAATTTTATTAGAGCAGTGATTAAATTTATTGCAGAAATTCTGTCGTCATTTCATTTCTTTATATTTTGTTTATAATTCGGAGATACTTATTTCATGATCTAATTTGGAATTAAAATATCACAGGTCGTCTATCGACCGTATTCATCATCCAAAGAAAATATTTTTTCTCCAAATTCTTAATTTAGACTTAAGCATCAGACTTAGCTGAGTAATTTCCCTAATTGGTCAACTGTTCATGATAAGTTTGAAATCAGTAGATTTTAATATTAACCTAAACGTCATATTTTTTATGTCATCTGATTATTAGATGAGGGATGAATGTGAGCGAAATAAAATTTATAGCTAGAGTATATTTGTGTTTGGTTAGTTTTTGTAGGACTCTTTATAATCATAAACAAGAAAAAAACATTGAATATATTATTGCAGCTATTTTGAATACGTAACTATATCGTCGTTTTTGGTTCTATCTATTTATACTTAAATTGTTTGCAAAAAAGATTACTTTATGACAATTAAACAAAATTCTGGTATGACAAATATATCATATATACGCAAAGAGCGATAAAACATGTTCACGAGGCTAATTTATTTTACGAAATTAGGTTAAAAAGTTCATGATCAAAGTGAATTACATCGCCAAGAGACTCGTTTAACCGGCTTAGCAAGAGACTCTTCAAATAAACCATTTTTAGCGTTGTATGTCGAAATCAAACAGACCGCGTTCTTTTTTTCTGCAAAAATGTGACTGCAAAACAAATGTGTAGTCGAGAAATGTCAATTTGTTTACAGAAATAAAGGGAAGGCTAGTTGTCCTTCAAAAGTCGAGAATGCGGCACAATTTCATGTCATTTTGGCTTGATAACGTTAAGGTTATAATTGTAAAACCTTACATATCAACATGCAATGAAATAACACTAACGTACCTTATTTAGCATTTAATTTGATCGGATACCGGCAGTGTTTCGAGAAACTGATTTGTTTTAAGGATCTCTATGAAGTTATATCCTAAATAAGTGTATGCTTATCGCATGTACAATGTATGTGTATGCTTAAATCGTACATAAAAGGAGTTTTGTTTTTGATTTTAATGATCATTGAAATGATATGGTTATTATGATAATCATCATATGTGTCATTAATCATAATTGTATATCCACGTTATATGATATGCTATATTTTTCGGTAACGTTACAAAACCATCGATGCATTTTCTGACGTCAAAGAGCTTCAATTAGTGTTTGTTCATATACATGTTATTCTTTTAACATAATTGTTTACTTTCCAAACAATAATACGAACACAATGAGGATGACAACAACTGCGAAATAAGTTAGTAAGATTTATAGACATGCCGGATGTCATGCATATTTACCGAGCCCTAGCACACACTGACATGGAGGGTCGTGTCGTTTAATGCAGCTCACCGTATTCTCTTGGCCTTCTGTCACTCAGGACGAGAGGAACTTTGTAAAAATGCGCGATTTTAATTATACCTTCTATTTATGAATGTTATATCGTGTTATGGTTCGAAAATAACTACAGCGGAAAACGTTGAGTCATGAAATATGGACACAACAGTTTTGATACAGAATCGGTTGTTAACTTTGTTGTATAGTAGTTAATGAAATGCTCTTTTTTTCGTGTATATAATATTTGCACTTTAATGTAACATAAAATCATATAAAATATAAACGAACATTCCCTTTCCTGAAGTAAATTGGTTGTAAATGTCAATGATGAAGATGTACACAAAACATATAATGATGATTCACCATTCTGCTCAGTTTTACGGCTTAATGTTTGATGAAAAAAAAAAAGAATCTTTAACACTATCGGTGCTGGCTTGATATACGCAATAAACACTGTATGTATAGATGAACACATTCACGCAATTTACTTAACAGTTATAGACTTTTTCTATCATAACAAATGTTAATGAACATCATCAACTTACTACATCATATGATGGTCATCGCGTCTCTGTGACGGAAATAGAACTATTTCATCTAACTTCATGCTGATGTATTACATGTGTTTCATTTGCTCAAGCTCATCTGTTTCTTGTCACAACTCTGGAGGTAGAGCAGCACGATTTGTGGACGTTTTGCATGTTTTATCGTCTAAATACTCTTGTGCTTTTAATCTTTAAAAAAGCAACATGTGTCAAGTTGGTTATAAATAGGAAAGGTTTTGTCTTTCACTTCGTTGACTCTTGACCTAGTAAGCCGAATAAAGTTCCATTTTGTCTTTGACACTCAAAGAAGCTCAGAATTAGAGATATGAATACCTGATATCATATTTCTTTAAACGAGAATACGTAGAAAATTGTAAAGTGAAAGTGAACATGGTTTGTAAGTGAGTTTGATTTCGTTTATTTATCACTAATAAACATTATTATTACTTTTCTAACTAAACAACCTTTCCAAGTGACGATTTGACACCACTAAACAAACAACCATCTACCACTTTGGGCACAATTCTCAATACAAGGACCCATTTTTTCATTACAGCACAAAATGCAAGAAACCACCCAACACTACTACCATTGTCATGGTATCATCTCCTCATATTAGCAACTTACCTTTTTGAACAACTTTCATCACGGAGACAGCACCCTGACACTGACAACACCACGAATAGACACCCTACTACTCCCACCACGACGCATAGACACCCTACTACTCCCACCACGACGCATAGACACCCTACTACTCCCACCACGACGCACAAACAACAACAAATCATTATCACTCCTACATCAAATACAAGTTATACAACCTCAATCTACACTACTACATATCCGTATTGCGCTACCATACTACAACACCTCTGCATCATCCAATACTAAAGATGCTTGAAAACGGTATAACGATCTATACTGAAACGTCGCTGCTGTCAAATAAAGAAGTTGTTCATCCATAGAAGTATTCTTGTAATCCTTATCAAATACTAAAGCTACGACGTATAGTTCAGCCCCAAAGAAACAGATAATCAATAAAAGTGACACTGCTTAAAGGGGCAAAAGCACGTTTTTTGACAATTTTATATTTTACATTTTTCACTGATTATTGAACGTTAATGCTAAATGTATTTATTTGATAGTGTCAAAAATCTAGTTAGACAAACCAATCATACATAGCCAGGGAACAAATCATAAAGATTCACATAAAGTCCATTGGCCGCCATTTTTGTGTGAACACCTTTAATTCATTTTTTGTAAGAAAAGGAATCCCATGGCTGAACTTTACATTATATATTTGAGTTATTACTGCTTTTATTAAGTCTAAATAGATTGTCTTTCAGTTAGAATAATTTATTTTCATTTTCCTGACATCACCTTATTTTCCCCCTAAAAACGTGCTACTGCCCCTTTAAGCTCTTAATTATAAAGATTTAAGTCTTGTTGATATTACTAAACTACCGTGCAAAAGAACGTATACATGTTATAACGCCACACAAACAAATATCAACGAACATTTGGTCCACGAGAAGGCGCAATACTTAGTGCATTGATACTTAAGGTACCCATACGAGATACTTTTGTTATCTACTACTGATCATGTTCACTGTATGTTCATCAACTGAAAATAGAAAATGTAATTAAAAGACTCTTTTGCTGCTTTTATTGATATTAGGAGACCTATAACTATATTGATGGCTGTGACGGCTATGTAAGTATGAACATGCCCCGTTCATTATTCATCTGCCTTTTCCAGATTCAGATCAGGTTCTGCTCCTCTGCATTTGGAAACCGGCAGATATAAAATACAAATGTGAATGAAAGAGTGTGTTTTTACTGTAGTGAGAGTGTTGAGGACGAAAGACATGTTATTTTACATTGCCCTGTATTTGATGATTTGGGTGAATGTTTGTTTAAGCTATCAGAACCTCTTAGATCTCTTTGTCGAGGACAAATTTGTTTTACTTTTTAAACACCACTTGTATTTTACCGCCAAAACCTTCTTCTTTTTTATTACAAAGATGAAATGATATTTTTTATGGACAAACTAATTGTGTAACATCTTTAATTTTATCTATGATTTTAAGTTTATTTTTAAAATATATTAATTTTGGGTATCTTAGAATGTATATTTTTTACTTTTTAATAATAGTCTGGGATAACGCTTAAAAAGGGTGGCTCACTATTATGTTATTTTAATAACCAATTTTTAACTTGTATTTTATGTGAGGCGAGACCAAATACAACATCTGTATGTCTGTCAGTCTGTTGCAGCACTTACAATCATTACAACCTCTGTTCCAGGCAGTGTGTCAGATCTCTCCAGTGTCTATATCCTACACTTCAGCGTGTCGGTGTCAAGTCCAGTCGCTAATGTCGAGATATAAATGGCGCCTGTATATTTTTAACTCAGTGTTGGAATTTTATTTTGATGACGAGAGAGGAAAATTTCATTCTAGAATCCTGGCATGTGCTTATGAAATATAACAATTTGAATGGAGATAAATATGTTTCCTTAGATTTTGGGATCATTATCGACAAGTTTGTAATAGTTTAATTTGAATTAACGAGGAAATGTTTGTAAATTTTGAAAATATAGTTAAATGTTGTATTTTTATTTTCTATTCAACAATTGAATTAATCAAATGAATTCTGATTCAATTCAAAGTTTGAATTGCGTGTCTTAAGACATCGACCTTTTTATATTAGATATGTATATATATAAATATATTGAGCACCTTTTCAGGGTCCTTAAAGTAAGAACACTATAAAAGATATCAACTAATTTTACAAATACAAAACAATTACAAGCAGTTTTTCTGTGACAGATGACTTTAAGAATATAACTCATAACATAACATAACATACCAAATGACAAATACTGAACTAAAATATATCCATAATTGTAAATATGATTTTTGTTCAGACATGACGCAACCCAACGGGTCAAACTTAATGAGATACAATTCTATGAAGTGCACAATACATACCATTCTGATCCCAAAACTATCCCATTCCAGCCATAGTCGAGTAGAGTGTGTCTCATTGGTAGCCAGGAAGGCTCATAAAGCTTTCAGAGTTGCGGTTCCTGCACCTCACTGCAATACTTACCTGACCTACCTGGCAGGTGCGTGCCAATCAACGCCTAGCGCACTGCCTGCAACTTACCTTCATTGCTCTTAACAACAGTACATGTAGTTGTAGATGTCCAAACATGCTGCAAAGCTGTGTGTCCTACTTGGACGTTAGGACCTGTGAAATCGATCTGACCTGGCCCTTTATCATTAGAATTCATTTAAAGTCACCGAGTTAATTTTCGTTTAGGAAACCCTCTGCTTTCGGAGAAATAAAGCACGTATGAACATGTATCATGTGTGTTTATTTTCTGCAACAAGCAATATTGCATTTGAGCAAAGTTCGCCGTATAACAAGGCAATAGTCTACACATCCTCATGTTGGAATACACTACTGTCCGTCTACAAATATGTTATACGTGTAAAGTAATATTTACATTTCGGAACTATGGATTTAGATTAGCCTCAAACAAGGATTCTTTCACGAGAGTACGAAAAACGCAGAGAAAGTCAGTGGACCTCAATGCTAAAAAAACGGTGTCCTTAATTTTGCGTCATTGTCACTTCTTCATACCTGCACACCTCTTCTGTCAATGGCGAATTTTGTTATCAATAAGATTTTTAATATGACTCAAATGGTGAACGTGAAATGGTGAACGATTTCTATCTCGATGATATGGAGATAGATATTTTCTTCTATTATTGTGATTAGCTACATGATTTCTAGAAACGTTTCAATAATTAAGAAATTAAAAATGTTTCTACAGGATACCATGGCTTGTAGCTCTTTAGATTGACATGGTGTTTGGTCATTATATATCTTAAATTGACAATACACAAAGTTTATAGATGAGTTAAGTTCAACCATAAATGTCAGGTTTTTACTATAATAATGGTAAAGGTGTAAGGAATAAAAAAAATTATTACCATGGTATAATTTATTTTGTAAATATCTTTATGGAAATATGGATCGGGTAATGGATCGCTGTCGATGAATAAAATATATCAAATGGCTTTGTAACTCTTTAGGTTTATGATATGCAGTATTACTGTGATGGAAACAGAAAAAGGCAATCCATAATGAAAAAAGTTTCATTAATAACTTGCAATATAATTTGAACACAAATATGCCTATCACAGCAAAATTGTTCTAAATACATAAGGACGCTGATGAGTCTATAGTGTGGTGTTGGAGTTTAAGATTTTCACAACACCTTCAAATATTAAAAAGAATGTTGCAAATGTACGCTAATAGACAGCTCAAGACATAAAGTTTTGACACATTCCCCTAAGTTCACTGTAACTGTAAGTCTTGACACACAGTGAGAAGAGCGGAAGTATGAAGAAGGGCACTTTAGTTTATGTAAAGTTTATGTGAAGTTTAACATCCTGATATCATACGAATCTTCGGAAAGCATTTGTATTTATCAGAAAATCAATATTTATTAAAACATATTAGATATCAATAATGATAAAAAAAATCAATATGGATATGTTTGTTGCGACTTTTCCACGTACTAACACATACTTTAACCGCTAACTTCATCATTACCCAGACCGAGTGTACTGCCAAAGCTATATACTAAGCTGTAAAGGTGATCATCCTATTTTCAGGTCCCTGTCGGAAAAGCTGGATGTGCCATGCCCTTGGGACACGACACCGGATGAGACCTAGGTTACAATTGTAAAAAAGGTCATTTATATACCACACAACCATACTAATTGAGAAAACAATAATAAATCCCTTAGAGTGCATGTACACAGCATACTAAACTTATGAATGGTTGTTTTGTTAACCTGAAACCCACATGCCTACACAGATTTATGAGTTATTGCTAAAATGCAGGTTCTTTCATGAAATATCCGAAGTATCTTCCACTTGTTTTGTTGACCCAAAAGTCTGGAAAGAAAAATATAACCATATATCAGTAAAAATACGGCCATAAACGATCGCCCCGGGTCAGTCTACTGACCACAAGCAGCTAGCGAGACGATTATACTGACAAGAAACAACATTTTTGTGTGAAAGACAGGCGTGTTATGTATGTTTGCGACAGTCTTACACGTGCGCAAATAGGTGTGGCACGCGACACACATTTCTTTCATCATTTCGGATGTTTCCGAGAAAAACGACAAAACGCCCACGAGTACCTGTTAGAAATACGCCGCATAATCGACTATCATTTTGACAATGTCGTTGGTAGATAAGAGATTGACGAGATAAACTCCAATCATTCACAGTGCTTATTCGTACGGCTGTTTATTTTCAGTGGGGAATATGTGAAGCAAACGTCAAAGTTCGATCACATATATGACCCCAACAGACATTTAAACATATCATTACATACAACGTAACACTGAAATAAACTGTCCTGTAGATCATAGTTAACTTGATTTATCAGTGTTTGAGTTGGTTGGCAGCTGAATCAGTGTAATCATCTGTCTGACTTCGACACTTCCGTCTGATTTCAAATAAAGAGGATTGCCAATTCTGCTAATTTTGATATTTGTTTATATCAAAATTCGTAAATCAAAATTGTGAAATGTCCTTTTGTGTTATGTTGTTTGAAATTGGCGTTGTACTATTAGTCTTTTAACAGTGCTTTCCGTGAGAGATTTAGAATATATCTATACGCACTGAAATGATGGATTTAACCATTGGCTGTTTGACAAAACTTATAATCGGAATTCTTGCTTTCTGACGTTATGGTTAATACATAAATTAACACACTCGCGAGATGTAATATCGTTTTTACAGCAAAATATAATTCTACAGTCACAATATGACATCTCTCTTGAGTTATTTATCTCTATTTCTTTCTATTTACTACTGCAACAATCCAACAATGAAATTAATGTTGCTGCATATTTTATACTGTTAACCGTTAGGTTGAGTATATCATTCTCGATATGAAACTGGGGAAATATACTTTGGAAAAATTTCGGTATAATTTTGAAAAAAAGGGCAAAAGATCTCTGGCAGAAAAGAAGACAATGTTTCCAAAAATATACTTGTATTATTATTAAAAAAATAATTTTACGAAAGTTTAAAGGGGCAACAGCACGTTTTTAATGGCAATATAAGATGATATCAGGAGAAAGAAAATAAATGGTTCAGATTAAAAAACAATGTATTTAAACTAGCAGTTATAAGTCAAATAAATAATATAAAGTTCAGCCATGCGATTTCTTTTTCTTACACAATATAAATTAAAGGTGTTCACACAATAATGGCCGCCCATGGACTTTATCTGAATCTTTAGTATAGTTTGTTCTCTGACTATGGATGATACTTTTGTGTGATGAGATTTTTAACACTCTCAAATAATATATTTAGCATTAACGTTCAATTATCAGTGCCCCTCTAAGCCCAGTTTAAGAAAATAAATTACAAAATTGAAAATGTTCCATAAATGTTTCCTTATAAGATACTACGATCAGTAGGATCTTTATAATATACCGTCTTAACAAATAGCCCTGATTTTTTTCGGAATCGTCCATTTTATAAAGAGACTACATCGTCATTTTTGCCGAATATCATTTCTATCTCGTCGAGTGAAGTGAGTAAGGGATGTTTTCACAAGTGGCGCAGCCAGCCTTACTGCAATCTTACTCAATCTCCACAACAGTTGTGAATACATGCATCCATTATCATATATTGTTCCCAAAAACCGTAAGCCTCTCTAAGAAGCGGTCGTAAAATCGTCTTTAGCCTTACACTCCATACCATACCAGAATCACAGTTACAAGTTTCAACATCAGTTTCCACATGTCGACAGGGTCATTGTATCCAACAATTGCAAACATAAAAACTAAGTTGAACTTTTATTGAATGACACGATATTCTTATTTTATTATAAACTGAATATCATGTAACAACGTTGAAGCACATAATGGCGATCTTAGCAATACACACAGAGGTTCGAATCTCGGAGTGGACCTTATAATTATTTATTTTTCAAACCTTTGCACTCATATATCGTTTTCATATGTTGAGATAAACCTACATTTCAAATTTAAACGAAATCGGTCAAGAAATAATTTGTTTAGCGTAATTCCTATCTGTTATATAGAATACAGAAGTAATACACTAAAACCTGATCGAAAACTGGACACCCGACTATTTAACGTGCGGTGCAATTAATACTAAATTTTATCTCAAGATTATACATTGGAATCGTAGATCATTCTTTTAGCTTGCTGAACACTCGCCCAAACTATCAAACTTCTTCAAACTTTTGACCACTGACCCTCGCATTAACACCACCCCCTCTTTGACAGATATCTATATAACAGATAGGAATTACGCTAAAATGTTTATTTCTTGACCGATTTCGTTCAAATTTGAAATGTAGGTTTATCTCAACATATGAAAACGATATATGAGTGCAAAGGTTTGACAAACAATAATTATAGGGTCCACTCCGAGATTCAGACCTCTGTGGCAATACATACACTATTGAAGCATGGTTCAAATTTTCATAAGTATGAAAATACATTCCTGAGAAATTGTACATACAGATACACTGACTAGATGCACTGTGAGACATAAATTCAAACAAACTAACTGATAACAACAACACAACAAATACAACATAAATCCATCGATCCATACATACAGAAACCGAGGTCAGGTTTATCCGCTATAAGGAAGCATCATACTAAATAGCAGGTAGCTGACCAGTCACAATGCTCAATCACACAAATCAAACACCATCCATGTTCAGAGCGGGACAGTTCAAGTCATTAGAGCTTTCCAACATACACACATGTTCAAAATTCATGTTTGTTTAATGAAAACTGTTGTGCAATATATTTGTTGACAACACCCCACGTCTAGGAACACTCGGTGTATCTGGATCATTAATGTCTATAGAATGAAACCCATCGCTTGAATCCGTAAAAGAATCGTTCGTATAACCATTTTCCCCATTCCGGTCATTTTCGGGTGTTTCCGGAAGAAAGTTCATAGGAAAAGAATAGGCCTGCCTGGCACTGTAAGCATCTGACGTCGTATCGTTGTTGTTGCTCAGACTTTCAGACTCTCTCTTCTTGGGCATGGAGAGCTCCAGCCTCTTCCAGAACTTCTCAACCTTCTTGTCACTGCCCTCTACCGGCCATTCGATATAGGTGATAGTGTCCAGGATGGTTCTAAGAGTCTCGTCCATATACACCCTGTCCTGGGAGATATCCTGGAGCACTATTGGTATTAGTCTCTGTTTGCGCTTCAGCATCTCGTGCTGGGCCTTCTGATACTCGAACCTGCAGAACTCGCTCTGGATGTAGCTGGGAGTCAGGATCAGGATGGTCCGTCGGCTGTTCTCTACAGCGTTGATTATGTTGTTGGCTATTGCTGGAATAAGGAGGGTTGTTTAAGTCAAAACTGGAATAGATTTGATACAACAAAGAACATGATAGATGTATAGGTCGCTGGTCCGTCTGCTGTTCTCTACAGCGTTGATTATGTTGTTGGCTATTGCTGGAATGAGGAGGGTTGTTAAAGTCAAAACTGGAATAGATTTGATACAACAAAGAACATGATAGATGTATAGGTCGATGGTCCGTCGGCTGTTCTCTACAGCGTTGATTATGTTGTTGGCTATTGCTGGAATAAGGAGGGTTGTTAAAGTCAAAACTGGAATAGATTTGATACAACAAAGAACATGATAGATGTATAGGTCGATGGTCCGTCGGCTGTTCTCTACAGCGTTGATTATGTTGTTGGCTATTGCTGGAATAAGGAGGGTTGTTAAAGTCAAAACTGGAATAGATTTGATACAACAAAGAACATGATAGATGTATAGGTCGCTGGTCCGTCTGGTATTCTCTACAGCGTTGATTATGTTGTTGGCTATTGCTGCAATAGAGATTACAGAATAAATATAAGAATCGTTAAATAACATAATTGATGTGTGTATGTCGCTGGTCCGTCTGGTATTCTCCACAGCGTTGAATATGTTGTTTGCTGTTGCTGCAATAGAGGGATATGAGAGGTAGAAGTCAAGATTTGCTTTAAACAAGAATATAACCGATTTGTAAGTCATGTGGCTGTTCTCTACAGCGTTGATTTTGTTGTTTGCTATTGCTGGAATGAGGAGGGTTGTTAAAGGCAGTAGTTGGAATAGATTTAATACAACAAAGGACATAATAGATGTGTAGGGAAATAAAGAGTATAAGTCAAATTTTGATTTCAACAAGATAAACCGATTTGTAAGTCACGTGGCTGTTCTTTTAAGTATCGATTATGTTGTTGCGTATATCTGAAATAGATTTAGAACATGATAGAAGTGTAGGTCGATGGTGCGTCTGATGTTCAACGTCGATTATGTTTGATAATAATAGTAGAAGTCAAGATTTGGTTTCAACCAGAATATAATGGACATGTTGGTCTGCTATTCTATACAGCATGATTTATATTGTTGCTTATGATGGAATAGTGATGGAAGTATAAGTCAAGATTTGAAGATTTGCTTCAAACAATATATAATATAATATAGTCCACTGGATGTTCTCTTCAGCGTTGATTATGTTGTTGGCTATAGCTGGAATAGAGATGAAAATCTGAGTCAAGATCTGCTTCAAACAAGAGTATAATATAGTCCTGTGGATGTTCTCTATATCGTTGATAATGTTGTCGGTTATTGCTAAAACAGAGCAATAAACATTACTATAGAAGGTCGGAGGAATACAATTTTGCATTTATCAAGAATGAAATAAACGTGAAGGTTTGTAGGCTGTTCTTCACGGCGTAAATTGTATTGTTTGCTTTTGTTGGAATAGAGAGGGTTTATTCTACATCAAGAAAAATGATAGATGTATATTGATGTTTATTACTTTGAAACACACGAGAAAATATTAAAGCGAATTAATGCTATCAAGAAATCAACTGAATTATAACATAAGATTTAAAAGATGCAAAGCGGTAAATCAATGTGAAAATGTCTTTTTTTAGAAGTCTTTACGTTACTTCTTTAAATTTGAAGTTTAATTAACAAGTGGACAAAAACTATATATTTAACTATATTAACTGCAAACATTCAAACTGATAGTTAGTTTGCTAAGTTAAATAGTGAAAATATAAGACTTGATTTATTTGAGTATCTAGTCGCATGTATTTAAATATGTTTCATATTTTACTTATTACTTTATAGACGTTAACTATTAGCAAAATGTGTCAAACATTCGTTCACAAGTGACACATACACGTAAAATCACTCCCTAACTCTGAACAGCGATATTATTCAACGCGTCTCGACACTTCTGTTGTAAACAACGTATTTTTCACAATTTATGATAGAGAAATCAAAGTTGAGATACCATAGAGGTAACCATTATGTATTGATTTAATGAAATAAGCTCCCCTGTCTTGTTTATGGACCATTTATCCAAGGGCTGTGTAGCAATTCTTGATTTATCATTGTCCGTCGCAATTTCTTGATTTATCATTGTCAATGACACCTGTCAAGACATGATGAAGCAGGTATGAAATTCTAATATTCCTTAGTCATAAGGAAGCGACCATACCAGGAAATGTAGAAGCTAACCAAGGGAGCGAGGTACAGGGTACCACATGACGATGCACTGCCGTCTCTCACTGTCTGGCAGGTTCACTGGGTTGGTCATTGTTACATGATCTATAGCTGCATCAGTGTACAGATATGCATGAGTTGTTTCACGTGTACTGCTTGTTCCTACACTGACTGTAACATGCAATGAGGCGGATATGTAAATGATTTATCAACAATATACTGCTCAAGATTTTTTTATGATAAAAGCAGTTAATAATCTAACCTTTTTATTTATGGTTAAGTTAAAAATTAAAAATTTTAAAAAGTGGACGAGTAAGGTATATTACGTAAGTGCAACGAACAAATCTTACATTTGATTTTGGTTTACTGTATATGTAATTTACATTACTTTAAAGTTATAAAGCAATTGGCTTTTGCCCTGATCCACAAAATGATACTCAGTCCTAACAAAAACATAACGTAAAATGTACTTACAATAACCGATATTCAAATTCCTTTAAAAATTGAAAAATTACTTTTAAAAATGTGAATCGAAAATGATGTTTTCTTTTGTTCTTTTCTTTATCTATTGATTCAATAGTTTCTCGCTGCTATGTCTTATGGTACAAGGTTTCACATGTCTATATTCATTGCTTCATACATTTGTATTTCTATATCTATAAATTCGCACCTTTTCTTTCTATTCATATTGATCTATATATTCCTTATTTCGATATTTATTGGTTCAGACATTCTAATTGGCGGCGACTCACTTTATCCGTCTCATGCCTACGATCAGTTATTAAAGACTACCTGACACTATGGTTGTTTAAATTGCAATATCGCATTTCTATTGGCTAATACTCTTTCTCATCAATATTCTATTGGCTGTCACAATGGAGGGTCACTTCCCGGCATGCAGTCGCTGCCCATGACACACTATATTTACGTCACTCGTACCTAAATATCAGTATATCCCTCGCTCAAGCTCGGGAAATACTAAATTTAGCTTCTCGTGTCGTAAAACAAGTATATCCTTTATATTTTCCTATTGTTAAACACACTTCTCATTATCAATATTTTATTTGCTTTGGCATTGAGGCTCACTTACACCGTCATGAAGTCTCTGAAGTGGAGACACAGCTTGAAATTTTGTAATCCTAGTGGTTAACACTCTTCTCATTATCAATATTTTATTTCCTGAGACAAATGAGACTTACTTTCCCCCGGCTAGACTAACATAATAAAATATGGTCCCTGAAAAAAAAGAGTTTATGACTAATTCAATATTTCACTTTTTGATTTAAAAAAAATGAGAAGGATCCCTGACTGATTCCTAATTTCCTAAAGCTGGGGCATCTAGACGTGCAAACATTTTCTAGCCTTTAATTTTCTTTGCCTAAGGGTTTGGATAACAGACTTTCCCCCGGCATAAAATCTCTGAAATGGAGACACAGCTTGAAGTTGAGACTGTTCTCAAGTCGTGGGTACAGAGTGTGAATTTTAGACACGTCTGTTCAAATAGCAATATCATTCCTGTATTGTTTAACACTCATTTACAAATTGTATTGGCTGAGACTCACTTTCCCCCGGCATAAAGTCTCTGAAGTGGAGACACAGTTTAAAGTTGAGACTCTTCTCCAGTCTGGGGTACAGCGTGTGTACCACGAAGTCCTCGTCTAACTTCGTCGACTTGTAGGATACAAACGCGTCGAATATCTTCTCATCTGTAATGATAATTGAACATAACAATTTTGACAACAACATTATGTTTACAGTATGTGTATGATTTCAAACAGTCTATTTTTACTAAGACTGTTTTTTTAAAGATGAATGAATAAATGAATGGAATCAAACATTGAAGTAATCGATAAATCAATGAATCAATCAAACAAAAATTCAAATAAAAAAAACCAAATGAAATGAATCAATTCATCAATCAATCAATTCTTGAATCATATTTACAAATGCCTATTTATGATGATATCACATACTTTGATGTTGATAGAATATATGATAATGATATCCATCAACAATATTTTACTAGTTATAAATCTTCGAGACGTCATCATTTATTTCGGAGAATATCTAAAAAGGATTTTGTAATTTGATCTGGTCTTCTTCCTTAAAAAACTGTTCAAATATCTTCATTTGCACTAATCATAGATTTGCGTTTTGATTAATATTCAAGTTAAGCCAACATTATTTTCACTTAATATACCAATTATTTGTTTCATTTACTCTTAGGTAATATCGTTTCAAGCGTTACAGAAGCTGATTGTATTTCATGTTGCTACTTCGAAAATTCAAGAGGCACTCATCTTATGCAAATATTACTAACCTAAATCTCACTATTAGCACACGTCATGACAAATAAAGTCAGTATCTATGCAAAGGAAATCCCTCGTAATTTTGTATTCAAGATGAGATTACAGTTAAACCGTAGCCCAGTGCTATGGTAGGTTGAGTATCAAGTCCCATAGAAACAGTCACTGTGACTTGGAATGTATACGAGACAATGATCCAAGGACATAAACTTCATTGGCGGAACAATCTTGAATAATTCATACTGAAAGCCGTAGAGCTAAATACAATGTAAAAATGGCGCCCGGAGCGCCCCCTGGTGAGAGTGTTGATTTACTGCCGACTTATTGCCCTACCTTTCAGAAAGTTGAATAAATCTATCAGATTCTCACATCGTCTCTAAATCCAGGAAACGCGATAATACGTCAAGAATGGCGGAATCAGGAAAACATTAGGGCATGTTACAAACAGTAATGACAATTGTCGTCATTAGGTGTGTTGAGTTGACCAATCATATTTAAAGAAGACGATTATTGGATGTTTAAACGACATTTTTTGCTTATATAGATGAAGAAATCTTATTGATATGTTTAGTTGATTTTGGAGTTTATGGAACGTTAGGACTCTGTTGAAGAACATGTAACATTTTGTAACTTTGTTATTCTTCTTACATTTTTAATCATTTCCTTTTTCAGTTTTTTTTACGTTTTTGTTTTATGTTTCTGTCAAATTCTATGACGTCTCTGAACGCAAAACGATTTCGCGGTAAACAGTTTATTTGACTTTGTGTTTTTAAAACAAGCTTTGGTCATCCTTGGAACGGAAGTGCGCGACTAGACGAGAAGACGAGCAAGGAAAGAATATCAAGCGATGAGAGAGCAAGAGTACAACTTGGAGGGAAAGAAGAATGAGAGCAGACACAAGGAGTCGAGGAGTTTCGTTGTTTGTTTGGCATTCATCACGGGTATTACGGGTGTTGATGATCAATTTCAACCTTTCAAACATTTGCAAAGAAGATGTTCATCAGTAAAGCTTAGTAATGAAACATTTGACTAATGACGGAAAAAATGCAGGGAAAATAAGGACTTAAAGGAAAATTTGGGCCGGCATGGGAGAAGGAAGTTAAACCTTGATACAGTTACAATTTTGAATCAGCAAGAGGAGAAGCAACACTATTAAGAACAGGAAAGAAGGAAATTACCGTAAATATGATGCAGTAAAGAATGTGCAGCAGCCAGAGAGGAAGAGTAAGAGAGACGAGGTAGACGCGGAGAAGATCAAAGGTGAAAAAATAACAGAGGGTTTATCGAAGTTGGACAACATGTGTCCCATAATCTATTGCATACATAAGATATTCCAAACGGTAGATGATGCGGCAAAGAAGATGCAACAGCCATTGAGGAAATCGGGATGAAAAGGAAGAAGCAGAAGAAGAATTGAGACAGGAAAATGGTCGGACGAAGTAACATAAACAATCTGTAAAGGACCTACCATCATCCTCGAAGGGCTGGAACATGTAGATGATCTTCATGATGAAGATGAAGCGCCTCCTCCACAGGATGTAGGGCAGCAGGATGAGCAGCAGCAGCAGCAGGAGCAGGAGGAAGACGCAGGATCCAACCACCCACCAGTGCCAGTCGGGGGTCACCGTCTCTGGGGACATACATGGAGAGATAAGTCAGGGGGTCACCGTCTCTGGGAACATACATGGAGAGATAAGTCAGGGGGTCACCGTCTCTGGGGACATACATGGAGAGATAGGTCAGGGGTCGCCGTCTCTGGGGACATACATGGAGAGATAAGTCAGGGGTCACCGTCTCTGGGAACATACATGGAGAGATAAGTCAGGGGTCACCGTCTCTGGGGACATACATGGAGAGATAAGTCAGGGGTCACCGTCTCTGGGGAGATACATGGAGAGATAAGTCAGGGGTCACCATCTCTGGGGACATACATGGAGAGATAAGTCAGGGGTCGCCGTCTCTGGGGACATACATGGAGAGATAAGTCAGGGGTCACCGTCTCTGGGGACATAAATGGAGAGATAAGTCAGGGGTCACCGTCTCTGGGAACATACATGGAGAGATAAGTCAGGGGTCACCGTCTCTGGGAACATACATGGAGAGATAGGTCAGGGGTCACCGTCTCTGGGAACATACATGGAGAGATAAGTCAGGGGTCACCGTCTCTGGGGACATACATGGAGAGATAAGTCAGGGGGTCACCGTCTCTGGGGACATACATGGAGAGATAAGTCAGGGGTCACCGTCTCTGGGGACATACATGGAGAGATAAGTCAGGAGTCAAGATATACCGATCAAGATTAGTCAGCATGAATGAATCAGGTCCATGTCTAGAGTCATTTCGATGTCAACATCCCTTGGAACATAAATATATAAAAATATGTTTGCCTAGTCAGCCAACAAGCCCAAGCGCTCACGTAACAAAAGTGGCCAGAACACCAAACAACCTATCACTTAACAATTGCCATTGAGCATGAAACAACGTTGTAGTGAAACAATTATGTAGGAAACTGACCTGAATATTTTCATATATCCTTGATTATTATTTTGTCTAGTACATGTGCTAACGTGGCATATCGTCTATGGATTATAACCAAACAGTTGAGACATCAGATTGGTCAATTGGGTCAGGGGATCATTTTCCCAATGTTTGACTAAAAGGTCTTAATAACGATGTCTTGGAGAGTTCGGTCTAATTTCTTGAACCCTATCCAAAGGATCACTTTACAATATCACGTGCAATCATATCATTATTCATATAGGTAGATTACACAATAGAGTATAATCAGAACTTGACTTTCCTTTAGGACCATGATTAGATTGGACATTTTGACTTCATTCATAGTATGGAGATGGGTTAGAGGTTCCTCTGAAATACATTCAGTCAAATAAGTACCATAGCATTGATATTCGACTACAACGATAAAAGTGTGCTGTTTTTTCTGTGAAAATATAAAACCCGTTATCAGATTCAACCAATTTTAGAACTACACGAACGACAATCCACGTTTATCTCTTGTAGCAGGATTCCTACATAGAACATTTCACATATTACACATCTCCCTTTAAAGCACATATTATTTTCATTAAGGGAGCCAATAATTAATCGTATGTTTCATGTCCAGAAATATATATATTTATAAATCAATAACAGATCAGGTCCGATTGTTTTGTAGCGGGTATTCGGCATTTATAATACTCGTAATGACACATACGGCGGTCATTAGAAGACAAATTTAATTTCCTAAAAATAGAATATTTGATATAATTTTGATTGAGCACAATTATTAACGGTCCTTTTCTGAACAATTAAAACATAAATACCCTTACAAAAGACACTCAGAACTGTTTGAAAATACAATAAAAGCGAAAAGACCATATCCTTGCTCTAAGATGAAACTCATGGAGTGGTTGCTGTAAGTATCTCTACGATACCCCGTGCTTTCACTGACGGTCAACTACGTGTGACACCGTGACAATTGTCAAAGTTTCATTAATGACATTAGAAATCCAAATAAATGTAAAAGATAGACATTGACTGGAACACATGTATGATAAAATAGATTTATTGGAAAAGAAATAAACACTTGTCGATTGTCCAAAGAATATTCTCATCGATAGACCGGTAGCACAATTGATAATCAACGATAAGGGGGGACGTACAAGTTTGAGTAAATAAAAGAATAATGTTGGTAAACTATTTGAGGTATAACTTGATTCTCATAGTTTCGATGCATACAAATTCAGGAGGTAAAACAAGAACAAATCTTAAGGTATTCTCGGACAAACATGAATCAATGTAACACAAACAGAAGAAAACGATTACACAACAAATATCCAATCAAAAATTACAAACATTAAAGGTCCATTCGGGATATTTTGATGTTTTAACTAGACGTTTCTGAAATAATAATTTTCGGGTCACATAACAAGAAAATGTATCCAAAACTAAAAAAATATTTCGTTTTCGAATCTTATGACTTGACCTCGTAAGGTATAGTTTTAAAAAAACTCAATACGAAAATATACAATATAATGTTCCTTAGAAAGAAGGATAAATCTAGAAAAAGGCACGCAGTTTGTCGAAATCTTGCTTGTCAAGATACTGCTCCACTATGAGTTTGATAAAGGCGAGGAAGTCCCTGTTACCTTGCTTAGGTTTAGGACGGAGAGTCTCACAGTGGACTCCCATGTACTCGTGGGTGCAGCTGCAGAACTCAGTCCCGTTCCGGAAGACGTCGCACTGCCCATGATCTCCACAGTCCATTGGGCACTGCTCGTGGCAGAAGACGCCGATCCAGCCAGGGTCACAGATGCATTTCAAGATGGCGCCGATAAGGTTGCTCTGGTTCTTCTGTCCCTTGTAGCAGTACCCGTGCTTGCAGACGAAGGAGGAAGAGCCAGGGATACACTGGCGGAGGGGGAGGGGACGGAGGGTGGTTGGGGTAGGGGTTGGGAGTTTGGTTGTAGCCGGAGCAGGGGCGGGGGATGGAGATCTTGGGATCGTCTTGGTAGAGGATGTTGAATCTAAAGGACAGAGTTTCATTGTGGTTATAATTGTAATACTGATTAATGTTAGCTGTTAAGTATTTTTTACATCATATTTGAATTTCTAGAATCAGCATTGAAGAGTGAGGTCTTTAAATCATTTGAAAGGTTTCAAATGTTCTTGAAACCAATGTATCAGACTTTATTTTAGTAAGGAGTTATCTTTAACAATATAAGCAATAGATATATTTTTACCTGAACTGATATTCATAAAAGTTCTCCTAACCTGAGTTTCCCTGCTCCACCTCTGTAACATTCACGGCAGACCCGCATCTTGGTCCAGTGAAGCCAAAAACACAAGCACATCTCTGTCCAGCCGGTGTGTCCGTGCACTGACCAAACTGACCACAGTCCAGAGAGCAGGGGGTGTGGCAGAACACGCCCACCCAGCCCGGGTCACAGACACACTTGAGCTGCCCCGGAGAACACAGACCGTGCTGACACACAAACCCTTGGACACAGACCCGCTCGGGGAGAGGTCTTAGGGAGGGGGCTGAAGCTGAGGCTGAGGCTGAGGCTGGAGATGTAGAAGCTGATGTCGGTGCTGTCTGGGAAGCCGGTGTTGCTTCATTGCCAATTGCTGTTGAAAAAACAAATCGTTAAAAGACAAAGGATACCTGAGAATGACATGCATACCAATATCTTGAAACTTAAGTTTAAGGCGAATCTATGAATCAACATAAAAAATCATGAAATATACGTAACAAACATTAAAAGCTAAAAACAATTCAATGTCAGTGAAATAAGTAACTTTAAGGTGTATTCGAATCCTGACATAACTAAGAAAACCATATTTGTATAAATCATGTTATCGCAGATCATGATACAAAGTCCAGCTATCAAAAGACCAAGAACATTACAAATCTCGATACCTTTCTTGGTAACGTTTCTATAATATTCGGTAGGTTAACCCTACAAATATAGGAGATGGTAAGCTAACAGAGACGTTAAACGACCAATTCTGAGTATTTTTCGTGGTAATGTTTTCCCGCACGTTTACCATACATATATCTAGAAAGTTACACAGACAGAGACATGAAAAGAGACAACTAACCAGGTTGAAGGGTGGCATCCTGCACCAGGTCTTGACAGGACGCTCCGGAGTACCCCCAGGGACAAACACAAACCTGCTGACCCCCCACCACTCGACAGGTGCCCGTCCCTCCACACTCCAGGGTACACGGGGTCCCACAGAACGCACCTGTCCACCCAGACTCGCACTCACACTTGAACTGACCCGGGGGGCAGTATCCGTGCATACAGGGGAACCCGGGGGGACAGGAGGGGTTGGGGGTGGGGGAGGGAGAGGGGGTGGTCTCGTCTCTTATGCCTACAACAGAGAAACGATCCTTTATTGATATCATTGATATTTATCATCATAAAACATTATTTTACCATTACCATGATAATGAACTTCGTCATTGTCACCGTCGAAATTTTTTTTTTCATTGTCATTATCATACATGGATTAGAGGGAAGGTCATCTTTCAATGTTATTATAATTATATTCAAATAGAGACAATAATGCATGAATGACAACTTCTTTTATAAAGATATGCCGACACAGATGAGTGTATTGATCATGCATCATAACATAATCCATGCTATACCCCAATAGAGAGAATCTGTATCGGTAACTATGAAATATTGTTAATTTTTACTATTACCTTCTAAAATATTACTTTAAGACATAATCATAATTATTATTCTTAACAGCATTTTACAATCACATCACACCACACCACACCACACCACACCCAATCTCATTCAAATCAGATCGAAACTACTCCTACGTCGCTACAAGAAACGTAGCGACGTAGGAGTAGTTTCGATCTGATTTGAATGAGATTGCACCACACCACACCACACCACACCACACCACATCATCTCTATCACTATCGTCGTCATTGCAATATTTTTTTCGCCTTCGCCAACGCCATTAATCATGAATTAACCATCGTCATCATAATTCTATAACCACATCTTTCATACATTACCATATTGAGAGTGATCTTGTAACACTACTTACGTCAAAAACTTATGCATATATTCATTGGAACGGTAAACTTGCATTTGTTGTTACCCTTCTGTCATGACATTATCGATGAATATATTCCATGTGTTTCATGTTATAACGCTGAATAATTCAAAGCATCATACCCACAGGTGAATAAGCTTACTGCCTAATGGATAACTAGATTTTCTTATAAATATCTCACAAAGATGCAAACTAAATATTTGAATAAAGTGTGCAAAATGAATCATTTCAAAGTTGATAATATACTCCGTAACGGCAAACAATTACATAAAGTAAATCTCCGCATATGTCGATTTGGTATAAAGTATACAATCTAATTTCGTCAAGAATGTTTTGACAAAATAATAATTTCAAATTGTTTAATTATCTAGTCAAAATTACACATTCACGAATGACAGAACCAACTTGACAGATGCCTCCAGATTAATCATACATGTGGTTTTATTTTTATTTGAGGAGTAAAAGCCATTCAACAAACTTAACAATGGAAAGTAAAAGGGAATAAAGAGTTAAGTCCACCAAAAACAGAGCATGCAGCACGCTAGTGAACGCTCATATACCTCGACAATAAAAGAATACTCGGTCGATAATAACCCTTGCTGATGGGGTTACACGTCTGTACGTGGATCTATAAAGTCGCCCAAAAAGCTGCAAGAGCGAAGTGAACATCTCTAACTGACATTACTTAAATAACTCGGCCTCTGGCTAGAGACGTACAAGCTTGTTTCATCTGAAGAGACATGACTGTTTGATGTATCTGTATGTAGATGATGTACCTGTCTCATGTAACTTTAACACCTGTTATAGGCGGTACTTACATGTCTTTACAATAATGTCTTATCATTAGCGTACTATTGAACCGAATGGGAGTTAAATGTTTTCAATAAATGCTTAGTTTGAGACGGCCTGTTCGAATACTTTATGTTTGAATAACCAAAGTTAACTTTACTTATCAGTTTACCGTCTTATCTATTTTCTTTTAATTATGAAATATCATTATTTTTTACGTCGAAGAATTCATTTTTAAATAATCAGAATATATCAAATCAACTAATATTATGCGATAAATGAACAGTGTATAAATGTATACAGAAAATACAGATACTTGCAAACGGCATGGCAGTTTATGATACGTGTCCTCATTAAGAAAAGAGGGGATTGTACTTGATTGCAATGTTTTGGTTGGTTGTAAACGAGTTATTATTTAATATGTTAACATTTATCCTCTTCATGAAAAAAAGGATAACTAAACGAACAACACTGATGTGATTTGACATCTGCTATAAGAAAATGTGCGGATTAATATATGTGACATGATCACATTTTAGGTAACGAATAAACCTCATCCATAAAGTTTTTTTTACAAAAATACGGGGGGGGGGGGGGGGGGCGGAAGGCATTTATTACGGAAAGAATAAATTGACAAAAGGAAATCAACAAAACCATACCTGGCATATGTTGTGTTGTCATGTCGAGTTTCTCTTCACAGAAGATGCCAGCATAACCGAGGTGACATCTGCAGAATTCTGTACCGTTCCCTAATACACCACAAACACCCTGGGGTCCACAGGCGAGTGTACATGTTGTCTGACAGAAGTCACCCGCCCACCCGGCGTCACACACACAGCTACTGAGGGTGGACGAGCACACCCCGTGTTCACACACAAACCCCTCGAAACATCGTCGTACATCCAACGGTCGAAGGGTGACATTTGTTGTTGACGATGTTGTATATTCACCCTCAAAGGATACATTGGTGTTTTCGGTAGTGGCGGAAGACACACACGTTGCAAAAACATTCATAAAACAAATAAACAAACTACTCGTTGGAAACATTGTTTATGCTGGGACGTCGATATGCACTGAGACAGAAAGGGCCGAATGAACTCTTGGTTATAAAATTCTGCCTATATTAAACATGTTAGTTTTATTCTGCCCGGAAGACTATAAAATGAAATAACGACAGTGCGTATCTAGGGAGAGGGAGGGGGAGGGGGAAGGGGGGGGGGGAGGCTGAAGAAGGAAGGGGGGCAGCATTCCCTGACCCAGCGTTCTCTCACTGCTGGAGACGACACAACGCTGGGGGATGCTTCGTCATGTTTACACGTGTGTGAGGCAACAGGTATCTGTATACACGTGGATCCGACCCACGGTTACCTGAGCACACCTGTAGCGCATACAGTACAACGCTGATTACAGGTGATGTCGGTATCAGCCCGGGACCCTTGCCTTGCATGCCTGAAGCAGACTCGCTTTTTCATCGCGTCAGAATCTATGGAAATATATAAGCATGTTGCGCCCTAGGCATGCTTTGTCACAATGTAAAGACAGATTTTCATTTGCCTTTTAAAAACTGTTTTTGCGTTATCATCTTTTTGAATATTTTCATAGTGACATTGTGTATTTCGGTGTTATGTCAAACGTATCAATTGTTAGTGTTTCTGAAAACTACAATTTGCATTGTAATGCTTCATATCTAATACTACACTATTACTACATTATGTTTAGAATTAACAATGTAAAGTTGTTTAAATCTGTTATTTGTAATAGAAAGCACGGACAACGTACCCAATTGTTTTTGAAGCGTATCAAGACTTAACCAACATATTTTGATAACTTAATAAGTATAATTTGGGTTTCTGCAACTATACAAGAACGTGGCCTATAATCAACTTGCATTTCAGGATGAATATGCGATATGACGATTGCTTATATGTTTTGTAGTTTGCCATATAAAAGCCAAATAAATATAATAAAAGAAAAAATAAACGTTAACCATATTTTTTTCTGACATTGTACATATCTACATGTTTTTCTATGGTTTTTTTTAATAAAAAAATACAAATGCTGTAATTCAAATGTTTACACATTTTGCATACAGACAATCTTGGTGACCCATATTTATCATTGAAGAAAATATATCATTTACAAATTATCCCTTTTTTTGTGCGCGGCTGTCTCTTGCGGTTTTTATGTCCGTTAATAACTTCATTGACATTTTCATTGAATGCAGGTTATGTGCAAAGACTTGAATGTAAATATTGCATCACTAGAATGCTTAAGAGGGGACATACTGTATGTTCTCACAACCCTACGATAGTCAATTAATCTGCCATAATACCTGCAATAGAGCCATTCAGTACGGTAATCGTGATGTCAATTCATAGCTTAATTATATATTTCTGGTTTTGTAATATAAATGGCTAATCATTTTTGGTCAGTAATCATGTTCCTATCTTGTTTTCCATAACCTTTAGGTTATCGTTAAATATCTTTGGTTCACAAACGTCGTATATATACAAACACAGTATTAAATATTAAGTTAAGTGATATTCATTCATAATATCAAACCTGTTTATCGCACATCACAGCAAATTACTTTTTAGAAGTAAAATAATTATTATTTCCTTCACTTTTCTTATCAATATTCTACAATCTACTCTACTCGAAGGGTCTAAATGGTGTTGCCTAAATCTTATCTTGTTACGCTTATCTGACCCACTCACGTACACGGTCAGACTGCCATGACCGCCCTTCTGTCCGCTCTGTGTCTTCTTCTCAACCTCTGTGTGCTCGTCCTGGGCAGGAAGAATGTGCTCCTCATTGTTGCCGATGACATGCGCCCCGACATTGACGTGTACAGAGGGCACGACGCCCCCTCCCCCGTCCGACCACATGTCCACTCCCCCCACCTGAACGCTCTTGCAAGGAATAGTCTTCTCCTACAACGTGCTTATGTTCAACAGGCTTTGTGTGGTCCGAGTCGCGCCTCACTACTCACGGGCAGAAGACCGGATACTACACACGTGTATGACATTCACACTTATTGGCGGACTTCCGGTGGTAACTTCACCACCATACCTCAATACTTCAAGGAACATGGCTACCAGTCGCTCGGGTTCGGCAAGATATTCCATCACGGTGACGCCTCTGGTGAAGACGATCCTATATCGTGGAACCAGTTTTATGAAAGTCAGCCAAGAACTAATGCATTTGCTGACGACGGCAACTCGTGGAGGGCAGTGCCCATGTCTCTTCTTGTGAACAACTCGCTACAGGATACGGTTAACAATGACCACGCAATCGAAGCTCTCAAAACCGCTGCTCAAAATGTAAAATCCAACAATAAACCGTTCTTTCTGGCAATGGGATTTCACAAGCCACATCTGCCGTTTGTTTTCCCGGAAACATTTCTTTCATACTATCCAGAGTCTTCCATTCACGTTCCTCCTAACCAGTTTGCGCCCTCTAACATGCCTGAATACGCCTGGTCTACCTACAGTGAACTGCGGCACTACAAGGACATAGCATCTCTTCACCCTAGCGGGGCGATCAATTCCACTCTGCCTGATACTGTGGTGAAACAGCTGAGACGAGCATACTACAGCTGCATCAGCTACATAGACGATGAGATCGGGAGGCTTCTGAAAGAACTCGACAGTCTCGGACTAGCAAATGACACAGTCATCGTCTTCTTCGGCGACCACGGCTGGCAGCTTGGTGAACACGGTGAGTGGTCGAAGCACACCAACTTCGATCTGGCAACACATGCACCTCTAATGATACATATTCCAGGAGTCACCGACCACGGCATTAAGACAAAGGAACTCACGGAATTCGTAGACATCTTCCCTACTCTGGTTGATGCTGCCGGACTTCCGGTCTTGAAGACCTGCCCAGAGGACTCCTCGAATATCCAAGTTTGCTCAGAGGGACAGAGTTTACTCCCCTTGATCCACTCTCCCAAGTCCTCACGCTGGAAGACTGCCGTCTTCTCCCAATACCCTCGCACTAAACATCGAGTGAAGCACATGGGGTACAGCATGACGACGGGACAGTACCGCTACACCGAGTGGGCAGTGTTCAAGGAGGGTCCTGTGTTCAAGCCCGACTGGTCCCATGTGGACGGGGTGGAGCTGTACGATCACCACCAGGACCCCCAGGAGAACTCGAACCTCGCTCTGGACCCCGCCAACGCGCACCTGCTGCACTCTCTCAGTAGACGACTACACGCCGGCTGGAGGGCCGAGATGCTCAAACACTCACACCCCACCATCATTGGTTGAAATAATAAAACATTGAGATGAGGAAAGCAATGAATTTGATAAATCGTTTTGTGGTCTTTAATGCGATTGGAATATATAAAGAATCTCACCCAAGTGTCTTCTGATATCAAATATATCAACACCAGTTGATAAAAGTAACAAATTTTACAAAGGATAGTGTTCTCGGCATAATAAAACCAACGGATATTTTCGATATCCGTTGGGCGTGGCTAAGGGTAATATACGGATACCGATGCAAATTTCAAAGGTCAAGGTCGGAACTTCTTTCGAAAATTTCGATTACGTCAAAAGCGTAACGTAGAGAGACATTACAATATGAATGATATATTGCATATAGACGTTGATTTAAGAAATAACAACAACACTGTATGGATATTTAGCCATTGGCATGACTTAGTAGTAAGGATGCGCAGTATTATCTATATATCGGTATATTGCAGTACAGGAACAACATGATACGAATCGGTACACACGTCTGAAACTATTCAATATATCGAACGTTCTAAAAAGAGCAATATCTATCTAAAATTGCCCAAAAACACAACCAAATGAAACGTGACTTACGGAATCATTGTATTTTATAGGTTTTTAAAATTTCAAAATTTTTCAGTCGTGACAAAATAGCTAAAACGGCAATAAAAGACACTTATAAGAAGGAATTATGTTTTGTCAATTCACCGTCAGAGTCATTGCTCTAATCATTTGCATATATCAATGCGCGAATCTTAACACAACGTCAACTATTAAAAAAGTATTATCAGGCATTTTTCGAATCAAATTTTAAAATGACATTGTATGATAAAGAAGTTATCATGCTCGTGTGTTTTGGGATCGTAAATATCCTGCAATAGGAATAAACACTATGTATTTAGCTCGCCAAGGCTCGCAAAATACAATGTTTATTTTTAATGAAGGGTATTTACGATCCCAAAACACACTCGCATGAGAACCTCTATTTATCAACGAGTGTTGATATATTTGATATCAGAAGACACGAGGTCGAGATTCTATTTATCATCCAAAATAATTTTTCATCACTTTTGCATGAAAAATTTACATTTTTGAACACTGCATAGCTCTAAAATTCCTTAACCAGATGGTGTTCATGACATCATAGTAACGGCATTGTATTTATGACGTCATTTCTGATGATGCAAAACGTTTGTGATGTCATGTTCCTTCTGTTGACAGGGCATTGTTCAAAATCAACTGTCAAAGCGATATCTCCTAGGAGATATCATTTGATCTTCCACAAGCGATATCTCCTGTGGAACGCAGTTTTGGATGATAAATTTAAAGAGAATCTCACTCAAGTGTCTTCTGATATCAAATATATCAATACAAGTTGATAAAAGTAACAAATATCCGAGGCTTGTGTGTGTGTATGTATGTATGTATGTATGTGTGTATGTATGTATGTATGTATGTATGTATGTATGTATGTATGTATGTATGTATGTATGTATTGTATGTATGTATGTATGTATGTATGTATGTATGTATGTATGTATGTATGTATGTATCATGTATGTATGTATGTATGTATGTATGTATCATGTTTGTATCATGTATGTATGTATGTATGTATGTGTGTATGTATGTATGTATGTATGTATGTATGTATGTATGTATGTATGTATGTATGTATGTATGTATGTATGTGTGTGTGTGTGTGTATGTATGTATGTATGTATGTATGTATGTATGTATGTATGTATGTATGTATGTATGTATGTATGTATGTATGTATGTATGTATGTATGTATGTATGTATGTATGTGTGTGTGTGTGTATGTATGCGTGTGTGTGTGTGTGTATGTATGTATGTATGTATGTATGTATGTTATAAGTCATTTAATCAAATTTCAAGCTTTTGGATTAGTCTTTACTACTTACCTGTATGTGATCAAAACAAGACTGATGAATTCCTTTGAGAAGCGTTCGTAAAATTCTCAAACTGTCACTTACAGACCTATGTTGTATGAATCAGTTACAGATTGGATGCTGGTTGATGAATTCCCACTACCATTATGAAAACTAATACCATTGAATACCTTGTACGTCGTTATAAGACCTCTTGGTCTGCTAGATCCAACATGTTTTCTATCGTCTTATGCTCCCGGATCACACAACCCCACTCGACCTTCAGGCCCTTTCTCCGCTCTACTTTACCGCCTCCCAAGTTTCTCTCCTTCTGTGGCCGTATGCACATCTCGGGCGTAAGTCTTAGTCCAGGCGTAAGTATAAATTGCGCCCGAGCGCAAATTTACGTCCGTATGCACATCCCCGACGTGAGAGAAGTTACGTCGTGGTTTACGTCCTGCATTTACGCCACCTACCTAGCAGGCGTAAGCTGGGCGTAGGTTAGCAATGGCGGCCGTAGTGTACCGACACCGCAGACGACACCTAAACAGGAACCGAATATTCAGAGACAGAACCAACCCGTTTGAAGTGTTTGACGATCTTGAACTCTACAGAAGATTCGGGTTTCGTAGAATAGACATATTCAGGATCGTCCATGCAGTCAGGGATGATATCACGTATGATGTTTACCGAAGATCTACTCTGTCACCCGAGTTGCAGGTGCTTGCCGCCTTGAGATTTTATGCAACTGGGTCTTTTCAGAACGTTGTCGGTGACACAATCAATGTACACCAGTCTACCGTGAGTAGAGCTATTCGTAGAGTGTCCCTTTCACTTCAGGGCAAACTTAACACTTGGATATTTTTCCCAGGTGCAAATGAAATGACACACATTAAGGACAGTTTTTATAATATGGCCGGATTTCCGGGAGTTGTCGGATGTGTAGATGGAACTCATGTAAGAATTCAAGCCCCAAGAGAAGAAGAGTATAATTTTGTAAATCGGAAAGGGTATCACTCTATCAATGTTCATGCGGTGTGTGACTCGAAATTGTCCGAATATAACTGGCACGGGTCGGCCTAATTTGTTTATTTAATTTCCCCTTCATAAATATTTATAATCACGTATCAAGTCCTTATATTCAGAGGGTCAACATTAATATCTCTTAAATCAAACCAAATATCCGTACTGCAGAAATCATATAGAAACTGCAATATCAAGCGAAAACTGCTGTCAACCATTTAACTTTTAAAAGTGCGAACATCTGTCCATCGTGGATTCGCGTAGCTTTTTCCGCTTTTTTTCCCCATTATAATTCAAATTGCCTCGTTTAGTTGATAAAATGTTCAAATGCTCGGTAATATTTTTTTAACATTTCATTGATTTGAAAATCGGTCCCGACTGAAATCCCAGTCGGGCTTTGAGCATTATTAACTTCTTGAATACTTCACCTTCATTGATATGATTTAATTTACGTATTCTTCATCAAAATAATTCTTGATTTTTAATGAAATCACAATTTGTTATGAATCTCGAAGTTTGTAATAAGCGATTTTAAAGTTGGTGTAAAATGACGAAGTTCGTTTGTTTTCATCGATTGCGCATGCTCACTGGGCCCGAAAGAACACTATAGCGATGACCGGCGGACCTCTCACACGGCGAAAAACCCATGCCAAATCCACCTTCATTTTCAGGACTGCTGACAAGGAAATGGATCTTGGAAATGTGTCTAAAGTACTCTAGTAGTCAGTCAAGTAGGGATCAAATGAGTCTTTGAAAAATAAAGAATTATAAAAAGCTTGCCGACTGGACTGATAAACTTGGCTATGTAAAGATGTCAAACAAAACTCAACAGGTGCTTCCTTATCGAAAATGCTGACATTATGATTAATTATCTGACAAGTTTAATTATCAAATTAAAAAAAAATTCTACTTAATATTTATTGGAATTTCGCTTGATTAGAAAACTTCAGCGATTGCATTTTCGATGTTGCAATTTATTGTCACTGACAATTTTTTAACTTTCCAATTTATTTACCATTCAAGTTGAATTTTCCAATAAATTTTCTTACAGCATTATCTATTTATAGTTTCACAAATGCTTAATATTTCCATGTTAACTGTGGAATTAAATATGATGCTATGCAAACTAAAATAATTAGAATAAATTTAATGCATGCTAAAATAGTACCCCCCAAAAAACAGACAGCTCCTGAAATGGTATCTGACAACAAAAATCCTGAACAGTTAGCAGGAGTGAGAAAAAACATCTGTCACAATCATCAGTGGTCTATTTTAATGCTTCTTAATAATTTCTGGATTTCCCTTACATCAATAGTATTAAATCTCATGATATTGACCACTGTTCATCCAATGGCACATGTGCTAAATTCCTCAATCCCTGACTCTTTACTGAACATCATTCATTGTTGAAAGATATAACTCTATCTCAAAATCAAATTCTCTTTTTCTTGTTTTATAGTACAGAAAGCTTTTGTAGTAAATATTTATACTTTATTATAATAGGATATCATCTTGGATCTATTGAAGAAATCAATTTTCATTTATTTTCAGCCAACAATGAATATGTAATTTTATGTCACAGTCGGTTAGCTTGTCTGTTTGAAGTACAAACTACAAAGGTGAAATAATATGTGCAAAATATACAATTAAATGCCATGTAGACAGGCCTAAATTTTAAATGCCATAATGACAGCCATTTAAGAAAATACAAATAGGTTAAAAAGTTCAGAGCATTTAAATTTTATTGTAGATTCAAGATTTTTCTTTCACATTAAAACTGTTGCAGAATATGTATAAGATAAACATTGCTATTGTAAAATAAAACTGACAGGGTGACATTAAAAACATCATTTATCTGGAAAATTTGTCAGATTTACTTAAAATAAACTGTTAATAATTTATTGATTATCAATATTCTTATTTTTACACAGTCCTTAACAAATAATTTTATAAGAAAAGAACATGCATTCTTGATTTGAAATCACAGGCATAATTATTTTAAAAGATTTTAAAGTAGTTATATAAACAAGGCAAATTGAAAATCAAATTTGAAATAAGTAATAATGTATACTTGCAAAATATCAGGCATTGATATTTATGAAAATGTTGTTTTGAAATTTAGTTTTATTAGACACAGTTACTAAGTACAACAAGTGAAAAACTTTAATGTTTGTAGAAAATTAAGATTTTAAAAATAATACACTATTTGTAAGACGATATGAACATCCTAAATTTGGAACTTTGTTTGCAATAATATCCTTAATATTTCAATAGATGAATTAAGGTTGTTTTATATGTAAGTTTATTGTATTTTTTGTTTAAGATCACAGATTGCAAGATCTTTTAGTCTGTCAATCAAAAAACATTTTCGTTTTTGTTTTCAAACATTGCATACTACACTTCATTCAGCAAGTATGCTTCCTTTGTACCGGCGATAATTTTAGAAAACGTTCAGTAAATTACTAAAATTAGGCGAAAATCTTGAAGAAGGATCAGCCACAAGACTAAGTGCTGTGATGACCGGCTGATGCCAAAGTTTGCTATGCGCATGCGCGAATTAAGCTTTGCAAATGGCGGACGTTTCAAATAAACAAACTGTGATCGCCTGAAAAGTTTGACGAGCTACAAACCTCATCGTCACCATGACACACATTTCCTAGATAGTTTATCGATACGATAACGTTTGAGTACATTCAGTCACATTCATAAGAATGAATTATACGTATGATTCGGAAAGTCCCCACTTTTTACATAGGTCGGCACCTCGTCGTGGGAACGGAGGTTGACCGGAGATAGTCACGGCGAGCATACATCGTCTACGACAGATCCAGCGCTGTGTCAGGCTGACCTGACTCAACCCCCTCCTCTATCCCCACCAGCGACGCCGAATCTGTTCCGATGATGTCAAGAACCCAAGATGTGTAGGTCGACTCTTTAGGTTGAGGTCCGCCTCCAGTCTATGGGTTCTTCATAGAACTAACATCACGTTTAGCTCTTCGTAGCAAATCCTTCCACTTCTTCTTGACTTCATCGACATCACGGTTAACACCGGCCGATCGGGAGTTGATCACGGCTGTTATCCTTCTCCATTCTTCCTGTTTATGTCTGTTGGTGAGAGAATTTGTCAGCCTTGATTGGAGAATGCTTTTCTTTTCACCATACATTTCTAAAAGGCAAATTATCTCCCCATCAGTGAAATTTGGTTTCCTCTGCTTTCTTGATTCCGCCATCATGGATCGCTCAAGAAATACCGCGAAGTTCTTTAGCGCGATTTCCCGGCAGTTTAAACGTACGAAATCTAATTATAGCACGCTAACGCCTAGGCGTAAAGCTGTTACGTCGGACTTAGCGGCGCCGGGACTAAGACACGACTGTGCATGCCGCGTAAAACGGAGGCGCTGCTAAATACCGACAAGGAAGTAATTTATACGAAGCAGGTAGACATCTTTACAGAACAAAATGTCTTGGCAGTTTTAACATTCTTTATTTCATCAAGTTATCAAGGTAAGTACATGTTGTAAAACTTGTACAGGAGATGTCGATTTATCACATTGTTCGTACAGTAGAACACGGATATAACGAACTCGGATATAGCGAACAATCGGATATAGCGAACACATTTTCAAGTCCCGTCCCTATATATATCATTAAAATTATATGTGAATAGCGAACACCGGATATAGCGAACTAAATTCTTTGGACCCTTGGAGTTCGTTATATCCGTGTTCTACTGTATCTCGATAATTCAAATTCAGCGATCCATGTCCCTTGTTTGTATTTTCATCAACATTGATAAATTTTATCCTGTTGTGTATATTGTTGTAAAATTAGGGTTTGATAAGTTGGACCGTCGTTTTACAATGGAGGAAGTTATGTGTCTAATTCCCAACCCTTGTGTTGGCTTTGATAAACGTATGCTACAGCTTTATGGGTGCCTTGTATATTAAACGTTTAGCATTTTTTGTAAAATTCTGTGAGAATTGTAGCCAGAACTTCATGCGTCAAGACTTAAATGCTGTTTAAACGTTTCTTAAAACGAAATTTATGTGAAACATATAACACAAGAAACTTTTTGGCACATTTTAAAACTTACTAACTGGACTGTCATAAATTAAAAAATCAATGCAACTATAAACTATAAAATTGCACCATATTTGAACATTTCTCCAACGAACATGTATCATGAACATTTTATATAAAACTAAATAATTTTAAAATTGTACAACAATCAGAGTATTACAGGACGTTTGTACATGCCAGATTATATAATAAATTCATTTTTGTGTGATTATATCTTTATTCTGAAGAACAACGTCAGGGGTACATTTTCTGTGATAAATATTGCATCAAGTGGTCAATGAATAAATGTATAAATATTCAAGTCTCTAAGTTTTTAATATTTCCCTTACCATTTTCGTCCACTATATATAAGAGTATTGTTTAGAAACCAAGCATCAACTAAGACTAACCGTATGCCAACATCTTTAATTCGTTAAGATACAACTGTACTTGAAATAATAACTTGATATCATTTTAAATAATCATCAAAACGAACTAAACTTAGTCTATGATTGCAAAAAAATCCTAAAGAAAACGTTTAACTTTATTGTCATGAATCTGTCGAAGATCCACTGCAGTTATTACATTGAAATTCTATTTTCATTCTATTTTCATTCAATGAAATGACCGTCCTCAAATATGATCATATTAAGAAACAATACTTTCGGTCAGTGATAGAAAAATCAAAAGGGGCAAAAGAAGCGATACCAAATAAAATGCTCAATAGTTTAAGCCACGATTGATACTTACGACGGAAACAGGGTTACTTCATGTCTTTAGCAACAATCTGAACTTACTTATAAATTTTGGAACAATATTTGTTAACGTTTTGCGCCTTTCAAAAATATTTCTTTTAAAAATCTCCTTTACTAGACGAGATAGGATAGTGAAACCTGGTTTTCTGCTTGTTTTTCTAGAGTCCTACAGTAAATTTTCGTTAACAAATTAATTAAAATCAAAGTTATTTATATAGATACCATCTTATTTTTCTTATTATTTCTTAATTTTTAATTCCTATTCCAAACAATTTTGCCAAAAATTATGTTGAAAAGGCTGTTTCTAGGACCCTAAGTGTATTTGAACAGTCATCAAAAATATAACATGCATACTCTGATGAATGATATAGTGAGTACTTCTTCACATTCCATGTGCCTATCGCAGGGATTCCTTGTCGTACCTCACCAACTACAAGATATAGTTTTTTACCTTCTAGAAATGTTGGTATCGTTTCTTTAGCGCCTCAGTGTATGTTCATGTTGAGTGACGATGATATAAGGGAGACTTATGGTAGATTTCTAAATATCAGGTTTAAGCGAGTATCGTAGGTAATGTTGATATAAAATGTTCATGACTCACACAGAGTGTAAACTAAGGTTGGGTTACTTTATCTGTCATATGATTTTAACTGAATGCTGTTGAATTATCATTAAAACTATTCATTTAAAGTAACCCATATAATAGCTGAAAGTAGTTCAAGCATCTAACAAGTGACAACATAATATCTATAAACTGAAGCCTGAGTTTTATCACATGTATTTATTGCAGATTCTGTTATTCATGATTTGATCACATCATTTCAGGTCGTATTTTGATAAAGGATGGAGCTTGTTGTCATGCTTGTTCTGGGTTGTCTCCCCTTGACGTTATCCCAGACTCCTTGCACAGTGTACGAGCACATCCGGTATGGAGGACTCGCCGCAGATTGTGATCATAGGAACCTTAGATCAGTGCCTCTTGACTTACCGACATCCTTAGTAGCTCTGTCTCTAGTTGATAACAACATTTCTTTACTTCCCAACAACGTCTTTGCACGCTACAAGTTTTTAAAGAATCTTGATTTGTCACAGAATGCGATTACGTTTTTTGAAAGTGGTACCTTCAATAACCTCTCGAATTTAGAGGCGCTATCGTTAAAGAGGAACAGATTTAGATTTGTCTCAAAAAGCTTCCCTTCAGATGTGTTCAGGCCGTTGATCCACCTTCAGGGTCTTGATCTCCACATGAACATTCCTTACAGCGTGTATGATGAGTATCCCGATGGAGAGTTCAGATTCCTATCCCATCTGGATACATTGATAATTTCCGCCTGGCCCGAAGCTAAGTATCGAGATGGATTCAGCTACCTCCATAGTCTCCATTCGCTGAAGATCGAAGGGAAATACCATGCAAATCTCGCCAACATTGATAACTCAACATTCGTAGTTTTGAAAGATATGCCACTTCTTAACTTGGAGTTGATTAGCACTGTTTTTTCAATGGATACCGACGCTTTCCTCTTCTTCCCTATGTTGAGAAGTCTGACGCTAGCTACTTCCTATGACAGCACGGTTTCACTCAGCAACGTGACGGCATGCTTCCGTCCTTTTGCTGGTAGAAATATGACTTTACTTGATTTGACAGATTTGCAGAAACTTAGAGACTCAAGGTTTGTGGACCACGAGCTGACCACTAGCACCATGAAGTTTCTGCTTGACCTCTGTCTGGAAAGGCTTGTACTAAGGAACAACCAGATAAACACTGTTGACGCTGGGATAGTGTCTTCAGTGTTATTTCGTTGTTTGAAACACCTTGATCTATCATATAACCATATTACCGGAGACAGGAATGTACTGTTTGAACTCCAGTTCATGAAAAATCTAATCTCAATTGACATATCTAACGGTTACAATCTACTCCATAATCAAGAGATCTTCAAAACAATAGAATTTCATTTGAATTTAAGTTGTCCGCCAAATTTGAAAGAGGTAATGCTGCACTCTGGAGCTTCATTAGGAGTTTCAACCATGAACATAACGTTGAATGGTTGCACAAATGTTCATTATGTTGACCTATCTGAATGTGGAACAGTTGAATTGACTGGGCATATCACCGGAGGCACTGGTTTGAGGAAATTGGACATGTCTGGCGATGTCATCTCTGGATCCGTCTTTGAGTTAACTGATTCCCGGGAGAGTTTGGAGACCCTTAACATGTCGAGAAGTCATCAATTATTTGATGTTTTCAGCTTTAAGCCATTTTATGAAATGAATCAACTTCAAAGTCTCGACTTATCGTTAATGAACTTACAGTTTGTAACATCTGATTACATAACCAAATTGAAAAAGCTAGTTTTTTTAAGTTTGCGAGGAAATAAGTTTGACACTATTCCCAAAGAAATCACTAATATCGTATCACTAAGACGTCTGGATATGTCATCAAACAGCTTGCGCACTCTGGATCAGGGAACACAGGATCAGCTAGAGAAACATTTACATGATGTTGGCCACTTTGAACTTCTTCTCAGTGGAAATGTATTTCTGTGTTCTTGCAATACTCTTGACTTCATATCATGGCTGGCAGGGACAGAAATTGTTTTGGACAGAGATGGATCATATGCCTGTTTAACAGAGAGCGGTGAAATGACAAGCACACATTTATTCTACAAGGACTTTATTCACCAGTGGAGAAGATGTATCGGCGCTAAGCTGTTCATGTGTACAGTTATAATCTTCTCCCTTACAACCGCCCTCCTTACAGCGACCTACATCTGCCAGAAGTACCACCCGGTGTTGGAACACACTTTCCTCAACTGGCTTGGCTACCAGTTGCACGATCCGCCAAAGAGAAGCGACTTTGAGTGTGATGCTTACATCTGTTATGGAAGTTCTGATCACCACTGGCCGTGCCACCAGCTTGTAGAGCAGTTCCAGCGCATGGACAGGAACCTCCGTCTCTTCGTTCCAGACAGAGATGAGATACCAGGCGACTCGAGAGCGGAGTCCATTGTCAACGCCATCAGTGCCAGTTGGAAGGTGGTCGTTGTGATGTCAGAAAACTCTTTCCAGGTCAGTTAGTTGGTCAATATTCATGAACATATAACTCTCAAGTAATGTTATTCAAAGAAAGTAATAATCACATCGAGTAAAAGCTCAAAAGTAACTTTGAAAGGTGTGACCATAAGAATAACTTGGAAAGATGTTGCAAGAAAACTTATTTTTTTGTAGGTTTACAATTCCCCTTCAATGTATTTGTATTGGTAGAATGGAACTGGTAGTTACTAGTTATGTCGTATTTGTGTTATGTCAGGTTAGAGAGACTTTATTGTGAACAACAATCTGATAGAGACTACAAGGTTAAAACAACCTTTTCATTACTTCCTACTAACTGTGTAATGTCTCCTTCCAGGACGAATGGTTTCTGTACAGCCTGCTATCAGCCGTGCGCCTCTTCTCGTCTACGAACTGCATCACGGGACGGATCCTGCTGGTATACAGAGAGGACTCCCCGGTCCTGAAGGCAGCTGTTCCAGGATTCCTGCTCAATGTCCTGCAACAGGACCACATCCTTACAGCACCCGACACTCCTGCAGAGTGGATACATCTGCATCAACTGTTGTTAGAGGAGACCTTCATCTAGGTTCACAGGAGAATGGTGCTCATGTACAGACAGCACTCGGGATCCCGGTCAAATGGGCGGCAGCTGCAGGATTCTCCTGCAACAGGACCACAGCCTTGCAGCACCAGACACTCCTGCTAGGTGGATACATCTGCATCATCTGTTGTTAGAGGAGACCTTCATCTAGGTCCACAGGAGAATGGTGCTCATGTACAGACAGCACTCGGATCCCGGTCCAATGGGCAGTTGATTGTAAGGTGTTAACACTAAAATGGCCGGAAGCAGTATTCTCTGGGTGCTTATTAGTTTCTTCTACAACTTTGGTAAATTTGTTTGACTCAGATTTAAATGAAGACGATACAATAAATAGACAGATTTTAACAGAAACTTTAAACAGGACAAAATTTAAAAAGACTCCTTGCCACTGAATAATCTTAATCTCCGAGGTCAATACATCATTTACATTACAATATATACTTCATAATGATTTATCTTTAAATCTATATTCATTATTCTTCATTTAAAAAATGCCGTCTGCACAAACAAAACGGGAATAATGCATAGATGGGATATGTTTGCAAAAAAATTTAATAATATAATAGTTTTTATGTATTTTATATGAATATGTGCATGTAATTACAAAATACTATTCGCAAATTGATTGATTGTTGTTAGAATGAATGTTTTGTTGGGAGATATGATAGAATTATATATGATTTGATAACCATGAATATATATAAATATTAGTCAAATATCTTAATACCTTATTCTTTCAGTGAAAATTTTCCATATCTGTTGATACATGTATGTCATTTTGTACATGTGTAGATTCAAAAGATGAAATGATTTAAATGTTTAAATTTCTTATGCCAACCTGTATCTTTACACTCGTTTAGTATAAGAAGAGGTTTCTTTTATAATTGCATATAATTTACTTCTGTTTGGTTTGGATGGGTAAACACAAAACTAAAATGCTTTGAGGGTCTATATTTAGAAACTATAATAATAAACGGCTGCAATTTCCTGGTTCGAATGAAGGCTATGCGCATGACTAGTAAAGGGGAAAATCTTTCTATATTAACATTTTTCAACAAACAATACAGTAGATGCTTCAAAATTATATTGATCTAAAGCAGGAGGCTATTTCAGCCTAGCTTAAACTATACTTATTTGTGTTTAGTGATGACGAGTTTGTCGAAGAGTGACGAATCCTTGCAATAATTTACGTTTTTGAAACTCAAATATTTGCACTCAAATGCCATTTAACATATGTTAATACATTTGAATTTTCAATGAAAGGTGATTTTTGTATTTGTTTACAATTTTCACATCAACATGATTAATGGAACGGGTTAATGATGTAAGAAAGTTTTAACAGAACGTTGTATCAAGAAGACTTTTAGTTTAGGTACTTGGCATCCTAAAGACTTTACAAACCATTATTATTGCTATACCTATCGATTCGTATGAGGAGTGCTCAATTCATAAAATGAGAATGCAAACTTTAACGTAAGCAATACCGTTTAACTTTACGGTTTCGAAATATATACCAAGCCAGACCCACATGTTTCACCCATGAGAAAAGATAATTTTGAAGGACAAAATAAAGCCAAAAACTAGTAAAAAATATTTTCCAAACAACGAAAAATATGTAGTCAGTGTCATACCAGACAATTAAGACATTTTAGACATTCGAACAAAACCAGTCGGTAAAATAAAGTTATCATTTTTCATCTGAAATCATGACATATATTTCATATGAATATTGACAGTGCACGTAGCAATCGAATGCCGTTTTCCTACATTTGTGTTTCTAATTTGATATTTATAACTTTCAAACATTTTTTAAATGAATGAAAAAATGTACGAATCACGTGACCTCGCCATTTGTTCAATAGTATGATCGACTACCAGCACTAGTCGCCCTACACCAAATTCTGATTGAATTTTGCCCCCTTAAAGGGGCAGTAGCACTTTTTTAGGGGGAATATAAGGTGATGTCAGGAAAATGAAAATTAATGGTTCCAATTGAAAGACAATGTATTCAAACTAAATGAAGCAGTAATAATTCAAATATAAAACGTAAAGTTCAGCCATTCGATTCATTTTTCTTACAAAAATGAATTAAAGGTGTTCACACAAAAATGGCCGCCAATGGATTTAATGTGAAGCCTCATACTTTGTTCTCTGACTATGGGTGATTGGCTTGTGTAATGAGATTGTTGACACTGTCAATATGATACATTTAGCATTTACTTACAATTATAAGTGAAATATTTAAAATGTAAAATTATCAAAAAACGTGCTACTGCCCCTTTAAACGACTTCTATGCATTCGGTATAGACTGATGCACACTAAACTCGACTGTAACTCGGTGTAACCTAGATATAGAGAGCTATTTTAGACATTGCATTATGAGGGCTTTAACAACGGAGAGAATACTTGCTTTCAACTTCCACGACCTTCAATACTTCACACACGATTTCTCTTATGTCTTTTAATGTAGGTATTGCTGTGCATCGGTAAAGTATACAAACTTTTCAATTCTTTACATAAGAAGCTGAATAGCAAAAATGGGTGTTGCTTCTTCGCCGCCTCGAGCATTCAATGAGTGAATCGACTTGATCATACATGCACTTGTCATTTGTCATTGTTATCATTATCAATTTGTAAAGTCTTTTTGAAACATTGCATGCGACTAAAACATACTGGTTTGAATGTAGGTTTCACATGACTGGTCCTGTAAATAAACGTTATTGCTTCAGTTGTCCCTCGTTATTCAATGATGCTTTAACAACTTTATTACTGTAAACTATTCCGTTTATGACACTCTACAAAGACGCCACCTGGCGTTATTCTAAACATTCATAATACTCATACACATTTTATTGTTTGTTCCCAGTCGAGTATTTAGTACTTACGTCTAAACACCTACAGGGAACAATAACTTCCCTTGGACTAAGTTGATCTAAACTCCTGCGATAGCGATAGTCTATTGTGAGTAACTATTGCAATAGCGATAGTCTATTGCAGATACCATTGCGAAAGTTAATCAATAAAGAACAGGCAATGTTTGCTACTTT
This sequence comes from Steromphala cineraria, assembly GCA_916613615.1. Taxonomy (NCBI): domain Eukaryota; kingdom Metazoa; phylum Mollusca; class Gastropoda; order Trochida; family Trochidae; genus Steromphala; species Steromphala cineraria. The sequence goes on from OU744722.1 coordinate 84,038,283, forward strand.
GTTTGTGAGGATTTCAAACTTGGCCGCACTTTACGAAGTCGTTATTTCTAATTGGCAACAATAAGGTTACCTAGATCTGTTGTATCCTCCGGTTGCTTAATCTAGCTTTCAGCGATCTGTTTCATGTGTCCAAGTATTTACATTATATGAGTATAAAAAAGAAAACTCCTATTTTTCAAAATTTTACCAAATCTCTGACAGAGATAATCAAGATATAGAGATATATTGCCACCAAGAACGGCAAATACAATCTTTTTGAACAAAAATGGAGACCAATTGTGAAAGATATACTTCATTAGTTTGAGATTAAGATAAAAAAAATGTCATGGCAAATAATATCATGCTCCAAGTTTACCTACTACATGTTTGTTATCTGCAACTCAAATAGTGAAAATTGTGAAAGAGTAATTGATTAAAATGTTTGTTAAGACAATGTAACATTGAACCCTTGAGCTGAATAAAAAATATCCAAATGTAAGCAGACATGTTTTTGTGTGAATTTTACTAAACAACTGAATTTTCTAATATGTCGATACTATCGATAGTAGGACGTGATATCGATACTATTGATCGTTTTGAAATGACCGTCGATAATGTACTATCGGCACAGCAATAAGTCGATAGTTTGATCTATCGTTACACCCCTAACTTACATGGCTACATGGTATTATCATGTAATTACAAAAATCAACCTTACATTTCGATATGTTGGTTCATAATATCCCTTTTGTTGTACTGTGGCTCGAGTTCTTGCTCAAAGTCGCCATAAATCGCCAATACTGACCTACTAAATGGCGAGTATTTCTACATCAAGAGTCATTCACATTAAAAAGGAAAAAAAACTTTATTATTACTTTATTAACATGAAATATGTAATATATATACATACAAATACATAAATTTACAAAAACACTTTCATAAAATAAACAACTGTAAAATGTACATACAAAATTTAAACTATTAAATCTGAGGCCCTTCCTTCAATAAGTATAAAATGTTTTCTTACATGTACAACGAGACAAATAAAACAAAGGAAAATCAATGTCAAGTCAATTTTGGAGACATTTGGAGAGATTGTAGAAGACTGATTGTGCAAACGTGATGTTCAAGCTCGCTTAAGGGATACAGCCTTGCTCGAATGATATGCTTTCCTCAATACATGTAAACGAGGAGAATGAAACCATGTTAAGGAAAATCAACGTCAGATCTACATCTATTATGGAGGATATGTAGCCTAGGCGTATGAAACCTTTTCTTAAATTGATATACAACGACAAATATGAAACGAAGGGAATATATGTCATATATCTTTTAGGAGACTTTCGAAAAAGTGTATTGATTGAACAAAATTTATTCACAGTTCGGTCTATGAAATGCCCGGTCGTATGGGGTACTTGTGATGTTTCAAATCCTAATCTGATACAACTCTATCTGCTGAAACATTGCTAGGAAAAGAACAATGTAATTAAACGATTCTATATGGATTAATTTCAGATATGATCGTAATTTGATTGTAAGACGACTCCCTGAAACCAGCTAAGATTGATCACGTGATTCAAGTACAGATTTCCTGTTGTAATGCGGTGTTAAATGATTTAATATGAATCTGGCAATCCTTTATGGACATAAATTTGATGACAAAACAATAAGTGGTCCAATTACAAAATAATGCGTTATGTCGACAGGAGATGTTGATAATGCCCAGTGTAGAAAGTTTATGCCTCATGTATGATAACTGCTAAATCTAAAACCTGGATGAGCAAAATATAATCATGCTATTTACATGAAAACAAAGAAGCGTCAAAATTGAAGGTTAATGTAAAGAATGTTTTCAATGTTTGTGCCCTTTTTTATAATAACCAAAACTATTGTTATTGCAAACGTCCCAATCAAGGAAGGTGCAGCTGTTTACAAATATGTGTTCAAACAATTTTCATACTCGGAGGCTCTCTCTCTCATCTGTTGGAACCTCTCATCCCCAACCGTCTCCTTGACAGAATCCTTCAACTCTCCTTTCGTCAAATTTGTGTCATTAAGGCTTTGCTCGATATCTACTTTCGTACCAGACTCAAAAACACGTGTCTCGCCAGCGTTCCCTATTACAGTTGCAATATCATTGCGACCCCTGACGTCTGCATTGTCATTTTCGGTCTCGGTGCCGCAATTTTCCATAGAGATCATGTCGATGTCAGTGAGCTGGGAGTCGAAGGAGGATTCGCTGAAGGAGAGCACTGGGTAGGAGCTTGAGGGAGAGGAGGAGCCCGCCCTCTTCTTGGGCAGAGACAGCTCCAACCGGGTCCAGAACTTGTCCAGGTGATCTTCAGACCCGACCCCGGGCCACTCGATGTAGGTGATGGACTTGAGGATGCTGGCCAGAGTCCGGTCCATCAGGTGCTTCTGTTGGGACACGTCTTCCAGTAGCAAGGGAATAACCTGAAGAGAGGGTAGATATTAGCATCTATAGTCAGATAATCACATGCAGGAGGGTAGATATTAGCATCTATAGTCAGATAATCACCTGCACGGAGGGTAGATTTGAGCATCTATAGTCAGATAATCACCTCAAGAGAGGGTAGATATTAGCATCTATGTAGTAAATAGTAACCTATGCCGAGGTTGATACGGGTAATATCACCCCGAGGGAACCGAGGGGTTATATTTCCCGTATCAACCGAGGCATAGGTTACTATTTGCCATACACGCCGAGGAAAACATAGTTAAATTAATGTTTTAATCGTTGTTGGAACGCAGTAATGTCAAAAAAGGAATAATTGCCCATTTATCACATTTCGTCCAATACATTATGAATGCAAGACAGAGTACACCCCACGAGCATAGCGTGGCAGCAAGAACAACTTATCCGTGTGCAATACTTTGCACGAGATTTACGAGCTCGTCTGTTGTCGTGAAGATCGCATTGTCCAATCAGCAAGCAGTGTCGCGGTGACGTATGCGCCTGCGTGCTTGTCGGAGTACTCTTACAGCGAAGAAAACTTAATGGATAATATTTTTCGAGAGCCCAGCTCAAGAAAACGCTACAGTAACTACATACGTCCAATAAAGGAACAATTTTCGGATATTTGCTGTTGGAGCGCCAGTGTGTGAACAGTGGAATGTGCCGGACTATCCATAATCAACGCATGTTTTATTATTCACTGGATTATATTGTCATTTTTGTGTTACGATGCAGTTGGGCATTCTTTGAATGTTAATGGATCAGCGACACGTCTTTTCCAGACAGAAACACATTTGCAGCTTGTGTACACGGATTATCCATGTTGAATGAAGGTAAGGGATTTGTTAGTCCAACTGCATATTTCTTTCAATGAGTGCAAGATTTTAATACTAGCATTACATGAACCATTAGTTCACCTGTCAAAGTCTTAAAACATGGTTGGCATGAGCTATTGTTTGTACTGATTGTTGAAATCAACATTTCTGTTTCGAAATTGGTGTGCTGAGATTGACGGAATTGCTACTGTGTTCCTAAATAAGTGTTCACGATTAAAGATATATTGGCCTTAATGCAAAAGAAACATTTGAGCGTTGAGTATAAACGTTTTAACATTTTAATATAATGATGTAAATTAAGTGGAAATATATTTTTCTTACAGGTAACAAGTGGATTAAAACATCAGGGATTTACAGGACAGCATCTACCGAATTACGAAGATCACCCCGTACCTGCACACAAACCGAAATCACGCCTCTTGACAGAAAACCCAACTGTTGAAGGTTTCAGGAACTAATATAGGAGTTGACAATGTACCGTTTTCATGAAAGAATAAAACATTTGAAAGCTTGTCATGTACTTCATACGAAACCATTGATAAAATCGTCACCCACAGTCGATACTGATCATATTGACCTAGGGAGTTATGAGATATCTAACCTTTATGCCATCTTTCGACCCCATAACATTTATACGGAGGTGTTTTTTTAAATATTACTAGAGGCGAAGACGAGAGTAATATTTAAAAAACACCGACGTGTTTTAACCGAGGGAGGATACTGAAAGTCGAGGCGAAGCCGAGATTTTCAGTATCCGGACGAGGATATGATTTAGCTAAATGTATGTCGTCACGAAAGGTTGGATATCTCATAACTCCCAAGGTCATTGGCAAGGTCTGATATCAAATAATGCCCTAGGGCGATATGGATGAACAACCGATGATGACGTCATAAGAGGTTGATATAAGAATGAACCAATGTTAAGGGAATGGGACCATATCATCCCTAGGTGTGTATAGTCAGATAATCACATGCAGGAGGGTAGCTATTAGCATCTATAGTCAGATAATCACCTGAAGGGAGGGTGGCTACTAGCATCTTTTGTCAGATAATCACCTGCACGGAGGGTAGATATTAGCATCTATAGTCAGATAATCACCTGAAGGGAGGGTAGCTAATAGCATCTTTTGTCAGATAATCACCTGCAGATAGGGTAGCCATTAGCAACTATTGTCAGATATTTAGCTGAAGGGAGGGTAGATATTAGCATCTATTGTCTAGAAGTCACCTGCAGGAAGGGTAGCTATTAGTATTTATTGTCTGGGAATCACCCGCAAGGAGGGTAGCTATTAGAATCTCTAGTCAGTTACTAGTAATCACCTGCAGATAGGGTAGCCATTAGCAACTATTGTCAGATATTTAGCTGAAGGGAGGGTAGATATTAGCATCTATTGTCTAGAAGTCACCTGCAGGAAGGATAGCTTTTAGTATTTATTGTCTGGGAATCACCCGCAAGGAGGGTAGCTATTAGAATCTTTAGTTTAGGATAGACTAGTGTAATATCTAATTAAGGAAGCTATTAGCATATATTGTCTAAGAATCATCTGCAGGGAGGGGAGCATTAGCATCTTCACACTGGATGGCGAATCGTGTTCATAGCCATATTGAAAACACTGAGTTCATCATCTATTGGCAAAGGTCCTAATTTTCGCTGCTTTGTAATATCCAATGTTAAAGTTGAAACTACTTCAGCGCTAGCATTGCATTGTTCAAAGATTTAAATACAGATTTACATAGTTTGAAATGTTGTTTTAGACGTGACCATCAGTTTGAATTGATACAGCGTGTGCGTATAAGACAGTGCCCAACCATGTAAGTAAATAAGTCGTGTATTTTACATGTGATGTTGGTTACCTTATGCTGCATTTTCAGCATGGCTGCATGTGCTTCCTGATACTCGAAGCGCGTGAAGTCGCTCTCCATGTAGCGGGGGGACAACACCAGGATCGTACGCCGGCTGTTAGCGATAGCATTCAGGATGTTGTTTGCGATGGCTGAAAGTAAAATGTTTTGAATGAATTAATGTTCATGGTTTAAGTGGTTGTGATTTTGTTAAGTAGTAGTTCCTTTCGGTTGGTTTCTGTCATCGGTGAGTGTCTATCATTGGTTAATCTCTGGTTCTCTGTGGAAGTCAATATATTTGGTAAATCTACATCATGGTTTGCCTCTGGTTAGTCCCTGGCTCTCTGTCAAATGGTCAATCTACGTCATTGGAAAATCGTTTTCATTGGTTGACCTTTCGGGGAGAAGTCTCTTCTATTAATTGACCTCTGTCATGTGTTTTTCTCTTTGAAATATTTCTGCATTGGTTTATTTGTAAATATAGTTATATTTACCTCCCTGCCCACTGTGAGAAAACTACCATAGTATTTATTTGTTATCGTATAAACCAACAGATAATTGGCATGCGAAGGGTGTTGTTTTCATAAATGATCTTCTAGACGACTCGGGCAAATTCATGTCTTACGATTCTTTTGAACAAAAATACAAAGTAAAATCGTCATCAAGAATGCCAACCTTTCAATTTCTGCAAGAGGAGCTAAACATATATTATAACAAGATATTATGCTATAATAAGCTAATAAATCGACAGTTTCTACAAATTCTGGTCGACTTGCCATGTTTTGTTTAAAGATTGATGCATGTTTCATGATTATGACCAAATATGTCTTTTTGTGTTGTTGTTGTTGTTGACTGTATGTATAGACAGATTCATGCTACATGTATGCACCGGAGACTCATTACTTGTAAAATGGGGGAAAATAAAAAATTATTAAAAAAACAGATAAGGGGTACCTACTGTCGCCGACAGTGAAGTCCCTGTGGTGGAGACAGAGCCTGTAGCCCCGCTTCACCTCCAGCTCTGTGTAGAGAGTCCGGTACACGAACGTCTCGTCCTCCGGGGCTGACTTGTACGAGATGAACGCGTCAAACTCCTTTCCGTCTGAAAAGTCGTGAGTGCTTTTTAAATTTAATCATATGATTTTAATTACATTTTCTGTGTCATCAAATTGTGATATCGCTCCACTAAACCCAACTAATATTGTACATTTCATCTCTTTGTAAATTAAAGTTCATTCTTTCACAACAATTTCTTGATCGTTTGTTTTCATAAATAAAACACAATTAACAAACAGTAGTATGATATAACTATTGCCTTATGTGAGAACTGAAGACAGTGAATGCAGTCAAGTGAGTGGAAGCCCTCAGGGGACTTGCTGTCTGTTTAATAATCTCATACATTGATGTGTTTATGCTTCAGTAGCTCTTACTTGACAAGTTACGGATGACATGCATTGGTTGAATAAACATGATTTGCCATACAAACAGTACACAAAGGTTAGAACAATTTGTTTTTAAGAATATTGTCGATCGTCCTTTTCAATTTAAAGTAGGAGTAGATATCTTAAAGCCCCAACGTCAGACGCGGTTCGTGATGAAATTTGGCTATTGAGGAAAAAAATATATCACTCGGGAGAAAAATCTTTCAAAGTACAATACCTTCTGCAAAATTGACATAGTATTTGACGAAACCGTTTTCGGTGACGTCATCATTATGTGTGTAGGATTTACACCGCGTCTCAGTTACCGCAATTGCGTCCGATTGGATATAATTGGGCGACAACTATAGTGCCTGATTCGGAGAAAATTAAAATAAAATTTAGTTTAGCGACAAAGACGGCTTGCAAGCGTATATTTAGGAAACGCAAATTGGGAGATGGTGCCTTTGATTCGCCTGCATGTCGACATATTAGAGCTGAAGTTTTGATCATGTTAGTAAATTGTCCACTATGACATCGCTGAAGCTCGGAGTTTATCACAATAGATAATTGCAGACTTTTGGACTGTATCATGCTCTAAAACAGTTGATGAAAGATGGCAGTTCACCTACCATCGTCCTCGAAGGGTTGGAAGTAGTACTTGAGCTTCATGATGAAGATGTTCCTCCTCTTGAGGAGCGTGTAGATCAGGATACAGAACCCCACCAGAACGACCAGCAGCACCAGGCTACAGCCCAGGATCCAGAACTTCCACTCGTCTGAAATCAACAACACAAAATGATCAGGATACAGAACCCCACCAGAACGACCAGCAGCACCAGGCTACAGCCCAGGATCCAGAACTTCCACTCGTCTGAAATCAACAACACAAAATGATCAGGATACAGAGCCCCAACAGAACAACCAACGGCACCAGGCTACAGCCCAGGATCCAGAACTTCCACTCGTCTGAAACCAACAACACAAAATGATCAGGATACGGACCCCACCCCCCCCCCCCCCCCCCCCCTCGTCTTCCACTCGTCTGAAATCAACATGCCAGGATACTTTATTTGTCATCAAACTACAAGTCCTAATGAAATCGCGTCTTTTGCAGCCTTTTCGATGAAATACAAGTTCTATAGACAGCTGATCAAACGCATCAAACAACATGACCAAATATTTGTACAGCTGCGTACCTAAACTTTGTTCTCTTACCGGCGTATTGATATGATGTACTTTGGAATGTTTTGAGGTCTCCTAGTATTGTGAAAAGGTCATAAAAACTACCAGGTGTCAAAATTTCGAAAACATTACTTTTTATATTTGTGTATAGAATTCTTTATAAGCGAGAACCAGCTATGGGCCTACGTCATATTTGTTTCTTTGCATTTAGTCACTGTTATAGTGTTTGGGAGTCTTAATGGAATATAATAATTGAAATTCAATAAAATCGGTATTTCAAAAATATGACTCCATATGAACCATGCCAAAAATCGAAATTATTGTCCACTTACCAGACGATCCCAAAATATTGTTTAAGAATCGTTCTCTAACACAATTGGTGATCCTTGTCAGTACTGATGGAAGTATTTGAGTGACGTTCAAACGAAACCCAAATTAAATGATATCTGTGCTATATACTTAAGGTACGCAGGTGTACTAACCATTAAGATAAATCAATCATGCATAAACCTTCTTGAGAGAAACTACACTCTTCATGGACAAGATGACAGTAGCTGCTGCGCACGTATGTACAATAGTTATACAAATTTCTTGCAAATGCATTTAATTTGCTGTCATCAAAGTTGCAGATCGAGCATCGTAGTTTTATGCTCATAAATGTGAAAACAATATGACGGTTGTTATCATTGTGATTAAGGGCTTTAAGATTGAAAGTACTTGTCAAAAATAGAGCCATTGGCTCTGTAGCTCATCAGGCTTAACATTTGATTTTGCTTTAGGGTGTGACCAATGTGGTTCCCCCCTTAGTAGGGGCCACAGGGCCACCAAAGCTACAATTTATAATCCTCACTAGCCAAGGAGTCTGTGCACCAAGTATCAGCTTTCTAGACCTTATGGTTCTAGAGAAGAAGATGAAAATAGGTTTTAAGGGTGCGGCCCCTGAGGCTCTAAGTAGGGACCACAGGGCCACCATACTACAATTTATAATCCTCACTAGCCAAGGAGTCTATACACCAAGTGTCAGCTTTCTAGACCTTACGGTTCTGGAGAAGAAATCGAAATTCCACAAAGAGTCAAATTTTACGGACGGACGGATGCACGGACGAACGGACGCCGGACACCATGTCATGCCATAAGCCCATCGGACCTTACAGGTCAGATGAGCTAAAAATTCACAATGCCGTCTTTCATGCTTAGGAACACTAGAGCCTTGGTTACAACTTCGAGTCACGGTCGCCGTTGCTTAAAATACTTATCTGTATAAGTGAACCCATATTATTGGAAGTTTTCATGATAATGGTTTTTGAGTTCAGTAAGAAAACATTTTGAACACATTTCTTTTACCCCATTTCCAGGTCACATTTTGTAACGCGACTGAACACCATTTACAGCTGTAACCTGAAACCTGTAAACCGGATGTACCGAGCTTTATGGTCTTGTTTACCAGTTGTACAATACCTTCAGGGTATTGATATGTGGGCATAGTGGCATTGAGCAATACTATAAAGTCTGTTAATTACTGTTTTTGTGAATGTTGTTTTCAGATGGAATTCAAGTTGTTGTAGCTGCATCGTTTACTGATCTGTTTTTGTCAAATAATTAGGTACATTTATAGTTGCTACAACTACAATTTTGTTGGAAGCTAATTTTGTTGGAGTTTGAACTGTTATTCTCAATAGGCATGTAAATACATGTAAAAGAGATACTTTTGAAGCACAAATGAAGTGATTGATAAAAGACAGAGTGTGATTTACAGATATTATGTATACCATCAGGAAAGAAAACAAGCAATATTCTGATATATAATACGGATCTGAAGAGATTAATTACCAGGGGAAGTTTCCTCGATGACTTCACGACACGTGGGTCCGGTGTAGGGGTATTTGCACTGACAGACGGGGGGTGTGTCGGCGAAGTCGAGGCGAGCACAGATGCCGTGTTCCCCGCAGTCCAAGTGACAGGGGACGTTACATAAGGGGATCCCGGTGAAGCCGGGATCACATACACAGAAGAACCCGTTTTCCGACTCCTGACACCTGCCGTGCATGCAAACAAAGTTCCCTCCACAGTCCCGTTCTTGGAATGGTCTCAACGTTGTTGTTGTTGTTGACGACATGAAGCCTGTAGTCGATGACGTCACTTGATACTGGCATTCTGATCCTGTGAACTGCCCTGGACAATCACAGGAAATGTTACAGCCGTTCTGTCGACATGTGCCACCGTTCATGCAGGGTCTACCGGCACACAATAGAGAGCAAAGGGGCGGGACACTGTCGGGAATCTTCTGTGTGCAGTTGATACCGGTGTAGTTGTCGCTACACTGACACGTGGCCGTGCAGGTGGAGTTGTCTAATACACATGTACCCCCGTTATAACACGGGTTGCTGGTCACACACTCGTCTGTTTCGCATGTTATGTTAGATAAGTTTCCATTCTCGCTGGTGTTAAGTCTTGTCTCACATTCCATCCCGGTATAGTGAGGTTCGCAGTCGCAGTTGAAGAGACACTCCGTCCCGGTGTCAGTCATACGACAAGATCCACCGTTCAGACAGGGCGACTGGATTAGGCACGGGTTGAATGGGGGACATGCATTCCTCTTGCTTCTCGGTAAACTTGAACACGTCGTCAAACAGATGACGAGATACCCTAAAATGGGAAGACACTTCATGACAGCAGATTCACCCTATACTGCAGACATCTGAGCTACGAGACACATCTACCCGAATGTACTAGTGAGTATTGTCAATAATGTAAACACAACATCGCCTTCACGCTCCATGAGCAAGTGAGCTACTTTAGTCAGACAGACTTGACGTGATTGGCTGAGCCGTGTCCATTCATTCGAGCAGATCCGGCTCTACCTGACCTCCATTCGTACACTCAGTAAACAGGCCAATAGTTCATACCGTTACGACTGTGAAAGTGTTCTATATACTAGTATGTGTCGAGTGAGAACCGAAAGCCCTAAGGTAATAAGTCCCCAGTGGTGAAGGGGGCCGACTCGTACAGGGTAGAAACTTTTATCGCCTCATCAAAGAGTATGTATGTGGTTTCATAATGGCTTGAATGTTTTTTATTGAAAGGGGGAAGGTTTACTTGAAATGTTGCCGTTTAGGTTATCTGCGTTATATACAATAGAGAAGGTGATTTAGTGCTTTGCAAATATAGGATTTTTGGGTATTCGTTGCTTCATGTCAGTTGTAGTATAAAGTCAAGAAAATAGGTGTCAGTTTTAGTTTTAAGATAAGCAAATAACAGGTTTGTTTATATGGTTATGTTGTCACGTTGGATGCTATAAGACTTGATTACAACACAAGGGCACACCTTATACAGGTGATCATCAGGTTACGCTTATTTAAAACGTTTGACATGATAGTCATGATATATATATCTTGTAAATGAAAGTCTGACTTGTAATGGCAATTTAGCTCTAGTCCCCATCAATTTTGAAAAAAACCCGTAAAAGAATCCTAATCAAGTACGACCGAGAAAGTTTATTGAAGATCAGGTGTGGCTCTTAACTGTCTGACGTGTTCAACAAGCATCTCACTTTGCCGTTCGAGATTCGAATCTCTTGTGTGTCTCGTTCTACAGAAGTCTATAGACATAATTTAAAACTGAACGCGCGTCATTGCCGATCACCTTCGCGACTTATTGTCATTGACTTAATGAATTAAGCCTAATTTTCCTATCGTCATTGATACAACCTCTATTAGCTTCAAAATGATACTTTCTTGCAACAGTCGATACGTTTTGATCAGATGATACCATTTGTAAAGTTTTTCACATTTGGCCCCCAACAACTCACGAAGTGTCTCGCAACTAGTGGTAGTTAGTACTGGAACGGCTTGCTTGTTTTAAACGTCCTAAAGTAAACAAATTACTTTTCATTGAGGTTAACTATATTAATGACAACTTACATTTTAACAACATTCTACATTCTTAATTCTTTTGATTTAAATTCCACATATCCTCTCCAAAACAGATTTTACAATCTTTTTATGACCGAAAGTGTAGTTGAACACGTCAGTCATAAGAATAAAATTTTCAAACTCTTATGAATTAATTTTAAGTACTTCTTCACAACTCTCTTTGATACTATTTATATACGTCACGCAATAATCAAGAAGTTGATAACTTATCTTTTCTCTTTGTGAAATATTTAACTTGTAAAACAATATTTAAGCAGATGCAAATTGTTTACAATAAGGCAAATATCACCAGTTGCTAAATATCAGAAACTGATATAGCATTTCCTTGATTTAGAAAAAAACACCTCATTAATACATTCACATGTATGATTACTTAAATGTGATCAACTTTCTTAGAAATGGGATTTTTGTTTTATTTGTTTCTATTTCAATGTAAGGTTAAGCAGGTATTACTTAGTGACTTACGATGACTATATTGAACTGTGCTAGCAAGTCTGAATTCCGAGCTGTAGGCTGTTCATGTATACCATGTAAGTGTAAACGTCTCGGATCGATCTTTTGTTTCCCAAACTTATTTTCTTTAATCAACATCAGTAGGAAAGTCAATTATAGAGGCCAAATCAACTTTCCTTTAGTAATTAATTCTGCAGTTCTGTCGCTCAAAGAACTATACTATACACCAAGTCAGAGTTCAACACCCCTACAATCAAAATTAAATTTGTGATATGGGAATGTGAGGATGATTTTATAAGGTTTTCCCTTCCCATCAGTCTGAAATCTTACCATATCCTCGGTTTCGTGGTTTCTCTTTATTATTGACCGCTGTAGTCAACACGCTAGTATGCCTTGCAACAGAACTGTTACCTTGGGACCCTTAATGCCTTATTGAAGAATTAGCAAAGCCATTTTTATAACTTTTTATAACATGTTTAAAGACGAAGGTAGATGGTAAGGTTCTCTTGTAGACAAACCGTTACAAGGTGTAGATGTGAAAGCTCTCTTATAACCAAACCTTTACAAGGTGTAGATGTGAAAGCTTTCATATAACCAAACCGTTACAAGGTGTAGATGTGAAAGCTTTCATATCATGATTTGAGTTTATTATGGTTCTCTTGAATGTTCACAGCCATGCGGCCCTCGGGCTGATATGGGGGTCTCGGGCTGATATGGGGTATGATATGAAAAATGACATGTAACCTCTAAGTATCTCACCTCAATCATATAATAATCTGTTCTATTCACTTCCGGTCCAGAATCTTGATTGTTTCGGAAATGTGATATGCTTTGATCAAATTTAATAATTATTCAAAATGAACGGTTTTTATTGATAGATATGCAGACATTTACTAATGATTATTGATAGGACTCGACAACAATGTCTTGTTTTGCCGCAGTAGATTTAAGACTTTTCTCACACGTAGCGCCGAACTTCGCTTACCCGGACCTAAGATAATCGGAAACCGCGCTATCCGGACGATTTTATAGTGAAACGATTAGTTTCCAAAGTAAATGGACTCAATTACCCGGACCTCGTCTTTCTGTTTCCGGGTCCAAACGCCGATTTTTCAAACAAGGTCTTTATTTTTGTACTTAAATCACATTGTACTGAATGTACTATTAACATAAATAAACTGGATCCCCTTGAATCTCGTTTCTACAAAAATACCTTATTAGGACTGCGTAGAAAGTAGAACAAGGAACCTTTGAATGAAAGCAAATCATTTAATGGTACTGAATAGAGAACGTTCTTAGTTTTATATTCATACCATCTGCAATCAAACATATAGACAATGCCTAGTTGACTTGTGTGTAAAACGTATAGCAATAGTCCAGTCTGGTAATCTAGATTAACGAACTTTGTTCTGGTTGATCAATAGAATAATATTTATTTATTATTACTTACATTCCTAAAACCGAGATTGAAGAAAGTTTTCCTCGTCTATTAGCACTTTACAGCAACTGCCTGAAGCAACTTCCATTGAAAATAATAATAATAATAAAGATATTTATAGTTTTAGTTTTGCATCACGTGTCGAAGGTCACTAATCCACTCCCCTTACAGGGAAAATAAAGGACTCCTATTTTGATTTGACACTTTTATTCATTAATCCATTTCACATTCGAACATGGGTTGCATACTGACATATAATGGTGTTGAAACTATATTTTCAAACAAGTATAAGAATACAGTTCATTCATCAATCTAATTAAATTCATTTTGTTTTTTTCACTGGTTGATAAACGGTTCGAGGAGTACAAGTTAAGCTGTTGTATCAATATCGTAGACATGCTACGGTATTCATACGAGTTTAACTTTCAAACCGTTTAAAAGCCAGTGAAAAAAAAAAATTCTTATAAAAGCAAATATTAACAACGATTTACACAGAGAGTGACAGAGAGAGAGAGAAACAAAGAAAAGGAGGAAGAGATAGACACGGACAATAAGAGATAGAGAGAGAGAGGGGAAATAAGAGTGATAACCAAACCTTAGACATAAAACTAACACACAATATATACTAGCATTAATGAACACTAAAATGAACTGTATTATTCATCGTAGAAGCAAACATATGAGACCCAAGTTCAAAATATTTAGTGTCTCAACCGGGATTCGAACCAGGCCAGCATGCTAATCCTTTCCCCAAAGTGGTCAAAGATTATGTCGACAGACCGACCAAACATCATTGCATACCCATCAGGCAAGGTAACATGTGATCATTGCCATACCGACACAACCGTTGGTCAGCATCTTCCAAATTCGGTTTTGCATGAAGCGGCGGTACAATGATCAATGTGGTTGGTATATATATATATATGTTTTGTACATAAAGTGAAGACACAGAGAACACGTGATTATTGCACTTCAGACAATGTAGGTTTAACATTAACACCATTCAATTGTTGCATTTTGAAGTCAAATGTTTTTTTTTTTCATTATAAAGGGTACAGTAATTGATATTAGATTCTTGATTTATGATGATCATCAATAAATGCTAGTAGCATAAGAATGCTAATGAGAATTAAATATCAACTAATGCATAGAAGTGATTAAATTAATATCAGCAGAAGTTTTCATAAACACTTCCAACAAACACTTCCTTTTCAAAACCATGAACATAATATTATAAATATATATATTAGCACACTATGAAGGCTATTTTGAGATATAAAAGATACTCATCACGATTGATAGTTTTACCAAAAATGTAAGAGAATCACGAATACGTGCCTCGTAAAGTTCTAACTCAATGTTACATGGTCTCCCCTAACTTACGAGTATATAAGTACCTAAAGAGACAACGAGTGACAGTTCCTTAAATTCAATTGTAGATTTTGTTGTCAAAACATTGTACTAGTCAAGAAAATGTTGACGTAGTTTGAACAAATGGTTATTTCATTCATGTGACATTTTCAGTTATACCTTACTCTCTATATCATACTTCAACATCAAAATATATCACACTAACACTAACAAATTTCAACAACAACTTTAAAATCATTCACTTACTAATTAACACTTCTATATAATGTGTTTTTAACAAAAAGCAAATCGCCTTTAAATAATTCAAAGGACTTTTTCATTCAACAAAAAACAGGATTGAATGTCCTTGACAAATGGTATTGTATAATTCATTACCTTTGGTTATAGCTTCATCGGAGTTGATTGGGAGAGGTCATATTCAACATGATATTTCTTCAAGCTTGTTGTTGAAAAGTGACCTGCGGCATTGGGTAGTAATCATTGTGTTTGCTGACTGAACATTTGATCATAAAACCGAGAATGTTCTTGTTGGAAGTGATCATAGTATCCTAAGTTGAACATGGATCTACAAGTCCGTCCACAGATGGTGAAGTCCCTTCTCGGTTCTTCAAATAGGTTTAGTACTAAATCATATAATAAACTTCTAGAAAAATTACAGAATCATAGTTTATACGATTCTTTTACCTAATAGAAGACCCTTAATTTGTTGAATTAACATGCATCGTAAATCGTTAATCATGGACATCTTGTCACATAAATGCCGTTATGATAATTGAGAAAAACATGTTCAACATTATTCACACATAGTATATGGGAAATAGAGCATGAATAGATAAATATTGTTCATGTTTCATAACATGTTTGCTTACATATAAATGTAATATTTGTAATCAACATTTCCCACAAATGACTGTATGGTTTAACGTAATGAGGCACACTTTGTATTCAATTGAAGGATACTAACTGTTATGTAGGTAATTATTTTAATATTGTGAATACCAAATCAAGATGGAAAAAAACCCGATGGAATTTGTCATTGTTTTGATAAACTTTCAATTGTAATAGGTAATTCGTTTGGAATGGTATTGACAAATTCGAGAAATTGATAATTTACTTTAAGAAATTTAAATTATGAGATCTCAATACACGCAATTAGCCTTCAATTGAATCAAGTTGAAATTGTGTGTTTTAAAGACACAAGGGACACATGATATGAACAGAATGAAGACCTATTTTACAAAGAACAGTCGTTTTGTCCTTCAAAAGTATTTTCCTTACGACTTATCCTGTAGTGAATTAATAAATACTTAAAAATTGCGGGGATAGTCCTACATTGTAATACCAATGTAATATTTCACTGAAGTATAGTTCACTTAGTACACTGAAAATATATCAATCGTTAAGATTCTGATGTAGTTGGTTTATTCCTATTTCGCTATAAGGCAAGCCGTGTGCGACTGTGCCTTAAACTATACAAAGAACAAAATATAACGGACCAAAGAGTCAAGATTGTAGGATCAAGTCTGACAAATCTGAGACAAATATTAGTCAGCATGAAAACACAGATGCGTTTTATTCCGTGTAACACGATAAATTCGAATTATTAGTATAATGTCAGAGAACTTAAACAAGACCCTCTGTTTTCAAAATGTCAGCTAAAGTGCACCCGACAAATGCGCAAAGATGACGGACAATTGGAATATGAGGGTATGGTCACAAATCGAAACACGACACTTAAAAGTATAGTCAAGCTCATTTTAACCATCTACAGTTTTGATGAGACATGATATATGATCCTAATTTAGGCTTGATCGACAATGAGTAAATGTACCATATGATTTGAGAAAGTAAGATTAGATTGTTTGGCTTCAAAAATATGTTTTCGACACGATTTGCCGAGCTTTTGAATGGACAGATTTCAGATGAATGATTATCAACATACTATTGATTAATTTAGAAGAGACAAATTTCAATTCAAATGGATGATTATCAAAATGAGAATTATGACATCATCTTAAAGTCCCACTGCAAATTGGATTTTAAAACATTTCAAAGAAATGAAAAAAACATGGGGCATTTCCGAAGGACTTTTATGTTTTCAATTTGGAAGAGATAAACAAAATATTTTTTATCAAATTAATTACAAAAGTGAGATAATTTTTGTTTCGGCTTCACAATAATATTTATAATCTTATCAGCACTTGAATTTGAATTACTTGAATGTGCCAATTTAAGTGAGGATAATTTTGAAGATAAACCAAAAGAGAATTTGAACAGCAGTTATTTTCATCAAAATGACCGATTTTCTCTGATGAATGATTATCGAAATGAGAAGAATTATATCATCAAAAAGTTCAACGGAAAATTTGAAAACATTTTAAAGAAATGATACAAACATGGGGCTTTTAAGAATGACTTTGATGGTTTCAAATTTGGAAGAGAAATAATTTCATACAGGCTTGATCAACTTACAATAGTGAACAAAATGATTAGAAAAGTGATCTTTTATTTACATGCAGCGTTTATAAAGAACTTAGTTGCTTTCAATTTGGAAGAGAAATGATTTTATTTAGGCCTGATTTTTACTATTGGATGATTATCGAAATAAGAAGAATGATATTCAAAATCCCAACTGAAAATTCGATTTGATATCATTTAAAGAAATGAAATAAACATGGGACATTTACGAAGAAATTTGATGTTTTCAATTTGGAAGAGAAGAAATTTCAATTACGGCCTGATAATCCAACAATGAATGATCAAATTGATAAAGAACATTATTTTTGTTTCGGCTTCACAATAATATTTATAAACTTATCAGCACCATCACTTTAATGTGCCAAATTTAGTGAGGATAATTTTGAAGATAAACCAAAAAGAATTTGAACAGCAGTTATTTTCATCAAAATGACTGATTTTCTCTGATGAATGATTATCGAAATGAGAAGAATTATATCATCAAAAAGCTCAACTGAAAATGAATTTGAAAACATTTCAACAAAATGATACAAATATGCAGCGGTTATAAAGAACTTTGATGTTTTTAATTTGGAAGAGAAATTATTTCATTTAAGTGTGGGTTCTACTAATGGATGATTATCGAAATAAGAATGATGTTATTCAAAAGAAATGAAATAAACTTGGGGCATTTACGAAGAACTTTGACGTTTCAATTTGGAAGTGAAGAAATTTCAAATTAGGCCCGATAATCGACCAATTAATGATCAAATAAATTACAAAAGTGAGATTATTTTTGTTTCGGCTTCAAAGTGATCCATTCTAGACTTATCAGCACCATCACTTTAATGTGATAAGTTTAGTGAGGATAATTTTGAAGATGAACCAAAAAGTTAATTTGAACACAATTTATTTTTTTATCGAAATTGACTGATTGTCTCTGATAATTGATTATCGAAATGAGAATAATTATATTATCAAACACACCAACTGTGATACAAACATGGGTCTTTTAAGAATGACTTTGATGGTTTCCAATTTGGAAGAATTATATTATCAAACAGACCAACTGAGTATTGGATTTGAAAACATCTTCGCAAAATGATTCAAACATGCAGCGTTTATAAAGAACTTTGATGCTTTCAATTAGGAAGAAAAATTATTTTATTTAGGCCTGATTTTACTAATGGATGATTATCAAAATAAAAAGAATGATGTGAATCAAAATTCCCACTGAAAATTCGATTTGATATCATTTAAAGAAATGATACATGGGTCATTTTTGAATGACTTTTATGTTTTAACTTTGGAGGAGAAATAATTTCTTTCAGGCCTGATCACCTAACAATTATTATCAAATTGATTTTTAAAAATGACATTTTTGTTTCAGCTTCAAAATGACCTTTTCTAAACTTATCAGCACCATCACTTTAATGTGCCAAGTTTAGTGAGAATAATTTTGAAGGTGAACCAAAAAGAGAATTTGAATTTAAAGTTATTTTTTATCGAAAATTAATGTTTTTCTCTAATGAATGATTATCAAAATGAGAAGAAATATATTATCAAAAAGAAAACCGAAAATTGGATTTGAAAACATTTAAAAGAAATGATACAAACATGGGTCATTTTTGAATGACTTTGATGTTTTAATAATAATTATTTAGGCCCGATTTCTAATTATTGATGATTATCGAAATCAGAAGAATATTATTTACAATCCCCACTGAAAATTCGAGTTGATATCATTTAAAGAAATGAATTAAACGTTGGGCATTTACGAAGAACTTTGATGTTTTCAATTTAGAAGAGGAGAAATTTCCATTAAGGCCTGATAATCCAACAATTAATGATCAAATTGATTTCAAAAGAAAAATTATTTTTGTTTCGGCTTAAACATTATCCCTTTTAAACTTATCGGCTTTATAACTTGAATTTACTAAGTTAAGTGAGGATAATTTTGAAGATGAACCAAAACGAAAATTTGAACACAGTTATTTTCATCTAAATGGACAAATTTCGTCTGATGGGTGATTATCAAAATGAGTAGATGATGTTATTAAAACGCCCAAGTGAACATTCAAATTGAAAACATTTTTATAAAACAGCATCGCTTGAGTGAGTGATTTAATGTTTTGCGCCGCTTGGGCAATATATCAGCCATTAGCGGCGTGCGCATCACTTGAATGGGCAAAATTAAATGAATGAACCAAAACGAAATTTCAAAACAGTTCTTAATATCGACATGAACCTTCTTCTGATGCATGATTAGCTAAATGAGAACAATGATTATATCTATAAGCCTCATTGAAAGTTAGAATCCTGAATAGTTAAACGAAATGAAATGAACATGAAGCACAAAATGACTACATTTCAATGTTCAAATAATGAAATATCAGATTATGGTTATGGTTCTTTTTTACAATTTTGTCTTTACAATTTGAATATGCAGAATTTTGTAATAACAATTTTGAGAATGATCCCCAATTTTTTTAAAGAGGATAACCCGACTTGTATCCTGTCAAATCATTATCAATGTATGCCGGTTTATTGGCATAAGGTATAAAAGATATAAATTAACCACATGCAAAATCGGTTTTATTAATTGTTGAATGTTTTGCAAAAACTCTCGTCCTCCTTGATGATTTACATCTTCAGAAAATAACGATAAATTTAATCCAAAGGGAAACGATATTTAAGAAATAGAAGTTTGAATGAGATTTAATAGTTATAAGATCTGCTTGAGGATTATCAAATTGAGTTGATGGTTTGCACCCAAAATTGCCGAAAAGTACCCCAACAATTACTTTATAGTCTTAGATGTGCCAAGCTCAGTTTAGCAAGAATATTTTGCAGCTGATCCAA
The DNA here is from genome assembly GCA_916613615.1 of Steromphala cineraria. NCBI lineage: Eukaryota > Metazoa > Mollusca > Gastropoda > Trochida > Trochidae > Steromphala > Steromphala cineraria. The sequence continues at coordinate 84,058,532 of OU744722.1, forward strand.
AAGAGAGAATTTAGAATTCAGAGGAAAAATGAAGCTAAAAGCTCTCTCGGTCAGCTACGCGATTATTGAAATATTTATATAAATATATATATACTGAAAAAACAAACAAATAAAGGTCTCGACGTAAAGGCAATTGGAAGGTTTCATTAAAGGGGCCGTAGCACGTTTTAAGGGGGGATATAAGGTGATGTCGGGAAAATGAAAATAAATGGTTCCAATTGAAAGAAAATATATTTAAACTAAATGACGCAGTAATACATCTCATATATTATGCAAAGTTCAACCATGCGATTCCCTTTTCTTACACGAAATGAATTAGGTGTTCACACAAAAATGGCCGCAAGTGGAAATGAATCTTTTTGTTATTTGTTATTCTGACTATGCATGATTGGTTTGTGCATTATGTTTTTTGACACTATCAACATAATACATATAGCATTAACTAACAATTATCAGTGAAAAAATTAAAATGTAAAATTTTCCAAAAACGTGCTACTGCCCATTTCAGTTAAACTGAAACGAGTCTTGCCAAAGGATGATCAAATTGAGATAACTACGAAAGTTAATTTGGAGCCACGCTGAGTTTTTAAGCGATTTTAGATAACAAAAGAACAAAAATTACAAACCCCCGAGCATATAAATTGAAATTATGCAAATTTCCCTTTTCAAATTATTTTTCAGGATATCATAACTGAGGAAAACAATAAATGAATGTAGCCTTACAAAATAAAACATTTCGCAATGTTTAATTTGCCAAAAGAAAATATATGAAAGCTATTCTGAAAAAGCAAATTTAAAATTTGAAATTTTGAACTCATTTCTAGTTGATCATGAATAAATTGTGGCTTGTTTTACATAAATGTAAACTAAATTGACATGACTTTTCCAAAATAGAAATTTCGAATTCATCACATTTGTTATTGTGGACCAGAAACTAGACATGTTGGCAATCTGTGGCGCTATTTTGAAGCTGAGAAGCAATGGGTAATTTTGAAATAAGATTTTTTTTTATCAAACGCACAAGTGTCTTCTTTGGGTGTCCTTATCTGGAAAATAAAATTTTCGATGATTCACAAACTCTACTCTAATGACGCCTACTTAAACTTCTGATGTTGACATACATGAACAATTAGTAATACTTTATTGTAAAACATTTTATGCTGAACAGGTTACAATAGTAAACACTAAATGTCAACAAAATATTCACCTCATGGCTTTAACAAAACGTTATTAATTGTTACATTCAGTAAATACTTTTCATATATTTTATACCCAGCTTTTAAGGTGTGATGATTGTTTCAGTCATGTTATCTGAAGAAAATATATTACTCCTACGTTTTCGGCTGTCACCTTCTGGCATGACGCCCTCTTTGGTCGTCCTCTGGCATGGCACCCTAATTGATCGTCCTCTGGCATGTCACCCTCTTTGGTCGTTTGAAGAACCAAATTTCGTCCTCGTCTGGCACTGACCACCATGTCAAGATGTATGTTTGTGAAGTTTGTAACCAGGTGTCGGAAAATGTCTGAGGGGAGGGGGAACCTATCCCTTAACTAAACCTACTGAGGTGTGTCCTACAGTCTAAACTGGCGCATCCACACTGGGAACTGTGTGGTCCCTACCAACCATGACAAGCATGGTCCCTGAAACTAAACAAGGATGGACAGCCTTGTTACACCAATCCTGGCAAAGCAGTTCTGCAAAAGAGAATGCCTATGATGCAATTCTCAAGAACAGTTGCCTGCAGCTATTCACCCCTAAACTAGTGATGGGGAAAGCTGACTTAGGATTGGACACCTCAAACAGACATATTTCCAACACAAAGTTAACTTCCCTTCACAACAACATCTGGCATGGCGTCATCACAGGTCTTCAGCTGCTCCTGTAAAGTATTATTGATTAGATTGTTTCTTTGGATACAAATATGACAAACGACTTTTTGTACTCTGCATTCACCTTTAGTGAGCTTGTTTAGCATTTAATCTACTGGGTTGTTTTCAGATATTTCTTGACATCTCTAAAACTATAAATACATTCATAAACATAAAAATAATTTCAAAATAAATTATTTTTTTCATTTTGTCTTTATTTCTACATGTGCAATAAAAATTGGCAATTACATTGGTAATTACATAATTTTCTTTTGTCTTAAGAAAATAAGATTAACGTAAATGATTGACATAATTTTTTCCGTAATAAAATGATGAAAAGAACAGTTGAGAAAAAATGTACTTTCAAGAAAAAAAGGAGCTGTTTAAAAGTTTAAATCAAATATAGTTATTACTAATTCGCAAGGTCCTTACATGCGTTTCCTAACTTTTTTTAGCATTTAAATAACTATGAACTGCGTTCACTGCTTCGCTAGAAAGATATGGTTCATACCTCCCTCGGTCGCTGCATCTTACATCGCCTCTTGGGTCTTCCTCCGGCCCTGCACCCTCCTGGGTCTTCCTCTGGCCCGGCATCCCCCTCAGTCTTCTTCCGGTCCTACAAAATAGATTTAATTGTTTAGATTGATTTAACAAATGCGCTTAAGATGTATATAATAAATTGTCAATTATCATCAAAAACAGCTATAACAATTAATCTAATCTTGATAATTTATGACTTTAAATACAAAAATAAGTGTTTTATGTGCATCTTAGAAGGTTCCATTAAGAATTTATTAAACTATAAACATGTAGTTCGTATGCAAAATAGTTTGGTTTCATACCTCTCTCGGTCGCTGCATCTTACATCGCCCTCTTGGGTCTTCCTCCGGCCCTGCACCCCCCTGTGTCTTCTTCTGGCCCAGCATCCCCCTCAGTCTTCTTCCGGTCCTACAAAATAGATTTAATTGTTTAGATTGATTTAACAAATGCGCTTAAGATGTATAGAATAAATTGTCAATTATCATCAAAAACAGCTACTATAATTAATCTAATCTTGATAATTTTATGACTTTAAATAAAAAGATAAGTGTTTTATGTGCATCTTAGAAGTTTCCTTAAGCTTTTATTATGCTATAAACATGTAGTTCGTATGCAAAATAGATTTGTTTCATACCTCCCTCGATCGCTGCATCTTACATCGCCCTCTTGGGTCTTCCTCTGGCCCTGCACCCCCCTCGGTCTTCCTCTGGCCCTGCATCCCCCTCGGTCTCCTTCAGGTCCTGCAAAATAGATTTAATTGTTTAGATTGATTTAACAAATGCATTTAAGATGTATAGAATAAATTGTCAATTTTTATTAAAAACAGCTATATATAAGATAATTCAAACTTGGTTATTTTATGACTATCGATAAAAATAAATAAGTGCTTTATGTGGATCTTTTAAGTTTTTTTAAGCTTTTATTATACTATAAACATGTTAAGTCGTATGCAAAGAGATTTGTTTCATACCTCCCTCGGTCGCTGCATCTTACATTGCCCTCTTGGGTCTTCCTCAGGCCCTCCACCCCCCTCGGTCTTCTTCTGGCTCGGCATCCCCCTCGGTCTTCTCCCGGTCCTTCAAAATAGATTTAATTGTTTAGATTGATTTAACAAATGCATTTAAGATGTATGGAATAAATTGTCAATTATCATCAAAAACAGTTACAATAATTAATCTAATCTTGATAATTGTATGACTTTAAATAAAAAATTAAGTGCTTCATTGGCATCTTAGAAGTTTCTTTAAGCTTTGATTATAATATAACCAATGCTAATTTGTATGCAAAATAGATTTGTTTCATACCTCCCTCGGTCGCTGCATCTTACATTGCCCTCTTGGGTCTTCCTCAGGCCCTCCACTCCCCTGGGTCTTCTTTTGGCCCTGCATCCCCCTAGGTCTTCTTCCGGTCCTACAATATAGATTTTATTGTTGAGATTGTTTTATCAAATGCATTTAAGATGTTTGGAATAAATTGTCAATTATCATCAAAAACAGTTACAATAATTAATCTAATCTTGATAATTTTATGACTTTAAATAAAAAATTAAGTGTTTCATTGGCATCTTAGAAGTTTCTTTTAGCTTTTATTATAATATAAACAATGTTAAATTGTATGCAAAATAGATTTGTTTCATACCTCCCTCGGTCGCTGCATCTGACATTGCCCTCTTGGGTCTTCCTCAGGCCCTGCAGCCCCCTGGGTCTTCTTCTGGCCCGGCATCCCCCTCAGTCTCCTTCCGGTCCTACAAAATAGATTTGATTGTTTAGATTGATTTAACAAATGCATTGAAGATGTATGGAATAAATTGTCAATTATTATCAAAAACAGTTACAATAATTAATCTAATCTTGATAATTTTATGACATTAAATAAAAAAAGAAGTGTTTCGTGTGCATCTTGGAATTTTTTAAAGCTTTTATTATACTATAAACATGTTAATTCGTATGCAAAATAGATTTGTTTCATACCTCCCTCGGTCGCTGCATCTTACATCGCCCTCTTGGGTCTTCCTCAGGCCCTGCACCCCCCTGGGTCTTCTTCTGGCCCGGCATCCCCCTCAGTCTTCTTCCTGTCCTACAAAATAGATTTAATTGTTTAGATTGATTTAACAAATGCGCTTAAGATGTATATAATAAATTGTCAATTATCATTAAAAACGGCTACTATAATTAATCTAATCTTGATAATTTTATGACTTTAAATAAAAAGATAAGTGTTTCATGTGCATCTTAGAAGTTTCTTTAAGCTTTTATTATACTATAAACATGTTAATTCGAATGCAAAATAGATTTGTTTCATACCTCCCTCGGTCGCTGCATCTTACATCGCCCTCTTGGGTCTTCCTCCGGCCCTGCAGCCCCCTGGGTCTTCTTCTGGCCCGGCATCCCCCTCAGTCTTCTTCCGGTCCTACAAAATAGATTTAATTGTTTAGATTGATTTAACAAATGCGCTTAAGATGTATATAATAAATTGTCAATTATCATCAAAAACGGCTACTATAATTAATCTAATCTTGATAATTTTATGACTTTAATTTAAAAAAATAACTGTTTCATGTGCATCTTAGAAGTTTCTTAAAGCTTTTATTATATTATAAACATGTTAATTCGAATGCAAAATAGATTTGTTTCATACCTCCCTCGGTCGCTGCATCTTACATCGCGCTCTTGGGTCTTCCTCCGGCCATGCACCCCCCTGGGTCTTCTTCTGGCCCGGCATCCCCCTCGGTCTTCTTCCGGTCCTACAAAATAGATTTAATTGTTTAGATTGATTTAACAAATGCGCTTAAGATGTATATAATAAATTGTCAATTATCATCAAAAACGGCTACTATAATTAATCTAATCTTGATAATTTTATGACTTTAAATAAAAAAATAATTGTTTCATGTGGATTTTAGAAGTTTCTTTAAGCTTTTATTATACTATAAACATGTAGTTCGTATGCAAAATTGATTTGTTTCATACCTCCCTCGGTCCCTGCATCTTACATCGCCCTCTTGGGTCTTCCTCCGGCCCTGCAGCCCCCTGGGTCTTCTTCTGGCCCAGCATCCCCCTCGGTCTTCTTCCGGTCCTACAAAATAGATTTAATTGTTTAGATTGATTTAACAAATGCGCTTAAGATGTATATAATAAATTGTCAATTATCATCAAAAACGGCTACTATCATTAATCTAATCTTGATAATTTTATGACTTTAAATAAAAAAATAATTGTTTCATGTGCATCTTAGAAGGTTCCATTAAGCTTTTATTATACTATAAACATGTTAATTTTTATGCAAAATAGATTTGTTTCATACCTCCCTCGGTCGCTGCATCTTACATCGCGCTCTTGGGTCTTCCTCTGGCCCTGCACCCCCCTGGGTCTTCTTCTGACCCGGCATCCCCCTCAGTCTTCTTCCGGTCCTACAAAATAGATTTAATTGTTTAGATTGATTTAACAAATGCCCTTAAGATGTATATAATAAATTGTCAATTATCATCAAAAACAGCTACTATAATTAATCTAATCTTGATAATTTTATGACTTTAAATAAACAAAAATAATTGTTTCATGTGCATCTTAGAAGTTTCTTTAAGCTTTTATTATACTATAAACATATTTATTCGTATGCAAAATAGATTTGTTTTCATACCTCCCTCGATCGCTGCATCTTACATCGCCCTCTTGGGTCTTCCTCCGGCCCTGCAGCCCCCTGGGTCTTCTTCTGGCCCGACATCCCCCTCAGTCTTCTTCCGGTCCTACAAAATAGATTTAATTGTTTAGATTGATTTAACAAATGCGCTTAAGATATATATAATAAATTGTCAATTATCATCAAAAACGGCTACTATAATTAATCTAATCTTGATAATTTTATGACTTTAAATAAAAAAAATAACTGTTTCATGTGCATCTTAGAAGTTTCTTAAAGCTTTTATTATACTATAAACATGTTAATTCGAATGCAAAATAGATTTGTTTCATACCTCCCTCGGTCGCTGCATCTTACATCGCCCTCTTGGGTCTTCCTCCGGCCCTGCAGCCCCCTGGGTCTTCTTCTGGCCCGGCATCCCCCTCAGTCTTCTTCCGGTCCTACAAAATAGATTTAATTGTTTAGATTGATTTAACAAATGCGCTTAAGATGTATATAATAAATTGTCAATTATCATCAAAAACGGCTACTATAATTAATCTAATCTTGATAATTTTATGACTTTAATTTAAAAAAATAACTGTTTCATGTGCATCTTAGAAGTTTCTTAAAGCTTTTATTATACTATAAACATGTTAATTCGAATGCAAAATAGATTTGTTTCATACCTCCCTCGGTCGCTGCATCTTACATCGCGCTCTTGGGTCTTCCTCCGGCCATGCACCCCCCTGGGTCTTCTTCTGGCCCGGCATCCCCCTCGGTCTTCTTCCGGTCCTACAAAATAGATTTAATTGTTTAGATTGATTTAACAAATGCGCTTAAGATGTATATAATAAATTGTCAATTATCATCAAAAACGGCTACTATAATTAATCTAATCTTGATAATTTTATGACTTTAAATAAAAAAATAATTGTTTCATGTGGATTTTAGAAGTTTCTTTAAGCTTTTATTATACTATAAACATGTAGTTCGTATGCAAAATTGATTTGTTTCATACCTCCCTCGGTCCCTGCATCTTACATCGCCCTCTTGGGTCTTCCTCCGGCCCTGCAGCCCCCTGGGTCTTCTTCTGGCCCAGCATCCCCCTCGGTCTTCTTCCGGTCCTACAAAATAGATTTAATTGTTTAGATTGATTTAACAAATGCGCTTAAGATGTATATAATAAATTGTCAATTATCATCAAAAACGGCTACTATCATTAATCTAATCTTGATAATTTTATGACTTTAAATAAAAAAATAATTGTTTCATGTGCATCTTAGAAGGTTCCATTAAGCTTTTATTATACTATAAACATGTTAATTTTTATGCAAAATAGATTTGTTTCATACCTCCCTCGGTCGCTGCATCTTACATCGCGCTCTTGGGTCTTCCTCCGGCCCTGCACCCCCCTGGGTCTTCTTCTGGCCCGGCATCCCCCTCAGTCTTCTTCCGGTCCTACAAAATAGATTTAATTGTTTAGATTGATTTAACAAATGCCCTTAAGATGTATATAATAAATTGTCAATTATCATCAAAAACAGCTACTATAATTAATCTAATCTTGATAATTTTATGACTTTAAATAAACAAAAATAATTGTTTCATGTGCATCTTAGAAGTTTCTTTAAGCTTTTATTATACTATAAACATATTTATTCGTATGCAAAATAGATTTGTTTTCATACCTCCCTCGATCGCTGCATCTTACATCGCCCTCTTGGGTATTCCTCCGGCCCTCCACCCCCCTCGGTCTTCTTCTGGCCCAGCATCCCTCTCAGTCTTCTTCCGGTCCTACAAAATAGATTTAATTGTTTAGATTGATTTAACAAATGCATTTAAGATGTATGGAATAAATTGTCAATTATCATCAAAAACAGCTACTATAATTAATCTAATCTTGATAATTTTATGACTTTAAATAAACAAAAATAATTGTTTCATGTGCATCTTAGAAGTTTCTTTAAGCTTTTATTATACTATAAACATGTAATTCGTATGCAAGATAAATTTGTTTCATACCTCCCTCGATTGCTGCATCTTACATCGCCCTCTTGGGTCTTCCTCCGGCCCTGCACCCCCCTGGGTCTTCTTCTGGCCCGGCATCCCCCTCAGTCTTCTTCCGGTCCTACAAAATAGATTTAATTGTTTAGATTGATTTAACAAATGCCCTTAAGATGTATATAATAAATTGTCAATTATCATCAAAAACAGCTACTATAATTAATCTAATCTTGATAATTTTATGACTTTAGATAAAAAAATAAGTGTTTCATTTGCATCTTAGAAGTTTCCTTAAGCTTTTATTATACTATAAACATTTAGTTCGTATGCAAAATAGATTTGTTTCATACCTCCCTCGGTCGCTGCATCTTACATCGCCCTCTTGGGTCTTCCTCCAGCCCTGCACCCCCCTGGGTCTTCTTCTGGCCCAGTATCCCCCTCGGTCTTCTTCCGGTCCTACAAAATAGATTTAATTGTTTAGATTGTTTTATCAAATGCATTTAAGATGTATGGAATAAATTGTCAATTATCATCAAAAACAGCTACAATCATTAATGTAATCTTGATAATTCTATGACTTTAAATAAAAAGATTAGTGTTTCATGTGCATCTTGGGATTTTTTAAAGCTTTTATTATAATATAAACATGTTAATTCGAATGCAAAATAGATTTGTTTCATACCTCCCTCGGTCGCTGCATCTTACATCGCCCTCTTGTGTCTTCCTCCGGCCCTGCACCCCCCTGGGTCTTCTTCTGGCCCGACATCCCCCTCAGTCTTCTTCCGGTCCTACAAAATAGATATAATTGTTTAGATTGATTTAACAAATGCGCTTAAGATGTATATAATAAATTGTCAATTATCATCAAAAACGGCTACTATAATTAATCTAATCTTGATAATTTTATGACTTTAAATAAAAAAAATAACTGTTTCATGTGCATCTTAGAAGTTTCTTTAAGCTTTTATTATACTATAAACATGTTAATTCGAATGCAAAATAGATTTGTTTCATACCTCCCTCGATCGCTGCAGCTTACATCGCCCTCTTGGGTCTTCCTCCGGCCCTGCACCCCCCTGGGTCTTCTTCTGGCCCAGTATCCCCCTCGGTCTTCTTCCGGTCCTACAAAATAGATTTAATTGTTAAGATTGATTTATCAAATGCATTTAAGATGTATAGAATAAATTGTCAATTATCATCAAAAACAGCTACAATCATTAATCTAATCTTGATAATTTTATGACTTTAAATGAAAAGATAAGTGTTTCATGTGCATCTTGGAATTTTTTAAAGCTTTTATTATACTATAAACATGTAGTTCGTATGCAAAATAGATTTGTTTCATACCTCTCTCGGTAGCTGCATCTTACATTGCCCTCTTGGGTCTTCCTCCGGCCCTGCAGCCCCCTGGGTCTTCTTCTGGCCCGGCATCCCCCTCAGTCTTCTTCCGGTCCTACAAAATAGATTTAATTGTTTAGATTGATTTAACAAATGCGCTTAAGATGTATATAATTAATTGTCAATTATCATCAAAAACGGCTACAATCATTAATCTAATATTGATAATTTTATGACTTTAAATAAAAAAATAAGTGTTTGATGTGCATCTTAGAAGTTCCCTTAAGCTTTTATTATACTATAAACATGTAGTTCGTACCTCCCTCGATCGCTGCATCTTACATCGCCCTCTTGGGTCTGCCTCTGGCCCTGCACCCCCCTGGGTCTTCTTCTGGCCCTGCATCCCCCTCGGTCTTCTTCCGGTCCTATAAAATAGATTTAATTGTTTAGATTGTTTTATCAAATGCATTTAAGATGTGTAGAATAAATTGTCAATTATCATCAAAAACAGCTACAATAATTAATCTAATCTTGATAATTTTATGACTTTAAATAAAAAAAATAAGTGTTTCATATGCATCTTCGAAGTTTCTTTAAGTTTTTATTATACTATAAACATGTTAAGTCAAGATGATCAACATGACTATTTCAAGGCAGCGGTGTCAAACAAGTATGTATATGACGATATTTAAGTGAACAAAGGTGTCAACAAAATCTTGGCTTAACAACATGTACAATTACATCATCTCTTGTGTAAATATGAGAAACTCTGTATTCAGGTCCAATATTTTATAGCCTTGGAGCTCTACCCAAAAAAGACTGATATTTTTTCTTTTGGAAGTGTTAAAGACTTTAAGTTCTAAGAAAATGAATAAAATTTCGGAACTCACCTCAGACCACCATTCCAGCTGCATGTTGTGAAGCTAGCAACCAAATGGCGGAAATGTCTGAGGGGAGAGGGAACCTATCCCTAAACTAAACCTACTGAGGTGTATCCTACAATCTAAACTGGCGCATCCACACTGGGGACTGTGTGGTCCCTATCAACCATGATAAGCATGGTCCCTTACTCTAAACAAGGATTGAAAACCTTGTTATACCAATTCCGGCAAAGCAGTTCTGGAGAACCCCCAAGAACATATGCCTGCAGCCATTCACCCATAAGCTAATGGTGGGGAAAGCTGACATGAAATTGGACACCTCGGCAGACGTATTTCCATCACAAGGTTACGTCCCCTCACAACAGCAGCCCTCGGATACCCGAGTCAGATGCAACCCTATAGAAAAAAGAGAAAACAGTTGAAGTATTCTCAATGTATTGTCGTGTTTGTTAACAGTTTCCATATCATTTACTTTACACAAACATGAATTAACTGAAAATCACAATTACAAGCAGCCAGGTAATCGTTGCCTCTTCAAGTACATCTTCCCCACAAAGCTTAAAAGGTCAGTTTCCAAAGTAACTTATTTAAGCCTTGCTCTCAACTTTGTTAAATATTATTGAATTGTATGCTTTGAGATGGATAAAAGCAGGATAAATCTCAAACGTAGTTCTAAATTGTTTTCGTTTCATTTACAGAAACTACGTTTCGAATCAATATTAGAAGGTTCTTTATCTAAAAGATTTAGTCGGCGATTTAGCTTGAAAAAAGTGAGTAAACTTTAATCAACCTATATCAGAGTCATTTAAACTCATTTATGTGATAAAGTGTTGCTATGAAATGAAGAAGAAAAACGAATGAAGCAGAAAAGTCACGACTTTACTTAATCACATGAACATTAAATTGTCTGGCTAAAGGATTCTTAGTTACGATAAATACAAATAAATCACGTCTTACCTGCATTCTGACCCAGTGGTGACTGATTCAAATCCTTCCATCCAACGTTCAGCGAGCCAAACCAATCAACAAAACAGCTAACTAGCTTGGGAGTTCAGTAGACTGTCCTCCTGTTCCCTAAATAAGTATTTCCTCAAACTAACTGTCACTGTTTACAGTCTGAACACAATCCAAATTAAGTCTATATGTCAAGTAGATTTAAATTCTGTGGCCTTCTGTATATCTATATTGTACACAATAGCTTTAACAATACTACTGAAGAAAAATATTGCTTCCAAGCTATATTCATGTTTGTTTTTATGCTGTGTTATTTTTCAAAGTAGGTAAATGAATTTCAGGTTAGGTACTATGCTTAGAGTGTGAACTATCAAAATTGGTTGGGATTCTGTATAGTTTTCACATGTCTTTCCGGCATGTTAACATATCCGTACATACAATTTCGCGTTAATTGATATAGATTTTTTCCCTGAATGATGTAAATATTTGAACATTCGAGAATGTAATATAAATTGAACGTATAAAATGAATTAGGTAAGATTAAAATATAAATTAATAATTTAACTTTCATAGTAATATGATTTACCTTATTTAACCGATTCCATGAACTTATCGAAAAGTGTTAAAATGAAAATGATCTTAGATATCTTAAAACTGATGATTCAAGTAAGTATTATAGTTTAACACGGACAAGCGGTTGATCAACTTGTGTCTGATATTCATTCCTCTGCTTTACGCTGTTACATGTCCTCTATTTAAACGAAATTCATCTTGTCATGACGACCAATGTGCTAATATCAAGAAAATATAATATTACCCTATTGATAGATTAAGATTAAGTGGAAATTGTTACTATTAACCATACCGTTCATTATAAATTAACAGAGGTGCGTCGTCACAAGCGACTAAACTATCTCGTATACTTTACCCAGCATGTTCTGGATTAATGTATCTTCTTAAATGATAACCCAAACCAGACATATTTTATTATCGTCTTCCTTTCCTCAAATATACATCTTTTCATCCTCATCAAAATAGCCATACTCAAGGGATTTCTTGTCAGAGATTCATGTTTTTCTGAATGCATATCCGATTTAGCAGGTGTACTGTACGGGCAAGACAATTGATCGAGATCATGTGCTGGACAGTAACAGGAGATTAAAATTGTGTTATGACATATCAAAAATGCTAACCTTAAATATCCTTCCTTTGTACTATAGAGATACTCAAACGTTAAAGAAAAGATTTTAAAACTTCTTTGAAAATTATCCCAACGAAGTTGAGCTCCACACACTGAAGGCGTAATTTCCTCCTTCGCGGTACCATATTAGTTTGAAATGGTAATGCACAGAGTTTGCCAACCGATACGTTTGAGAACATGAAACTTTGCACTATTTTGTAATGACTCTCATTGAACAATGAAAAACGATAGAAATTTAAAACAAAGTACCTCTTATTAATCAATCATTTGTGTAAACAACCAGCGAATCCAAATTAAAGGTGGGAAACCCAGTTTTACACTTTTTAGATCTGAAGTGGGCAGGGGTCAAACTTTTGGTTGCTCAGACGTTCGTTAAAATGATGTTTTCGCAATAATTTCGTTTAAGTACTAAAATGTGATACTTTAGTACCAGGTTTGAGCAGCCCGAGTGTTATAACTTCCAAATCTGCCATGAGTAACAAAAAAGATCAAACGTTAAATTACGTCTTCTGTCAGCAGGTTCAACTTCACATTTCGTCTGCATCGAAGCTTTTCCATAAATCGGAATGTGTGGACACAAGTCTTGCTTGTCATATTGACACATCTTTGAGTCGTACATAGAGATTATTACCCAAGGAAGTGTGTCATATGACTTTTACGAAACGAGTGTGAATTTTTGTATTACCCGAGCGAGAGCGAATACACAAATTTGCACGAGTTTCGTAAAAGTCATATGACACACTTCCGAGGGTAATAATTTCTTTATTACCGATTCAGTTCCATTTTACCATCCTAGAAATATCCAAGAAACAGGCCGCTTCCCTTGCGACGGCCGGCTACAGTGACGTCACGAACAATGGTTTAATGACGTCACAGGCGAAAAAATACGGGAACTCGCGCTACAACAATCGTTGCTAGGCAAAAGTGATATGTGCACTAGTGCTCATATTGAAAATACGTCACCACTTATTTCCAACCATATGGGTAATAAAAATGGTAACCAGCCTTTAGAGCTCAAAAATCGCAATTATACCTTGTTATTGCATGCCAATTCGAATGAAATTGCCATGTGTCCATGTTTAGTGACCAATAGCTATCAACTTAGCAGTCGATGAGCTCTGATTAGATCTGTCCAAGTTCATAAAGTGCACGAGAACATAACAACATGCCGACCTTTGATGTTTGCTATCTCTGACGTCACTAAGAGACAACGTTGGCGGTGGTCTAACAGATATCGGCTCTCATGCAGTGAAAAAACAGCTGTTTTTGTGTGTTTCAGGTTTGTTAGCAATCCTCACAACCTCTCTGTATAGCCGGATCAAGAAACTTGTAAAAAGGGCTGTTTTTGATCAATTTTGTCAATTTTCAGAGGGGATTTGCGATATTTTCCCTATTCCGTTTACTGGTTTTAAGGTGGTTTTTTTCACTATTGGAGTGATAAACATTCATTATGGACAGTTATCAAACTTTTTCGTCACGTGACTAAGTTCCAGAGGAAACGTCACGTGATTATGACATTTTTGCCATTTCTGCAAACATGCATGAATATTGCCCAATTAAAAGTTTTAAACTTGAAAGTGTGGGTTTCAACTATGTCATTGGCAACTTATTAATTGAAAATGTATATATGAGATCGTTTTCGAAACATAGGTTGTAGGGTCGTATGGCAAAATAGATTAACATGCCAAATGGAATGGAATCAGTATTCAAATTCATTTAGACGATATCATTTGTATGGCTAAAAATGCATTCTGTATGTTTTATTAAAAAAAAACAGTACTTTTATTTTGTAAGTCAGTAAATATCTGCGAAAGAGCGATGAGTCGTCTCGACCATCATAATTTGGAGAGTGAATAAGTGAAATATTTTAAATCTATATAATCATTTATGTCATCTTCATTCGTATCAAAGTAAAACAATATTAGATGAATATTACGGAGTACCTCTAAATCTTTTTGACTGAGTTCCCTTTTCCATTCAATAGTGTTATATTGTAACTTTATTACTGAATTTACAAGTGTCAAAAACTTCGAAATGGTTTGTTTACAATTGGAGTACAATATGTTACACTCACTCACTTTCTCTCCTTACGAGATCTGTCATATCATGTCATCCCTCTTTAACAAGTGGTCCTTTTTCTGGTTCTTGCCAAATACATTGAAAGTTTGAAAGTGAAAATGTAACGTATACCGACCGTATTTTCATCTAATATAGAATCATGTAAGACTGTTGCACATATTCAGTCTTTATGGAACTGGCATTCTTGAAGTTGGCAGTATAAGGAATACAAAAAAAAATATGGATGAACAACTTCTTTATTTTCACAGAGGTTACGCTTGAACGCACTGTAAGAATGTATACCGAAACGCCAAGTGAGAAAAAGGAGGTGTTCCTCCATATATTTCCTTTCCGTCCAACCTTCTTGTCAGTTCAAGTTAAATATTTGAAAGAACTACGTTGATGAACAGATAATTTTTATTGTCGAAAAAGATGATTCGCGTATATCTAGCCAAGGACTTGTATCAGAGGTTGGCAGAAATCGAGGGAGAGGGAAATGGCAATCAATTTTATACATGCTCCAATAAAAACTTAATTTTATCACAACAGTTTTTATTTCGTTTCTTATCTCATTGAACAATATCTTTGAAAACTAACACACTGCCGACAACATAAAAACACATTGCAATGCTCTCACTAGTTAAACTCTTAAAACTACCAACTAACCTGAACTGAAATATGTCAAATTATGAGACAATGAATGAATATTCTTACGCTATTGAAATAAACCGAGTATTCAAACTTCTTTCAACATGACAACGTCCTTAAGGTGTTGCGGCAATGGGAGCGTCTCGGCGAGTTCAGGATTCCTCCCTAGGAGTACCCGGATCCGGAAACACGTGATGTCCTGGAGTGAGCGTGGATTGGTTGCCAGGTATTTGACGTGCTGTATCAACTCCGCCCCTCCATCAACCTTCAAGATGGTTTCCATCTTGGCATCATCTTGCAGACACTCTTCCTCGGCTGGGTTTAACCCTGCTCGGATTAGCATCTGCGCAATAGCTAGATTTCCGGTGTCCATAGCGAGGCTGAAAGGTGTTTCGCATTGCAAGTTCTCACCGCCAAGTTGAACACCAAGCTCCACGACAAGATGGCGCACATACTCCACCAGAGAGTGGGCTACAGCATGGTGCAAGGCCGTGCTGTCGTTGCTATCAAGGCTTTCTGGGTCGCCAGAACACAGGATTTGGAACATCTCGAAGTCTTCATTGTCCAACGCGCTCATAAGCGGGCAGTTGGAGTATTCATTGACGTAGTGAATGTCGGCACCGTATTCTACCAGAACTCTTACCACGTCTGTATTTTCGCCTTCGAATGCCAAGTGAAGCGCCGTGTTTCCTTCAACGTTTTCAGCGTTGACTTCAACTCCCTCCGAGAGAAGATAATCACACAGATCAGCAGAGGTGTTTGCGGCTGCGTGGAGAACAGTTCGCTGATGTTTATCGACGTATTCAAGATCAGCACCGTTTTCAACAAGGTATTTACGACATTGACGTGTCCGTTTTCGGCAGCAATAAAGAGAGGCGTGGAGCCGTTAGTGTTGACGGCATTAACGTCCACCTGGTGTTTCTCAATCAAGGTTTCAACTGAGCCTAGTCTCCCAGCACGACAGGCTAGGTGGAGGGCACACTCCCCGTCAGTTGAACAGCTGCCGCTAGGATCGAAACCTTTCTCTACCAGAAGATCCAACATGGCCGCCTCACCAACAGAAGCTGCTGTCTCTATGGGTGCCTTGATATCACTTCCGGTACTACACCTTTTAAACTCTTCATAGGTTTGTCCAGTGATTTTTTCTTTTCTCAGAAATTTTTGAACAGATTTAAGGTTGCCACCTTCAATCAATGTATTCAATTTCTTCAACTTTTCTGAAAAAGTATCAGCTTTGGACTTCACTTCAGCCATGTTGCCCAGAATGGAGACCTTATTCTAAATAAAAGAAAATAAGCTGAATTGAGAAATATTAAGTTAACATGGAATAACACTGAATTTAAACGACATGTGTATTTAAAACGAAACTATCTAATTTTCCAAAACGAAAGACAATTTTTTAATATAAATAAGTTAGACCATCAAAGGCAAACAAACATGTGGTTATTTTGTCCCGAGGAAACAATCTTTTTCATCTTAATCGGGTAGGTCTCTTGTGTATTCAGTAATCATATTTCAAATTCAAAAAGTGTTGATGTTCCATAATTCATTTGGAAGATTGGAATTCAAACTAATGATTGAGTGAGTTGGGGTTTAACAAGTTGTCAGCAATTTTCCAGATAGATAACACGTGGAATTCAAACTAACATCCAACTAACAGTGTATAACATAAAATCCAGATGTCAGTCGGGGAAAACGTAATTAAGTGAAAATACAGAAGGTATCCGTGTCTCAAATTTGCAAAGCTAGGGAACTCCGAAAAAACTTGCGAAATATGGCCCACCTTTAACAGAGGTTTGCATGAGAAGAAATCAGCTTAAAGAGTCACTAAGTGAGATGTCAGGGATCGTATATGCCAAACATTACCAATAGTGTAATCTGATCGAGAAGTATCGATTGTCGAAGGAAATTATCACTTTAAAACTGATTGATATTGTAAAGGGACAGCAGGAAGGTTTGAACTAGAGATTGTGGTCGAAAACCGGACACCGGAAGTAATATTGTAAACTGAGTTACGAGTTAATCATGTTTGATAGGTTATATAAGTATTATTCATGTAAGTTGCGCGTGTGAATTTGGCTTTTGAAAATATGCATGATTGTTTTAAGAATTTCATTGAAAATAAGTTTTTATCATATAATTAGCATTTGGAAATGAATAAGTGAGATATTTTTATTTAATTTCATGAATTATGCCATTTTCGTTCGTATCAAAGCAACACAGTATGTGATGAAAATCACAGGGTGGCTCTTTAATAGCCTCTGTTTGGAAAGAATGACGTTAAATACGAGTAAGTGATAGACTATGTAGGTAGATAAGTTTACATTTGCATTTTAACATTTCATCGTATCTGCCATGATATGACGACCAATGATTAACATATATATATTTATCACATCTATTTATGTAGGCCCACCCCTTGATCGAAAGTAATGGCCCAAACGAACAATGTTTCACAGTTAAATGAATTAGCATTTGGTTTTTGTACACGATATAAGCCGATTGTTTTCATATCCCGTGCATATTCACTACTTCTCAGCAGCAAACTTTTTAACACATTACACTATCAGTGACACCGGGAATGGTACTTATATGATAATTAGGGCACCGAACCATCAAGGTATATATTACTATTCAATGGTAGCAACAAGGAAAACACTTGTGAAACTTCTCATATAAGAGTTCAATATGTGGGACACGTGGCAATGATCCCTTTTGTTCAACTATGAAGAAACAGAAATATAATCGATTTGATCTTCGCACTAAATTGTTTAAACTATTACTAAAATTGCTTATAATTAATCATTTAAATCAAATTAAATGTAGGAGAATAAGTTGTACTTACTCTACACACTAATCACAGGTAACGCCGTATGAAGGGTATGACCCAAATAAAGGCGGGTTATCAACGAAGGTACACGCCTGATACCGTATTGCCTCGAAAAGATGCCCCTGATGTCAGGTTTCTACAGACTAGGGGCCAATACGAGATTGACCTGCGTTTATACTTTGAAAGATAAATCCTACATAAGTTAAAAAAATGGAATCATAACAGTATTATTTGTTTTGTACGTTCCTTGATAAATGCGAACATACTAAACCTCTTCATTCCTTTTTATTGTAAAATATTAAAGAAACATTACATTAGGGTAGACTTTTTTTCGCATCATCGTAAATCTATTCGAGGCTCAGTGATTATGTTGCGAGATGATTTCTACACACATTTCAATTGTTCCTTTGATGCTTTAACAACATTGTGTCGTATCGGTCGTCTCGTCATGCATACGACCCTCGTTCAAAGACAAAACGACACGGTCATAGATTCTGAAGAGTGACATTTATTTTAGAGTTCTCTCCCTTGGACGACTCGCTGCACTGAGGGGCGTGGCTGGTATAATTTAGTGTTGTTAATTTTCTCCTTTTCTTCAAATAGAGAATAACAATGAATAAATTACCACTGCGGAGTTAATTCTCTCAGATGGAATAAAGCCATTATTCAACCGATTTCTGAAAACTAAATAAACTCTTCTTTTCCATTTAACATTATCAAACAAATAAATATCCATATCTCTGGATGTTAAGTTTAGAGTCTTAATAGTCTCTTTATCAAAATAAGTTAACTTCAAATAAAATTCCAAAATTCAAATAAATTGTCCTACAAATCTCAACAGTTCATTTCAATCGCATAATGACTTTGTTATTTTCCAATAACATTACTTCTCACATTACATAATCCTTATAATAATCAGGTCTTCTCCAGGTACGCTGTGGCCTTGAACGTCTCACCGGAGTAGATGTCTGCATCGTTGTCTGTGGTGATGGCATCTGTTGTTGACGTACCTGTTCTGTAGGTTCTGCTGTTTCGTAGTTTGTTGTGATTTCTGGAATTGATGGTTTTGACAGGACATTAAGTGATTCTTCTTCTGGCTGAGCTTTGAAAAGTACTTCTTCTTTCCAATCTAATTGTGAAGACTCACTAGACTGTGAAGCTGGTCTCCTTTCTTCATTTTCTAGATTTTGATTCTGAACTATGCTGTTTACCAGTTTGTAATGACTTGCATCTCTTAGTGTTAGTCTTCCATCATTCATCCTTCTTGCTGAGATTGCTGATCCCTTGACTTGAATAATGACATAAAAAGAAGGTTCATAAGGTGGAGTTAGCTTGTTTCTCTTGTGCTGTTTGACAAGCACATAATCTCCAACTATGAAACTATGCTCCCTGGTGTACCTGTTTTCAGCTTTTTCTTTTGTCTTTTCTTTGAAACTTCTATCTTTCTGGTTGATTTCCTCTGTTTGTTTTGTGTTGAAATATGAAGTATTTTCAAAATCCAGTCTGATTCTGACATCCCTATTCATGAGAGCTCTGTATGGTGTTAACCCTGTTGCTGGATGAGGTGTAGATCTGTAACCAATGAGGAGATCTTGTACCGCAGATTTACTGTTTTTACCCTGCATGTGAGCAATCTGTTCTGTCTTGTTCAATAACTTCATACAACTTTCAGCCTGTCCGTTAGCTCTTGGATGAAGTGGTGTGATTCTATGATGCTTGAATCCATCAACAATAGCAAACTCAGCTAGTTGTTGTGAATTAAATTGAGGTCCATTGTCTGTTTCTATCTGCCGTGGAACACCATGGGTAGCAAATATTTTTCGGAGTACTTGAATCGTCGGTTCAGACGCTGTTGATGAGACTTGCTCAACTTCTGGGTACCTGGTTCTTTTGTCAATTATCACAAGATTGTAGTGACCATCCGGGTATGGTCCTCCGAAATCCACGGATACTACTTCCCAAGGCTTGTCTGGTATTCTTGTGCTCTTCACAGGCTCTCTTGTGTGACTTTTTGTTGTCACCTGACATTCATAGCAATCTTTTATGGTTGCTTCAATCATACTGTCCATGCTTGGAAACCAGTATTTCTCTCTTAACATCTGCTTCGTCTTTGACATCCCCATATGGCCAAGAGAATGTCCAGCCTTGATTACTGTTCGCTGTAATTGTTGTGGAATTACAATCCTGTGAAGTCTGAAAATAAGTCCATTGATTACACTCAGTTCTTTCTGAATTCCATAAAACAATGTGACATCTGGGTCTCTTCCCAGTCTTCATTCAGTATTCTCTTCTTGATCTTCTGTAATTGTTCATCTTTCTCTCTTTCTTGCTTGATTCTTCCAAGTACAACTGCATGCTCTGTTTCGACGATACTTTTAACAACTTTCTCTGTGTTGTCGTTTCCTGTCACAGGTAAAGGATGACGTGAAAGGAAGTCTAATGGGTCTGCTGCGTCCCGTCCTGGCTCATAGATAAGCTCGTAGTCGATATCTTGCATATCCATGACCCAACGTTCTATTCTTGGTGGTAGTTTTATGCTGGCTCTATTAAACATGGGAATCAAGGGTTTGTGTGCAATAATTATCTTGAACTTTGGTGCTCCGAGGAGATACATTCTGAAACGTTGTTTTGCCCATCTGATAGCAAGAGCATCCTTTTCTGTTTGGCTATAACGGTTTCTGTTTCTGACATTGATCGACTGATATAGTGAACTGGCTGTGAACCTTTCTCCGTTTCTTGGAACAATCCTGCTGCCAGTCCTTCATGGTAGCTTGCTTCGACACGTACCACTATAGGTCTCCTTAGATCGAAGAACGTGACTGTGGTATTACTTGTAAGATGATCTTTGAGGTCTTTAAATGCTTGTTTCTCTGTATTTCCCCAATGGAACTTTGTGTTCTTGTGTGTCAGTTCTCTGAGTGGAGCTGTGATGATTGCATATCTTGGAATAAACTTTGAAAGGTAACCAGTCATTCCAAGAAAACTCCTTACTTCTTCCTTTGACTTTGGTGCTGTACAGTTTTTCACAGCTTTCACCTTTTCTTCTGTTGGCTTTATCTTTCCCTCAGTGAAGATGTAACCATAAAATTCAATTGTCTTGACTCCAAAGGAACACTTTTCCCTGTTTAACGTGATGCCAAAATCGCTTGCTCTTTGCAACACAGCTCTCAGAGTTTTGTCATGTTCTTCTTTGTCTCTACCTCCGATCAGGATATCATCACGTTGGTTAAGACATCTTGGGATATCTCCAAAAATCCTGTAGACCGCCTCATCGAATAGATCCTGTGATGCCTTGGCTCCAAATATCAGTCGTTTTGATCTATAGTTCCCCCATGGGGTGCTGAAAGTTGTGACTTTTCTTGAACCTTGGTCCAGTATCAGTTGCTGGTATCCCTGGCGCATGTTAAGTTTAGAAAATATGACACAATCATTGAACTTGTATATGAAGTCCTCAACCACTGGTGACTGTATGATCCTGCTTCTTTCCATACCCTTGTTTGCTACTCTCATATCAACACTAGCTCTGATCATATTTGGTGACAACTTATCCTGAGCTATGCCTTTAAACTTCGGTTTCGGTTGTACAACTAATGGTGAGCACCAACTAATTGGTTCGTCTGTAGGGACACGTTCATAGATGTCATTCTCAACACCTTGTTCTATCAATTCTTTCAGAGGTTTCTGCAAGTAAACTGAATGCCAAAAGAAACTTTGCACCATTTTGTAATGATTCTGATTGAAGAATGAAAAACGATAGAAATTTAAAACAAAGTACCTCTTATTACTCAATCATTTTTGTAAACAACAAGCGAATCCAAATTAAAGGCTGGAAACCCAGTTTTGCACTTATTTGATCTGAAGTGGGCAGGGGTCAAAATTTTGGTTGTTCAGACGTTCGTTGAAATGATGTTTTCGCAATAATTTCGTTAAAGTACTAAAATGTGCTACTTTAGTACCAGGTTTGAGCAGCCCGAGTGTTATAACTTCCAAATCTGCCATGATTAACAAAAAGGGTCAAACGTTAAATTACGTCTGCTGTCAGCAGGTTCAACTTTACATTTTGTCTGCATCAAAGCTTTTCCACTAATGGGAATGTGTGGACACAAGTCTAACTTGACAATTGACACATCTTTGAGCCGTACAAATGGTAACCAGCTTTAAGAGCTCAACAATCGCAATTAAATCTTGTTTTTGCATGCCCCTTCTGACGTTATAATTTTTTTTATAAAATTGCCATGTTTCGATGTTTAGTGACCAATATCTATCATCTTAGCAGTCGACGAGCTCTGATTAGATCTGTCCAAGTTTATAAAGTCCACGAGAACATAACAACATGCCGACCTTTGATGTTTGCTATCTCTGACGTCACTAAGAGACAACGTTGGCGGTGGTCTAACGTCACAGATATCGGCTCTCATGCAGTGAAAAAACAACTGTTTATTGTGTTTCAGGGTTGTCAGCAATCCTCATAACCTTTCAGTATAGCAGGATCAAGTTACCATTAGAAATGAAGGAACACTACCGATTCTTGTAAAAAGGGCTGTTTTTTATCAATTTTGTCAATTTTCGAAGGGGATTTGCGATATTTTTGCTATACCGTTTACTGCTTTTTAGGTGTTTTTTTCACTATTGGAGTGACAAACATTCATTATGGACAGTTATTAAACTTTTTCGTCACGTGACTCAGTTCCAGCAGAAACGTCACGTGATTATGACATTTTTGCCATTTCTACAAAAATGTATGAATATTGCTCAATTAAAAGTTTTAAATTTGAAAGTGTGGGTTTCAACTATGTCATTGCCAACTAAAATGAAAATTTAGATATGAAATCGTTTTCAAAATTTCAGTTTTAAAATTGCAAAGTTTCTTTTGGTATTCAGTGTAGTAAGGTATCTGCCTAGGTTTCTGAGCCACGGGTATCACATCAGGTTTCATTGGTAAGGAACATGGAAACTCCTTATTGTTCTTAAGATCACAAATCTTCCCAACTCCGTCGAACAAGTGTTTGAATTCTTCAATGATGTTCCCAATGTTGCTATTGTCTTTCACACTTTTCACTGTCTCTGACTTGGTTCCCTGATTGTTCTTTGCTTTGAATGATCCATCAGCTCTTATCTGCAGCATTCCAAGTTCTTCAAGAGATTTCCGTCCAATCAAAGGTGGTGACATTATACGTCCTCTAACAACAATAAATCTTGTTTCAATACTACAAGTTGGATTTTTTACTGTTGCCTTGAATTCTCCTTTAACTCTTAACCTCCCCTGCACTTGGTTAACCTTACAGTTGCTCTGTACAAGTTGTGGCTGCACTTTACATTCTCCGCGAAGTGATTCAAACTGGAATTCATCCATGATATTAACATCCGCTCCACAGTCAGGCTCCATGTGCATAGTGACATCATTAATAAGAATTGGTACTGTTTTGTTAGGACTTCCTACCTTCTTGATTACCTTGATTGATAAGTGAGACTTGAAACATTCTTCATCTGATGAATCTGTTTGTGAACTAACAGCCTCTGTTTTCTTTACATATTTCCTAGTAGTTTTACCTTGTCTTGCCTTGAAAATTTTCTTTCCCGCTCTGCACATTCTCTGGAAATGATTTTTCCTACCACACTTTCTACAAGTTTCTCCAAACGCTGGACAGTTCATCCCAGGTCTGTGTGTACCAGTTAATCCACAGTAACTACACTTCTGCTCATGTTTCTGAAATACTTTACTCCTGCTTTTATTCTTAATCTTGAACACATTTGATGTAGCCCCTTCAGGTCTCATTTCCTGTACTTGTAACCTTGTGTCTTCAACTTGTGACGCTTCAGTTATGAATTGGTCAAGATTTAATGATTTGTTAATTGCCTTTTGAATCAAACTTTGGTTTTCACTTGTTTGGATTAAATGTTCAAGAATCCGTTCATCCAATGAATTTCCAAATTCGCAATCTTGTGCTTTTTCTCTTAGTCTAGCTGCATAGGATGTAGTAGTTTCATTTGAGTTTGGTTTCATTTTGAAGAATAAATACCTGGCATGGTGCTTGTTTTTCCTTGGAGTGAAGTAATCATTCAGTTTCTTTCTGAGTTTCTCATAATTGTCCAACGCTGCATCTTCTGGGTTTGGTAGACTCTTCTCTAATCTTGCAATTTCTCTTCCACCGTAGATGATAAGGGCATCTTTCTTGTCTTCGACACTCGTAATCCGAAAATATCGAAATTCCCTTTCAATTCCTTCTAACCATTCGTCCAAGGCTCTGCCGTTGGTTATCTGGTCGTTACCTGGTATAAATGGTGAACTCTTGAGTGTCTTGTTCTGAACTGTTATGGTTGTAGCCGCCGGTTCTGTCTCCGCCATTTTCTATGACACGTGCGTCGAGCGTTCCACCTTGGTGACCACACACAAGCAGTGTCAGTTATCACGAACTCTCGCTAAATGTTATTGACAGTTCACGTTAAGAATATTCTTATTCACTTATTCTACCTTTTATACTCGTCGCCAATGTCGCATCGGTCGTCTCGTCATGCATACGACCCTCGTCCAAAGACAAAACGACACGGTCATAGATTCTGAAGAGTGACATTTATTTTAGAGTTCTCTCCCTTGGACCACTCGCTGCACTGAGGGGCGTGGCTGGTATAATTTAGTGTTGTTACACATTGCTGTTTGGATTATTGCTTTGGGGTCCAGAGACCCCAAAGTTATGTTACATTTGATATGGAAAACTAATGGCAGAAGTTTCTCTCTATATTACTTCAACTTGGAAACTTCAAAGAGAAGTTTCAGCCAATGATATTTGTTTTAAGCATATCCTGGTATTTCGAACGACCAATGGACAGAGCTGTAGCAAATTTATACCCCCGTGACCATGTGGGTAGTATGAAATAATTGGCAAGCTTTAATTCGGAAACTGATTATTATAATAATGTTATGATGTAAAATATATGGTATATTTTCAACAATATATGGATGAGTGTTTACACCCTTAATAAATAAAAACATTCATATGCATGTGAGCTGTTTTGTAGTTATTCGGTGTATTTTTTTGCATTCCACATTCGGAAACGACATTCCATTTTTGTATCATCACGTTTTGAATTATTTATTTACAATTAAAGGTGTCTTTTGAAGAAAGTATCGACATAGGGCCTGAATTATGATAAAATATTCTTAACTGTGATCCTAAAACATAATGAAAATTATGAACTTGTATAGCTGAGATCATTTCTAAATTTATCAGCAACTTTCGGCTGTAATTCGATCACCACTCAATTAAGGAAACTTATTCTTGCAACATGCAATTAACCTGAAAGTCAATGGGAAATTCGTCGGGTTTAAACTAAATTTGCGGGTATTGGAAAACAATGGACCCCGGAAAGTTTACTAGCGCAACTATATATCTTCTAAATAATCACTGCATGGCTCTTGTATTAAACTCACCGTCAGCTATCTTTTAAAGCAACATAGATTTGAATTACCGTATTAATGTTTTAAAATGTATATCATATCATTGAGATAGGAGACGTACGAATGAGATGTTTTACTCGCTTGTGGTTTTACTATATACATAGTGTACTGATAACTATCCAAACAAAGAGCAAAGAACATGCGTCTCTGATTGGAACAATTTATCCAAGTAAAAGTCCCCGTCCCGTCCTCCCTAACCTAAATCTCCAGGTTATATATAGTGATACATAACCGGGTGCCCCAAAGCTTGCCTTTTTAAAGGCTTTTCTTGTTACGAGATGTGTTTAATTGGATGTGAACGTACTCGACCGTTTGGTCAATATTTTCTTGTATGGCACTAACAACCATTTTCTCTCAGATTCCGGTAGAATAAGTTTTGTCATCTTATTGTCGAATGGCTCTTCAAGATCACATGTCTATTTAGAAGCAGTTTTGACTTCGGCTTCTATTTGAGACCGAGCGTCGTTTCTTGGAATTACGGTTCTTGTGTTCCCTCGGCTCACATTCACTCGGGGCACGGGGCTTTGTAAATTGTATCCTTAACCATTTCAAACAATCGTTATGTTTACATTGAGAAAACAAATAATATGACTTTAAAGAAAATAGATAGACGGATATAGTTGATTGTAGTTTCACGTGTTAAGAATAGGAACACAAATATAACAAGACATTTATAAATGACATCAAATAAATTAAACAACCGGCCAATATTTTGCCTATGAGATACTGAATTTTATAAACCTGTACACAATATACGAAATAAATATTTGTAAAACATCAGTAGTACACAATTAAGATATCAGACATACATGTACATTTCCAACATTGATATATCATATGATAAGACACCGTACGATGCTCAGGGATGCTCTTTTGTTAATTTACTTTTCAACAAGAATAAATGTTGTGAATTACTTTATTTTTGCAGTTATTAAACAAAGATATCGATCTTTGGATCACATTTATAGATTATGAATTATATAAGTTAATTCTGTTATTTGTTCTCACGACTTGCGTAAGGTTTATGAGGCAGAAATCAATACCTCACTCTGACCTTTTAGAAAAGAATGATATTTATTAGGGCTGAGTATCATGGGAAATCTCCCGATTCGATATGTATCATTATTCGGACAGGCGATACAGAATGTATCACGATACATTGTTTAAGTATAACTTCGTGCATTTTTTGTGAAATATTCAAGATGGTGGAAATTTTGTGTTACGAGATGATCGAAAATCGAAGATTAAAACGTTGGTTTTTTTCTTCAAAAACAGTTATTTATGAATCAGATTGCTTAATGCTTACTGTAGTTACAGTAACTGCACAACACTAGCTGGTTTTATAGTGTTCACTTAGTTTTTCTTTTCATTTTTAGGTAAGTGAAATCTATTTTTAAGCTACGATTGTATCGTAGGTATCGATGAATCGTTACAGCCCTGATATTTATCATTGAACATAGAAAAATGCACTTGACATATGTGCATCATTTAGATAAAACGTTGTAGAATGTAAAACAACAGACATTTTTATAACTTCTGATAATTTTCAGATAAGAAATTAGTGAGCAAATCTTGCCAAGTTCCTGCTTATGTCGATCACTTTATTGATAATTATCATTAATAACGAATTAAGCATGGTTATTCTATGGCATCTGAGTATTCAATTAGCATTCCTTTCCTTCAATTATTAAAATGTTCAGTATTTATCAAATTTGACCATTATTAATTACCACGGAATATACACAATTATATTAAAAATTGGTTGTGCAAGAAATGAAAAAAAAAATTAATTGTAAACGGCTAGATTAGGAATATGTACAAAGTTGGACAACCTTGAAATAATCCTGGAAATAATGGATGACATATTTTATCAAGTATTGACTGTAACTTCACTATTTTATTGTACACAATGTAAGCATGACCTTCCATTTGATCTTCAGATTTCATGCAGTACTTATATCGATATCGCGATGAAATAATTCATGCCGATTAAGGCCTTACAGTTTGTTACCCCAAGTCTGAAAGAACTGACTCGAATGCGTACCTTTTTCGAAATATATATGATATATAAACTTAGTTCGGATTTTTAATAATGTCGAGAAATATGCATTATCTGTGCAGTATTTATATAATAAAACATAATGAAAGACATCATACTTCTACACATGAATGAATACAACTGATGCATTTAGCTTGTTTCAATAAATTATATGACTGACAAAAATAGCCTGTAAGTAGCTAGGTCTTAAAGGCATAGAACCATCTCATTTCACCAGTTAATCAGTCGATATATCTACATTCATGATAACAAAGACAACTTGTGCAAGAGCCGCTCTACACACTCCTAAGAAATAAGGACATTCAGTGTATAAAGGTGCAGGAAACACACATTCGTCTGGATAGATAACATGCCGTATTTATATTTCATGTAATCGACACTGCTCTATTCAACGACGACATGCACGACTTGTCACAGAAATGCTCAAGAGGGGCATGTTTATTTCAACTACAGCCCAACTCGAGCGTGACGTTGTAAGTAACAATACTCCAAGGAATATAAGCAAAAGGGAAGTTTCTACCACGAAGGTTCACACTCGTGTGTAACGACTGTCATGCATGACGTGAGACACATGGTCTCGTTACGGATGTGTCACATTAACAGGTGTTTTAGGTAACACTAGTTAGAAAACACTGGTGTATAACTTCAAATATATCATTTCAATGGCGGACCGAGTTCTGTACACCGTGGTGATCACCTTGCTTCTATACCTACAAGGTAAGACTCGTGGTGTATCGCTTCATGTGTAGATGTCAAGAAGGGCATCGATCATATTATACTATTATTCAAGTGTTTATAATGTTTGGCTTCGAATATTGAACATTTATCACCTACATTAGGTAATATTTACCATTAAGAACGAGTTAATATATTTCGTTCTTTCGTTATGGTTCATATCTTATTTATGAAATGCATGTCATGGCCCGGATCTTTCACGTTGTTCTTTGGCGAGTAAGAATGTCTTCTCCTCGATCAGGGCCAGGGTTGAAAGAAACTGAACCATTGTCATGTATATACTATTTTTGTGGTCGCGTATCATAACAAGGAAGTGAATGTGTTCTATATAGATTTTCTTTTGTTGGTTTTGTATCGTTTGCAAAGGGATTCATGTTTCACTTAGACAACCCAATCAAGCTGAATAAACGAAGGTTGATGAGTTAGGTCAAAGAAGCTCTCAATCCTTAAAGGTTATAGAATCATAGAATCAATTGTTGTAATTACTAGTAAACTATTACACATTCAACAAATTTAGTTCAAATGATAACAATATCAACGTTCGATTCAAGAGTTAATGTGATGTTAATGAAAAACAAAGAAGCGTAACGTTATATGTATGCAAGATTTCAGCAGATGGTCACTCTTATACTACTGAAGGAAAAATAATTCTTACTTGACCGCTGTGAATGTCTACAATACACACGCATATAAATTAGAAATATTGTGAAATATTTTTCGAGTTTCCAGGCAGAATGACTTTAATTCATACGAGACATTTTTCATACAAGAAAGACCGAGATCACTGAAACACATACCAACCGAAACGAGGCTTTAGAAGAATATTTTATTAACTTAAAAACATGCACTGCTCCTTTCAAGTGAATTGATGTTTATTAATTGTCTTATGATTGATTATATACACTGATTATTAATGAAAGTGTACAGTTTCAATGATGCATGTGATTCATGTTGGTTGACACTCTCATAAACGTAAAATAGATGTGTTGTCTAATCACGAATGTCTAATCATAGACAACGAGCACGTGCGAGTAAGGTATCTAACGTAGTATTTGAAGGATTTCCAAGTGTTCAATATCTTAAAATCAACATACCTTTCAGTAAAACCTTAACAATACGTCTTTCCCTTTTAACATATTTTTTTTCAAAAACGAAAGACTACACGAACATTGTATGTTGATATATCTGTTTCGTTTGAATATGCAATATGCAATTTATATTAACAATTGAATGAACACTTCTTAACTAAAGATGACAATTTTTATAACAAGCTGGTTTTGAAATCATATCATGTATTGAGTAAAATTCAATGTACAATCAAAAGGTTCTATGACAATAAAACACCAAAGTGACTAACGTTCCAATTGCGGTTTCAAGAAAAAATATTTTAAGCCTTTTTTAAATGTTCCAGTTTGTTTAGCATCGTCTGTTAAAATAGAACGAAGAGTTCTTTAGAGTCAGGAAGATGAAAATGACAATTTAACTTAGATAAGACAAAATTGATTTTTTTTGGGGGGGTTACACGACATCCAGCAATTCGTTCTTATAATGGTTAATTGCATTTTAACATGATATTAAAGATATTTAACTATATGTTCAATGATTAATTTAGATCAACAGCTTAGCCTAACATACGGTTTGCACACCGACAGAAAGGGCCAATCTACCAAGTTCACAATACATCATAACTAATCGGGTTATCAGTTTTACAGGTGAACGTTTTTGAAAAACAAATTTTACTAACATTTTGCATTTTAAGTATTACCAAATGCGTGGTCCTAGGAATTTTGATGGATACTTTACATCTTGTTTTATGAAAAATAACACCAAACCGATATAAAAGAATAATGATATTTCAAATAAACGTCACAAACATTAGTAAGTGTCAATCTATAATCATCTATCAGAACTTAAGGATAGCAAATCAGCTATTGGAATGTCTCAATGGAAGTTATCAAAATAAAGATGAAACATTAAAGGAACCTTTGGCTGGATGGCTTCCTCGATAATTGACCATCGCCGAGGAGATCGTTACGTAATGGATTTTGCGAGTAACAAGATCACGTGATTCAGACTGGGCGCCGGGCAAGCGACGCGGGCGAGACCTTGACTGGGGATTCCCCTTATTGACACGCGATCACTGATTGGCTGTTACATTCTCTTGTTGTGATTCAAATGTTGTTGAAAAGTTCTTGTTATCTTGTTGTTTTTGAGGATGAATTCCATGCCTTTTTAAATGCCCACTGTATAATGAGAAGAGAGACGAACTTTTTAGGAAAAAAGCCCAGATATTTTCTAATTTTACTAGTTTTACCGATGCTTTAAAGTTTTACGTTCTTTTTAGTGACTGTAATATTGTTTTACACACTGCCAGGACCTGCAATCTTATCTTATCAAAACGCCGTCATCTTTTATATTCGTAATTTTACGCTCTTACTTTTATGGTTCTCTACAATATTATCTCCTTTCAACTTATGTACAGTTTTATATTTATTTTATGCATATGAATATATTTTGCTTTTAGTCTCTCATAAATCACCAAGTGATTGGTTGTGTACTTTTAACCGCATCCGTGCATTTTATTGCATTTTCTATGTAAATATAAAATGAATGTACACAAGTGAGACTTTATTAAAAAAAACTTGTCTGTTTGTCTGTCTGTTTAAAAAAGAATAATTTTTGTCTGGTGTGTGACCGTGGCATTTTAAAAACAGTGTATTCACATATCCTTTATGTCAATCGTACAATATGAAGATAATCAATTATAAAACATCTTTTCAATTACCATTTCACATCATTCGATGGTTTATACTAGGATATGACGCATTAAAGCAAATATTTATAGGTACATTGAAGACGACCGGATATCTGGCATTTGAAGTTGTGTATTATAGAGCCGGATGTCACAGACAATAGGTGTTTTGTGTCAGTTTATTGCCGTCTTGTGACTCTTGCAGCGTTTCGTAACAGGTCACTGATTACGCCATCGGGTCTTCTTTAGTGGATAATGGATGTGTATAAGACAATTTCCGCTAATTAAATGTTATTTACTTCGCCGACTGAAGCTGAAAAACAATATATCTGACCAATCAGTAAGTGAATTCAAGTTTTATCGTCCGGAACAAATTCCTAAACTGGAACATTATACAGAATGAAAATCGATAAAGTAAGCAGGTTCCTTATTTTCATTATAAAACATTTCTTAAATGCTACCGATATGCTCAAATGTATATTTTTTTTCATCACAGACATAAGTAATAAAGTACTCTATGTTGCAAGGTTACAAGTAAAGCAAAACATTAAATATCATGAGAAGTATGTAAACAACGTTGCTGTTGTTGTTGTTGGTTTGAAGTCTATCGTTGGGTGATGTCGCCGACTCGGGGCGTATACCTTATTTATTGTCAATGAATAGGGGGAGAAAATTTAGAATAGGTCATAGACACCCAAGTATAGTTGACAAAAGTTCAAAAGTGGTGACAATTTTATTTGATTAGGAATTGGGAATAGAAAAGGAGAAAGGGTATATAAATTTAAAAATTAGATGATATAAAGAAAATATTATATGTTAAGTAATGAATAAAGTTCGTGATCTATAAGTTTGAAAAAGTTTTCAAATCGGGTTGAAGTTTCACACTTTGTTGTGTTTGTGTCGAGTTTATGAATCGTGTAAAGACATTAAAAAAAGCCTAATAAGCCCGTTTTTTGTTTTACTGTTTGAAACAAAATATTGTTAAACCAATCACCTTTTGCTCATAATAACTGTCGAGACAACTGATAAGAAGAAAGGTAAGAGGTTTAAAAAGATAAAGCAAATTTGTGTAATAAATTGAACAGCATGGAATAACACTATATTTTAAAGTACCATGAATTAAGACATCCGGACATCTGCCATTTGAAGTTGTGTATTATGAAGACGGATATTACAGATAACAGGTGTCAGTTTATTGATGTCCAGTGACTCTAGTCATGTGTCGTAACAAGTCATATAACTGTCGGGTTGCTTTTTGATGGCGCCATCATGTCTGGTTGAGTGGACAATAGATGTGTTCAAGGCAATTGCCGCCAATTAAATGTTATTTCCTTCGCCGACAGAATGTCTAGCTTAATAAACCAAATGAAGATGTAGAACAAATATCTGTCTGATGAAATGCAGTAACCGAATGAAAGTTCCATTGTCCGGAACACATTTTTATAATTGATTTCCAATATGGTACCGATATGCTCACATGCATTGTTTTGGACAACATATTCATAAGTATTAGTACTGAATGTTGCAGTTTTAAGTAAAACATTATGCAAAGTATGAAACCCGCATACGGTTGAACATATCGCGCTTGTACGGCAAGTAGTGGCGAGTTGCGCAAAGCAAACAGCGCTGAGTAGGGATGACGCTGATTGAGATTCCCGACTCGCTGTGACCTAATTAATTTTCGCTTTGCAGTGTTTTATTCCGAGCCGTGACCATCTTTAATGAATACTGAAATCGTATCTAGGTGTCGCGTATTACACTGTACCGACTAACGTAATGTATGCTCCCTAGAGCAGCGGATGTTAACAAGCGCTCCCCTGGACAATGTATCTTGGGATTGATCTGTAATGGCCGAAAGGCAGTGTTTATTTTGTGTGAATTAAAAACATAAAATTTATCTCTTCTCAAGTCTGTCAAACCCCAATACACCACATAATTGGCGACGAGGGTCTTGGAAACATATTCAGACATGGCTGCTTACGGTATTTAAAATGACTGAATTTAACAGCGATGCTGAATCTTGGGTTGCGTACAGCGAGAGGTTGTCTGCTTATTTCGACGCAAACGAAATCACGCTTCGTGAACAGACGAGAGCCTTTCTCATCAGTGAGATTAGATCCAAAACGTATGGACTTCATCGAAGTTTAGTTTCGCCTGACAAACCTAAAGACAAGTCTTTTACGAACTGATTACAGTGCTTGAAAATCACTACGATCCGAAACCCTCGGCGATCATACAACGGTTCAAATTTAACACGTGTTCACGACGTCCTGATCAGTCGATTTCTGTCTACGTTGCTGAACTTCGTAGCATTGTTGAGCACTGTGAATATGGAACTGAGGTGGAAAACATGCTTCGAGACAGATTGGTGTGTGGTGTTTCAGACGACCGTATACAGAGACGACTACTGTCAGAACCTACTCTTCACTACAAGAAGGCTTTTGAAATAGCACAAGGCATTGAATCTGCCTCAAGGAATATTACAGATATTCAACAGGCATCACGTAAGGGGGAAAGTGTGCATCATGTGTCAAATACTTTTCGTGGACGCAGAAAACAGAACAATAAACAGTTTCAGAAAGGAGGGAAAGTGTCTGGACATAAATCAGAGACTAGCAATTCTAGTAGGGATGACAAACCAGGTGACAAACCATGTTACAGATGTGGAGTCATAGATCATGTGCCAGATAAGTGCAAGTTTCGCGATGAAATGTGCAGGTGTTGTCATTTGAAAGGTCACATTTTGAAAATGTGTCGTAGACGCAATCGCTCAAGACATCATCAGACAAACGTTGTTGATGAAGACTGTGTAGACTTTTGTTCATCAGAATATGAACTGTACCATGTTGGCGAACATGATCCATCTGTACCACCATATTTTGTTACTATGGCAATCAACGGTGCAGTGCAGTTACAGATTGACACCGGTGCAACCTTCACCCTCATGACAAAGTCATACTGTGATAAAGTATGGTCATCGAATTCTCCTGTCATACAGAAGACTTCCAGAGTTCTTCGCTCATACACTGGCGAAAAACTGAAGATGGTAGGTGCCATAGAAGTGGACATTAAGTACGGTGACCAGACCGTCCAGTCATCAATTCTCATTGTGGATGAGAACAGACCAAGTTTACTTGGAAGAGACTTGATCAATCGACTTAAGCTTGATTGGAGTGAAGTTGAGACAAAACCAGAAATATGTGAACTCAGTCAACCTGCCACTTTGGAACAGACTCTTGAGAAACACTCAGATGTGTTCAGTGGTGGAATCGGTGAAATTAAAGGCGCATTCGCAACAATCAACGTTGATCCAAACGCCAAACCCAAATTTTACAAGGCACGCCCAGTCCCTTACGCACTTAAGAAGAAAGTCGATGATGAACTAGATAGACTATTAGGCGACCGCATTATTGAACCAGTTCAATTCTCGGAGTGGGCCACACCCATAGTGCCTGTGTTGAAGGGTAACGGTAGGATCAGAATCTGCGGAGACTACAAGACCACAGTCAACCAAGTTTCCACTTTGGATCAATATCCAATTCCGAAGATCGAAGATCTATATGCGCTGAACTCTCAGGTGGACAAACTTTCACTAAGATTGATATTGCCAGTGCGTACCTTCAGTTGCCGCTTGATGAAACTTCAAAGAAGTTTACAACCATAAACACACACCGCTGACTATTTAGGTACAATAGATGCCGTTTGGTATCTCCTCTTCTCCAGGCATATTTCAGAGATATGTTGACAACTTACTGGAAGGTGCTCCGATGTCGTGTGGTTACCAAGACGACATAATCATATCAGGGAAAGACAACTCTGATCACGTGCGGAATGTTAACACAGTTTCAGAAAAACTGTCTGCGGCAGGAATTCAGGCTAACAAGGGAAAGTGTGTTTTCCAAGCTGAGGAAAGGACCTACTTGGGTCATCGGATAAGTGCAGAAGGACTGCATCCTGCATGGGGTCATGAGCAGAGAGAAGCTTTTCGTGAATCAAAAGAACTCTTGAACTCATCACAGCTGCTTGTTCACTACGATTCCAACAGGGAGCTAGCATTAGCGACCGACGCCTCACAGTATGGCGTAGGGGCTGTTCTGTCACATGTGATGGAAGACGGTACACAGAGACCCATCTCCTTCGCATCTCGAACGCTCAACCCAGCCGAGCGTAACTATTCTCAGATTGAGAAAGAGGCTCTGTCCGTGATCTTCGGAAGTTCAATATCAGCAATAATCACCAACCCCTGGAAACACTCTTCAGTGAGAAGAAAGGTGTTACTCCTACTGCTTCGGGTCGGATCCAGAGATGGTCTTTGATACTATCTGCATACGACTATTCGTTGCGTTACACACCAGGTAACAAGATGAATCATGCCGACGCCATGAGCAGGTTGCCACTGCCAGATCAGGCAGCATCAGTGCCCATACCTCAAGAGACTATAGCAGTTGTGAGCTTTCTTGACGCAACACCAGTTAGTGCTGTGGACGTAGAAAGGTGGACCCAGAAGGATCCCGTTCTCTCCCGCGTGAAAAGGTTCATTACACACGGCTGGATTCATTCCAAGGAACCCGAGTTACAACCGTATCTGACCAGACAGGCTGAACTTAGTGTACAGGGAGGAATCATCCTGTGGGGTGCACGAGTTGTTGTGCCGCCACAAGGTCAACAGAAAGTTCTCAACATGTTACATGATGGACATCCAGGCATTGTTCGTATGAAAATGCTGTCACGCAGTTATGTTTGGTGGCCAAAGTTGGACTGCGACATCGAATCAAAAGTACATGAGTGTGAGAACTGTCAAATCAACTCAAAAGCTACAACTCCAGTGCCTATGTATCCCTGGGAGTACCCGCAGAATCCGTGGACGAGGATACACATTGACTATGCGGGACCTTTCTAGAACAAGATGTTTCTGCTCATAGTGGATGCATACTCAAAGTGGTTGGATGTACACGTCTTCAACTTCCAAAGTTACCGTTGAGATGCTTGAAAGGACTTTTGCGACACACGGACTTCCAGTCACCGTAGTGTCTGATAACGGCACTGCCTTCACGAGCAGTGAATTCAAGCAGTTTGTGAACAAACATGGAATAGAGCATGTGTTCACACCACCTTATCATCCAGGCTCCAACGGTATGGCGGAACGTTGTGTACAAACATTCAAGGAAGCCATGAGAAAGATGGGAGACTCATCTTTGTCGGTAGAATCCAAGGTTTCCAAGTTTTTGTTCCGATACAGATCGACTCCTCATACTACCACAGGTAAATCACCTGCTGAAATCATGTTCTCCAGGAAAACGAGAACTCATCTAGATCTGTGCCATCCTGATGAACGATCACGCGTTACCAAGGCACAGCAAAAACAGAAACTTCAACATGATGGTCACTCCAAGGACAAACCATGGCCAATATCTGTTGGCGATGCAGTATGCATTACCAACTTCGGGCGAGGTCCTCCGTGGATTCCCGGTATCGTGGTGGTGAAATCAAACGACTCATTGTGTGAAGTGAGACTGTCAGACGGACGGCTAATGCGGCGTCACTTGGATCATGTCAAACGTCGATATGCTGAAGAGACTGTTACTCCAATGGTTGACTTACCAGACCCACCTATCTCAAACACAACTGTGTCTATCAGCAACGACAAAGTTGACATTCCTTCTTCATCTGTTCCGAGCGCTTCTCCAGCTCTCGGCACAACAGTGGACACGTCCCAACCTGTGTTGAGACGATCATCGCGCAGTGTCAAAACACCTGTGCGACTGGACTTTTGAACTCAGAGACTGAACATCTAACGAAGCAATAAGTGCTTAATCGCGTTTTGACGTTAAAGTGACAATTTCAGTTCATTTTTATATGGTTATAGGCTAAGCAAGCCCAACAGAGACTTTAAGTACATTAATAACGTTTTAACTCTTAAAGGAGTTCTTCAGAGATATTCATTTAGCATTGTGTGCTTTTCAGTTGACTTTTAAAGTTTTGCATATTAGCAACAATCTTAAATGAGGAGGAATGTCGCGTATTACACTGTACCGACTAACGTAATGTATGCTCCCTAGAGCAGCGGATGTAAACAAGCGCTCCCCTGGACAATGTATCTTGGGATTGATCTGTAATGGCCGAAAGGCACGTTTATTTTGTGTGAATTAAAAACATAAAATTTATCTCTTCTGAAGTCTGTCAAATCCCAATACACCACATTAGGGATCTTAAGTTTTGGCGACCCTGGTTATCTCAAGTAATATGTTTCAGCACTAAATGCTCAAAATCCATGGGATTGCGACTTCGAAGACGGATTCTGTGAGTGGTCAACCGGACCCGATTCGGACGGAAACTGGACACGAAGCCTGGTGAAATCAAGCACACCCAAAACTGGACCTTCCACTGGACACACGCTGGACATCAGCAGTAAGAGTCTCTTATTCAGGATACTACTAGGTCAACTACTACTACTACTACTACTACTACTACTACTACTACTACTCCTACTACTACTACTACTACTACTACTACTACTGCTATTGCTACTGCTACCGCTACCACCACCACTACCACCACTAGTGGTAGTAGTAGTAGTAGTAGTAGTATTAATACTTCTACTACTACTACTAGTACTACTCATACAATTGATACAATTACTACTATTAATACTACTAATACTACTACTGATGCTTATACTAGTACTACTGCTACTACCACCACTACTACTACTGCTACCACAAATACTACAACTACTACTACTACTGATGCTACTACTAGTACTACTATTACTACTACCACTACTACTACTACCACTACCACTACCGCAACTGCTACTGCTACTACTTATACAACTACTACTACTACTACTACTTATACTACTGCTACTGCTACTGCTACTACTACTGCTACTACTACTACTTTTACTACTTTAAAGGATGATTATAGGCTTTATTCTATCCTTATGATGCTAAAGGTTAAAAGTAAGAAAGCAGTACCGTTTATATAATCTATAACTGTCTTTTGGTATCAAGGGACCAATAATCAAAGCTCGGTATGTCGCAGGTTATTTTTCGATTCTAATAATTTGGTCTCTGAACCTTGATTTAGAATAGAAATAATTTAATTAAAACCAGTTATGGTATTTAAACGAATAATGACATATTGGGCTACCATTCATTTCAATTGCATTCAGAATTGCAATGCAGTGCGAAACGTTAAATATGGATAAGCCATCACGTATTCGACATCACTGATATTTTGTTATGGTTTCAGACTATTACATATATCTCTATGCACGGGACTTCCGGGACGACAACGGATTGATTGAGCCAGGAAAGTCCTGTGTTTTGGATTGTCCGGACTTCGACACAGGGTCTGACGGAGGCTGCTTCCGCTTCTGGTACCACATGAACGGGACAGGGATAGGGAGCCTCGCTTTCGTTTTGAGACAAGGAACAACTTCCGGTTCTCCGATGTTTCAAAGAGATGGAGACCAGGGTCCAGATTGGAAATGTGGGACATTTGCTATTGATGCA
Source organism: Steromphala cineraria (assembly GCA_916613615.1). Lineage (NCBI taxonomy): Eukaryota > Metazoa > Mollusca > Gastropoda > Trochida > Trochidae > Steromphala > Steromphala cineraria. Next base: position 84,096,995 of record OU744722.1, read on the forward strand.
AATCAAACGAATTTGATAGTAAGTGGAGAAGTAATGTGTGGAATTGAAAGCTTGAATTGAAGTAAATGCTATGAGATTTTACAAGCGCTTCCTCGGTATTGATTTGGTTTTATCGTCAATGTAGGCCTTCAACATTTCTTGGTACATAGCCACTGAGATATCTTCAGACATAGATGTTTGTCTTTTATTTATTGGGCCTGTTACGAGTACGATAAGGTATTTGATCGTGTCAGGACAGTGATAGGGCCGTCGTAAGGAGAAATCTCACAACCTCGTGTCAACGCAAGGTGATAAAGCCTGCTGGAGTTTGTTTAAACGTTTACATATCCAAATGATCGGCAGATTACCTTGAATACAGTCTAACCAAATATTTTAACAACAATGTATTAAATAACTAAGATTGCAACCATTTCTGAAAATAAATTATTATTCTTTATCGATGAGCATTTGACCTTTCGTCTTGAGTTGTCCCTGATGAACACTAGTCAGTTTATTGCAGATACAGATAACAGCAACGACGGGCGACAATGTCCAAGGCGACATCGCTCTAGACGACTTCAAGTTCTACCATAAGCAGTGTGACCAGATTCCGGACAGTAAGTTCTGGTTCAATTCATATCAGACAGTGTAACCAGATTCCGGACAGTAAGTTCTGGTTCAATTCATATCAGACAGTGTAACCAGATTCCGGACAGTAAGTTCTGGTTCAATTCATATCAGACAGTGTGACCAGATTCCGGACGGTGAGTTCTGGTTCAATTCATATCAGACAGTGTAACCAGATTCCGGACAGTAAGTTCTGGTTCAATTCATATCAGACAGTGTAACCAGATTCCGGACAGTAAGTTCTGGTTCAATTCATATCAGACAGTGTAACCAGATTCCGGACAGTAAGTTCTGGTTCAATTCATATCAGACAGTGTAACCAGATTCCGGACAGTAAGTTCTGGTTCAATTCATATCAGACAGTGTGCTGTGGTATCGTGCAGTAAGCTTAAGTTCATAAAAAGGCAGTGTCATCTGATTGAGAAAAGTAAGTTCAAGTTAAGTCAAGACACTCCCCAGATATGTGTTACCTGTAAGTATATGCTGTCTGACTCTGACGATGCTCTCTCTAAAACAACTGGAACCGAAAGGTTCACGAATCATTTGCATCTAGTATTATACCCCAAAATAAAATGACGTGCTTGTAAGCACAATCAATTTGGGGATCTACAGAAATACGTTGTCACAACGTCAGAAACTACGTAATGACAACCAAAGGCTAGGGTTAGCTAGGGTTATACTTAACTACAGTGTTTTATCGTATAATTGGGGATTTGATTCGCCTACTTGGTCACATGACAGCATTGATGTCAATCGATGGCAAACGGTGTGAAACTGTGTTGAAAGAACAATCAAAATCAAACACCTCAAATTGATACGAACAGTTGGTGTTGGCCTCGACCTCCGTACCTTGTTGCTTGTATGTTTAATGTTATACAATGTTCTCACTTCTTTACAGCCTGTAACACTGGCCTCACGCCAACGGAGAGCCTACCTATCATATCCTCCTCCACAGTAACCACCATAGACACTACAACTCCCGGAACAACATCAACAACATTACAACTAACAACAACAACCGGACAGGCTCCAGGTTAGATTGTTGCGATATCGTATTTAATGGATTTGCTATTGTTGGGTAACTGGTAACTTTACAATACGGATTTTTTTCATTGAAATATTTAGGGTATAACGTTATTTGAACCATTTCACAGGTTCCTTGAAATATATATCTCATTGTTACCCGTCTCGACTTTTTTTCGAAGGCCGTGGGCATACACCTTGGTACAGAATCGAAAATAAGGAAGCTGATATTATTTTAAAGCCATTCTGTTTACACGACTGAAAATTACAAAACCTTTACATTTTCTATACGTGACATTGAGATGATTGCCTCTGGGGAGTATTAACTATTAACATACACCTTGATCTAATAAAACTGAAGCTACAGGTGTCATTCTCTGTTTTGACGTTTATATCATTGTAACAAATTCGATTTTAAAACCGTTAACCGTTCATGTGACTCTGAGTCTCTGACTGCCAGGCTTTTTACCCAATGCCCTCACGCAAAAAAATTGTTACTGAGGCATCCATGCCAATCTATGTAATTCTTAGTGGAGAATGCTATGATGTCTACCATTTTACCATTTTGTGTTAAAATATTAAGGATTGTCCCTCGAATTCAACCATTTCCTCTCATTTCAGTGAGAATTATTTTTCCCTGTGACACGGTGAGTTTATTGTAAGTATTGTCAATAGTCTTCTGTTTTTCAAAGCCTACTTTATGTTTCCAGATGATTCCTGGATTATTTACGTTGCGATTGTTCCCCTAGCTATAGCTATCGTAGGAGGCGTCATCGCTTTCTGTGTTTACAAGTTGAGGTAAATTTGTTTTCTCATTTTAAATTTTTCATTTATTTTGATGGAAGAATTATGTTTTTCTGACAGATTTCATGGCGTTGTTATTTGTTTACCACGTTCAAACTGTTTGACAATTCCTATTATTATTTTTCATTCTAATTTGATAAAGTATCTGGTATTGTTATGTGGTGAATATACAGAGAGAGACAGATTTTTAGAGGAAATGTTATTTGATAGAATAAAGGCAGTCATTAAGACAGAACAAACAAAAGGAAAGTTAGTAATATTGGGAAATAGGAAGGAGACAATAGACATGTATTATTAAGCTAGATAATGTATTGGACAAGGAAATGGACATAGAAATAGACTGACAAAATGCATTTACTGGCTACAACAATGGCAGTTATAACTGATGTCCTGTCAGTCGGACAGCGGGCGGAAGGAAGATTTAAGGGGATGTTTGACTCAATATATTTTGGGTTAATGATCGATCGAGTTAGGTTGATATGGCATGCAATATTAAGAAGATAAGTGGATTGCAGGATCGACAAGAGTCAGGTTGTTGGTCAGAAAACATTTATAGTAATTAAAAGATATGATTAAGGTAAAAGGGTGGAAAGTTTTGATGAGAAGGGAACTTAGAAATATTTAAATGTGAACTATGACCTGTGCAGGGATTGGTAGATTTGAGTACCGCCTTGTAGAATGAGTGACAGTTGGGTACAACAAAAGGTAGCTGCACAGTAGTTTTAGGAAGTTAGATCAGGGAATCTCAGAAGTACCAACAACTTAACCCTTGGCAGGCGGCTTCGGCTAGGCCGGGAGCAGCTTCTTAGAGGGAACCGTTTGGGTATCGTATGGCATGTTTTATGGTAGTATGGGGGTTAGGTAGGGAATAAGGAATAAGAATGTATTTTTTTAAGGATTAGATTTAAGTCAAGCATTCAGGGGTTAAGTTAAGCAGGTTAAATCGTACCAATAGAAGGAAATGTATTGATTATAAAATGATTGTGTAATTTGCTTTAAATGTATTTGAAATAAAAGGTAAAAACATTGTATGAGTTTTTCATATTAGTAGCAAGCGTGTAAAATATACATCCCATGATAAAGTTGAAGTAAGGTACATAAACACGTTAATATGACAGTATATATTATCTGAGTTTTGACTTCTGGATTGAAATCATGGAAGGAAGAAGTCTGTATCTCGGTACTTAAAACCCCGGAAAGAGGTCTATTAAAATCAAATTGTTTATCGATGGCGTTTTCTGAATTTGTTTTAATCATTTTCTGATGTATTCTTTTTAACATTCATTGATGATTATTAATTTCTGTGTTGCTTTTCTCCATTTGAAATCTGTTGCAGTGTCATATTTTCTATCCGTTGTAGGAAGAAGCCACCAGTACCAAACATTCCGGATGACGACATAGAGACCCCCCATGAGTCTGTGATAGAGGACGAGCCTGAAGAATACGCCGATATTGATGAGATGAAGATGAACGAGTTCACTGATAGCGGGGGATACACTCTACCGTCGAATAATGGCTTCACACCCTCAAATAACAACAACAGTAAGGCTCCCGACAATGGTTCAACAAACTACTTGAAAATGAGCACGAAAGCAAACGAAGCGCACGTAAAAGATGAGGAAACGTCCTCCCTTCACAGTAACTATGTAGAGGCTATGCCAGGGCCAATAGGAAGCAATCAACCCAATTCCCCCGGTGATAATAACGGGGATCTTGGGTCTTCTAGCCATGGTTTCAATGCTGATGAGTCTGGCCAAGACTCGAGCACCGGAACGCCTAAGCATGGATCAAAGACCGGTAGTCCTAAAATGGAATTCCATCCCGGTGCTGGGAATCAGGGAGGAGGGAGGGAGGGTTCGACCCAGGATTTCGACGACGAGAACGCTAACCCCCCTCCCCCCAGCTGTGGTCCAACGATGGGGTATATCAGACCAGTGTTCGAGATGTGAACAGTTGTAAAATGAAAAGTGTGTTGTACACTATATAGAGAGATCACTAAATTAATGGGAATGTGATAAAACATTTAAGCAACGTGTGTAGAATGTACGTTTCGTTCCTCTGATACCAACTTCTATTAACGATATGGTTCAAATACAAAATTTGACTTACAAGTCACGTGATTGGACGATGGCATGTGACATGATGAGTGATCTCAAATCAGATCTCAAAAACACAGCGAAATGTCTCATTCGAATGTCAAATTGTGAATGAAAAGTGCTCCACACAGTAAATTATAAATACATTGTACATTATCATGACATGTTGTATACTAAAACCAATTATCACTTACGATTGTGTAAGTATAATTTTGAGTCTGACCAAGACTCGAGCACCGGGACGCCTAAGCATGGATCAAATACCGGTATACCTAAAATGGAATTCCATCCCGGTGCTAGGAATCAGGGAGGAGGGAGGGAGGGTCCGACCCAGGATTTCGACGTAGAGAACGCTATGAAAAGAAAAAATGAAACTGAAAAGTGTGTTATACACTATATTATAGAGATTACTAAACGAATGATATCCCAGAGCTAGGAATCGGGAAGGAGGGAGGGAGGGTCCATATATAACGTATATATCAGACCAGTGTTCGAGATGTGAACAGTTGTAGAATGAAAAGGGTGTGACTTTTCAATATACAAAGCGAGCAATCTCTTTCGAGTTTCAACTTGTGAAGGAAATTATGCCACACAGTAAATTAATTACATTGTTCATTGTCACAACATGCTGTGTATACAACAATATCCCCGAGTAATTAATAACCTAAGATAGCTCGATTGTGTTGGTATAATATTATTATATCCAAATGCATTTTTTAACAATTTTATGTCATCTGTGTCTATTGTGTGTCTCATTGTTTCCTAACCTCCGGTTGTCCGTCATTAGACCAGAGGTGTTTTGGAAAACATATCAATGTATTAAAATTTTCGTGATATCACTTATACAGTCACTGTCTTAAATTACAAAATTCATGACTGCGAAAACACCACATTAATATGACCACTGAATATCAGCCAGGTCTTATTCTTTCACACCAATAATTTGATATTAAACCAATCAGTATTCCAAAGGTTGAAAAGGGTTGCTAACAATGAATATGCGTATGGTGTAAAATGTGTCTCATTCATTACTGCACAGCTGAATAAACTTCTGAATAAACAATTTTCACTCATATTCACTCATTACTGTACAGCATTGAAGTCAAAGAAAGATCATCCATACACGGAAAGTCAGAATGATATGAACCTTCACATAAAAGATACTTCAAAAGATATAATTTATTTTTAAAGACTTGCTGTGAAAATATGTTGAAACAGTCTAGTGTTACATTAAAGATCGAATGTTTGACAATATATATATAACAGAAACTTAAATATTGTTTATTTAACTTCGAATCAGACGAACTTCTCAACACTTGTATTAATTGGGAAATGTTCAATCGAGCGGGTGACCAATGGACAAACTGGCCTTCTTCCCTGGTATTTTCACGATATAATTATGTGGTTACTTTCAATGTCTTCTTTCCAAGTGGTGACATTACAGAGCTGTTCATGATATCAGGTCAGATGTTGAATAAAGATTAACATTCAGAATATATATACCGGTAGGTATTAAAATCCTGTAATCTTTTAACCAAAACAAGGTAAAAGTCTATGAAGCGATTACTTTCCTGATATCAATTGAGTAGATTTTCTCAGCATCGTCACATCAATTATAGCCAAACGTAGTTTTGTGAAAATTCCTTTCAATCGTGACATTTTTTCATACCCGAATGTGCCGCAAATGCATTTCCGGAAGTACATGAGTTCTAAATACAGACATAGTAATTAAACTTCAAAGAAAATTCACATACTCGGTGGTAGCCTCGCTATGATTTAGTCATGAAAAGGGATAGTTTGGGATAACGGAAAGTAGGTACTTGCCAAGACGCACTGAAATATTTTAAAAAGATTGATATTTCAATATTTCATTGAACATACACCCAGAATAGGTAAGACAGGGTTCATAAAACTACATAAATAGAATGATCAAAATACCAGAAAATAAAGGCCATTGGATCTGAAGCTCATCAGGCTTCATATTATTCTTACTAGGATCACAGGGTCAGTAGTCTATATATAGAATGTTTCAGCTTTCTGTGACTAATGCTTCTGAAGAAGATGAACAATACATGTAGGTTTTAAGGGCGTGGTCCCTGTGGCCCCCATCATTGGCCACAGGGTCACCAAAGCTATACACACTAGTCACGGTTGTTGCCCCTCTGGCCTTTATCAGGGGCCACTGGGTCACTATAATCATAATCCTCACTATATAAATCATAATCCTCACTGTAGTGAAGGAGTATGTACAAAAGGTTTCAACTCTTTGGGGCTTATGCTTCTGGACAGGATGAAAATAGGTTTTAAGGGCGTGGCCCCTGTGGCCCTTATTACACAGGGTCATCAATGCTATAAATCATAATCCCCACTACGTCTCAGACACAAAGTCTCAGCTTTCTTGGCCTTAGGCTCCTGGAGAAAAAGTCGAAAGCGCACAAAGTTTACGGACGGACGAACGGACGGACACCGGACACCGGACACCATAAGCCAATCGGGTCTTTGAGGCCAGAGGAACTTAAATTCAGTAGTTCCTGTATATGACTATGTACAACTGTATGGCAAAAATAAATGATAAGAGGAAGCTGCCCTATCCAAATTAAAGCGTAGCTAACATGATGAATACAATTGACACAATAATGTGCCCTCAATGGTGGCACAGTCTCTGTTTGGTCTCAGGGTTGGTTTATTCATGGTTAGACATCCGAAGTTTTATCCTGGCACTGGTGTTGAGATGAAAAGAAAACAAATGTTGTCATTTGTTTTCCACACTGTAACTATACGAGTACCAAACTAAACCCCCCAGTTGTCTCCCTTCATCAACAGCCTGACTGTATAGTGTCTTGTATCTGCCATAGCTCTTCCCATAGTTTGAAGTACGTCCAGACCCGCCCCGAGTATGTTAGAAAAGTAAAACATATGTTGAAGTAATGGTATCTTTATTAGTACAGATTTCCTTAAGCTTTCTTGTAAAGCTTAAAGCTTCCTGATTATTCGTCATGTCTACTAACTCTGTACATGAAAATATAATATATAGTAATATTTATTGTATAATTGTATTTTAAAATTCATTTTGTATTTGTGAATTAAAATCAAATTGTGAAACAATGATCTAAAAACATTAAAAAGTTTGAAAAGTGGCAATCATCATTATGAAACCATCTTCCTTGTCGGTCTTTGATGACTTGCTTTTGTTAAAAGACAGTCCAACATACACTCAGGAGCAAAGGAAACGATACCATATAACATACATGATAGGTTAAGCTACGAGTGATAGTTACGAGTGAAACAGGGTTATTTGAACTATTTCATGTCTTCAAGAGCTAATTGAACCAAGTTTTTAATTTTAAAGCTATAGCTGTTAACACTTTTGAAAAATACGCCAATTCAAAAACCAACTTACACCCAAAATGCATGAACAAATAAATTTCTATAAAGGTTTTTTCATATACAAATAAAATATATATTTACAAAATATATACAAATACATATAACAAATTTATTAAATTTATAAATTTCATAATTTTCTTTTCCAATTCCAAAGATGATGACCAAAAATTACATTAGAAAGGGTGTTTTTGGACAATCGTGTATTTGAACAGTCATACAATTATAAATTTTAAACTTTGACGTTTGTTATGGTGACTACTTTCTGATTTCATTTACAACAGGATTTTGTTTTGTACCTTTTAGAAAAGTTGGTATCGTTTCCCCTGAGAACTTCTGGAAGCCATTTTATAATAGAAATAACATTTGCTGAAGGAAATCTTTTCAATGCATGGAACCTACAGGTCGTCTTTTCTTTTACTATATTACTTTGGGTCATTTCTGGAGGAGCATTCTGAAAACTTACTCCCTTGCATTGGTTTTAAGATTCTGAACGCATCTAACATATACTATCAATCTTTGATTTCATCATATTCCATGCATAGTTTATCGAAGCCATCATACTTTATACACGTCGTATTTTGAATTTATATTCCTTTTCAAGGATGCTATATGTCTCGAAGATTAAATCATTCTTCACTCTTACAAACTTTCTGGTGATAAACTTTATGAATGCTTGTCACCAACATGGAAACCATGCATCGTCCCCAATACTATCATACGTCGTGGTGCTATCTTTCTAAATACATAATAATGTGCATACTTATATAGCTCCTTTTCCACGTCCAAAGGAGTGTAGTTCACAGCTGCTACTGAGCGCTAATTACGACCACGAAGGTCAGTACATCCATTTTTCAGGTACCCATTTTAACAACTCGGTGGGCTGAGTGCAATGTGGATAAAGTGCCTTGCCCAGGGAATCAACACAGGATGAGACCCAAGTCATAACTTTTGGAGTCTCGACCGGGATTCGAACCCTGGTCTCTGTCGTGAGAGGCAAGCATGCTAACCACTACGCTACTGTGCTTCACATACATCTCGAAAAATCTCTTAGAATGAAGCTAACAGACATTACATCTGCAAAGTGTCAATCAATCTGTCTTAGAGTGTATACATACACCAGTGTATTGGTGGGCTACTGTCTACTTACCACACATAAGTAGAGTAAATCTGCGCACTGCCTTCATCATATCCTGGGGCAGCAGCCTGCTTGTATTGGTACGTCCTGTCACGGGCATTTCCTCTGTAAGTACTTAGGTAGGGTGGAATAAAGCAAAAAATGGGAAGTTTATCATTTATATTACGTCAAGAGATTCAAGTGAACCAACCATTTGAGCATGCATATCGAGTAAAAGTTGAGGTTTTCTCACTTAATGATGTCGATTCGTGTTGGCATTATTTTAATGTCAACAATTAAATGAGACTTTGAAGGGCATTTGTAAGTAGTATGAATAAGGAAAGGAACTCCTTTATTGTGAAAATCAGACTTTTCTGAGTAAATTCTTGCGCCTACATCAGATGGAAACAATACGATAATTAAACAAGAATGTATTTGGTGTTTTTCTCAAATTTGTACAGATTTATGTGAAATTACAGTGTTTGTATATTATATGCACATGATATAAAAATGAATACGCAGATTACCTATCATAAACAATTAAATTGTCATTTCTTTTTATACTTATTGATAAGGTTTATTTGAAGAGTTCACTTTAATTGAATGGTGATCATAAAAATAATGATAAGGCTGAACTGGGCAATAAGTTTTAATTTCCAATTTGATCTTTCAACTTTCATGAAGAATTCCAGTGCTCCAGAGTCCACTCACAATTCATATTATTCCTACAAAAAATATTTTTTCATGAGTTTAATTTTCTTAACATTTCCCAGGAAGCCTTATGTTAGTATGCTTCCAGCCCCTGAAACAAAATATATGTAAAGACCCAAAGACCCGCTCAAGTCTACATTGTTGTAGCAAGTCTAGATCACTGCTGTTTTAATGAAAATGAACAGCTTCCATTGGTTCTTTTCTCTTTTATATTTTACACTTACTATCAGATTTATTTATATTTCAGATCCTTGATGTGGGTGCGAGTCGAGACGTGTGTTTGTACGACATCCCATCGCTTTCTTATCGCATAATGCTTTAGTTTGGAATGTTAATATTCCTCCTGGTGTGAGATGTCGGGCAAAAATGTTCATTTGTCAAAAATAACGGGCGATAAGTAAACCCTTTTCTCAAGAATGAACAATTTTTTTATGAGACTGTACTGTAAATAGAAATGAGGAGGTGAATTAATTCATGGCCCTTGTGTTTGTTATATTTAAAAAAAATATCCCCTATATGTACTGAAGAAAAGAGTTTATTCTCTATTTCAACCATTAGTCTGGTACAGAATGTGTGTACACATCATCGACACGCATGCGCGAGAAAAGTTCTGTTCTATTGCCGATGTAGAGGCCAATTGAAACTACATAAATCCTACATTCTAGTACCGTGGCTTTTAATTCACTATGCGGGTGTTGTAGAACAATGAATCCAGGAATTGTTTAATGCCTTATATAAATTATATAATATAGGTGATGTAATAGTGTTACTGGCTTGATTTAAGGGTCGTATAATTAATGTCATTTAACAAACACAACAGTATTGTGACGTGGTTGTTAGTTATAATTTTTCTTAGTAACTTATTGAAGAAGGAACCCAAAGATGTTGTTAATCGGCGTGTTGTTTCAAATCACCCAGAATATCAGAATCTAGTGTACAATATTCCTCTGAAATATTTGAAGGCATATAGGAGTGGTTCTTAATTCTTAATGGTGAAAATCTTTGGGAATATAGCCGCGCTACTCCATCGGGGGAATAAGAGGAATAAGCAATGGGGTACATACCTATACGTGATACCTGAATACTGCAGCGAAGAAAATTCATGGCTTTCGCCTTAAAACCTTTCATTTATATATACTAGCTTACTCTTGTCTAAAACAAAGAAACTTACGTCTCCTTCGATTTAAAGAAACATTAAAGGTCTTCAAGCTCTTCAATATAACGTTTAACATATAAGAATAGTTATAAATCATAGAACGAAGATTACAGCCTGGAACGTAGAGGAACTTTATTCACAGGGCATAAATTGTTGTTACACCGGATGCTTATATCTGTACATGGACATGGAAGTCCCGCATAGTAGTATATTGTATACGAGCATATCAGAGATAACGTCCATCTGTGGTTGGCATGTCCCGGCATAAATACTGCCTTCTTGAGCGCAGTCTGATAGGACTTCAAAAGGAAACATGTGAGTGGCTGATCTATAATATGCGCTTCATTAGGGGCGCATTTATAGCGTTTCATATGAGTGTCATGTCTGTTTGATAAAGAAATACGTATTTTTTTCTTAGCTTATGTCAGAGATTAATTTGATACACGTTTTGAACTAATGATGTCTGCAATATTTCATCTTTGAAAGTCAAGGGCCTTTAATGAAATTATGTAAAGAACCTTTTTTTTAGAATAAATGATTAAGCCTATCAATTAAATGACAGATTAGCGTACAAAAATGTAACATTCCCAAAATGGCATTTTGCAAATACGTGCAATACGACTCCTTTCTACAGCGGTTTTGAGTAATAATAAGGAATTTAGAATCAACAATACACCGACAACAAGCTCTCCCAGATCAACACCAGAAAGCTCACGTGATACTCATGTGGAATTGGAAACTTGAAAAACACGACATCTATTTAAAAGTGATGTTTATTCAGTAAGGGAAGTACAACTGAACAACTCGACAAAGACATTTTAAGACCATAAGTCCCTGGAAGCAAATAAGTCCAGTGACGTATTCTGAATTTATTATATAATTAGCAATGAAATATAGGGTTATACGGTGAAAATATAATCCATATTTTAAGAAAAGCAGTAGAAAGTCATATTTTCACTGCAGTGAAAATATAATCAACTATTTTCACTGCGGTGAGAAAAGTAGGACCGAATCTATTACCTCCCTTTGAAACACGATTATCTCCCTTTGAGGAAATCGAATGCACTGCTCGCGTCACGGCGTCCGTTAGGATTGAAGAAAACCGACTCTTTACGATGTTTTCGGTATGTAACTGTTAACATTTTGCAGTGCCAATGTATCCTTCAATATCGAAAAGCCACCGAAGTTCATATCTTGTTGCTGTAGTTAATTATTGTTCATTTTATCACATAATAAATTTACGAAGCGCTTCACTCACTGTATCAGTTCGCGTCCAAACTGACATTCTAACATACGACAGGCGCCTTTGTTTCACCTAGTTCAAAACCAAAACATATCTTGGATCTTATTTAATAAATATTCATAAATAATATGTTTTCCAAAAACCATTTCCGATTTAATATCGAACTATTTCTATCGAACTAATTTTTACCGAGAAATGATACATGGAGTTGTTAGACTGTCATTCATCACAACATCGAAATTTTGCCTTTTGACTGCGTTTTACAATCTTAAAATTATATAATAAATAGACCATTTCAATGTTTTTGCCGAATATCATTTCTACATGTATCTCATCTCGTGAAGTGAAAAAGTGATATTTTCACTCGTGGCTGCGCCACTCGTGAAAATATCACTTTCTCACTCCACTCGATGAGATAGAAATGATATTCGGCAAAAACAATGAAATAGTCTCTATATCATTGTTATGAGCACAGTCATGCACAATTGTACTGAAACTAATATATAAGTTAATTTTAAATATTTAAAATTTCAAATTTGACTTTTCTTATTTGAAATGGTCAGTTATCCTCTATTGAAAGGTTATTGGAAGAATCTCCTTTTCCTTAAAAATATGTTTATGATGTAAACACTCTCTCGCCTTGATTGTTCCCTTGAGGAAAGGAAATGTTCCCCATTTGAGCCCGTCAGCCAATCATCTGGCAACGTTATGTCATATCCGTTCCGGAAGTGAGGTTAATAAGAGACAAAATGTCAGAGTTGTATATCATGACGTTTGTTGTCAACACAGCTCCTCAACACGTGACGTAATTGGAACCACATGGACAAATAAAACTTGTTAAATTTTTATTAATATGAACTACATATAAAAGAAGTTTTTTTATAAATATGATAAATTATTGAACATGTGTTCCCATATTCATCATTTTCTAAAAGAGGCCACTCAACTAAAGTAAACTTTCTTTACTTTTACACTACATACTAAGTTTCAAAGTAGGTTCAAAAGAACAAGACGTAGATATTTCGAAAGAAATTTACACCTTAACTACATTATATAGTTTACGCTTGTCAGTGTTAATTTTCAATGTATGATATTTTACTGCAATATAAAGATATAAAAGTTCACGAAACGGCTTTAAGTATGGATATATTAACTGCAATATAAAGATATAAAAGTACACGAAACGGCTTTAAGTATGGAGTCATTCTTAACCATAAAATCATAATAATAAGTTGGCAGATGCTTATATTGCAATAACAATCAATAACATTTAAGAAAGTCTTTATTTGTTACCCAATTATACGTCAAAATTAACAATAGCCTTTGGTTTCGATTTCAATGGATATTGGCAAAATTGTCAGATTAATAAATAAATCTTCACAGACTAGTAAATAATGTGCTATTGACACAAATCATAGACAAACGAAGACTGGAAAATAGATGAGAAATGAACGAGAGTAAATCGCAAACACTAAGTTTAAAATGAAGAGCCTAAAAACTCAACAGTGTTGCGTGTCCTATGTTTTTCACTTCCCCAAGGCTTCTCTGCCTCGTTCTCGCTCTGTATCAATGTTGTGATGATGTAAAAACTGAGCTCAAGGCTCTCAATGGTGCAATAATTCCAGGTTTCAGAGTCGTTGGCCTTTTAATGTTTTTGTTGACAACATGAGTTGCCTTGCGCCTTCATGTAATGGAATATCCACACATCTTGGATAAAGTTTCCAGCATGGATTGGAAAGAACATCAATTGGTTTGACATATTCTCATAGAAAAAGAGCGACAAGAAGTTGTTTTCGTGAAACATCACGTGTATCCGAAATTGTCTTCTTTGACCTTGAGGTTTTAAGTTAACCTTCATCAAAGTTGTGTTTGTTTGTTTTGATGACCTTTGGGTGGACCATATCAAGGTTCAAGATCAGCACATTTCCAAATAATTTAACTGATATAGATGTGGAGGTTCCGGTCACCTGTACCTGATAGTGAGAAGATATAGGGTTTGTAATGTTCCTCAAATTTCACTTTTTAGATATGATACTTATTTATAAACTTAATGCATTCTGATGTCATCGGTGATTGTATAATTCTAAATGGCATAAACCAAAATATTTTGCTTGAAACAATAGAAGGATCAACAACGCTAAGGTTGAAACTATATCAGTGGCTGCTCATTGGTGAAGACATTGAGACCATGTTACAGAACGCACTACTAGGCCTACTTTAACGTGTCACCCGTCCGGGATTGTTATTAACCAGATGGTGCTCTACGGTTCTTTAAGGCTTGTTATTGGAATTATGGTTATTGAATATGACAGATGGTTTCAGATTGCATGTTTACTGATTCTGGTAGTGGGAATTCGTTCCTTTCTACGTAATTCATAACCCAGGGCTCTTCTAGACTGTATAAATCTCCAATGCATATATTCATATATCTGACATATCCTATCTTGTTTTTCTTCAATTTGTAAAACAATGCCTATTTCATATGCAATATATTTTATAACCGCCGACCTTCCCTCAAAATATCGCTCCTTTCGGCTCGTTGTTGTCAAGTATTTAGGCGATCATGTGGTATATATTTATTGTAATGTCATTTACATTCATATACCATATTAAATTTAGCTTGGTCTGTTTGAAAATATGTATTGAAAGATATTTATCATGTTTTTCAAGATTATAATTTTGTTATCAAGATATTCTTCAAATGAATGTATTTGAAAATTGTGCACAAGTTCATCTCTATTCCTATAGAGGTCATTGACCCCTGCATAAGATCGCAATAAACATAACAAGTAAGGAGAGCAATTGCAAATGACTGTTTGTAAACTGTGTACAGCATTGTGAGGCCACATATATACAGAATAATAGGGTGAATGTCCGGGATATTGCAGGATGGACACTAGAGGATGGTCTTGGCAGTTTATCGTTTATATGACGTATTAGATAAACGTATTTTTATTGAATAATCAATACCTGTAATCATGACTGTTATCCGGAGACTTAAGGCAACGTGCTGCAGAAACACGTCTCAATATTTCAGACAATTTTGGAAATTAACTTGATGATTACGAGGACCCTCAATCGTCTTGGAAACAAACATGTAAAAGAAAAACTCTTCATTCTGTAATGTGAATCTAACATCGAGAAAGATGTCATTGATTAGTGTTGCCCGTCGTTGACGATAATTGAATTGACCAAAACTAATTATTAGACTAATGGGGCGTGACTTTAGATTTATATTTGGTGATTAATGTCTTACGAGTTCAAATCATATAAAAAATCATTTTTACATGTACAATGTTGATTTATGTGCTCTAATTTTCAAATCGTTTTTGGAAAATTACACGAGTTTCTAAATCAAATATAGACTGAACTCTTAACTATGACCACTTGTATTTTGACCACGAGGACAGTCCTAACATAATCTCATATTTCAAAGGTAATATATTCTGTAATCCGTTCATAAAGTAATTGTAGTACTCAAGTGTTTCACATTTCAACCTTTGATGCAACAAACACTTGAGGGTAAACAGACAATCGTTGATAAAAACAAACAATAATGTAATGTATGAGGTTCTCAATCACAGTTAATCAATAATCGAGGGTTGGGTATGTTATAGTAACTCAAGTCATAAATTACCATATGACGTTGGATCGCAAATTTATGGCTTGAAAGTTCTCTGTCGGGAGAAAATTGGTGGATTGGGTAAAAGTGAAACACTAGGCCTCTTCCTAAACTGATTATGATAAATGTATTAGAAGATTCAACATAAACTCAATTTTACGATACTAACTAATGCAGATATGTACAATGCAATATTCTTAAATATAGTTCTTTCAAGCCTGACAAGATATACATTACAACAAAAAAAGACACAGTAGTAACAAATATTGACAAATTGTTAAAGAAATTGAGGGTTAAGGGAACAATCGACAATAGAGAAATTTGACATGTGAGGCTCCCAATTACAGTGAATTAAATAAATAAGTGTTGCTTGGTAACGGCATGAGTTTAACATTCAAACTAATACACGGATAAAGGAAGAGAATAGTCGAGGTCAGATGGCTTCAGTTTCTCTCCACAATCTTTCCTCAAGCTATCGTGCGTTATTCATTGTTACTAGCCGGCTATGGTCACAGAAACATTTTAGAAATGGTTGCTGTATAAGTTTTAGTATTTTTAATACATGAGACGATTATGATTTGGTAATAGTAATATTTTGGTAATATTTTGTGTTGAATGGAAGTGCATAAAATTGGAGTAGTCCTGTAGTCTATTTTTTCTTCAATAGTCAAAGTAGGGAATGCATATCGATATTTAACATATTACTGATAAAGCCGTAAAAGATCGATTGTTTGATTGATGTAAACTTTAAGGTATTGAAATATAAATAATAAACAATTACAGAAACTATCAAAATATTTTTTGATAAGTTATCCTAATCCATATTGAAGTAAAACTTGAAAAATAAATAAATTTGGCAGGTGATTTCGAGTATTCGAATAAAAATATCGACACATGTCAAATGGTACAAATTTTGTAAAAAGTACAAAGTGTCTGTTCAAAGCAGAACTTGAAATATCCATTAACCTGTCCAAATCTCTTCTGCAAGAGGGTAACTTACAACAAAATTTCTATGTCAAGTATTAAGATAAAACTAATTTACCTTATACCACAAACTTGGCACCTTCTAGATAATGTGAGAATGGTTTGAAGTCAGTTGATGCTAAACAGAATCAGGTTGGATTAGATCTCTGTGAACTTTTAATAAGTTGTCCTACACGAGCTATTTGCTGCGATTGTGTGATTGTAAATATAGACACCCCAAACCCTCTGACACAAAGCAAAATAAAGGCTTCAGAGAATATAAATGTTAAGACTGGATGAAACGAATAAACTTACGAAGGCTTTATACTGAAAGAAACTGAACACATCTTTGCATTTGGTTGGTTGAATGCTCATGGTTGATTCTGCTTATGTTAGAATTTACTGTTTTACTTTTCTTTGTAAACGTTATTAAATAATTTTCAAACTAATTTATACAACTATAAGTATACCCGCAGGGATGTGATCTTTTATTATGTTAATTTGTAATCGGCATTGCCTTCCGGACATTAACTTTAATACCGTTTCATCATAATGGAGAACATAAAAGGTTTGTAATGAAACAGTGTTTGCTTTCAATACATACACGTTGTGCTATGAATAACCATAATCGTATAACTTTCTTTTGATTTATGCAAATCGCACTGTTAAAGTGTTTCAAAATGCATGACGTTGGTTTAGGTCTACAATTAAACGACTTTTCTTCAATATGGTTGAGATTTTAAAGGGCAGTAGCACGTTTTAAGAGGAATATAAGGTGATGTCAAGAAAATGAAAATTAATGCTTACAATTGAAAGACAATGTATTTTAACTAAATGAAGCAGTACTAATTCAAATATATAACATAAAGTTTAGCCATGCAATTCCTTTTTCCTACACAGAATAAGTAAAGGTGTTCACACAAAATGGCCGCCAATGAATTTTATGTGAATCTCCATTGGGTAATGTGATTTTTGACACTGTCAAATAAAAATATTTAGCAATAACTTACAATTACCAGTGAAATATCTCAAATAAAATATTATCAAAAGACGTGCTACTGCCCCTTTAATATTGTGGCAAAGTTAAGCTCCGGTTATAGACGTATAAAATCACATCTTTATAACACGAATAGCAATAAATTGTGACAATAAAATAGTTTTTGTTTTTCATAAATATTTTGTTAGATGTCAGGGTCTGGGCGGTTGCTAACAAACACGGCCTCAGTGTTTGTAATCATGTAGGTAAGGAGAATGCTTATTATAGTAAGTACTCGAGGCTATAGAGAACCCTCCACCATCCCAATATACACCATACATCCGCTCTACGTTCATGCACCTCTTGACCATGAACTTGGACCTGTTGTGACCACTTGGACGTTTTGAAATGTAGTGACCAGTTGTTATTTTAAGAAGTGTTTCTTTTTTAAATATACATGGTTAAGGACAACTTAAAAATCTGACATTTGTTTTACAAAGTGAGATCATTTTGACGTTTTGAAATAAATGGCAAATGCATTTAAACAGCTGATTAAACCTTAGAACCCTGTAAGAAGTTGGGGAAAATGTTAAAAAGTAAACAAGTGAAACGTGAGTCATGGAATACGCATGAGTTCTAGGTTGCAAAATATCTGAGAGTTTTACAAGTGTGTCCGAGTTAAACATTTTATACAATTTTATAGAAAAAAAAATGTCCCGAAGCGTTCACCATTGACTGCTTTAGCTTTGTTATCTAAAGAACAAGACATGTTCATGAAAAAACAATAACAGTAACATCAAAATAAGGTATCAATTACATTAAAGGATGAAATAGCGTATCTTATAGTTCTTTGATGTAACTGCTACCTTATTCTACTGTAATTGCTATTGTAATCTCATTATCATAACCATATGTATGAATTGCTATACAATTTCCCCATATACTTGAAAACGGTATAGGAATCTATACCGAAACGTCACTACTCTGTACAATTAAGAAGTTGATCATCCATAAAAGTACCTGTCTTCTATATTTTTGCAACAACTCGTCTATAAAGGTCACAAGAATACAACATGCTAAAAAAGTTTGAATGTTATTTCTTTATTATCAAACATCAGCTAGTGAGACTCCACTCCATTGCATAAAGATATGTCTTTGGTTCCATTACGTTAGTATTTGCCCTCCCGACGGGAATGTTTTCCTATTATTCTTGTCTATCTTTCAAGATCATGTTTGGTTTAACCTGAGTGTATTTCATCTCAACTCCAAACAATAACATATCAGACCATATCATAGTCCTCTGGATTAACTAACTCTCAGTTGAAAATATTTTGTGATTGAAATGAAAGACAGACACATCCTAAACGTATCGATGTTATTCAACTTTTCAAATTGAAAATGATGAGAAAACGTTGCTATCTAGCTGGCTCTATGTGACAGAGAGTCCCAGGGGCTGGGCTGTGTACTCAGTGTGTAGTATGAAGCTCCCTGGGCTCGTGTTTGTTGACGGTAGAGGGGGAAAACACGCCCTGGTGTGGAATAACACTTTTAACACGCTAGACTAGGCGAACATACTCCGGTATGTTATTCAAAGAAATTGATTGTTTTAATACTTGTCCGAAATATTTGTCATTAGTGTCAAACGTTCGCATTAACAATGGAAATGAATGGTGAAATACAGTAAGAATGATAATGAACAGAGAAACTACAAACATACATTTGATGTAATAAAACCAATGAGGGATTAGATCAAATTAAGAGCATTGTTTATTGTAGATAATAATGAAAGTGTGTCTTATCTAGATAATATGGCAGTAAGCATCAGTAGCAATATTAGAAGAAATGAAATAAAAAGTAGAAGTAGTTGTTGTAGACGTATTAGTAATATTGGTAGTAATAGAAGTAGCATTTGCTAGTAACTGTAGCGCCACATCAGTAGTAGTAGTAGTAGTAGTAGTAGTAGTAGTAGTAGTAGTAGTAGTAGTTGTAGTAGTAGTAGTAGTAGTAGTAGTAGTAGTAGTAGTAGAAGTAATGATTTATTTTTAAATGATCAATTTAACATCGATATCACTGCAGCAGATACGCAGTTGTAGTATTATTCATTTGTAACCTTTGATCAGCGATCGTAGTCATCATACCCGGCATTGTCAGACCTAAACCACGTGGGCCACACCCCTCACTGTGAGCCTGTGTACATGAATGTGCTGGAGTATGCAGTGTGACGACTCAATGCTTTCACGCTCTCTTTTATAACAGAACCTACTGCAAAGTGTTATGAATGAAAAGCGCGAGTCCTTTCTGTTATGATAAACAGTAGCCGGTCTAGAGACGCATGACTCTGACAGTCGCTACCGGCGCCACACCCCCAGTCAAGTCACGTGACCCGCCGTCACTCGGCCAATTAGAGAGAGGAAACACAGGCCGCCTTCAGACAGTCAGCTGTACGAATGTTGAGCGGAAAGTTGGATGGGATGCTTGTGTAGAGAAAGCGCTTCGTAACAAGAAACATGGATAGTTATCGGATTTACTTATTCCTCTGTGCTTTGGTCTCTGTGATATACTCAAACGAAGGTTAGTGACATTTTATATCATTCAATAGGGCCTATAAACGTGACACGACTCGGCACCGTGACAGAAACATGGGTGACATGTCACGTGACAGTCCAATTGGCATGGCAACGCATTTTTTGTTTAAAAGGAATATTTTCAAAAATTAAAATAAAAGAAATATGATGATATTAAATGTGATATCTTCACTTGTTTATATGGGTTTTGTTAAATTCAT
The DNA here is from genome assembly GCA_916613615.1 of Steromphala cineraria. Lineage (NCBI taxonomy): Eukaryota > Metazoa > Mollusca > Gastropoda > Trochida > Trochidae > Steromphala > Steromphala cineraria. The sequence goes on from OU744722.1 coordinate 84,117,481, forward strand.
AATTAATCAAAAACGCGGTGTATGAGTCACATAATAACTTGGCGCCAGATTGTCGTATGTGGAACTGAGACACGGTCCTGGGCTTTGTTCCCCGGATGAGGACTGCCTTGATCTAAGTTCTCCTCTCGACTCGAGATTTCCGCTGCTACATACACAGCAAAACAGTCCTATTTACAAGCAAATAAGCAATACACGTGCGTCAAATCGCATTAATATGAATCAAGGGAATCAGTTTGCCCGAATTGTCTACACGTGTGTGTTAGCATAATTGATGTTTGACACAGAGCTAGAATGAGTTGGGTATCGTTATCAATAAAATGTTATTTCAAATTATTTTCTTCAAAAGGCACATCTGTGAGTCAAGGAGCACTGTTCAATATTCGGTAACATATGCCTAGAGGTGACATTGATGCCTGTCACCATTGTGAAATGTACACCGTAACAGCAGTCCCAGATAATGATGCTTTACGAGCCTTGGGGTGAACCGTCGCGTAATACATGCATAATCAATTATATTTTGTGATGATGCCTGCATGTGTATCATCGTCTCTAGGTTCACCACGGTCTGTTGGTGTATCAGGTCTTCATGTGTACCATGGTCTCTAAGTTCACCACGGTCTGTTGGTGTATCAGGTCTGCATGTGTATCATGGTCTCTAGATTCACCACGGTCTGTTGGTGTATCAGGTCTTCATGTGTACCATGGTCTCTAGGTTCACCACGGTCTATTGATGTATCATGGTCTTCATGTCTACCATGGTCTGTTGTGTACCATGATCTTTTGTTTCGTCACGTTCTGTAATTTATCAAGGTCTCTTGTAACACAGGTGTTCGTCTGAGAAGGTGTCATGTTAGATCAGCACATATACAAGTATATCATCAAGTTCATTGATGAACCACGTGCTGCACAACCATAATGTTGTGAGGGAATTGGTATCGTTGGTTGAAAAATTTGGTTTTGAATCTGCGAATTGTACATATGATTCTATTACGTTGCACTTCATGATTGAATGCCTTTGTCTTATCAACCAGGAACATTGTCATTTCTTTTTGATATATCTGGTTTTCAGGAAATATCGTCACAATTCCTTGTGAATTTATATTTTTTGAATAACAATATGTTCAAGTTGTTATTTCCTCCTGTGATAACTCTTATCGTTTCCAAGTGATTGATCAATTGTTCTTTGTAAAACCTATCTCTGATTTGCACCTATTTTTCCTGTTATGTTACAAACAATAGTGTGACCAACCCCGATTTTGTATAACACTCGCCCTTCTTTGATATGTTGTTTGTGTTATATATTTCATATTCTTTTCTTTGATCATTGTTATAGTATCCTTGTTAGATCAAACTTGCTTTGATCAGAAATATTTGGGGTTGATGTTGTAGGCTAGGCCCTGATCGAGCTTTGGTATTGGTCTTAATTGTCGCTAAAGCTTTACTCGGTTTTAACCCCTTTTTACCGTTGATTCCCGAGCATAGCCGAGTTGGGCTTGCTCATACACATAAATATATATACTCGGAACAATATTATAGAAAGAAAAAGATAACGAATTTGTTTATTAATGTCTCATTTCATACAAACACGATTGGCACATGATACAATAAGAGCCATATTAAGCCAAAGGGCTACAAGAGACAAATACACTACAATGACATAAAATTTTGCTATAAAAGTATATAACAATGTTCTAACTTTAGGATAATGTGCATATAAGTAACATTTTGCAATAATTCACCCACTCAGCTGCTGTCATTCATACTTTCACCAAACCATACTGACACAACAGCAGTTCCATCACCCAACACTCCCCAAACGTCACAAGCACCCTCACCCAGCCTCTCACACTTATTATCACCCCACAACACAACATAAGTTGAAGTGGAAATATGTTGTTCTTGTGTTTAGGGCATTTTCCTTTGGTATCAGCGTCACGTCAATGAGCAGTTTATACACTGCTTCGCGTGTCATATCTTAATTTGGCAACTCTGTTCAACTTTGTCAGAGAAATACGAATGGCTATATTTACTGATAATAGTTCGTAATATCATGCTGATTATAAGTAAGATGGTAATAGAACAAAATCTTTGATTATATTTTCTTATCCGTGTACTTTCGAAGTTTTACTAGAATTACAGTAAACCTTATTGAATTGAATTGTTAAATTTATTCATGATGAATTTACAAACGGACGTATCTATTATGTAATAAGTATTTGTCTTAAATCAAGTTCATGAAATTTTATGAATAAAAAGTTCAGGAAATTTAAAAGCGTTGCTGTACCTTCGGATTTGTAATTTTATTTCATTAGTCTTGTCTTGATTGTATTTGATAATCAGTCATGAAGCAGGACCAACGTAAACTTTAAATTGTTCAGATTATTATTTTTGACATGAATGCACCAGGAGGAGATCTGTGTTCCATCACATGGAAGAAGGGGGGGGGGGGTATATGGTTAGTGGATAGGGGGAGGGGGAGCTTGATACTGGGTTATCTATAAGGATATACAGCGGTGGATACCTCAGATACACTGCCTCTTCAACCAGAGTGGAGGTTGTGGAAGAAATAGTACGTTTTGGTTTTACGTTTTGATGCTGTCGTTATTAGTCAATTCATTCACTTACTTCAATGAGGCGACAACAGGGAGGAGAGAGTGGGGACTAACATTTGGTACCTGAAAAAAGAGTTCAATGCTAATTTTAAATATTCTAAATTTGCATTTAATGTAAAATAGAAAGGAGGCACCTATACTTGCCAACACTTTCTATACTTATGAAGGTTTCTTTAGATATGTGTGTATCTTCTTCATATTTTGTTGTTTGTATCGTCAATGGTCACCTTGAGTTGACACAAATGAATACTTTCTACCATTGTTTACACATTGTTTGAAAGTTTACACAGTTATTTAACGTTTTGAGTTTGACTATCCTGCGAAAGTTTCTTTATAAATTGACAATAACATCGATAAACAACCAAATGTAGACTAAAATTCAGCCTCTTGGGTACCTTTTTCAGATATTTCAGCCAAATTGTCATGTTTATTTGTTAGCAATTGGACTATATGATGTGAATGATGAGCTTGACTTTATTAAAGACTCCTTTTAATAAGCATATTATGTTTGTCTCGAAATGCTTTCAAACAATGACTATTCTAAAAATTATTCTCAGAAATTATCGCCACACAATAAAATCCTTCACGATATGAAGTGTTTATGAGTCAGCTACCAAGACAATAGCAAAATGGTTGTCATGTGGTTGAGTCAGGACGGAAGTTTGCTGGACGTGAGGGAAACCTCTTGACGTGACTCTCTCACAGTCTCTCAAACTATTATCGTTACCATTCTGTAATTATATTGACAGTACTACGTATATAAAATTTTATATCTTAAGAAATGTCCACAACATTTATAAGTTTATGTCAGATACATGATTCTTAGAAGATCACTTTCTCATTACTCAAGCCGATCCTGCAAAGCAGAAGATGAAATCAAGAAATCAGCATTGGTGACCATTTTTGTGTGAACACGTTTCAATCATTTTAAGTAGAGAAAGGCTTCGCGTAGCTTAATTGAACTTATACGGTCGTTTTATATCTCTATTCCTTGATAAAAAACAGTTTTCCCTAAAATCCTTAAGTTGTCATTCTATTTTGCATAACTGAAATACATATATCAATATACATGTGGATTCAATACTTTGATGCATCTTTATATATACATATAAAGTAGTTAATGAGTAAATGATTTAGTGACTGAATGCCAGTCTACTAGAAGTTGGACATATTCCGAAAGAACGGATATAATGACCTCCACTTTACATCTGTGCGTGTGAAATTGCAAGTTTCCACTACAACTCTTCATTACATCTCGTATTTCCAAGTGCTTGACGTTAAATATAGATTTATTAGATATATCAGTTTGTATATGAATTGGAAAACCTCTTTGATATAACTTCTTTTTGAGGCATTTAGAAGCTGGTTGATGAAGAAAAACAAGTTATATGGATAGTCAACTTCTTTAAAGAAGTTGACTATCCATATAACTTGTTCTTCTTCCTCTTTGACATAGTGAGTAAACTCACCAAGAAGGGCTGGAATTGTCAACTCTCTGGTGGACTTTCCTAATATAATTTATTCATTACATCTCGCATTTTCATGTGCTTGTTGTAAAATATAAATTTATTAGATATATCAGTTTGCATCTGAATTGGAAAACCTTTTTAAAATTGTGAGGTGACTCACTAAGAATTGTCATCTCTCTGGTGGACGTTCCTTACTTATATAATATATTCATTACATCTCGCATGTTAATGTGCTTGTTGTTAAATATAGAATTATTAATTGCTTAAATGTGTATCTCTCTAACGCTGTGACGTAGGTTACTTATTAAGTTTTTACTTCATGTTTCTAAATGTCCCGAGGTTTATGATTCATCACGTGATTATCAATTAATCAGCTCATGTCACCGTGACTGCTAATTAGTGACGTTTAAAACATCCACCCTCGGGGATATCTGGCGTGGCTCGAATATCCAAACTATAAATATATTCCACATGTTGACAACTGTAAGGCACTGTTAAATGTTCAGCTTCAGATTCTGTATTCTGTATATATGATAGTTTCTGCCATATATATATAGATGAAATATAATAAAATTATGGAATTGGGAACATAAATACATTCATTTTAGCTAACAATATATATATATACAGTAGAACTCCAAGGGACCAAATAATTTAGTTCGCTATATCCCGTGTTCGCTATACGCATATAATTTTAATGATATTATATAGGGACGGGACTTGGAAATTTGTTCGCTATATCCGTGTTCGCTATATCCGTGTTCTACTGTATATATGATAGTGTGATTTATCTGGTGTTATCATAACTATGGGTCCCATTTCTAACGTAGATTGATGGCTTCTTTTAGGGGCTAGGTGAGGATTCGACAGTTATTGCCAAATAATTCTTCGATAATGGACATGTTGACGTACCAAGTATTTTCAATGTCGATCCCATCTTGAGAAACTATAAGCTGCCAGATGTCATATAAAACAAGAAATAAAAACGTCCGCCTAATTGTTTTGGCTTTCAGTAATGCTACTTTACAATCGCCATATCGTATTTGTGACTGACATTTGGACAGGGCGGTTATGGTATGTACGCATAACGAGATCATATCATCTTGTGCTGTATACTTACTGCGTTATTCTATTCTTCTAAGTTTTTGAAGTAGCATACTTGAATATATATAGTTTATTTTGAAAATGTACAACGTATAGGAGTGAATGTTTCATTCTTCATCTGATGTAAACATAAAATAACAATATACGGTGAATTTATACCTTAATGCATAGAAAACATATTTTTAAGGAAAGTCCACGAGAGAGATTACAATTTTTGTGTTTCCTGTTGAGGTTCCTAATTATTATTAGTATATTTTCCAATTTAGATAAAAAATGATAGATCTGCCTGCAAAGATCTGCCTTTTTACAAGTGATATCTTCATGCATTGTCAATAAGGAAATGGAATTTGTAAATGTTATCTTGATAACGGCAATTGAAACAAGGGGTGTGTGCGAATTAAGAGGCTCAATGATATCTTGGAAGGCTCTTGTGTGCCTAAAACTGGACTTTTGACAAATGAACTTAGTCCATGGTGTGATTGATCGACACGATGATTAAACTATTCAAGAGTTTTTTGTCTTATTTTAAGCGGTGTAGATATGATATATAAAATACTACTAAATCATTTCTTACATCTACTCCTATGAATAGGGGCACATATAGCACGTTTTTATAAGGAATGGACTAATATCGACAATCGGACAATTGGTTTATTAGTAATATCAAGTTGTATATAAAGACCTATTCAGTATATACGTATCTACATTTTGTTTGAGGCTATACGGCAGACCTTCGGATCCTTGTTGCTTCATCTGGACTGATATGACGTCCTATGCTTCCTTTGAAGTCGCCGCCTAGCTGTTGACCTTTGATCCTTACTTATAAAAGCTCGTTGTTTTTAGATGCTCATTTCAAAACAACTCAATCACAGTGTAGATATGTTAGGTTGAGATAAATATGTTTTCATTTCACTTGCTATAGGTGCTACTTCCCTGATTCATAAATAATCTACCATTTAGTCCATGTGAATAGTTTTTTTCTAGGATTTCTAACTGTGAACAGACTTACTAGTATAAAGAATAAAGATCTGGATTTTTTTAAAGGCTGTTCTTATACACGACTGTTTTTTAACGTCTTATCTTAGGAATATCAGAGTGTTGGGATTTCAGAATAGTTCAAGCGTAATACTAGCAGAGACTAATGGGTTATTTTCTTCCCGGCAAGCTAGACATGTGGAAATATGAACGAGAACACATTCTCAGGCTAATTAATCCGAGTATGGTGTAATAATTCAACATTCAATTCCAATCGTAATGTTTTATTGGTCGTCAAATGGACAAAATAGAGAAACTGATTACACATAATTTAAGCGAATACTGTAAAAAGTACTGTGCAATTTCCCAAATAATAACAATTTTAACGATATGATACACCACACAAAGCCTTGTACCTGTTCAAATAATGACAAACGTCAATCGGAGACCGGCGTGGCTAATAGTATATATATATATATATTTCCCCTCGTCATCACTGTCCGTTATTGACACATGTATGGTTATTGCACCATTCATAACCATTTTACTAATGTTAATGGACCGTTATGAAGGGTTAACATCCAAATGTCACTAGGGCGGGTAAACTGCAGCAACATTTACACCTTAACATCAGCTACAGTAACTTGTACACAAAGGTTGTAATCCGACATAAGCCTTTATGTAAATAAGTAATCTATTATGTTTTTATACGAAAAAAGTAAAAATTCAAAGCATAGTATTTACGAAAATTTTGAGTACATTTAGATAAACCTTTATCTCTGATATCTCTGTCATTTCGTTCTTGTCTTTATGAATAAGGAAATAAGGAAATTCATTCATTCATGCAGAAATTTACGAAACATCTTAAGCTAGTCTCTGATGTTCGTATTAACTTGCTTACTTATTTGATGTAAATCAACCTAATCGACATAGACATCCGATATGATAAGTTAATGAGTGTACCTGGTGTATTTGTTTGTAGCTACCACATCAACTGTTACTCTACAAGTGCTCTACTGTGTTATGTTACCGCATGCTTCGTTAGTTTCTACTGAAGTCACTATCAACTACATCTTAACAAATCTGCCTATCGTAAGTGCATAGCTCATTTGATTTAAGTGAATTTAGTAAATTAATTAAACCCATGTTTTATTCACTGTTATTACTTGATTTTTCACAACATCTTTTATTTCCACCTTTAGTTAATTCTTCATTAAACACTTATCTGACAAAACTCGCTTAAACTGTTTATGGAATTCATTTTTTAATGAACATGAACTTAAGGGAACATTTGTTTATGTTCTGGAAATGTAAAGTTAATCAACCATTGCAGTTGTGATGCATATCTGGCTTGATAACAATCTGAAATGAGTTTATTTCTGTTTATGGGTTCGGTATATAGAGACTGAAGCATTGACATATTTGGAAACTTCTAGCTAATCAACCATATCTGCCTTCCTTGTAAGGGCGCTCAAGTGTTCCACGCTATGAAAATGATACGAGAGCAGCAAGTACAGAAAACTTAAACTGAAAATCTGATATTGTGAATTAAGCTTGTTTTATAGATGTCTGATTAGAAGCATGTGTACTGAAAGGCCATATCCTTGCGATTCTTTAAAAGCCTTCTTAACTCAATTATGCAACGCAACCAGTTCTTAGCCTGAAACCTGGCGTATCATTAAACTGTTTTTGACAACGTACAACTTGTTTAACTTCTTTGAGAGTTTGTCTTTGTGTGTTTTCTTCTTTGTGTTACCCAATGATGAGCAATAACGGTATATATTTCTTTTTGACTTGCAGGGAATGTATTGGAGGATATAAATTATTGGTTAAAATGGTTCTAGTAGTTAGAATAGTTGGTAATTGTCTTCAATATTGTACACCTTTAGTTTACACTAAAATGACCTTCAGTCAGTTTACATAGCGATTTGTTCAACTTTGTTTTATATCAGTACAAGTATTATTCATGTGATGTTTGTTAGTCAAACGTCCCACCCACTTTGGAATCTTCTATATTCCAAACCTACAGTCCGCCAATAAGAGATAAGGCATCTGACTTTTAGAACACTAGCAGGGATTTGTGTACCTGATGTGTATCTGTAATGATTTCTACTAAGATACACGACATACTTACCTGCAGTTCCTGCTTGGTTAAACACCTATATATAGACATACATTATCTGTACATGGGGTAGGCTGGATGAACAAGACGTTTACTTGATACCTCATTTTCATACGTTCACTCACCGTATGCTGGAAGACGGTATAAGGATCTATACCGAAACGTCGCTACTGTCAAGTTTTATAAGTTGTAGAATTTAATTTGTCTTTCTCCCTATGATATGTGAATGATCGAAACAAAAGTAGTATAAAGAAATATAAATACTAAATATATAACATGAAGTTATGAAAAGAATTATTATGATATTATATGATATGACACTTTATAACAGAACGCACGTCTAAAGCAGTACGAATCATAACATTGTTGAAGTTTTTTTTACAGTAAAAAGTATTGTGTTTTAAAGAACTAATTGTAGAAAGAAAATCGTGTTTACAAATTAGAACAGTTCGGAAACTGGTAGCTGCCATCATGAATTAAAGCGGTAACTAACAACTAGCACATTGTCCACATTGTCATCTTTGATATACTTACAGCTCATACAATGTAGCATTGTTCTTATCGCTCTGTGACGTCACCACGGATCTTATTTTCATATTTCGCTTGAATCATTTTCTTTGAAGGAATAGACCTTTTAAGGTTCTGAACTTATTCAATTTCTGTCTGAATTCAATTCTTTTTTAAATGCTTAGAATGTTGAGGAATACAAACTTAAATAAATGTTAAATACGATGTATGAATCCCTATCAAGCAAAAGGCCTACAAGTGTTGAAACACAATCACAAAAAGTTGTATTAATCATAAGAATTTTGAAAAGTTATTGTTTTACAAGTATATGCTTTTGCACGTTGGAATTTGCAAGTTTGAAAATACAATATTTAATTTAAGGATAACATACTTTTTTAAATTAAGGGAAACTTTGAGAAAAGGAATAATTTCTGTTATATTTTATAATTTGTCCTTAGGTATGAGTAGAATTGAGTATTCATGAAAGACGTTTCAAACGTGTAGACACCTTCATTGAAATCAACATTATGTTTATACAACGTCGCCATGGGTTTCTTTACAAAGGATCGTGACAGGAGTAATTTCCTCAAACATTACGTCATGTATGTTTCACTGACACACATGGGACATTTATTACCTGCTAGTTTCCAGTTCTGGTTTAACTTCCCAGTCAGTCGTGTCCTTGTTGAAGATGTAGAGTTTTCTATCTGTATGTTCTGTAAACACTCTCTGTTCTACCAGTCCCTGTGTTTAGCCGTTGACTGTCAAAGAATATGACTTTCATATGTTAATAATTACGCATTCGTATTTATTGCACTAAAATGTTATTGATCTACATATCATTCGAGTTATATGTTATTAGAACATAGTCTATTCAATGTTCTTGTTAAAATTATCATTTATTATCAACTCACTGATTTAGATACATCCTGTATCAATTATTTTTTTCCAACGTCAATTTCAATATTTTTTAGTAGAATTATCAGGCTCAATGATTAAAACATTTGTCATTTTCTTACAATGCTGTAAACCTTTCTGTGGAATCGCCTAGTAATATCGTAAACGACAAGAGTAAAACCTAATTCCCGACCCCAATACAGTGTTTTTGTGAAGCGTGCAGAGTAAGTAAGCACTTTAAGTGACACTTGACCTTCCAACTGCTCATTAACAGCTAATTAAACGAGCCTGCTCATTAGCCCGGGAGGAAGTGCAGTGTGTGACGGTGTGGAAACACCCCTTGACACTTTGCAGGCTTGAGTTGGTGCTGCACTGTTAACTCTTCAGTCAACTAGGTGGTTCAAATGCTCTTTCCGTAAACATTTGTAAGTTTACTCCGTTGTAAGGGCAATGTCACAGTAGGGGAGAGTACATGGTAGGGGTCAAGTCACGTTATATAAAGGTTCTTTTTGAATTAGGAGGAGTCAGTTATCAATTAAAATAAAAAAAGAAATTAATTGAATCAATAAAGTTTTTCAATCGGTTGTTTTGCCATAGTAAAAAATCACCGCCACATTGTCACGGTCACAACATCACAACGGCAACATCGTGACAAAGATAAAGTCATCAAGTCACAGACACAATGTAATGGTAAAAATATTACAGTCAAAACGTCACCATGACAGTGACAAAAAGATCATTGTCATATAAACGCAATCTTAATATCACAACCACAATGTAACAGTTACAATATCTGTCAAAGTCGGAATCACAAAGCATTGTCAGAATCTCTCAGTCACACTGTCATACTATGTACTTTAGAATCACGTGCATTCTTTCAAAAGTTAATAATTACCAATGTCATTACAGGAAATGAACCTCTGAAATCAAATAGTTAGTTTTGACTCATAACTTTAGATCCTGGTTTTGAATGGACACTTTTCAGACTTTAATTAATTAAGAGATGCTACTTTGGTGCCAGAGAGTGCGTTGTATTCTTCAATTAAAGCGCACAAGCAGATTGTGTAAACGTGTGTTGTCATGGCAACCTCGTGTATGTTTATCATTTGAATCGATATGACATCATGTTTAAGTTTGCTTCACCCATATATGGTAATTTTGGAAAATAACCACTGACATTTGATATATCTGACCATTGCTCGACTTGCTACAAGTCAGAACCACTGATACTCCCGTTTGCTTTATATCACGTCATATCCAAATCAATATCACTGAAGTAGAACGTTCAAACATTGTTGAAAAAGATACACTTAAATTGCTGAAATATACATGACAATCTTGTTTGTAATCTCTCATCGACTCATACTCGGGATGATTAAAAAGCGATTTGTTGGGTGGTGTAGCCCTCTACTTTCCCTAAAGGCACCGAATGATTCAGGTTTGCTTTGAAATTCGGAGATAACGCCTTCTTTCTCGTGTTTACTCTCAAGGGTTTGGTTTTAAAAATTCTCAGGACCCTCGGTGTTCAGTGGCGAGAAACACCCTCTCTTGGATCTGTGAAACACATTACACGCCTTGCTCTTTGGTCTAGCCTTACAAACATGCTTTGGGAGACATTAGCTCGACACCATAGATACATGGGCGGCATTTGAGCTTCAACCTCTTGCAAGTAATTATACAGTAGATATATCAAATTATATCTGTCATTTCATGTCTGTTTTCGTTTGGGTTCAGCACTTGTGTAAACGCGTACAAAGCGTCTACAAGTAAAACATCATCTTGTATTTTCATGTTTCCTGGAAGGCACGTACTTAGATGTAATTTGGACAGTCTACAAAATGACAAAGTTCACAATCGTTCTCAAAATCGAAGTTTTCACGGCTCGCTCATCATTCTTTTCACAACACTGGGGAAATATTCCAACTTGGGTGTTCCTATGTTCGAATCCGTATTGAAGACACAAGGCACAAGTTGGTGGCAAATGGTTCATTATCTCGTTATCAAACCACAAACAGTTAAATGGTACATTATCTAACTCATTAACCAGCACATTTGTCGGTCACTCACAGCCATTAAACAGTTAATCAACATCGTGTTGTCATTTAACCTGGTAATGTGTCTATATGGAGATGTCAACAACTATTGCTGTGTTCAGAGTAGTAGGTTATACGGTTAGACCATTCATTCATGGTGGAGTGTGTCTTTGTAAATACTACGTTTTATTCAGATAGGATATAAACGAATATGAGTTCTGTTTGATACTTTAGTTCAGTTTACCTTTTTTAAGTAATTTTTTTTGTCATACGAGTATTCCTCTCTTAAAAAGACATTGTCAGTTTTGATGTTCTAATCTTTAGATTGAATAGTATTCATATGTTTTTTTTGTTTCATTGCTTTCACTCAACCACAGCCAAATACAAATTTATCATACCGATATTGTAAATTTATGTTAATATCAAAGCTAAAATTTTGAATTATCACTTCATCAATGGATCTTAGGTCACAAGACTTCAGATTCTAGCTAGATTGCTTTCAAATATTTTGGTAATAATTGTGTTTCATAGTGACATTTATGATAAGTCATTTTTGAATTATTTTATATTTGAAACAGAGATATATGAAGAGGTATATCAATTTTGCTATTTTTCAAATGTTACGTCTGTTGATGTCAATTTCAGTAAGACGGCATTAACAATACAAACTGATTCAACATTTCCTTTTGCATCGTTGGGTTGTAACTATCAATAGAATTTTTTTTCTTAATTTACAGATTTATTGCACAAGAAAAAACAAAGCATGTTTCTAAATGCATGTGTAAATTCATCAAAGTTTTTTCAATCTGAAAAATTTTCAATTTATATCTTGAAACGAAGGCTTTTCAAATTACTGCTGCTACCATTTTACACGATTCTCTGCTTTGTAGACTACATGTTTTTCATTACGATCACGACAAGTTTAAATGCCAGTGAGTAAGACATCTGCAACGCTTGCACAATGTGGTCGGTTCAATCGTCTCCAGGTGTAGAGGGCGCCCACACTTCCGGTTCCTAGAGCTCCTTACACGAAAACAAACTGTCAACCCTGTGAGGAGTTGCAGACGTTCAGGCCGAGGCTAAGATCACAGCCTTGCCATCTATTGGTAGCATTTCCGAGTTTACGTAATCTAAGACATTACATTTCAAACTGAGGATCAAACCCCCAAACTATACATATCTCGTTGTTTTAGATGATATATGATCGCTTTATCACCATGTCGTGTAAAGGTTATCTGTTTGATGAAAGAGAAGAAGCATAAAACCATAACTGGTTATTGTTTACAGTTAAGAAACTGCTGTCCAGGAATTTATATTCCAAATATGATAACGCTTAAACGTTTTGATGGTGAATTATTTCCTTTATGGTATTTCGTAGCATTTTATCTATCATGTTCGGTATGAAGTTATATATACTTGTAGACAAAAGTTCCACTTCCGGGGTGGTTATCATGTGCAATGTCAACCTCTTGTCTTCAGTTACATTTGTCGTTATCTCTATTGTACAAAGATGACAAAAAACATCCGTTTTCCTTCGATACTGACGGCCTACTCGTCCTTTGTTTCAATAAGTAGGGTCGTGAAACATTGAGAAATCGAAAATCTGTTTGGTATCGTATTCGTTGAATGAAATAAGTGTGTTAGTATCCAGTCTTGAGCAAGCTGATAGAAAATTTTTAACAATAATTTTGTCGAATTTAAAGCAAAATATAACAACTTCCGGTTTCAATCTGATAAGATTTCTCAAAATTGATACTTCCGGTTTAAACACGAAATTAACACGACACGCGCCCTTCTGGTTCCTGTGCGATGGAGATTAAAATCACCATTCTTTAAACAAAGTATTGACATATCCACGGTAATACCCCGCATAATATGATTCATAATTACTCAGACATACTTATGTGTAGACATTATAGAATGCTATTAAAGTAAGTCATTGAAAAATGACACCAACAATGTTAGAACCAATATTATAAGAAAGAACATAAAATTGCCTGGTTAGAATGAATTTTAATAATTTCAACCTAGACCTAAGTCAGTTATCCAGACCTTAAAGCAAAAAAATAATGAAAGGAGCCTTCTTATTTCTAGAAAATATTGGCAAATTTAGATGCCTCAGCATCAAGGCTCCTTTTTATTTTTTTTCAAATAAAAATTCTTAAATAATAAAATTAGAAGAGATCTCTTTTTTCATGTTAGTTTACCTAGACCTGGAATCAACAAGAGTCGAAGATAATGCCATTACTCTATCAAAGATTTTCAAGGAAGGGTTTAAAGACAATGAACGGATTGGATTAGGCTGCTCCCTATTTATTGGTCTTCTGCCATGTCGTGACGAACCAAGGTATGAACAATGCTAGGTTGGATATAGGTATTTACTCAAAGGCGTCCTACAGCGGTAAAAAGGTTTGAGGAAAATTCCCGCCTAACGACTCAAAGGGCAGACGATTGTTTTACACGTGTGCTGGCAGAACATTCTAACACAGTGATGACTAAATGTCAGTTGCTTCCACCTCGATAAAGATCTTGGAATGAATGATGTATGAGCTGAGTTAAATTTGATTAGATATATCTGGATAAGATTACTTAGCTTGAATTGTTTTGGATAAAAGCTTTAATCTTTAATGTATTTTTGAACGTCTGTGCATCGGATAATAAGATGAAACGGAATATCATCGAAATGTAAAACCTTAATTCTTTCACATAAGAAATTATGTCATTTCATTAGAATATTTCCTTTATACGGATCATCAACATTTGTAACAATCAGAGCAGGCTAAATCAAACTGTGTTGAAGCTAAATGCCAAGGTTTTCATTCCTTTCCCAAAATTGTTCTGCGTGTTTACCTGGCGCTGCTCGGAATGAGAGAAACATGTTTAGATAGTATTTACTCGACTATGTCTCTGTAGCAGCATCCTCTACAAGCAGATAACAGTGGTATCAGTCTGGGAACCTGTGTACATATCTACCAGTGATCGTGGCGCACATAAGTATACATCCAGTGATCTTGTCTTACCTCCAGTTCCACATACCTAGGTATCTTCTCTCGTAGAAAGTATTTACAAAAGATAGTAAATGGTCTCAGCAGAAAGGAACAGTTGTTTTTTATGTTGAAGTTATCTCTAGTGCTAAATTTTGCATCTAGTCCGGTGGTGATGTCGTCTGCTGCAGTTTCATTGATCAACAAAAGATATGAAGCTGAAAGGTTGAGAAATCTCCACTTCATACAGGGTCCGTAATCATGGAATACCAGCCACTGGTATTAGATCCAATTGACGACAAGACCACGAAAGTCTTTGTAAATTACAATTACAATTTGGGATAACACATGCTAGCTCCTTGGACAGTTGATGGAATTGGCTGTAAGATAATACTTATAGAGGCAACTTTGATTACTTACAGTAACTAGGCATGATTTTGTTGCGCAGATAGTCAATAAGAGGACATGTAGACTACAATCAAGATGAAAAAGAATAGAATAGCAGCCATTTCTATGATAAGTACAAATGCGTATCTTAAGTTTGTTCACTTACCTTCGTATTATAGTGCAAATATCATGTAATTTGTAACGTCTTTGAGACATCTTATCATTGTGAAAACGAAAGTTACCGATAATGATGAATTTTTACAGCATAAGTTAAGATTCAGTTTGCGTTGACATATTCGTATGCCATACCTAGCTGTAACAAATTTGGCAGGTCATTGAAGTGACCAGGGGTCAAAATTTCGAAAACACTGATTTCTATTTTGCTCTACAAAATCTGAGTGATCAACAGCTATAGATCTTATTCATGTGTTCCCCGTCTTAAGGCAACGTAACTGTGATGATTTTTGTCCTACAAAGTTTACATGGATGATTTTAATCGACATTTACGAAAATCAAAATTTCACAAATATGACCCCATCTGTCTATTTAACAATGCCAAATATAGACATTCAGCACCAGTGACAAGAGGACCCCGAAATATGGTTTGGGAATGGTTATTTCACACATGGACAATTGATGATATTCTGTAAGTGGTCTTGGGGTCAAAACGAAACCCAAATTACATGATATTTGCACTAGGATCACAAGCAGGTGAACAAACTTAAGGTACGGAGCTGTAGTCTGTAGAATGAACTAATTGCAGAGAAGGAAACATAGAGTGTATTTGGTACCTGAATTGGAAGGGCATGTCGAGAGGGAAACATAGATTGTATTTGACACTTGAAATGGAAGGGCAGGCCATCTATGAACTCAATTTCAGAAAATCAGTAAATCAAATGAAAGCACCTAGAACAGTCGATGGAAGGGCTGTAATATTATACATTCAGGAAGAACTTTAATTACTTGACGGCATCTGGGACTATTCTGTTACAGCTAAGTTAATGACCTGAACCCTTGACAGATGTCTGCTCGTCTCCTCAACCAGACACCACTACAGCTTTGAGACCATACGCGGGCTAGTCCTATTAAACCATGTACACATAATGTGTTGATTTCATTCTCAACTTGAAGATTTGTTGTGGGTCATTGTTTACATTCTCATAGATCTTGACATAACTATTCGTATGGAAAGTAGAATTAAACGATCATATTACAGCAAGAGAGTTTGGTCTGACACAACCATGTCACAGTGATGATTAAAGGCAGACTGAAGCAAGTCCCATTAATCATCTCAGGAAGTGTTTTTAATTCGTACAAACTAAGAAGGATCTGGGTTTTGTCACTATTGTTTTTGTTTGTTTATGGGGAAGGGCGTCGTTGAGATCTTGCCAAAATACATACCTTTAATTATAGAAGTAGAATTCAAGGACATACGACAATCACAGATCGTTGATTAAGGTGTATGTGTACTGCATATTAATTTCCACCTCAACTCAGAGAGACTGTCAGCCAGCCCGGGGCCTGTACAGCAATAGAGCGGGTGTCAGTCTAGTCTGACATAACCTTGCCACAGACCTGCTTGTTGTTGTTGTGGATCTGAGCGAAGGTCTCGTACATACACGTAAGACGTTGCTCTGATTGTTTATTCTGAACACAGTTCTCTGCAAAGAAAAGAATTAGACGTCTCACATTATGAACTCTAGAATCTTCTTGACTTTAAAAGGCTCGTTAATGTTCTTGATAACCAAGAACAACATATTGTTTTAATGACTGAAAGCGCGAATCTTTCTTTTATTTTTGATTTCGGATATTTCATGTTTCAAGTTTTTGAAGATTAGTTTATATATTATGGGCCAGGGAGACAAAGTTATGTTGACTTTCTTCCGGTGTTGTTCTTGTTTTGGTTTACCATGTTGTTATTCTAAGGGAGAGTGCTACCATGCTTGATACAAGTCGAGAACCCAATACGGAAGTTCTCCCCACACACTAGAGCGACACCTGGCGGCTGTTATCTGGTGGTTAGTAACCGTGCACACCTCTCACCCAGTGTCTAGTTTACTGTGCTGAAGAACCCGGGTCTGCTGTTGATGACGTCTTCACTGGAACGCACGTGTCTTATCTACCGCAGTCAGCCTCTCGATGAATTCCGGAATAATTAATAGAACATATAAGTGTATTTGATATCTACAACCTGATTGATGTTGTCTGTATGTTCTGAATAATTTAATTTTCTAAAGTAATGTCTTTTGCTTGAGGACATCATTGAGAATGTGAAAAAGTGCAATTTAAAGTTTAAAGATAACAACGCAAATATTGCTTTTTTATATGTTATCCTTTTTGAACGAAAATTATATTGTATTTTAACAAATCCATAAATCTAGAAATATGACGTTAAATACAACGTTCTTGATAAGTGACCTTGTCTACTGTTAAACTTTCTATTTGCTGATCATGCCAAGTTAATGCCTTACCCTTTTAGCATTCTGCAGAATCAGACTCAGACTCAGATAATGCAATGATTTGTATGTTTACACAAGTCATATAACTTCAGCATCAAATTAAGGCTAGGCAGCTTCCAAGCTAAAGATCATAGGCCAATCAGTTAAACGTGTTTTACACACTCGTTGGAATTTGATGTTCCTCCCATTTACGTAACATACATATACAGTCTGAGCTCTAGGATATGTAGCTCCTAGGCCAAATAGCCCTACCCCCTCATATCTAACTGATTCATCACATAATTAAAACGGCTGTATGTACCTTATTCAAAGTAAAGTATTTTTTACAAGTGAATACGTAAATCATATCTCTATCTCTCTATAAATTTGTCAACAAAAAAAAAGAATGTTAAAAAAAACAAAAAAAGGGTTAAACCTTTCGCTTCCTATATTCAGTTTATCTCTGTTTAATTACACTCATTCACATGCCTCGGTGAAATGGTTAGTTAATTAAGGCATTTTGATGATCGTTTAAAACAAAAACCCAGCTTCTTAAGAACCCCATTTGACAGCGACGTCAGGGGGCTATTTGTCAGTGAGTGCAGTAGAACCATTAACTTACGTAATCCGTGAGTGCCTGGTTCACATTCCAGCGTTTTCTCTCTGTTTTCCCAGGCTTACAGCTCATGGAACAAAATGAGTTTAGGCATACACTGCAGAGGTATATCATGTTTAGCAAGTTGCCATCGAAACACGTGTAAGCAAAGTCCATAGAAACGCGTGCACTAACGTTCCGTAGCCTGATTTTCATTTCTGTTATGTCATTCTTGCCATACTATACAAGCCTTTTAGAGATTGATTTTATAATCCTTTTCAGGTTTAACAAGTTAAGTCGTTATTTTCCTAAGAAGAGGAATTAATGTAACAATAGCAAGGCAAACAGGGACAATATTTATACGCAATCATTTATCTACTGACATACTGTTAGTTATTATACAGTTATAGTAATAAGAATACCTGGAAGATATACAATATTTTAGTCGTTTAATATTTAGAGTGGACATTCTGGAAATACGACGAGGATATACATATCAAGGTTTTTAGCACCACTGTAGCAATGGTCCCGTTTGTAGGGCAATTTAGGATAAAAGTTTTCTCCAATGATTTACACCCTGTCCCTTCTGTTCTCAATAAAATTCCTCGCGGTAATTATTTGCTGAAATATCTAGATTTATCTGCCGCTCTGACATCAACTCCTGCAGGGGTGAGACAAGGCACAGATTGGGACGGCTTCTCTTACACGTTTATCTCGTACCACTGTAGCTACTCCTCTTGAAACCGATTAATTCAAAAGACATATATTTTTCTCAAGGTGAAATGCACCAAATAAGTCATGTCGTGTTTACATAAAACGGCAGTAAATAATGTAAATATTTCGTGAAGGTTATTTTACTGATTGACAGAAGTGGTTTAAGTGTAAATACTGCAAGGAACAACCTGTCTGATAGCTGTGGCTTTCATGCTTGTTGGTTTCTTCAATTTATCCTTTATGAACATTGCAAAATGCCCAAGCATTAGGAAACATAAGTCTGAAGATTTGAGTCAATGGTAATCTTTCTGAATAACCTAAGCAGTTGTAGCAAACGTCTCATTTTTTGCCGTTCCTAGTGTATATTAAGGAGGTCTAACGAGTCGGATGCAAATCGCCAGGGCTAAATGTTCAAAAGATTATCCATTGATCTATTGACACCTTGACAAAAAGTTGCTCAAAGTTGCTGTAGTTAAACTAACATTCAGGACACCACTTTCTTTAATGTTCATATTGATTCCTGATTTCTGTTCTTCCCAATAAGTATTGTACTTGGAGGGTCCATTAGACAATAGACTCCCCGTTGTGCTGGACGTCCATTTCATTCTGTAAGTAAGGAACTTTTAACATTGCAACCAAATATGGCCACCAGTCAACGATAAGCAAGACGTTAATGGTACCATCTATCTAGCATGTTCGTTTAATCATTTATATTTCTTTAAGACATTGCTCATTTTTGTAAACTTCATTCCAAGTTTTCTTAATACATTCATTTTACATCTTCTACCGTTCATCCCGTCTACAAAGTGGAGACCTGCCTCCTCGTCGAGATACAATCCGAACATCTGGCTAAAGAACCCTTCTAATATTCTGGAATGATCTTATTATTTACTCTTACGTGTCAAAGAAGTTTATAAGCAAATAATACGATAAACTTCAATATTAGCCTTGGTGTCTCAGAAAGACATTATTTTCCATCTGCCTTCAACGTATCGCTTCTGTTCCCCCGGCAATCTCTGAAGCCTGACAAATGGCTGACTGGAAGGTTCGGGTGATCTTGTAGATTTCAGCCGCCGGGACAGGGTGTTGAGAAATTGCCTTACTCGACATTCCATCGAGCATGTTGCCCGTGCAGCATGCAGAGCACATGCAGGCTTTCTCGGTGCATGAACAACTGTTCTCTGTTATTCTCCTCTGCGAGTGTTGATGGGATTGTGTATATTTACACGACCTTGACCTTAGTTTGGAGCACCGCAAGGGGAGATAAGCTTTCCGTGATATCTGAAAGGGTCGCTCGGGGAGGTCAAACTGACCTACTTACATAATTGCTGTTTCAACGTTCGAGTCCTTATCCAGAGCGCTATCGACTCCAGTCGGTGGCAATGCAGTTTTCGTCTTTTATTACCTCTTAAATGCAGATCTTATACATCTCATATCTTTATTAAATTCCATTTTATGTTTATCACTTGATGTAGCCAATTGTAGGGTCTTTCTTGCTTTATTGCAAATGTTGCATATATTTGTTTATGGCAATAATGTTGAAAAATTGGACATCGCAGCAAATTGAAAATGAACGGCTGATTAAATGAAAATTTGAAATGGAAGTTTTCTTTAATTGTCCATTCTCATAAACTTAAATACACATTAATATTATCATTTACATTTGATGAATATAGGTCAATAGAGATATATATCCTTTTGAACATACCACACTGTCCACACAATATTCATAACTCAAGGCATAGGGGTTGGTGTAAGACAAGGAAAACCTTATATCAAAGGACATTCCTGTGGCTTTTCATTCACTACCCATTCATTTATATATCACAGAATGACTGTACTGGCTATGTTGAAAGGTTCCCAGATGGATAAGGACAAAGTTTAGTCATTCCGGACATGCATCAGCGTGCTTGATTACTTCACGTACTGGATCAGCTTTTCCTATCTTGAGGGTTAATCTTAATTTTGTTCAATCCTAAGTTTGTCCGGACATGATGCTTGAGGATGGCTTTCCTTTACACGGTGCAACATCCCGTGTGTCAATGCCTCCTTGACTACAATCCGAAACGACTCAAAGCGCTCCAATAAATATTCATTTCCCTTATCAAAGTAAGGGGAATTTAGAACCTCGATTCTGACCTCATGATCTAGAAATGAAAATAAATAAAAAGAGAAGGGGTGGTGTTTGCGTATTAACATTTTATTCTTGCATTAAATAGATTTCTCATTCTTATTAAATCATCTAGGAAGTCAAGAGGGCTTAAACACTTGTGAAAAACAAGTTTATTTATTTGAATAAAATTTACAAGCCACTCTTACCTTTATGAATCAGTCACTAGACTTCTTTGTTAAATGCTTACAAAGGATGAATCTACCGTATATACGTTATTCTAAGATAATGAAGTACCACTGATCAAACCGTCTATCGAGGTGTCCCAATATATTAACGCATACTCTACTGTGAAAATATGAAATTGTCAACCATTAATCGAGTTCCTAAAACATTATATATTCAAATGTGCTGATTAATGGGCCCCTGTTGAATTTTTGAGGAGGACTGACAAATTATATAAGTAGGCTTACAGGTATATAATCAATCTGGCCAAAGGGAGACCCAACTGGAATCGATGATAATCGTGAAAAATACAGAGATCATAATGATAGACTAAGTGATTCATCTAATAAAGATTGTTGTTAAAAAGTAAATAATCTTGGCTCTGGATGTACAGTTAAACTACTCAAGCAAAAGTCGTAGTTAACATTAATCCATTTAACTGTGCAGGTGCTGCGGGCGGACGAAGGAGGCGACGGGGTCCCGAGTCCTGTGGCGAGGGATGGACTGAGATGCACAGGGCCTGCTACAAGTTCGACAAGCGGAAACTCACGTGGGATGACGCCAAGGCCTCCTGTATAGCTGAGGGGGGAGATCTGACATCTATCAGCTCTGTCGCAGAGAAGGTACAGCCCCTTTTATACATGTAGTTTGTGAGGTTCTACCTTTAAAATATTTAGAGGTAGCCACGGTCAGTATTTTTATTATCTCACGTGTGCCTTTAAAATGTTAAGTGCTTCCATGGCTTGATTAAACTGTGTTGAATTTGTAGACTGGTCCTTGTCATCCTTACAAGACACGTTTTAGTATCAAATAAAGTGTGAAAATTCAATTTTTACTCATGAAACAACAATATTCTACCTCGATAATTTCCATGATGTAGGTAGATCTATGTTTGGAAATTGAAAAATGTTTGTCCTTTGACAGAAAAAGGTGACCCGTCAACTGCAGAAGCAGATCACAACAGAGGTAGCCACGTGGTGGGTAGGGCTCAAGTTCATTCCAACAAGTAGAAAATTCGTCTGGGAAGATGGCGGTGTCTTTAACAGGAGAATCACGTGAGTATTGGTACTTTGTTCCCACAAATATTTAAAATTTTCTTCAGATTGCGTTGACAATCCATTTCCAAATGTGTGATCGACTTATAAATTCTTCTACACCAGAATGCAGAATAAATTTTACTGTTTTGAGAAACTGTCAGGTTGCAATACGATGGTATCGTATCATTTTCTTTGTATTATGTATAGTTAAGGCATCATGCTTGTTTAAAAAGTTTACAGCTTATGTGGGTACCTCACAACCTAAAATCTTCAAGTTTCAGTCCATCACTGTAGAACGTCAATTCAAAACTCAAGATTAGTATGCTTAAAAAAATAAACAGCCTCTGTAATTAATCAAAGGGTCCGTGCACTTTTAACAAATCTTAAACACGTGTATACAATACAAATTTCTTTCATTATTCATATTTCGTTGACCAGACGGTGGGGTCCAGGCGAGCCCAACAGTGGGCGTGGCCGGAAGGCGGAGCACTGTGTTGAGCTCAACTACAAGGGATTCCTCAACGACCAGGAGTGTGACGAGCTCAGATTCTTCGTCTGTGAGCGTCATGAGAGTGAGTAGGTTTTATGGAATGGTGCATCGTTTTGTGTATTCAATAATATTCTGCAAGACAATGTATATCAAGAATTGCTGCTTAAATAGCTTGAGTGCTTCAGCATTTATATTTCTTCTCTTTTTATTGATTTATAGCCTATCCTTTTCCCCCGTTATTGGTTTTTGTGGTGCCTTTTGAAAATCTGCTATCGATTGTTTGCCTTTTTTTCTGGCTTTAAATTTTGTCTTCTTTATTTGGCCTTTTTTCACCCCGATCTCATTCTTGTCACTCCCCTTTGCTATAGTTTCGTATTCAGGATTGATCATTCTATTGCTTTTACCCTTCTTTTACTTGAGTCGTCTTATAAAGTGTTCTCCTTCGGTCTGTTCCTGTGCTTGTTCTCTGATCGTCACTAGCCTAGTCACGTAGCCAGTAAAGAGTGGTTTCGCTTATTTGTAGTAACGCAGCGTCCTGTAGTTCACACCACAGTTCCATCAGTCACGTCCACCAGTACCACCATAGCCACCACGTCAGTCACCTCCAGTAGCACTAGAACATCGGCCACAACAACTACTACAACAACAACCACGACGACCACGACGACGGAGAGTCCAACAACCACAACCACCACCACCACCACGACACCGGCACCGACCTGTAGGCAAAAATTGCCACTCCATTATATAGTTTTCGTTAAATTTGTTTAGTTAAACATGTCAGTTGTGACATTTGATTAAATTCAGTTCATCATTCTTCATTTGAAATTTGATTTACTGAATCACTTGTGCCAATTAAAGTAAGATTCAGTCTAATTAATTGATACATTTTGATAAAATGTAATATTGCATGTGCTTTGCTTTTAAGTGTCAATTGTAAATAATCGTTTTCGGTTTTATTTTTCACCAATCTCTTTTTTTTTGGATTCACTAACATATCAATAACATTTATTTTCATTGTTCACGTAAAATTCATTTCCATTGTTTCTAAACTAACGTTTGAGGCTATGGCCTTTACCTTTGCATTTTATACGTGTTTATCTTCATTTTCATGTTTTCATTTATTCCTGGTCTATTTTGTTATTTTGCGTCCTCCTTTGAAGGATGATTGCATCATTATCATAAAAACATCCACCCTGTAGTTATAGATGATAAAGTTACTGAGGACTTTCTTTACAGCAAAATCGACAATAACTACATCAACAACAACTACAACTGCAAGTACTCCTGTCAATGAGGACGGGGGCTTATCAACTATCTTTATACCTGAGATAAAGAACAACTTCGACACAACAACTCCAAAACCTGTAGCCACTACACTTAAAGAAATAACTCCAAAACCATCAACTGAAAGCCAAGTTGAAACGACAAAATTGGATACCTCGACCAAAGAAACAACACCGACCACCACAACTACAACTACAACTACAACTCAAGCAGCAACAACAACAAAACGGCCAACAACTAAGAGACTTACAACCCCACGACCACAACACAGAGTCACAACATTGAGTGTTCTCACCAGCACCACATGGGAGGAGAAGTTGTCTCCCTTCCATGGCTGCTTCCAGATGAGTGAGAGTAGTCCCCCTTTGAACGGCAATGGCGTGGCTAGTGCAGCGCTCACCCAGCAGTATAAAGAGGGCGCCACCTCATGTCCAGGGGCGTACGCCTCCAACATGATGTGGCCGGCTACCCCATCTGGCACCTTCGCTGAAATCAACTGTAAAAAGGGAAATGGTGAGTTTTTTCCAGCGCTCAACTTTTTTCAACTTTTCATATGTGTCAAGGCAATTGACAAAAGCATTATTGCAGGCTGTCGAATTTCATTGTCCCAATTTAACACGGTGTTATTTTAGAATGAAAAAATAGAGCCATTGGCTCTGTAGCTCATCAGGCTGTATATTTGATTTTGCTTTAGAGTGTGGCCAATGTGTTTCCCCCCCTTAGTAATAGTAGGGGCTACAGGGTTACAAAATCTACAATTATTAATCTTCACTAGTCAAGGAGTCTGTACACTATGTTTAAGGTTTCTAGGCCTTATTGTTCTGGAGAAGAAGATGAAAATAGGTTTTTAGGGTGTGACCCCTGTGGCCCTTATTAGGGGTCACAGGGCCACTAAAGCTACAATTTATAATCCTCACTAGTCAAGGAGTTTGTACACTTAGTTTAAGGTTTCTAGGCCCTATGGTTCTGGAGAAGAAGATGAAAATAGGTTTTAAGGGCTTGGCCCCTGTGGCCCTTATTAGGGGTCACAGGGCCACCGAAGCTACAATTTATAATCCATACTAGTCAAGGAGTCTGTACACAAAGTTTCAGCTTTCTAGGCCTCATGCTTCTGGAGAAGACGATGAAAATAGGTGTTTAGGGCGTGGCCCCTTAGGCCCTTATTAGGGGCCACAGGGCCACCAAAGCTACAATTTTTAATCCTCACTAGTCAAGGAGTCTGTACACCAAGTTTAAGTTTTCTAGGCCTTATGGTTCTGGAGAAGAAGTCGAAATTCCACAAAGTTTACGGACGGACGGATGGACGGACGGACGGATGGACGGACGGACGCCGGACACCATGCCATGCCATAAGCCCATCGGGCCTTACAGGCCAGATGAGCTAAAAATGACAAATAGGAATGAATAGAAGAGTTAAATGGCTTTATTATCTTAACCCATTACCTAACCCATTATCTATCACTCAGTGACATGACTTTACTTAATAATGAGACATTTCTTTTCTATGTTCTCTCGAAATGTCATTTCGAACTTTACCACGAGATAAGGGACATTAAATGTTTAAAATGGTTCGGAAGTCGATTTTCAACAAAAATCTCAGTCCAATAGTTACCAGCACGAATATGAAACAAGTCGTGTTTCTGTTGTTTTTTTTCTTTATGTTTTATTTCCCATCAATTTTAACGTTAGCTACACGTTTATATGACAGAATATTACATATTGTTTATTGGATCTGTAGAACATATTTCAATATTCTGCTACAGGCAGAGCATTATATAATATCTTTCAAGGCTGACTTCAGCGTTACTAAGAATAATTACTTGGACCCCAATCCTACCCTACCGTTTGCTACTTCCGTTTTGTGAACTGTACGATTCTATCTAACAAGAAAGTGTTGACACTCCTGTAACGAAAGACGAACAAGAAAAGTAACAAAACACAACACAAACAAAGAGCCAAGACAAAATCTGATAACAAGAACGTAAGATCCAGCCTCATCGTTTACCAGATGTAAAAAGCTAAAACACTTTTTGTGGAAGGAAGTCCTTTGGAGCATTGTGGTGACAACTGACTTGCATTGTTTTAACTTAACACATAAAAACACCCGCTATTCTGCCATTGAGACAGTAGAGTTTACAAACCTCAGACATGGGAAAACTCCAAATTTGATCTTATCAAACCGTGCAAGTAAAAGGTATTCATAAAAAAGAATGCATCAGCGTTTCCTGCACATATGTGCAAACAAAGGACAAGGCTGGCTGTTACGAAATGCGAGTAATGATATCTATAGAAGCCCTAATAAAACTAAAAATGTTGGTTCAAGAAAATGGCTTTTTTTTTTTTTACAAACAAATTACAAGTTCCTGTTTTTGTTCATCCTTGGATCAAGTTACTCCTGCTTCTGTTTATCATTGCACTGTCATTCCTTACACTACATCACCTATTTTACGATTATTAAGAGTTCAAATGATTATAAATTCCGTCGTGTTATAAGTCATGTTTACACCTTTATTCACATTTTCGTTATCGTTTTTAACTATAGACGTTCTCATGAATCTGTTTTGGCGAATGTATGATTCTGTTTTATATGGAGATATTGTTATCATTATGTTAACATTTCGCAAATGTAAATCTGCAGGAACATATATTTTAAATGGTTAACTCTTTTAAGACATACCTTAAGGATGAAATAAACATGAATGTCTATTAACTCCATTACGATACGCATCAAATGATGAAGGTACATATAGATAAGTTGAAATGTCTGAAAGCATACCATGTTACAGAGGAAAACCTATGGTATACAGCCTACACGTTGAACTTCATGAAAGCATTTTTTATTAGATATGCACTTTCAGTTTTTGAGAGAAATGGATGGATGATTGATAGGTTTACAGCATCGTGTGTGTTCTAGAACTACATTGGCAAAACGAAAGGAAAGCCAAAGTAGCAAAGATAAGCAGCGTGCATGGTACGGGGAGCATTTTTGGACGTATGATGCAAACATGCATCAAAAGGCATTCTGTCTAAGTTAAAATATGACAGTCATATGACATAGATATGGGTATCATATATATAATGACTTTGCGTTTGATTTCATACACTTGTCTCATATTTAGTTGTATAAATAGAAACAAAAGAAAGTGACGATAAACGTGTTAAATAGAGCTGGAGATATCATCCAAGTAATCACTGGTTTCCCATGACAGTTTTTGGATCATGTGGTTATATCTTTATTACCCCTTATAGGGAAATATGAAGAACGATTTAACAATGGTGTCTCAGTTTCCTATTGTTGTCCTCCTAGGGAAAGCAACATGGCGATGCGGAAGTGAACCGACATGCTGGAGAGGGGAACCAAATCTGGCGGGATGTGCCTCGCCCAAGTTTCAAAAGATTCTTAAAAAGGTATTTCCCGTTTGAATTAAATTCAATACCATTTGTTCTGTTTTATCTGAGCATGCCTCCGAAAATAATGATGTTATTGATATATCATACTACCCTTTCTATTGAGGAACCGAGGCATAAAACAGAATGAATAAGAATCGGACATCAGATCCTAAACATCCTTGTAATTAACTTCTTATGTTAACATGCGATATTATGACAAGTCAGGATGGTTTACATTGAACATATTATAACATTGTCTTGTTTGCATTGTCCTTTACATGATAACTTCTTTGAGAGGCATTTAGAAGTTGGTTGATAAAGAACAACAAGTTCTTATGGATAGTCAACTTCATGCAATAAAGAAGTTGACTCTCCATAAGAACTTGTTGTTCTTCATATGATAGTTAACGAAAGTAGTATGTTATGAAAACTCAAGACTTATACTTTCATATTGCTTGCTTTGTCCGTTACATGATAGTGAACGAAAGTGACATGTTATGGAAACTCAGGATAGAAGAGTTGAATTTTCAATTTACTACGTTACTAATGGTACTGAGGTCATGTATATTGGAATATGCTTCAAGTATGATGCGAGTTACAATACTATATCCGAATATACTTGGTTTCAAATATACCCAGAGCAAAACTTCCGGTTGTAGGTAAAGCGATGGTTTACAAAATATCCCAGACAGGAAGCTGGCAACTGATATCTCGAGAACTCGAAATGAATTGAATATCTCTATAATAAATATAAATTCTATCCTATTGGCTGTTGAATAAGATCGGATGTCATTATATCAAACGATACGTACGTTCTGAGTTCGGATATCCACCGAGTGTCCAATGAGTGGTCTTCTCGTTGACCTTCGAGTTAGTCATCCGTCTCAATCCTACCTTCCTTCCGGCATTTGGGGAAGCAGAGAGAGGGGGGTTGGTGTAAGGGCAATTGTTACATGAACTGTCAAAGTTAAGTTCATTAAGTTTATCATAGACTACTCGACAAATGAAAGACTCACTATCAAGTGATACTATAAAATTGTTGATCTCGTAAAACTGAATTATGCTTGCTCTGACTTTATCTTGATACCCAAATGCGTTTGACTCTTGATAACCATGTGCATAATTGAACTTAATTGCCCTGGGCCTCCTTTCACAAATCTTTAAGTTGATCGTAAGTCACTAAGGTAGCCTTAGTGTAATGTTAAAGAATGGGAGTTAAGGTGAACCTTAGTTAAGGTTGCTTTGTGAAAGGAGGCCCTGGAAGTCCATGGATATCAATGAAAATGTTCGTTTCTAACGTTACATACTAACGTTACCCCGTGTACTGGGGAGAGTTTCTTTAATGGGGTAAATGAAATATTTAAGCTTTCTCTTCATCATGGCTACTGCTTTTATGCTAAAGCTGATGCGAATCACTAGTTCTCACCCTATATGCCATAGAAAATATGACATTACATTGAGCACTGAGTCGTAACATTTGCCGAGTGATGTATATATACTGCCCTTGCTAAAAGCATGCACAAAATAATTTAAAAATTGATTATGCAGAATATTTAGGTGCAAGATGGACGTTAAGTCAAGAAACACTCGTATAACCTGAACATGTTTTATCATTCTGACACTGACAAAGCCTGAAATAGAGCAAAAATCCAAGGACATTCTCATGCAAGCAGATGGGAAGGTTTCTCGTACTGTTTTCTTCTCTGTACGTAATCGTGTTTTGATGAAGAGAATGTTTTTAACCAAGCCAGGTGGTAGAGATCTTATACATCGTAACACAAGCAACTTTTTAACAAGCTTTGAAGTCAAGGACGAGAGCAGAGTTAAGTCTGGCGCAAAATCATACGCCATTTGGTAATTTTTTGGCACTCAACTTGCAAAAGTGACATAGTTTCATGTAGGCCATAAAAGATTCAAAAAGGAAAACCAGGGGCTTGAAAAACATGGTTTGTCTGTTTGTTTCAGTTATCTTTAGGCCATGATGTCATGGTGACCTTTGAATATCTTTATTCTTTCCGTGAACCCGAATTTTGTTTTACCTTTGAAGTGAAATTATTTGCCTATTTTCAAAATAAACACCAGTCTTTCAACAATCAGTCTACCACTGATGTCTTAAAATGTTCTTGAAGACCCAGGAGATTTTATATCAAATATTAGTTCAAAACAGACATGACAAAACCTTTACATACTTTACTACTAGTTTAAACATAAATGTATTTTCCCAATTGCAAAATGGCAAAGTAGAGTGACCCACAATCAAACACTTTTGATCATCAATTGTAGGCCACATCATATTAAGTAAAGCGTGAACATGGTTCCCTTTCTGCCAGAAACTCTTCCAGGTAAGATTACTAGGAGGGTGAGAATCTAAAACCAAGGAATATAAGATAGCATGCTTTAATATGTCACCTTACCACCATAATTATTCCGAGGTTATACGTCCCATGCAGATACTGAATACAACCATTATTGGAACTATGTACTAAAAGAAACATTTTTCAAAGTTTTACTATAGTACCTAATCCGATTCCATGGCAACTAGGTGCTGGAGACGGCGGAGTCCCCCGTGGAGCAGACGGACGAGGAGAAGGTCGAGGTCATGGAGGCCCTTGTGGAGATCACCGCCACCAACGAGGTCTCCGTGGAGGACGTCATGTTGACCTCCAAGGTCATCCAGAGTCTGGCTGCTCAGACTAAGTCGGACAAACCTCGGGACAAGAAGGTGGTCAAGAGCATTGTGAAGGTAGGTTGGGTTGAAGGTATTCCTTTGTGTTGTCTGAATCAATTATTAACAAACCTAGGGACAGGACAATCCCCAAGAGCATCGTGGATATAGGTTCTTTGTGTTATCTCCATTGATTAATTGTGAACTGGGTATCGCTGCGACAAGATGTTCCAAGTTTGTCAAAAACATTGTGACTCATCTCGGTGAATATGGTAATGATGGTATGAGAATGAAATACCATTGTGTTAAAAGGTCTTTATTAAAGATTTAGTAATTAACATGCTGTAATTGTAATAACAAGTTATCAAATTATGAGTTGAAATTGAGGAGTCGCAGTATTGGGCTTTTGCAAGAGCATGATAAACCCTAACTCCTTAGGTATTCATTGGTCATTCACTAGTTTTAGGGTTTGTCGTTCATTTATGGTCAACTTTTGCCCACCAGAGCGTGGTGAAAGCCGGAAGTAACATCGTGGCGGACAACAAGACGTCCACGTGGGAGGAGATGGCACCGGAAGACAAGATCAGGACGGCCTCAAACCTTCTGGTTGCCATGGAAACAACCACGGCAGCAATGGCGGCTGAGATCGATACACCTACAGTCATCGAAAGCAAAGATGAAAATATTGGTAAGTAGTCTTTGAATGTTATTCCTTCTGTTTCTTTTAAACGGACAGCTAATCATTATATATATATATGAATGTATGTGCTCTTCTGTCTTTTCTCTCTGAAAAGGCTTGTTAAAGACACTTAGTGTTATCAATCAACGATAATCTGTGAGCTAATAACGTAGTTTCAAATGAACAAAAACGTCATTCAATGTGTTAATTCTCATGGACCATCCCATCACTAAACCCGTTTGTTCCGGCTCCGTTGAATTCATAAATCTTTCTAAAAGTTGCAGTTTCAAAAAATAACTTTTATCAGAAATCGTTGTTTTGTCTGCTAATTTGTAAGTGACATTGATCAGATAAGCAGCTGCAGTGTGGGGATGAGGAACAGGCAGCGTTGTTTCACGTTAATAGACTCGACGCTTTATCAAGTGAAGTCGAGCGCCAGAAAGGGTGTATGATATTTCTCAACTCTTTGATTGGGAGGAACATAGGCACTGTCCACATGCCCTTATCAAGGCGCGTAAATTAAACTGATAAACCGCCGCGATACAATTAAATGTTTTCAAGGATGGGAAATGGGGAAATGTTAAACGTTATTATGGAAAAGAGATACTGTTGTGAGATAAGGTAGGGCAATCTGACGGGAGGGTTATGGGTGGGGACTAAAGTTCATTAGGAGACGCGTTTCTTATTTCTATATCCGACTGACTATGAGTGCAGATAATTTCGAGAATTTGAGTTTTGACATTTGTGATAACGCCATATGGCTGACATTTTTGTGCTGATTTCAGTTTGCGAGGGCGAATATCAGGTTTCCATGTTTTCTTTGTAGGGAGTTTTTCAACATATCTGAACTGTTTTCCGTTTGAAATAGAATAAATATTTGTAAAACCCTGCCGCGATTTAAAAATGTAAATATCAGAGTTGTGTAATGTTATCCAAACATTGCGGCTTTTTATACGATATGCACTTAGATATCATCGCTCTCCAGTGTAACCTTTATAATAGTAAGACAATTTCATTTCATTCCAAATTCATTTCTGTGAACAAGTTCTTTGTTTTCTGATTGTTGAGATATAAATGAATTGGTTCTCATCATAATTGCATATTTGCTTGTAAAAACTCATCTCAACTTCTAAAATATTGTTGTACAAACCTAGAGCTCTTTCGTTTTTCATTTAGTTTTATAAGTGGATTAATTAAAGACCTATTTAATACAAGCCCAGCAAGATTTTCTTAATAACACCATAGTCAAGAAATACACTTCTGTAGATTCACAACTTCTTCATTGCAAAGAGATGATACGTTTTGTTGAAGATTCTAAAACGCGAATAAGCAAGTGCCGTATCGCTTTGCAATAAAGGAGTTGCAAATAAATAGAATTTGTAGTTATTCATCATTCAAACTTAAGAAATGTTACTCAAAGAAGCTATTTTATTGTAAAATTCAACTTCAATGAGCTATGTCCCTGATGTACAGACCTGGAGCTGCATGTAGTCGATGTAGAGGCAATGGAGCAGAAGGAGTTGGTGTACGATGACGAGGGAGCCGACAACACCATCTCCATACCCCTGGAGACTCTCAAGAGCGTTAGTCAAGGTGGGTCTCTTGCTCCTTGTGTTTTCCTATAGTTCGAGATCGAGACTTTCTTCTTGTAGGCCTATAAAGAGGATCTGTGTATGACTATGCCTATCTTATCATTCTCGGTGAAAGACTTACTTCTTTTTCTTATAAAACTATTTCTGTGAATATATCAAATGTCACTGTGAGAGTGAGAAAACTTCTCCTTGCTCTTTTCTTGTATTATTTTCAAGTTCACTTACAATTGTTTGTCAAATCATTTGTAAATGATGCAGACACTATTGATCCCTTGATCTGCTGTGGCTTACAGGTGGTCTGACGAAAGCAGTATTCATGACACATTACAAGATGGCGGGTTTATTGGAAGAAAGGCCGAAAAAGAACGGAGAAAGCCGACCAAAACCGAAGATTGCCAGCAGTATCCTGAGTGCTTCTCTCGGGACGGAAACCATGATCAACTTGCCGGAACCCATCACCTTCACTATGAAACACATGCAGGTGCGCGAGAAGCTCGGGATTAACTTTGACAAAATCAAACAGTATATCTTACCCTGTTCCCATACAAAAGTTCTGACATTTATGTCCAGAAGTATTGAAAAAATATCCTTTGAAAGAAGTATGTTTTGAAATACTGACATATGATAAGCAAGTTAAAATGATCTTATCAAATGACATAAGATGATCAATTGTTCGAATCGTACTATTTCAGATTGCCAAAGTAAATGCTTGATATCATGAATTCATATTTCTTTCAGAAATTTCCAAAGAACGCTAAACCAAAATGTTCCTTCTGGGATCTGAGAGAAAAGTGAGTGTCTTATTTATTCATTCATTCATTCATTCAACAATCAATCCATTAATTCGGTGAGTTATTCGTTGTCGCGGTCTTCACAAAATAATTCAGAATCCAACAAACATATAAAATATACTTGACACAAATCGTTTTTACGCCTAATTATAAAATTGCCAAATAGCAGAATTAGTTCAATTGTTTTAAACCCTATGCTCGTGTGGACACACCCCCGCTAGTCCTGACAGAAGGGCGGACAGTGTTCTATAGCACGTGTCTCCAGTTCTTCCGGTTTTCTGGTGTCATGGCAACCACTTGTAACATGTCGCTGCTCAACAGGATTGAACCAAGATTCAGAAATCTCCTCGGTTCCACCCGAATCTCAAGAGTTTGGAACGCTTTGAAGTCGACCCCTTCGTTAATTGCTGTTTAACGGATTTTAAATTCGAGGAGGTCGTAGATTGTTTCAACATAAGAACGGAAGTGGCACTGCGAGTGCTTTGATGCCGGGCCTTGTCGCTTAACGAAAGCGTTTGAAATAGGAAACCACTTTGATTATATATAATATAATTCAAAATGCAACGGGTTTTTTTTAAACTGATAGGGTAAACTTTGAACATTTATGATAATTAAACCTTTTTGATTTCATTTAATTCTTTACATACTTTGAATAGGACGCTTATAAAACGTCCAATACTGTTTTACGGTTAAAGTGTTATCTCTACAATAAATGTATTTTCGTTTTTTGTCTATTACATTATCAAATGAGATAGTAAGTTTCCAAATATTTGTGTTTCAAGACTGGTTTGTACATATTAAATAAGTATATGGAATCCAACAAATTCTCCCGTTCCCATCTCACACCGCTGTTAGACGACAAGCCCCCGCCCTGGTTCCCATGGAGTCACGAGACAGTCTCATCTCGTTACGTCTCGTGTTGTCTCGTCTTCAGCATCTCCCAGCGCCATCAAACATATCACATGGAGAACGCTGAAATCACATAAACGTTACAAAGCGTAAAATATTTCTACATCAAATCAAACCAGTAGCGATTATCTGAGGCTATTGCGCCTTGAAGTTTATCAGACCTCTTTTTGATGTCTCGGATCCTATAAACTAACACATAGATAATTGTGGTATCACAGCTCTTGAGATGTTTACCCTTCAACGCCATAGGCTTGTTTATGTTCCAGCGATGGATTCGGCCATTGGTCCCAAGATGGCTGCCGGATGGCGGGAACGAATGCGAGCTTCACCACGTGCCAGTGCGACCACCTGACCAACTTCGCCATCTTGATGGATGTGGAGGGGGTGCAGGTGAGAACGCTGATGTTTGGAGGGGGATTTGCCTGTAATCAGGTGGAATAACAATAGGATAAATTCAAAAGCAAATGTTTTCCTAGATGAAAGAAAGAAAGATGAAGACAGTTTTATGGTCACATACACATTCCCATTAGGCCTTTTCCCAATTCTGTATATTGATGAGCTTTCCAAGCAATTACGTTATCTGTCGTCAAGGTGGGTTATCAGTAAGATAGAGGAAATTTAAGAATTTCTAAAACGAAGAAGGGTGAAGGCAGTTTTATAGTTATGAATTTCAGATATTTTATCATTCAGTAAAAACATGCGAATCAAAGAAGTTTTCTAAACGGTTAAGATGATTAAAAAAGATAACATTTATTCTGTTAAAAAATGGAAAAGTTGTATACGATATGGAATCCAAGAGGAAAAATTATTAGATTTTTTTATCAAAACCCTTATATCTATTTGATTAAAAGTAGAAACGATAATACTAAAACGATGTAAAGCCACTCAAGCTAATACATGACTTTAAAAATATCATTAATCAGTTTAGATTCATGAAAAACGTAACTTCGAGTTAAAATAAGTTGTTTTAGAAAAAAATATTTAAATTTTATCAAAATAATTCTATAGACGCTACACGTAAAGGCGCTTTAGTTGACTCTTTATAATTAACATTGAAAAACACCTCCTACTAAATCAGTGATCAGGCATTTTCTCATATATTGCAGAAAGGCATGTTGTTTTTCATTTGAGTAAAATTAATTTTAAGTGAAATTATTCAGAATAAACAATGAATTTGATCAACTCAAATGACAATAGACCTTTGTTACACGAATCTGTCAAAATGCTATCCTTAACATGCATGAATATAAACCGTGTACGTCAAGGATTTAATGTGATAAATGAAACTTCAAAATAGCACGGGTTTATCCATGTATTCAGCACACGTCTTCACATATTTATATGAAATAATAAACAAACTGTTTATTGTTGAATGTGCATGCTAGGTATCCTCAGTTATATGATGACTCACAGTCCAGTTGAATGTGTTGTTCGTGTTTATGACCTTGTTTACCAGACTAATAGAATTTAAGTGTTTCGTGTTTCAAAAAGAAATGGCTCATGACTAATTTTATTTGTTTATGTTTTTTTTAATTGAATACAAAGGAGTCCTGAAGAATACTTAAATTCACAAACATCTCGTCCCTGAAAAAAGGTAGTTTTTTTAACTAATTTGATTATTTTTATGAGATAAAAAGGAGTCCTGACTTTTTAAAGACTTGTCAACATTTTCAAGACTCAAGAAGGTTCCTCAATTTCCCTTTTTAGATCAGAATAATAAACTTGTCCAGGCCTTGTAGTGAGTTCCGTCCTTGTACTGCTTCAAAGAAACAATATGTTTGTAATATAGCGCCATTGAACATTGTTGTCATTTAAAAAGTAGGATAACTATTCTGAAGAAAATGAAAGCAATGCTCAGTTTATCACATAGGGCACCGAGCTTTTTGCAATACAACAAATGTATTACTTCTTTATGAGACATTCTATTGTGAGAAACAGATATCAGGACTGAACTATGAGTGTGAAGTCAGTTTCAAGATGAAACGTTAAATGTCATGCTCTTTCTTATGTGACATCCGTAGTAGATACTTATCGTTATTCTCAAATAACAAGTCCAATTACAAGTAGCTATTGAGATTAATTACCAATTATAAAACAAACCATATCACAAGAATAGACGCAATTAAGACACACTAATCATTATAAGAACCTTATTAACTGTTATGTCCATCAATGCGAGTTGTCCCAAAGCTGGAAACAGTAATTTGCGCTTGTGCCTATAAGAAGTAAATAAACTGTAGATAAGGTTATCTCAAAGAGCTTCGTCGTCTGTGCTGCAGCTTTAAAACTTCATTCCTTTGAGCATTTGTTCCAGAACATCGCCCTCTAGCGGACAAACCACTTGTCAGTTGTTCACGTATCTGGCAGGGGGAGATAACTCGTCGTGTTGTGGAGATCACCTTTCCTACCGTTCTCAGCCTCTCATGTCTATCTTATCATTTCAAACACGTGCTTGTAGTTTCAAGAATTCAGTCTGTCCACCCTAGTTTAATTCAAGAACATCTGATTCCTAGCAATACCCCATTTGTAGCAATCGTATATCCTTGTTGTGACTTATTGTTTCGCGTTCTAATAGACCCAGTCACCTGTAAATATTGCTTAAGGGATGATAAGATCGTACGATGAAAACTAAAATCATTGCTATCTTTTGGAATTGCCTCTAACGGACGTCTTTAAATAACATCCTGTTGGCAATGTTTATCTTCAAATGAGGAGGAATGGTTTTGGAATTTCTACTTCTATCTCTTGAATTAGAAGACTTGATTATTTTACTTTACAAATATATGAAGGAAATTATCATAACTATATATGAAATTTGTTCTCTGGTAGTGTATGACTGTTTTTCTTTCATTTGTCACTCTTTCACATATCGCGTATACTTGTCTCAAAGATAATGTAAGATTGTTGTCGTATCAATTCTTACTCTCTTTCCAGCTTTTGCATATTTTATGATTAATCATGCACTCGTCTAATAAAAAATATATATTTAAAATCGATTAAATGGTAGGTTGTTTAGTATCCTCTATGGGGATCATTTTGATAATAGTTATGTAGCCTCAATAAAGGTGACAGCAAAAGAGTTACTTGTGATCATCAGAGCACTGTGTTTCAGCTAACACAAGCTTGCGAAACAATACAATATGATAAGAGCTCTTGTTGTGGATTTTAAAAATCCTTCCATCACTGTCACATTGTCAGCACCCTATGTATCACAGCAACATTCTAAATATCCCAGGAACTCGCAAGCACTAATGTAGCGACCTTTGTAAGTGATAATAATAAGAAACATATGGCAAAACCCTTCAACGTGTGCAGTCCCTAGGGAAAACAACGTCATTGCAAATAAACTTGGTCGTAAAGCGTTTCCTTGCATAACGCCAATATCGTCTTTTAAATAGAAATGCGTCGCGGCTTGTTTTATTATGAAACATAGTTCCAACTTAACCATATAGTTTATGTGAACCAGCTGACTGTCCCATCCCCTTCAAGTGTCAGTGTTGTTTACCTCCTTATCTTACCCCTTGGGGTTTTCTAGCGGCGGGACACCAATGGGTTTTCAAATGTAACGGGAAATATGATGTGACTTCAGATAACAGAAAAAACATAAATCTTAGTTTTATTAGTTAAACTTGTTGAAAAATATGAACCAGAGGAAATACGCAATATATTCTTGGTACGTTCAAGGATGTGTTTAATTCTGAAGCATTATCAAAGGTTGTATCGTATAAGAAGAAATCAACATGCAAAAAACTTGATATTAACGGATGTTGATGTTCATAACCTGTTGTTTCTAGATCATGAGCCGAGGTGTCATTTTGCCCCTTTCAGAGCAAATAGGACCATTTGCAATGGCAAAAGTGTCCAATGTCTCCAAATTTTAAAGGACGCCAAGCGAAAAGGATTGACAAGTTTCCCCAGTAACCCCTCTAGGAATAACACTGATAACCATATTGTATTTGCATGACAATAAATTTGTAGAATCTATTAGCAAAATTTGAAAGCTTGTCTAATACTTAATATATGCCTTTTCTTAACGAAATAATTTTGCTTTTTCCTAGCAATCTTCAATTAGTACTGGTACAGAATGAACAAATATCTATTTTCAAAGTTCACGTTTGAGTTCTTCTCTTCAGATGGAGCTGGTTCACGAGAAGCTGCTGACGTTCATCACCATCGTGGGCTGCATCATCTCCATCCTCTGTCTCCTCGCCTGCTGGCTCACCTTCACATGCTTCGGGTGAGTGTCTACTTTGCTTTTATTTCTCACCTTCACAAGCTTCGGGTTAGTGTCTACTTTGGTTTTATTTCTCACCTTCACAAGCTTCGGGTTAGTGTCTACTTTGGTTTTATTTCTCACCTTTACCTGCTACGGGTGAGTGTCTACTTTGGTTTTATTTCTCATATTCATCTACTTTTGGTGAGTGTCTACTTTGGTTTTATTTCTTACCTTCACATCCTTCGGGTGAATGTCTTTTAGGTTTCTTATGTTTCACATTCATTTACTTCGGGTTAGTGACTACTTTGTTTTTATTTCTAAGCCTTCACATGCTTCGGGTTAGTGTCTACTTTGTTTTTATTTCTAAGCCTTCACATGCTTCGGATGAGTGTCTACTTTGTTTTTATTTCTCATCTTCATCTACTTTTGGTGAGTGTCTACTTTGGTTTTATTTCTTACCTTCACATCCTTCGGGTGAATGTCTTTTAGGTTTCTTATGTTTCACATTCATTTACTTCGGGTTAGTGACTACTTTGATTTTATTTCTAAGCCTTCACATGCTTCGGGTAAGTGTCTACTTTGTTTTTATTTCTAAGCCTTCGTATGCTTCGGGTGAGTGTCTACTTT
The DNA here is from genome assembly GCA_916613615.1 of Steromphala cineraria. Classification (NCBI taxonomy): domain Eukaryota; kingdom Metazoa; phylum Mollusca; class Gastropoda; order Trochida; family Trochidae; genus Steromphala; species Steromphala cineraria. The sequence continues at coordinate 84,156,336 of OU744722.1, forward strand.
GTTTTTAATTTCTCATCTTCATCTACTTTGGGTGAGTGTCTACTTTGGTTTTATTTCTTACCTTCGCATGCTTCGGGTGAATGTCTTTTAGGTTTCTTATGTTTCACATTCATTTACTTCGGGTTAGTGACTACTTTGATTTTATTTCTAAGCCTTCACATGCTTCGGGTTAGTGTCTACTTTGGTTTTATTTCTAAGCCTTCACATGCTTCGGGTGAATGTCTTTTAGGTATCTTATGTTTCACATTAATTTACTTTCGGGTTAGTGTCATATAGTTATCTTCTCACCATAAGTCTACCTGTACATTGTAATTCTAACGTTACCCCTGTTTGGTTCTAGCCAACCGGTTCACATTCACATGCTTCAGGTTTTCTTCTTTTTATTGTCGTATATATCTCACGTTACACCGGTTACAATTGGGCATATTTTCCGGGTACTTGCCTGCTCCAGGACGTGGCTACCTGTTATCTTATATTTCTAACGTTAACCCTTTACAAGTGGACTATTTTGATCGATTCTACCGTACAGGTTCACATTCACATTCTTCGGGCATGCTTCTACTTATTGCTATCTATGTGTCTCTCGTTAACCCTGTTACAAGTGTACCATATGTCTCGATTCTCGCCTGGTGGCTCACCTGCGTTTATGAATATGAAAATGAATTATGGTTTTACTCTTTCAATTAGTTTAATATTATGATGCAAGTGAACTGTATAAAATATGTTTCGCTTTTTGTTTTATCTAAACTTCTTTTATATTTCCAGAGCCCTGCAGGGCGAGAGAAATTCCATCCACAAGAACCTTGTTGTCTGCTTGTTTATTGCTGAAGTCTTGTTTGTGTTCGGAATCGACAAATATGAACACGAGGTATGCCAATTTTATTTTTCACTCTTTAGAAATAGGCAATTCTGAATAGATTTATGACATTTCAAATTATACACATGAATTATTCTTAAGGTGTCTTAAACAAGCCATGTTGTTCCATTTCAAGACGTCAATAATTTCTACAGAGAGGTTTCCTTATATCTAATAAACAATCTTTATCTAATATCTACAAATTCCACATGTTCTGATAAACTCTATATATAACTTTGCACGAAGTTTAAAAAAAGGTGTAATCTTGTTTACTCTAGAATAAATATTAAAACCCCGGATGCGTAGATTTTGTGGGTAAATTTCGTGTCAAAATTTGTTTAACTGGATTTGAAGTTGAGGTTGACATAATGTCAGTGTTATAGACCTTAGTGATGGCGTGAGAATATGCTTTAAGGTTGGTTGGTAAAGAACGTTGAACTGCGATACATAATCATCTGTTTAGAGTGGTAGTGTTGTAATAATCTAAATTGTGTATTTTCTTTAACGTAATGCTTCAATATATTTGAACGATATTGCATTTGAGAATTTGTTTAAACAAGCAAGCAAAATAAGACCCATGAATTTACGGTTTGGAGATGTAACTTTGTTTGATTCTGTGAGCGTCGGTTCAGTTGCTGGAACAATCCTTGCCACTCAATAGCTACCGTATTAAACAAAGCCAAGAAGTTAAATTATGAACGACTCCATAATTCATTAAAGTCTTGTACGTGAGAAACCAAGGGTACTCGTCTCTTGTGTTAGGAACCTCGATGGGCTGTACATCATCACTTCTTCCAAATATATTTAGCTTTGGTAGAGCAAGAAGCTATAATTCACCCTTCAATATTTCTCATCTGTTCTACTGTTTTATAGATACTTCCTTCTCTTATGAACAAGTTATGACGAGTAAAGTTCGATATGCCCAAACCTCTCTTTTAAAGAGCAATATGAAAAGGAAAGTCGCTTAAAGCCTGTGTACATCTTTATGTTATGGTCTCTTTTTGTAACGTTCCCTCGCTCAAGCAGTAAATTAAATATCTTATTCTGCCCCCTGTTCTAGGTGAGTAAGGGCTTCTCCTCCCTGCTTTGCACGTAAAACAAAGTGAAGTGTTTAATTCCAGGTTCTTAGCCTAAAAAATAGATAATTTAAATCAAGGTAGTATTATTAAATGTTCCATAGACTAAATTTTAGTTTAGGATAAGATGTTAATATCCAGGCTACACTCTTTTAGTTAGACTACCACCGTACAACAAGGTGGTTCCTAATCTCCCCACCTCGTATCAAGGTTACAAGGTTGTTCACTCTGCCCCTCTCTATCTGTCCCCAGCTGGCATGTAGACTGATCGCCGGCTTCCTGCACTACTTCTTCCTGTGTGTCTTCATGTGGATGTTCATAGAGGGGATCCACATGGCCATCATGCTGGTACAGGTGTTTGATGCGGCCAAGTCGCGCCTACCTTACTACTATATGGTGGGATATGGTGAGTCTGGCCATTCCGTACTTTTGGGATAGTAACGTTAACCCACAAGCGGACTTGATACTCTATCGAAAATGAAACTCTATGATTGTACTTTTTCATCTAGTCTGTTATCCAGACCCTAAAGCAAAAAATGGAGTCTCCTAAGTCGAGATGCCTCAGCTTTAGGGATTAAGAACAGTTCATGGTTCCTTTTATTTTTAATACAAAATATTCAAAATTAAAATTTTAGTGAAACAACGTTTGTTCAGGGACTATGTTAGTCTATTGTTCATCATTTATTTAAACTTAAGGCATTGTAAAGTGTATGTTGTTTTGATATGCTAATGTTTGTCTTTCGAATATTGAGAGTACTATCCAAATATCGTCAGTACAATATCAAAAAACCTTTAACGTCTTTCAAGGTGCACATTACATAGAAATAACGTTTTAGGGACATTGTAGCAAATTAAAAGACATCTTGATTCTGTAAAAAAAATTATGAAAAACTTTAACGAATTAATTTAACATCTATTGACGTCGATGATATGTTTTACAAAAAAATGAGTCTAAACGATAATGATATTTGAATGTTTTTCCTATCTTTCCATTCCAGGCATTCCATTGATCATCGTAGCTGTATCAGCTGGCTTCGACTACCAGGGATATGGAACAGAGAGATTGTACGTACCCGTTATGCTTAGTTGTTCTTACCTAATGTTCACCTAAATGTTTACCGAATATATTCAATCACAATCTAATTAAATTACTTCCTATTGTGTTTCAGAATTAGCTTCCACATTTATTTTATTCTCACGTGAATGTTTTTCTTACAGTTGCTGGCTTACAACAGAAAATTATTTCATTTGGAGCTTTGCTGGACCTGTTGCTTTGATACTTTTGGTAAGTTTTAGGATGCATGTTATAACCTATGTTATAAATTATAATGTTGATACGAAACTTAGTCGTTTCATATTGTCCAGCTATTATAAATGTAATTTTGAACAAATCATTTTATCAGTGCATTTTTCTTGAGTGATGTTTGTTTAAGTTTAATACAATGTATTGTTTCCCCCCAGGTGAACGCGGTGATCCTGACGTACGCGATGGTGATGGTGTGTCGTCACTCCGAGTACGTGCTGAACAGCAAGGAGAAGAACCAGGGCAGCATGAGGTGAGACACTCTCCACTCGTCTTCTCCTTGAACAACGTATAGTCTTTATGACTCATAACGTTTAATGATTTATGTATAAGAAAGACTCCTACATAAAAAAAACAAGTAGAAGAACCAGGGCAGCATGAGTCGAGACACTCTCCACTCGTCTCAACTTTTCAATCAGATAGCCTGAAGAATCACTTTTTGATGTTGGCCTGTAAAATCGTAGTTTATCAATCAGATGTCGCGTAAGGGTGACATTTCACTGTTTGTCTCTAGCATAACGTTAACGACCAAATGGCATGAGGACCACTTTCTAACTAATCACATTTTGTGTTAGAAAACCTTGGTGTCTATTGTGGAGCACTACCTATCGATTCAAATAGTCTGTAGAGGCCTTACTAACCAATATGTGTCCTGTTGGCTAACCAATGAGATGTGTTGTTACAGTACGTGGGTGCAGGGTGCGGAGTGGAACACTAGCTAACCAATCATATGGCCTATCGATCATAAACTAACCAATGAGAATTGTTGTTACAGAACGTGGGTGCAGGGGGCGGAGTGGAGCACTAACTAACCAATCATATGGTCTGTCTATCATAAACTAACCAATGAGCTGTGTTGTTACAGAACGTGGGTGCAGGGGGCGCTGTCCATGGAGGTGCTGCTGGGTTTGACCTGGACCATCGGCTACTTCTTCATCAACATGGAGACCATCGCCATGGCCTATATCTTCACCATCCTCAACTCCCTACAGGGGCTCTTCATCTTCTCCTTCCACTGCCTCCTCAATAAGAAGGTCAGCTTCTATACAAGTTTAAAGAATGATTCAAATTTCTCTTTGAGTTTGGAAACGTGAAGGACATTTGATAATCGCAATGCGTAAATCATCTTAAGTTTTTACCCAAATCAAAATGATTTCGACTTCATTCTAAGCTTTCATCTGAACAATCTACCAACAATTATATGAAAACAAAATTGTTTTTTCAAATTATCAAAATTCAATATACTATGTTATGGTTAAGAGAGGTAAAAAACTAATGTTTAATATGTTTTAATTGATCAAGAGCAATTAAAGTTTTTCTCTTCAAAGAGGTTTTATACTTATGTTTTACTTATGTTTACCCAGGTGCTAAAGGAGTACAAGCGTGTGCTGCACATCAGCAAGAGAAGACCCGGACAGTCCACACAGACAGCCTCGCTCATGCGCAAACAGAGCCAGTCCCAGGGTCACGAGATGGCCAACAAGTCGAATTTATCTTCATCTGGAAACTCTACTGTACCTTCCTCTGTACCCTCATCTAGTGGACCGGAGTGCTGAGTCGATGATCTTAGACAATTGAGAGAACAAAGGGAAGATGAGGATGATTTTATGGAGATGTCAAGGGTGTGTCATTGACTATCCGGAAGTCTCCGATTATATTTATCTTTAGTTGACAAATATTTGATAATCTCATCGATTGAGAAAGAAAGTTAAATATTGTAGCTATGAGAGGCGCAACCACGAGTGATAATATATAACATTTCTTCCTGTCGACATCCTTCCTTCAGTTGCATTAGTTCGATCTTTGTATAAGAGAAAAGGGAGGATTGTGAAATGATGACAAGTTAACCACCAGTTGATAAGGTGACCTTGTAGAGTGATTAGCCTACATATTCAGTTGCCGGAATTAAGTTTTCATATCAGGGAAATTGTTGACAAGGCTTGGCCAATGTATAAATACGACTACAGACATATACTGATTTATCTATGATAATACATTTCCGTTCTACATTCTTTGGAATATGCCTTCCCATGAACAAGAATATTCATTTGCAACGTTTGGGTGAAATAATGTGTTCAAAGATATTCATTTCAAAGAAATAGTCCTGAATGCCGACAAACACATGTTCAGAACTTCTATCAAGCACGAAATCGTTTACATGTGACGTTTTTAAACACTAGTATGTGGCAACGTTACAAATGTTTGATCAGGAACTATTCAAGGAGACATCAATGAAGATATTGCGTTTCAAAGAATCTTAATATACTCTCACGGTCATGAAAACATTGAAGCATTTTAAAATGATATAGATGTATTTGATTAATGATTCCTATTGACCTTTGTTCATTTCAGACCTTCACAGTGAACTAAGTACAAGTATTATGGTTTCAAAGAGCATTTCATCACTCATCTTACCGAATTGAAAACATTACGAAACATGAACACAAACATGAATTACAGTTATATAAAAAATGCTTTTCAAAATTAGGAAAAGATCATTTGTATAAATAAAGATAGATCTAAGAGATCTTATAGTTATGACAAAAGTGATAGTGTAAGTTATACTCCAATAAGTATGCGCTTTCATTATACAGTACGTGAATTGAACTGAAACACTATAGGCTATAATATTTTTTTCCCTACGAGTTGCTTATTGAAAAGTAAGTTAAGTAAAAGATGTTTCTTCATTTTCTCTTACCCCTTTCACCACCAGAAGCCAATGACAACTGTTCTGTTTGGTTAAAAAGGGATTAGTTTTTGAATGCATATAATACAATTTCTTTACTTAAAAAGGATCTCTCATTTGCATATCCATCGGTTTTTATTTCATTAATACATAATGTTTGTGCTTTGGAGAGATTTATTCTTGTTCATGGTGAAATTACGATATTCTGCTAATAGAATGAAGATAGTCAAATTGTATCCTTAACAATGGTGTCATTCAATGTTCATCCTAACATAGACTTGTGTCAACCACGGAGTTTGCACAGATGATTATTAGCTAGTCTATAAAGTCTAATTAAAGCATACGTCTATAAATACTTGAAGAGATCATGTTACAGCCATGACGTTGCCAAAGTAATGCCTGACGTCGGTCATACACTTTATCTTGAAGAAGGCGTGAGTTCCGAAATTTTCTTCATGAAAAGAATTGAGGTACTTTTAGACGTGTACTTTATTAGATCGATCCAATAAACATAGTTGTGTACTTGATCAGATTGTTTGTGTACTTATCGTTTACCACTTCAAACCCACATTTAGTTAGCTTGTAACATTGTTGTATATAACTTTCACATTCACGACTCACAAATGTATATGTATGATTGTTGTTTGCAATTCAACCATTAAACCACATAATGGCATTTGTGAAATTCCATATACTAATATTTAAAGATGTCTTCTCTCTATGTAACCTGAAATGTAAGAATCTTGTCCCGTTAGTGTTGGTGTTTCATTCAAGTTGTATCTTAACTTGGACCACTTTTATTTAACAAACTTAGTGATTTCTTTCTCTCTTTTCTTCTTTCTATCACAAGCTGAAGAATATATTGAAACCGTGAAAGCATTTAAAGAGAGATACCATGACAGCATTACAATATTTACAAGAATGGTTTGGAGAAACCACACGAGAATTCTTATCTACAAAATGCAAGTGCTATTGATTCAATTCATTGTATTTTGTATATGACGTTCCTGTCTCAGTATATCTTCACTGTTTAAGTGTGTGTTCAGGGTATGTATGTTTGTATGAAAGATTGTGTTAATTTATGCTTTCATTTACATCTGTTAGTTAGAATTATGAAGATGTGTTGGTATAACACTATTGAATTTGTATTCATCAGAACAAAAGTTTCTTGTCAAAAAAGGGAAACGATTTCTGCTTTAATTTCATCAACATCTTTTCAAAATCATGGTATTGGGTTCCATCACAATCAAGGGTCCATTGGTTTCGTAAGCAAAGAAGTAGGCAGTGTTTCCAAACATTCACATGGTCCAGTTTACCATCATTTACAAATGTTTAAAGAACCAATACTCGATCGACCAGATGATACAAATATTCTAAAGGAACATAAAATTTGTTATTTTTTTTATTAAAATCGTTTTTACAAAATGTCCATATTTCCAATTCTAGACCAGATTGATGTACCAATTGTGAAGATGCTGAGAAATACTCGACGTTTTGCAATTGTATAGACAAACCATGACGTTTTGTGCAAATCTATATAACATGCACGTGCACAGTGATGATCGATGTAACCTAACATCCATGTGCACTTTGAGACTTCGGTTTATAGTTTCACCGATAGGCATAGATTCTTGAATGATTTGATAGTCCATATGTTCCATTGTTATATATGAGAATATATTCATTTAACTCGTACTTCTTTAGTGGTATGGTAATTTATTTTTTTAATAAGTTACAGTTAATCCCTGACACATCAGACATCGTGCGGAAAAACGATATTTAAGTCGTTAATGTGTCAGTAAATTTTCTGACAGAATCCATTTTCTTAAACGACCACATTTCCTGCTAACGACCAAAACTATGTTTAGTTTTTTGTTTCCCTGAAGAGGCTGTTTACAAAATACATTGTAACACTATAGTCGAGATACCCTTAGACATCTGCTGTAAATCTGTAACATGTTCAAACGTTACTGCAACCGCCATCAAGCAATACTTTCTGGGTCTATGGAATGAACATACAAACGACTACCGTATATCAAATCGTTTTTTGAAAACCTTTTTATCCTAGCTCTATCATTATTGTGTTCACACAAGTATTTTTTTTTAAATATTACAATCTGATGTTAGATTTTTTTAGTACTTTTTTAACGTGCCAGAGCTTTGTTGTACGTTTTGAATACTCAAGATTTATTACTGTTTTGTTTTATATGTTTATAAATGGGTGGATAAAAATACAATGTCAAATTACTTCCAAAGGAATGTGTAGTTCAGTGCATGGGGGGTTGTAACCACCCCTTCAACCACAGTGCTATTGTTAGCTGACTCATAGTGACCATAGTGGTGCTAATTCCATTGTAAAATAACATTTAACTCTTTTAACATGTACTGTTTTACTTTACTTTGATGTATAATAAATGTGACTTTTTTTCAACTTGTCTTGTTCTTTGCAGGTGGAAAAATCACAACATAAGGAAATATTATTTTGAGTGTCTTTAATCAGTATAATATATATAATTTTTAAAATTTTATAAAGAAATAATATTAATATGTAAATGCTTAGAAATGGTATAATTTGCAAAAATACTGTATTGTATATTTGGTCCATATTTGTTAGACTTAACACTGGTCTTTGAAGGACATCAAGAAGTGGAATAGAAAAAGCAAGAATTTTCAGAGACTCTTAATTCAAAACATAATGGACATTCTATAAAATGAAAGATTACTCCTTCATCATTTATCAAAGTCCGCCTGTATTGCTCGAATCTACAAGGAAAAGGAAGGATGCACATTTAAGAAAGATAGTGTCTTTTCAAAATTAAGGATATCACATCGAAACCCAATTGCCATGCTTGCTGTGCAGTATGCTTTTCTCATTTGTAAAAAATATGATTTATTCCTATCATAAAACATAAAATAAATAGTATTGGTTTATAAAAAATGGCATCAAGTACAAGGATTTTTTCCTTCAGAGTGTTTAAGAATCTACGACAGGATATTAAAGGAAGGCAAAGTTACGTTTCTTCAACAAGATATGTCATCAACTTTCTCTAAAACAAACATGACAATGACAAAACAAAACAAGAAAATACATTGTTTGATGATATCCTTGTCACTATAGTGTGCCCCCTATACACCCCTTCACTTTACTTCCCTGCCAAGTGTTCATGTATTACTACAAGCACCATACAAAACATGATGACTAGGTTAGCTTGTGGTTTTTGCGAAAGTAAAAATATTGTATAATTATTGTTATATTTATTTAATTCAAACATTTTTCTTTAAATAATAAAAAAAGAGCCAGTGGCTCTGTAGCTCATCAGGCTTCATATCAATATATATATATATTTTGCTTTAAGGTGTGGCAAATGTGATTCCCACCTTACTTTGGACCACAGGGTTACCAAATGTACAATTTGAAATCCTCCTTATCTAACAAATTCTCGATTATCCAGAGTTTACGTTCCGATGATATCTCCACTAACCTCTGGAACCAATATGGGCTCAATGCGATTCATAAATTACCTCCCCTTAGTTGCATTATCGTCTTTCATTAGCCAATCAGATAGGCCTTTAGTCAGAGTCAGAAATAGGAAAGAAATCGTAGAGGCAGATAAACGGCGAATGAGTGAATTGGGGTTTAACCTACAATCAGCATTTTTTTCAGCTAAAAAACGTGTGGATTTGCCATCCAAAAGACAGAAGATCGGAGAGAAAGAAGTTCGATAGGAGGAGAGAACAGACGAAAAAGAGAGATAGTAAGCAGGTTTTAGAACAACACAAGTTTGGTCTGATTTCTTCCAATTGACTTTTAAAGCTTGGGTGACTACCAGGAGCATGCCAGCTCCATTTGGCATAGCTCAAGGCTCGGGGAAGCACACAAGCCACCACATCGCAATAACGTTTTGAGTAAAGTGGGATGGCATATATAATCAAGTCAAAAACATTCCATTATACATGAAGTTACTAAATCTACCTACCATCGGTTATTTATGCAAAACTTGTGTTGTAATTTTCCTTACACAGTTTTTTTCTCTCGGATCTGTCAACTCTCTTTAAATTAGATAGCAGCATATTTTATAGCTGGAATACTGCTGAGAGCGTGTTAAACCCCAACTCACTCACTATTTCATAAATAAAATCAAAGGCCATGCGATAACAAAAATTACAGTCCAGAGGTATTCTCTTGACGAGAACTGGGAATGCTAGGTAACAATTGATATACCTCACCCGATTTGATAGACAAAAACACTAAAATACAGTCTTGAAATCCATCTCTTTGGATGTCATTTCTGTTTATTGACGAAGCGGGGGTGTGTCATGAAAGAAGCCATGTGATACCTCATTGGACAATATGCCACTAAGGGCAGGTAATTTGTGAATCGCATTGAGCCAATATTGGTTCCAGAGGTTAGTGGAGATATTATCGGAGCGTTAACTCTGGATTATCGAGAATGTATCTAACATAGGAGTTTAGATACAAAGTTTCAGCTTTCTAGGCCTGATGCTTCTTGAGAAAAAGATGAAATTAGGTTAAAGGGTGTGGCCAAAAGCTATAAATCATAATCCTCACTAGTCAAAAGTATATTCACAATGTTTCAGCTTTCTAGGCCTTATGCTTCTGGAGAAGAAGAATAAAATATGTTTTTAGGGGCCATAGGGCCAAAAAAGCTCCAATTATTAATCCTCACTCGTCAAGGAGTCTGTACACCAAGTTTCAGCCTTCTAGGCCAGATGAGCTAAAATCAATTGTAATATTTATTTATATACATCTCTAGATGTAATAAATACATGTATAAGCAAGAACACGGCAGTTGAGGTTGAGGTATAGTTATTCATACATAAAATAGTCAAATTGATACAAATCTATACATTTTCAAAGATAGCAGAAAGAACACCTTTCACCATGTACACTTGAGCAAATGATCATAGATATTTCATCTATGAATGGATTTCATCACACTAGTAGAAAAGTCTAAATTGTCAGCAGTTCATAAATTAACAACATACACACACATCCAAATCAGCACTAGACTCCTGCAGGCCGAATTATCTTAATTTCTTAAAATACCTTGCATTGTCTTAAAATGTGCTGTCACTGGCCAGTTTTTAATCTTGAGCAGTTACAAAACATGACCTCTTGTACAAAAAAAACATGTAGATAGGAAGTCATTTCTTCTTCATTTTCATTGTCTTGCTAATAAAGTACAACAAAATTCACACATGATCAATATACTCCCACATCATGTGAAATCAAATGAGATGCTGGGCTAATAACTTGCCTTGACTGGTGGTCTGAAAGACTATTAATTTAAAGAAAATATGATAATGTGGATGTATTTGGTTAATTTAAATGTGTTTGGGCTAGTACTCTCAGAAATGCACTAGTCCGATTGGCTAGTATGGCTAGGAAAAGGAAAAATTTCAACCGCTGCATAAATTATGATATAATCAGTCCTTATTGTATTGCAACCATCCAACTCTAAAAGGCTATACCGGTTTATCTGCTACACTTGACACTCCCACAAACTAATACCTTGACTGCCTACACTGTATATAACGTGTAGCGCTCATATATACCGGTAAGCGGCCAATAATCACCTAAGCATACACAAGAGGCAGTACCCTTAGCGAGGCAGTAGCATTATTCATATTTGGGATCACACTAACTGCAATAAGATGTTCATGTACTCCGTGTACCTCGCTGACATATATACTATGATGGAACAGAACAATGCAGTTTCAACTCCAGGGTAAAGAAGAGATTGAATGGCAGGGTTGTGGATTCAAGGGACTAGTACAACTTCTTCTTGCTGGTCTGTCGGTAATACAGTACGAGGGACAGCAGGGTCAGGTTGAGGAAACAGCTGAGAGCGAAGTTGGTGAGGACTGTCAAATCCCCTGTCTGTACTAGGGTTGTTATACTCCGAGCTGTCCAGTACAGAGAGTAGAGTGTAGTTAGCATATAAACCAGCATTGACACCATTTAACACAACCTAACTAGGGCAAACACAATTTCTGAAATTCAGAATGTAAATAATGTTCGAAAAAAAAAACTTTCCAAGAGATTTTCATAAAATGAAACATTTTTCAACCTCCAATAGTGATGAGCTAACTCTATTTACATGCTTTCGCGTACAACTCGAGGGGGGCAGTAATCATGATACTAACTAGATTAGCGTTTGCGGGATACCGCAAAAGCAGAGCAGTCCCTGAACTTGGGGTTTCGCCTTACCCTGTTCCGCCTTTTACAGGCCTCACCAAATTGGGAATTTTCTCGTGACCTTGACCTTTGACACTCAAGGTCACATAATCAATGAACACATTTCATCGAGTATAACATTATTGTAATGAAATAAAGTGTTAAAAATTAAATTAATCCATTTTCTCCATATATGTTGACCTTGCTGTGACCTTGACCTTCGACAGTTCGTACCCAAAACTTTTTGAAAATTTTGTACTTCTCAAGAGATAATATATACAAAATCTAAACTTCATAGCACAAAAACTTTTAAAGTTATTGTGTTTACAAGGAATTGCAATAACTCATATCTCATGACCTTGACCTTTGACCTTCAAGGTCACACAATAATTGAACACTTTTTATTGAGTATAACAATCATGTATTGATTAAAAGTGTTCATAGTTAAAATAAAGCATTTTCGCTAAACCATGCTTAAGTCATGACCTTGCTGTGACCTTGACCTTTGACGGATTGTAGCCGAAACCTTTTCAAAATTTTTTACTTTTCCAAGGATGATATATACCAAGTTAGAGCTTCATAGCACAAAAACTTTTCAAGTTACCGTGTTTACAAAGAATTTTGCGGTGATTTTATAACTCGTGACCTTGACCTTTGAACTTGAAAGTGAACATGTCATAATGATTCCCTGGAAGTATTAACATTTAGACATGTTCATGAGTTCTGAAAAGCTAAATGGGATAAAGTTATATCCAAATTTAGTGCATTTTGTAATAACTCATATCTCATGACCTTGACCTTTGACCTTCAAGGTCACACAATCATTGAACACTTTTTATTGAGTATAACAATCATGTATTGATTAAAAGTGTTCATAGTTAAAATAAAGCATTTTCGCTAAAACATGCTTACGTCATGACCTTGCTGTGACCTTGACCTTTGACGGATTGTAGCCAAAACCTTTCCAAAATTTTTTACTTTTCCAAGGATGATATATACCAAGTTAGAGCTTCATAGCACAAAAACTTTTCAAGTTATCGCGTTTACAAGGAATTCTTAGAGTGAATACGTATCTCGTGACCTTGACCTTTGACCTTGAAAGTGAACATGTCAAAATCGTTCCCCCGAGGTATGAGTAGTAAGGTATGAATTAGAGTTCTGGAAAGCTTAGTGAAAAAAAGTTATAGCTAGTAGTACGAGTGCGGCGGCGGCGGCGGCGGCGATTGAAACTTCACAAAAACTGATAGCAGCCCCGTCCTTAGACGGGGCTGCTAATGAACTGTCAATTCTACTTTGATTGATATAAACGTCCATTCTTACCGAAGGTTGTATAGAATGCTATAGCCCATGTAGCAGCACTCACTTGACCTGGGTTTCTGTTCTTCACTATAGTATATATCTGCATCAGTTTGCTACCAATAGATATTGGCAAACTTAATCCCTGAAATGATAGAAAATACAACACTTAATAAAAAGATGATAGTAAAATTACATTACCACATCTGAAATATCATACATAGCACCTTTCTCTTAAATGTGGATGTCTTTTTATGATTCAATTATTTTAATTATTGAGAAAGATTTTCTTATACAGCACAACAACAATTTAAAAACAAATGATTTTTACTTCCAATCTTTTAATGATTTTTATTCCAATCTAAATATCCATTTTGTCTATATATTTTGTTCAAAATATTAAAAAAAGTGGTATCTTAAAAGCTTATCTTACATCATAAACTTCAAGAAGGATATGGTAGGAAGAGTTATCTCCCATGATTCAACAAAACTTACAATTGCTAAGTTTAAAACTATTTCTGGCACAAATCTGAAAGCAAAACTGCTGCTAACAACAAAATATCTATGAACTGTAAGGATGCATAAACAGCCATATTGGACATTTATCATTCATAGTAATTGTATAATTCAGTATACTTTAAACTAGTAAAAGTTATTGAAGGTTTTTTATTTACAAAAAACAAGGAACACATTGGGAGATTGCAATAAAGCAGTTTTCTATTGTATGAGGAGGGGTGTTGTTTTACTCCATCGATGAATTTAATGGAAAAATGATTATACTCCATTGTATCCTTCAGAAAAATTTGAGTTGAAAATTAGAGTCAAGTTTTTACTGTGGAAAAAGAGTTATAATGTAATCAACTGAATCAATAAAGCCATCTGCATAAGCTTCTTTTGGCCATATCCTTGGTCACAAAAGCCTTATTGTTTCAAAATTTAAAATAATATATATATATATATATATATATATATATATTAGGCATGGGACTTTTTTTTATAATTGTTTCTTTGATGATACATATACATGTATTTAAGCCAATCTGAGAGCAATGAATAATAAAATCTAATTTCCAGAACACATTATCATCCAAACAAGAGATATATATAAAGACACAAGATCAGATGTTTTTTCCGCTTCATAACAAGAGAAGGTTGAGTAAAATGCTCTTAGTGAAAAGTCCCATGTGAGAAGAGGATTTGAAAATAAAGCCATTGTTAATGGGGAATATTTTGCAAACACTTTTAGGATAAAAAAGGATACACTGCAAACCAGGGTACAATATCCAGCTTCAAGATCCCAGTGTAGTTCATCAATAAAATAACCAGGATCAGATCTACAAACGAGGGAAATCAACAGTCAATATAAAAAAACACATTTCCTTTTTTAGACAGAGGCCAACTTAAAGCTTACAACTATCCAAACTAGGTTAAATATTAGCAGGCAGCTTCAGTTTTTCACAGTCTAAGTAAACCTAGCCTCAATATCATCCGTTTCACTCCTATACTGAGTCTAGAAAGGTCTAGTAGAGGGTAGCGTCAGCCCAAGTGTCGAATTGACCAATCAAAACTCAGCTTACTAAACCACAATAGTCTGCCTTCGCACGTATAACGTTGGAGGGTCATAGGTCGCAGAAAGGTCGGCTGACGCGACCCTCTACTATACCTTTCTAGACTCAGTATAGGAGTGAAACGGATATTATTGAGGCTAGGTTTACTTAGACTGAGTTTTTCAATTATTGGCCAATAGATTGCTTTAAATGAATCGATTTAATAATTAATTTGATCAATGGAAACAATCAATAAGAAAAGCTTATATATCTTCTTTTTATGACCATATGAATGTTAGATCCAGTAATGTACAAGATAAGGAGCAATGGAGACTTTGGTTGGAGACTTTATGTTGATGTGAGCAATTTGAAATAGTTGAACTGTTCTTACCTTGACACACCAGAAATGTGTACTCAAAATATGTTGACAATGGGTATTCTTTTGCAAAGTTGTATGTGAGCATAATTGAATATCTGGAGAAAAAAAATTAACATCAAGATAGGTCCTAGAAAAGGATATCTTTGGGTCTCAATATTTCTATATTAATTAATTCCTATTTAAAAAAATATTGGAAATTATCTAACAACTTTGAATAAAAAGTTATTGGTATCAATAAATAAGTAAGTTTTAAAAATGGTTCAGATAATTTACTAAATACTCGAATATGATACAAACTAAATTTTAGTTGAAAGTTTACTGAGCATCATTACAAGGATAATTATGTGTCATCATTTATAAAGCTAAAGTAAGAGGATACACATATCATATGAAACGAATTTGAGAAGTGACTTGAAACATTGATTCTGGGCTTATCATCATAAATTAAGTACCTGATAGGTCTATTATATATATTTATATAAAACTACAGATTAGATCTTTGAACACCTACGGCAGATCTACAAGTACGAGGCTAGCCCAGTTCTTATCTTATATTTCTTAGATAAGGGTTTTTGAAACAACCATCGAAATAAGCCTACCCTGCTGTTTCAAGGAGAACGCTACCAAAACTGACTCCTTTACTGCTCTGAGACTTTAACACTGACATTATCTGCGGCACCTTCAGGATAATACATGCTAGAATCACTGTCACACTCAAAAAGTTACAGAAAAGTTCCAACACAGCAGACGAAGTAGCCGCCATCTTGAAATATTTTGTGCGGAATTAATTGAACGATATCGGTTTTTTCTAACATATTTAACAATGATAAAAATGTGTTATCATTTAATGATATCAGATGGTTATTGTAAAAATACAACCACACCTCAAAATATGACTAATGTCTCTAAAATAAATTATTTATGCGTTGCAATTAGTGCGGTACTGCAATTGTTGACAGCTTCATTGGATTCAACATGGCAACTAAAGCAGGGAAAGGTGGTAAGCAAGGAAAGGAAGCCGAAAAGAAAGGTAATAAAAAGACCGATGATTTGCCACTCGTTGAAGAAAAGAAAGAAGATAGTCCTGTTGAAGGCGAAACAAATGACACACCAGAAACTGTGGAATCGGAAACGGTTGAAGATTTGCCTCCCCCGAAAGAACCAACGCCAGAGCCAGTTTATGATGAACCTGTTTTGACTGAGCTAATTATTGAGAGGTTGGTTTTATAATGTTTTAGATTAGTCATTAATGCAAACTGACAACAATGCTCCAATGCTAATTATAAAGAAAACAGTTAAAACTCAAGCTCATAGTTATGAAATAAAAATCTACAATAAAAGATCATCATCAGGACCCATATTAGTTCAGATAACCTCTGCTTTAGGAAGGAGTGGAAAACCCCACTGTGTTTTGTATTTTTTGTGGTCGAACCTTAATTTTGATACCTGTTGTCAGTGTTGATGCCATTCGGAGCCCAAACCTGTTAGCGTGAGGTTTCTACTGTAAAATCAACGGTATCAAATCTATGTTCGATCATGAAAATTAAAAAACACAGTAGGTGTATCTCCATTCTACCATGGATATTCTTAAGTTTATTAAGCGTTTTGATTGTCATTTCTTTTCTACCCCAATACGTCAACAGCACAATACATTATGACGCTTAATGTTACACTATTTCTTGGATATAAACATGCATGATATTGATGCAAATCAAACTATACTTTTATAAATGTACGGGTATAGTACAATGATTACAAAACTTTTAGTGGGCATTCAGAGGAAGCAACTCACGAATTGATGCTAATGTACCTACTTATTGTGACTGCATGCATGCTGACTAGTGCTGAAATAGTTCAAAATAGCATGAAAAGTATGTACCTGAGGATCCAAATATGAATTGTGTCAAAAATATTCGAAGCTGTGCTGTTTGTTTATGCTCTACGTTTTGTTTGATATTGCAGTTTTGAAGGGGAAAAAGCAAAAGGCTTGTATGAAGGAGAAGGAAGAGCATTCTTCACTGGAGGACATTGTTATGTTGTGAGTGGTGTACTCCTTATCATACACAGTTGCTCATCTTTCACATACATCAGTAAAGCATGTATGATAAATACATATTTTTCATTCTGATGTTCTATCACTTTCCACTCATATGATACTAGGGCAAAGATTAGGAAAGACTACTACAACAATGGGAAAGCAGTTTTTAAGGTTACATTTAAGATTTTAGAGGATGTTCAATAACATTATCAATATTTGAATAAAGAAAACAATATCTGAAAATGTCTGGTTTTTGTGTTTTCAGGGTCAGTTTTCTGAAGGTCTGATGCATGGCAAAGGAACATATGTCTGGGCTGACAATGTAGTTTATGAGGTAAGCGTTTCACTTTTGTTCCTGCTTTAGATTATTCAATTAAAAGAATTCATTAATCGAATCAGTATTGTGTTATAAGTTATACTGCCCTGTTTTAAAATAAAATTTAGTCTTTCTGGAAGACTGGTGTGTGCTATGATAAATCATGCTTCAAGCATTTTTTATTAAACAAATTATTATGCTCTTAAAATAAACCATTTGTGAAATTAAAAAATCATAGAATCAGAAAGGTTTGTTGTATTTATGTTTGAGACTTCATCTCATTCTGAAATTAATGACACTTTCGAGAATATAAAAATTCTAAATGTATATATGAACGCAATATAAATAAGAGTTGTCGATTGCTGTAAAAGTTACTTGTAATTTCCACACAGAAATATAAAGCTATGAATTCATCCAAATAGGGTTTAAGTTGAGTGTTTTTTTGTTTGCAACTTTTTTCTGCACTGCATCTGTATTGTAGGGGGACTTCTTCAAAAACCGAGTGACAGGGAAAGGCATCTACAAGTGGCCAGATGGAAGGTAAATGTACAAGACAATTGAAAGTTTTGTCAAAGTACATACTTCTTTAACAGTCATTTAGAAGTTGTAAGATGAATTCTAAAAAGGATTCTATGGAACTTTGCAGGAGCCTAACATTCTTGTGTTGTTTGTATCTAGGCCAAAGCGTTGCACTCCTGTAATAAATTATTTTGGATTTTGATATGTAATTACACTTTTATTTCCTTAATCTACGATACAGCTCAACTCTGATAGACCAAAAAGTATCTTAGTATTTTGATATGTTATTGCACATTTGTTCTCTAGATTAACCATACAGCTCTACTCAGGTTAAAATGTAAACTAAGACTAAAAGACTATCATGCCTCAACTACTTGCAGTTCGATCATAACTATTCTTTTCAAAAGTTTTGCCAAAGTAAAGAATAGTCAAGTTTCAAGGAAATAAGGTTGTTATTCATATGTTTGCAGTGTATATGAAGGAGAGGTCCTGAGTGGTAAGCGTCATGGATTTGGAACATTCCGCTGTCCGGATAATGCCATGTCGTACACGGGGGACTGGAGTCACGGGAAGAGGAATGGCAAGGTCAGTTATGGTCAATACATGTTTGATAATTGATAAACATTATACATGATGATGATATGGAGTGATTTTTCAGAAATCAAAAACCTAAACTTATTCCTATCAATACATAGAAATAATTTACGTTATTTTGTAAAACAATGAATAGTGCCACTAGTCATGAACATTATTTTAGGACTGTGTCCACAAATAATACAGAAATATGTTTTTATATGAAAAGTGTTTGACAATAATTATATTCATCCGAGGCCATGATCACTGTATCTAGGGACGCCTGGATTACGATTCTGAAGGTCGCTCCTACTACGAAGGAGACTGGATGTTGAATGTGCGACATGGGTGGGGGACGCGGCAGTATCCGTCAGGGAACGTGTACCAGGGCATGTGGTTCAACAATGTGCGGCACGGAGAGGGTACCATGAAGTGGCTGGACCGCAACCAGATCTACACCGGCCAATGGGAGAATGGAATCCAGGTGAGGGCTGGGAAACATTGACAATGTCTTAAAATCAAAATGAATCATTACACATAAATTCTACTGTTTTTTTATCTAAGTACTGCTTTGTACCATTATGCACTAGCCAGTAGGAAACAGCATTTAAGTGAGAGTAAGGAAATAATGAAATTGTAAACACTTAGCTTGCTGGCGTGTCTTATATGCATATTGAACCATAGCATTTTTCACCTACCACTGGGAAACAGCAGCTTTCAAATTAGAGACAAACCAGATAACAGTGGATTTTTTTCTGTGAATTGGGCCCTAAAGAATGAAATCCTAGTCAGTTATTTGACCAAAAATAACACTACCAATTCAATGCTGTTATTCTGTTAACTTCAACTTCAATTTCGACTAACTGATTCCTTGTTCAACCTTAAAATTCATTGTCTGCTTTATTATCTCATATAAGACCTCAACCTATAATTTCTCCCAGTGACATTGCTATGCTAAATAATATAAACCTTATTACTTGACATGTGTCTGCTGCTATGACCCCAGTCTGCCATGTGTTTCAGCACGGGATGGGCCAGCACAACTGGCTGCTACAGAGAGTGCAGGGGTCCCAGTACCCCCTCAGGAACATGTATGATGGGGAGTTCGTCAATGGTCTCCGCCACGGGCTGGGAACGTTCTACTACGCTAACGGAGCTAACTACCAGGGGTACTGGAAGAACAACATGAAGCATGGGAAGGTCGGTCTTGTACACAATATGAAAGGCTAGATTTGTTGTATTTTTCTCTCACTTCCATCCGTCTTCAATATTCTACTGCTCCAATCCTGCTTTTTCCGAATGTTAGGTATGCAGTGGCGTAGGAACGGTTTGAGGGGTGGGGGGGCCCAAATTTTTTTTGTGAGAGCGGGGGGTGGCCTCTCAAGGAAATCATACAATGATATAAATGGATTGTTGAGTGGGGGGGCCCAAATTTTCTTTTTGTGAGAGGGGGGGGGGGGGGGGGGGATAAAAAACAATGATATATATGGATTGCTGAGTTGGGGGGGGCCCAAACTTTTTTTGTGAGAGCGGGGGTTGCCTTTCCAAAAAATATAAAAATAATTTATATGGATTCCTGTGTGGGGACCCAAATTTGGTTTAATGATATGTGAATTTTATGGATAGAAGATTTTTTAAGTGTTGAATGATTTATGATTTAATGTTGAATGATTGATGGTTTGATGATTTTAATGTTGAATGATTGATGTTTTTTAAGTGTTGAATGATTGATGTTTTTAATGTTGAATGATTGATGGTTTTAGTGTTGAATGATTGATTGTTTAGTGTTGAATTATTTATTGTTTAGTGTTGAATTATTTATTGTTTAGTGTTGAATTATTTACAATGATTGATGAATAATTGATTTATGATTGATAGCTTATTGATTGATGATTGGTGAATGATTGTTACGGGCCCGTTCGTTTAAGTGTTGAAAAATTGATAAATGATAATCTTTAAGTGTTGAATGGTTGATTATAGAAGATAATGATTGTTTTAGTGTTTGATAATTGGTAATTGTTTGATTGATCATGAATTGATAACGAATGATTGAAAATTGCTGATTAATGCTTGATGAATTAATGATTTATGACTCATAGTCGTAGATGGATGATTGATGGATTTCATGATGGAAGTAATTCATGGATGATTTATGACTCATAGAGTGATTAATGATAACTGATGATAATGATAATTTTGTTGTTGGTATCGATAATATAATAATAATTGACCTTATAACCTTG
The DNA here is from genome assembly GCA_916613615.1 of Steromphala cineraria. Taxonomy (NCBI): domain Eukaryota; kingdom Metazoa; phylum Mollusca; class Gastropoda; order Trochida; family Trochidae; genus Steromphala; species Steromphala cineraria. The sequence goes on from OU744722.1 coordinate 84,177,367, forward strand.
AAATAAATAGGAAGCATTCTTCAAATTCTGTAAGTTTATCTCCATCATTTCTTCTTATTTTTCATTAACTCCTTTGGTCTCAGAAACTTAAATAAGCTCAAATTTCAATTTTACTCTGTGAATAGGTCAAAAATGTTTTAATAGCTTAAATATTCATAACAGCTTTGATATACTCAGATATTTTCAGTCACGTGAAAAGATCAAAATTACTATGAGTAAACGTTATAGGAATGCTTAAGGGGGAACTTTGTTACATAGTCTTTGTTCTCATCATATTAATGGTTTTGAGTTTTTAAATTTGGCCTAAATATCACACTTAAAAACGTGAATGATGAACGTGAAACAAAAAGCTAAAATGGTCAAATACGTCTTCCAAGTAAGAATAGAAAAGTAAAGCCTTAACTCTGTACCTCATCTGGCTTTTTGCAGCTATTTTCTAGCCTTTATAGGTTAAAATAATGTATCTTGCAAAACGGAATTCACTTCAAAGGATCGCATTTTGTTCTGAAAACGGATATAATAAAGCTTTAAAGCTCCGAAGGGCATTGTCCTTATTAGGGGCAACAAATTCACCACAAATTCTAATCATATTTTTTAAAGTAGTCTGTATACAACAAATCAGTTTTTTATGCCTTTTAAATAATATGGAAATAAATTTAGATTTTAAGGGCGTGGCCCCAGTGAAAAGATCTCACTTATTCACATCAGCAGGTAGTTAAAACTTTTGCAAGATAAATTGTCTATGAATGTGTAATTAAAAGGAAGAAAAAATAATTCCTTTAAAACGATTAAAAAACCCTAATTCATGGGGGTAATTCACGTGCATGTATCAAATTTATGTTTCACATTATATCAGACATATTAAATACAGACAAACTGACAGGCACGCAGACAAACCGATACATTTTGTAATTTGCCATATATAGTTCAAAGTCTCTTTCTTACAAAGATGAAACACACATCTTTCAATGATGTTTAAGATCAAATGTTTTTTAGGAAAAGTGTTTAAAGTATTAAAGGGACATTCCTGCCCATATGTCCGTTTCAGTGGTGATGGGGTAGACCCTTCTACTTTCCCTGACCCCTGAGCTTTTATGCCCCACCCCCTGGGAAGGTTTGGGTAATATCTAAATATCCTCGCATTTTCGAGGTAAAAAAAATCTGAACCCTTTCCCATTTACAATTCTAATTACAAGGTAGATCCCTAAAAAGGATAAAATGTTGGGGAAGGGGATTCCCTTTTTCTCCCATTCCAATCCAAATCCCCTCGCTCTCCCTCTCCCACACCCCCTCCCCCCTTTTCTTTAAAAAATTGTCAACCGAAAATCTTACTGTTCAGGGAGGGGGGCCCGGCCCCCCCACTTTCAAAGGTTGGGGGGCCCGTTCATCTCATTTTTCCTTCCCCCTAAAAATACAGAGTTAAAGTGACTTTTTCTATAAAAAAAATTCTTGAAAGGTGGGGGGGCAGGGCCCCCCCAGGTTCGGAAGTGGGGAGGCCGGGCCCCCCTGTGCCCCCCCTGTTCCTACACCTATGGTATGGCTACTTAAATCTCATGATTTGTCACTGCTTGCTTCATATGCGTCAAATAAAATGATCAAACCAAAAATGATAAAATGGAACAGTATTGGCAGAAACTGGATGGAAGAATATTTGGATTGTATTAGTCTTGCATAAATATATGCGTTTTCTATTGAGAACAGGACGTCTCACCTGTGTGTGGTAGATTGAGTTGACTTTCAGAAATGCTTTGGCTCCAGTTGACAAAGCATATTCTTACCTTGTAGTTCTCAGTACCAATTCTGCTGTGGGTTCTCTTACTATGACCTGTTTTGTCGCTTTGACATTTATACTGCTTCAATATAGATTTCATTTTCATAGTTTTTAATCAATGTTAAAGATATTCATACACTCTACTTTGAGAAATATAAGTTCAATATTGTCTCCAGGGGAAGTTCACCTTCAAGAATGGACGTATCTATGAGGGTATGTTTGAGAAAGATCACATCGTAGAGTATCCAGATTTCCACATAGATGGCGCCGCTACTCCTGACATCAGCTGCATCAGAACACGTACCCCCTTACCATCAGGTGAGTTTATTTATGATACTTTGTTTGAGTTGTAAGCAGTTCATGAGTCATTGATACTCTCACTCAATGAATATCAACATGGTTTTAGTGAAAATTACAAAGAAAGATAACAAATTTGTCACTATGGCAGTTTTCTGTATTTCATTGAGATAGTGAGTTTACATTAGTGTATAAATTTCTATGTGGTTGTATGTTATTTAAATCAATTATTGTGTAGAAGAATCATGTAAACGACTTTAAATAAACTGTTCAAGGATTTAACTTACTATGTCAATAGTCTACGTCTTTATCATTTAACAACATTGAATTCATCAAACCCCCTCTTTGTTTGACATGTTGATCAAAGCTTTGGTTGGGGGTAGCAATGAATTCAATATTGATAAATTATTAAGAAAATTTCCTAAGGTGAGACAGTGGTTGGAAAAAGTAGCCACAGGATTTATCATTTTATCCATTTGTCAATCGGTGATAGATATTTCATTTTTGTTGAGGAAAAATCCTTCGCGATTAAATTCGTCAGCAAGCTGCTAAAGATAAAGTAGGCTTTGGATCCTAGACATGGCCTAGGAGAAATCTAGCATGCTTTACATGTGTAAGGTACCTTGATGTTGTAGACAACCAGAGCATGCACAGTAACGAGAGCCGGAACACGATCAGTCCAAGCTTCCAGCTGGATATTGACCATCTGCTGACCGCAGAGTTTGCTGATGTGGACCGTGAGGAGGAGATAAACCAGGTACAGTGATCTAACGGGTCGTAGGGGTGGGGGAAGTAGAGGATCATTTGTTTACATGCTTAGTAGTGAGGGACTGAGGTTTCTTAGTTTGAGAAATGTGTTTTGGGCTTATATTGATATAACTTTTTTAGCTCAGTGAAAATATCTCAAGGGCATGACGTCAGGTGTAGAATGGCTTGGCGACACCTCTACAATTAACACATCATTATTGCCATTGCTCAATTATGATGAAACAATTGTATGACATTCCAAGAAAGTGCTCAACAGAAGCAGTGGGACCACAGAAAAATAAGTTAAACAGATCTTTTTTTTTTTCAATGTGATATCACTTATTTCTCATCCTGATGGGATAAAGCCTGTACATCCCTCATGAATTAAGAAAAACAAACGATCATTTACTGTTGTACAGAAAAATAAATGTTATGGACTCTCTCCTGTGCAGGTGATGTATGTGACAATGCGACATGTGACAAGCTTGAGGAAGGTCTACAACTTCTACAGTTGCCTTGGTTACGAGGAGAGTCCAGACAACACCTTCATTATGAACAAGATGCAGTTCTGGCGCTTCCTCAAAGACTGCCAGTTTCACCATGACGACATGACGCTTATGGAGATGGATCGTGTCATTGGAATGGGTAAGTTGAGGACAGAATCAAATAGTTCTCAGGTATCTGAAATCTCAAGTCTTTGTAGAGAACATCCATTGCCAATGTAGGTTTTTGAACACTCGCACAGAAGTGAACTTTCGTTACATGTGAACAATAATATTGAGAAAGATTAAAAATTGATTTGAATCGTAGAAGGAAGCAATAAAATCTCACTTCATGGAAAGAATCATCACAAGTATAAAGCGTGATCACACATCATTATGAAATCACAAAAGTTGTGTGTTATGATATATATATATATATATATGTATATGTCAAATATGTTACAGGTTACAACAAGCCGAACTACTCACTGCACAACCCGTACGGTCGGATCCTGCAGCGAGAGTTCATAAACTACCTCATCATCCTGGCCTTCCATCTCTACCATCAGGAACACGAGTCAGTTCTCGCTCCTTGTCATCCTCATCTCGCACACACTCTCTCATATCTATGCTTTACTCTTTCATTCATAGAAAGATTTATAAAACCAAAATAATCGGGGCTTCTACAAAATTATTTCGACAAATTCTTTGGAACATTATTTGCAACTATTTGTTTCAAGCATAATCAAATTATATCAATTTGGAGCGTCCATTTACAAATAATATACACGAACATAATTTATCACTCTTTATGGTAATATTTTTTTCTTTAGATTAGAGTAATCCAGGTATGAATTCAATATTTTGTAAAAGTGGGCTGGTACAAATAGATTGTCTGATCATGTAAGAATCCACACACCCTTTCTGATATATGTAATTGCATTTCGTTAATAATATTTATTTTTGCATCAATGTTGCCATTGATTATTGTTTTACTCTACAGTGGTACATCCCCGATACTTGCCTGGTGTATGTCCAAACTTATACAAGAAAAAGTACTGAGGAACTCATGCAATGTCAAAGGTAACACCTCTTTAAAATCTCCTTGTGATTTAAAATGAGAAAATTACTCACATGAGTTGAATATTTCTGAAAATGCTGGCATGCTTCTGTAACCTTTAAAAGGGTTCTCTGGATATCCAAACCCTTAGGTAGGATAATAACTTAATCAATTACATGACAGGAAAGTTGATTTTAGGGTCTGAAAATTAAAAAAATTCAGAGGATTTCAGTTCAAATTATTTTTGTCATTCATCTAATTTTTCCATTCATCTATGGTTCCCCTTAATAAGTTTGTAATGTCAGTAAAAATAGCCACACAAACTCCATCAACATTTCTTTGAATGTCCAGGTCAAATCTACGAGGAGACGAGACGAGCTGTCAATGCTCTAGTACACCAGGACCAGGCGTATGAAGTCTACCAGGCAGTCTGCAAACACAGAACAGTATGTACTGATTCATACACTTTCTGTAATAAGTAAAGAAGAAAATTAATTAAAAATGATTTGATTCAAATCCAATGAATTCAGATGAAATTTTTTAATTTTCAATCAATGGACAACAAGACTAAACAAAAACTTGGAAAATAATGTTATTTACTGACTTTAATCTTTATTTAACATCTCTACTATATTATCAAAACTTCATTTTGAAACTGAGGCAACAGGCGTATTAGTACCAAAGACACCTCATTGGTGCAGACAGAAAAATATACAGTCTTTATAAAGAAAAATAAATAATATTATCAAGACAGCTGTTTAAATCAGTTAAATATACATTGTTTGAAAGTGTCTTATCCAGCATGAGTGATAGTGATGTTTCAGCTGAAGATTTTCTCATTTCCTTTCCCAAACTGCCATGATTGTGGTATATCAGCTGAAGATGTTTTCATTTTCTTTCCTAAACTGTCTCCAGTGTTAAGTTTCAATATCACCTCTCTTTTCTACATGATGGGGAGGACTCAATTTCCATTTATGATTCCCAATTGGACACTGTACTTTTTTTAACAGCTTCTATTCATCAGCAATATATGCTCGTTTGTTGACAAGACATTATATAATGTTGCAGGCGGAACCCAAAGAACCTTCCCTGAAGATGAGACAGTATCTCTTCATGATGCAGGTGAGAACAAGAGGAGGGAAATATTTGATACTGTATATTTTAATGTATACACTGTTGTAAAGGGATAAGGAATCTTACTATTGGTTTGTGTGTATGATTTTATCATTTCATTATTGAATCCCAGGGGATTAGATCCAAGATAATGCGAACATCGTAAATGAGCTCTAATTGTTTAAGGTTTCTACTGTTTTGGATAGTCACAATGCTTCTATTTACTGTACTGGAGAAGTGACTCCTAAGAAACAAAGATGACAAGCATATTGTGACCACTAGGAAGTTGCCCTGGGCCCAACGTTGGGCGCCAACTGTCACAGAAGTGATTGTGAGATCACCTACATCAGGATTCAAACCTGACACTCTACTGATTTGGCTGAAGAGATATCTCGATAGATGTGATGTCACAATCACTTCTGTGACAGTTGGCGCCCTTCCTAGTGGTCACAACACCCTGAGTACATCAAGTTCACATGCTTGATAATTCCTATGTATATGTCTGCAGGACCTGAATCTGATCAACTCAGACCTGACACCCCAGGCTGTTCTGGAAGTGCTGGCAACTGACGACCCAAAGGTTGCTGACGGAGATGGTTGCTATAATCTTGAGTTAGAGGTAAGGTCACCTGGATATTGTAGATCATCTCATTTAGGGCAAAGCATAGCTTGCATGATCCCAATTAATTCAAGCCTTCAAATATTTCACCCAACTATGCTCAGTTCAGCTTTCTAGCATACTGTGACCGTTTTTAGAAATCCTTTCTGATTTTTTCTTTTGTTAGGCAGTAAGGTTTGAAAGTAAACACAGTGTTACAGGGGTAATTTTGGTCATTTGTTGCTTAGAGGTATTGAAGTCAATGGAGGATTTAAAAAATAACTTTCAATAGAGAGTTTATTTTAGTTACTTTTCAATTTCTGTCGAAACCCAATCCTAACCATCAACCAACCTTCACTTCATCAGCCTCTGATTTACTGATTAAAATGACTCCCTGAGACATTTGTTTAAAACCAGTTGTTGTCAGTTGATTTGTCTTGTAAACATTCCATCTTTTCTGAAATTTTAGTCAAACTGTGCCTTTTGCTCCAGATGACATTTCTTGAGTTCTTCGAGGCACTGATTGGTTGTGCAGAGCGCTACGTGACAGAACAGGTTGTGAAGGATCCGTCCACACCACGACCCAGCACCGTGATGACCCACGAACAGAGCATGTACTCCGTCCCTGCCTCTCCCTCCAGACTCACCAGTCAGGTACTTGGGTGTCATTCATTCGTCAGTTTGATTATCTTTGTATCTTGAATAACAATCATCTTAGTAAATAATGCGTGTTCTGGAGTTATAAAATATTACATGATTATGGCTCTTGAGTTCATAGTATGAACCAAGTGCAACCTCAGTCTGTTAGCATGGTTTTGTTTTTTCATCATCAAACAAATTATTGAAGTCCAAGTTGCTCCTTGATATTTAAAGATGCGAATCAGTTTTGAATCATGATAAATGCAATTGGAGACAATTATTGTGAATATTGAAAAAAATAGAGCCATTGGCCCTGTAGCTCATCAGGCATCATATCAAGTTTGCTTTATACAGGCAAGATGAGCTAAAAATGAAACTGATGTTACCTATTGCAAGAAAACCTATAAAAAAATTACAAAACAAATGTATTATTATTCAACACTTTCTAGATCGCCAATATCAGACAGTGAAAGAAGTCCACACTAAAATATCCAAGGAGAAATAAATTTGCCATAGACTGTCATCTAATTAAAAATAGGTTTTTAAGATTGTGACCCCTGTGACCCTTTTTGGGGTCATGGGGTCACAAAACCTACAGTTTAGAATCCCAATTGGCCAAGGAGTCTACATGCAGTCTTTCAGCTCAATAGACCTTTTGGAACTAAAGAAGAAGATGAGAATTGGTTTTTAAGGTTGTGACCCCTGTGACCCTATTTGGGGTCATGGGGCCACGAAATCTACAATTAAGAATCCCGATTGGCCAAGGAGTCTGCACATATCATTTTCAACTCTATAGTCCTTTTAGTACTGGAGAAGAAGATGAAAATAGGTTTTTAAGGTTGTGACCCCTGTGACCCTATTTGGGGTCACATGTTCACCAAAGTTACAAATTAGAATCCCCATTGTCCAAGGAGTCTGCACATATCATTTTCAACTCTATAGTCCTTTTAGAACTGGAGAAGAAGATGAAATAGGTTTTTAAGGTTGTGACCCAATTTGGGGTCACATGGTCACCAAAGTTACAAATTAAAATCCCCATTAGCCAAGGAGTCTGCACATATCATTTTTAACTCTCTAGTCCTTCTGGAACTGGAGAAGAAGATGAAAATAGGTTTTTAAAGTTGTGACCCCTGTGACCCTATTTGGGGTCACAGGGTCACCAAAGTTACAAATTAGAATCTCCATATGCTAAGGTACTTGTACACAAAATTTCAGCTCTCTAATGTGTATGGTTCATGAGGAGAAATCGAAAGTGTCAAAAGTTTACGGACGGACGGACGGACGACGGACGGACGCCGGACGACGGGCCATGCCATAAGCCCATCGGGACTTTCAGTCCTGATGAGCTAAAAAATGAGGATAATCTAATTCTCTATTCAACGACAGCTGGTATTGATGTAAACATGAACTTGTATGTTTCATGACTAACACTGTTTCTCCCCCAGGCTGGTATTGACGAGTCTGGAGAGAATGTAGCCCACATGACTCCCCATCAGACTCCCCACGGGGGGTCAGGCAGCCCGGTCCCCTCCCCCGGGAGAGCTCAGTCCTCAGGGGCAGCCACCATCAAGACAGGGGGAGACGGATCACAGAAGGCTCTTGATGTGAGTAGTCTGAGTGCTTTGAGCATAAGGATGGGTATCGTTCATCTTTTCTGTATTGCAATAAATTGCGATACAGAAAAACTTTAGCAATATATAGATACTTCTTTAATTCAAGAATGTGCATGCTATCTTGGCTTAATATGAGCGTTAAGAGCGATGATCATTGCTCAGCTATGAGCCGTTTTGGAAAGAGATATTTTTCAATCACTGTTTTGATCTGTATACATATTTCAGCTATTTTAACAACACAACTTCACATGTTGTAAAGAACTTTCTGTCAATCATGTCTTATTTGGTTGTGTTTTTTACAATTTTAGATGGAAACAGCTCATTTTAAAACGTTCGATATATTGAACATTTTCAGAAGTGTGTACCGATTCGTATCAAGTAATTCCTGTATTGCAATATATCATTATATCGATAATACCGCCCATCCTTATTTGAGCATGTACAGTATCATCATTATTATCAAGAAACTTTCTGAAAGCATGTCCTGCAGTGATCAACATATACAAATATGATATGCTGTGTTCAGAGACATACCAGCACAATTTCTCTTGTAAGTCCTAGCAGAATTTAATGAGTCCTTCAATAAGTAAGCAATTAGACCATAAAAAAAACATTGAATCTTGCAACTCACAACTTAATTTCCTATGGGTCCTTTTGATGCAGGACTCAGGGGTAAATTTGTCACTGGTCCTTAATTCATGAATGTTACCTTCTAAGATAATCATTCCAAAATTATAATCTTTTTTGTATTGCAAAACAGATAACAGTAAATGTAACAGGCACAGATGTTTGGACTAGCTTCATATATGCACTCAAACTATGAATGTGATTGTTTCAAGTGATGTAAAAATTATCTCAAATGCCTTGTAGGACCAGCCTCATTTCTTCTATATCCATCAGTTCTAAGATTCCACTCTTCATTATTTCAGCCGCAGCAGTCTAGCAGTGGTAATTTGATGTCCGAGAGAGGCCCACAGGGCACGAGTCACAGTCACCATGACAGCACAAAGGGAGGTAAGTAACAACCTCAAACATCACTTGACGGGGGCATGTAGGTCATATTTGACCCAAACTTCGCCCTTAATTTCACCTTCGCCTACCTAATTAAAAACTTGATTAAGAGGTGTATAAAATCATATGAAATTATAAAGTTATTTTTTGGCGCACAATGATATTATTGAGTAAATCTTGATCTTCGGTGGAAAGTTATCATCAACTAAAGAAAAACATCATTGAATAAGGGTAAGTCTGATAGGGCAATAATCATCTGACTTCCTGATACGTCTATATCAAAAAATAATTTGTTGAAAAAATAATAGATATCAATACCTATTTTATTTTAATTATATTTTCAACAAAACTTTTTATGTATAATAATCTCAATTTACCCATAGTTGTCACACACTTCATTCTTATTTTCAACAAATCTTTTATTGATAAATGTTTATCTGAATTTAACCGCAGATGTCTTACTCATTATTATTTTTTCAACAAATGAATGAATGAATGAAAATCTGAATTGCCCCAGATGTGACGCCACTAGCAGAGCAGCAGAAGAGTGCATCGTTTGTGAGCAACCACACGACCGGGACGGAGGAGAACCAAGCACTGGTCCAGAGCTCCGTGTCTATTGTAGCTCATACAGAGGGGGGCGAGGAACAGGAGGGTAGGTCGTCTTTATATTGTTCTCTTTCATTTCTCAGTAAACAATAAACAATTTGAAAGGGTTGATAATTTTTTAGTTTTTTTCTAAATATTGAACACATTGACTGGATGTCTAATTACAGTAATTTATGTTATTATTTTGAATTCTGTTTTAAATTTTTTTTTTATCAAATCTATGTCAAGAGTTGAGTGAAATATTACCTTTGACCTTCTGTTTTAACTTACCAGTAATGGTTGACACCTGACAGTAAAGTACACTCCCTCTCTATTCAAATGTAGATTTAAACTTGTTCGAATTATTTTATGTGTTGAAGTAGATCGACAGTTGCCCTTTATCTTTACACAAATAATATAGGAAATAAGATAATATTGGTCTTTTCTTGACTATCGCCTCAATGAACATAACTATTCCAAGTTCGATAAACCATTTGATTCACCTCAACTGAGGTCAATAATTGTATACTGTAATCCAAGTCCTATTCATCTGCCCCTGCAGGCGAGGAGTCAGGAGAGGGAGGAGCAGAAGCCGAGGCTGAGGAGGAGGTGGAGCTAGACGAGGCCACCAGACTCTTCAACTTCTGGACTCACCAGATACACATCTTCTTCGTTCGCAAGTTCTTCCCGTCCTCAGAGAAACTCATCGCCCTCAAGCGGCAGGTGGACAAGCGTCAGTTGGAGGAAACCAAAAGAAGGCTAATGACGACCAACTTGTTCCGGAACCAGCCTGTACCATGTGAGAAGACTCAGGCATAGGTGTTGGAAGACTAACCGTACTCTCTGAGAGACATGTTTCTGTAAACAATATACATTTTGGCCATTCGTCTATCAATTACTTTGTCATGTTTGTGACAGTTTAAGCATAAAGCATAGGAATTTGAACCTGAAAAGAACTTTATGTTAAATTGAAATAATATATTTTTTAACCACTAGAGTCAAAGTTTTTAAACAATGATTCAATAACCAGTATGAACTACACAAAATGGATGCAGATGTTCACAGACAAAATGGCTACTGTAGAAAAGAAAAGCAGATTAGCCGGTTTGTTTGCAAGTTAATGAATAACTTTTTTTATGAGAACAGGTCGAAATCTTTTTGAGAAATATAACTTTTACATTTATGATTTTAAGAATAGAAAGCTGTGATATTAATGTTCATTCCGTCCAAGATTGAGGTTTTGACATGTGAATTACTCTTGTTTTGTTATGGCCTATTTATTCAAAATGAAGTGTATAATTATTGTGTTTATGTATAAAATCTGTTGAATAATGTTTTGTCTTTCTTTCTGTATCTCAAGTTCCAGAGTATTTGATACTCTTGATACATAAATAGCAGCCTATCTTCACCCTAACAAACAAACAAGCTGTGTATGTGAAACACTAATGCCGAATGCCAAGGTCAAGGTCCTGAGGTCAAAAGTTATGACATCTGAACAGTCTTATCATGATGGATGCACATGTGAAATATCACATATCTCTATCCATTATAAAAGATATGGCCAAATCTGAAGTTTTCGAAAAAAGCTTGCTGCGTTACGGTCATGGTTAGAGGTAAAAAATTATGACCTAATCTGAAAGATCTCATCATGATAGATGCATATCCGGTATGTGAAATATCAAAGGCCTACCACCAAGCAATCAAAGGTTATGGTTAAAGTCTTATGATACAAACAGACCAACAGACTGACACACGGACAGGGTAAAAACAATGAATTTCTAATATGGGGGCATATTAATTGAATTGCAATGAAAGGCGGCGAAATGAACATACAAAAAAAGAGACTAAATCTCATCACTATTTGGCGATATGCAATGAAAGACTACAAACTCTCATTTATCAAACAACTATCAGTACTTTTCAGCACGCAATAACGCAAATGAAACACTGTGTGGTTTATAATAAAAATTCACATCATTTTAGATTTTCAAAAGTTATTCTGAATTCTTAAACTCATTCTCATAGTTTGACTGACAACTGAGTGCCATGTTAAACGATAGGTCAATAGAAAATGTTTTGACAACATTGCTGCTGTGCTTGCACAGTATCAGTATTATTGCTTTATGAATTGTAGCTTTTTATTATGTATGGGTAATTTGTGATGTGATTTTGTCTATTTATGTGTACGTTTTGCTGCATTTTGTTGCAACAACAAGTTTTATTTGGTAGGCTTGAATCCAATGATTTCCCATTCGAGGTCAATGCCATTTTCATGGTGTTTGTATCATGTAGGCTGGTATAATTGTGTTGAAACCTGTAAGTCAGCAGGAATAAATGAACAAAGCGCACCCAAATCTTACTTTATGTAGAACAGAGGCCTCTTTCACAAAGCTCTAAGGTGAGAGTAAGTCCTTCAGATAACCTAAGTCAAATGTTAAAGAATGGGAGTTAAGGTCAATCTTAGTAAAGGTTGCTAATTGAAAGGAGGCCCAGAAGCACAGGAACCCGATATCGTAAATAAAATGTAGGTAAAACGTGGGTAAGAAAGATCCGTACCTATATGTATATACTAAGAAAGATCCGTACCTATATGTATATACTCTATATACATATAGGTACGGATCTTTCTTACCCACGTTTTACCTACATTTTATTTACATATCGTAAATAAAATGTAGGTAAAACGTGGGTAAGAAAGATCTGTACCTATATGTATATACTCTATATACATATAGGTACGGATCTTTCTTACCCACGTTTTACCTACATAGAGTATATACATATAGGTACGGATCTTTCTTACCCACGTTTTACCTACATTTTATTTACGATATCGGGTTCCTGTGCCCAGAAGACAAAGCATGATAGCTCCTTTGACCTTGATCCCGTCGCTTCAAGGCCAAAATTCAACCAGACCTTACCAAGGCTGCTAATTAATTTCTACCCCAAGGCTTTCTTCTCAAGGCAAAACAATCCCCAGTGTAACAGAAGTGTAAGGTTTTATATAGTGAAACCAGTTGAAACTGGACAACATCTTTCAATTCTTCAAAAATCTTAGTGGGTAAAAATGTTTCAATTTTTATTTTAACACACTCCCATTATTCATGTAAAGACTCATCTCATATCAACCACCATTGTGAATCCTACTAATTTAAGCCTTGCTGCCTCAGTTCCAGCTCTTCAGCATACTTCATCTGAACTTTATAGTCTAATTAGAGTGTTCTGGAGGTTGTTACTCATCTCAATTGAGACCACTGAACAAACCACAAATTGTGTTACAACACAGCAAAGCTTGAGATTGGCATGATCATGCCTAGGAGGGCGAGTGAGTTATTGTTTGACTTTTGGTTCCAATCCTGGAAGAGAACGACAAAAAAAGAACAAGAATCTTTATCTGGCGAGTCTCATACTTTTTGCGATTTACGTAAAAATAAAAATTGAAATAGAGGACATCTTTACCCACTAAGATTTTTGAAGAACTGTTGTGATCACAAAATAAAGTAATGTTACTACCGGACCCATATGTGATTGACCGACATAAAAAAAGGAGAAATTTCATTTTATTGTTTTTATTTGTATGTACATGAAAAAAACAAACTCTAATCTTCAGAAATTAGCACTTATAGAATTATTTATCCTCAGATATCATGAGGATATCCAGAATAAACAATATTTCCACAATTGTTCTAACAGTCACTCTAACATCAGTATTCTGGCTTTCCTTCAGGGTCTGGCCTTGTTGTTAGGTAGGCCTTGCGGTAGTCATAGAAACCAGTCTGGTTCTTGATGTGATCAGGAATAACTTTAACATTCAATTGTTTGAGTGTCTTCACCAAACAGCCAGCGGCAGCAAATATCATCCCTGCACCCCATCCAACCTTTTGACTTTGAACTGCAATAAAATTACAAAAGTATCTGCAAAAGTGTTTAACTATACAAGAAACCTTTGTTGACAACTCAAACAAACCCCAAATCTATGATCAAACATTGATGGTGAAGTAGGTTTAATGACCAAAGCAGAAATATTCATTTACAAAAGGAGTTAATCTAAATTTCTCAGCACTTAGTGTTAATCAAAAGCTATTGATTATTTAGTTCCGCAATGGAATAGTTTTCATTAGTAAAACATTTTGTGTTGTCTTCAGTAATACATGTTATCCTTGAGTTTTTCTGATGTTCAAAGTTGGAACAAATTACTTCCTTTTATCAAACAGTATAACAAATATATGAACATATGCTGTAAAAGTTTCAGTACCAAAAACACTCTTCTTTTTCTTCTTGTTCAAAACACGATAGACATTCAAATGTGACTAATATAACAATATAAAGTATAATATACATACGGAAAAAGGTTAAGTCAAACTTTAGTATAAAAATTTTAGTCAAAAGTCACTATTTAGACCTCTAATAACCTTCAAAGTCGCAAAATCTCCAAAAAACAAAATTCAAGGAAAATGGTGTAATAACAAAAGATGGTCAGTGTCAACTGTAATGACCCCTAGAAATCAATGAGAAGTGTTTGATTAACAGATTGAACTCAAAAGAATCCAAATATTATTCCAAAATCGCATGATTCCAGCCATTTCGTCAATTATTGACAATAACTGTTGAAAAAATAGAGCCATGGGCTCTATAGCTCATCGGATTTTTTATGGAAAAAGGTTTTGACCCCTGTGACCCCATTTAGGGTCATTGGGTCACAAAATCTACAAGTTTGAATCCCCATTGGCCAAGGAGTCTACACACAACTTTTTAGCTCATCTGGCCTGTAAGGCCCGATGGGCTTATGGCATGGCATGGTGTCCGGCGTCCGTCCGTCCATCCGTCCGTCCATCCGTCCGTCCATCCGTCCGTCCATCCGTCCATCCGTCCGTAAACTTTGTGGAATTTCGACTTCTTCTCCAGAACCATAAGGCCTAGAAATCTAAAACTTTGTGTACAGACTCCTTGACTAGTGAGGATTAAAAATTGTAGCTTTGGTGGCCCTGTGACCCCTAATAAGGGCCACAGGGGCCACGCCCTTATAACCTATTTTCATCTTCTTCTCAAGAACTATGAGGCCTAGAAACCTAAAACTTTGTGTACAGACTCCTTGACTAGTGAGGATTAAAAATTGTAGCTTTGGTGGCCCTGTGACCCCTAATAAGGGCCACAGGGGCCATGCCCTAAAAACCTATTTTCATCTTCTTCTCCAGAACCATGAGGCCTAGAAATCTAAAACTTTGTGTACAGACCCCTTGACTAGTGAGGATTATAAATTGTAGCTTTGGTGGCCCTGTGACCCCTAATAAGGACGACAGGGGCCACGCCCTAAAAACCTATTTTCATCTTCTTCTCCAGAACCATGAGGCCTAGAAATCTAAACCTTTGTGTACAGACTCCTTGACTAGTGAGGATTAAAAATTGTAGCTTTGGTGGCCCTGTGACCCCTAATAAGGGCCACAGGGGCCATGCCCTAAAAACCTATTTTGATCTTCTTCCCTAGAACCATGAGGCCTAGAAAGCTGAAACTTTGTGTACAGACTCCTTGACTAGTAAGGATTATAAATTGTAGCTTTGGTGGCCCTGTGACCCCTAATAAGGGCCACAGGGGCCACTCCCTAAAAACTTATTTTGATCTTCATCCCCAGAACCATGAGGCCTTGAAAGCTGAAACTTTGTGTACAATCTCATTGACTAGTGAGGACTATAAATTGTAGCTTTAGTGGCCCTGTGACCCCTAATAAGGGCCACAGGGGCCACGCCCTAAAAACCTATTTTCATCTTCTTCTCCAGAACCATGAGGCCTAGAAAGCTAAAACTTTGTATACAGACTCCTTGACTAGTAAGGATTATAAATTGTAGCTTTAGTGGCCCTGTGACCCCTAATAAGGGCCATAGGGGCCACGCACTAAAAACCTATGTTCATCTTCTTCTCCAGAACCATGAGGCCTAGAAAGCTGAAATTGTGTGTACAGACTCCTTGACTAGTGAGGATTATAAATTATAGCTTTGGTGGTCCTGTGACCCCTAATAAGGGCCACAGGGGCCATGCCCTAAAAACCTATTTTGATCTTCTTCCCTAGAACCATGAGGCCTAGAAAGCTGAAACTTTGTGTACAGACTCCTTGACTAGAAAGGATTATAAATTGTAGCTTTGGTGGCCCTGTGACCCCTAATAAGGGCCACAGGGGCCACTCCCTAAAAACTTATTTTGATCTTCATCCCCAGAACCATGAGGCCTTGAAAGCTGAAACTTTGTGTACAATCTCATTGACTAGTGAGGATTATAAATTGTAGCTTTAGTGGCCCTGTGACCCCTAATAAGGGCCACAGGGGCCACGCCCTAAAAACCTATTTTCATCTTCTTCTCCAGAACCATGAGGCCTAGAAAGCTAAAACTTTGTATACAGACTCCTTGACTAGTAAGGATTATAAATTGTAGCTTTAGTGGCCCTGTGACCCCTAATAAGGGCCATAGGGGCCACGCACTAAAAACCTATGTTCATCTTCTTCTCCAGAACCATGAGGCCTAGAAAGCTGAAACTTTGTGTACAGACTCCTTGACTGATGAGGATTATGAATTGTAGCTTTGGTGGTCCTGTGACCCCTAATATATATAAAGCATAATTGATAATGAAGCCTGATGAGCTACAGAGCCAATGGCTCTATTTTTAGCTCTCTAGACCATTTGGAACTGGAGGAGAAGATGAAAATAGGTTTTGAAGGTTGTGACCCCTGTGACCCCATTTGGGGTCATGGGGTCACCAAACCTAAAATTTAGAATTCCCATTTGCCCAGGAGTCTACACACAACTTTTCAGCTCTCTAGACCTTTTGAAACTGGAGAAGATGGAGTAAAATAGGTTTTTAAGGTTTTGACCCCTGTGACCCCAATTGGGGTCAAGGGGTAACCAAACCTAAAATTTAGAATCCTCGTTGGCCAAGGAGTCTACATACAACTTTTTAGCTCTCTAGACCATTTGGAACTGGAGGAGAAGATGAAAATAGGTTTTGAAGGTTGTGACCCCTGTGACCTCATTTAGGGTCATGAGGTCATGAAATCTACAATTTAGAATCCCCATTGGAGTATACACACAACCTTTTAGCTCTCTAGAGCTTTTGGAACTGGAGAAGAAGATGAAAATAGGTTTTTAAGCTTTTGACCCCTGTGACCCCAATTGGGGTCATGAGGTCATGAAATCTACAATTTAGAATCCTCATTGGCCAAGGAGTCTACACACAACTTTTCAGCTCTCTAGGCCTTTTGGAACTGAAGAAGAAGATGAAAATAGGTTTTTAAGGTTTTGACCCCTGTGACCCTAATTGGGGTCATGAGGTCATGAAATCTACAAGTTAAAATCCTCATTGGCCAAGGAGTCTACACACAACTTTTCAGCTCTCTAGACCATTTGGAACTGGAGAAGAAGATGAAAATAGGGTTTTAAGGTTTTGACCCCTGTGACCCCAATTGGGGTCATGAGGTCATGAAATCTACAATTTAGAATCCTCATTGGCCAAGGAGTCTACACACAACTTTTCAGCTCTCTAGACCTTTTGGAACTGGAGAAGAAGATGTAAATAGGTTTTTAAGGTTTTGACCCCTGTGACCCCAATTGGGGTCATGAGGTCATGAAATCTACAATTTAGAATCCCCAATTGCCAAGGAGTCTCCACATCAAATTTGAGCTCTCTAGAGTCATTGGTTCTCGAGAAGTAGTCGAAAATGTGAAAAGTTTACGGATGGACGGACGGACGGATGGACGGACGCCGGACGCCATGCCATGCCATAAGCCCATCGGGTCTTTCAGACCTGATGAGCTAAAAAGGGATGCCATTTCAACGACCAGTTACTTCCTTATTTTGTAAGATAAGAGATGATTTGATGTGTGGAAGTCAAGTCGGTAACACAAACGTTATTTTGGATGCCTGAAACCCATTGTCTATTGCCCAGTTTTGGCACTATAGCCAAACTTATTTTGGGTAAAATTTCAGTACCATTACAAATTCAATCAAAATTTCGTAAATTGTCTACATGGACGATCTTTCTTTGAAGAAATTATTACAAAATCAACATTTTTATGTAAAAGAGTCATAAATTTATTCACGGTACACTACTACAGTAACTTTGCCAAAGCATCATTTTTTGTTAAGGGGGTGCTTAACTCTTTTCCGTATGTATATTTGGGTTGTAAAAAGAACTCTCTTCTTGATCTTAGAAAAAAACTTTTGTCCATGGGACAACATAAGATCTGAAACTTTGACATAAATAGAGACCATACAGATTATTAAAAGGGTAGATTTAGATAATAAGTATATCATCATAAGTACTTGAGGCTAATACATCCACTCACATTTAATACCATACACGCCACCAGCTGCGAATCCTGCGATGATGTGATTCCATTGGTCATCCTTCCCTCGCATGTTGCCCGATATACACGCTACACCGGTGTACACACCCCCTACAGCAGCTGTTGTTGAATAGAAATGAGAGAATATCAATGACATACTTATCAAAAAACAACATGAGAGAAAAACCTTTGTCATTGTGAAAGTGTAAGGTTTAATTGACTATTCTAATGTTGAATGATTTTCTGCATTTCTTTTAACAAAGGCACATTCAAAGTTTTCAAAAGATTACCCGCCTATTTCCAGTAGGTCAGGAAGTGAAGGCTAAAGATACATAGACAGGTATTTAACACACCTTATTTTCAATGTTTTAATTCTTAAAGATGTTAAAACTGTTTTCAGAATTTCATGGAAGGACAAATTGATTGTAGGATCCATGTTTTGGTTTCCAAATTATGTGGAAAGAGGAAATATTTGACGACACTAATTTGCTAGGAATTTTATCAATTTGTACTAACTCGTCACTGTTTTGTGTTGCTGTTAAACATCTTTTTCCTTTAGAACACTTTTAAAACTTCTTAATGTCTTTTAGACTTCAAACGCTGTTAATGGCTGAAATATTGCCCAAGCGCCGTAAAACAATAACTCACTCACTCTATACTTCAGCTATATACAACTAAATTTTACAAGCTAACACTCAATATATGCAATTACTAGGTTAACTTTTGTGTGAGCGTGTATCTTTCCCCGACACAGCTCAGCACCTACCCATTGGAAACGCATGGAAAGTCCATCTTGCTAGACCGCCGGACACGCTTGTTGCTCCAGTATAACCAATGATGTCATAGACTGATACAACAGAACCTGAAAAATCAACAATCAAACTGCATTAGAGTAAATAAAGGGTTTGTATCATTGGTAACAATCAGGTTTTGAAATTAAAACTAGCCCGGTAGCCCATGGCTAGTGAAAAAGATGCTGGGCTAGTAAAGTGCAATCATTGGTAGTCCGAGGGAAGAGTTGAATTTAAAGAAAATATGATTATATCGGTGTATTTGATTAGTCACAATATCTTTGGGCTAGAGCTCACAGGAATGCACTAGTCCGAGTGGCTAGTACCCCAATAGGACAAATTTCGACCCCTGACAATCATGGTTTATTTAGCCTATTGTGTATTTAGTAATAAAATAATTTTTGCAAATTGAGCAGTTGTACCCCTTTTTAGTTTCAATTTGCAAGTGGTGTTGTGCTAATCGGTTGGTTGATTTGCAACCTCCAATGTTGAAAAATTCTCTTTCCCTTGCTCTCGTACTCTAATGAAGAGACCATTAGAAGAACAGTCTACAACCCATTTTGACTTCAGTTTCTAGATAATGATTTGGTAATAAGCATTAAGTGATAAATATAATATTGATCAGTGTTGTTCCTAGAGCCTCATGGACAAGGCATATTTTATTTGTTGATAATCAAATCCATTTTGATAAAATAACAGTTTAAGGGAAAATCGAATCAAATGTCATACATTTTCTCATTCTCGATAATCAGAGTGTCAGATACAAATTAGAATGTCATGAAATGCCCTTCAACACTGAAATGCAAGTTTTTTCTCCACAAAAAGTGCCCTTAGAAACATTTGTACGACAGTTTACCTGTTGCAAAACCGTATGCAGTTCCATAGCACACTTTCTTCAGACAGTCCTGGCCATCAGGAGAGCTAAAAACATTATAAAATCGCCCTTTTCGTTTTTCTTCAGGCTGTTTGCTCCCCATGTCGGTGTTCGGTGGAGCTCAACGTTAGTTACTACCGGAAGGACAAACAGGTCATATCAACATTCGTTTACTCAAACCGGTTTCAGTTCCTACGCTAGGCTGAAGTAGGGTTCGTACTCAAAATAAACTCGTACCAAAAACAAAAAGTTACCTCGAACAAAATGCCATTCGGATTCTGGCAAAAGACCACCTTCTTTCCTTACATTTAAAAGGTATATTTGTATTAAATGTTAATTTAATTACCCATTGCAAAATGTATAACATAAAGCGCAGTTTACCACATTTCACGTTATTTAGTTAGAAATATTTGATTTCAATTAGATTGAATTTAGAACAAAATTAAGGGCCATATACTTTAAAATGCATACGTTTCTTGTTATAAAGTCCGTATGCATTGAACAAATAAATGGCATATCTATGTAAATAATTTGCAGTGTTGCCTTATACTATATACTAATCTTTCTATTCGTGCTAATGTAGTTTTTGTTTTTCATTGTTTCGTGCCTTTTCCTACAGGCCTCATATCAATGCCTGCATTTTTGTCGACAAACAAAATATATTATCAAATTACTTACATCTTTGAGAGGCATTTTAGAAGTTGGAATGACGATAATGCTGAGGAATATATGGATGACAACTTCTTTGTTCATGGTATGCGACGTTTCGACACAGATTCTTGTGTCGTTCTCAAGCAGCTTGAGAACGATACAAGAATCTGTGTCGAAATGTCGCATACAATGAACAAATAAGTTGTCATCCATATACTCCTTAGCATTAAATCACTTACATTCACTCTTAGTTATTTCGTGAAAAAATAATGCAAAATATATTGCAATATTATCATCGATATAAAACTTGGTACGAGTTTTCCAAAAGTTAAGGTACACGAGCTCGTTTTGGGAACGAACTGACTGCAACTTGCAGTGCAAAGGAGGGTAACTTAACCATTGTGGAAAATCGCTTACCACATCTTGATTTAATTCTGACATTATACTTGACGATTATGTGAGTTGAAAGTGCAAAATGAAATGTGAGGCGTTAATTTCGCTTAATTATTAGGAGTAGGTTAAAACAAATTGATAATTTTATCGAGGTTTGTATTTTATTGTATCTACTTAATGACAACAAGTAACAAATCAAGTCTTGACATAAGTATCCAAAATTGCACTGTTATCGAAATTTAAGTGTACCTGACATTGCAAATTTTCGTTATACAAAATTCGTAAATGCTAATTTAATTAGCTATCCTGTTCATAACCATATAAGATATTCAATGTTTCAAACTTTAAAGAAACTGCAAACATATGCTTGAAACAGTATAAGTATCAATACCGAAACGTCGCTACTGTCAAATAAAAAAGTTGTTCATCCAAAGGTCTTCCTGGGTTTAAGGTTGTTTTTTTATTTTGTTTTATTTATAGTCTATATTTGATGTTTTGTTTCATAAATTTTTGTGTTGGTCTTTGATTTATTCAGTATTGTTGTTAATTATAAGTCACCGTGTCTTTAAGAAACATTGCTATAAATATTGTATATAGCATTTGTTTATAATGAGATATTGATAACACTATTCTAGAGAATATATTCAATAAATAAAAAATATATATAACCCTAACTTTTTTGTTACCAGCAGAAATTGTCTGATAAGATGATAATGTTTCTGAGAAAAATAATTATATTCCATGAATAAACCATAATTGAACAAAACAACAAAATATTCAAATAGTTTAATTTTTTTTGGTTATTGCATTTATAAAATCTCGGAATTGTTGTGGCCTCACGGCGTTGTAACAGCATCACATATTAGTTTTGAATATAGGAGGTTTTTAACTATTGCCTGGATGTATTGCGTATTATATATAGAGAGCTAAGCCGAATTGTCAAAGCAGATTCATAAGAACAATGATACGACACAGACAAAGGTAGGACGATCAACACTTACTGTATTTCGTTTTATGACAGATATTTCACCCAATAATTTGAATAAAGCACGTTTCGGTAGTTGGGTCTGTACTCGTAAAAAGATTGAAAGCCGAAACGTCTTAGAACTAAAACCTCCCCTGTTTTTCTGAATCAAGGAATATGAAACGTCCGTAAAATTTCTCAGTACCAACCCTGGGCGATAAAACCTACCACAAAGACTATGAAGAAAGTCGGTGTTAAGAATCAATCAAATTCATCGTTTTCTCCTCGATGATACTGTGACAATATGATATTTCCACAAGTTATAATGTCCTTCTTATTTAGAAAGACTCTCTGCTTGAATGAATGAATGTTAATTCAAGTCAAAGGCCACAGACCAGAAGGACTTTACATTTGCAATACAAACTAATTTTTTTAAAGTGGACATAAGATAATAGATCCTAATTTACACAAGATTGAAACATTATAATACATATTTAACATATACAATTATTGATGGAGTAACGGGTATAATTTAAAGCGAAAGTTTGTATAAAGTTTAACAGTGTTTGCGGATATGTGGAATGTTTTATGAATCAATAAATGTTATAATAGTTGGATATTTATAGTGCTTGAAGTTAATAAGTAAGATTTTCCCCATAAATTTTGTAACTCTTTCAACACGGTACCAACATCTAAATGCTTCTCACAGATTTAAGTTTATACATTTTGGAAAGTCAATATTGTCTTCGCTCCAGCCCCAAAACCTTACGATTGAATAATCTTCTTTTTATATAAATAACGGTACAGGTAAACTGTCAGTTGATAATCAGTGGAAAATATAGAAGCTTACTTTGTAAGTTGTAAGTCAATAGGTTTTTTTTTCAACTTCATAAATTCGAGAGATGAATTTTACCTATTTCCACGCTTCCATCGTTATTATTCAACTTCCTAACGTGACATAATAAAGCTAATTTTCATGTATTTGTACATAGAATATTGAAAACATGTTTCTCTGTATACTTGATTAATATGTATATTTTCAGCTGTTTCATTGAACATTTTCGAATATAACATTAACTTGATTTGTTAAAACATGACATATAAATTTCCATAATTTTTTTAAAATAAACCTGTAAAATATTTAGCGGTCAGCAGACATCAAAATGTAAGAGTGAGCTCCCTTAGTAACCCGGAAGAGTGATTCGTCAACAACCGATTGGGCTGAGTGTACAAGTTGAAAGATGCCTTAATTTAGAGATATTTTGCGTCAGAAAATTAATCATCAACATCGGTATAAACATAGGTAAGCGACCAGGTGCGTATATTTATCTAAAATCAACCGAGAAGTGAAAATCATTTTGTTATTATAAACGATTCGACGTCTTGCACATACAGCTGTGTTTTCACATCGATTTGCCTTTGGCAAGCTAACATTAGCAGATAAGCAGGAAGCACTTGGCAAAACAGCTAGATATTACCAGTGATTTACATCAGGTAAGTACAAACATAAATGTTTATTTGAAGTAACAGATGTTATTGAATATATTAATTTACATTATTTAATTAGATAAAGCGGCTAGTTAGTTATGAGACTTGTGGATGAGTTATGAAAGTGAAAGTAGGCTAGAACAAAAAGACAACTCATTATCTCTGTTGATTAAGAATATGTGAAAAGGGTTGTATGGGTTAAGAATCTTACTCTATTTCCACAAGCACACCCATTATCTTTGTGTTTTTCTTTACAGGAATAACTTCTACAAAATATCGGCTCAGCTGAATATCAAAGATGACAGCTCAGGGAATATTGTATGTGACAGTCGCTTCCCTGTTTGCCCTATCTGCATCAGGTGTGTGTTTTTACTAATATGATTGATTCAAAACATTTCCTCAGTTATGTCAAATAAGATAAATCTATAATATTTATCAATATTGATAATCGATCATCGATTTTGAAACATGTTTAATTCAATGCTGAAATCAAATACATGTACAATGAAAGTAACTTTTCTTTCAGGAGCTCACAGTGACAAGGTTTTACTGCGAGACATTTCAGCTTTGACTCTACAGAATGGAAGATCTACAAATTATCGCAGATCTTCACCTGTTCCACAGGTAAGAACTATATGATAAATATATTTAGTGATATAAATACATATTTGAAATGAATATTGATTGTTGATTGTTTCGAGTACGATATAAAATTGAATTTAATGATGAATGGTCACAAAAGTAATTTTGTATATGATAATTTTGAAAATGAAATACTTGCTTCATGGGAATAATAAAATCAAATTGATGATTTTTCTGAAATATTGATTTGATGCAACAATAATAATTAAATGCTAAACAAAGTAGCTACATGGATGTTAAGATATGAATAAGGGAAATGTTTCATAAATAATCGACTATCACATATAGCCATGTTTACGAAGCGTGTGTATCCTGTTTGTCTAGCTGAAGTGTGTGGGAGGCTCGGCCGGGTGTAGCACATTCGTCCCACAGGTGGTGCAGTGTCAGAATCGTGGCTTCGATGGATATGATGTACAGGTGAGGCAAATATAAACATTTCACTAAATCTAAGAATATCAAATCTGTTGACATAGAGCATCTGTGTTTATTGATCTTTGAATGTTTTAATGTTTTATCAAGTGCAAATGTTCATCTTTAAGTAAAGTCGTTGATAATAATTATGTGTCTTAATAAGTAAACTGCAGAAAGTTTGTGAAAATTATTTTTGTTTGTGGCTGATCAAGATGGATTTATTAAATTAATAATATTTTGAAGGATACAATGATTCCTAGTTGTTGGCTTGATATTTATGAGAATAACTTTCATAGCTATTTCATAGATCTATAAATGTTTTTCAATTAACCTGTCTTGAAAAGGAAGACAAGGGAAATTTTACTGATGAAGCGACATGCTTGAAAACAATGTAGAGATCTATACTGACAAGTTGCTTCTGTCAAATAAAGAAGTTGTTCATCCATACAATTTCCTTTGTCTTCCTTATATTAGTCAATGCCTCTCAAACAATTGTGTCTTAAAAATTCAATTTTACTATGATGCTTATCCTTTCAACTTGGTTGTCCCTCTCTATGCAGTGGGAGTGTAAGACCGATATGGACAATGCCTACCGGTTTGGCAAGGTCGAGGTGACCTGTGAAGGCTACGACTATCCAGAAGATCCTTATGTACTCCGTGGATCATGTGGGGTAAGGTGTTCTAAAATCAATATAAACTTATAACGCATGAAAGACATACTATGTATGTAATGTATGAAGTAATCGTTTGTGGAAAGTTCTCCAACTTCTCTCTGACGTGTATTGAGATGGTATAAAGCGTATTACTGTACATGCAATCTTACCCCTCATTTGTATAGTTTAATTATTTAAACCAAGTACTCCACTCACTATTATCTTAGATGCATAAAATTATCTTCATGATCTTAAAAAAAGCAGTATCAAAAATCTCTGTAAAAATAATGTAAAAATCTTATAAAAGAAGCAAGCTATTTATGTGATTGGGGATTTTTTTTCGATGAGTGAATGACCTTTGATTTGACCCCTGATATGTGTTCCTACTACAGCTTGAGTACACGATTGACTACACAAAGGAAGGTCACCAGCAAGCCAATCAGCAACAACATCAGTACTACGGAGACGACCACCACGACCGCAGCAACAGCTACTATGAGGGGTAGGTTGCTGAATCTATTTAGAATAGAAATCTAAAATAGTTTGTTTACAGTGGTTAATGGTGTAAGATTCCTGAAACTGCTTTATGAAAACTGTTTGTGGCAGTTGTTGGTTCATAGATTTAATCCAATAGTGTTGTTTGTGTAGTGAATAGGAACCTCTTCAGATTATGCACTGTAATTAAAGTTAAACCTAAATTAAGTGCCATTATGTATATTTTGCTTATGTAATCGCAGAGTTACAGTCCAATATATCTGCCCTATTGGTGACCTTTCTTGCATATTGGTGTCTTGATCCTGCATATTGGCGTCCTAGTTTTGAATATTTGCGTCCTAGTTTTGCATATTGGCGTTCTGGTTTTCCATATTGGCGTTCTAGTTTTGCATATTGGCGTTCTGGTTTTCCATATTGGCGTTCTAGTTTTGCATTTTGGCGGCATGTGTAAACGTGCCCAACACTTGCACGTGCGATGCTGTGATACAAAAGATTACAACAAAAACAATGTAAATGGATTTTATTGTATTTTCGAAGTAAAATGATAATGTGTTGGTCCCAAATGGGAAAACTCTTGGTGTAAACTTTGGAACATGTTGAGAATTAGTTGAACACCTCTGAGACAGTCTAGATGCTGGTGGAGTCTGTCCTCTTTGACAGTCCATGTAAAAACTGAGCATTGGGGAATCTCTCAAATCTGAAATGAAATAAAAACGTTTTAAAATGTTGTTTCACCTACCAAACAGTAATATATACACATGTACGATAAAGTTGTAACTTATGGTATTTATTTCAGCAAAACTCTTTAGTAAACTTTCACGATATTTTTGCGTAGATACATTTATCGTAAGATTGCTTTGGAACTGGAGTTTGTTCTGAGACTATATTGTTACAAATTTCCTTAACTGTTGTTGACGTGTCGTTTTTTTAAAGTTAAAGTGACATTGGTATGTTGTTTGAAACCTTTATGTAAGCGTTATTTTTTTTAATATTATTTCATTAATTGCTGACTGTTTTTTGCAAACTATTCTAATGCTAATCGGTATTGTATAGGAAAACCGGAGAGGATGGTTCAAAATTACTTTCATTAAAAACATTTATTAACGGGTATATTAAATGTAAGAAGCCTTCATGTTTTGACAATGTTGCTAACAATCATTACATAACATACGATGGATATTTACTTAGGAAGCGCTTTGGTTTATGGCAAAATTAAATTTTTAGCTCATCTGGCCTGTAAGGCCCGATGGGCTTATGGCATGGCATGGTGTCCGGCGTCCGTCCGTCCATCCGTCCGTCCGTCCGTCCATCCGTCCGTCCGTAAACTTTGTGGAATTTCGACTTCTTCTCCAGAACCATATGGCCTAGAAAGCTGAAACTTTGTGTACAGACTCCTTGGCTAGTGAGGATTATAAATTGTAGCTTTGGTTGCCCTGTGACCCCTAATAAGGGCCACAGATGCCATGCCCTTAAAACCTATTTTCATCTTCTTCTCGAGAACCATGAGGCCTAGAAAGCTGAAACTTTGTGTATAGCCTCTTTGAAGAGTGAGGATTATAAATTGTAGCTTTGGTGGCCCTGTGACCCCTAATAAGGTCCACAGGGGCCACGCCCTAAAAACCTATTTTCATCTTCTTCAGAAGCATAAGGCCTAGAAAGCTGAAACTTTGTGTAAAGACTTCTTGGCTAGTGAGGATTATAAATTGTAGCTTTGGTGACCCTGTTGCCCCTAATAAAGGCAACATGAACGTCCTTCAAATCTATTTTCATCTTCTTCTCCTCAAGTATAAGGATTAGAAAACTGAAACTTGTCGCCTATATACTTAATTTTATGATTGGTGCCCTTTTGGCCTCTACAAAGGGGGAATCACATTGGCCACACTCTACAGCATAATTGATGATGAAGCCTGATGAGCTACAGAGCCAATGGCTCTATTTTTACAAGCTGCAATTACTTTTCATTCAGTGTGTTTCAAACCAGTTTTTAGATAAAAATGGGTAATGAACTCGGACAGTAGCTTGTTCGTAGGAAAATGAAGAGATTAAGTGGAACAAGAAAGAACGAAAATGAATATTACACAACATATACTTGCAATGTATTTGTTTTCACAAACAGCAGTTATGAAACGAACTAAACCTTTAGCTAAGTTATTTGAATCCTTTCCCCTACCAAAATGATGTTCATAAATGCACTGAAATTGCCGCATGCAGTTTTCGCGCAAAATGTCGAGTCTTGTTGGCCTTTTGAAGATTATAATTTTTGTATAAACTATTATATAAAAAGGGAATAGATTAGATAATATAATTCGTTGAAAACGAGCTTCAATATCTAAAACGAGCAATGCAGTAATGCTTTATAGAATTTTAACACGATATTCAAGCGGAAAAAATCATAAAGCTTACCTGAGTGATTTCATTTGTTGTTCCATACGTCATACACGATGCCCAATGTGTGACAGGAAATGTAACCAAAATGCGAGTATTTATACCTGTCCAATACTCCTTGAGCTCATGAACCTCGTGCACTTGTAACGATGCACGCGCTTCATCATGCAGCCATCAGATGTAGGACGCCAGTATTGGTAGATGCGGTAATCACAAAACTAGCACGCCAATATGTACGAATTTAGGTTTAAGTGGAATAAACTCCTCAAACTCGCCAATATTTGCGGGTCAGGTATCATCGTCGGCCTAACGGCCTCCGACGATACCTGACTGAGTTTATTCCTTACCTAACTGTACCCATAAATCCCTGTGTTTCAACTCTGAGAGTTCCACTTGCCAAACTAAGAAACCAAGAAGGTGTTGTTTGTTTTAAGAATCTGAAGCTGTTCCAACAGTTTACTGTCAACAAAAGCCAACTAAATGCTCTCCTTCTATAAAAGCTCACACTACAAGAAATCTGGATCGGGTATCGGAAACCTCCTCTTCCTGGCCGGAGCTGCGTTTGTGGTCTACATGATCTATAAGACCTGTCTGTCTGGTGGCGAGCCTCCTGCAGCGGCTGGGCCGAACCCAGACGACCCTCCTCCCTACAGTCGCCATGACAACCAGGCCCCTCCACCTGGGTTCAAGCCTGAATTCACAACTCGTAAGTTTAGTCATCAGTGTCCTTGTAACTATTTCAACTTTTGGTTTACCTGTTTTAAAGCAGTTATGATTTACATTACTAGAAATGAAATGATAACTTTAATTTCAATCTATTGATAACAGATTTGAAAACTTTTTTCCATACAGTATGGATATACATTGTATAATCAACATCTTCTATACATCGACCCTATTTTCACAGTAGTACAACCAAATGAAAATCAATATCTTCTGAAAAGACATACCTCTACATGCATTTATACATGTACTGTGATAAGCGATTGCTGGAACTTCAAATCATAAACCATGCAAATATCACATGAAGAGATTCTCATTATGATTTCTCTCCACTTCAGATTCAAATGCTGGTTGCGGTGGTGGATTTGCCGGTGGTAACGCTAACACTGGAGGTTATCCCAATACAGGGTCTTACACAAACACCGGCTCATACACCAACACAGAGACTGGAAACGGGACTGGAGGCGGGTTCTGGAGTGGGATGGCTGCAGGGGGGTTAATGGGGTATCTATTTGGGAACAACCGCGGGGGTTACAACAACTACTATCAACCTGGCTACGGGCGTCACAGGAACTATGGATCGTCCTGGGGTAACTCGGGTTGGTTCGGAGGAAACTCAGGAAGTTTCGGGGGAAGCGGTTCGTCTCGATCTTCAGGGGGATCATTTTTCGGAGGGGGATCTTCAAGCTCAAGCTCAAGCTCTGGCACAAGGACTGCTTCTGGCTTCGGAGGAACTAAGAGGAGATAACTCTATCATACACTTGCTGTGTATATCTTTTTATTTTGAAGACATTTCATGTTTGCTTTGTTTCTTTATAGTTTGATGAAAGTCCCAAAGAGATTCATATTTGTTAAGCTTGATAGTTCATAAAAGAAACTATTTTTGAGGAAAGACAAAGCAAGGATGGAGGTGGAAAGTAAAATTTGGTGGCCTATTTACACCTTTAATTCACATTTTCTTGACTTACAATTTTATTCAAATTTTTTATTATATTTCCCCTGTGGGTTTTAAACAGAGGTATTATTCAGATAACAAGCACATTCAACGCATTGCTATTACCATTGGCTTATATAGCAAATTGCCATGTATACGTGAGTTAATATTGTATTTTTAATAATTCTGATATATTGTTTCTGTTATTTTATTTTGTAAGTTCTTTTTTTTTTGTGAAGTTCAGAGGAATGATTTGTTGTTTTTTTTTTTTTATCTATTTTTTTTATATTCCTGTTATCAGTTTATATACATACATGTATACAATAGAAAAGACACAGGTTTTTTTAACACATAATAAGAAAATAAATCCACATCCACACCTTTGCATTCCCTATAGACCTAAGTACTTAAGAGTCCAAAAGTTTTAAATACATTTCCCATTTTTTCCTGAATTCAATAAACTTAGTCTTATTCCAGTATCTAACCTTTTCTATTGTGTAATATTTCAGCTCTTTTTTGAAATGTAGTAGCATTGGTATTGTCTTCCTTTGTTGTTTTAGTGATCAGTCTGGTTTGAGGATTATTTTAAAAGTAATTCAAATATTTTGTTACAAGTTCTAATCTTGAAAGGATTTTTAAAAACATTTTTGTTAACAGAAATATCAAACAATTTAAGAGGAAATTTACAATGCTGTGGTCAATAATTATATTATTTGATTATGTCAATATTATTAGAATCATTGATATTAATTTCAAAACAACCAATATTATCTGTGTTAAACAGTAATTTTTGTTTGCATTTATTAATCTCATTTAGAGGCTTCATGTTTTGTTAATTTGTTGAAGTCAACTCATCACTGTGTAAAAACACTGGAGTATTTTAAGTTCATTGTAAATACTTTGAATGTAAATAGATTGTACATATATTGTTATTATAAATAAACATTTTGTCAATGTCTATTAACCTCTTGTCTGTTATACATCTCTGGCAATGTGACCTCAAGGGTCATCAGATTATATCAAAAGTTAAATATGAAATAGGACAAGTTATTGAATGATCCAAATATGATGATTCTTGTACAGTTACTGGGATTATAAAATATCTTTCAGGTTAGGATTTTTTTTACAAAGATTATCTGATCTTTGTGGACTGGGTAGATCTTTTCCTAATAACAGTTTCAAACTGAATGGTCACATTTGTGCAAGTAAAAC
The DNA here is from genome assembly GCA_916613615.1 of Steromphala cineraria. NCBI lineage: Eukaryota > Metazoa > Mollusca > Gastropoda > Trochida > Trochidae > Steromphala > Steromphala cineraria. The sequence continues at coordinate 84,208,234 of OU744722.1, forward strand.
AAAGATGAATTCAAGGTTTCAAAGATTTTATTTACAATTTTCACAATAACTGCATGTTCCTCTGACATGTTCACATAAAGTAGCTCTCTGCAGCTGTCAACAAACAAACAATACGAAGACAAGTAGAACAGTTCTAGCACTTCTTCACAACGTCTCCTCATCCCTGCAGATAGACAGGAATGTCAGGCAGAACAGAGTTATCTCCCCTCTGCCGAGTCCATTACTCATTGATTGTCTAATAAAACACTGAGAAATCTTCACAAGATTGCTTTTGAAAAAGGGAAATCATTCTCGTTTCAACTTAATTACAGATATATTTCTTCCGGTATGAACTTGTTTGTCCCTTGGTCTATCAGGCAATTGAAAAGGTAATTAAGGTGTCTCAACACAAATGGTTATATAATTCATCTTCAAATGCAGAAAATAGAACTTTTTAGTACGATCAATATACCAACTGTCAATCTAATGATCATGATTAAAGTTTGAACCCATAAAAAGGAGAAATGCAAAAGCGTAAAGAGATACCTAATGGTTTTGTAGACTTGTACCAAAACAGGTTTAAGTATTTCCAACAATTCATATTCAATAGTTATGAATGGTGTTTGCAAGAAAAAAGCATAGCTTAATCAAGTTATTTAAGTTATTTGAGATCATTTCATAACCTGCATGCTTTTCCAGCAATTGTCGGATAGTACTGTCAATAGGAGACAGTAAAAACACTGCTTAAAATGCATTTTATGATAATTTGGAGCAACTTATCAATCAGAAATTATGAAAGCACCATAAATTCATCTTCACTTCATGAATATTTAATATACTAAACACCAAATGTCTTTAGATTTCAGATATATAATACTTGATTTATTTTTGTTAGAAATGTTAATATGGTTTCATTAAGAAAGGACAAACAAAATTAATGATCTAACATTTTGGTAAACTTTCAGTTCATATATATATATATAGAGATATATCTCTCTAACATATAATAGTAAAGTTTTCTACCTGTAGAGAACCTTTTGACATGAATATCTTATACAGCACCATGTTTATATATTGACATATTCATGTGAAAATATTGTTTCTGGCTTAAATGCTGAGGTAGAGTACTGAATTTGACTTTTTTTTGCGATTTATGATAATTTTCATTAGCAACAAAGCAATTAACATTGTTTTAATAACATTATCTTTTGAAGAGTTGCTTAAAGCAACTTGAAGTAAATATTATAAAATCATATTTTCTAACAAAATTAGTTATTTCATGTAGACAGTGTCTGGAAAAGTTGTAAAATGTCACAAATACATCATACCAGGGGTATATGAATTTCAAAGATCTATTCAAAGAAATTAAGACACAAATTAATTCCCCTCTAAAATTAATGAAAAGAAAATTTCACATCTAGAAATGAATAAAACCTTTCACATGATTTTAGTTTATACATTTTATCACACATCTAGAATAAAAATAATTGCCATCTTTCATTAATACTTTATGTCTTGAGAGCAAGTTCACTGTCAAGGAAACTACATCATTAGATGTCATTATTCAACACATCACAAATACTGTCAAATATTCACCACTGTACAACATTCTGATCCATGACACTAGAAGTTGTCTTCATTCAGAGATAATTAAACAATATGTAATATTTATTTTATATAACTTATATGTACAAACTATTTACATCACAACAGTCTACTTTGGCTTCAGCGTGACACTGTTTATACTTCACATAATGACAGCTTTAAATTCTTAAATAATCAACAAACGTAAGCAAGCACATTATTGAGCAATCAATTTTGGGTTCTTTTGTGAGAAAATGATTTATTTGATGAAAATATTAAAAACAAATAAATATCATTTCGTTCAAAAAATATTCAATAAAACCCAATGTTAAAATAATCAAAGGTGACATCACAACTAGCCATGTCAAGTTTAAAGATCTTCTCACAATTTTATTTCACAATGTTGAACTATTTCATCCCAGCCGGTAGATAAACGTTGTTCAAGAGGTGATCAACTGTTCACATTCACTGATTGGTCGAGCCAGCTAACACAGAGTATCCACAGCCAATGAGAGAAGTCCCTGATTGCCACACGGTGCACACCTACACTACAGGTAGATTCTGCGCAGGTCGGAGGGGGAGGTTATCATGTTACATTGCGGACACAGCTTCTTCGCTCCCTGGAAATATAATCATTTATCATTGGTTTGTAATTATCAATATATATATCAAACACTTTATACTTGAGGTTTTTGAGAGTTTGAATATTGACACTAAATTTGCTTATTTTGTATTAAACAAATCATAAGCTAGGAATGATGTAATCATTAGTTAAGAGATGAGAATTGAAGCTGACGTAGTAGGTAATACTAAGAGAATAAAGCATCATATTTGCAAAGAAGGAATTGTAGGTGAAGAAGACGTATTAAATAAAACGATTGGTGAAGATGAAAGGATCAAAGGTATTCTACATAAATTTATAAATTTTGAGAGTATATACTGATTCTGGTAATTTAGGAATCTAGGATTGAGGATTTAGGAATGAGAGTGACAAGAAATGATAGAATAACAGCAAGTGTCTCACCAGAGTCTTCAGCCAGCACATCTCACAGTGAACATGCCAGCACTGTATTGACGTCAGCGCGTTCCGGTATGGCTCCTGAAATCATCAGTTTATTTGTGTCATTCAAGGCACAACCACAGAAGTTTAAAATAAACCTGAACATATTGAAGCAAATATGCATACTTCAGCTTCCCCGTAATGCATTGACACAGTCTGACAGTGTCCTCAATATTGACTCTTTAGGAAAATTGAAAATACAGAAAAAGGACAGTTTGGATACGCTTCATTTTACAAAACCAGAGGCAATTAACCCCAAAAAAAACCCGTCAAATTTTCAACTAAATTAGCACAGAATTTTGATCAGATGAAGTATCATTGTTTTTACTTAGGCTGCAGTTGTTTTCCAAACAGTGTTGATTTAATGATCAAGAGGACATCGTTAAAATTGCACTATTATTAGACAGCTGTATTATTATTTTGAAGGAAAACATCTTGAAAGTGCTACAAATTCTCCCTCCACAAAAAGATTGAGGACTGCAGCTTTTAACACGTATCCCTAAGAGTGACTACGTGACTATAGTCCAATGTAAATTAAAGTGTTGCTTAAGTTATCAAAGCATAGCAAAAATGTCTGTCACAGTCCTATCAATTCTACTGTTCTGAATTTGATGACGACCTTCATGAGCTGAAGCAACAGTCCAACATTCACTCACCATACAGATGAGACATTTCTGTTTCTCGGCTTTCTCATCCTCAAAGTCTCGGAGACGATGACGTAGTGCTGATATCACTTCTACTGTTGACATACCTGTCGTCGTGCTCACACTGAAATATCGTTAATGAACACAGGTAAGTAAGTTCAACATGGCCAAGCAATCGTCAACACTAACATACACACAATCGTTTCAATGACTTATGTTCTGTCAGATGGGCAGAAATACTGGCTCTATTTAAGAGCCAGCCATTTAGAGTTGTGTTTGAAAAATTTCTTGGATTCATTGTTATTCCCGCAAATTCAGTTTAAAACTGACAGCGTTTGCCTGAGGTTTAAAACGCTTCCAATTGCAGGTGTTAAATAACACAATAATACAAACGCAACTCTGTATCAATATTGTTACATGATCGTAAGTTATGAGAATTTTAGGAGCGAACTCTATTCTTGCGTACAAACTTTTGAGTTGAAAGGATTGTGCCAAGTGTAAGACAGTGACAGTGGCACACATAATGATGAATAAAAATAAATACCTTGAGTTATCTGTGACCATATCCTCATGGTTCCGGTTGGGTGAATGTTTGAGTTCATGCCTTATGGAATGCTCTGTAGAAAAAAAGAAGCAATAATTTATTACATGCATCAAGTGTGGCATAAATAATATTAAGACGTAATCTTTATATTTCATAATTTCGAAACAATAAATAAAATTTTCTTACCTTCAGTATTGGAAGAACTTGGATCTGAACTGCAAAACACATAAAAAAATATCTTGATAAAAGTTCTTGTAAATGGATGAATCAAACAAGAGAAATTAACAATTAAACTAAAATATGATTCTTTACAAAAATTATCTCATAAATGGTTACAAAAATTCCTGAAATGATATTCTAGTCTAAGACAAGAATTGAAATTTTATCTAGATAAAATGTTGCCAACAGATGACTCCTAGACATATGAGTTGTATAATAAGCTGTCAGACAAGCTGTACCAACTAAACTCCTCACCTGAGCAGAGCTCCTCGCAGTGCCTGTCTCTCTCGGTCCTCGCTCGGCTCATCAGCACTCAAAGGAATCACATCAGCTTCAGAAAATCTTCTCAAGTTAAAGAAATATCAAGGGAATAAATTATCTGGAAATATTGTTATAATGCTGTTAAGTGAGAAAAGGAGTTTAATGATTCAATTCATACCAACTGCTTCAATTACTTGTATTGAAGTTGACCACTGATGCAGCAATAGAAAGGTTAATGGCTGCATAAAAACTGTGACTAGTCAAGGTGCTAAGAAACAATGAAAGATGACCTTTGATTACTGTAGTGAATGAATCATGTGGTGAAGATAACATAAATATTCCAATACAGAAGGGGATAAGTGTATAAAGATAGAGACTTTCATCCAAATTGACCAGCAAAGCTGCAGTAAAATCACTGAGAGCAAACCAAGAACAAAGCGAGCAGACGGCAGGAGACTGACTCCATGTTTGATGTTTCTTCCACTGTGGAGTGCACTAAACAAGATTAGCGCAACATCAATGGCTTCCCTTTCTGTCCTCCAGATAATCACTTTATAATTCATTTGGGATTCACTGTCTGAGGCGTCTTGTTTTCCGTTAATTTCTTTATTAACTTTTCACCCCAAAGAAGAGTGTTCACAAAGATTCAAGCCTGCTAAAGTTGGTGTCTAATGATATCTTGTGTGGTCAACAGACACATACCATCAGGGTAATTATAAAGCGACAGAAACACGAACGTGACACACCGCACCTAAATTTATCAACTGGAGATAATCTATATAAGTTTAACGTAAGTGTAAGATGAATGTACACACTGCAGGTTCACAATGATTGACTAGAACATCTTTGAGCTAAATCCTGCTCAGTTTCATTTCTAACCAAAACCAACTTCATGAGCTGGTCGAAACAACCAACTTTGGGGCTCTAATTATAAAGTATGATAAGGAGGATACATGAGATGATTCTATTCATCATCAAAATTTTTTCAAGACATACTATCATTATAAGAATTGTTCAATTGCAAAGTCACAAATGAACGCCTGCAGGTATTTTCCTGAATTGCAAGTTGTTACCAAATTTGAAAACAGGTGGAATATAAACATAAATCAGAGAAATTGTTTTAAACTCAGAAATAATATTAAGAACAAGCAAACTAAGCCAATGAGAAGGATACTGTGGGCGACCATATTGCTCTGAGTCATCCCCGTCCACGTTGAGGTCGACATCTTCCTCTGTCATCCGCCTGATACTCGACGTCTGGAACCCGGACTCTGCACACAGGGGGTTAATGTTAGTTAAATCATGAATCATTCAAACTTCTTATCTTAAACTTAATAAGAAGTCTTTAAAGACTAGGAGTTTTTGAAAATCATATCTAAGGGTGCAGATAGAGAAATTTGAAATAATATGTACAATGCAGTATGTTCCTTGTGTTTTTACACAAGAATTCATACTATTTGCTCCTTATATGCCAGTTAGTTATTCTGTAGCACCAATTCAGCAACAGTTCAGCCATTAGCAGGTTGGTTTTTTTTAAGGAAAATCTCTCATAATGAAATCTCTAAATATTTCGATATCTAAAATCTGATGAACATATCCAACTTACTAGCGAAGCCGCCCTGCAACATGGTGGTTGCCCGGATACGTGTTTGCCCCGCCCAAGTGTATTCCTCGTACTGATCTCCGTCCCCCTCAACATCTACTGGCTCGTCCTCGCAGTCTCCTCGACCTGTCTGGAACTAAGGGAGGTAACTCATTAAGGCAAGGAACACGATATTGTTCAGTAATTTTGGTTTCCTCCACAAACTAAGGAAAACTAAAGAAGGGAGAAATATTGCAAAAAATGGAAGGACAAGTGATCTATCTGAATTGTCAACATGACAGTTTCCTTCTACTCCAGAAACACCATTCTGAAAAGTTGTCTTTTAGCAGTATATACAGTCATCCTATTGAAACTACATTTAAAGACGAAGGTGAAGGGGGTGCTTTGATTGAGCTCTTCCAATTTTCAGAAGGACACATTTCTATCATAAATCCTCCATATATCAGGCTATTACACCAGTTTTCACAAATGCGAAAGAACAAACCAAGCAAGTTTACAGAAACATGCACACATTTTCTTAAAGAATATCGAACATTTCTCTCTTGGACTTACTTTCTTCAAGCACTGTTCAACGTGAGCATTAAGTTCGTCCGGGAGTCCGGCAAGTCTCTCGTTACAGACGGGACACATGGTCTCTTTGTATCCCTCCTCACAGGGCTTCTTCTTCTTATTCCGACTCCTCGCTGCAATACAGGCCATATATCACTTATCTCATTATCACTCTGTAGAAAAGATGCCTGTGGCTCACTGAGGGTTAATTTCAGAAAGCTTGACTTGAAAAAAATAGAGTAGACTTTAATCTTGCCATCATTTTACTCTCTTTTCATTGCAGTTTTTGTCTCAAACATGCCAGCTTGAGAACTACACTTCTTTCAGAAGTGACTTTGTAATTTGAATTTGAAAACTTTTTAACTTGAATAAATAAATATATCTAAATATATCTAATCCTTTGTCGTTAATATTGTTATCATGTTCCTTATGCAAACTACATTAAAGGGTTAATTTGGCACTTGCCACAAAAACACCAATCACAATCTGACATAGGCAAATAGGATTCCACAAGTGCAATTAAGGGCAAATGGTACATCGAGACAGCCCCTTGACCTCAGTGATCAAAATAAAATATTGCTGGCATTAGCCGCATAAAGGCCAGCTTAGAGAATGAGACTGCAGTCAACTAAATCACTCCAAAATGGAGGTTGTCTGTAGGTTTTGGACAGGTCTTGTGTATCTGATTCCTCCAATCACAGCATGACGTCAACATCGCATTGCCAGAATTCTCTCGTATTTCACACCCCACCCTAGAGAACTATAGCTGTGAGACAATGAGCATTATCTACTTGTTTAGGGCACTCAGTTCTTATATTGTACGGTGGATTTTATTCTTGAATGCTGGACAGGAAATAGAAATATAATACAATATTCCTAACAACTGTTGTCAATTAATTATCAATGTTGTGACCTGAAATGTGACATTTCTGAAAGGTTGGATTAACGGAGGCAAATCTGTTTAAACGATGTGAACTTGAAATAACATAAATATCAAACCATCATGTTTATATATAGCTTGTGTAATAATTTGTTTAAATCAATTGTCAATAATTGAACTCTTGCAAAACTCTTTAATAAAAGAATGAATTGGCCAGCTCCCAATGAGATGCCATGTTCTTTTGACTCACATCGAGGGTGTAGAGAGATATTTTTGAAAATCAAAACCAAAATTTTATACTAACTTATTTCAAAACTTACTTCCTGAATGTGAAAGGGCTAAAATAAAGACCTGAACTGAACAAAAGATGAGAAAGTTGTGATAACAAAGAGCAGCAAACATCAAGGGACCAAGATAATACTTTCCATTCAACTTGTTATCACCCCATCGTCAAAATTCTAGTTTCTCTTGTGAATTTTTGCTGAATAATGATGTCGAACAAAGGGTGGACCAAAATTAAAACAGTGTTTAGAATTTCAACTGATGACAGTAAATTTATCTGTTTCATGACCAAAGATGGCCCTTGACAAAGAAAGGAAATCTGATAACTTTCTTGAGTAATTTACACACATACACATTACACCCCATCTCTGAATTTCAAAGGAATAACAAAAAATATCTATTTGTAAGAAGAATAAAGTTGAAACTTAGTAGAACAAGGAATGTGAGCTATTCTTTCAAGTCCAACATCCACCTGGGCCTTGTAACAGAAGAAACTACGACAAGAATCGGAGCGGGCAGAAACAAAAGCCACCCACAGTTACCACGATGATGAATTGATTTTTACACACACTCACCGGTCAACCGCGACTGACGATTACAGCGAATTCTCAGGTATGACTGAAAACACGAAAAACAATCTATAAAACACGACCATAAACTCCAAGATGACACTAGAAGTAGGCATCTTTGGTTTCACATAATTTGTCAGAATGTAAGCTCCATTGTTCGGTGAAGACTGTAGGTAGTTTCAGGGTATAGTGTATCACTTCACTGCCACTAGGATTCTCTAGGATGCAGTAAACTTTTAACTTTCCTTTTATAGGGTGTTTTATGTTTTGGGGATTATTTAGCATTAAAAGAAAATTCCATTAACAAGTCATGAATAAATATGATGCAGAAACCTGACACACACACAACAACCTCTTAGAATCTAAATTTTCAAAAGTGGCAATCCTCTCATATATCAAACATTAAACTAAAGTAAAAGATAAACAAGATTAACAAACATTACTTTAAAAATCATCAACTCATTTCAAAAATATTTTACAATATTTTTCAATATTAAAACATATTTGCTCTTCATTTTCATGGAAATAAGGTTTAACTGACATTACTTTATTAACATAAAATCAACAATTAAAATAATTTAAAAGATTATTTTGCACACTGATTTTGAGAAATCAACTAAACAGCTGTTCCCTCACCTCGTATCTGGCTTGTGAGGCTACTTCAGGTGACGGCGAATCTTTACCCTTACGTCCTGAACATGGCGATGGCAACGTCTGGAAATAACAAATATTCTTCTGTGTTTGTATTGTCAGATAGTCACTTACCATGAATTAATGACAGGTATCATTTTTGTATAAATGTATATCAACAACCTTTTATTTTGCTTTATATGAGAAATAGGTGTACACAAGTTCCAACACCAACTAATTAATGAAAGTAGTGTTGTAGCAAAATCTTTTCAAACCTTAACTAGGAGTTCAAAATGGAATTATAACGTTCAAGATAATTTCAAGATTTGTTCAATTCTCAAACTACAGTACATGTATGCAATTTTCTAGTGGAACAGTAAAATGAAATTCAAATGTTTTTGAACTGTTGGTGTACAGAAAATTGTCTTTCTGCTAAAATCAACTGATACAATATTGCCTCATTCAAAATCTCACTTATTTGAATGCAATTTTGACACCCAACAATCAATATTTTACATTGTTAGTCAACCAGCAACCAATGAAGATTTATTTGTAAATTATTTTCCCCAAAACAGTGAAGAGATAAATTTGTTTTATCAATTTGCATTTTGGACCACAGAGCATCTAATTCTAAAATGCAGACTTTAGTACTGAGGAAATGGAGACTTTGAAATGATGATTTGCTGTTAAGAGGTATTCAAGATATTCATATTGATCACAATTTTAATTCCATAAAATGTCACATAACTGTCTATCATTCTAATAACCAATACCTTATCTGAGAAAGAAAAGAAATCAGCGAAGCAGAAAGACAATAAGTCTCAGCTTCAACACAACGAAGAGAGCTATATTTATTTCAATTGCACAAAAACTGGAAAACGTTTCTTCTGGACCACCTAACCAGAGCATTCAGTGTTGTACATAACAATTACGTAACATGAATATGCAGGGATGCTCGCGAGATGGCCTCTGAGATAGCGAGATGTTGTTCGCCCATCCGTCATGCTCGCAATGAGACCCGTCAATTGTGACAGCAACCGGATCCAGCGAGCAACCACACAACTAGCCGCGGTCCACCCGGCAGAGAAGCGAGCATCAAACAGGAGCAATTATCTACTCAAGGAAGAGACTGAAACATGAACCACAGTCACTTTTTTCCTCATTTCTACTGGTGGATTTGAAGACACCCAATCTACAAGGGCCTTCTTCATCACCAGGCTGTGCCGTCTTGTCAGCTTGTTCTGGCTGGGATCTATCAAGATTATCAGATACGCCTCAGATTAGCAGGGATTATGCTCTATGCAACAAGGGCAATGGATATGTCTGGCTGGCCTGTGATTATATTCACATGTAATAGTCCGAGGTCCCGCCTGCCTTGCCTTGAGAGGGGCTGATACAGTCATCATTGTTGGGATGACAGGCCGAGGGGGATCGCTTTCAGGCAGCGGGTGGCACCGACATTCCGCTTGGACACACTATTCAGTTAGCGTCAAGGGAAGACAATCACCCAAGATGGTGATTGCCCCTCATTAATTACACCTCGTCACCTTTTAAACTCAACAGGTGTCGAGTTCCCTCGCAAATCTTACCTGTCAGGTGCAGGTTAGAGGGTAGCTGGGTGGGGTGGTTGATGGGTGGATATAGGTGGGGGATATAGGGTGGATCACATATGGGTGATACAGGGTTGGTAGGTAATAAGGATGTGTGATACAAGTGAACTTGTGTGATACATGGTAGGTAATCAGGATGAGCGATAGATACGGCATTGGGAGACACATCTTGGTTGATAAGGATGGTCAATACAGGTGAAGTTGTGTGATACATGTTGGTGATATGGGCTGGTTAAAGATAATAAGGGTGGGTAATATATGGTTGGATAAAAAAAAAGAGAGGGTGATATGAGGTAGGTGATATTGACCATACAGCTTGAGGGAAGCAGGGTTATGTTGATTAGTGACACAAGGCGATTCTTGAGGTAGGCATAACAACATTGGTACAAAGCAAGGTGGGTGTTTATCTGTACAGTACACAAAGAACAGATGGACTGGAGGGAGGTATAAAGAGGTACTGGAGGGAGGTAAGAGGGACTGGAGGGGGGCAAGAATATGTTGGGCTCTTTCTTGGGTTGAATGGTGAAGCTCAGAAGAAGCAACAGCAAATACCATAAAGTTGAGGGTACTAGGAAACTGTCTTACAAAAAGAACAAATTTTGTGTAAAATTTTGAGTTGCAGGAGACAGATTTCTTCAGCCCACGAAAGTGCACAAAGAGGACAAGCTCAAGACAGACAGAGTCTGAAGGAGTTGTCAGGACGCTATCAGCTAGAACTAGCAGCGGCTCAGAGCTGTCATGACATTGTCAACAGAGAACATCAAGCTATGACAGGATGGCAAGTGACGGGACACGGAACAGGACCCACAATATCCAGTATCAACACATCAAATTAACAACAAATCCACAGCATTAACCACATCGCTCTATCCCACCTCTGTCACACTTAACACTAAATACTCAAGACAGAGAAACAATGGCTGCAGAGACAGACCCCAGTCTAGTATCAGATACATCCCCTTCTGAAGGGACCTGGAAGATATACTGTACAACCTGATATGCATCTGTCAGCAGAAACAATTGACAGAAACTGAAGAGCCGTCTGCTAATCATCAACTTGTCAGACAAATGGACACTTTTAATGTTTATTCAAATTCTCTTACCCAAGTTTGTCTAGTATAGGAAGACCACTATGTATGATTATTAGAACCCCAGTTTTCATCATATACCACTTACATTTCTCACTGCAGCAAATCTATTAAACACCAGATCTGTCATGAATAAAAATAAATTTTCAATCCCTTTACTACCTATTAAAATATCAATATTAACCAATCAAATTGCTCACCTTTCTTCCCTGCGGAGTATTGTCTCTGGATCTCCTCCCCCCTCTGAAAATGAATGTATCACAAATTCAAAAAGGTTTTTCAGACATCAAAGCCTACCCAATTTTCATTGCCTTTTTTCTCCATAGAATTTTTTTTAACTATCAGCCATATATTTTTTAATGAACAATTACTTATAGCCACAGGTTCTTTCTATCAATCAATTAAGTCTGTTTTTGAACATAAATAATTTGAAATATGTAACTTATATTACGCGAGTATGCATAGATTAAAAAAATCTAGACACCTACTCCAAAAGTGTATATCAGAAAAATAAAAACACAAAAGGAAATATAGGTACATATCCATAAATACCCCTGAAGTTAAGTCAGCATGGTTGAAGGTCATCCAGTTTTTTAACAATTAGTAATATTAATTTCAAAACATTGCAACATATTGGTGTTTTTTTTCTCTTTCAATCACTTTGCCTACATTTTAAGATCACTGTACCAATGTAATCAAAAGGCCTTTAAGGGGGAAAATATACTTAACATAACAAAATTCAGAAATATAAGGGTTAAAACAAGGAAAGTAATTGATTTATTAAAAAGAAGAACTCTTGATGCCTTCACAAAATGTTCCTACATTCATTGGGTTTTGGTTTTGGGAAACTAAATTTAATATTTCAGATGAAGCAGAACCACTACATAATTAATCAGTAATAGAATTGGAAATGTAAAAATTAAGTATCTGTCAAAAGGAAATTAAATCTGAATTGAAATATAAGAGATTATTCCTAAAAGAGGATAACAGATCATGTATTCTAAAAACCTATATTACTCTTAAATTGATCAACATTTGTCATTACCTTAAAAAACAAGACATTTTCACTATGTTTTCAACAAATTCTTAAAAACTTTAAATAGCAGCCATAGAAAGAAGAAGATTGAACTTTAATCAAATAACTGGACTGGATTAAAAAAAGAAATGTGTAAAGATGTGAAATTGGTCCTAACAATTCTAACTCTCATAGTTCCGACCATTGCATCTACTACAATCACGAAATTTCTAACAAAATTAACTTTTTCAAAAAATCATGATTAGAAAAAGTTCCACATGCTTCTAAACAAATTAAAATTTTATTTCTGCCTTCAATCCATTATCAAATGAAATGCCTCACCCCGATCCACTTGCGGGGATTAAACCCTTCTATTTACCCCTGAAAAATCGTTTTCCAAAGCCTCGACATTGCCAAAGCCAAGTTTGCTTAGAGGAATCTCCCAAAAGGATAAAAATATTTTGATAGCATAAAATTTTCACAAAAGACACAAATTTGATTTTTATCATTTATCACCTCTAAGTCGGCACTTCAAAGCACGGAAAGAACGACCCGCGGGAACGCACTTTCAGCCGTTCTTCAAAGAACCGGGACCTTCAAACGGTAAATCATACTCTTATCTGCACTTCTCTAAATTTAAAGAACCTAATTCGATTTCGATTAATCCAATCACTGCACCTCAATGCGAAGATCAGTCTTTAATTGCCTGATGAATGAACCCCCGTTCTTTCAAGTAGCCCTGCAATTGGGTTAGTGCCTCTACTGACAAACCAAGTTCCCAAATCACTGCTCTTGCTAACAGGGGCCACTCCGGCAAACTGATTAGGTTTCTAATCACACCTTTAATCATGTAATAATCACTAAGAACACAGATCAATTTCGCATCTGTCTTGAGTTAGAGAGGTCTCCTGCACACGTTGTCTGTCAGCGAGACCGGGAGCGCTCTCACACAGACCGCAGCGGGCCGAGTGTTTGTAATCACACATAGAGGAGGACGGGATAAATCTGATTACTCCAACACACTTTACAGAGGGCCAGATTTAATAAAGTTGTGAATTAACAAATTTTCAACTTTTGGGATGGTTCACTTGACAAGAGGAAAGCTGTTACTTTATTGGCTTGTGGCGAACTTTCTTCTGCTCCGCGTCCATAACCTCAACTTAGTTTGCAAGTTTGTTACATGTGTCTTGATTAAGCGATAAAAGATTTCTTTTAGCTGTCACTTTGTCATATTGCAGAAGAAATATACTGATCTCCCAAACATTTTTAACTTCTCCAGAATGATGATTGTTAATTTACTGATTATCTTAAAACATAAATTGATTTCTTATGGCTTATTTTTTCAAATAATTCTATAGAAATAAGGATTTTCATTTATAATTCAATTAAAAAAATCTTAAAACATGCATAAATATTTTCTAAATTACTTGTAATGATAATAAGTATAACATTGATTGATCAACCAAATGTGATAAAAATCTAATAATGTCTCTGATAAAATATTCAAAATATTCAAAGTCAAATTTCCATATTTCTCCTCAAGACAATTCAATCTGTTTTGAATGACTTAATAATAATGTTATCAAAACGAGTGTCTTAAAGCCAGTGAACAGGCAGATCTTCTCTAATCCACTAATTACAAAGAGTAATATTTTATAATTATCGCTGAGCAATTCACAAAGACGTCAACGACACTCAGAATCAGTTCAACTCAGGTTTCCGAGTAACCAAAGCTGTCAAACGACAATATTGGCCACCAATGACACGAGAGGCTAAATCAGATTACTCGCGCTGTAGCCAAGACTCGGGTTATGATGAATGTAAGAGTGTGCCAACACTCCTCTCGTTGAGAAATATTTGCCGAGCATTTTCTGTAAGAGCAGATGGCTTGACTGTGATAAGAGCGCGCAGGAAATTTAATAATAAAGCCATACTCTTATGCATCCCTTCAGTTTATCATCCAAGTTTCCAAACTGAGGCCCAATCAACGCGCACGTCACAATACCCGCCTTTTGTCAAACCGTTAAACGCGAATTAGTCAGCTTTTCGAGCCCTGTTCACGACTTAATCATATTTTCCAGGAGGGTATTGGCAAACAAGCTGACCCTTGACAACCATAAATCTCCTTTTATTTGTTGCAATTTGATAAAATTATAGGATATCATTGTACAAAATCAGAAAGGTAAATCTCCTGATTGACTTGTCTATTGTTCCAGAAACACTAACTGCCACGGGGCAAGAAATATAGACGAGGCATATTGCTGGTGCGAGCGATTCATAAAATCTACCCATCTGGGGTTACCCTAATACGAACATAATCGAGATGATCGTAAAATCTACTGTACACAAGTTTTGTGAAACAGATTCTGCATAAACTTGCTACACAGTAAAGACGGCGCTACAAGAGATCTACTAAACCCATTCTGAATCAAAAACGGCAGGCTTGAAATTGTCACAAATTTGTTTTGTTCTCTTACTGTGATAAAACAATAAAATCGTCCAGTAATTTGTAGATAGTGAGTACTTAATCCAGTATCGAAACGGTCCTAAACTTTATAAGCTCGCGTCTTGTACACTTTGTGTTTGTCAATCATCAACATATTGAGTTTATTCTCGCTACTTTGCTTCTTTATTGACGACTATCGTATGCAATAATTGTTTATTATTTGACTTCTGGCAAAGAGAACATTATGACATGATTTAGAGCTCTAGCAAATTAGTTTTATGTTTAGAAAGTACTTGAATTATAATATCAACAATGATAAAACGTGGAATATTGCCACTGAATGTCAGGTTCTGCTGAATTGTTTTCATCGATAATAATAAGAAACAAATCAAAAGTTCTGCAAATCTTTTTAAAGAAAATATTTTCAAAAGGTGCAAATCAGTTTTATTTTCATCATAAAGTGATTTTGACAATATATTTTAGATAACCCTTACTGTTAAGATAAAAAGTCCTCAAATAAAAAAATATTGACTTTTAACATATAACATAATTATCCTGAGATTAGAGTCAAAAATGAATTAACATCATTATTTTCTTAACAATCAATCCTTGAAAAACCATAATTATTTCGATCAACAATTTGAAACAGATGAGGAGGGAACTTATTTATTTTATTATTCGATATGTATCATTGCATCATAACGCAAAAAACTGCTAACAATTTACAAATTCGTCACATCCCAGAAATATTAATAGAGATATTAAAAAGTTTGTTATATTGCTTCATTAAACCTGGGTTTTCTTTAATGGCAGGAAATTTATTATTTCAGTAATGACAGAGACCGGGCTGACTTTTAAAGGATTTACAAAATAAATTATCAAGATTTGGAAAAAAATTCAATGAATTATTTCAAGAAAAAACAATTTCTACTCAAGTTTCCTTATGTTCCATGATGATTTTATATTTTGAGGACTTAGACTGGGTGATTTTTAAAAGCATGCAATTTTTTCAAGGACTTACAGTAAATTTATTTATTAACAAATTTGATTCTATCTGAATTTTCAAAGTTTCGAGAACATTTTATTTTTTTTGAGGACAGACTGGTTGATTTTTAAATTCATGCAATTTTTCTAGTACTTACAGTAAATACATTTATGAATAAATTTGTTCCTACCTACAAAGGTTTACAAGTTTCCATGATATTTTATTTATGCAAAGACTTAGAAGATTTTTGTAGGCATGAAATTATTCAAAGACTTGAAATAAATGAATTTATGAACAAACTTGTTCTTACTTACTTCTTGCTGAGTTTTTAAAGTTTCCATGATGATATATTTTAGCAAGGAACTGGATTTTTAAACTAAAGGCATGCAATTTTCAAGGAAATTTGCAGAAAATATATTATGAATTTATTTTATTCTTACCTGCTGAGTTTTTCAAGTTTCTCCAACTCCATAGCTAAGTGAACCTCCGTTTCCCCCGCTCGTAGCGTGATGCCGCATACTGGACAACATGGCGTCTGTCCATCCAGTACACTACGCTTACGCTGTTCTGTAATACAAAGACAAACATTTAACTAAGATGTTTAATGACAAAAAGTCATACTTATTACATTTTTGTTATATTTCTTTTCCTTTGTTTTTGACACAATTATTTAACTATGATATTTGATGAAATGAAATGATTACATTTTGGTAATTTTTCTTTTCTTTTGCTTTTAAGACAAACATTTAGCAATATTATTTAATGACAAAAAGTCATTCTTATCATTACATTTTTATTATTTTTCATTTCTTCAGTTTTTATTACTTAAGATACAGATTTGTTGAAATATATGAACAGGCTGCTAATTGTACTATTCAAACAAAAGATAAATTAATTTTAAGACATTTAACAATGATTTGTATCACCTTAATCAATAAACAACATGTTTGCTTGAACTAACTCTTTAATCCTGTCATCTAGAGAAGAAAATATTATCAATAATCGAACACTGGAGATATTCAAATTACACATTATTAGAAGAAGGATACCTTATAATATATAACTCAAATCTTAAACAGACCTGAATTAAAATTAATTAATTTTATAGACTCTCTATTATTTGTTTGAAAATCAAAAAAAAATTAATGGATAAGTTTCTTGTCATAGAATTTACATGTAAAAAAAAGTTTCAAATACATATATTATCAATTTGAATTATTGAATATTGTTGAGATAAGGATGATTAGCTATAAGTTTTTCTAATTCCATAAGCATGATTTTTTAATTTTGTTTAACATGATTGAATCAGATTATAGGATTTAAGTTTAAGACCAGGTTTTATTACTTTTTAACAACTTATTTCCCTTTTAAAAAATAGGAACCTTTACAATTTTTTAGTACTGCATGCATGTATATATATATCTAAGGCAGGATATCAGATTTCAAAACAAAAGTTGCACTCGGTAATTACCATGTGTAAAATTGTCTACTCATTACTCTATTCAAACAGAGTGACAAACATTCATTACGGCAATCATACAGCTATCATAACAAGATTTGGAAGATGAAACATTAATAATCATGTCTTAATCCAGTTCGGATTTCAGTTGACAAACGCCTGTCATGGACCGAGGGATGATAAATCATGTGTAATTACTGGCCGATAATCCAACATGAGGATATCAGCCTCCAGTGCTGTCTGTCACAAGAAGAGTCAACATCGGAAGGGCGGGAAAATGGCTAGAAACATGGAGAGCTGCCCTAAGACCGGTGTAATCTAAGTTTCTAGGAGACAATTTTCAATAAATCCCTGCCCGATTCCCACAAGTAAACTTAAAGTGGTTAGTCAATGGCATGAAAGACTCGCTCGAACTGGGTGTCACAAGATAAAAACCTTGTCAGGGAAATGAGACATAATCAAAGATGTCTTCTGTTCGCGCGGCAGCCATGACGCTTTCTGATCTTTATGCAGTGCCGTTGCTAATACTGCCATCAAAAGGCAGTGCGAAGAGGATTGTCTCGACATGAATAAATCAATGAAATAATCACACAAGATCTTCACTTAATTAGAGAATCAAACACGAATCTGGGCCTCCACTTGTGGGCATCATTGGACATGCGGCTCGGAGCTTCCCCGCGGAACATCAAACAGCCATGTCAAATCTCCAGATTGACTATGTCATAGCCCACCATCGACAATCACAAACAATTTTTATCTTGTTGAACATAAAAGGCCAGAGAACTTTATTCGAAATCCGAAGCAAGGGGACATTCAGAGTGGTCGGGATTACAGTCCTGCCTGTCAAATATGTGGAAAAAAAGACAATCTCCAGTTCAGATAGTACAAATGATCAAAGTTTGCATAGTACAGGGCAGACTTGTATGATTTATCTGACGAAGATAAGTGCGGGCTTTGCCTGGATTTGCCGCGGCAAGAGGCCTTACTGCTAAAGGTCTCCGCTCATCTTGGTTTAGGGTTTGATCTTACACCCAGATTACTCGGATAGCCATCTTAACCACATTTCAAAATATTTCTGTAATTAACAACAACATTTCCATCTTCCTTATTGCCAGAAGCTCAGGTTTTTATGATGAGGATTTGTTAACTTTCTCTCTTCCAAAAATCCTAATACTTCAAAGTTGTCAACTTTTAAAAATGAATACACAAAAATATTTTTTTTACAACATTAAAATTTACATATTAACTTCTTTGCATTACTAACTACTGCAAATTAAATTAAAGAAACAACTCTTACTTTCCCAATCTTATACTATCGTTACTGCTTTTAATCTTTTTAAATGACACATATTACACCATTACTTATATAATAAATGCAATGCATCAAGTGCTCACCAAAACAAACTGCTTTTAAACTCAACTCTGCACTGAAAGTATGAAGTTCATCAAGTCCATGATAATAAATCATAAGTTGAATAATTATTATGCCCTAAACTTTGTTTTTAGTCTTACAATATGTGTTACAATTTGGTAATTAAAAAAAGACGACGACAAAGCTCACGTCTGCCTGTCACTCAGCGCGACCATATCACGCCTATAAGGGGCCAATATCACATTCTCATGCTGCTCTATCGTGTCAAGTCAATTTCACAAGCCGTATTTAATTTATTGACAACCAAAGTCACGTGCACGGTAAGTGGAGAGCAAAGGAAATCTTGGATACATCACAAAATGAGTTAATCAAATGATAACGTAACTCCATAAATTAAAGCAGGTTATATCTCCCATCTCGAGAGGCTGTCCAGTTTGATAGTAAGTGTGAATATATGACAAACGCACGCTGAATACCCCCATTATAAAACAAATGAAACATGTCAAGAAGTTCATTCGTGTTGGAATGAGGGTCCTTATTGGGGACTTGGTTCTCGAACTGTGTTTTCTTTAACTTTGATTTATGGCATCTATCAGACAATATTTGTTTTCAAGTAGGTATATACATGTATCAGAAATTTTTTTTTGGACATCATAAATAAACAAATTCAGTTACAATGAAACAATTGTTTTAATTTTTATCATTTGGCATTATTTTCAATATTTGACACTGCCCAACATTGTAAAAAAAACAAGGAAACAAAGAATCTTTCGTGTATATATAAACACAGAAAAGGAAATTAAAAATAATTAATATTGTAAAATTTCTTTTAATTATCTTATTCATATTTTATCCTGCTTAATTTTATCATTTTTCTGAAGCCTAGATGTCACAAATAGTATAAATTGTCGACCTCCTAATTTCTCGAGATAAGAGGGAGTCTTATAGGGCTGTAATTGAGCAAAATATCTAGCTAGGAGGGATGCAGAGCTGTTTTCAAGCAGATTAAACAGAGCCATTGTTTCGTACAAGAGACATCCCACCAATCGAACAATCACACTGGTATGTCCTCGACAAATTAGAACACGCCTGTCAAGATTATGATAATTTACAGGCCTACGGCAACTGTAATTACTTCATCACGAGACGATCACTCTACATTTCCTGACAACGCCAAACTGTATCTTGGGTTGAAACAGACAAAATTAAAATTAAATTAATTTACTTATTCAAACAACGGAGATAGTGAAATCAACGACCTACGACCTAGGGTCATTTTCATTTCGCTGAAATGAGTTTCCATCAATCTCGGTTCGTAGATATAATTGACATCAATTATTGCAAACTTGACACCTCGGTGGGAATGGACTGATCGTACTCAATAATATTACATCAACGACAAAACTACAATACAAGCTTATCTCTACTACCCCAATAGTGATATTTTACCATGTCACCATTCCAATGCTAAAAAAACTTGATGATGAATGACAATCTAATATTTCTGGGATGAATTGACTTATAAGCAGTCACTGATAAGAATTTTAACAATTAAATTAAAGTTTAAATTTAATACCGGTATATATTTTAATAATTTTGAGATTTAAAAAATAATTTTTTTGAAGATAAACTTTTAGTTTTAGTTGTATTAAAATATATATTGTTGTTTATGCAACATTGCTCAATAGGCATTTCAACCCACCCTAAAACACAACTATTTTAAATATATCAATTATCATTTGATTTGTTATTTTTATTTCTATATGAAAGATTAACTGATAAATCAAGATAATAAATCAGAAAGGGAATACAAAAAAAACCTACATGTTGACATGTTTTGTGAAAAATATACAAAATATAAAATGAAACAGCCTAACAGGCCATAAAGTGTTTATGAGGGATAAGATCATTTCTTAAAAACTATAAAAGAGTTCTTAAGAGACAGGACTTCAGATAATAAACAAGTCTACAATCTTTTTTACTTCGTTTTCGAAACGAGTGTGAAATTGACTCTCAAACTTCTTAGCCGAATACCTTGAATATGGCAACTTTCTTATCACAGGTATGATTGCCGTGAATGTAATATGACAGCTACAAAAGGATTTCATATTGATATTAATTTGAGGTCATAAATAATGTCCAAAGTGACTTAATACACCATAAGTAAATTTACCTATCTGTGGAAACAGGGTGTCTGATCAGAAATCAGAGGTCAGGTTTTTATTACAGTGAGATTGTAATAAATATTTTGTCTTATTTATCTTTTCTTTTTAAAAGAATAGAAAAATTATTAACACAATAAAAATACATTCCCATATTTTAAAATCTATTTACTTGCCATCTATTTTCAATGAATTGGAAAATTATAAAATGTAATATATAACCCTAATGTAACAATTTCTGAAACATCTATACCTTAAAATGAAATAAAGTTATTTTGACTTGGACGCACAAATCTGAACAATTTGACATAAATATTTCAATATTAAAATGTTTCAAAGTTTAAATTTATTCTTTCATCAATTCATAAGCAAGAAGTATGAAATTGTAAAAAAAAGCCATAAAGTATCATAAAATTTCTATCAAGGAGAAAGTTTCCTACAGGGGGTGTAGGTGAGGTTTTTATCAAAGGCATACCCCAGACCTGACGTTACGTAGTTATGTTGGTGACAAGAATGGCTAGTTTTACTCCTGCTAGACTATCACTTTTTGATATTCTGGAGTTGTAGCCTAAACTCAACCAAACGGAAAATTGGCCCCCAATGAGAGTTAATAAAGGGTTGAACGCATTCAGCTAACTTCTGCTATGGTAAAGCTATTCAATTCTAATCCGCCTATTCCTAACACCTGAAGCCTCTGTGGCTTTGTAAGATTCATGTTAAAGGACTCGACAAAAGACGGAATATTCTCCTACTGTATGTTTGAAAGAGTGCTCGCTCGCCAAGTGACAGAAGCAAACTTTAGCGGGAACAAAACTGACGACACCTCCGACAAATAATGAAGATAGATGACCGCGAGCGGCTGCCATATTTGTTTGATCCCAACAAAGATGGGCTGCACCCGACCTGACTGTATTAACGTATTGAGCAGATAATGTCACCTCCCATTCACGGCACAATGCAAGTTTAAATCTCACTAAAACAAGCCACAAAGAAGTGCTGTCACCAGCAAACAACATTCTGTACAGGGTCTTTCTTCGTGTCCAGGCTTTGTGGAACAACAGGCAATACACTCAAAGGAGACTCGGTCGACAATGGAATAGCAAACTGTCTGATTCAGGTTGCCAGGACTCGGTCGTCTGTCCTTTCATTCCACTTTCAAATACCACTGTATGAATTTCAGTATCAATACGGACAACTGTAAAGTGTAGAAAGATATTATGACAAAACCTGACACTAAATCATACCCTGCACTCTTCCATTCAGACGGGTGACAGCGAGATAAATAAAAGACCAGTTAGGATAATCATGCTCATCTCGCCAATACAGTTAAAGGAGACACTATTAGCTTCCTAAGTGCGAAACTGACAACCGCTAAAGCCTTTACCTAATATTATTCAAAAACAGGTCTGATTGGAAATGAGATTTTTTATGTCGAATACGAATGATGTGAATAAACGATGACTCCTATGCAAACGATGACCAAATTTGCAAAAGTAAATGAGCATTTTATGCAGTAGTTTGGCGAGGGATCAAGATGGCGATTCGACCATGCTAGGCAACAGGTTGAGGACAGGACCCACAATGCAGTTCAACCTGTTGGAGGGAGCGCGGAGATCACTGGGCCACCGATCAGTTGTGCAATGCAAGTCCAAATGGGTCTAACAGATCCCTTCTTCCCTTTAATGACCGCTTCGAAAGTCCGACTAAGTCGCCTCATCAATACCTGATAATGCAGACGACACGTTGTATCTAGCGCTGCCATCAACAAGCGATACGAGAGATTTCCACATAATGATGAATTCAAAAGTAATAGCTCACTACATAGGAAGGCAAATCCCGACATAGCCAAACACCTTGTATGGAAGCCGAAGCAGAAAAGTTGTGACTTGTTATTTGACAGGAGCGATAGAGAGTGATCACATCAAACGCTGCCATTGGATATGTCCAAGGATCAACTGAATTAGGAAGTTTTGAATATTTGAATATATCTGCCGCTAGGAAATAAGACAAAGCACTCTTTGGTGAAACTGTCTTAGCAAGTAATACCCCTGATCTGATGACGAGCTGATAACGCAAGTCATCATCTTTACGAGAAAATTTATAAAAACATGTGTCGGGAGAATGGGAATATGGACATAAATCATTTTGATTACAGCTCTTCTTCCTTTAAGCAAATTGTCTTAGTTGTTCCATAGGTCGTCAACTCTTAGAGCTTTCAAGAACATACAAGGAAGTTTCATATAAACATTTCAAAAAGTTTCTACAAAGTTTTACCAACTAACCTATGCATTTTCCATTTATTGAACTTTGAGCATGTTATGCATAAAATCTTGCTGTTTCTTTTAATTTCTATGGAAACTCCTACTAACCAAAACTATTATCGGTAAGCAAGAAATACTTTTACTTTTGTCTTTTTTAATATTTTTTTGTAATGATGTGAAAGACATTTTTCTAGAATTCAAATGAGCCTAACCTAAAACAATATCATAAGATTTTATAAAATTAAATATCCTTTGTCAGAGCTGTGAATTAACGAGTTTGCAATTAGCATCATAGATTAACCTCACTCTCACACTTGCAACACAAGTCAACAACATTGTACACGCCTAACAACTGAAGAAACACATTAGGGATAATATTCAACGAGGAGAATTGCTGTGTTTTGCATTAATACAGCCTAAAAGTGCCCGAGAGAACCAATGATTAGTCTGGTGAAGCGGACACAAGGAGGGAGGTTGGGTTTGTCACCTCGTATCGCACCTCCGAGATGCCAAAGCAGAATAAAATTGCATTTATTGTTCTCTTAACAGAGCGGCGCTGAGCGTATGAGCAATTTAGGACGGGCTTGTTCATAAGAGATCGGCCGGACGTAGCTGGCCCCCATTCTAAGGCAATATCAGTAGCAATTGGAGCCATAATCAAATACAAATGGCAGTGGTTATCAATTATTGGAAATAATTTGTGGAATTGCACCTCAAATGAATAAGTTTCAACAATTAAATCAAGCATGAATATTATCTGAACAAGTTTGATTAGAAAGATTTAACAGCTGTGATGGCCAATGTTCAGTTTACCATTCTGAACTGAAGTGTAAGAACTAAATTTAACTGGTTCCTCACAATTTTATTCAAAAAGGTCACATTTATTCCTGACATCTTTGTTGAATTATTACCACGATATATGATGAATATAGTTATGACCAAAAATTTGTACTCGTAATGAAACCCTAAAGATAATCAAAACTTCAATCAATTTGAGAACAAAATTTCAAGTATCATGCATTGATGCTAAAAGCAACCTAATCTGCTAACCTTCCAAACAAAACAGAATAAAAGAGAATAAATCCTGCAATGTCAGCAATGTTGTTACATAAAAGTCAGAAATGGAGCTAAGTATTCATTACACTCGCCCACTAATCCCTGGATTATTTTCCCCTACATCCCTCCTACAGAATTATTAAAGCAGACTAATTCCACACCAATCATGAAATGAAAACTACTCCTACAACTGCCCAAAAACAATGACCATCTTTATTTATTGATGGCATTTGCTAGTGCTTTGTCAGTACTGAAATCAACAACGCTGTGACCATTTTACCCATGAATACCGAGGCCAGGTAGAGAATGGTCAGTTTCATCAACTGCGTCTATAATGGAGTCGTTAACACCTAACGACCTATCAACAATGAAATGGTCAATTCAAATCGAGATATTGGAAATATATGCTTATCGGAGCGGAGCGCTAATGACAATATTTCCAGGGCACCAAATAATCCCTCAAAATGGCAGTGACCGCCTGCTTATCAATGTTTTATGTTGGAGCGAGAAACAAGGGGTGTATTAAAACATAGCGACATCCTCTGATCCTTGATAGGGACTGCGGACAAGTTTATGGTGGTCAGACAAAGATTAGGACAAAGGAGGTTTTCACTGTAAATGGAGAAGGGATGGACCGACCAATAAAACTGACCACACTGTTTCTCTACAAACAGATTGTTAACCCTCTTGAAGCCAGGTCTCTTCTTCAGAACACTGCAATAGCTAGTAGCGTTCAGGCAGTAGACCTATAACAGTTTTTTATCCTAACAATGCATTATGATAGTACATGTATGTAGCTCTTTATCCTTATTATTAAGTTATGAGTGCATTGCTCATACATGCAGAAATCAACAATTTAGAAAGACACATTGTAATAATTTGTATCACATTTGTAAGCGCAAAAAATTCAATAACTTTCATCAGTAACAATTGTTTTTCCTTATTAATTCCATAAAGTGCCAATTAAAACATGAGGAACACATTTTTAGGCTCTCATTGTCATACAAAACTCGTGGCAAAAATGATTAATAAAAAACCATGACCAATCTAAGTCCGGTGTCAAATCTTTTACAACAAGGTACTAAAAGAAACTACCCCATTTATGAGAACGTTACATGACCTCATCTACAGAGCCCTATTTGAATACCAAACCATCAGGGCACTTTTAACATCACTAACAGAAAATGCTTACCTAAAATACAGAACTATGCAATCAAGAGGGTTAACAAACTAAACTTGGCTTGCTCATGATTCCTGATGTACTCTGATAGAGAGTTTTATGACTGCTAAAAGTACAGATTGGTAAATAAAACTAGGTTTGGTTTCCTGCAGGACACACTAACGACTCTCCAGACTACAGCAGGAATTGACTTCAGTACTTGATGGAAGATAGGTGGGCACCAACATGGTAGATGTGACTTCTTTGAGAGGTATTTAGAAGTTGGATTGATGATAATGATGAGACATGCATTCATGAAAACGTCTTTATTCCTATGAGGAAGAGGAATATATGGATGACAACTTCTTTATTAATGTTAAGCCTCTCAAAGAATTTCCTTATTCCTGATTTATGCGATGTTTTGACAATGATTCTTGTGTTGCTTTCAAGAGTCTGTGTCGAAACGACACCTTATCATGAATTAAGAGGTTGTTGTCAATATGTATCTTCATCGTGGTAGACATGATTCTTCATCAAGGGGTTAAAGCATATGACATCAAGGTCACAGACTCACAGACATGTCAAAATTTACATTAAACAGACTAAAATCATTGAAAATTAAATACTTTTCTCATTTTTTGAAAAATACTGTTAAATCATAAATGGGTTTGGGTTCTTAATTAAACTCTCTGATAAGCTGCTGTTGGTCCATGACAGACTTAAGTTTCTTTCTTTTGACAGGCAAAAGTTTCTTTTACCTGTAATACCAAAATCGTATTAAATTTACTGTAAAGGGAAAGGCAGAAGCCATGGGTCATTGCAAATGTCATTAACCCTAAATTGACCCATTGTGTATTTACATTTGATATTTACTAAAATTTCCTTTCCTGAAAGTTTCATAGTAACTTCACTTAACCTATTTTAACACAAAGAGGAGAAGAATATCAGTGTTTCAGACAATTTTGGATCTATTAGGTATTTACTTCCTGTTTTGGTTACAATTGAGTCAAGTCGATTTTGATAGCGTACATAATGAAATTGTACTCCTCTGATTTCAAACAATAGGGCATTTCATTTGAGATTGTGCTCCCATGATTTAAGATAAATGGGTATTTCTCTGTGTATCAACATCATCTTTACAATGATATGATACTGTTGAGCAAGTAAAAAGCAATGGAATTTGTTTGTTTTATGTTTGATTTTGAATGAAGGAAAAATGTTTTCATTGCAGAAGTAGTTATATGAACTCTATCAGACTTATTTTGTATTCTCTCATGTCTTCATAGATAAAACAATTCTTGAACTAACAAGTAAATAAGATGGACGACACTGATGAGTTTTGATATCTATTCAATACAGTTGTATGTTTGAGTACCCTAGTTTTCAAAACTTGCTGCGTACAATATGCAAGCTTTTGAATTTATTTAGGTTTCAAAGAAAATGTCTGCGTATCATTACTCCCAGGTTTTTAAGTAACTGCTTTTTAAATGATTATATTGCATAAGATATGCAGATACGATGCATATCTGGAGCACTACAATATTCTCAATGTAGAACTTCTCCAGCAAAAATTTCTTTATCTTTCTAATTTACAATTCTTGAAAAAAAAAGAAGAACATTTTCATAGTCTAATATAGATGTGCGTCCCCTATATCAAACAAACTTGAATTTATTGCGGTAAAGTTCATCGAAGTTGGAATATCCGGTCAACTAATGCCTTCAACACATCAATCACAATTATCTCGCTGATCTTAATTTGAAAATCATGATATATCCCTCTCTGTACGATAAGTATTTGATTTCGTGAAATACTACTTATCGTGGATTATTTCTCACATTATTGAATCTTGAAGATGACGGCCGGTCTCATACCTGTTATCAACAGGTGCTGGACATTCCTGCGATATTGTATGATAAACCAATTTGTCTTTCTTCACTTAATAACCATAATCCCGCTAATCTCTGTATCATGCAAATCTTCATGTTAAGACAGTGAGACGTTCCCAGAGGTCAAACAATGTTTCGGAAGACACCAGTGTTCATTTACCCCCCACCAGGGTGCGCTAGTAACCAAATAAGGGCGGATTAGGGGCCAAGTGTCAGCAAAATAAACTTGATAGTTGGTGGGATCCTCAACTAATAGTGTCAAAACCAACAGATAAGGATTAATAAAGCTTATCACCTGAAATGAAATTGGTGATTTTTCAAATGGTTATTGCTTAGCGTTCAGCAGGATTGGAATTTGTCTTCAACTTGACAAAAACAACAACGATTGACACACTGTCAATAATGTTTTTGATATCTATCAGGAAATAAATTTTAAAAGTTAATCCTTTCTTTCACAAACAAAACAAAAATTTCTTTTAAGGAAAATGTCAGGAAAAGGTATCTCAAGAATCTCAGAGAAGTTGGCTGAATTTATTGCAAAATAAAATAGGCACAATAAAACGCTTTAAAGATATCTTTTCACTTTCTTAAAATTTATCAATTACATATTTCAAATTTACAAACTTTTACGCCGAGGAATTCTTGGTAGATGTACTCGTTGATTCTAAATAATCATGGGAGGAAGATCAGTGAAGATGAAAAAGTGTTTTTGCCTTCAAACCATAAACCTAGCAGGCTTCTGGCATTAAAAGTAAAACATTTTCTTACTATATGTATCAAGAAATGTAGCTACATCTCTGATTTCTAGGCACATAGTCCTTCAAGTCATGCAAATTTGGTTGCAAATCTTTTGAGTTTAACAAATAATTTTCAATCAGAGTTAAAGTTGTCTGGCACGTTTTTTGCAAACGAGTTTGTTGCTGAAGTCAAGTTTAAAAACATGGTGTTATTTCATCTAGAAGATTTGAATTTTGTTGCAAATCACCATCCTAATATTTATTTATTCAACGTAAGACAATACAGTAGCTCAAATTGAAATTTTGAATAGAAAAAAAATTGGATTAGGTTGTTGCTCGATTTTCCAAAATGTTCCAAATATGAAATAATCGTATATATATGGCATTTGGAGGATTAATAAATTTGTGGTGATGCGATATAACCTCAGAACATAAGATACTTGAACATCTATCAAAACCAAATAAATTATTTGGAAAACATACTTTTGTCACTAAAGATTTTTAACCCAATGTATTCCATTTACAGTGCTCATGATAAAGTAGAGAAAATGTGTTTATTAAGCTAAAAAATCCTTAAAATCAAATAGTTAAAAAGGATGGAGAATAGATATGCATACATACATTTTCTTTAAAACCCGAAAGAATAAAACAACCTTGTATCAATACTGTAAGTAGCAATTTGTAAACACTCGTGTATTGGAACATAAAATTATCCTCAATGCAAAACTCCTGATCAGTGTTCTGTTGTTTTCCTGTCGGGGAATGGTTACGAATAAGGAGTTAAATAAACTCTACAGCAGTGTATGTTGGTGAAAAGCCAAGTTTATCCCTAATTTTAGTTAGTCTTCTGCGGTTCATTTTCTTTTCATGCTGTTGCAGCAAACAATTCTTTAAAATGAAAAATTCAAGCTTATCAGATAAAATTATCATTTATCAATTTGTTCAAAAGAAAAAGTATTTATTGCTGTTAACATGTCCATTATTATTATTCAATTCACGAGATAATTTAATTAATATACAGAGAAATACCAATTCATGTCAAATCATAAGAAAATATTGAATTGTCCGAAATCAGGTGTACAATTTAACTAAGTAGACTATCAAAACCAACATTTCTTAATTGTTATTAAAAGAGGGAGTAAATATCCAATATCCAAAAAACATCTGGAGCAATGCATTTACATCAAAGTATTTTCAATATTGGAAATGCTCACAGAAACCCAAATGATTTGATTTCTATAAGCAAATTTAGCACAGTAATAATATTTAGTTAATTTAAAATAAAATCATTGTAAGTCAAAATATATATAAATTAAAAGACAAAAAGTTGCATAATATCTTTTGGATGTAACTTAAAACTTATTTTCACAACAAATTAATGTTTAATCAACATTCAAATATTCATTCACATATTACCCACTTCAAAACAAAAGTTTGCAACAATTTGTTTTCAATGCAGATTTTTAGAATAAATACTTCATAAGAAATCTCAATCCCTAGTTGATGTTTCTCATTA
Organism: Steromphala cineraria; assembly: GCA_916613615.1. Taxonomy (NCBI): domain Eukaryota; kingdom Metazoa; phylum Mollusca; class Gastropoda; order Trochida; family Trochidae; genus Steromphala; species Steromphala cineraria. Next base: position 84,237,791 of record OU744722.1, read on the forward strand.
TGTTTGGGAAAACTAAATGATCCTTTTTATTTACTCAAGCATTTATTTTCTTATACAAAATTAAGTTTTGTGATAAATAAATCCCAGTAGTGTTAGGATGACTGGTTTTTATTGTCGTTTCAAAAATATATTATCAAGTTGCAATGTAATGAAAAAAACAACTATACTTTCGTTAGTTTTGTATATTTTTATGTTTTGGGAATAGGTCATTTGTTTCAAGTAATTTAGATTTTATACCATTAATAATTAATCTCTCTGTCAAATTATTGAAAAACAGAAGCACATGTTCAACTGTTAGTGATGTTAGAACTTAAACAATCAACTTCCAACTATAAACTTGTCTAGTTTCTGATAAAATTATGTGCAAAGATTTAGAATTTATAAAACTTTGAAATACCATCTCTCCTAGTTTCCTTAAATATTGTCTAACTTTTCATTGTATAAAACTTGTCACTCCTACTTTGAATTAAAAGAAATAAATATAAAATGAACATACTGTTAAACATATGGTCAGTTTAAATCCATTTCATTAATAAATGAATGTGAAATCATTTTGTTGATATGCATTAACAGGGGTATAAAAAAATGACGACAATCTAATTTAAATAAAGTCGGAAATGTAGGTGTTCAGGAAGATATCACAGCTATTTGTTACCTTGATTGAAATTATTCCTTATTTTATTCACTTTTTTAGAGTGAAAAAAAAATTAAGTAAGATAATTGATGATTAACTGAAAAGAAACTATGAATTAATAAATTTGAGTTTGAAAAAAAAGTTTTAGATAAGTTTTGGCGCACGGAACAGAACAACTGTAAGATGTTATGAGATGGTAAGAACTTTGCATTCATTAACTTGCTCAAAGATATTCAAATGGAAAATTTTAATTAAAACAGCTTTAAATATCTCAATTTTAGATTGGTTTATTTTGCTATCAGATATACACCTAAAAATTTCCATGTTAACCTTTGTGATATATTATAAAGTAAAAATGTTCTCTATAAAAATATTATAGCATTTGCTTTTATTAATTTAAGTGTATTGAAAACACCAAATTGGTACAAAACATCTTGCTCATTTGCCTTATTAAAACTTTAAAGATTTAATTATCTTATCAAATCTTATCAATGATAACCTACATCAATGAAAAGATAAAAGAGTAAAAATTAATTTAAATTTATAAATAAGTTTGCTCAATTTAAAAAAAACCCACAAAAAATCATCAATCTTTATAGAGACTCAAAAATAAATCTTCATGACATTACAACTATGAAGTTACAGAAGAAAAACTCTTGTTATAGCAATATTATTTTTACAGTATTTAAAAAATCTTTGTTTGAAAATTAGTGACACAAATTAAAAAAAACATTAAACACATTACTAAAAGTATAGAAGTATTTTTAAATGAACAATTTTAATTGTCTTAAAGACCAATTTCTTATATCACAAATTGACATGTTTTGTTATCTTCAGGTTTGATTAATATAAATATGTTTATATTTCTTCCGTATGATACTTACTTCTGAGATTTCTCCCCTCAGAGTCGGGTGTGCCCCGGTCATAGTCACCACATTCCGACTGATTCTCGGAGTTAGTATCGCAGCCAGCAGAACTAATACTGGATGGACGTTCCTCTTTCACAATAAAAGGTGTCGCGTCCCGCAAACTCGTGGAGTCAGGGTTGGATTCGCTATAGTTCTGTTCGCAGTTGTCACTACTTCCGTGATGATCGTCAAGTTTAGCTTTCTTTGCTGGGGTAAAAGCCGACTGGTACCCCCCTTCCACCCCGTCGGAACTATTGGGCCCCAGGGGCCGGAATGCTCCTCCACCCCCAGGACTGATCAACCCCACCCCCCTGTCTAAGTGCGGTCGAACAAATGGGGGTAGAGGGGAATATATTGGGGGTGAGAAAGGATCCCCCGGCCGATACATTGAGAATGCGGTGGTGTTGAAAGGGGTGGGCATGTCCTTGTCCATACCCTGGCCAGGGAAGTGGTGCCCTGACGGCATCCTCGCCGCCTCGTGTCCTTCAGCTGTCGACGCCAACACCATCAGCGCCGGCGATGTCAACGGATTCGGCACAAATGAAGTGTTCTCCATCCCATTTGGTCCTGGCGGGGGAGCAAAGAAAGGTTTAGGCCACAGATTAAAACGAAACATGGCAAAATCTGCAAGATTGCTCATTTCAGATGAAAAATATGAAATAATTTCTGAGGTCCCTCTGAGCAAGTTTGTTGACAAATATATCCAGTAGAGAAGCAAGTCACATCAATGTTATTCCACTGTCACTACTATTGTGCACTAAGGATGGGAAGACTGCCCTGATATCATGATGGGAGAGGTCTCACTACATGTGTGTGTCACAGGACTTCACCTTACACACTGACTCGATCTCAGTCCTCCCCGCACTTACACTACAACTCATTTGACACAATGAATGGGCTGCCATATAAGGGAAACCCCGTGACGTCACACCCCACCAATCGCTTTGCAATACACATTGAAAATAACACTGCATCTAGACAAGGAATGGGCAGTTAAATATGGGAAATAATACCTGCCAATAAATCTACTTTGATTAGGTTTCTAACCCGACGCCCATTGATTTGACAAATAGTTGGATGAAAGCGGATGAGCTCGGATTGGGTTCTCTCCTGTTTGTAAACAATCCAGCGCGCTCAGTTGCGCTGCTCTATGACCTATAATTACTGGACGAAAATTGCAAGTTTAAGCCAACAAAACAAGAAAATAACTGAATATTCAGAAGGATAAAGGGTGGACTCGATAATTGATTGGCATATAATCATGTATGTTAGATCGATGACAATGAATATTGACAGATACATATTGGGTATACCTACTCGATACTCCCAACTTCTAGTGGTCGCCCGGCCTCGGTCTCGTACCGGGGATTTCCCTGTGGGCATTATGGGAAGGGAGGGATTCCCTAACCTAAATTCACTTCCGCGTTTGATAGCAGACGAATCGATAGCCGTTTCGCATTCTCTACACTAATGAAAAAGCTGTTTTATTTTGAGTTTATGATATTGTAAACACTTTATCGAATATTTTTTTAAAAATTTATTATTTTAAACGCATAAAATTAATGTATGTTTCAACACTTATGTCCGGATCCAGCGATTTAGGCCTAGGCTAGATTTGTCGGAATGAGGATGCAACCAAATCAAGAACGGAGAACAATTTAACATTTTAAACATTTGATGGTTAAAAATCAGAAACAATTTCCTTGTTTTATGAATCACAATATTGAAACAAAGGTAAATCTATATACAAAAAATATAAGTTCATTTTTCATACTGCAGATATTATTGAACCCTAGCTAACATAGTTCATGTGACGTAAGTTTTTTTAACCATATGAAATCATTCGTTCAAAATTATACACGAAAGTGGCATAAATCCTAGCCTCGATCTGCGTGTTATGATGTATCTGATCAACAAGGAAATATAACTTCCGAACCAAGTGAAAAAAAGCTGTAATAAGTAAATTTTGTGTATGTGTTGTTTTTGGACCACACTTTCTTCAACTTTCTCATTTCTAGTCGGCAGTCAAAAGGATGATATTTATAGTCCGGATGATTATGTTGGTCCAAAGTAAGGGACTCTTCTTGAAAAGGTTCAGGAATGTTTTCTACTTTATGTTTATCTTATCAACAATATGTCAGGCCGGCTTGATATCTCTCAAAGAGAATATAACGTTTTGCTTGGACTTTCAAATAAACGACCTATTACACATATAGGTTATTTTACATGGTTTGCAATTCTATGTTTGAATTTTATTTATCGTCCAATCTAAATAAATTTAGATCAACAGATTGTATATTTTGTCATATTGTTAAACTGTTGATCTAAATTTATTTAGATTGATTTATCGCCATATCTGAAGTTAAACAGTGCTGGCTAATGTCAAGGAACGTCATTTCTGAATTTGAAAATAAACTGCTTATGACAAAACCTTTCTGCACTGTATAAACAGCTGTTATAAAATTATAATGTATGCATTTTTAAACAAACGATATAATATAAAGAGCATTGCCTGTGTATAGAATTTCATGTTGGTACACATTGATTGTAAATCAATGCTTATTTACGTACATGCAATTGAAATATCAAGCGTTTTTAATGCTTAAATTAAACGGATATGACAAAATATATACCATTTACGTGCGGAAAGAAATAAAACATTTCCGTGCTAACAATCTTGTAAACGGTTGTCATATCTCGTTACGCTAAGTATAGGAAAACATATGACCAAGGGAGGAGAGGGGAGACCTACAACTGGTAGAGAAGTAGACGGATGAGTTCTGTCTCGCGCACCTGCTACAAGTGTCAGGATATAACGTCGTTTATCAAGTGCTAGAGGTGGAATAAACGACCTTTGTGTCACACATGGAGTTTTATTATTTTATCAATCCATGAGCCAATTGCAAATTTATTATTTTCATTTGGAACGTATTCTATTCAAATAGAACACGTCATCAGACCATTGCTTTGGCTATTTTAAACACGTCATTAATTGCACATAGAATGGACAATAAAATCATTTGCTTGTTTTTTAAACGTTTCTATTATTTGTCAATCCATGAACCATTTGCAAATTAAGTTTTCTTTTACAACGAATTTTTATAGACTTAATAATGTTAAATACATCACATATGAGAGAGATCAAAGAAAAACAAAATAACACATATTTATTTTCTGATTGTTGAACGTTTATGAAAAATGATTGTCTTGGAATCTATATAATTGTTTCGTACACCATGGTTACATTTATAAGTTTTTCCATTTTCAAAATTAGAATTCAAAGTGGGTAATGGAAAGAAAACTTAATAAATATTGGACTAGTGCATCCTGACGTCTCTGATCTTAGAAGCCCACAGAACACGACAAGACGTTAACAGTAGGCCTAACAGCGAGAAGATAAAACAAGTACATGCACATGCACAAATGCACTACTTTGATAAAGGCGCATCAACGTTTATCAATTATTTGTATACGTTTGTGATAATTAAATGATGTGATATGTGATACTTAATCCGAATGGTTAAATATAACAAAAGGTCATATTCAATCGATAAACACCAACTGCCCCTTTTGGTATTATTTTACCCACATGGTATAATGGTTAGGAAGAACAGTGCCTTAAACGTTATACAGAATTAGCATTTGCTAATGTTTAAAAAGGGTTTTAAAATGTTTATCAAAAAGGGTTGATGATTATTTTTAGAAATTCAGAAAATGTGAGGTAAGTTGTAAAAAGAAACTTTGTTAAAACTCTCAAAACTTTCACATGTATATCAACACACGATTCACTTCACAAGTAGGGAATGTATTGATAATTTCAAACGAATTGCATGTTTGTGATTCTACATTTTAAGAAGAATCACTTTACAATTTTACAGATTAGACATAAAAGTAACTTCTTTGAATCGTTCGAGCTCAAAAGTTGAATCGTGATGAATACGATACTAACTCTATAGAAACGACTCAAAAAGCGCCATTGTACCCACGTGGTGAGGGCTTGGCGGGGTCGCACAGGAGAAACATTTCCAACGCTTAGCGGAAATTTTATGTTAATAAATTCTGTTTCTCAAAGACTCTAGCAACAAAAGAAGAAATAGTTTCGACTTAGATGCGAAGCTTGTAGAGAACTCGAACCATAAAACTCGCATCAAGAGAGTATTGAGAGCCTATGTCAACATATTTAGGCCGGGCCATCAATAGAAGTTGATAAACCAATCATTTCATATTCCCCTCGTCGGCCAGGCTTCTTAATTTTCCGCATGAATATTGACGAATATAGTGGGTCCCCTTCAAATGAAGCCCCGCGACTCTGTTTGGAGTCATTTTGTAGTCGGGACCTTTCCAAAGCAGTCTATTCCGGCCGCGAACCATTGTATTTGGGACCCTAGTGCTGTCAGAGTTCCAAATCAGTTTCAAGTCGTTTGAAATACTCTCTCAGAGCAGATGAACATTTTATTATGGGGAATATAATGGACTGACAGCGCCCATCTATCATTTACGGATTCGCTGCTCGCAGATTTCGCCTCTTTGTGCCCCGACCTAGGCCTAAACGGAACCCCATTGACTCGAACAAAGTGTCTTTGAGGCCGCTTGCTGTGCCATTGACTCGCTACAGTCCTCTGCTGGGCCCGAGTCTTTAACTTGTAATCTGTTTTATTACAAAATCGCCACGTCGCTTTTCACGCAAGATCGGCGAGTTCAATCTACCCGGGGTGGGTGGTTTGTACACTAAACAAACAAGTCAATGTCAGGAATTGGCCTTCTGCCTGTCACCGACCCATCTTGTTAAGTCGGCCCACGTGTTAAATATAACTCCAAAATTACATTTACGACATATTCTGACAGGGGTCAATATTTGCAGATAGAAGAAATTAGCATATCGGTTCAAAATCAGACGCTAAGCGGAGAAGTGTTTCTATAATCTCCATTGTCGTCTGCTTCTCACCATTCCACAATTGATGGAAGGAGACAATACAAGGACGAGGGGGTGATGGGTAGGGCGAATCCACTTGACCTCCAACTTGCATTGCAACCAACAATCCATGTATCCACCCCAAATCAAGTGTGGTGATTAATAATTAATTAAGAAAATCATGAGTATTGTAAACCTCCATTATCCCCTCATGTTGCCGATATCGAGTAAGCTCAGTGGGTCTCTCGCCTCCACATCCGCCCTCTTGATGCAATAATTCACAAGTAATGAAGCGAGTCATCAAATGTCACCGACTTCGGACAATGCTTGATGGAGTCGTTAAGACAACCCCGTTCCACTCACGCGTTTCTTTATCGTTTAGCATGATGGCGAGCTCAACATGATGTAATGATGGTTTAAACGATGTATTGTGAGGCAGTGCGGATCATTAGCACGAGGCTGTGAACTGCCAACTCAATTTACTTCAGGACGTTTTCCTGGGAGTGACTTGGAGCTCTTCAATACGTCATCTTCTTTGCAATAACGTCATTCAGGAAAGTCAACGAAACTCGCATTTTGAGTAATTGACTCTCATGATATACAAATAGATGAAAAGAATCATTTCTAACAAAACAGGAAACTCCTGGCAAGAAAATCAGTTACATGTATACATATCAGGAAAGAAGTAAGAATGTATATTCATTGATGGTATGAATTCGGTGACGTGAGTTTCAAGAAGCTTTATATTACACAAATGACATTCGGTGACGTGAGTTTCAAGAAGCTTGATATTACATATATGACATTCGGTGACGTGAGTTTCAAGAAGCTTGATATAACATATATGACATTCGGTGACGTGGGTTACAAGAAGCTTGATATTACATATATGACATTCGGTGACGTGAGTTTCAAGAAGCTTTATATTACAAATATGACATTCGGTGACGTGAGTTTCAAGAAGCTTGATATAACATATATGACATTCGGTGACGTGGGTTACAAGAAGCTTGATATTACATAAATGACATTCGGTGACGTGAGTTTCAAGAAGCTTTGTATTACATATATGACATTCGGTGACGTGAGTTTCAAGAAGCTTTGTATTACATATATGACATTCGGTGACGTGAGTTTCAAGAAGCTTGATATTACATATATGACATTCGGTGACGTGAGTTTCAAGAAGCTTGATATTACATATATGACATTCGGTGACGTGAGTTACAAGAAGCTTGATATTACATATATGACATTCGGTGACGTGAGTTTCAAGGAGCTTGATATTACATATATGACATTCGGTGACGTGAGTTTCAAGAAGCTTTATATTACATATATGACATTCGGTGACGTGAGTTTCAAGAAGCTTTGTATTACATATATGACATTCAGTGACGTGAGTTTCAAGAAGCTTTATATTACATATATGACATTCGGTGACGTGAGTTTCAAGAAGCTTGATATAACATATATGACATTCGGTGACGTGAGTTACAAGAAGTTTTATATTACATATATGACATTCGGTGACGTGAGTTTCAAGAAGCTTGATATTACATATATGACATTCGGTGACGTGAGTTTCAAGAAGCTTGATATTACATATATGACATTCTGTGACGTGAGTTTCAAGAAGCTTTATATTACAAATATGACATTCGTTGACGTGAGTTTCAAGAAGCTTTGTATTACATATATGACATTCGGTGACGTGAGTTTCAAGAAGCTTTATATTACATATATGACATTCGGTGACGTGAGTTTCAAGAAGCTTTATATTACAAATATGACATTCGTTGACGTGAGTTTCAAGAAGCTTTGTATTACATATATGACATTCGGTGACGTGAGTTTCAAGAAGCTTTATATTACATATATGACATTCGGTGACGTGAGTTTCAAGAAGCTTTATATTACAAATATGACATTCTGTGACGTGAGTTTCAAGAAGCTTTATATTACATATATGACATTCGGTGACGTGAATTTCAAGAAGCTTTGTATTACATATATGACATTCGGTGACGTGAGTTTCAAGAAACTTTATGTTACATATATGAATTCGGTGACGTGAGTTTCAAGAAATTTTATATTACATATATAAATTCGGTGACGTGAGTTACAAGAAACTTTATAGTACATATATGAATTCGGCGACTTGAGTTACAAGAAGCTTTATATTATATATACATATACGGTGACGTGAGTTACAAGAAGCTTTATATTACATACATATATGTGGCGTGAGTAACTTTATTTCTGGATATACCCGAATGTTTATTCCTTCAATCAGTGTTTAAAATATTGCCCGTCAGCCAGTCCTTGAACTGGCTACTTTTTGCCAGGACTGGTTACTTTTTGGTCAGGACTGGTAACTTTTCAATTTTTTTCTTAAATTTCCCAAAGGAATTGACCAATGACGTTTCATGATAGGCTAGATTTCCAATCCATTTTATACACTGCTTCAATACATCTTGATGTTCATCAAGTTGTTAATTGTGAAGAAAATGTTTATTACTTCAGCAGATGCAGAACATGTATGTCTCATTTGCTTGGTATAAACGATACTCTATCATCATGCTCCACCAGTTGTTTGACCTGCTTTTGCAAGTTACCCACGCAGTTTATTTAAATTATGTCAACATTCTTAAAGAAACTAAAATTATATGTTTGTGATACATTTAAAGGTGGTCTCCAACTTCTAATTTTTAACTTCCAGTGTTTTATTAGCGACGCCCCAAAAGGGTCGGAGAGGGCATCGCTAATAAAACACTGGACGTTAAAAATTAGAAGTTGGAGACCCCCTTTAATGTGGACAAACATATTTACGTAATTCTATCATCGGAATTAAGTTCACTATAAACTATCTATTGTTTTCAAAAGGTGTAATGTTAAAATTCCAAAGAGCGAGTAGTCAACTTTTAAACATATCAAAAAACAAGTCGCAACGTGTACCAAAAGGAATGGAATCATTTACCAATATTCCTTTCTCTGCCTACAACCTATTTATATATGCCATCGATTATATAAATGTCAAAAATGATTGACTGCTCGCTTTTGTGGAACACGTTTTGTTGTAAGTTTCAAATAAGTTTCTTTAATAAAGCGTTAACTATCAATGGGTGTGGATCCTTATAGAAGTCCGGCTATTGAGAAACATACATGATCGTATTTGAACTGTCACCGCTGTAGAGCGCTCAAGTCACATACACTATTGAGTTGAGACTTTTTATCACGCTAGCATAATCTCATTGAAATTCGCTCATTATTATGAAATTCATCACATGCAGTTGTAATGTCTTTGTATGTAGTTTCAGAAAGTGCAACCAAACGTTTCGTTTCATGATTCATACTCAGTCATATAGATCTAATCGTTGTCAACGATCAAATTCATTGTACATACTTAGGACTTCTTCTAATTGAAGAGTGTGTTCACCATAAAACTTCTCAAATGTTCCTATTTTCTACATCGAACAAGAGCGAGAGTTCCGCAAGATTTTGAGAAAGGCTTTCAGTACATTCTTACATTCTTATCTCTTTTTAACCGCATAAAATAGCAATAAACTGGCTTGCTTCCTTTCCGACTTCCCGCCTTAGTTACCTCACAAACACAAGATGAATAACGCAGATACAGTGTAAACGATAAATAAAGGATCAATCGCTGAAACAATTGATTTGACTAACGTTACATTACACAAAATAAAAATCGCACTGACTTTATTCTAAATTCGCAACACAACCATTCTTTTTAACGTGATAAAAATAAAAGTTGACCTTTTATAAATGTTTTATTTCATAATTTTAACACAGTTGTTTTGAAATGGAAGATGAAACACGGAACATTTATTGAAAACAGAATTTCTGCTCTTAATCCCACAGCATTTTCTTGCTCCAACTAAAGACTTTGTTTTTTACTACTTGAAAAAGCAGCATCTTTCAGTTCATATTCATCGATGAAAACATCATGCATTTTTGAAGTAATCGAAAAAGAAAGACATTAAAACGTGTTCATATTTCAGATATTTAACGACATCTTGCGCCGGCTGAAGGTATTTCTGAGAGTGAATCCGACGTTCCCATTTACTTCGGACTCAACAATTTGTGCAATAAATTTATTATTTGTCGCATCAAGAAAACTTCAAAGGCTGAATCTGTAGAAATCAAGTGCAAAGTGCGACATATGGAGAGCTGCCCAATCGAAACACTAGTGACGATGTCATTGAACGATCTAGCTGCTCAAAGTGAGACCAGATTTGACATCCAGCGTTTTGATTCTGAAAATCATCATAATTGTAGCCGGAGCAGGTACATTAATGCATCGATCCCCGACATTCTGTAAAGGTTTGATGGCTCCTGTAACTTGTTGACTTGCTGCTAGTCAATATTGGATCTAAACTACTGTGTTACAAGCAGTAAATCTTCCATCTAAAAGTCATTTCCCCGTGCAGCACGTGCAGTGCATGAAGCCTTGAACAATGGCCAATATGTGGCGAGAATTCTTCCCTCATAGATATACGTGTCACAGATGGCTCCTATTGTTCGATTCCGCCGATAGAGGGCGGCAACCGTTTCCGGTCAATGCGCATGTCATATTGAGATTGTATTAATTTGAATCGTCCTTCCCATACTTATAGCTGTGACTCTCTTTAAATAGTGGTGAAGATTAGATATTTATGGTATTGTTTTCTACTCGCCCTTAGGAATGTTTACCATTCTCGTGTACAATATCGTCACTTTAATTTGTATCTTCAAGACTAGTTCAAGTTGTTATCATCTTTAGAAAAAACGATTCGTGACGATTCCTTCCCATACTTATAGCTGTGACTCTCTTTAAATAGTGGTGAAGATTAGATATTTATGGTATTGTTTTCTACTCGCCCTTAGGAATGTTTACCATTCTCGTGTACAATATCGTCACTTTAATTTGTATCTTCAAGACTAGTTCAAGTTGTTATCATCTTTAGAAAAAACGATTCGTGACTTGAGAAATCATGATGATATTGCGACATAAACAATTTATTAGTGATATGATCTATTGTGATAAAATGATTATTCAAACATTCTCAAATGTGTGATGCGTCATCTTTTATTATGCCTTATTTCATTTTGTGATGCACTACATTTTTTGAGATGTGCTTTACTTTCTTATGACCAGTTGCAACATTTACTTTGTCTACGTTGTCTTAAGTGTTTCAAATTCACGATGTGCGTTACATTATATGATGTGCCGTATATTTGGATGTGATACATTGTATGAACTGCTTCAAGTTATGATGTGCTACATTTTGTGATGTGTTACATTGTATGAACTGCTTCAAATTATGATGTGCTACATTTTGTGATGTGTTACATTGTATGAACTGCTTCAAATTATGATGTGCTACATTTTGTGATGTGTTACATTGTATGAGCTGCTTCAAATTATGATGTGCTACATTTTGTGATGTGTTACATTGTATGAACTGCTTCAAATTATGATGTGCTACATTTTGTGATGTGTTACATTGTATGAGCTGCTTCAAATTATGATGTGCTACATTTTGTGATGTGTTACATTGTATGAACTGCTTCAAATTATGATATGCTACATTTTGTGATGTGATACATTGCATGAACTGCTTCAAATTATGATGTGCTACATTTTGTGATGTGTTACATTGTATGAACTGCTTCAAATTATGATGTGCTACATTTTGTGATGTGTTACATTGTATGAACTGCTTCAAATTATGATGTGCTACATTTTGTGATGTGTTACATTGTATGAACTGCTTCAAGTTATGATGTGCAACATTTTGTGATGTGTTACATTGTATGAACTGCTTCAAGTTATGATGTGCTACGTTGTATGATGTGCTACAAGGTATGAACTGTTTCAAGTTATGATGTGCTACGTTGTCTATACTGCTTAAGTAATAATGTGCTACATTCTGTGATTTGAATTTTTTTATGCGCTACATTTTAGGAGGTGCTTTACATAACGGTCCCTTGTAACACTTTATGATGCGTTGAATGTTGTTGAGAACTTCATCTCTCGATGCGTTATCTGTGATATGGTTTAGTAGCTGTCACGGCTTAAAGGTACTTTCATTGATTTAGCTTTAACACATTAAATATCATCAGTTCATCATGCCTGAACGGATATGTTGAATGTTTGCTTTCAATGTTAGGCTTACATTTCCACGACGGAATCCTTTCAGTTCCAGTTGGATCAACCATTTTATGAAATAAAGATACATTGTTAAACATATGTTTGGGGAAAATTTCTAACCAGAGAAATTAAACCATTTATACAGATGGGATTGTACCTTGAAACGGGGCATAACCACTCGTACAAAAACTTCATCCGCTAAATAGCAACTATTTCATCAAATCAGTTCTCCATTTTGTTTCGATGTAACATATTACCTCATCCCACCTGCACCTCCCATTGTCATGGAAACCAATAAAACAGGAGCCGTGACCCACGAAATGAACTCAAATGGTATCTTTTAACCCGGATGGAATTAAGAGAGCAATTCAAGAGTCCTTAATTTCAACTTTGAATTAAACCTCCCCTTTAAGTCCCCCTCTACTTGTATCCTCGTTTGTCAGAGGGGCACCTAACACCTTGTGTAATTATACCTGCGCTACAAGGCGCTGTAACAGGGGACGATACCTCGTAATCCGGGGGAGGGCCACGTAACGCTGGGACAAAAGGGGGACGCGCTTTATTGGGGGGAACGTGAGTTAACGCGCAGGTGTCGGATTTCTGCAGATTGACTCGAATCCAGAGAACTGCCCACTTTGTGTTGCGGTATTTGTTTTATATCCACTGCTGAACAGAAACAATCTGATCTTATGTTATCGGGACATTTCGTAATTCTCTTCTGTGTATGTGTCAGATTTCGGTTACGCTTAATAGGTGAAAGATTTCTCGCTTCTCTGTAAATTGGAGTTTCATTATGACATATAACGTGCTTATGGTTTTGTAAACTTCGAGTTTGTATGCAATTAAAGGTAGTTATCTAAGTTAGGCGTCTTGGTTTAGCAGTTAGGAGATAGAATTATGACACAAATGTTGTAGCCGATGTCATTTTTTAAATGATTGCCATTTCTGACTTTTAAAAGTAGCTCACCAGGTTCAGTTTTAATTTTGCTGTAGGGTGTGGCCAATGTGGTTCCACAGGGTCACCAATCCTAAAATAAAGTTTTTAGGCGATGTGCTTTCAGATACCGGTAATCAATTCAGAAATGGAAATTTCACAAATATTCAATTTATAATTTAGGGTGCACCAAGCCCTTTTTATGGACTATAGGGTCACCAAAACTATAAATCCTCACTAGCAGAACTCGATACAAGATTCCAACTTTCTTAAAAATAGGTTTTAGGGTGTGACATCTACAACACCTATCAGGGGCCACAGGAAACCAAAAGCTGCAATTTATAATCCTCACTAGTTAAGGAGTCTGTATACAAGGTTTCAGCTTTCTAGGCCTAATGCTTCTGGAGAAAAAGATAAAAATAGGTTTTTAGGGCGTGGACCCTGTGGCCCTTATTAGGGGTCACAGGGCTACCAAAGCTACAATTTATAATCCTCACTAGCCAAGGAGTCTGTACACAAAGTTTCAGCTTTCTAGGCCTTACGGTTCTGGAGAAGAAGATGAAAATAGGTTTTTAGAGTGTGGCCCCTGTGGCCCCTGTGGCCCTTATTAGGGGCCACAGGCTCACCAAAGCTTCAATTTATAATCCTAACTAGTCAAAGAATCTTAACACAAAGTTTAAGCTTTCTAGACCTTGTGCTAGAGAAGAAGTCGAAAATGCACAAAGTTTACAGACGCCGGACACCATGCCATACCATAAGCCCATCGGGCCTTTCAGGCCTGATGAGCTAAAAAGTAAACTTCTGCCTGTATATGCCTATTCCTTGTAAATATATATATATATTCAGAGCGTCATATGTAACATCAGAAGGTCAGCGATGTAACAATCTTCCTGTTGAAGTTGAAACTTCGGTACGAAGTAATGATAGCGACATCCATCACACTAGATAAGCACGAGGCACTGGTATCCACCTTGTTCCGCTCTCCATCATAAACAGTTCAATAAACCAGCCACCCAACGCGTGAGGATTGTTTGACTTGATTTCAAATTTGGATGTTTCGATAACAGAAATCTATTCCAAACCCGTTACGACTCAATTTATTACCTATCAAGACTGACGGTAATCTTACCTTTACATAAATTACCTGTTGCTAATACCTGAACAAAGTTTCTAAATTGTCTCTCCGTGATTAATGGTATGAGGGGCTAATCATTTTAAGATATTATTTGCAATTCACGCTCGCTTCGAATCTCCAATGATCAGAGTAGGCGATTTAGCGTCTCAATTTGTGTCGTCGAATGTAAGATTGGTTGAAAGTTATCTGGTGTTACTTTGTAACCAGTACAGTAGGTTTAAGCCTGTAGTTAAACAGTAAGGCATTATCATAACTTATCACACTGTAAGAAATCCCCGGCACTGCGCGGAGTGTTGACCGTTACTGGAGGACGCCTTCCCACAATGCAATCGTACCTCGACCCTGTTCATCTTAGGAAAATTACTTGGCAGGAAGGAATTAGCGCGGATTGAGGGTGTCAGGGAAGAGATGAGATATTGACAGGGCTTGGAGGGCAATACAATATGGCTGATCACTCTGATATCACACCTGCGGGCACGAGCTCATGCGCGCGCATCCTCCTGACAATCACACAAGTTCCATTTTGTACTATTTTGAATATGGCAAATGATTTACCTTCATAAATCAAAACTAATTATCAAGACAAAAGAGCAGTGTGTATGGATGTCAAGATCTGTCAGGATAAATGTTTAACATATTAACTTATAACGTCTGCCCAATCATGATAGGCCTTTATTTTAATGAAGTTCCTAGTTTTAGTGATTGGAACAAGAACAATACCATATTAAAACGTTTTGTTCTTTAAAAAATCCATTACTCTCAGTAAAAATGACATTGCAATAAAGTTGTTGCAATCCATAAAACCCGCCTCTTGTTTTAGTAAGGCAACTTCTATAGGTCATTTCGATCGTCATGGAATAGGTCGTTAAAAATCTCTCCATCAACTTCCAATGATAAAACTCTCTATAGTATGATAACTTGGTAATACACCACAAACGTAACGTCATCTCCCCGACTCTAATACCCCTCTCCGATTGTTCTACACCTCTCCAGCGTCCCCAGGTGTGTCTACCTGTCCAGGTAATGTTACAACGCCCAACTTATTGTCTCTAGTTTTATAGGCCTGTACCCGAGTCCTTCAAAGCATACAAGCTACCCAGTACATTCACTCTCTGTAGCGGTGCTCCTTCTAAAGGTCTGTTTCTGTGGTTACCATGCTGAAACCTTACTTGTCATTTACTCTCCAAACCGATTACTTCTCTTACATGATAAATGCCATATATCTTTTCAAGAAATGAGAATAGGATTAAGAGTGTGTGAAATCCTCATTCATCCGGCTATTAAAACGTGTCGAGTGTTTGTGAAGGGCTGTCAGCGCGCACTATGCACATGACAAATTGTGAGTGACATATTGCAAACGAATCCGTTTGTATGGACCCACAATACCTGACCCTGTGAACCCTCCCCTCTCCCTCAGCCAGCCCCACCCCGGGTCTGCATCTGGGCCGGGTGTACTAATCCCCTGGGTCTCCTTCCCTTTCATCAGTTTGTCCCACCCTCCATTCTTCTCCAGTCTCTCAAACCGTGTCTACTTCTTGCATCTGCCTTGGTGGAGGGAGCATGATTTATCATAATGTCTACGGTATGTAGCTCGAGCATTATGAAAGTTTGATGTAGATTGGGGTTGCGGACAAAAGTGGACCTAGCGGAATTGAGTTCAACATTTTTCTTTTTCAACCATCTCCAACCCACAGCCATAAGTTCAACCTCATCTGACTGACTGTACCATTCTACTCTCTCCTCTTCATTCCTACCATCTACAACTGCACGTGTCTCCAAATCCTTTTTCGATTTTCCATTTCTACCCTTTCTCCTTCCTTTGTATCACGACCATCTTTCCTCGTGTTGTACCCACGTATCGCCGCTGTTGGCTGAAATTCTGCCCAAGCGGCATAAAACTCCAACCCGCTCACTGACACCTACACCTTCCACCGTCAGTTCCTATCCTCTTTCTCTAATGCTACATGTGCACGGATCTCCAATTCCTTTTTCGTATCTAAATCCCAATTTTACCATTTCCACCCTTTCTCCCTCCTGTATATCACGACCCTCTTTTCTCGTTGTGTTACCACATCGCCTCTAACAGACAGATAGTTAATTAAAGTCTCACCCCATAAAGTCTCTTTGTTTTGGTAGCTGAGCGATAAGTCGGTCCAAACCTCTGTGAAGTCTACCCAAACACTGCCATCTACCAAAAATGAATCTACCCAAACACTACCATCTACCCAAACAATACCATCTACCCAAACACTGCCATCTACCAAAACTGAATCTACCCAAACACTACCATCTACCCAACACTACCATCTACCCAAACAATACCATCTACCCAAACACTACCATCCATTCAAACACTTCCATCTACCAAAACATCAACATCTACCCAAACCTTGTCTTCAGGGCTTATCAACTAACTAAACCATAATACTTCATGCACACAGTCGCATCGGCACCGTGTGGATTTTGACTTCACTCCCGCCACCTTCGACATTAACTACGAATAGTCTCCATTGTCTCCTCAAACTTCATTTCAGCCTTTACGCCTCAGATCCATCTTGTACCACTTTGGCACCCCAAGACTTGAACACCCGCCACTCTCAACCCCGAATCAAAACCCCTGTACACGTGTCGCTCTGTCGCGTGATACCCCGAGCTATTGCTCTGATAACAAAACCTCAATCTGTTGGGATTAGTATTCGTTTGCTTTTATTATTCTTGAAATGATGATATTCTTTTGTTAGGATTATTTTGCTTGTAATAGTGAAAAAATATACCAGGTGAAAAGTGTAGAGTTGAGCATTATCACTTTATTTGCAATATTGAATTTCAGTGGGGATGTTGTTTAAACAATTTAATGACAAAAACTGTAGGACATATATCATTTCCGAAATAATTGTTTTTATCAATTTGTTTCTCTGAATGGTGATATAGATTTATTGCGTTCTTGGTTGTTTGATTACCTTGAATTTGTTTTCTAAAATAATGCATAAAACACTTTGATAAAGTTTTAAAACTTGAGTTTTGTTTTAACATAACGAAATTGGATGTTAACAACATATTTACGGCTTTATTAGAATCCAATCTTTTTACTTTTAAAAAAGTAATGAAGGATGAAACGAATAGTTTATCCTTGGAGAATATAATCATTATGAAAATAATAGCCATACTACGTAGTCTTAACAATGGTTATTTATCTACTGCGTCTTTGATGTAGTGCTCAACTTTGACAAGTTTCTCTCCTTCTTGCTAACGTGGATTGTGTCATTTTTTTACATGTCTGTTATATAATGATTTTCGACGAAGTGAATATTCCTTTGCAAAATGATATGATTTGCATTAAATCTTTTATGGTAACACTGACAGTTTATCAACTGCAAATCAACATTACATAAAATCTGTACATGGTTTCAGTATTGAAAATTCGAGATTGAAATAATTACTGAATGTTCTAAACAACATGCCTTCATCATACTTCGGATACTTCTGGATGTTACGATGTAGGATTATATTTTGCCATGTTGCAATGTTAATTTATTATATTTGGGTTTTGTATTTATGAAGTATGTACTTATATTGTGTTCAAGAGAGACGCCTTAACATAAGCGTTGTGAGCTGGTTGGTCAATCACTTTCACAATGCATGTATTTTTTTCATTGTCATACATGGGCAAATGGTCCAGATTCGACTAACCGAGTACAAAGAGCGAATTGATTTGATAGTTGTAGATACAGAGTTCATGATTGTTCGATTATCTATTACTGAAAATAAGGATTATTACTTCTGATATAGCAAACGATAATAAAACACATGATGTTTCTTAATTTATAAACTTTGTAATGCAATAGGAAATACTCGTTATTAAACAGAACTCCAATGTAGATTACTAATGATATTTGTAGCAAACCAGTATCATAAAGAGTAAAGAAATATAACCACTATTAGTAAGTTAAAAGCAAATGTAAACAGTTTCCATTGATACTCTATATGCATTTATCACTTAAACTTGACCATAAAATATTCTTTAAGAAAATCATGTTATGGGTGATTAAAGCTCTATTTTCGCTACAATTTAAAAAGATAATCATTAAAATGCACACCTTTGAATACAAAGGAAATTATAGTGTTTTCGTCTTTCAATTTGTTTGATATGACAGATGAGTAAAACTTTGACACGACTATAGATTACTATAGATTATAGGTTATGTGATACCTTGGAGAATCCAGAACGTATTTCAAAAGTGTACTCGTGAATACACCCCTTTTAATCTCAAGAAAATGAAATTGTAACAATACTTCATATGGCCTATTTCACATGTTTTGTGGCTGATGACATAACTTCAAACAACCATCAATTACTCTGAAAGGTTATTTTCATAGGCAGTAGACTCCAGAAGAATTCACGACGTAAAACGTAATGTATCTTTAACTACTACAGGTGCACTAGCATCGTATTAGAGTTAGTTTGACGTGCGTTAATTATCTAAGAATTTCCGCCTTATTTCCTCCCGACGTATTGAGCCAGTCTTTAACTGTTTCAGGTTTGTGCACCCGGGCCTAGAGAGAAGTTGAGTTTGAATCGACTCTCTATTATTCCTCGTTTTAATGTCTTTCTTATTGCTACAGAACTCCATTCTCCAATTGGGCCAGTGGGTACGGTAATGGTCCGCTTCCCACAGATTTAACGACCGGGTTTTGTTCCCGATCTATCCCTCGCCCGGGGCACCAAACAGTCAACTAGGAGTATTGTAAGCAGTCACATCATAAAACTTCAATCTTTGAATAAATCACTCACACATACTTTAAGGTACAGAGTTTTTCCTACTCCGTTTTATTGTACGTCTGGGTTGACAGTCCGCGCAGTAGTTTACCAAAGCAATAATTCTTCACTTGCATTCAATGCGTGACTCTTTCGTTTAGAAGTTGTCGGCTTCCAGTCCTTTGATGCTGTGTATGATATTCTTCCCAGAGCACACATCACCCGAGTAACTCCCCTGATCTACCCCGGGTAGACACTCTCCGCACCCCTCTAGAGGGACATGGCAGATGGGCTGTGAACATCAAACCCAACACTCCAATCTTTAAACTTTCTCTACTTTATACCCCGATTTGGTTTATTACCAGACATAATTGCTTTTATTACTAAGTTTGGCTATTTTGCCATTTAGAATGTGAAGTGTATAAAATTGTATTGTGATATGTATTTGAGAATCGTTAACGTGGTTTTATGTCCAAATGGAAATTGGTTCTTTTAAGGATAACGATGTTAAGAGTTTGAGATGTTTGTCGGGTATATCAAAGGAACATCGCTCCTTTGAATATATAGAACTAATACTAAATATGTACAATGAATATAAACATACAAGGTTCCTGGTTTAATCCAAGTTGTTACTATGAATATCAGTCTATTTAGAGTGATATAAATAAATATAAACTAGAAAATATGTTCTCATAAAGACCTTATATATGTCTTTTTTCAGCTTATCATTTTTCAATTTTTCATACATGAAATAAGAGGTAGTAGAATTTTACCATTCATCCTTTGTAATTAAAACACAATTTGAAGAAAATAAAACTTTGTTGTTTTTTTTAACGTCATGAAAATTGTCAATATGTTTACTGTATAACTTTCTAACTGGATTATTCATATTTCAGTCATTATTTTGAATGATATCTGAATGTAAATCTTAATGAATATATGAATAAACACACATTTCCTCCGGTAAATTAAAGGCTGTTGGCTATACTTACATTATCTTTATTTAAATCTTTATGCAAGATGGAAAGGATGACTTGTTTGATTACGGTTTTCAGTGCAGTAAAGCAGGAAAGGGGTTGAAGGGCTTCTGGGACGTTACCTAAAGCAGTAAAACAGTAAAACAGTAAAACAGTAAAGCAGTAAAGCAGTAGAGCAGTAGAGCAGTAAAGCAGTAAAACAGTAAAGCAGTAGAGCAGTAAAACAGTAAAACAGTAAAACAGTAAAGCAGTAAAGCAGTAGAGCAGTAGAGCAGTAAAACAGTAAAACAGTAAAACAGTAAAGCAGTAAAGCAGTAGAGCAGTAGAGCAGTAAAGCAGTAAAACAGTAGAGCAGTAGAGCAGTAAAGCAGTAAAACAGTAAAGCAGTAGAGCAGTAAAGCAGTAAAACAGTAAAATAACATCGTCACGTGAGATCGTGACAATTTTTTTCTGTACAATATAGAATATTATATAATAATTATACATAGGCCTATAATATAGAAATACCACAAACAGATTTTTTGTTTAAACAAATAGATATCGTATGTCAAAATAAGGGCTGAAACTATGTATTAAATCTGTGCATAGCTTTAAGACAAACAGTATAATAGAACAATTATGATACAACATTCAAAATAATGTCTACAACATTATTTCAAACAAGTTTCATTTAATTCAAAATATTTCACACCATGGTTACAATACTAAAATGAATCATATTCTCAATGTTTACTCAGAATAAACGAGTTTAATCACAATATAAACCCATTCAACAATAACATTTAAATATAATTTTATAAAACCAAAAATCTGCAATTAAAATATAAATAAAAGTGTGGCTAAGATTGGCTATAGAATCGACTTTAAACTAATTGCGGTCTTCATCAGAATCAGCAATCACGACAAGGTAGAGGTGTGAGAATGTAATTTCCCAATCTGTTGAGTGTATTTCCGCCGTTGAAGGAACGCCTCCTCCCTCCCCATTCTCTTCACCACGTAGGTGGTCCCCAGACCTTAGTTAGAACACACAAAAGCAGCTTACATTCTCTTTGCGTAATTGTATATTTTGTTAAAGAGTTGAATTTCGAGCTTATAAAAGAATTGGGAGTAGTTGATAAATCGTCCTAACACCCGCTGTGAAAATCTATTTAAAAGGTGCAAATATATTCTTTCCCCGATGAAGAAAATCCGGCATGAAATGGCTGTTTCTACATCAAAGCGCCGACAGCATTTGTCCACACGGGACATTACGAACGCTGAAATAACACTTCTACTAATTTTATTTAAATTTTCAATTACCTGTTTGGGAATTGTTTGATAAAACAAAATCAAACGTTTAAATGTCAAGTGAATTGTAAAGGATATACTCAAGTGTAAACGCATCAAAGGAAGGTCTCGGTTTTTATTGACGCTGGTTTCTTGTTTCTCCCAGGTTGACACAGTGTTACTGATCACTGACATTCTTATGGGGAATTAACCAACATTAGGGGAATATTTATGTGCTTACAATGTTTTTTCCCTCATTTTGAGCTCAATTATTTTCAAAATTTTAAAACCTAAATAATGTATCTAATATTATATCAGACTTAATAAATAAATTATATACTATGAATTGTTGTAGGATGCATTGTAGTTTAATGTAGTTTCAATAATTGTATAATTTTTAAAGTGAAAATAAGTTTTTAATAGAAGATCAACTTCTTTTTTATGATTACGACCTTCGTCAGAGATATAATCGTTATTATGAAAGGGACACAGAAGTTGCTCATCCATATTCGACCTTTGTGCTCTTTTTACTGTACGCTTAAACATTCTGTTAATCAGAAAAAACCCTACATACTGTATAATGGATATATACAGGTCTCTTCATGAAAATAGGGAGGGCAATTTTGATCTGAATATCAAATATGTACAATATTGAATTTTGATGACATCTCATTTAGAAATATAGCACTTATATTAAAAAAAGCAAATGGTGTTGATTTGATTGAATTTTGATAAAAGCATTTACATGTTGATTAAATCAAATTAAATAAGGTAAATTTTGATAAATAATAGGAAGAGATATTTTATTACTTACATGTATTTTTACATAAACGTATATATATATATCATTTGAAATCAATATAACTGATAGTGTTTTATGTTTATCCATGCTTCTTTATTTGCATTTTGTTTCATACCATTGAGAAAAACTATACAATACACTATTCAAATTTGTTAAGAATTTTTAAAGATTTGAATGTTATCAATTTTAGAGGTGACAATATATTTTATGCAATCTCATCGATGACATGTTTCCAAAACATAGTCCTTTAAAGAGTGAAAGTTGCTATCATTCGAAATCTTATAATTTATAAAAACTTATGTATACTTTTATCATATACTATATTTCATATATTTTGATCTCCTTTAAGGCAAAACAAGACCAATTACACAATCATTTCTGTGCAAAGATTGCAGTACTACAGTATTTGATCAACGATCAATTAATGTTGAAACTCATCAGTATAGGAAATACAAAAAATGGTATAAAAAAGATCATGTTCATATTTACAGTTTAAATAAGCATTAATGTTGTCAACTCAACAGTTGGTCTTTATGTCTTCCTTTATATTTTTCCAATACATAATAATTTTTTGTATATATCGTATTTAAGGACGTGAATTAAGTCAAATCAAATCAAGTATATAGTTCCTTTTTTCGGTGCAACTGAACATACTGGGTTTTTTTTATCTAGCGAAGGTCATATTAATTTTTTTAAAGTTTCAATCTCCTTCCCATGTTGTTTTGATACGTTTACATACTTGAAAGAAATGTTTAATGGATTCTATCTCAGGTTTACAAAAAAGTAAACATTAGATTCCTTGTATGAGAGAGGTTATAGTGTCTTCTACTTCTTTCTCTGTCACTTTATTTCTTTTTGTAGGTATCTTATTTCCTTGGGTTGTTTCGTGTCTTGTTGTGACATTAATCTGCAACAAAGGAAAACAAATGATTAAAATTGTGGATGATCAAACTGAAATACCCACTGAACAAACAAATATTAAAACAGATATTTTCTGAAGGATTCTTGGTAGAAAATTGTGTTTGATCGTTGTTATGGTAGAATGGCGATAAACATACAATATTTCATATTGGCTTAACTTGACAGGTAAAAGCGAAAACGTCAAACTATCTCAAATCTTGTATTCATTAATCTCTTTCAATTTTATCGACGATACTGATACTACACTACACTACACTACACTACACTACACTACACTACCTACACTACACTACACTACACTACACTACACCACACCACACCACACCACACCACACCACACCACACCACACCACACCACACTACCTACACTACACTACACTACACTACACTACACTACACTACACCACACCACACCACACCACACCACACCACACCACACCACACTACCTACACCACACCACACCACACCACACCACACTACCTACACTACACCACACCACACCACACCACACCACACCACACCACACCACACCACACCACACCACACCACACTACCTACACCACACCACACCACACCACACCACACTACCTACACCACACCACACCACACCACACCACACTACCTACACTACACCACACCACACCACACCACACCACACCACACCACACCACACCACACCACACCACACCACACCACACCACACCACACCACACCACACTACACTACACTACACTACACTACACTACACTACACTACACTACACTACACTACACTACACGACACTACACCACACTACACCACACTACCTACACTACACCACACCACACTACACTACACTACACTACACTACACTACACTACACTACACTACACTACACTACACTACACTACACTACACTACACCACACTACCTACACTACACCACACCACACCACACCACACCACACCACACCACACCACACCACACCACACCACACCACACCACACCACACCACACCACACTACCTACACCACACCACACCACACCACACCACACTACCTACACCACACCACACCACACCACACCACACTACCTACACTACACCACACCACACCACACCACACCACACCACACCACACCACACCACACCACACCACACCACACCACACCACACCACACTACACTACACTACACTACACTACACTACACTACACTACACTACACTACACTACACTACACTACACTACACTACACTACACTACACTACAAAGAAACGATACCAACTTTTGGAAAAAGTACAAAACACAATTTTGTAAATGAGATGCTGTCTACGAACCCTTATGATAGGCACATTAGTTGTGTAGAAGTACTTACAATTGCAAACATCAACGTATGATACTAAATATTGTATGACTGTTCAAATACACGAAGGGTCCAAAATAGCTTTTTCAATGTTATTTTTGGTCATAATCTTTTGAATTGGAATAATAAATAAACGTTGGTTTAAAACCAAGCGAAATAGCCATTTTCACTATCCTATCTCGTCTAGTTAAGGAGATTTGTAAACGGCGTTTTTTGAAAGGCGTGGTTATATATATATATCTATAATAATAATAATATATATAATATATACAATATATACATATATAACTATTAAATTAAAAACTTAGTTTAGTTAGCCCTTGAAGACATGAAATAACCCTGTTTCAGCCGTAACTATCACTCGTAGCTTAACCTATCATGCATTTTATTTCGTATCGTTTCTTATGCCCCTGAGTGTATATCAGGAGTGAGAAACGAACCTCCCTTCTAACCCCCAGGAACCCCTCCCAAGAATCCCCCAGAACCCCCTTGATCCCTCAATAAATTCATATAGCAGAGCAGTGGAGGTATAATCACAGGCTAAGTGGCTGACTTCCTATCACTACCGCGTTATCAGTACAATATTGCCAGTAGATTTCCTTGAGACGAATTAAAGCCGAACTTGAGGGTTCGAAGGAATGGGAAACATTCGGGGAGAGCTGGTTAAGATATAGGGAGATTAGGCTATCTTTATGATAGGGGTATTTGTGGATAAAAGCAAAATAGCGATAAGAAGGGAACGAGATTGTAGTATATTCAAAACTTGTCAATAATGTTTATTACAATAATCCCTTCATCTTGGAAAGTGCTTAAACGCGGATCAGTTATTGTATTACAGCGTTCTTTCAGAAATTGAAGTCATGTAAGATATGATGAAGTCTATATATCATCTATGAAATCATGATAACATTAATATAAATACAACATTTACTAAGATATCATGTAAGCACTATTTATCAAGATTATAGAAACATAATATCTTGTAAAATATTTACATCTTTCTACTGTGAATAATTGCTTACCATGTTCATGAATTTTAAAGTTTTATTCTTTGGTGCAGTTACATTTTGTTTTTACTGTATACTGTTATTTCATATCACAAGCAGTATTGTAAATTTAATGATTTGAGTTATGTAACGTCATTGTCAAAGAAAGATCGATTGCGTCCTTCTTGTTTCACATAATGTATATGGAATATCTCTTTTTTTCTTATTCTTTAGTACATGTACGGCTATAAAGATATTAGTTCGTTCGTACAATAAGTGTGACGGTTTTGATGAAATATGTATTGGTAATATAGAAACCATACACGCTCTATAGGATGTCATCTAGCTAGTACTATTTCGAAACTCGCTTTCGCTCGGGAGATACAATCTTCTGTCCTAGACGTTTCCTCTTTTAAACATGTGTATTTTAAAAAGATTGTTGACAAGAAGAGTGAAGATATATTTTATATCTAAAAGGTAATCATCTTTAGAGCATCATCATAGTTTAACAAAAGAAATGAAATGAATTAATGAAAATATGCTGTTTCGTCTGTTCATCTTGACGTTGCCTCTCACTGTCCCGTGGAAATTGTTATGTAATTCTTATCAATTAGATGTGACAAATTATCAAATTCAATCCTAAACATGTATTGACAAAAATCTTATTCTGAAATAATTACAAGATATATCTTATTAAAAAAAACCCAAAACAAGTTGAATTCAATAAACTTTATTGATTCAATTTCACATTGACACGGGTGTTATTGGTATAAAACACATGTCTACACTGAAGGCAAACTAAGAAACTTCAAAGTATGTTTACAACGAGATGTTTATCTTTACAATATTTAAACAAATTAAAAATTCCACTTGAGTATGGTAACTAAACCGCTTTCTCCTCAGAGTTTAGTTACAAATCTCCCCCGGCATTATGTAGCGTCCTGAAACAACGGTGAGCCAGCGTGCATATTGTTTTGCTGTGATAAAGTGCTTTACCATTGACCATATACAAGACGTGCGCATTTAAGGATTAAATACACTGGCTGGGTGGATTCCGAGATCAAGGTAGCGAACCCGTGTTAAGTATTTATGTGTCGACAAGTGCAAAAACGTCGATACTTAAGTACCCTGCAAAAAAATTATCGTGAAGGAAATAATACGTGGAATATTGGGCTTGGCATGCTGTAAATCACTCGTGATATGTACAATCATACTGGTACTATTAGGTTTCTTATTAACAGCATTTTTGTTCATTTTTCATTACGCATTGATATTTTACATAAGATTTAAACTATTCCTTTGACTTTTAAATTTAGTTTTAGGTTCAGATTGTAAAGATTACCTACATGTCAATAAAAGGTGAATATCTTATGGTACTCAACTATACCTATCTAATTCTATTGTGCTCGTGTTTTTGGGGAATAAAACATAAAAATTTTGCAATATTTTAATTTCTACATTTATAAAATATTTCACATAGAGAGCAGGATTTGGTAAAACAGAAATGGTAAATCAGTACACTGTCAAAAAAGGAGGTAAACCACTTTATCAGTTAAATACTATATTATCAAAATAATCTATTTTTATTTCATATCATGGTACTTTTATAAAACATTGCATAGATAAAAGATATCCCCCAAAGTGTTTCGTACGGAGTTTATATGTAAGACTGCCTATAAATTCCGTACATACTCTCCTTTTCAAACAATGCAATCCAGGAATTGTTTGTCAGCGTGCTTGATATAAGCACCTAAACTAGCAGAACTCTACCATGTCAACTTCTACTTTGAAAACTTGAACCACGGAGCTTTGTTAAAAATTCTAATTTGCTACTTTAAAGGTTAAATTAAACAGGTGCGCGTTGTGTCGATAAGAGGGAAAAGCTTTATTCGAGTAGATCGGGGAAGGCTTTGACAAACGCGTTAAAAGAGTGTCTAAATTGTAGACTTACAGCACATCTCGTGAAGGGGGTTGTTGACGGTCGCCGTGAGTCCCCCTCACTGACACTGCTAGACTCGCGCTGTTATCAAACAGGTGTTACTGGGGCTGAGAGGCTGTGTTTTAACTGGTCGACTTAGCCTGTGCTGAATTGTTTATCTTCATAAGACTTATACACTATGTCGTAAATTTTGTATGAGGTTATAACGTGCATTGTGTCGTAACAAGGATCTGTTTGGTTTTGGTTTGCCCGCTCCTTGCACTGTTCTTGTGTTCTCTGTTGGTTAAAGAAGATCGATTATGCCATGTATGAGAGGGTGCGCTCAGTTCCATATGTACAAGCCCTGTGCAGAGCCTGTTATACAGAGGCGAGGCGATGATCTGTGTTATGAATTTTATTTTCATACATCAGCATTAATTTGATAGTTTCTTGTTCTTGTGTGTTACATTTTCTTATTATGCAAAATAATTAAAACAGATTTTTCAAAAGATTCTTATTTTAGTCTCACAGAAACGTTCCCGTCAAATTCATTTTTACTACTTTTGCTATTCTAAATTTCAGTAAAAAACTTCAAAATGTTTATGCATCGTGCATTTTTCCTATAAATAGCACCTGAATATTTCATCCGATTAAATTCCTTTAAGTTACCATTTCTGTAGTAAGTAATTAGAAATAAGGCCATCTTTTATGTTCCATTCAAGAGACTTCTAACAAACCTATTCAAATAACAAAATATGTCAATCTAATCATAACCAACATCATATATCGGGGTAACCGGTATTATAATGGTGGTCAATATTGAGCTATATTTCCATGTGAGTTTGGCCATTGGGCATTTTCACAGAATAACTCACTTACAACTTGTCTCAGCAGTATTACAATTTTCAGGAAAAGGGATTGAAATATAAAAATTGGTCAGTTAGAATCTTCGAAATAATAATGTCGCTTGCAATTTTGTATGTAACGAGAAGAAATATATTTTAAACAATACACTTATCAAAATTCTAGGGGACGGTGAAGTGGCCATGAAAGGGAACATTTGCTTAAAAAATACAAGTAATGTGAAAGGGTGGTTTTGGTTTTAGCTGTGTTCTTTTCAGATGAATATTACTGAAAGCTTGGACATGCAACAAGGTTTTGTGCTTATTCATAATGCTTGTTATTGTTATTGTAAAACAAGTATGTTCATTTATCCTCATGTACCTGTTGTTTTATTGATTATACATCCTTGTCGTCATCATCTGTATTTCCTTCATTAATCTTAATAAATATTCATAATTCTAGTAGTTGAATATCATATTATATTTGAATATTTCTAGAGCATTAAACAAACGAAATGATTTTTTAATGTGACGTCTGAATCCTAAAAAAGAAGAAGACGAAGAAGATTTTATTATTAAAGTGTCCGACGAAAAAAACCTAAGTAAACCTGAGTAACTAAGATAGATAAGAATAAGAATGATATATATTAAAATCTAACATCATCATAACATTGTAAAGTACTTGGATATATAACCCAGTGCTTATATATAGTCATATTTCTGACATACATGTATCTATCTTCACATGTTTCATTCGTCAAGCCCACGAACATTTCTCCCTGCATGCATCCGGACAGAGGTCTCTTGTAGGGGAGGGAAATAAGTCGCATTTCTGAAACATAATGAAATTGTATCAACTCCTTTCTAAAATCACGAAATCAGTTTATTCAAAATTCAAACTGAAGGCGTTGAGGCAGCAGCGTTCTAGATGTTTAAATCCTCATTAAGAGATTTAAATCCAATTTAAGTAATTCGTCACGGCTAGACGCGACTCGGGGCCAACTTTCAGGTGACGGACCAACCACACTGCCATCTTTCAGGGGCCTCATTGTCACTTTTCTCTATTATCACTAAATTGTTCATTCATGCCAGTACGTTATAATACAAGTATTAGCGGTGGAGGAACATAACGCCTCCTCACGTCTTGACTCCTCAGCGAGAAGTCGGGGATAAGAACTTCACTTCACTCCTACCATCGCTCCATTTAACCAGAGCCTGTTTGTATACTTAAATTTCAATGATACAAACTGGTTTCGCATCCACACATTCGCACCTCATAAAATCTGTGAGATTCACTGAGATATGAAATTCATCAATTATTGTTCGTCAGAGCATAATATCTTTCAAGAGATTATTACTCCGGTAGAAGTGAAAAAAGAGGCGGCGATATATAAAGCACTTACCTTGCCCAGGTGTTAACTTATTTAGCGTCTTTGAAGTGCACCGCATGTCGTATGTTTTGTGTCTCTCAAACCATCCCTACTGGAGCCCGCTCTTTATGGCGGATCTAATAATTCACTTAGTCGATTCTTAATAAGAACATCAACAGCATCCCTTTTTCCATTTTGTAATATCAGCCTCGTATGTTTATTACCGAGGGATGGATGGCTCGCTCTGAAGATATACTCGCACCTGCTTGTGTTAACAGCTAGCAATATCAAATCACGACAACATCTTGATTACAAACCAGCTTTCTTTATTAATATCCACACAATAAGGTTTACATCTTCACCTGTACACATTAAACTCACCACAACAGAAGCATTACACAATTTTGAACATAACTAATATGGTAAATTAGTCAATATTAGGTAATATCCGCTTATTCCAATAGTCTTCCGGATTATTTCTTTTGGAGGAAATAAACCACAAAATAATAAGTTTTAAACAAATGCACCCTTTTAAGTATAAAAATTCCTCAATCTGAATTATGAGAACGTTATTGATCATTACGACATGATGCACATGGGCTACAGTTTTAAAATGAGAAAATTAAATAATCAAATATTTCTCACGAATGCCTCCTTCAGGGCGATGAAGATGAAGGGTTTATGTGATGTAATATTAGATACTTCAACTATGAACAATGTCTGTAGTTTAATCTAGAATACGAATGACAATTAACAATTTTATGACTTATATGCACGAAGTTTCAAATTCTTCAAGTTAAAGACCCAAGTGTTTGTCATGTTTGTAGCATGGAAATAAATGGTAATGAAATGAACTGAACATACTATGTTCGGGTATTGTAAATAAAACTTTTTAAGTCTTTGCAGATGTTTATCTATTATTATATGATTATCTATCGTAAGATTGTCCATATATTTCTTCTTTGTCCAGTATTATAGAAATCGACATAATGGTTATAAATATGGTATAACTTTTTTTAAATTATGCCAAAAGGTAGAGTAAAACATCTAAAGTAGAATGATAATAATGTTATGTTTGAAGAAATGTTGTGCTTATGTCTTTAAATAAGGCTTTTCAAACGCAACCATTAATTATTAAAATCAAGGAATGTAACTGATACAAACTTAATCTATACATTGAAATGAGGTTAATAATTAAGTTCAGGATTCAGAAATATATTCAGATTTATTCAGAGTTATTTTAAGCGGCGGCGAATCATTTCCACAGAGATAACGAATCTATAATAAAATCTGTTTATCATATCATATATGACACCAAACGTTTGCCATAGTTTACTGTTTTAAAGTCGGTTCTAAATGTCATTTAAGAATTTGAATCAATATGAATCTGAGTTTATTATTGTAAGAATATTTAGAATAAATATTTTCATGATTTATTTATCTCCTTAGGCGGGGTTTACACTACGTCCGTTTTTTCAATGCGATGCGTTAAAAAAAATCGCATAAGAACGCAACACGTTGTTTTCAATGAGCCGGCATACACTACGTCCGTTTTTCCAATGCGTTGCGTTGCGTTGCGAATAAAATAGAACCTGTTCTATTTTTTTGCGAATTCGCAATGGAATTCCCTGTGTGACGTCATATTTTCATCATCGGAAAAGGTATTTCCCAACCACGTGGAACAAACAGTCAGTATAGTATTGCATGTGTGTATGTGTTTAAATGCGTTATTCACAAGAATATAAAACCAATTGATTTGAACATTTATCATTGAATGCTTCCAGATGAAATTCATGTAGTAAATTGATTATAAATTTGATATTATTACATACATACATACATACATACATACATACATACATACAGTGTACATACATACATACATACATTACATACATACATAGATACATAGATACATACACACATATGACTTTTAACGCATCGCATCGCATCGCATGTAAATCGCATGCGAAACGGACCTAGTGTATACCATCAAATCGCACGCGTCAACGCAGCGTAAAAAATTCGGACGTAGTGGCTTTGTTTCAGGGGAACAATATAAGAGTCTAGATGCCGGTTTGTTCATCGTATTCTTTTTACGTAAGTTTTTGGTATCAATATTTGTATAATTCTTCTGGAAAACTGTTCAAATCAGTAATTAGTTAATGTGTGAAAGCAGTGGATTTATGAAGTCAAATAATGCAATTGTTAAAATGAACCAAATTTAATATCAGAACAGAAATTATCATTATAACTCAGGAAATGAATTCACTTCAATAGAAAGTAAAAAAATGAAAATGGTAAGGAAATTGTTAAATGATTAGATTAATGGACCTCTCCTGACAATGATTAAATTAAACAAATTGATCAGAAAGATGAGACGATAATTGATCCCTGAGAGAGAATTGTTATGGGCAAAATCATTAAAAATATCAAATCAATCAATAAGAAAGGTGTAAAAATGATTGATTTATTGAAGGTGAAAAACCACACCATAATATATAAGAGTATAATATTATAAAGAAGTTGTCATTCATAGATTCAGCTAGTATTAATGCCACGATAAGAAGAAATTGAGAGAGAGAGAGAAATATTTCAACTGGAAAATTTAAGTTTTTCTATTTCCGTTTTCTTTTTTTACTACTAACCGAAATCGTAATTATAAATTAAGATTAATATTTGGTAATTATCGAAGGGATTGAATTGGCTTTATTAACGTAGTATACAATGATGTTAGAGAATAGCAAATTCGAATGAAAAATAGAAAATAAAATCAATTTAACTTATATCAAAATGATTGAACTAAATCGCATTTGATGAAGCAACAAACGTTATATAAAATTCATGTAGTTATTTAAAATTTCTTTAGAGAATCTGTGACAATTACAGAATACTTAAAATGTAGCAAATGATGACAATCCCCATTATCTTATGGGTTTCACAAGAATTTCGAGCTTATGCATGGAATATGTTTTATTTATAAAGCTCCAAGATGGTCCAAATCGGCGAAAATTATATTCTTTCAAAATATGTCTATTAATGCTACTAAAGGTCGAAGGGTATATGGATTATTAATTTGACCCAATAGCAAGTCATAAGCGACAATACATATTCATTCACGGTAAAGGGAAAATATCAAAATAAGAAAACTCAACGAAAAATATATTAAGATTAAATCGAAATATACAATACTAGATAATTTGTAGACATTTATGATTCGAAATATTTCATTCATACCACATATAACATCCGTTCCAAATCAGTCTATACGTTTTATTTGTATACATAGCTTTACCTCTTGAAGTAATCGGCATATACAAAAAAAGGCCTTTTGCATATCATTTTCTGATAACAATTAAAAATTTCATAAAGTGTCTCTTAATTGTTCATTGAAAAAAAATGGTTTCAAATTGATGGTCATCAATTTCACATACAAGCTAAAAATATGGACTGGTAATGAATTCCTTTAGAAGAGTATGATGAAGTTGGGTCAATTTTACGTTAATTATTTGTATTATATAGAACATATCTAAAATACTTATGTTGGTAAGTTGTGCTTGCAAATCGTTAATATGTTTTCGTAAACAACCAAATGATATGGACACTAAATGGTGTAGCAAAATCCAGTCCATTAATGTCCCCCAATCTTTATATTTGAAATCTTTGCTGTTTTGAATTTAACTTTGCTTAATTTTCATTGCTAACCTAAAAAAAATAAAGTTCATTCAAAATTAATTCTTAGTGGATTAATTCTCGTAGAAAGTTTGATGATGGACCTGCATAGAAGTCAAAGACACAATACAGCGCTAATAAAATAACAATCGTTAACATCTTCAAACCTTTAAATTGCATAGTCGTACAATAGAACTACTTCTGTAAAAAGAGAAAAAAACAGGAAACGAAAAAGGATTAATGATGTTCGTTAGAAAAATCGTTACAACCAATAAGTGATGTAAATAATTAATACTTGGGTTTCAAATCTAATTATGTTTTCAGGGTAGAATTTAAACGTACTTAAAATGAGCTAAAGCCTTTTACATCTAAGTCCATAATTGTTACGTCTATTCAATAGGGGTAGGATAGTTCTTCAGGAAGCATGACAATAACCTTCATACACCTGGCTGGTTCTCAGTAAACAAAACAACTTTTTGATTACCAGCAACAATCTTCGATGCCAATTACGTTAATATTCTATCATTCGATCAAACACGTGGCAGGTGAATTTTAGCACGTAATTAAAGGTAAATAAATGGAGAGGAAACTACACTCATTAAACAAATACGTAAATTGGCGATCGATGATTGTGACAAAGTAGGGTGGAATGCGGGTCCCATACACTCCACGTCACATTCATTAGGACGGATGGTTTCAATGTGTCCACTGTTTACATAGGGCACACGGCGGTTAGGGCTTCTTGATCAATTCAAATCCATTTTATAATGTTTTATATGATTAAATGAAAACTTTCTGATGTTGTATTTCTCTTATATACAAACTGTCTTAAGGTGGAACGGGAAAGAAAGGATATTATGGACCGTCATAAAACAATAAGATTCTGATCAATGTACATGTATTCCTACTTACTTGTCGTGTTCCTTGAAAATAATCAATCAGAAAATAATGAACGAGAAAATAATGAACGGTATAAACATTGAATCTATTACTGCAAATTATTATCAAGCAAAGTTTACGTGTAATATCAAAATGATATAGGACAATTTTTTTCGGAAGTGATAGATATCGTTCATTGTTTTGGTTGTTTACATACTTTCAAAAACGTTATGTAAAAGTTTGAAAATTTAATCATAAGAAATGAAACAGAAATCGATACTACAAAATCGCAAAGGGTTGTAAATGCTTACATAAGTGGTTTATGTAACTTTATTGCATAACAACAATACGATAAACTAAACAAATAAAGGGTTACCAATAGCATATATATATCATACTTCAAATCAATTCAAATATTTATTAACCTCAAGTGTTTTATAAAATCCAATTTCAAAATGATATTAACTTGTTATTTTGTATGTGGCATAAACCTGTCAATATATCTGGTCGCCATCTGTAGTTCTCAATAGAAGTTCTAATAAAGTTCAATTGAGTTTAAGGAAGTTAGGAAACCCAGTCGATAAGGCTAGAGAAAGGAAGGGGTATATTGATAGTTGATACAGGAGTATATCGCCTGGTTGAGTGAGCTATCGAGGAGACCTGTATACCACGTGATGTCTCCCTTCCTTCACCATCCCATCAACCAGCATTGTTTTCCAGACTAGATACATTAATTATTCAGTAGTCGACATGCATGACTTCCCCGGGCTCAATTACCTGATGCCATTACAAGTTATCAATAATCTTTAACAAATCATTAAAAACTTGTTATCAATATTAGTAAGCATATCGGCTCTAGTTAGCAAAAATCTACATCCGAGCTTTACTGTTTGTCTGTCTGTCTGTCTAGCTATCAAGTGATAATTTGACTGTTCTATCACAGTTTTGCTTTGTCTCATCCTGTTAAAAGAGGTAATGATGTTGTTACCAAATATATTATAACCTTTTATGACACACTTGTCAACAAACCATTTTACCAATGTATATGATTTTTATTTACCACATTTTGATGTTAAGTTCTTTTCCCCGCATAAAGTTCCAAAGCAGGATATTGTGTTTCAGATCGATTGTCTCTAGTTTCAAATGTTTGCATAAGAACACGTGACATCTAAATGAAATATTTTTCTTCTTCTCCTTCTTCTTGTTCATATTTCTAACGTGGGATGTTTAAGAACCATATCTTAACTTACAATATATCGTAGGTAACATAACCTTCCAAAAACCTCATAGATGAATCAAATCCAGACATTCGTCATTTATTTCTAAATCAATGTAGTTTTGGTAAACTATGCAATTTTGTAATAATTTTTTTTTCAGAATCACCATTTTGCAAAGGAAAACATATCTCAATCGACACCCCATGATCATTATCTAAAATCGCCATACTTTAACGTTTCGTGATAATTATTTCAGTATCAGTCTATTACCTTTATTGGTTTGCAAAATGAAGTACTCTGAAACAAAAATAGAAATATTATAATAATTATTTAAAATCCAATCGTGAAAATGCATTTGAATGAGTGTATCAATGTTAAGAACTTTTGATCTAGTGTAGCTCTGTCTCATTGTGAGAGCTATCAGTACGGGAGAGAGAGTATTGGCGTTGGTCTTATCACTTTCAGTATTTTATCAAATTTTACTGTTAAAATGAGTTTAAACTTTAATACTACTACATGTATGCCCAATTATGTAGGATAAAGTACAGCTAACAAAAGGCTTTTCATAGTTTAAGCTTAGAAATTCATTGTGAAATATTTGTTACTTTTTAATACTTGTCTGAACAAAGCCAATGTTCTGAAGACGAACATATGGAAAATGTGGTCAAGTAAAGAAGGCAAGGTATAAACTACGCTCCTTTTTGAAGTTTTGGAAAACAAAATCCAGTAAAAGAAGAGAAGTCACAGTATTAACGATTAACGATAATAATGTTTTGAAATACAAAATGATGAAAGCGATATTATGGTCAAGTATTGAAGTCAGGATGTCAGTTTAAATCATCATTAACCTCTCCTTAACGATCTTTCATGTAGTAAGGGAAGGCATGCAACAAGTCGGCGTTCAGAATAACCATAGGAGGGGGTAAAAGTGAAAGGGAAGGGGGACAATAGAAGAGGGAATGGGGTCCCGAAGGGGGATCGGGAACAGGGAAAGAGGGACAATCCCCCTCACTCCTCCCCAAGTCAAGCAGTAAGCGAGGCGATCTGAGGCCCTGTCAGGAGCACAACCATGCGATGAGCTCTCATTAGTGTGAAGGCTCAAATATACTCGGCCTGAGTGGGAACTCTTTGAGCCATTCAGCACGGGCGGGTGAACGTGTTTTATTAATTGTCTCAGCAGGGTTCGACTGTAAATGACAAGCAATAGGGAGGCTGTACCATCGGGGGTCCCAGATATGGTCAAAGTGACAGTGGGAGAAATTTAAAATATGGCCATGATATTGGTAATTTGATAGCAGGGGAGAAGGAGGCGTCGAGGCGTTAAGACGCTGCAGGTAGAAATGGGGGAATGATTACCTGTGATGGCACAGGTAGAGGGAGACGCTCCTCATCACGGGGGGACGGGCAGGTAGATAAGCACAGGTGGTCCGGAGGTGGGCTGTGATGATTCTAGCAGTTCATTCTGCTTCGTAAATATTGCCATAATGTTTGATATAAATGCGTTATATCTGTACATGAAGGTCAACCCTCTATATATTCACTTGAACAGTCTTGTCACAAGATGTCAATTGTAAAACATGCATGAGCCTTATCAATAATGATAATACTTTATGTCCCCAGTGCATGTACATATAAGATTAGTTTGGTGTCTCTAGCATCAGTAACTCCAGTTAATGTGTTGTTCTTGTCTTATAATGCCGAGTG
This sequence comes from Steromphala cineraria, assembly GCA_916613615.1. Taxonomy (NCBI): domain Eukaryota; kingdom Metazoa; phylum Mollusca; class Gastropoda; order Trochida; family Trochidae; genus Steromphala; species Steromphala cineraria. Next base: position 84,275,120 of record OU744722.1, read on the forward strand.
TCAAGCAAGGTAGCAACAACTCCAATCTCTGATCGTCTTTTGGAATGACGCGACAAGGGTCCCGTTGCACAAAACACTTACAATTGATCGTAAGGCTACAATCGAGTTAGAACCCTAAGATTTAGAATTGATTTTTTTACTTTAAACAAAACGCAGATTCTCAGAATGTTATGCTTTACAGCACACAATAGGTGCATACAAACTATTGAAGATGTAACAGAAGATTTTATACGTCTCGCTGTAGTGAAATAAACATTCTATCGAAAATAAAGATTTGTATGCAAAGAGTTGCCGTGACACATGGAAACATATTTTCCAAGCCACAGGATCCGTACTATGCAACTTACCTCATTACTACTTATGCTTATGTAAATTTCGTTTACAATTTTCTATAGTCTGCTCTATTGAAAACTCTTCTATATTTAATTTATACAGTATGTGTAAATTAAGTATATCTTTCATTACTTTTTTAATTTCTTTTACTTAAAGCTCTATGGTCCCGGTAACACTTGGTGTTGATGTACTTTACGTTCTAAGGATATAATTACTGTATATCAAACTATGTTGAAATATTGAAACTTTATTGTGTTTTCTTATCGCGCACCTGTTGAAATTTTACCACTGACGAGTGATGTATTATCTGGCACCCCATACCTACCTACAGGTGTCAAAATGTATAGCAAATACCTACCGGAAACCAAACGGTTAAACGTATTTTTATGTTTAAGACAACAATTTAAACAGATATATTGGCGAACAAGCTAAAAGGCTAATGTACACCGCTCTTATACATTTTTAATAAAACTGGACACAAAAAAAATATAAACTTTACAAAATGAGTTTAGGTGACCGTATGCACCTCCTATGTTTCGACTATAACCAAACAAATGCTTCGAATTGCTTTCAGTGACATAACAGTATGTTTGTACTGTTCTTAAATTCTTAACGAATATTTATTTGCATTTTTGTTACAACGTTTTTAACTTAGGCAGAAGCTGATACAGAAATACTTTCTATGTGCAGATAATCTAAAAACATATCTTGTACTTAAAATAGGTACACATATAAATCAACAAACAAACTTGCACATTCGATCTAAATCAAGAATAGGAGATTAGTAAAACTGTCTTCTTATTACAATTTATAGTGATTGATATTATATTTGTTTTTAGATTATCATTTAATCAGTATTTAATTTCAAATTCGACTAGGACAATTAGTAAGTAAGAGTGAGTGTGGCTCGTACTCTGACGAGTTCAAGTAAACAATTTATATCTGATTATTCTAACATCTGAAAACATATAAAAACTTTCCAAATTTTTAAGTTTCAATTTACTTTCATTTAGAAAAGTCACGGTTTTTTATGATTTCAGTAAACCATCTTTGTCGTGGTAACCTCACATAAGCCTACACGAGTTATGTCCCTTGTTTCTTGAAACTTTATCTTATTAACTTACTCTCTTCTTGTCGTTTCTTGTTCAAATTATGGTCTTTATTTTCCTTTAAAAGATCCAACGCCTATAGTTAATGAAGATCTTAAGTCCAATAATAGTTAACATAACATTAATATTCTGAGGAGCCACTCCGCGATTTGTCAGTTACGATCGTATCAAAGTAAAACAATATGTGATGAAAATCGCCGAGTCGCTTTTTAAGATAGCATTAAAATCAAAATATTAAGTACCTTGCTTAATTCTTTGTTTGTCAGAGACTGAAAAATGGCAAATGACATAATTTGTGGAAATATTGAACCATCTGTTTTGATATCGCCGTGTCACCTTTGTTGATGAAATGAACAACTGAGTCAACAATCAAACACCATAACACTTTGACACGCATGTAAAGCGGGCTCCACGTGCATACCAATCAGGTCCACTCCATGATTGAAGGGTGTATCGTTATTTTGTGTATACTTTTTATTTTTTTTATTTTGTTGAAATAAGTTGAAACAATTGATAAACCAATGAAGATATGGTGTCAAAAGTAAATGTATGATAAAACACTTTAAATGAAATAAATCAATAAAGTTTAAAAGAACAGAAGAAGTCTACTTTATCTGTCGACACCCCTTTATAGACAATGAGCCCATCCATCCTGATTTGAGTTTATTGTGTCTGGTTAATTCGATCGAGAGGGTCGCGCTTCGAATGTTCCTCGGGACAAATTATGAAATGTTGTGCACAAATGACTGATCCAGATTATTTAGATCTGTATGAGGAAATATGTCGCACAACAATTCTGTTGACGGGAACAATTCATCGACTGCCATTAACAGGACCCATCAAAATGACATTGGAATACTTCAGGAACGCATCACAGCTATTCTGCTCGGCCAGAACATAACAGCGAATGAATACTTTTCGTCAATCGGCTCTCTGACTCGGCCTCCGAAATCGTCGTCAACGAAACCGCCTGAAATACGTTATGTCAGCGAAGGTATAAGCTGGGGAGTTATAACTCCGGCAGTTCTGATTGGTCTGTTCCTGGTCATCCTTGCGTCATGTCTGTATTGGCAGTCATGGAAGGAAAAACGGCGCATGCGCAACTTCATGGCACAGCAGAGACCTTCAATTGTTCCTTACGAACGATCTTCAGAAGCTCGCCTGTCTATACGGTCAGTCGGATCTCAGAGGTCGCATGGATCAGGGCCATGTGAGAGAATCTCTAGTGTCCCGCTCCGCCGCCAGGGCTCGAGGTACTACCCTCGCCAGGATGAAGACTCCAGGAAGGGAACGCCCGTCCCCCGCCCCCTCTCCCCCATCGACGAGAATGTCCACCACAAGTCCGTGGACACCCTGCTCACCTCGGTCCGGGGTGGAGATGAATCTCTGAAGGCCATGTCCTCCAATCTACAGGAGTCCTGGGGCACGCCGAAGACGAGCGGTAACGAGAGCAGGCTAGCAGTACTCAGGGGCTACGAGAACCCTTGCTTCTCCGCACCGGGAAAACTGGCCGGCAACGTGTACTGTGACGACTGCGACGCCATCAACTCGCCCTACTACCCCAACAACAACACGCCGACCAACGAGTACGAAGTGGAATCGGACAAGAGCGTCCTCCTGGCTAAAAACGTGGACGATCTCGGTCATCATCCGTCTCAATCAGAAGTGTACCCGATGCACGTGTACCACACCAGCCAGCACCACCTGTCATCACTCCAGGGGGACGAGATCTCGTCCATCACGGCGTATCCCGAGCACAGCCACGCCCCCTACATGCTGGGCGACCCGGGCCGGTCCTCAACCAGCGTGTCGTCAAGCACCCACAGCACGCTCAGTCTTCCCAGCAGCATCTCTCGCTTCCACGCCAGCCGCACCATCAACACGCCCAACCATCCCTTCGCCAGCACCCGCAACTGCTCGCCCATGAAGCTCAACTTCACCCTGTCGAGCAGTATCGAGGTGTCGGACCACTACTCCGACAACACCTCAATGATCCCCTGTGTTGGCAGCAGCAGCACCTCCACCGGAACCCAGGCCATCTCCGGTAACGATCTCCGCACGTCCCTCAACAGCGATGACCTCCGACAGGAACAGGAACTCAGGTCCTCGTCCGCACCGGAAACCCGTCGACCAAGTCTAGAAATGACACCGGATGTCAAGTCTTACAGCGTGGAGGTGGACATGTTCAGGAGTTTCAGCCTCACAGCAGACAGTTCTCATGGCGCTCAGTCGCGGGTTTCCTCGTCCATCTCCTACAGCATGACTCAGGGTCACCATCCGACCCCCGTGTCCGCCCAACACGAGTTCGACTCCGCCTCAACCTCCGAGAAGGGCGCCATGTTTGTGGACGAGAACCACAACAACCCCTGGTTCGACCCCGTGGAATTTTCCAACAGGAAGGTGAAGTTCGCTGTGCCTGTGCTTGACAAGAAACAGCACTGGGTTTGAACCCGAAATTTGTGAAAAACCATTAGTTTATCTGATTAACAAGGTGGTAGCGGGTGTTGGAATTTCTGTATTTCTCTTTGTTGATTTATTCATATTAGCTATGGTTGCTTTTGTTATCATGGAATCGACGTGTTACAGTTTCTCAATAATTGTGTTTCACTTTCAGAGAATTGTTCTCTTTATAGAATAAATTTAGTGATCTTTATGACTTCTCAAGTTGTCTATGCAATTGTTCCCTTTGCCACTTGTCAATTTTGTCAATATCATGAATGAGAAGTAATGCTCAGAATGTCTCCCCGCTTTTCTGTGAGTTAAGCCATGTGTTTTGAAACATGCCTCCCGGCCCTCGTGGTGGGACAATCCCAGCCAAACGTCTTATATTTTTGTTAGTTTTCATGGAAACCGAACATAATATACCGGCCCATAGCCCTTGAAACGTGGTATATGAAACCTCTTCCTTCGCTACTTAAACTTGGACTTACAACTGCAGCAGCAAATTTTACGATCAACATAACTTCTATTCAGGAACACTTACATTCATTCCTTCAATTAAACAAAGAATGATTCAAAAGATTGATTTAATCAAAGAATCTGGATAGTAAAGATATGGACACGCCGTTTTTCTCTAACAGTTAATCTAACAACATGAAGGCGTATACAGTCAATATAAATTATAACCATCTTAACAGAATGATAAGTTAACCAACACTAAATATGACACCGAAATAAGCAATTGACACTTTGAATCCATATATCCGTCAGGCTGAACTAATAGTTGCACATACCAAATGTTATTGAGCTGAAGTGTTTTGGGTTCTGTTCCACAAACGAAATCATCAATCCCCTACGACATTACATGCCGATTGAATAGAACAGGTGAAAGGTTGCATGCTGGAAAGCGGAAGCAGTTTCAAAAATAGCCATTTTAAACTCTCATTCCCATATGAATAGGGAAAACTCGAGTTTTCAGAAATAGCACATTACACTTTTTGATGGAACAAGGTCACGTGATTTGGCGACTTAATCATGACATACGCCTCGGTGATACAGTGATTGTCAAATGCGTCTTTGACAATGGACCATTTTCATGTTTTTTTTTAGTAATGTTATGAATTTCAAATAGGCATTGGCCATTAAATCAATATTAAACTTCAAATTTTTGATTGACCATTTTTGGCATCCTATATGCAAAATGGCCGATGAACCCTGTCTTTCCAAAGCCCTGGTGATCACAAGCGTTGCAAAACGTTGTCTCATTGACCCAGAGGAATGTTCTTATTAAATAGTTGTCGATCGGGATTTTAAGATTAAGGTAAGGAAGAGCATGAAATATTCGACAGAATTGTCTTTGGTTAATTAATTATTTTACAACACCCTTGCAGATAATGTTAGTTGAGGTTATATTTTCTACATCGTTACTTATTGATAATCTATATATAATAATTTACTATTCTCAAATTCGTGTGATCGCAGATGGTATTAGCTATGTCAGCTGTGCTCAACCCATCTCTACTTTGAAATGATAATCTTAACAGCGTTCAGTCAGGGCCACCCGAGAGTGTTCTCCACAGAAGAAAACTTCATGATAGGGAAATACAAAACCTTCTTTAACCATCATTTGCTTAAACATTTCAACGAGAAGGCATTCACTTAATGCATCAAATTACACTAAATGGAACTGCTCATCAACAAACTTGCCTCGCCATGAAATGTTGAACATTCTGTTTGGTATGAAGTAGACAAACCATGCAGGCATTTCAAAGCGTTTCTTTTTAAATTTTCTCTTTATAGATGAAAGCCTTATATGCCCGCTTCACGTATTTACAAGTAAACTCAACATGGCAACTTCTGCAAATGGCTTGCATTCTTCAACCCATTTGGTCAATAGGCTCGATTTATCCTACTTAAAATGAGCTTCTAAAATGCCGCACAAACACGTTAGAAGAACTCCAACCTACAATGTTTTTATGACATTTTAATATACTTTGATAGATAAATACATACGGAAAAAAATAAGTACCCCCTAAATTCGAAACTAAAAAATGATGCTATGGCAAATTTACGGTACCGTGAATATTTTTATGACTTTTAACATAAAAATGTAGATTATGCCAAAACTAGGCAATAGACGATGGGTTTCAGGCATCAAAAAAAACATTTGTGTTACCAACTTGACTTCCACACATCAAATCATCTCTCATTTTACAAAATAAGGAAGTAACTGGTCGTCGAAATGGCATCCATTTGTTCAACAGTTATTGTCAATTATTGACGAAATGGCTGGATTCCATCCTGCTACATCAGCGTATATGTCTCCGCTAATGCTACAACCTATATATGATCGGTTGTAGCATTAGCGGAGACAATATACGCTGATGTAGCAGGATGGCTGGAATCATACGATTTTGGAATAACCGTTGGATTCTTTCGAGTTCAATCTGTTCATCAAACACTTCTCATTGATTTCTAGGGGTCATAACAGTTGACACTGACCATCTTTTGTTATGAAACCTTTTTCCTTGAATTTTGTTTTTTGGAGAATTTGCGACTTCGAAGGTTATTGGAGGTCAAAATAGTGACTTTTGACTAAAATGTTTCACTGTACTGAAATGTTCTTCCCTTAACTGCTACATTATGGTTCTATCATACCATACGATTATTTCTACAAGCACATCGCCTTCTTTCTTATCAGGCAACTTTAGCAGGTGAAAATCTTGGGGGTGCTTAACGTTTTTCAAATATGTATATACGTTTCAATTTCTCGAAATGCTGTTCAATTGGTTTAGTAGAGGTGACGAAATAGGACAGTCTCAAGGTCAACACAATCCTTGCTGTGATAACGCTGTCCTCAATTTATGTTGTCATGGTCAGATGTCATTAAATCAATTCTCATGAGAAACAATCGGGTTTTACACACTTCCCTTGACTAAGGGTTCAACCAAACTGCGTTAAACTTTCCTCTTTATGGAACCAACCTGCAGCAACACTCTGAGCGCATGTATACAGATATCAGGAAAAAACATTTGTGTTTAACGTCTTTTGAGCAGTCAACCTGAGCTTTCCTTGTGTGTCAAATATGGAGACTTCGTCTAGATGTCAAAGTTCAGGGATAAAAGAAGAACTAAACACGCCTGTTGTGATAAACATTTAATAGCCGCATCATAATGAACCACACAGTTTCCTCCGGGAGTACAGAAGAGTATATCCTGGCTACAGAGGAACAGAAAACATGAAAACTATCACTTATCAGCTTAACAACGATCTTGACATGTAAGATCATTATCAGGCATGAGACTAAGATGCTCAATTGAAATTTATCTGATTGACTTTGCAAAAATGTTATTTTAGGTTAAAACTGAATTACCTCTGTTCATGCACAAATTCTCTTTTTCAACAATTCGTTCCAATTGCAAAACCTTTAAACCTGGGTACCAAGAATAGATATCAATCTCAAAGCTTGAAATATCACTTGCAACTTTGGTTTTTGAATGAAGCAGTTTGAAAAAAAAACAATTTTTGAATCAAAGTATCTGTATAAGAACAAAATTAATGACATATTTTTAAGGGAAAATAGAGTTGGAAATAGCCGAACCATCTAGTTGTTAAATCATTTTGGGTTGAAAATTATGAAAACTTTAGTCACTTGAAGAGCGAATGTGAGAGGGGTTCAAGAAACTTATTGAAGAAATAGAGATAAATGTCATAACCTCTAGTACAGTACAGAATATTCCTCCAATTTATCATGATTAAATGAGTACACATGAACTGCACTCATACACTTGGGATCGTTGTAGAAGAGTAAAATTGGCACAAAGTATCTAAATTCAATTTCATGGATAAGGAAACCATGAGTGTTAAGAAATAAACCGAGTATATTCTTTAGAGGTGTATTCCAGACAAACACATAGTTACATTCAAATATAAAGAGAAGGAAAATTATTTTACTGAATGTGTAAATGTTATCTATCATAAGTGAAACTTTCTTCAAGAACATACATTAGAGAGATAATTCATCTGTGCAGTGCTACCAAGTCAAAGCATCATGGAATACATACATATCACTATTTATATTTATATATATAACACGCCCACACTTCAATCATAAATTCATACCGTGTATAGATAACATTGGAAATGTATAACTTTTATGAATAATATACAAGGAAGTGATGTTTTTATGAGACAATCAAAACTGAAAATTAATATCACCTTACACTGAAACCTCAATGGATGTTTGTCTTGGTCTTTGTATAGTCAACAAGAATTTCAAGACTTTATTCAATCATCAAAAATATCATGTATGACAAGTTTTTCAAATAAAAGACTATTCACTTCTAAACTAATGATGTTCTTACCAGTGACATTGCATTTTGAAAAGTCGTTTAAATAAAGTGATTATAAATTTTCATATTGTGATAAGGACTTCAATGGTTATGTCCTTGACTTGAGTATTTAGATCAAAATCTAAAGCAGCCCTAAGTAAAGGTGGTAAAGGCTGTATAGTTATTTCCAAAACGGACTAGAAATTGGAAACCTTCAATACTATGATCTATCTCATCGGAAGTGTATTGATGCTGAGTAAGCAACTTTTAGAAATCATCTTACGTGCTGCAAAGGTCACAGTCATAAGGTTTAAATATCATTAGTTTATTGATTCTGAATGATAGTCAGTTTAATCAAAGGCCAAGACTAGTGTTTGCGCACTGTATGAGCGTAACCAGTTTCTCTAATCGTTCGCACATAAAAAACTGGTTTCGTTCATACGGTGCGGAAACACTAAACTTGGCCTATGGTCTAATCATGATACAAGTAGACTTGTGAACCCACTAAATGATATGTAGTGTACAGCCATGACTAGCATTAGCAGAAATAATAATAATCATACATGTGATTCTCCACAAATGAGAATTTTGTCACCTATCTGTGTCTATTTACATGATATTTACATACATACAGGTACATAAAAATAAAATATTTGTTTCTTTTACATATGATCACATATTGATGGAAGAAGTGAAAGTCACCTCACAGTTTGATATGCATCTTACAATGTTTGAGTTGAGAGTTATTGAATCAGACATAAACAGAGATATGGAATCATAAAGAGAGAAGAGCGGAAGAAAAGAACACAAGTTTGATCTCATCTTCAAGCAATATGTACACTGCATCAATATTCATGTTAATTAATATTTATTGTCCTAAATGTCAAGAAACAAGGAATTGCTATAAAAAAAACAAAATGACTAACTTCATTACATACATCATTAAATTGTTATGTTCATTGAAAGAAGACTAAATATCATGGCATGTCGATTATTCATAATTACATAATTTTGTCTTAAGTCCTTAAATTTTCGTATTTGCTGTCAGTTTATAAGTCCTTTAAACTTCTTATACTTTCTTGTACCGGTAGTTCATTTCATCACCTCTTAATGATTTTAAATTTTTTTTTTGCTAATCTAAATAATTTCATTGACAAAGATTTCTAATATTAACAGGAATAAGGAATGTTTGGATAGTGGGGAATAAATATTCAAATCTCAAGAATGCGGGACAGGAATAACAACAACCAAGAGAGTTGCTCATCTTATTGTGCATCCAATGTGTTACTGGTTCTGCTCGTTTGTTCTTGCATGTTTACTATTTGCTTCAGAAAACTCGTAAAAGTGAAATATCTTAAGACATAAATGAAAAGTTGTAGACTATAAGAACTAGGTTCAAGATATTGTGACCATCAATTGTTGCAGTATTTTAGGTCTTTTCATTAGGGCTTCTAAAAGATATTTCGAGTTTAGCTCATTCATTATTGTAGACTCGGTGGGGAAGAAAAGAGGTACTTAAGTTTACATTTATTGTCTCAAATTTTACTTAGATGTTTCAAGATTGCAGGGATTTTGTCATAAAGTTTGAGTCTACAGATGACATTACATGTATAACAAACCATTCTCAACCAATCAGATAAAGATAACCTTTTCTTTAAAACTTTTCAGGTGTGATAATCATCAAAAAGAGGAGAGGGCATTGACATTATCTGTCAGAAAAAGAGGGCTTTTATAATTAGGCCGTGCCCGCTGCATCAATGGTAATGATTTAGTTTATTGCTATATCTTCATATATCTAACTCATATTCATGTGCATCTTTGAAACAAAGTTAGAGAAATGCACTATAAAGCTATCACAGTCAACACATACTTTAGCTAAGTATATTTTGCAAAGAGAACATCACTACCAATAATAAATCTATCACAATCTTTACAATGTAAGTTACGTCAATAATGTTCAATTTGTACATTCTTCTAGAAACTAAAAAATCTTGAAATCGTAATTGCACCTCTAAGGCATCGTTAATCAAATACTTATCTTTTTTCAAATGGTAACTACCTTGTGTTACCTCTTATGATAATTCATTAAAGTCACTGTTATTGTTTTGACTTCATAACAAATTTAGATAAATAATGTCTTTTGTCTTTCTTAATCGGTAAAACTTGTCACTCAAATATATGTTTCACTTCCTCAGCTGAAAAGAAAGAGTAAATCATCATTAATGATAAAAGCAAATCAAAACATGATCATAATGAGATAAATATGTCGAGAAGATAAAAACATTGTTAATCTGTCACAATAGAAGTTGATGTGAAAACGCTTCTGGTATTACAAAGATGTATTTATCAAATATATATTGCTATGATAAACATATTTTCCGTGTAAAGAATTGCAGTGTATATCTGCAAACTGGAAGAGGTTCCTTATTATCATAAATAAAATATTTCAAAATGTCTCAAAATTACAAACAAAAATATTGGAGACTATCAGAGATGAAAAAATATTTCTGAATTACGTACTAGCTGTGTCTGAAGTGAAACCGAGCGCTGCCTTCATCTCATCGAGGGTGTATTTGCCGTTGTTGTCGACGTCAAATGGTTTCAGTTGTTCCTTTGTGGGCGGGTCTGGCATGAAACCTTCCAGATCGTCCGGATCAACCTGACCCTCGCCTGTCCTGTCCCAGTTGGGGAATATCTTCTCTAGGTCTGCAGACACAACAGTCAACAGGTTTACACTTGTGCAAATCTTAATAATTATCGACTTAAAGGGGCAGTAGCACGTTTTTTGATAATTTCATATTTTAAAATTTTCATTGATAATTGAAAGTTAATACTGAATGTATTATTTTGACATTGTCAAAAATCTCATTTCACTAACCAATCATCCATAGTCAGATGACAAAGTATGAAGATTCACATAAAATACATTGGCGGCCATTTTGTGTGAACACCTTTAATTCATTTTGTATAAGAAAAAGCAATAGCATGGCTAAACTTTACAATATATATTTGAATTATTACTGCTCCTTTTAGTTTAAATACATTGTCTTTGAATTGGAACCATTAATTTTCATTTTCCTGACATCACCTTTTATTCCCCCTAAAAACGTGCTACTGCCCCTTTATGGTCTTGTGTCTTGTGCCCTTGGTTACAATTGAATTAGCTAATGCAAAACTTTTGCCTTGAAAAAGTAAAAAGGAAATCAGAGTTTAAAATATAATGTGATATTGGCAAGGACATAAAGTTCTTATTTCAAAGAATTGGAAGACACTCATGATGTAGCGGTATATCATGATATATAACTAGCATTTGACAAACTCCATAAAGAATTCTATTCATTTTATGATCAACTGAATTTTCACAAATCTCATTGTGAAGTTCTTCTGGTTTTGAAAGTCATAAAAGCTTGCAAAGATTTAACAAATGAGTGAATGATTCTCTCAATTGCTGGATATACAATACAGCACGTCAAGTGTGATGTACAAGTGATAAGCTTCAAGTGCTACTCACCAGCCTCAGTGTGAACCAGCTTCATGGTGATCGTCGGAGCAGCGTCTACATCCTCTGAAACAATACAGTGATAGTCTGGAGGTGGAGGTGATGAAGAGGGGACTAGGTATAGGGTAATGACCAAGTAAATCACTATTCCTTGATAATATTGAAGTCAGTCCCGTTTTCAAGAATGGAGATTTGGGAGGAGGATGTGACATAACCTAAATTACAGTGAACATTTCCTTTATCAACAGCACAATTATGCTAAAATCTTTAAAATCATTAAATTTCAATTGATTTACTGGATGCTACATGAAAAGCCCCATTACTGAAAAATAATAAAGCAAGAGAATATTTGGATGCAAAAGGTTGTTCAAGATTAGTAGTTACTGAAGATGTTTTCAATTTCTAAATTACCTTTGGGTGCAGATGTTGATGTAGGCACTTTCTTTTTTGCTTGTGTTTTAGTTGATGGTGGTAATGTTGTTGTTGTTGTTGTCGCTGTTGTTGTTGATTGTCCTCCTTTAGTTGAGACTGTGGTTGTTGTTGGTCCTGGGATGTAATAAAAGAGTCATGATTGATATGGTTCAATTTTGTCAAGGGAGATAAAATATCAAACACAATTCTCAAAGAACACCTTCTTATCAATGAGATAGAGTGAAAAACTCTAATTCACCAAGAATATCATTTAACAGAATTAGAAAGAATTTTCATAATAATCAAAGGTGTTAACATTTTTTGGTGCTACAATTTTAATTATTAATGACATCATTATTATACCGGTAGATCTTAAAGGTTGATGATTTCAAGTCACGTACCGTTCATCTGAACAGACAGGTAAGATACAAGCCCGTTGAGTTTAGCCGTCACATTGTTGAGCTCGTTGCGGTTCTGAGTGAAGATCTTAAACAGGTGCTCCACATGCTCGTTAGTCGTCAGCACACTGGAGTTCAGGTACTGAAACATGGGGAAGTTGCTAAATTATTGAGCAAAACTATGAAAAGAGAATTTCTTAAGTACATCACTTTACTATTGACATTAACAAATTTATTCTTATCAATATATTATTTGAAAATACAGATGGGTGTAGTTGATTATAAACTTTCACTTGAAAAGATAAAGTTTTTGTTGACAATTGAAAAGTTACGATATAAACAAATTATTTCACCATTTTTTTGTTCGCCTTATTGATACAGATATATTTCTTATAAAGTATTTTTCCGTGGTTTGATTGACCTTTTTAATTGTGATTGATCTGAATAGAAATTTGAACATTGAATACGGAAGATTAAATTGGGACTGTTTGCGTTGCTTATTGTTTATTTGTGCACCAAACCGAATTGCTGCAGTCCTTTCACACACATTTTAAACATCTGCAAAAAAGAAACTCATTAAATAATTACTTTTTCATGATAAATATAATGAAGATTGACAAAGGAAGGTTACCTCCAGATTGGAGAGTGTTTCTGTCTGGAACGTCCTGAAGAGTATTTCAACCCCTGACGCAGGGGCGGGAGACTTGACGGTGTAGGACTTGACATCGTTAAAAGCATCCTCCAGCTGGAGCGCAATAAGTACAATCATTGCAATTAGTCAATAGCATCTTGTTTTATATGATAAGACAGTATTACAATACTTGGGGCTATTAAACTAAATGAATTTGCATGCTCTCTTGTCTTAATAAGATCGATAAGGATAGAAATCACTGCCCAGCTGTCAGCAGTTTTGGGGAAGAGATATTATTTTAATGAGGTAATACATCTAAGTGCCAGTTTGGTAACATGACCTCACACTTTGTTTAGTACTTTCTGTAAATGGATTTTTTTTATTGGGATGTGTTTTTCTTAAATTTATGAAGAAAATTTTTAGTTTCAAAGCTTGTCATATTGGATATTTCTAGGAGTGTGTATAAATTTGTCTCATGTTGTTTCTGTATTGCGACATACTGATATATAGACAATATTGTGCATCCTTCATCAGTCAGCAACTTTAGCTTACCGGGCGAACTTAGGAAGTGAAGCAATATAGATCTTAATTTATTGAGATTGAAACACTATCTGATGTACAGAGGATTTTTAACTAAATAGATACCTTCTGATAGAGATGAGCCATGGTTGTGATCATCGCGGTGATGTTGTCCATCCTCTCATTGATGCCAGATAGAAGTCCTGAATCTAGACCCTCTGCATCCTCCCCATTCAGCTGCAACATAAAATGAAGTTTTTGATATGTACAAATATACAAAGTATTTCAGGTACTTTATTCATGACTCGTTAAAAGAGTATCTATGATCTCCTTCATTGACCATCACAGTACAAATAGATATCTTAAAACAAGTAACAAACGTCTTATGCTACCATGAAGTTATAGGAAATGAATAAAGAATCAGATGTTTCCTTGTTACTTTCTAGCAAGACTTACTCATAGGTCATGTCTTAAGTGATATATTAAAGATATTATAAAGCCATAAAGCTATAGAGAGATGAGGTATACACACCACTTCCTCCAGTGCCTGTGCGATGGCCTCCTTGTCTAGCCCTGCTGCTGCAGGTGTTTTTGCTGTGAACTTCTCCAGTAAACTCAGTCTCGTCTGTTGGTCAAACAATATAACAAAGGTCTAAATAAAAACTCAAATAGTGTCTTATATACATTTTATATGAATAAACACTTCACTAAACCCATTCACAAAACTGCTATTCCCTCTTCACCTTACCAAAATGCATACTGCCTTATATTGTAGATTTTACAGGTGCTTCCATCAGAACTGATTTTGCATTTTGCAGACGACTCTTAACTAAGTGACAAATGATAATTTTGAAGGTCAGAAGGGAAAGTTCAAATAAGAAAAAGGAATAGGTTACAAAATTAAATACTTATAACATGAAACACTACAAGACTCACATTCATCAATTAGAAAGAAGGAGTCTCTCACCAAGCTTACAATAAAACACACATGTAACTCAATTTGGTGCACTTGAATTCTTAAAGAAGCAAAATAGGTGCTCTTCTTCTCCTGCATACCTCATGTGTTAAGAGTGAACTGTTGAGTGAATGGAGCTGTGCCTTGAGACTGCGGTTCAACGTATCGATATCTTCAGATAACATCTGTAATGAAGGAATACAATCAACTAAAAAGAAGAAGGATTACAGAAGACGCTGAGTTTGATATTACTTACATCTTAAAGTTTGCCACTTGCATCAGTTCAAGGAGATAATGGCACATTTCATGGGTAGAATATTTCCCATTCCACATACAATAACTTTTGTTAGAGTATCTTCATCCTCTATCACCTCATAAACTTTATAAAAACATTAAACTTCTGGTACCCTGCTTCTGGTTGAAACACTATTAACCAGGTGAAAAAAAACTTCACAAACTCAATTGATACTGAGTTATGGTTACTACAACATGTACACTTAACAAAATATTTCTACACACTTCATTTGTTTACAATCCAGAGTGGTCACTTCATGAACAGTTGCAGACCATAAGACTGACCTGTATCTGTTGAGTCCACTGACCACTGTCCGATCGTGTAGGTACAACACTACCCCTCTCTCGTCCAGCAGGGCCCTCTCCTGTGCTAGACTTGGTTCGGTTCTGAACATCGGACAAAGCAAAAAGAAAAAGTTAGTATGTTCAGTGTTGTATCAAACACAGAAGATGTAAGAACCTTGGCGCTGAATATTCCCTCCTAAAACTAGATTAGCGTTTGCAGGACAACACAAAAGCAGAGCAGCCCCGAAACTCAGAGTTTTACGATCCCCTGTTCCTCCTTCCACAAGACATCATGGAGATGTATGATAATCCTTTACAGCAAAAACCTATATTCATTACTCTTCTCGCTCAAGTCTACATATTAGATATTTTTCTTGACTTTGCTTTGTACAATATTTTCTGTGGACATGTTAAAATTATGTGATGTAAATTGATATATGTACAATGATCTTCGGATTGATATCTTGAGGAAATAATTCATTCATTCATTCATTTGGAAATCTAAAGAACCTATTTCTGATTTCGAATTCACTTTAAGGTGAACTCAACTCTTATCAACAAGCAACGATCACTTTCATTCAGAATAACAATTTTTAATGATTAAAAATGTTAATAGTTCAGATAGATTTTTTGCAATACCATGCTTAAGTTGTGATCTCGCTTCAGTCTTGACCTTTGTCGAATTGAAGCGTAAACCTTATATAACTTTTGTACTGCTCCATAGATGATTCATTCAAAATTAAGAGTTTCATAACACAAAAACTTGTTCAAGTTATTTTGTTTACAAGGACATTTTTAGTGATTTTATAACTCATGACCTTGACCTTTATCTTTAAATGTGAACTTGTCAAAATGATTCCCAACACGTGTGAACAGTAACTCTCACCTCAACATTGGCAACTCTTTGTTTCAAGTCTTCTAGTTCTGCTAATGTTTTCTTCTTGAAGTCGTCAAAACTTTCTATCTGTGTGTTAGCATTCTGCACATCACTGCCCATCTTTGCTACCGTCTGAAAATAATCATAAGTCCTCTCAAAATATATGAATAGATTTGATTGAGTATAAACTCCTCATAATTACTAACTGGTCCATGAATCTCTAAAACAAAGGGAAATTGTCTTTGTGAATGATTCTTGTAATAGTCTTTAGCATGTAATCATGAACAAAGTAATGCATTAAAACACTTTCAAGCTCTCCCAAAATATGGCTTTGAAACATAGGAAGACTTGTATTGTGAGCTTAAATCATGGTCAGATTTAAGGATTCTGTTGCTACTCACTGACGTCAGCGACTCGATTCTGACTGGGAGGTCTTTGAGCAATGGAGCTTTTGCCAAATCTACTTTCAAACCATCTGTAACCTTCTTCAGATCTTGTAACTGAAAAGACAAAAAAAAAAAAAAAAATCAACACAAATTTGTTATCTTTGCATTAAGTGCCAATGGGATAAAAACAAGAAACTATTGTTTGAAAAATTAATATCGAACAAAAGCTGTGATTTAACAAAAGATAAGTGGTCATAATGACATATGAGTTCATCTGAGACAGTGTACCTAATACACAAAAATATTTATTGTTCTAAATCTCGCTTCAGTAAGTGAGTGGTACACTGCACAATTATGCGACAGCGGAAATTCAGGTTGCAGGGTGTTTTGAACTGTTTTCTGTTTGGCCAATTTGAAGTTCTCCAGTGGGATGACATGTAGCACAGAAAATGTGGCCCATGATGTCAATTGTGAAAGTAGAGTTCAAATCTTGTTGTTTGGGCCGTGATGTTGTGAAGATGTACTGACAATTATTTTTGACTAAGTTGCAATTTGAGTAAGATCAAAGGGAATATCTGCATTACCCTCAAGTTGAATATTTCTAAGTGTAACCGAGTTATGTACCTGAGTTGCAACCTGAGTAAGATTTCGGCTGATCTTGTTGATCCCCTTGTCCCCTGCTTGTAGATTGTGGACTGTTTTGTTGAGCTCCTGGATCTGACTGTGGTACCTCTGGAATTCTTCTGGATCACCTTGGTTACGATTCTCCACTGGAATACAATTGTCATTAAACGTTAACGGACATACAGAAAAATTCTTTCAAGAAATCAATGTTGAAAAAAACACTTCATAACTAATTGAAATAAGGTGTCTCATGAATCACAACTGTGATATATATCATCATCAAACAATAAATATTAAATGTTAAGATTATTCACTCAAAAAAATATTAGAAAAAATCCATTCACTCAGGCAAATGGAGCATCCTTGAAAAAAGAAAAACAGCAAAATAAACTGAATATTTGTTATCAAACGTAACAGCTGGCCATTGTTAGTGCTTCTACAGTTGTGTGTACATTGATTGACGCTCCCACGTTTAATATAATGGGCTATGGATTTGTGAAAACCATCAATTAAACAATATTAGACTATTAGTCATGTTTTTATTTCATTTTCAATTGTACTTTGATGTTGTATTGGTTCATGTTTCAAAATTTTAATGAAGAAGTTTTATTGTATTTATTGATATTGAAAATCCCTCATACCGGTACCAAGTAAAATAATACATCCATTATGCTTTTATTTCTTTGTGTGTCCAATTATCTGATTAACAGTCAAAGTTAATTTTGAAGGGAACAGATATCCTTCAGTTACAAGACTCAAGTCATACACTTAATGCAGACTAGAATTCTCTCTCCTTAGTCTCCTAATAGGTTATCTTCGCCTGTTTCTCAGAATTACCTCTTGCAGTGCTCTTTGACTATAGTAACTGTTATCTGAAAAATGGTGTTCCATAGAGATATGTCTTACATGAGTGCATTATAACTTAAAAATAGGGGAGAAACTTAGTAACTGACTTAAAACTAATGATTTCTGTCACTCACAAGTTGACAAGATATTCGTGGCACAAAATAATGTTTGCTTTCTCAAAGCAATGAGTCGGTGCTGTAAGTTTTTGCAAAAGTTATGAATGTGTATGAAATGTCTTTCATATCTCTACTTGAACAAACATGCCAGATAAAAGGTTTGATGTTAAAGTTCAGAATGATTGGTGCAATTTATGATAATATTCTTACCATAAAACAACATTATGGTACCATTTTAAATCAAGGTGTGTAAAACCAAAGTAGAATGTTATCATAGCATACATTGTTGTACAACTCATCTCTAAAGACTAGACTTGATTCATTATCACATCAAACCAAACAAAATGAAAAGCTACCAAACATTCAACTAATTGATTTACCTGTAAGAAGTCTTTCTCTTATATTGTCTAGATCTCTCTTAAGTTCAAAATGCATCCATATTAAGCCACCGCAGGCAATAAGGCAGGATGTCATAACAATAAACACTAACAAGGCTACGCAGGACGAACACGGACATATACCGATCCATCTACAAAGACAAAAGGTTATTGCAAGAGTTACATAATAGAGTACATGAAATATCCACAGCACTTATTTTAAGTTTTAAAATGATAATGACTTTCCTTATTAAATAAGCAAAGATCTAATTATGTTACTTTGTTGCTCAAATAAAAGATGCTTAGACTGAAGTAGTCAAGCAAATCAAAAGGTCATAATGATATTTGTTTCGCTACATGTTTAAGCAATTCATTTATGCTGAGCATTGAAATTGACATTCTCTGAATACCACTTAATTGGCAATTCATTATCAATGTGGCAAATTAGTTGGACTGTCATTTTGTCTGTCAAAATGTCAGTTGTTTACGCACTGTTTACGTCGATAAAATCTGATTACACAATGTATCATGATCAAAGTAAATGTGTACTTGAATTTATAAGATATCATAGGTCATGTTCTCACTTCTTTCCAGTCTTACTGCCGATTTGGACGGAAAATTCTTCAACTTCAGACGAGTCGGAATCGTTAGAACGGAGTAATTCGTGGCCGCTTTTGCTTTTCCTTCTGGGTAGCTTCCCGTTTGTGACAAGTGCGTCGAGTTCACGTCGCTTCTTCATCTTTTTGGACGGTTTGAAATCTACATTAATTCTGCTAGACTGATCCAGTTTGTCTGTTGTCCGTCACCAAACCGGCGAGAATGGTTGAATCACACAGACATGAAGGAATTTCGAGACACTTCACTCCAATCGATATTTTTAGATGACGAGAGAGCTCTCGATATCCGGAAGTGAAGTCAAACGTTAAGAACGGACTCAATCTCTTCCGCTATCTGATTGGTTGAAAAGGAAAAACAAACTTGCCCGTAGTTATTATTTTACGAGCGCTTTATTTGTTATATTTCAATGCAATAAAACGGACAAAACGAAATACTTAATTGAATTCAAAATAAACAGAGAATTATTATTTTTACAGTTAGTCAGCGTTACTTCAAGTTCTTCAAAACAACGAGACGGACTAACAAAAGATAGTTTTGTCCATAAGGGTGTTTTCTTTATAGAAAACTCACTGCTGATGCGACTGAAGTGACAATGTACATCAAACCACGTACCGTCATATCAAGTACACAATTTGTCAGCGTTTCTTAAATATTGCTTACGTCTTGCAATCTTCTGTTCAAGTTTCAACCTCCTGAATCTCTGCGGTATGTAACAACACAATTCGTAGGTCAATATGACTACAAATGCTGAGTTATTTAAAGCTTCCTTGTAAAATTGAGAATGTCAAGCAGGCCTAAGTGTTGAGAATTTTTGTTATGGTACCGGTACACGTCAAATACTTTTTTTAAGAAGAATATGAGCACATGCTTAAAATTTGTACCGGGAATCCTCGTATTCAAGCCCGAATTTTTTTATGTCTGAAATTTAGCCCTTTGGCTTTAAATCTGGTTACAGAAGGTTACATTTCTCCTTTCAAAATGTTCAAAACAAGTGCTTTCGATGGAATCACTCGGTCTGTATTGGGCTATACGAAATAGGTATAACAGGGGTTCAAACGTAGAAAAAGGCTTGGTCTCCAAAAGCAACTGTGATTTTAGACACAAAACATGAAAAGTGTGACACATTTGATATACGCATTCAGGAAATGATAAGAGTAAAACCGGTTTTATGTTGCTTTGTTTGTGATCATCCAGTTTAACAAGGAAATTGAATTTGACTTTCTTTCCTTTTTGTAGTATTTCATATGAGGAATCATTAACAATAAACCTCAATTTACAACACATAGATTCGTTTTATTAAAAGTAAAAAGCAGACCTAACTTTTGTTGGACTTTATCTCCATTAGAAATTACGTCTAGGGCTTAATTTCAGAAAATATATTTCTCATTAAAGGGCTTAAATACGAGCCGGGGAGCCGGTATGTATTAAAAGGAATGTACACTATCTTACTGGCATATTGTGATCAAACACCGCTTTGATGTCAAAAACAAAGACGAGGTCCAAAATCGAAAACCACATGATGTTAGGCGATTCATGTATAAAACGATGGGTGACTTTATCGTTTTGAAAGTGTTATTATTTGTAGTAATGACTACGATAAATACTTTTCCTAAATGATGATGTAAATTTAAAAATTTCAAACAATTAATTTTAATTTGAGCATCTATTGAACATTAATTAAAACATGTGAAGTTGTGATTAAAAGAAACATGATTAAAATGTTGTTAAACACATATGATTATGTATGACAACATAAAAAAGCATTTTTATCTTTTCATCCTCAAAGAAGTTCAGCAGAGAATGAGCATGCAGTTGTTGTAAGAGCAATCCTGTACTTCGGCCAACATTCAATTTGTTAGTGCAAATGATTTCTTAACCAGTCGTTTCAGGGATATGATTTACCAATGAGTACTCGTGGATATCTGTTACATTCGTTGCATAAGCTGGACTTAGTCAATTTGCTTTGCGTTTATCACTGCGAAATAACTTAATAAAACTGGAAGATAAAACAGAGTGACGAGAAACCGCCCATATACACCTGTCAGTTCAAGGTTAGATGCTTGAAGACTCATTCTAGTTTGCACAACCTGAACTTCTAGACATACGAGACCGTGTGTCTTTTGCTAAACTCGTTTTCGGGGTTTCAAGAATCGTCTTGTATGTTTTAGGGCAATTTTACCATTCAGTGATAGTGAATGTAACGCTTTTCGGCTGGAACGACAGTTAATGTGTAACCCAAAACACATGCGGTTATGTTTTCTTAGTAAATTCACTGACGAGAAATAATGGAAATCATATAAGTAAAAATCACGATTCAACAGGCATCATCCTACTTATAAAACAAGCATTTTCATCTTAGTGTAAGATTATTATTATACGATAACGGTTTAGGAGACGCTCTCACTTATCAATATGTGGAAGAGCATTTGATGAAACGGATGTATTGAATAAGTGAACTTAGTCCGCCTTTACCAGCAATTCGCAAATTAAAAATGTTTTATTATATAGAACGTTGAAATTAAAAAGTGTCATTGACATAACCTTGTAGTAATGAGCGGGATGAAAGTGAGAAATTGAGTCTCTTTATTCCTAGAATTGTCTGTCCTTTTATTTCTTTCGTTTACATCCGCAAATTGCAAAACAAAGGGTAACGACATTGCTCATAAATCACACGGGCTTGTAGAAATGAATGATTATCTGATTACAATGACATAAACGATTTTGAATCTGAAATGAAAATGTTTCTATGCCCTTGAAGCAATGTACACACATCTGTAAACAGCTTAAAAAACAACAACTATACTATGTCATTTTTGGAACGATAAGGAAAACATGGATCATCCAAACCAAAGAATACAGGTCACGTGGTATTCAGATATATTCCAAAATTATGTAACGTGGCCGTTACCATATTCCATTCATTTCATTTACACCCTTGAACTCGTTGAACTTTCTATCTCATCACAATCAGATGTTAATTGTGATACGTTAATGATCTGAAGCTTTTCAATATATGGCGTGATCAGATCTTGCATCATGTAAAGTAATGGAATACGAAAGCTTCAAAACTTTATATAACTGACCAGTATATATTCCTATTCCTGATCAGATCGGTAACGATTTAAAGGCTCACAGAAAGTCTTATATAACAGAAATTTACACGTAGGAAACAAATCCCGTCCGCTATAAATCTAAAGAAGAAAACCCAACTTTCGACAACCTTCTTTTTAAGCTTATTTCAATTGCTGACTGCAGTGAACTGTACCTCGCTGCAGCTTGTTGGTGAGATCGTTGACTTGTACCATAAGCCAGTAGGAGACAATTCCCAACACTACCAGGGTAGACAGCATCACCACCACCAGGATGATCTTCAACAGGGCCCATATCGAGCATACGCTCGTGTCGCCGGACTTGTATACAGACTTCTTCCTGAAATGTGGTTCCAACTTTAAGATATTTTACACATTAACAAAAGGGAAACTCTAAGCGTAAGCCGATATCGATAACGAATATCCTTGATCACAGTTAACCCGGAACCTGAATTATAGGCCTCAAATACTGCATCATTGCGAAGGAACGCGTACGCCTGGAATGGACATCATTGGCCAAAGAAATGAACGAGTTTCTCTGCGAAAGGAAGGTTTCATTTTGCGCTCTGGTGTACACTAGTAGACGTATTTAGTTCGAAAAATCATTTTCAGGTAGTATTTGGAAAAGTAAATTCAATTCAAGGCTGTAAAATGGCAGACTGGTGCGTTCGGAGATAGAAAGTCAATCTTTACGTTTCAAAATAGTAGACAATTTTGTGTCAACATGTGTTAATGTTAGTAACCCGTTCACCTGAAAAATTTGTTTTATCGACAAGTAAAGTCTCTATTAATCTAAATTTTCTCAGCTACTCATTGCATAAACCAACATTATGTCATATTAATGTCCATATTTTTATGGCCTGATAAGTATCTGAAAATAGATTTATTCAACAATAACCTTCACCAAATACACAAACAAAACTTGCCTCTCGGAGAGAAACTCGTTTACTTCCTTGAGTAACGATTTCCAGGTGGACACGCGTACGATCCTTCGGTGTGAATACAACCTGAGCATAAATATTAAGAGACGGGTACAACTAGGGATAACGGCCCACGAATAGAACTCGGGTAATTTATAAGCTTGGAGATAGCAGATTATTCGCCATATATGTATCGCTGGTATACGTAACTATTTAAATTATTACTTTTGATCGAATAATATGTGTCCCTATAGAAAATTAGCTTATTAACGGAATTGAAGCCCGATGCCCAACATTTTCTATAATATGAGAAGTAATGTCAACAATTGCTATATTTGGAACTCTCTGGGTGGGTGCGCATCACCTTCTGAATCCGTCAAAGGTGCTGAAGCAGCTGAACGAAATGTAGAACCCTGGGATTGTATTCGAGGAAATACGGTTTGATCGCACACATTTGGTTTGTTTCCTGACGGTTACCTTATCACCGACAAGCACGTGGTAGAAAACAGGATTCGGCCTACTCGAAACAAATCCCCTTGATAATAACTCGATAGAACTACCTTTGCTTGTTTGGGAACAACAAAAATATTCGATTCCAAAGAGAACAGCGGTCATAAAAACTATTAATTATCCATGTGGATTTCAGGCATGCTCTTGAAATGATAGTAACGTCCAACGTAATCATTCATTTGATAAATGAAAATTAACTCCTCGCTTTAAGTCATTTACATGTATGTTTTTCTTTCAGATCAGCCAGTGTCATTGACTGTTAAACAGACATTTCGATTGTATTCCTTGATTCGTTTGGACAAACATTAAATAGACATAAACTCTGTATACAAAGTTGTGACGAAATAGTTCTGGCTTACACAAGCTGAAAAATATTCCCCTTAAATTCAAAGGATGTGAACATAATTCATGATTCATTTAGAATATAATTCAAAACTTGATAATATAAACGGAAAAAGGTCTAACATAAATATTAATAATACATATTTCCATGAATAAAAAAGTTAATATATTTTAACACATTTTATCATTCATATATTCAGGTTAGCTCGCGCATATTTAAAACCCCCTAAAGCTTATACATTTATCACTTATAAATATTCATACTTTTCAAATCAACTCCGACTAACAAGTAACAATGTCATTTACAGTATTATTCTAAATCAATATAAATTTGATTCTTTCAAATCGGGTTGCTCACTTTATTGAAACTAACGAAACCAACAGAAAACTGTTTTCGATTCATATATGGCACTTACTCATTTTACTTAGTATAAACTCTTTTACATGGACAATTAGCACGTTTTTTATTTTTTTTTACATGTTTCCAATTTTTCATTGATATGCTAAATTGATAGGTTCAAAAACCTCATTACACAAACCAATCACCCATAGTCAGAGAACATATTATAAAGATCCACACAAAGTCCATTGGCGGCTTTTTGGTGTGTGAACACCTTTAATTCAGTTTGTGTAAGAAAAGGGAATCGCATGGATAAATTTTTCATCATATATTTGATTTATTACTGCTTCATTTAGTTTAAATACTTTATCTTTCAATTGGAACCATTTATATTCATTTTCCTGACATCACGATATATTTCCCCTAAAAAGTGCTGCCTACTGCCCTTTAAGTTTTACACTTAAAATCTAGCCCAGGCTTTGTATACATATACCGGTACAATAGGCCTACATTCTAGATGGATCTAGCAATGTTTATAAACACGATTTCTGAAATATTTGGTGACAAAATGCAAAAATATTTTGCTCTAAAACTAGTACATTGTCATTTTATCAGATAAGGTCCTTATAACACTGATATTGATATCGGCAATATACTGACACGGGCTGTATCAAATGACGAAATGGGTCACAAGTTGAGAAAATAAACAAAGGGAGGTAACTCGGCATGTTTACAGATTCCACTACAACGTGGAGATCTATGCAAATGACACAGGTTAAATCTGTGTAAAAGTTTAGGTTCTCTGTTATACGTCAGACATTATTACTTTATCAAACCAGCATATTTGTTTTACCATGTAACATGTTAAATGAAGATTACTCACTTTTTAGGCTTTTTGCCTTTCAAAGGAGGAAGTTTGAGATCCGGCGTATCACTGTCGGAATCTGAGTACAACAAGTTCATATAATCCTGGCTCGATTGCTTCAAGCCCCCGTTTCTCGGCTTCATGGTGGCAATTTTTACAACATGAAGTTAATTTGATTTTAAAACATTTCCTAAATCACTCAATCCATCGTTCACCTCTCGGACATTTCCTCACTTGAAAACTTTTATGACGTTGAACGGGAGCATCTATTTAAAATATTTCACTCTTGAACCAACCAATAAATGACGAAATTTGTTTGAAAATGTTTGGGCGGTGGAAAAATAGGGTTGTCTTAAAATTATGAACGTATTTCTTGTAACAGATTGGTTAACACAGGTGTGTCAATAATCTGTAAGTGTTTCAAACTAGTCCACGAAAAGGATTTCTCCCTGAAGCTTTAATGGATAGAAAATAATACATGTTCAGGGGCTAGGTTATGATTGCTTATCACAGAGAACCTGGACCAAGTTGAGCGATTTATGGCCATCATTTGTTGCGTCTTTCGAGAAAGGACCTCATAAAAGTTACATTTGTCACCATCTTACGCCATGCATTGATCCACTATATCTATAAATTACTTTTAAACCAGTTGCACCACTTTTCAAAATTTTAATAGACAAATGTTACCCTAACCCTCCGAGTATATACTAATAAGAGTTTATGGCTTGACTACGTCCAATGCCAGGATGTTTAAAGAGACACAGAGTATGTTGAGAGGATCACATAATGTCAAATTTTAAAATTGATGTTATTACATCGGGAACCAGTAAATGTTACTGAAAATAACAAGTTAGAGGTCAATCAGTACATTAGAGCGAATATACGGCCATTCAAAGTCGGGATTTTGATCGAAAACCGGACAATGTGGCTCGAGTGGCGCGCGCAAATTCGCCAAACGTAATTTTGAAACCTTGTCATAAGCTGACAGGAAGATATATTCGATTCGATAGTTTTTATTAGGTATTGTAACTAATAGGTAGATTATTTGGATGCATAATTTCTAATATTAAACGTATAATTTTGAGATGTTTTCTTGATATTTCCATAAAATCAAGCATTTTAGAGATATTATGCATAAATGGATATATTTGCAAGTCCAGTGATGAGATATGAACTTCAATCAGCATATTAGATATTTTGTAACTTATCAAAACCAAATAAAATTTAAAGAATGATACTCTGTGTCACTTTAATTCACTTGTGCCCATATGTCATGTGGGAAGTGAAAATATATACATATTGAAATTTAATAAGCAACACCTTTGTAAAAACAATGTTGAAGGGTTTGGGAATCTTACGATGTAATATATTTGATAATTATAGGAGTATTAAAAAATATGTGAACAATGTTATCATTATGACTAACTTGTGAACTTCATATTGTTACAGAATATTTAGAAAACCGTTTTCCATCAACTATATCATCAACAGTTATCAATTTGTGAAATTTGTCAACCGGTTCAATCAGAGACTCTTTATACAGACTCTGTACATATAGAGTCTCTGGTTCAATCCATTTCTAAACAACGTGCAATGTCGCGTAAACATATAAAAAGTGTCTTAATCAGCTCTGTTGTATTGCGATATTTTATTCCAAAGCAAAAAACGACCACCTTTATTGATTTAATTATAATAAGATATAGATTTACCCTTCTGTTTTCATCTTCTTCCTGAGTTTGGGTGGAACCCTCTGGGTGAGTTTTCTCTCCACATCACTGTCAGATCCGGTGCTAGGTAGACTCGCATAAGCCCCGCCCACTTTACCTCCAGCTGTCACGGAGCTCATTTCTCACTTGTTCTTTCTGGCGAATTTTTGAATAAAATGACGATTTCGATTGTCTTGTATCATACACATATTTATTTATATTTACTTAATTCACTTAAAGACTTCATTGTAAGGTTATTTTTTCGCGTTATTATAATATCGAAAACCATCTTTGCTATGCAATATTAAAATTAATTTAAAAATATGTTTTCTGATCAAAGCGTCATAACTTTATGACGTTAACAAACATGACGTCAAACAGTGACGTCTTAACATTCCATTATTGTCAAACGTTTCGAGAGCTAGATAGTTTCGTCTTACTTATTTGTTTCTGGTTTCGTGATAGTTCGTTAAAAAAAAAATATTTTTTTACCATATCAAAATAATTTTGGCGATATAAACAATAAACTATTTCAAATTAGAGCGAAGTTAGAACTACATAGATTCGCCCATCAAGAAGAAGTGAGAAAAAACATGAATGGCGTATGAGTACAATTTGTACATTACCGGCTAACTGTTGTTTTTTTTAATGATGCCCTTTTCTTTCCCGTTTTACCCATCCAAACGATCTTGGGTAAGAAAAACAATAACCAACTCGTGCTCAGTTAACTGATTATTGATTATCTGTCCCTCGTGAATTATAGTGTCAAACTCCTCGCCAATGCTCGGAGTTTATCACAATAAACAACTCAGGACAGATAATCCGTAATTCCTCGCAACTCGTTGAATATTCTCGTATTCTCTAAAAGAAGGCATTACTGAGCAGCTCGATATTCTTTCAACAGCCATGCTTTTTAGTGTGCTCTTCGTAGGTTGATGTGCATTGTTTAATGTTCACAGTTATAAAATAATGTAGGCATAATGAAAAGAAACATAAAACAAAATCATGTCATATGTCCCGAAGTTAAGCAGTTTACACCTCTGATTCACTTCATAAATGACGTCGTTATATATGGTTATTGCTATCTCATTCAACGTTTTACAATGTTTTATAATCGTTTTGAAGGCGAATATCAAATCTTAAGCCGTTCCTTTCCTGTACATGCTATATAATCAGGTATAACTCTTCTTACGTCAAAGAATTTGGATAATACGTCATATCTTATTGTAGATTTGCATGGTGGATACATGTCCTCATATTCCAATTCAATGTACAGTTTTACAAAACACTATTATTAGATAGATAGCAAACACCCATTAAACATTACATATTACATATATATAACATAATCCATTCTTATTACACGACATAACCCTAAAACAACGAGGTGTTTACATTACCTCAGTCTATGTAGAGGGTGTACACGTAGTGATTTGTGTACACCACTAGATCGACTGATCGATAAGTTCAGTGTATATATATCCTACCTTTCTAAAGGCAAAGCGAGCTTCTGGGGTGTGTCAGGGCTCTTTGTGTCAAGGCGACCATGATAAGACGGGTAGCTGGGCTAAGTATAGACGGACTCTACACAGTACACGTCGTATTAGATCGGTGTATGGAGTTCTCGCATAGAAAGAAATATATAAAGGATATTTATTGTTGTTTTCCAAATACCAGGTTTATTTCATCGAGTGTCATGGGTAAAGTTGACATTTCACGAGTGATAGACAGTTTATTTCACTGATAAAACCCAGTATTTCACCGCTGATCATATAATAAATAGGCCTAATGCTTTGTTAGTGTTCGATGTGCCGAATTGTTTGATAGTAGGCCTATACAATGTATAGTATCTTTTAACATTTGCCAACTTGTCGATATAAACCAATACGTAACTCTGGTTGTAAACGGGTTTCCTCTATTTTAATTTGTAACCTATCCTCGAAAATAAATATTTCTATTTTTGATTATAGAAACATGTGATTCCTTCGGTGAGGTTATTTGTTTGATTTCTGTAATATATCGTTGTCATGTATCAGAGATAAAACGACCTTACAGTTAACTTCAACGCACATTGTAAGTGGGTACGTAGTCAAGGCACTCTCTATAACGTATGTAACTCTATCCAGATGTATTGCTACAGTTAAGTGATTTATATTTTATTCAACACGGCATGACGAGACATTCTCACTGAAGCGCTCGGTAAATATCCCGCAAAGGCCAACTTGAAATACTGACACAACATTAATGTATTTACCCTTGATTGACCTTTTATGAATGGCTGTTTAAACTTGTTTTTCGTGACGTTGAAAACAAAAATACTTGTAATAATTTGGATGGTACATTTTGAACCTTTAAGTAATTATTATATCAATCGTCTTCTTCTTTGCCATTGATGGTTTTTTAAATTGTTTTTAAGTTATTGCATTAACCTATTTTTACCCTTAGATAAATTTCTCGAATATTGATTGGTCAATAGCCAAGCATAACTGCAGATTTGGCAGGATGTACCAGCCTTATGACCCGTGAGACTGGTCACGTAACAATCCAAAGGGGTTTTACGGATGAAGGTATTGCAGTAACCTATTATACGAACCCAAATATCGTCTATATCAAATCATAACGATAATTTGTGGTAAGCTTTATAGAAGAAATGTAAAGAACGCACATGCCTTGTATGGATTATTCAAACACTTTGAAATCTGTTATTTCGGTCCAGCTTTCCTTACAGTTGATGCAAATCCAGCTTTCATCATTTTTGCGAATCATGGAAATACATTTGTTCACGATTTTCACACTTGTGATATATCCCGTTAACGAATTGTTTGATTATGTCTGTAAATAACTTCTAAGTATAGCAGCACTGTTTAATTTCGATTGATATGACACTGAAATATCGACATTTGATACTATAGAGCTGCATTCAATCATGTAGTTTCAGTAGTAAATAAAACCATCCTTTATAATCATTAAACGAATCAATCTTGTTTCAATAGTATTGAAATAACTGTTGAATGATCATTCGGGGGAAGGTTGAGTTGACATTAAGAATTCCAGACCCATAAATCACGTGTGTATTTCAAGCTGACATCACAAAATCAATATAAATCGGTTAGATAAATATTAGTCATTCAATTTGCATTGATTGAGTAAATGATCCGTTTTGTGCAAAATGATATATTTAAAACTTTTTATATTGAATTTATGAGTGTAAACTAACCTCGTTCTAAAGTATGAGATTATGTTGGCTGCTTCGCTTCACATTTAACTGTTGGATAGAGTCAGCGCCACTCCTCTATTGGTGAGGATATATTGGAGCTAACAGTAGCCACATGTCGCTAGATTGACATGTGGATTGCCTATTATTGAATTGTTTATATACTATGATGTATCACTTAAACGTTGACCAGTTTATATTAGATTTGCTTTCAACGATATATGATTTATATGTTCTTGTAAATTCGTGTTTTTAGGTTGCTCTTTTTCTTATTGCTTATGATGATTTTGAAATTTTGTATTTCATGTATTCTAATTGAGGTGTTATAAAGGGGATAAAATATTATCACAGTATGTACAAATAGTCTTATAAAAGTAATACGAGTACGTTCTTCTACGCAATGATTTTACATGCATTAAACAAGACTTAGAATGTAGCGTTCTAAATTCAATCAATGAAGATATATAAATTATTTTTAAATATCAACTCGCATAACGTTCTGAATTAAAATAGTGCTCCTATGAAAGTCTATCAATGAGGACATCAATGACTCCCTTTGTTAATTATAAAATTACTTTTGATAAAGATCAATCAATCTGATTTCTCATTATCTTTCCAGTCAGATGAATTTTGTATCAGAACTTAATTTAAACTGATCTCTTCTAAAGATTCAAAGTCAACAGTTTCTCATTTAATCAAACAGACTAATCCGAACTTTTAAAAGATTCATTTCAAATCAATTATTGATGCAGCAAATAACAAAAATCAGTTTTCGTATTTCCTGAAGATCTTTCAGTTCTGTCAAGGGAAATTCTGGTATATTTCCGGAGACGCACACATGAAATGTCATTCGACATCAATCACGCTCATGCCAGACACTCAGCCATGTGTTAAATATTAAATTCTGATACGCAAATGTATGAACTGAAAAAATAATTGTAAGTAACGTTGCAGTTCATTAGAACCAGTATCGATCCTATCGACCATATGACTTTCTTGCACCCATCTTACTGATCATTAACAAACCTTTGATTATTCTTTCAGAGAAACATCACTCTGGTTTAGATTGTGTAGATATGTCAAATCACATCAAACGTAATCGCTGTACGCTACCAGGCAGAAATAAGACCAAACTAAATGATTTACCTTTGTTTATACTCAAGTTTTTTGGTGAGCAAAACAATAATTTGCTTAATTCAAATTAAGAAAGTTGCAATCAAGCATCCTGTAGCCTCTAACTCGCCTAGCCCATGTCAGTTGACATCATTGTTTGAAGATTCAAATACACTATTGGTGGGATCACTGTGTTCGAAGTCTTTATTGTGATATTTGTCGGTTACTGATTGAAGCTAAATAAGGTGTCTTAGTGCCGCCCTTGGAGGGGTCTTACGGACAAACTGACCTTGCATCTCCCGATACAAACTGATAGCCATGCTAAAAACCATAACATGTTGATAAACAGGATGAAAAGACTTATGAAAAGAATTATAAAACAGTGAGTACTATTTTGACAAGCTAACTAGGTAACATGTTTAGGGTACAAAATAAAAACATATACCGTTATATATATACCTGTATATAATAATATATATGTCATGTAATCTGACAAATTCAAAACATTGCAGAAAACATATTTGTTAACCTAGTTAACAAAATTAAAAATATTCTTGAATATTTTCATTTTTGTTCCACTCACAAAGTCACATTTAGCAAAGAAAAATTAAAAACTATACCACCCATGCCTACATTCTTTCATTCAAACACAAGCTTAATCAAACATGTTGACGTTTCCACAACTCCACATGTCGATATTACTGACAGTGTGGAAGCCATCACAGTATTATACATGTGGCTCTGTTATTGTATTCAGACAAGTCAGAGGCTTTTATTAGAATTGCAATAATGGGACCCGGCGGGAGACTGCAGGGAACTAGATGAATACTGGTCACTAACACAAATAACAGGTTTTTTTGAAACGGATAATCAAATATTGAAAAGGTTCATATTACACCATCATTGTTGTTTGGATTATAATTCCAAGTAATGTTTGACCTAATTATTAAGTATAACTGCCACTTTTTGAAAATTCATTTTCAAATTAAACATGCACCATCTTTCACAACACAAAGCAATCTTAAGAATGAAACTTAAGACACGATTGGTTCAAAGTGACATGAATCTAACTGGTAATGCAACTCTTTTTGTCAAAATGTGATGCGCCATTAGATTTAAAACTACATAGTGTTGATAAGAATTACATGCATGCTTGATTGAGTTTAATATCATCTTTGAGATCCGTGGTCATTTTACATATGTATGGTAAAGTTATTATTCATGTACACATCACTGTGTTAAAGCTTTTGTCGTAAGTTTTAAAGTAAACTGCCATACATACTATACATTTGATGCGAGGTTTGAAACTCTTTTGAAACATCATATCAATCAAACAGCGTATACAGCGTGACAATCTGTAGAAGCATGCATATCACGTTTGTAACAATCAACAAAACGGCACATTCGTTTTATTTATCGGCATGAACTTGCTCGTTTTATTTTATTACTACATCATTTTGTTGGATACCATTTAACCAATCTTTCAGATTTGTGATGTACTGCTGAAGGTGAACTTGATCTTAAACCTACTTGATTCGGTTTAACTGAAATTAGAGCATGAAAAAGAATCATTTTCAAAGTTAAAAAAAACTTGTTTTCACATCTCTGTTTAAAAGGTTGTGCTGAAATTAAGTAAAAATGAACCTTCTATCGTGTGTTTTCAAGCTGAAAGCACAAATCAGTTAAATATATTTTTGAAGAGTAAAGTATGTAAGTAAGAATAAAAGATATTCTCGCTTTATTAGGTTCAAAATAATAATAATTTTTGATGAATAAAAAATAAATCAGTGGTTTGCTTTGCATTTATCTTTGAAATGTTCTTCAAATGAAAAAATCATTTATTTATTATCATTAATATTGATATATACTAATATTGATATAGGGATATAATAAACAAGTGTTCTGGATCCTCACGCAAGGTTAACAGACTTTTACAAAACTTCAATGATAGAGAGAAGATATATTGGTTCATTGGCCCAAATGTTACAGATTTCATCTTATACCCTTTGCGTGCATGTGCTGTTATGCGACTTAGCTGGAAGTCCGTGAACAAAGAATATAGAGGAGCATACTTAGTGATCTCATTGTCTGAATATAAATAAGTCATGCATCCATAACGGATAAGGTCGAGGTAAGGTATTTGTCAAACATTGGCAATTGAAGACATGCATCCATAACAAATCCTGGTGATTATAAGAAAAACAGGCTTCGAGGTTAATTATGTACAAGATAAAGCAACGTGTAATGGATTATTTAGATGTCATGCATGTACACATGTTCTTGTATGTATCAACTTTATCAAATCTGTCAAAGCTGATATCCAAACTCCTTGCCTCAACTGTACTGCAATATCAAGATGAAATGTCACATTAGTGTAATGTCAACATTTAGGAGAAAATAATCACTTTATTATACCTATCATTTACATTCAGAATCCCTGAAGACTGACCTTAAATCTGTAGCATTATCCAATGTGTCTGGAGGGAAAGGGAATCAACCATTGAAGGATACCAGAAGCATCTTTGACGGGTCATTGAGCTTGTGTGTCAATAATTATATATTGAGATTTTCATTTATATCTGATTTTATGAGGTTGTTTAAATCTCCCAAAAGCCGTATTTTGTTGTAGAATTGATTGTCACTGCTACAATTCGTGAAAAGTGTCGAGATAAGAAAAACGGAAACAATGTGAACGTCTACATCGTCTAGATCTTAGTTTAATTTATACTCAGATTCAAGTCTTTTTCTGATTGAGTGTAAAACATAAACATTGTTTTGTTTATACATGTATGTTTTTTTTATCAAGTAACCTATTAAGGAATGAACACTGAATCAATTTCTTTTGAATTAATTTTTTAACAGAAGGGGTTTATTCATTCATTCATCCATATCAAGACGACCATTTTTTCAAAAATCTCTCCTTTTATAGGCTAGTAATTTTTTACGAATATATATGGCCTAGTTCTGTGCAACATTTCACTCTTGAAATTCATTCATTTTTAGCAAGTTCTTTAGATTATGTTTTGAAATTATCTTTTATATAAAACAGCAGTTTATTCTTACAATTAAATGACATTGAACAACATTAAATGAATATTTGATCCTACTTGTTCAATTTAGAGAGGTAATGTACATTTTAGACTTTTTCAATGACAAATAGTTTATTGTATACACACCAATTTGATTCAATTATATAAGGCCTTCTGAAATATTGCAATAGATGAATGATCTCCTAATGCAGGTAGAGTTGACATCATGACATCCAGACCCGCCAATCAAGTCTATATTTCAAGCTGTCTTCTCAAAACCGTTATAAATCAGTAAGATACTTATTTGTCATCCCCTATTTCCCAATTTGTATACAATGTGTTTACATCCAGTCATGTAATGTCATATGTATGTACAAATACACATTTTTCAAAAAAATACATCCTAAATCATTTGTTAAAAAGGTTGTGAAATGCTGACCAGAAAGTGTAGAATTTGGCATAGTTGCAGTTTGAAAAAGCTATTGTCTTCCTTTTCTGAAAATAATCAGGGATTTTATTTTGAAGGGCTTTGAAATGTAGGTGTTTGGTTGCTTTACTTGAATTGTATATGTATTGTTTTGTCACCAGAACAACAACATTAAAGGATTATTGTTTGCCCCTTTAAAGCCAAAAATAATATTTTCATTTGTGAAACTTATCCTGCCATCTGCAACTGTACCAAGCCATTCTGCAGACCAATTCTTAATTAGCTAATGATCTAGTGATCTATTCAAAACTTTTTATATTGAATTTATGGGTGGTACATAACCCGTTCTAAAGTTGGTGACTTTGTTGGCTTCTCTGCGTCATACCAAACTCGTATACATTTTGGTTAGAGACAGCGCTTCTCCTCAATTGGTGAAGATATATTGAAGGTACCAGTAGCCACATGTCGGTAGATCAACATCGGATTTCCACCTAAATGAATACTGTTCCTACTGTGATGTATTGCTTGAACGATTACCAGTTCATTTAGATAGGAGATATGTTTTCGTCCGTACATAAGCTTAATTGCTGTAAATTCGTGTTTTTAAAATAAATTTGTTTCATATTGCTTATGATGATTTTGTAATTTTGTATTCCATTTATTCTAAAGGACTTTTAATAAAAGGGATATAATATTATCATAGTATTACAATGTCTTGTGAAAGTAATATTATAATGTTATACTGTGCAATGATGTTTCGCATGCATTATTATACAAGTATGTAATGTTCAAATTCAAATCAATGTTGTTATTCAATGCATTCCTTAATATCAACTCATGTAACGTTCTGTATTAAAGAGTACTTCTATCAAATCTGTTCCAAAATTATTCAATAAGATTATCAATGACTCCCTTGTGAGGGATTAAATTAGTTTTAATAAAGATTAATCAATCTGATTTGTCATTATCTTTCCAGGCAGATGCATTGTATCAAAATTATAGTTAAAACAAATGTCTTCCAAGTTACAAAGCCAATGAATATCTCATTTAATCAAACAAACCAGTCTGACGCTTCAAAATATTCATTACGCTTTAAAATATTCATTTCAAATCAAATATTGATTAAACAAATAACACAATAGTAAGAATTTCCTGAAGACCTTTCAAATCTGTCAAGGGAAATTCTGGTATCGTTCCGGAGACGCACACACTCATTTGATGAAATGTCATCCGATATCAATCACTCTGGTGCCAGGCACTCGGTCATGTGTTAAATATTAAATTCTGATACGCAAATCGATGAACTGAAAAAGAAAGATTCTTAATGTTACTACACAGTTCATTAGAACCATTTTTGATCATGTGAACACCATATGGCTTTTTGCATGCATCTTACTGATCATTCAGAATTCCGTGATTGGCCCTTCACAGAAAACATCACTCTAGTCTAGATTATGTAGATTTGTCAAACCCAATCAATCTTGATAACTGCACGGAATAGTACAGAAATCATATCACACTAAAAGATATACCTTTGTTAACCAAGGTCGTTTGGTAAGCAAAACAATAATTTGCTTTATTCACCTTCGTCAAAATTTTGATTTTCTTTTTGTGGTTATATATGTCAACTAAGAAATTAAACAAATCAACGTATCGAACAGACCATCTTGCATGTCGAAAATACGAATTGTACACTGATTAAGTGGCATATCAAATCTTTTCAGATTCTTTTGCAGATTAACGATTGGTGAATAGTGTGATGACACTAGTCTAGTTTACAACATTCTGGTTTTGTTGGAAAACTTTTGACAATAACACAATCCGGTTTACAATTATTACAACACGACTATCATTCAAGTGCATCAAGTTGAGAAGCTTTTTTCCGGATATATCTGCCAATTGTCAATTTTCTCTCAAGAGGTAGCTCTGATGATATCCCTCACTAATCTATGTTTCATTTGAATGCTTTCTTGTTAGAAATAGGAAAAACGGCTGATTGTATTCAATGAAAAATAGTTGTCAAATCAAATGACAAATAATTAACTTCATCAAAATAGTCTATTTAGTACTGTATGCCATTACAGAGAAAGTTGCTATCCATGAAATTTGTTATTTGCTTAAAATTTGCTTATAAATAAATATGTATATGAATTCGTTATGCCTACAGGTAGCTATTCAGCTTCCAGAAGTCATGTGAATGACAACCTGTTGACCATTATCTTCATTACGGAACCATTTGTTCTTGCTTTGTATTTGTCGCTACCTTGCAGATTTGCTGTCAAGTAATGAGTTAACAGCATTGGTATAATCCAAACAGCACTCTCGGTAGATTAATTGCTGCTGTGTTTCTCTCCATTGGGTATCGAGTGCGTATTATAAGTGAACAAACTGACAAAGCCATAAACTAACATGGTATTTGATGTTTTTCATTTATAGATGCTCGCCTCTAATGGCTGAAATATTGCCAAAGCCGCGTTAAGCATTAGCTCACTCACTCACTCAGTGAGTTGAAGATTGATACAAATTGATGATGTCAAGTCCAGTAAATCTATTTCGTCATGTAAGTACTGTTCATTTAGAAATGACCAACTGTAAAACGTTAGGGTTATGCCTCGGTAAAATAACAACTTTGTGCAAAGTGGCGTTTGTCAGTCAAACGTTATTGATGTTTGTAGTCAATGACACGTTGATGTTTGAGGAAAGGAGAGAAGACAGTGGTCGTTAAACATCTCAGATTTCAAGCATTTTGTTCATCACAACTCTCATTTTCAGACTTCCACATATATTTTTTACACCTTATTGAACATCGAAAGTGCTGGGCGCGATGGTATCCAAATCATCTATAATGAGAATGTGTTCGGCAGTCATTTATGTAAAGACAAAACCTACTCTTATCTGTGACTATTAAACGTTTCCAAACAAATACCTGCCAAAATCTTACTCATCAAATGACGTCATTATTTGAGTCAGGTAAACTTTGTTGTAGTGTTAATGTGATCGAAATCTTATATTGTCGTAGATGTCGACAACGTATCGATAAATAGGGTATCCTAGTGCCTCGTTGCTAATGACGTCATCATCAAAAGAAGATGCATTGACCGGAAGTGTCTTTCTTGCACGGGAGTTATCACATCTTAACGGCTTCTCCTTAGCCTGTCCATTTAATGAGCAGTATTTCTGGTAGTCTTTGCAACATCTGGATAAATGTTTCTTGTTTGTTACGTGAGTTTGACAAGAATTTGGGGAGGCATATAATGTTCTAAGCATATAATCTTCCTATGTTTAAAAACCAACTTGGAATGTCATGAGACATAGTGGTGGAGTGGTTCTGTTTGATACTTCAAAGCTTCATGTGGTTGTGTTATTGTAATCCCTCCGGTACCTTTCCAGGTAAATTCACAGAAACCATTCAATATATCAAAATGAAACATGGTATTGAACTTTATGTAGTGAAAGACTGGTGCCTTATGCTACTATTGACATTCCCTCTTTTGTTTCTGGTTACCATGGAAACAACTTGAACCTTTTCCAGGCCATATAACAGAACCGTTCTCATCATTTTCACACAACTCAGTATGTGATTAGGCCTGATGAATGGTGTCTTTTGCTTCTTTCTATATTCCGAAATATATTTTTTGATTTCAATAAAAATTCAAGAAGTTTTGAAAAATAAACCAACAATATACACAAAGTGGTCTACAAGGTAGAACTCATCATAGTTCTAGCTATTAATTTCTATTCAAACAAACACACCAGTTACCAAACATGTTTAAGTTTCAATAACCCATCTCTCCACGTGTCGATATTACTGACAGCGAGAAAGTCATCATAGTTCTATTCATGTGGTTCTGTTATTGTATTCACACGGGTCGGAGGCTTTTATGGGAATTGCAATAATGGAACCCAGTAGGAGTCTGCATGGAAGTAAAAGTAATGCAAACTGTTTACTTACACAAATAACATGTTTAAGTCATCATAGTTTTATTCATGTGATTCTGTTATTGAAATCACACTGGTCAGAGTTTTGTTTATGGGAATTGTATAATGGGACCCTGTGGGAGTCTGTTGGGAACTAAATGAATACTTAACACAAATAACAGGGTTTTTGGAAACAGATATCAAATATTGAATGGATTCCTTGTTGATTGTATTATGATTCTTTAATAATTCCCTTTTCAAACCTAAAATTCATCAGTTTTCACATCACACAGCAATCTCAGGTATGAAACCTTATACACGATTGATGGCTATCAGCAAAGTAGCATGAATCGAACTGGCGGGTTATTTCTATCGTGCTTGATTGAGTTTCTTATCATCTTTTACATCTGCGTTCTTAATGCATTTGTATTATTCATGCACACTTGACTGTATAAAGGTTTTTGTTGTCAGTATCAAAGTTTAAGGTATTGCATACCATAAATTTGAAGATTTTGTTTATGGAACACTTATTATACATTATAATGAATCCTAGAGCATATACTAGAAAATGACAAACTGTAAATTACATGCATGACACTTATTTGCAATATCATCATATGATAGCAAATTCGTTTTATTTATAAGCACAAACTTGCACATTTCATATTATTATAACATTGTTTCATTTAAACAAGATGGTTCGAATGCAAATTTGATAAGGTTGCAAATAAAACAAGCAATGTTAACACAGCATGATACATTTCAGTGTGTTTCAATTGAAATTCTATTGAAATAAATTGTTTTAAAGATTGAGATGACATTAAGCAATAAAGAGCCTTCGATCATGTGTATATTGCAAGCTGACATCACAGAAGGACTCTACATCAGGTAAATAAATATTTGTCATCCTTTTTGGATTGATTGAGTAAAAGATCCATTTTGTGCAAAGTTATTTATTGAAATGTTTTATATTGAATTTGCTGGGCTAAAAATACCCTGCTCTAGAATATGTGATTCATGGGCCCTCTCTGACTCATATCAAATTCATATAAATTTGGGTTAGTGACAGCGATACGTCTCAATTTGTAGAGTCTTTTTGAAGGTATAGGCTTTCTTTGGTCAATAGTCTAATATAGTGTTTTTCATTCAATCATCATTTTTCTTCTTGTTTTGCTTGAAACTAAATTCTAAACTAAAACTAAACTAATAGTATTCACTTATATAAATTGTAGTTATGATATGAGTAAAGTGTGATTGCTCGTCTCAGTCTGTTATTTGTCAAACATCCAAAGTCCAAAGTTCATCAGAATCTATATTTCAAGCAAATATGTTATCATTTTAAAGTAATTTTATTGTCATTGCTAATCCACAATAAAGTATAGCTTTTGAATGACGTCACGAAACAATGGTCAATGACGCCAAAGCACTCGGTCGATAATAGTACAAGACAAAACTAAACATTATCGCAAAATAAATAATGGTTACAGCTTTTGTTTATTTTTCAATCATAATATCAAAAGACTTTTCACAAATTTTGGTAATCTTCCGAGACCCAAACACTCACCTAATGAAATGTCATTTGATATCAATCAATAACACACCAGACATTTATTAATCAGTTGATCAAATCCACTGTTCCCAATCATATCCTAACGATTTGGGAAAGTATTTGAATGCGAACGCCAATACTTCCCTGCACCAGTCTTATTTACCTCCAAATAACAATTAGCGTTTCAAAAAAATACTTTTTAATGCAAACACTACCAAGCTTCTTTACTATTCCATTCATATAAGATAAAGTGCGTAAGCCAGAATGAAAAATGTGAGTATTTTTCAATTAAATGTCTAATTCATTAAATTGCAATTCCTTGATCTTTTAATAGTTTCAACATAAAATTGACAATTTATGCTAATTTTTGTTTATCTATTTGATGTTTTTATCTTGAATGTAGAATAACGTGACTTTCTTCTTTTGATATACATAAATTATATATAAATTCCTAGATGTATGCTCTTGTAGATTTAAAAAATTGATGACACTAGCATTTTCACAATGCATTGCATGTATAAACCACCCTTTGACACTAAGGAACGTTTATTATTACCCACGTGGTACTTCGTAAAGGGGTTTCATAACAATTTGTTATGACACATATGGGTCATAACACCTCAAAGTGATTTGATTGGCTTGCGGTGAACTTTGACATTGTCCGGACTACTTTATTCATTCATAAAACGAACGTGTTTTCATTCACAAATTCGAATGGAACTGAGTGAGTCGGAGTCATTCTTCAAACTTTCAGTTTATTTTTTTAATCTTCCTTACCGAATTGTTAATAAACAAATCGGAGGACAAAAGAATTACAATACAACATCTTACTGATATCTCAAGGCTCATATTACCACAAAAGGGTTTAAATTCAGCACAATTTGATAACCGAATTTCATTAATTTGATCCATGTCGCTCAAAAATGACACAGACAGACATTGCTTGTTATCTATAGAATATTAAGACAACTGAATATTCTTTAGACAACATTTCTTCAAAACAAATCGCGTTTGAACAATAATAAGCATCTTAAAACTTACTTTGAAGGCGGTTGTTTACACATTTTGACGAAAAGATACAGGCAAATGGCGGCCGCCATGACCTGCCGTTGATCAAAGAAAGATAACTCTGTCTGTTCTCGCGCAGTGAGATTTTATTTTCACGTACGCTTCGTTCATGACAAAAGTGCTTATTACTTACATTTCACCAGACACTATGAATTAACGTAGGGTAGAATTTAGAAATGTGAATATTTAACGTCGTTATAGTATAATAATTGAGGCTGTGACGTGGTTTGATATTCATCCGCCGTTTCGTCTCTTTATAGGCATAATAAAAAGTTGTTTAAAAAAGTAATAAATTGTCTGAAATGCAAGTTGGTAATAAATAGGATACATAACTCGTTCCCCTTTCATATCAAGTTTATGTCCCTCGTGAAATAATTTTGTTTTGTCACTCGCCAAGGCTCGTGACAAAGCAAAATTATTTCACTAGGGACATAAACTTGATATGAAAGGGGAAGCTCGTTAGATATCCTATAATTACAAACAATTGATATTGATTTTGATATTTAATTCAATCATACGCATACTGACAGGGGTCCGGGATTACATAATGTATAATGTATATTGTTTAGATACATGTAAACATGTCGACATTTTTATAAAATAACTTGACCAAATCTTTCAAAGCTTTGTAAACAGAGCTAAGTCTTATCTACCAACTCCTAGCCTCAACTGTACTGCATTATTAAGGTTGAATGACACATTGGTGTAATGTCAACATTTAGAAGAAATCAATCCTATTGTAATAAACATCGTATCCATTTGGAATCCCTTAAGGCTGACCTCAAATCTGTAGCATCACAAATGTGTCTGGAGGGAAAGGTAATTCACCATGAAAGGACACAAGCAATTTTGACAGGTCAATGGGCTTGTCTGTTAATAGTTATACGGTGTTTCAAAAATAAGATTATAATACATTTAAAGATATTAAAATTTAAGAAATAGGGTATGATATGTTTCTATTTATATCTGATTTAACGAGGTTGCTGAAATATCCTTTAAGACATATTTTGATGTTTATCTATAAAGATAGACTGCTTGTCATTGCTACAGTTCATTGAGAGTGTCCAGACTACGAATCAATGTCAGTAATACTCAGATACCGAGCAAGATTGGTTAATCAAATTACCTGTTAAAGAACATATAATTAATTAATTTCTTTTGAATTCATTATTTTAACATTTTATTCATTCTTTAACATATGACTCCAGTTAACGACTACCATATGTTGCAAAATCCCTCCGTTTGCCAGGCTAGATAATACCTACCAATATGGATTTTGTAGCTTGTTTTTTCGTAAATATGGGTTTCAGCAAACTAAAGATATTCAACGGGCCTTGTCTGGACGATTCATATTCTAAGTTGTAAATATTTTTTGCTTTCCAACAAGATATGGTTGCAATTACAAATTGATGTACATTATTCATCATATTCAGTAATATTTAGTAATGATTAAATCAAGAGTTGATTCTTTCTGTTAAATGTAAAGAGCTTCTTTCAATATGTCAATGACAAATGGATGTACATCAATAGAATTTATCACATCACGTACTCTTTGATATTGAAATAATATCCAAAGGAAGGTAGAGATGACATCAGGTAATCAAATCCGTCAACTGTATATTTCAAGCTGACACCACAAAATCAATATCAATGTATTAAATAAATATTTGCCATCCTATTAGGATTAATTGAATAAATTATCTGCAATGATAAAAGTTATAAATCTAATATTTTTTATATATCGAAGTTAAGAGTGTAAAATAACTATTCTGTAAGATTTGTGATTTTGTTAGCTTCTCTGCTTCATACAAAAATCATTTCAATTTGGTTAGAGACAGCGCCACTCCTTAATTGATTTGGAAATAAGCTAAGGTTATCCTAATGTTTAAAAACTGATTTCCGTTTGATTGAATTGTTTTCTTACTGTGATTTTAAACGTTGGGCAAATATTGGTGCCTGATTTTGACTTGATATGAATGTGCTGCGCTTTTGATTCAAAAATGTTTTTAAACTCTTTTCATTGTCCTTTAGGAAGGTTTCCAACAAAACCGCGTTAGAATTTTTAATAGTTTTTATATATAATTGATTTTCCTTTGAGTTTGACTGACATTTGATAATGTTACCAAATATGGATTCAACTATTGAAAATGGTTTTCATTGACATCATATTTCCTGATGGCCTTTCGAGTCTTTAATGGGACATTTTGATATCATCAGAGACTCTCACACTCATTTCATGAAAAGTCTTTTGATAACAGATAAAAGATACAATCGATCAACTGAAGAAATAATTATTTTCAAACTAAATAGTTCATTACAGCCATTATTTATTCTACAAAGAACATCTTAACATTCTTTCACACATCCTATTCATCATTCACCACTCTTCAATCGATTTTTACAACAAAAAAAACAACACACTATTGATAAATTAATAGCAGTATAAATATGTGACTGTGTAAACCAAAAAATAAAACTAGTGTGCATCATCTTTCCCGAAGACATTTCAAATCAGTGGTATTTGTATTATCTTTCGGAGACGCACACACTTATTTAATGAAATGTCATTTATATTAATCTCCCTGATACCAGACATTCAGTCATGTGTTCATCGAATTCACTGGTGCAGTTGATGGACCAGTTTGTGCTTTTTATAGAGAGTACAGATCGTTAGACTCATTATTGATTATCATTTTGTCTTACATGCAAACATCTGCATTTTCAAGAAATAAATCCCTGGCG
Organism: Steromphala cineraria; assembly: GCA_916613615.1. NCBI lineage: Eukaryota > Metazoa > Mollusca > Gastropoda > Trochida > Trochidae > Steromphala > Steromphala cineraria. The sequence continues at coordinate 84,319,000 of OU744722.1, forward strand.
TTGAGTTCATTTTATAAGAATGTTTAAATCAATCTGATGTAACAGCTGAAGGGGACTTTCTTTCAGTCCTTTATAATGACTCATAACCCATAACTCTAGCTTGCGTACCAAATGGTAAAGTCTATAAGTAAAAATAATATTCGAATAGAAAATTTAATGTTATAACATACATTAGATTAATTGTTTTGCTTTATATAACATATACAAAATAAATATACTTTCTTGGTTTCATTATTTTGATTCCGAAATTCTGTGTGGCCTATTGAGCGTCCCTCAAAATTTATATTCATTCATATCAAACTCTTCATCACGTATGTGATACCTTTAATATACAAACTAGAAGGCAATGCAAGGTTGAAATATGTTTTTAACTTATTCAACACTAAAATATAATCACCTAAAATGTGTACTATTTGAGATATCGACACCATGTATACATGCATAAATATTTCTTCTCATTGATTTCAAATATTGATGGATTCTTTCTTACCTAAATTACTAACAAATATTACTTTGATGTCAACGATGTAGCTATTTTGGCCAGTGTATTTCTTTCTTGTCTAAAGAAGAACATTGTACATTCATAAGGACACGCGAGGTTAATAAACTATCGGTTAGCTTAATGAGGGGGAGAAGGTTTATTGGTATACTGGCCATAAAGATAGAAACTGTCTTGGATCTTCCAGCCATTGCGTGCTTGTACTGTTATGTTCAGCGAGCTGCGAGACCTTGAACAATGATGAATATAGAGTAGCATACTCAGTTAAGCCTCATCTGAATAGAAATGAGACATACAAATTCTTAAAGAAGATAGGAAGAGCAGGGTTTGAGGTCAAGGATTTGCCAACATTGACAGTTTGGGAACATCTCTTTGAGATTATTCCTCTCTTCATTACATGCATTTTATGACCAGATTTGCGAATATGTGTTGGATTATGTTTGTTTCCAAGAGTTTAAGCACGCAGTGTATCAGATATTAATATCAAAACGAATTGTATAAGAATAAGATATGTGTTTTCTTGTTCATATCATATATCATTTCATCCTATCATGATTTAAAGTATAACTTATTCTTTTAGTTGCATGCGATAATGAAGATACACACAATAATACAAATTTGACCAAATTAAATGATGATATGGTTGACTACCATTGAAGGCCAACCTTGATTATCAGAACCTCAATAAAGTCTTAAAAGCTGTATGAAACAGCAGTTGATCTAGTCTAATGCATCATCTTTACTTAATAATAAAGGTTAGATGTCACGTTCATATAACTAAACATTGAGGAGAAATTCATCCCCATTTAGTACTAACTGCACACATTTGAAATCCCCGATGACACTGCTATAATCCACAGTGTCTGATGCAAGGGAAAGGGAATCAACTGTAAAATGATCTACCTCAAGACGGCCGGAATTCGGCATATGTTTCCATAATAAGTCAATGCATCGAAATGGATGGATGCTGTCAAATCATCTCTCTACATAGGTACAATATAAGTATGTAGTATTCAATGAAGTAAAATGCTTGTCACTGCTGAAACATTAACATCGAAAGTGCCAAGATCAGCGAGCCCGCAAATCAATCTGAAGTCTCGGGGAACTTCTGTCACAAACAGTTTCGGTAAACCTCCAATTCATTACATCCAGATACTAGTGCCCCTGACAGAAAGAAAAGGGGTAAGATCAAGTGATGATAAATCAAATTCTTTATAATTAATTTTCCACTTCAACCGTGAACCTTTTTTTGGAAGGATTTGCAAACCTATTTTGCTTTCTTGGTTTGTAAAAGTATTAGTCACCGCTGAAATCTCGAGGGACTTTCTGTCACAAACAGTTTCGTTAAACCTCAAATTCATTACATTCAGATATTTGTGCTCCTGAAAAGTGGTAACATCAAGTGATAGATAATGATCTAACTGATAATAAATCAAATTATTTATAATTCATTGTTTTTTACCTTGATCTTTTGGGAAGGATTTGCAGACGTATCATAATGTCAAAATATTAATGTAATATAAGTCAATACAATCATTCATTAGCGAGACAAACATATTATTGTATTATATCAATTGTATTCTTATGTGTTATTTAACTTCCTATCTGTTTAAATGTTCTTCTTTTGTTATCTTGGTTTGTAAAATTTTAAATCGTCCCTGTACTTACCAAAGAGAAGGTATCTAAGTTTGAAACATCATACTTTTCCTTCGTGAATAAAATATGTCCAAAGGAAAAATAAATTATTCACTAAGACATTCTCTGATTAATTTGTCTCATTGTGTCCAGGAAAATCAGATTAATAGAAACATCATGACTAAACCAATACTGGAGGTGAAAGATGAAGAAACCGAAGCTTCGCTAATAACGTTTAGGGAGAAATAGGTGAATCAGCAAATACATATTCAGAGTATAAGATAAGAAAGAGTTATGATATGATGCACTTCTTGACTTTATAAATTAAAAAACAAACATTGTATTATGTGGATTTGACACATGCACATATGTTATAGGCACGTGAGCTATAGCGCATTTGGCTGTTTATGTCAAGAAAATGAGAATGGTCAACCAGTAAAGACATTGTTCAGCAACAGCAAATGGAGGGATAGAGGTGCTGCTGAGCGTAAACCATAATGAGGTTAGGGAAAGACTGCTGCGTTTCTCATGTCACTAGTAGGGAACGGTAGATAGGTGCGAAATGTCACTGCTGGTAAATTGAGGATATTATATGAGTGTCCATGACATACTATGTTTACGACACGAGTGCCTAAATATTAGTATTACCCGAGCGAGAGCGAGGGATATACTGACATATAGGCACGAGTGTCGTAAACATAGTATGTCATGGGCACGAATATAATATTCTGTTTATTACCGAAATCCCAAATTTAACGAAAATATTTAAAAAACTATATCTCAGCATGGGCCGACTAGCCGCCGTCGACCAGTATAGATTGTGACGTCATAGGTGAACCGTGACGTCAAAGCATTTTTTATAACATGACGTCACAATGAAAAAGTGATATTTTGCCCTAGGGCAACATATGAAAAATATGAACCTCGATAAGACTGCCCTCGTAGGTAATAAAATGTCTTGAGTGAAGCTATTAAATACAAAGATCAGATAGATCCGATAATTACTTGCTTTGTTTACTTGTACTTGTATTTGTACTTGACAAATTTGTGTAGTCTGGTAAGATTGATATTTAGAATTTTATAATCTTTTGCGCAAGTTGTTCAAAGATAACTTAGTATATATGAAAAATAATAGTTTTCAGTAAAATCGATCAATTGCCTCAATTGTATTCAATGGGCCGATGGTCAACACTTCAGAATTAAAGGTCGAACAGACAGCAGCCAACGCCACAAATCCCGTTTAGTTCTCTGAATACTGGATACATCTTATGATGTTAAAATACTTTTCCCTGTGTGCTTTTCAGACAGTTGAACCGAATAATTACAAACAATAAAAGTCACATCGAGTCGAAATAAACAACATGTGCAGAAGATCAAATATCTAAGCTTATTATATGCCTTCAGGAATGTAGTATCTAGTATCTCTCGACGAGTGTTCCATAACCATGCATAGACAAGCGAGATTGAAGGAACCATGAATCAGTTCTCCTGGGACCATCCTTCACATGCAGTTGAGGTAAAGTCTGTAGTTGATTTACAGATATGTGTGCTTCTGACAGAAAGTGAAGAGGTTACTTACGCTACACGAGTTCATTCATTTGACAAAAATGATCATTCATCTTATTTCTAAATGTTATGATATTATACTTAGACTTGGAAAGATGTATAATCATGAGCTTCAATATTCTGTACAATATAGTCCAAACCAAACTATTACCATAATAAGATAGTTTGAAAAAATGAATATGCAGTATCTTCAAATCAATGAATGGATGAATGAATGAAACTTTCGATTTTAAAACATTTATGGGATTAAGAATACTTAGAAAGAGTTATCTTATCACTTTATCATCGGTTCTGCTTTTTGATGCCATGCTCGTAAATTGCATATTCAGAGAACGTTCAATGTACCAAAGACTCCAAGTTCACAACTTTTACAGATTGGTGTTGGAAACACGGTAACTTGTAAACATTAGATTCTCATTCAATGTTAATTAAGATTTAAGACATATTTAACAAGAAAACAAACAGTTCATGAGTCACGAATTCATATTCTTGATTATTGCTGTGATTCATAATTCCATTTTATGCTACAGAAACATTTTTGTATACGACATTGTCATCCTTTGATGAGACAACTTCTGTCCACAAAATACGTTGTTGTATGGTTTAGTTCTTGGATCATTGTTATGGATATTCAAGATAAATTATCTTCAATAGCTCCAATGGAGTCTTTGTTTTCTTTCACGTTAGATAAACCTTCAATTGTTACCAGATTAAGTAAGCCAAGTAATTTAACTTTCTTTGAAAATTTTTGGCCAGGACCGATGATAATAATAATAGTCCATATAGCGCAAATATCCATGCACATTGCATGCTCAAAGCGCTGAGTGACATATTACCCCTGGTCAACGAGTACAGAAGACTCCCTAAGGAGAATACAACCGTTCGCCTGTCAGGTGTTCGAGGTTCAAATTCAGACTACCATCGTATCATACCAGGTACCCAATTACTGCTGGGTGGACAGAGGCACGCTTCGAACTAAGTCACTTACCCAGGGTGACACCACAAGTTTCTCAACTCATGTCTCAGTGTGGGGCAGGGAATCAACCCTTCAAACTCTCAGATTATCCAGCAACGGGTTACCCACCCATCCAGCGAGCTGCGCCCGTTGTTGCTGAACTATTCTGATAGCGGTCGACTGAGCATTACACAGGACCACGTGCCACCATCTAACTGGACTCTTTCACTTTCAATGTAAATCATAAAATGAACTACTTTCAATGTTGTATTATTACATGATTAATAAGTTGGCTTCAGTGTGTATGTATTAAGAAGTTGAACATCTCAATGTGTTGTTTTGCAAATATTCACTCCTTGTTTTAACCAATTGTGTTGAACTCTGCCTGAATTGCTAAACAAGTTTTAGTTTTACCTACTTTTGGTTGCCAGGTTACTAACAAAGTGCTTACCAAAAAGTTAATGTTCTTCATAATGATGACTAAACATAAACGTCCCAAACAAAGGAATTAGATCTTTTAATGTAATTCAAATTTATTCTTATGAACGTTTGGTCAGTTTGACATGTTTTAAGAAGAATCAACAATATCTGCCAGTATCTCTCTACAAACCCTACATCGGACCCACTTTTCTAAAGAATTATGTTATGACATCATACAATCAAAGCAAACAGATCCTAAGCTTTAATTGAAATATGCATGTAAAAAAATAACATTGACTCTTCAAATTACAAATGCAATTGTTTCGGTCATCATTACTCCAGAAGACCTTTTAATCCCGTCAAGGGAAATTTTGATGTCTTTACAGTCTGCTAAACACTCATTTGATGAAATGTCATTTGAAAGCAATCAATATTGTAGTAGACATTCAGTCATGTGTTCACGTGCACTCACTGTTGCAATTCACTGCATGAGCATTCCTACTGGCGTTATCTTGTCGGAAGTCTTACATGTGTTTGGCAGAGGCGGTAAATTGTCTGACCCTAAACCCGGGGGTTCTGTGTTTGAACTGAATTAAACTGCTTTTTTATAATCAATGAATTAGATTTATGGACTCTTGATACATGACTTTCTTGCTCACATTAAAATTCAACACATTTGTACTTATATTAGCATTGATAAGAATCCTTATTAATAGTTGTCTCCAAATTGATTATCCTGATACCTTTGATCCCTAAAACATTTAAATAACTGGTAAAAAGTAACATTATGAAAGTAAAGAAATCCGATTATTTGAACAGTATACTTAAGGATGAAAAACAAACATTAAAATATTAGCAAAACCCTAACCGTTTGATCATATCAATATACATGTATTGATTAGTTTTGTAAATTTATAAATTTTGCGTTATAGGGGCAGTAGCACGTTTGTTGATAATTTTATATATTTTTTTTCACTGATAATTGTAAGTTCATGCTACAGTGCTACTGCCCCTTTAATCTATTTGATATTTCTTCTATATCCATGACAAATAATACTTTAATGCTGGCAGGGGGACTAGTGATTATCACATTGTAAATCTTTTGCTTAAGCTAAATTCGAGTTGGATAATATAGTGAAAAAAAATCCCTAATGATACTAATGAAATAAAACAACATTTTTTTATTTTCAGTCGCTTATCAACAACTCAATAAGAAATGTACAAACTTATCTATCATATTTAGTAAAGATCATTTATTTCGAATCACTCTCTACAACTTACTGTCTTTATTGGTAATATGAACTGATCATTTTGAACACTTGAACAAGCAGAAACATCCTAAATGCATCACGCAAGTCTATCAACATGCACTCTTTTAATATCCATCCCAACTTACAACACACAAGTACAAATGATGCGCTATGTTTATCCATCCCACCATCCAACTCCTAGGGTGTACTTACTTTGAAGATGTGCTCCAGTTTTGTTGCTTGGTGGACACAACACAACTTTGTCACTGACTCAGTGTTACATTACAAACCTTAAAATACATGTCTTTCCAATTTGGTGACAAGCCTTTATATCTGCTAATATATATGCCAACTGTTGATATGGAATTCCCGCCTACTGCAAAACCGAGCCTGAAACTTCAGCCCATTAATGTTTGATCATTTCTGACAGTTCTAGATATTCTGAGCAAATGCTGTTTCTCTGCTAGCCGTAGGAACCTGCTCATTTTCACGACGTTTTCGAAGGTAGTAAGCTTTACAAAAGACCTTGGTTAGCATCTGTCTGAACTGTTTAAATGTGGCAGTGTAGATGACAACATTCCAAATGTTACTCGAAACCAGTGTCAGCTGGGCAAACTTATATACACCAGTTGGAACTGAACCCTTGCCAGCAATAAAGCCCACAATGACACCCAGGCACGCAGGCAGATAGGACAAGCAGAAGACACCGGCGTTGAGCAGGGACATCAGGGTTAACTTGGAGATGCTTCTGCCATTGGCAGCTTGTGGAACCACCTGATTGGTGCTCTTGATGTCCCAGATGAGGATAGACGAGCACACGATGATGATGGAGAAGGAACCCAGGATCACAGTCAAGGATGCCACAGTGCCATGAACAGAATTGTAGAGGATATAACAGCTAGCATACACTGGATTGCAAAGGAATGCTCCGTTTGGAAATATCATCAGAAGAAGACGAACCGTGTTGAGGGTTATCATGCTAGTCATTGCAATGCTGTAATTCCGTTTGGTGGCTATTCGTTGGTAAGCAAATGGGAACCGCACAGCAATGAAACGATCGACCACAACTGAAGCTACGTTTAGAATGTTTTGAGCTGGAATGTAAAGATAAATACAGGAAGAAAACACTCTGGTAATGTTAGAGTAGGGCCAGTTTCCAGAGAAGGCAAAAGGAACAGATATGAGGAGTAGTCGAAGGCCGAATGAAATCCCACACGGCCATGTGGTAAATGACCCATAGTGTTGGGATATGAAGCTGTTCAGACATTGTGATGATAAAGATGACGACAGAGTTGGTCATCAGTGTGAGCACGCTAACGATGAGGTAGGGGGCTCCGAGGTCAGTATGGAGGGTGTCATTTCCTGTTGAATTTATCTCCATGGCTATGTTGTCTCTCACAATCAGCCAAGATAAGAATCCTTCGAGCCACTTTCCTTCAAGAACAATAGTCCCTCTGGATAAGTTCAGAGAAGAACGTACGACAACTTCCCTTCAAGTGCAATGGTACTCTGTATAAGCCAAGAGAAAAATGTACGACGACAACTTTTTTCTCAATCTTTTCTCAATCGCAGAGCGTAGCAATGATGGCTCAGTTCACTAGTACTGATGTTGTGAAATGAGAATCTAGAGCTCTTTGTTTTCTATTCAGATTTAGAACGACATCATTATCGTAAAGGACTTTATCTCTTGCATCTTTTGTTTTCAACTTTACATTAACAATGACATGCCCTGAATGGTTCATGTAAAAGCGTTTGATGTTTCTTATGTCCCAGCATACAGTCTCAGACTGTGTTTCAAGACCATTGTGATCACATTCTGAAAGGAAGCTACATTTTAACATCATTGTCTGTTTAATGAATCCTTGTGGATGAGTTAGGGAACCGGATAAACTTCCGATATTCATGTACTGTGCTCAGACCACATTGTCATTATTTCATTACTATAGAGTCAGCAGGTCCCATTTCATTCTGAATGGGCTTTTAAAGAAGTGATTATGCATCTAGCTACCTTACTGAAGGATAGATTATCACAATGTGCCTTTTGTACAGAAAATTTTATGTAGCATGAAGGTGGACCCATTAAGGTGAAACCCATTGCGCACATAAACGCACATAAACTTGACTCAACTCTACATTTTTCTAAATCTTGTTTTAAGAAAGGCCACAACCAGAAGATAGTGAATCTGACTCATCGTCAATAGATTAAACTTTATTCTTCGACGATGATGTTTTTAGCATGATTATTTAAGAAGAATATAGATCTGTACTCACGGATTTATAAACTCGTGATATTTGTGCTCTTGACATCACTTTTTCATACGTTTAAACTAATGGCTTAATAATTTGTGTGATGTGATGAAAGTACATGTAATATGGTATGTATTTTAGACCACTGTTTGGGCACAATTATTGAATGTTTTGTTGATTAATTCAAATTTGCATTCACAAGGTTCTTTGCTAAATAATAACCGTTTTTGTCTTCTGACATACTAGGAGGGTTGCAGTGCCCATGTACAAACGTTTTTTTATGTCTAGGTTGTGGAAAGTAATATCAGAAACGTGTTATTGATGAAAACCTCTTATCGTCAAATCAGTTTGTGGAAATCAAGCACTATGTTATGCAAGTATGTTAAGTGCTACAATCCAGTGATGTTATCATGATTTTATAAAAAGTCGTCACCATGTTAATGAGAACATTCTCTTTTGTATGATAACAATAGCGATAAGTATCGGCTCTGTCTAGTCATTAATTCCTATATATTCATAAAGACATGCGAGGTTAATAAACCCTCGGTTTACTGAAATTAGAGAGAACGGGTTCCATTGGTATACAAGCTTTAGTATATAGTGCAGTCTTTGATCTTGTAGCCTTTGCGTGCATGTACTGGTATCTGCAGCGATCTGAAAGACTTATACCAGTGTTTGATGAACAGTAGCTTCCTCAGTCATTTCAAAGTCTGAATAGAAATCATACATGCATCCATAACTAATCCTTTTGGCGATAAGAAGAGACAATGTAAGGATACTGTAAAGCACTGACATTAGGCGAAATAATAAATAATGTTGAGAATCATTGTGTATGTTAAACTTTATTGACCATATGTAATTTTGAATTGTTATACAAGACAGATAATACAGATAATGGAATTACAATTAGTTTATTATTATATTGATTATATAGGATCTTTATCCAAAAATTGAATAATAAACTTGAAGAACAATATTTGCGTCTCAATAGATTTAACAATTTGCTTTAAACAAATATTTGATTTTCTTCCACGTTTGAAGTCGGTGAACAAACACGTAACACGGGGTCGTCAAAAGGATGAATTATCGTTGTTTTAACCTTTTCATTACAAATCTACAACACATCATTCGGCAAGGACGGCATTGACGAGCTTGAGAGTGGTTTAAGTCTATGGGTGTATTGTTGTCTCTGAATATGCCACATGGATCGTAAATTATTGTTTGGTTTTACAAAAGAAACTTGTTCTTGTTCGTGTTCTTGCTAATCCGAAGATCCTGTGATATGACATCTTCCAATGCTAAGCCTAAAATGCCAGTTTTCGAACTGTCAGTTTTATGCCTTGCTGCCGACCCTTTAGTTTTCTGTGCTTGCTCTCTAGCTCACTATGAGAGAAAGCAATAGTCCAATCGGAAAGAAACTGGAGGTTGCTAACAATCGTCGGTAGGGGCGCTGATATGAGCACAGGAAACTCCCTTTTGCAGCCTACATTTTATTGTTTGCAATACTCAATTAGTGAAATGTCAACATTAGGGCTCCATTGGAAACCCGATGACAATTAAATTCCTTCTAGATTTTGTTGGAAAACTTGAAATGAAATTCTTACTTGAACTCACTTGTGTCCAGAGACATCTTCTCTGACTCTTATACTGAAGAAAATCTATTCATGCGACTAACATTGATTTAAATGTTAAGGACTAAGAGAACATTATAAATTTTCTCTCAAAACTAACAGAACTTTCGTGAAAGCGATGTTTCTTTAGATATCTCACTTGTAACTAAAATGACCTTATAGAAGAAAATCATTCAAAGAGTTTCAATACAAAGACAGCTTTTATGTGTCTGCTAAATGTCAAAATTGTTATGCTCCGTAAAATATTTCATGTTGTTTGAATGTTTTTGCAATAGACCGATCCAGTCGAGAGCAGTTAGGCCCCGCCCCCTACGACGTGATTGGTTGAAATATTTGAGGGGACAAGTTTCAAGCTCAGGCGAGCCAGGCCGTGTATCCCAACAACGCCACTTGCCGAATCTTTCGGCTTGCGTTCATGTTTATGTCGTTCATAACGCACATAATCTAACAAATACATTCAAGATACACCTATAAGCTTTGATAAATCTTCATTTTATCAACAAATAAAAAGTAATTTTGACACTTTATCAATGTCCAGAGCAAGAGACGTCGTCGACCACTTTGTAAACAAACGCATTTCAACTCGGAATAATTCCATCACTATTGTAAATTGTCGTACAATCCAAGTAATTAAAAGCTCTCATAACACATTTTACCACCAGATGTTTAATTTCATAAATCATCAACAAGTTGGCTTTTTTATATTTTGTCGAGACTCATTTTTTACTGAAATATATCGATTAATCATTGTCATGGTCGCATAGGCTCAGTTGTTGACTATTACACATCTAGATCAGTCAACATACATTTTTTAAAAATACCATTATTGAGAATTTTAATCCTTGAAACAACATTTAGTTGCCATATTTGTATTTTTTGGACACACAACATTTACATTGCTAATTATTGATATATCTTTTTATACTGACACAGAGATCATATATATTCATAAACAAATCAATATTCTCAAAATATTATTGCAGTATATGTAATTTATACAATCCTTTAAATGGTAATCATTTTCATGTTTCCTTCAAAGGTTACCTTTTTTTTAAAATAATATTCAACTACCAAATGAGTCTCCCTTAAAAAATCAATTGACTGTACATAAATCATCAAAGATTTTTTCTTATTCACAAATACCATTAGAAAATATCATTTGGGGACACTCCATACAATCAGTTTTCATTTATATTTTGCTTTTTAAAAATTATATTTCAAATGTAGCCAAATATAAATCTTTAATGAATCCCAAATATCTACAGTAAAAGAGAGAATGTTAAGTTGTAGGAGGTGATTACACAGGGATGATTTTTAAAATTAAAAACAAAATACATATTTGACAGGCTTCATTCAGGATCTGGAAAATATCAATTTAAATAAAGTTAGATCAACATGCAGATCTTATATTTTGTCATACAACAGTATGCTCTTATCATGCTTATATAAAACCTCTTGATCTAAATTTATTTGTGATTGGGATAATATGGATATGACCAAATTTCCATTAAAAAAGCCTACAGCCATACATAGATTTCACTGTACATTAAATTGTGTTAAAGAATTCAAAACTGAAAGATCCAAATAAATTAAGTGACAAGTGCTATGAACTTTTTTTAATATATAATTGTTATAATAGTAACAATGTTTTGTGAAAATTATTTAACACAAAATATCAGGGATCCTGGAAGTAATCAATCTTGAAAATAACAAATAAATCTTAACATAAATATTGCATTTCAGGTTTCAAAAGTAAAACTGTGTTAAACAGTAGAATGGGATTAGACACAATTATCAGTGATCACTGAACATATGAGTAAACAGCAATACAAATAGCTTTATTGATCAAGATTTCACCTATGAAATTTTATTTTTTTATTTATTATTTTGATTTTTGTCTTATTGTATTCCAAATCATGGACATATATGCACCAAGTTTTATTTGATTGATAAAGAATAGTAATCAGATGTATTTTTGTCAACTGATCTATGGTCACAAAAACTCTTAAAATGATAGTTTTGAACAGTTTGGGTTATTGACTCATTTAACAAATTATTGTTACAGCTTTTACAGAAAAGTTGATTGTTGCATAGCTTAAGTTTTTAATTATATGCCTAGACTGGCACCAATTAATGAGGTAATGAAATAATTTGTTTGAATAGTTGAATGGTCAAATATTTGAAAATAAATTTAACTATTGAACTGTGAAATTGAAATATTTAAAATGAACATGATATATTTTTCATGTTTAATCTTACAGCCAAGAATATTTTCAAGTTTTGTTACTTTGTTAGTATCAAATGCCTGAAAAGTAAAGCATGGGACATTTATAGACTACTGCTTGCATGAATGCTATACATAAATTAGTCTATGGGTTGGAGCAAAATACATATTTGGAACATAATGAGTGAAATGGAAATGCAGAAAACCTTATATTTATCAAAAATTCAATGTCTGCAAGTGTCTTTGATATTTAATTATTTCTAAGTGAGATATTTCGCCGTATTTTACACAACAAGATGTCCAACATAGTTTGTTTACAATATGGCAAAATTTCGAAAATTGCCGAAATGTCAACGTGTAGAATTGCTATTAATGATCTCGATCAACTTAAATGAACTGTTGATTCAGAAACATACAGTACTGAAGATAAATTATCAAAGGGTTCTTAGAGCTGTCACCTTGTTGAAAGTTTATGGGAGTGACTTGAAAAGTGCGTAATTCGAACAAATTCTCACCTTCGAACACTTGTCCGACCCGTGATTGTTTTTTTACCATGTAGTAAGCCATTTCCACAATTCTAGCGATGGATAACGGTAACCTTGCTACCCTACCCAATGGGGAATACTTATGTCATGACATCGATGCATAAATATTGTAAAGAACGCCATAAATAAATATCATTTGCAACAACAGAAACGAGTCGCCATTATCGCTTTGTTTGTCCCCGGAAGTAAAGTTGACAAATTCGCGTAGCGAAATCGCCGCTCTGATTGGCTGAAATAACGCATGCGCGAGATTTGATTGACAGACTGGATCGGTCTATTATCTTTTGTACTTGTCAACCTTTAAAGGGGCAGTAGCACATTTTTTTAGAATTTTATATTTTGAATTTCTCACTGATAATTGTAAGTGAATGCTAAATGTATTATTTTGACAGTGTCAAAAATTTCATTACACAAGCCAATCATCCATTGTCAGAGGACAAAGAATGAAGATTCACATAAAATCCATTGACGGCCATTTTTTTGTGAACACCTTTAATTCATTTTTTGTAAGATAACGAATCGCATGGCTAAACTTAACGTTATATATTGGAATTATTTCTGCTCCATTTATTTTAAATACATTGTCTTTCAATTGAAATAATTAATTTTCATTTTCCTTACATCACCCTATATTCCCCCTAAAAACGTGCTACTGCCCCTTTAAAAGCATATTATCATTATTCAAAATATTTGATGAAAGCTTTCAAAGCAGGTCACCATTATATAATTACCAATCTTTAAAATAATCCATGCATACTGTAGCCTTAAAGCGCTTTGTGACATATTAATCATCCACATGTAAGGTTTTGTAACTTGAATGCGATCTTTGTTATATAATTAGCAGTGAAATACTAGGATTTATCAGTGAAATAAAATACAGTAACGATATCTTATGTTTTCATAGTGGGACCATTGGCAAAATATTATATATGTTTTATGTTTTACATATCTCATATCGTCATTGGTCAGGTGCCTGAACTTCTTTCTGCTTTGTAAACAAATCAATGTTACTTTGCTATTGTAAGGTTATTTCAATTACATATTTCATTTATAATTATATGATCAATAGAATACTTAGTGGAAACTGTCAAATAAGAGTTTTTTTTAATCGAGCATCATTGGTGAAGTTGATATTTCATAGCTCAAAACGACATATACTGAACATCTTTGAAAACGCACCATCTGTAAATTTTGAATTATGGTAATATTATTATTTTTAGAGTATAAATGAAGGTTGGAAATGTTGCTAATAACAAAAGACCATAAAAAACGACATATAGTCGAGAACGGATTGCCTGAAAACATCATCGAACAAATTACATGAAAACAACAAAATGCATGCACAACACACAGGAACAGCACAAATTGCATGCGGACAACATGCTGAATCGGGGTATAAATAACCGTCAGCATTAAATCATCCTCATTTCAGCTGTACCTGTCACAGTAAAGTTTATTTTGCAATGCCAAGATTGTCAGCAGAGGAACGAGAACGCGCCTTGGGCATGTTGCATGTTGGAACATCAATGTGACAATGCTTTGCAACAAGAGTGGAATGGAATTCCTCAGAACATTATTCAGAGGCTTATCCGCTCAATGAGGAGACGGTGCACAGCCTGTGTTGCTGTTAACGGTGGTCATACACGTTACAGACTTTCCATTTGGACACCACCTTTCTTTCATGGTCAACTGAATTAAAACTTCACCGTTTTGTTTGATTTGTTCTTGTTTCTTTTCTTTACCAAACATTGGTCTACAAACGTATGGCCAAAATACACGGATTGCTAGCTTATGCTCTATTAAAGGTGGTGCGTTTTCAAAGATGTTCAGTATATAATAAAATCCGCATGTCAGATTTCGTGACTATACCTGACAGATCTGTACCAGATCTTTATCTATATAACAATAGGAAAGGTAGAAGGAACAATGGTTGTCCGCTACATGTGACTGACAATGGCCACTGTTCACCAATAATGACATAAAGGTGATCTCCCCAGAGACAGAGGTGTTACTTTCCGTTAAGAATTGATCCCTGTGTCCACTAGTTGTAGCATTGTATACAGATGTGAGGGATGTTGTGCTGTCTGTAAAGCTTGAGATCAATACAGACTACTGTATTCTCGACATTGTGACAGGTTTTGTAGATTTTGAGGAGATATTGTGAGTCTGATGTCAGTCCCATCTTGAAACTGATACTAAAATTGGTTTTTTGTTGTTGGTGAAAATATATCAAAAGAATAATTGACATAATATGAGTAACTAGATATCAGTCTTTAACAATATATTGATTATATTGATCATTGCGACGCAAAATTAATAGATTAATACAGAATCTACTTCTGAGCAAAGGATATACCCGCCGCTGCCATATTAGACATGATCTATAAATAGGCAAACCATTTCATAATGTCGTTACAATAAAAAAATAATACATTTCCTCATATTTACTCTGAACACATTAAAATTGACTTAATAATTACAATATTATTAAGATAAACTAATACCATATAGTTATTGCAATTATATTATTAATAGATTTAGTTGTCAATAGTGATTGATTTTAAAAACAATAAGTAGTTAATCAAGAAATAGAAGAAATATTTGAAAAGCAAGATTTGAGATAAACGGCAAAGTGGCATATGAAAATATTGGATTTACAAAATTACTATCACAGGACTCTTTTGAAGATGGAAAGGTATTTTTTCTTCCTTCTTCTGAAATAATGCACATTAAAAGATAATATTGAATATGAGCTATAAAAGAATTCCGCAACTCAAGAAACCAAATTGTATGATTTGTCTTGACCTGTTGATCCAGCCTTTATTACTTTGTTTCCTGAGGTTAAATGCTACATTAGTGTAATGTCAACATTTGGGAAAATCAATCTCCTTGTAATACCTTTAGCTTCCATTAGCTCCCCCAGATGACCTGTTCCAATTTGCTGTATTATACGTGATATCTGAAGAGGGGAGGATCACTGCTGGGGGAAGATACCAATCTAGAACAGCAGAGACATCAAATCTTGATATTCTCAAACATGTCGATCACAGATATCGAGGAATTGAATATGTAAGATGTAATCTAATATGAGCATGAAATTAGATATAATATGTGCTATAACAATGTTTAAGGTGATGAAATTGTAGTTCCCTTTAATCTATACAATATTTACCCTAGAAAATGTTAATGATAAATAGAGATTCTGTATGGAAGGACAACTGTTCTTAGATGCTCATTTTATGCTCAACTATGTATAGTTTATGTCACTTTCTTCACTGTATACTCATTCATCAGAAACAGAGAGATCACCCACACCAAGACGTTTGTGTGTCCCAAGGGATCTTAGTTTTCACATGCTGTCCGATATCTTATATAAACAGACAAACAGACAACGTTGTTTAACGAACACATACAGTTGCCCACATTGATATATGCAAATGAATAGTGCAATGACGGTGACTACTACTCTACCAATCCCTCTTTATTAGTTTGACACTTCAATCCTCCCATCCCTCCCCACTTAAAATGACAGTAGCGCGTTTTTAGTTGGAATATAAGGTGATGTCAGGAAAATGAAAACACTGACACTATCAAAATGATACATTTATCGTTAAAATACAATTATCAGTGAAAATTGAAAACATAAAATTTTCCAAAAACGTAATACTGCCCCTTTAAAACAGTTTATACACCATGCAGTAATTTCCATTTGTAGATCCTATCATTGCAACATACATGTGCATAATTATGGACTGTACCACACCCTGAAAGACTAGCAACACGGTCACGACCTTTACTCAAACAGTAAACAAAAAAAAGACTTGATTGAAAATGACACATCAAAGTAATCGAGTGTATTTGATGAGAAAACCAATCGTCTAATTTCATCACCTCCTCTTATTTTGATTTGATTCACAATTAATGTATTTTGACAATTTCGTAATCGAAGATGTTGGTGCATTAATTTTATAATTATCATAATCACTTCTCTTTTGATAGAATCTTTAGGTAGAATAGTTACTCAAATATGCTATAATCTATTTAGTTTAATAAGATGTTTTTATCAATAGCAACAAGTTCATGTCCCTTTCAATGATACATGTAATGAGTTTTGTTTAGAAAATTAAGAAAATTAATTTGTTTATATAAAATTATAGATTGATGAAAGATTAGGTTATGATTAGTCATAATTAACATGTTGTGCATAGCATCACTTTACGTACATGGCCGAATGATATATGTGCATTTGGTTATATGATGATGATTGACTAACTGTAAAGCTCTGATGTAATAACTGATGTACTAACGTGAAACTCTGCAACAACAGTGGCTTCTGGCTTCTTACTAACTTGAAATGTTAAATGACTCTGCAACAACAGTGTTATTCACGTATTGTTCGATTTTAACCATAACCAAAAATCATGCTTCACAAAAAGCTAATCAGCACATGTTCTAGAAATCACAAATGTTTCTTATTGATTTTAGATGTCAATAATTTCGATAAATTATATGAGTGTGTTTCATTTAGAATGTTGATATTTGATGTAAGACTTCCCTATATTTCAGAACATTGCTATAATTGATCCGAATCTGTTTTAATTTAACGATATTTATTGAAACAAAATCTCTTTTTAAGATAGAAGAAGCTCTTTTTCCTCCATTCTCAACATCAAGTGTCTGCAGTCTCGTTAATCAAATCCCGTTGAATGAGTACACAATAGAAATAATATTCTATTCACCATAGTTTATTTATGAATTTGATTTACATCTATTTCATTTTTATAAAGCTTCACTTGAACCGTGTCATTACCATTACAAATTTATTTTCTTAAGGATAAAAAATTACTCTAATGAAACTATTAGGATTTCGAATTTTGATGCTCAAAGCATTATTTCAAGTCTTTATTAAGTCAGGGGTTAATTATTTTCAATATACTTATAGATCTGTACAGTCTCTTTTCTGTGTTTTAATGCATTTTATTCATTGATATTTGTGAAATTAAACAGACAATCAAACATGACATATATATTCGTAAATATGAACAACATCTATATTCACCACATATTGATTTAGATCACCTTTTTGTGATGAAAGATGTTGAAAAAGTTGTTTTAATAATGTGTATATGCACTTCTCTTTTCGTGTGCTTTTGATCTTTCCAGATGAGAATATTCCTTATGATTATGTAAAACTGGTTTAGTTGAATAAGATGTTTTTTTCAAGATTTCAAGATTTTTATTACAGTAATAAAACATGTTTCACAACAATGTTTCATAAAAGTAGATGTGTTTTTATCAAAGCAAAAACTAATCAACAGGAGTAACTCTATTTCTCAACCAAATGTTACTTGACAGAAATGTCAATCTTTATATCAAAATATATTAGTTATGTAATGTGCATAGAATTTCTGAAACATTCATTTGGGATTATCAAAATATGTTTTGTCTGCAAAGATTGAATTTAATTTGTATCCGTTATATTTTTCCATTAAACTCCTCAATCACAACATTTAATTTACAGGACCCGACATACATATTTTACACAGTTGACTTCAGAAGGAAGAATATCGAACATTTGGCAGGCAGATAAACTACTGAAACGATCTGTTTATTCCATGCTTGTTAACCACAAAGGCACTCACACTCAACAAATAAATAAGTTGACATCCATATTTGCAACTTGTCTGTTATAGGCCTTGTAGGTGAAACATATAGAGGTGATCGCTTTTCAAAGACTTAGAAACTCTGTGTACAACGTTTCCCTCTTGAAATAAATTTATATGTGGTTGACAAAGATAATGTTGTAACCAGTGAAAATGTAACCAAGACATTTCTTTTAGAAAATAAGAAAAGATCAAATTTCTTTAGATTGATACAGCTGTTCCTTGTATATCATCTTTCTAGCAATGGACACAATCTGTTTCAAGTGTCTCAGTAAGTTATTTTGTTGAAATGTTTTCAAGATGTTAATGATTTGAATGAGTGAATATCTCGAATACACATCGTAAAGTCACCACTTAGAATTCAATTGACAGTATGATGAGGCGCTTGAGGGTTTCTACTGTACATTAGTATTCAGACTGTTTTTTTACACTCCCCTTGGAACTATATCTATATGTGCTTAACAGGTGTAGATGTTTCAAAGGGAATACCATTAAGTGTTACTGTTGAATAATAAGTTTAACTCTATAGTTCACCAGGGAGTTATTTACGTTTTGTGCATAACGATCACGGCTAGACACCAAACAAGAGGAATTGATGGTGTCAACATAGTGAATACCTTATTTATCCAAAACCATGTTTGTTCTTTCTGCTAAATTTATTTGGACAACATACATACAAATCATATGTTCATGCTTGAACAAGGCCCATAAAAATGCAACAAACACATTATTCCAACAAACAAACCTTTACATTCCAGACACTAAAACTTGCAAATTGTCACTTTATTGTGGTTCAAAGATTTTTTACTGTATCGTAACGATTTGGTAATTGGAGAATCCGACATCATGTACTAAACACCCATTAAGACTCTGAGATAAGCCAGCGTCCATCTGATGTCTGTACACAAGGTGTCCAGGGAGCAATACATAGAGAATACTAAACGAATGGTAATGTGATAACATTTTAAAGCAACGAATGTATAGAATTGGTATCAGACGAACGATAGTGAGTCTGATACCACATTCTTTTCACGAGTTGCTTAAACATTTATCATATTATCATGAGTTCAGTATTTTATTTATTACTCAACCCTCAATATCAATATTTATGTAAATAAATCGTAAAAACAAGAATCAGCTGACTTGGAATAAACCAGCGTATGAATTTTCATAAATCCAAATAAAATAGTTCGCTATTTTTTGGATGTCATATAAACATGACATGCCTATAAACATGATACAAATTATATTGGTTAAAAACGTTTCATTATCAAAAGATGCATTGATAACATAAACACTAAGAAGCAACGAAAACTGTCAACACATCATGCTCTTGCAACGTGACGTCATCAGATCGCCATGTGACGTCATCGGGATGTGTCCTATTTCTAGGTCACGTTATTTTGTTTTGCAAAGTGGCGAACAGTGTCAACGGCAGAGGATTGATTACAATGACATGAGTTACTGAATTGTTGATAGGAACCGGGAGATAGAACTTGGGAAAAGGTAGTTACACGATAACATGTTCAGATTGTGTGCTTGTGGAGGAGAAAGCGACGGTTTTGGTGGCAATGAAGCAAGTAGGCTACACAGTTGAAGCGCCCTGTTTATGTGGGTAAGGCAGAGGAGGCAGAGGTGACTTTCGAAAGTAGTTCCGTTTCTATGCACGAGATGGTAGCAACTCATTGTTATCTAATGTGTGATCTCACCACGGTTGAGTAATTAATCCATTTACAAGCCTGCTGGGCCTAGAATGTGGATACCTCACATTGTCAGCTTACTTTCATTTCACTATGATTGCTTTTCATGGAACACTTGAACACTCAAAATAACTTACATCAAATTTATATAATGCATTCTATAGATTAGATTAATCTGAACTTTTCTGAATTCTGAAACAGCAGGAAGGAGCTTTTATTTCTTGAAGAATAGAAAATAAAAAAATGTGTTTATGATTATTTATTTATTAATGTTATTTTCGGAAATTATTCATTCATAGAAAACTGCATTTAGTCCATCATTGTGAAGCCACAAGAAATAACAAAATAAAAGATTCTAAACAATTTCTGTTAGTTTACCTTCCAGTGCCATATACATAACAGGAAATAATGTAATGACATGGTAATAGTGGTCAATATATGGTTCAACAAAATACTTTATGTGAAAGTTATTCTCAAATTTATAGAAAAACACTTGCGAGAAAAGGAGTATTATATAGTGTATTATGTTTCAAATAAGTACATAAATGAAAAAATATGGAAATGAAATTGTTTCTCCACACTGTAGCTCCTTGAAGCATTTGTAAAAAATCTTAAGTTTATAATGCACCCTACATATTGTTGAAAATACAAGACGACATGATGACAAACAAATCGTTATTGTCTACATTTCAAGGGCGATGCCATGTTTGCCATGTTGATTATCAACATAAACATGGTATGATGTTTCTACAGTGTTCTCCCTTGAAGTGCTGTAACAGATCAATCAATCGATTGTACATATTTCATAATTTCATTAGTTAAACATTGTTATTCGTATCCTCCTTATCCCATATATGCTTGATTATTGGTGAATTTCTTGCCTTGCTCTGGAAATTTCCATATTCTTTCTCATCAAAGTCTATAAACTCTAATGAAACATGTTCAATGAACTGAATTTTGATGATTTATGGTTGTCTGTTATACCATGATATTTAAAACAGTAACGAGTTTTGAGGAGAGTATACATAAGAAAATTTCAAAATTTAGCCGGTGTGTTATTTGTGTCAATGATTTTATATGTCTCGAATGAAGTCAGTAGTCTTCAAGTCTGAAAAGATAAAACAAATTAAAGATAAATCCCTGATATGATAGGATACAATGATAATGTGCTCAAATGCTTTTTTCCATTTATTGTAAGATTTAAAATTAACCATGTGAATACACTGGCTGAAATTTGTTATACATTGAGGGCGGGCTGTTTTAATCAGGACCGTGTGATACGATGGGACAGGGATTAGGTGCTTAAATGCCCGTCTATATTAATTGTAACACTTTAAGATTTACCATTCAAGTTCATTGACTCGTATTTGGTTGATTACTTTACACAAAACTCATGAAACATTTTCAATTTTCTCTTTTTTGATGAGTAAACAAATGACATAGCAACACGATTGAAAGTCTTTAATTATTAAACACGATCATCGTGTTTTCTTACCAGATAGATTAAAATTACCAAGTAAAAACTGATGAAATGCTCCGTGTTTCCTTGATGTGGAAAGCTCATTGATATTTTTGAAATAAATCCATTCAAAGAATAGGAGGGCCCCGTTCTTGTGAGGCTAAGAGAGATTCTAATTGATCTGTGAGCATGCTGCATTGATAAATGCAATGAACTATTGATTGAAGCTTATTTACATTAATAAAGCTTTCAAAGTAAGTATTTAGCATTAATTGTAATGTTTGCCTTTTCAAGAGATCAAAGTAATCTGATTTAACTGAAGTCACATCCTCAGCGACAACTTAAACGATTGAGTCAGACTTTCTTCACAGTTATTTTCATTTTAAGAAAGAGAACATCGATTAGAAAACATGAAACCATCATTTTATTTTTGTGCGTTTGGATTCGCTCTTGAAATACCTGACAGCATTGATTGTATCAATATGATACTAATGTGTTCTATTCTTGTTTATTTCAGATAAAAATGATTTTCTTCTTAAGCCAACACAATGATTAAACACATACTTAATCATTGATCTTCGAGCACTAAATCATAACCGGAAACCTTACTAAAATAGCCTTGACAATATTCTTCTAAGAGATTTACCAATCAATCATTTTAAGGAGTGTGCACTAGACTTACAGTTACTTACATCGATTATTGATTTGTAGGTAAATCACTTCGCTCTTATTTATAGCATATTGGTTAATAGATTATTTAAGCAACTATTGAACTACAAATAAACATGACTTTAAAATTACTTAAGTTGATAAACATGTGATTGAAATATTTAGTAATAGATGAACATGTGATTGATTGATTCTACAACTGCATGCTTCAGGGTCCAATCATTACTTTACGTAATGCATGCAGAGCAAGGATATCAATAATCTTAATCTGGTAAGTGACAACAAAATAAATACAGTGTCACTGTTATTAGTTGATACATTTCCATCTTAACATCCGTGCGTACAATCTGCTATCGATTAAGTAGACATATTGTGTTGAAATCTTGTAGGTACCCATTTGACACTAAAACACCAATTATACTGACAATAATGATCTATAATTGGGATAATTGATGTAATTGATATTTTGTATCAAATCACCTTTGTATCAATTGACACCAAAACCTTTTGCCTTCAATATACTGTTCTTTGTACCATTTTGCAACAATATTCTGAGATCGGTAATCCGGATATTTTTTTTATCAAATCACCTTTACTAAAGTGTCACTCGACACCAATATATTTTGCCTTCAACATACCGCTGTCCTTCTGTCTAGGAGCAATGCATTGCTGAATAATAACCGTTTTTGTCTTCTAACGTACTTGGAGGGTTATGGTATGGAAAGTAAACAGTAATTTAATTTTTCAGGGGTGCATGGTCGTGGGTATAAGTTTGCTTGTGTATTTCATAACCAAAGTAAAACTATTATTGGTAAACCACCACAAGACTTATTTGAACATTGCTCCTAAATACAACAGAGGGTTGGGCACAGTATACAATAACATCAGAAACGTATAATTGATGAAAACATCATAAAGTCAAATCAGTTTGTGTAAATGAGGCACTGTTGTGCAGGTGGGCTAAGTGCTATAATCCAATGATGTTATCATTATAAAAATCCCAACCCCGACGATATCTTAATTAGAACATTATTCTTTGTATGATAACGATAGCAATGAGTATTGGCTCGTCTAGTCATCAATTATTAATATATTCATAAAGACACGCGAGGTTAATAAATCCTTGGTTAACTGAAATGAGAGAGAACGGGTTCTATTGGTATCCAGGCTTTAGTATATTGTGCAGTTTTTGATCTTTTAGCCTTTGCGTGCATGTACTGGTATCTGCAGCGATCTGATAGACTGAAACAGTGTTTGATGAACAGTAGCTTCCTCAGTCATTTCAAAGTCTGAATAGAAATCAGACATGCATCCAACACAAATCCCTTTGGAGATAAAAAGAGACAATGCAAGATCAGGATGCTGTAAAGCACTGACATTAGGTCAAATAGTGTTGAGAGTCATTGTGTATGTTTTATTTTATGGAGCCACATGTATGAATTGTAATACAAGACCAGATAATGGAATTACAATTACAGTAGAACTCAGATATAACTTATTCCTAGGGACCAAAGAATTTAGTTCGATATATCCGGTGTTCGCTATACGCATATGATTTTAATTATATTATAAAGGGATAGGACTTGAAAATGTGTTCGCTATATCCGTGTTCGCGCTATATCCGTGTTCTACTGTAGTTTATTTCAGAAACTATGTTGATTATATAGGATGTTTATAAAATATAATAATAAACAATTATTTTCACATCTTACTAGATTAAAACATTTGCTTTAAAAATATAAAAAAAATTCTTTCACATTGGAAGTTGGTAAACAAACACGTAATACAGAGGTGTCAAGATCAAGAATGAACCTTTTCATTACAAATCTACAACACATCATTTGGCAAGGACGGCATTGACAAGCTTGATATTTTAGAGTTGGTTAAGTCGATTGGTATCTTCTGGAGACTGCCACATGGATTGTAAGTTATTCTTGGCATCTGTGCTTTTACTATATGAACTTTTTCTTGTTTGTGTTCTCGCTAGTCCTGAGATCCTGTCATCTTGTCATTACCTTGACAAATATTAGATGAATTTGAATCGTGATGAAAATATACCACAATGACCCAGCAAACAGATTGATTAGTTAACTTTGGATCTTTACCCTCCCCTAAAGGTTTAAATAACAAATACATTCAGTATTACAAAACAAATTCCTTCACAATCAAAATGAACTAAATTATAAACATAAATGATTGGCGCTTCTGTTTCGATGAAAATCCATGATGATAAATTTCTTCTAGATTTTGTTGGAAAACTTTAAATTACATTATTATTTGAACTTACCCTGTTCCAAAGATATCTAAACCTAAAACTGAAGGAAATCTATTCAGGCGACAAACATTGATTTAAATGTTAAGGACTAAGAGCACATTATCAATTTTCTCTCTCAAAACGAACAGAACTTTCATGAAAGCAATGTTTCTTTTGATATCTCACTTGTAACTAACGTGACCTTATAGGAGAAAAACATTAAAAGAGGTTCAATACAAAGACAGCTTTTATATGTCTCCCAAATGTAAAAATTGTTATGCTCCGTACATCATTAGATGTTGTCTTAATAATGTTTCGATTCTCTTTTGTATTTGTCAAACTTCATAAGCATGTTATCATTATTCAAAATATTTGATGAAAGCTTTCAAAGCAGGTCACTTTTATATGATAACAATTTTTGTTAAATAAACCGTGCACATTGTATGTTCAAAGTGCTTTGTGATCATCCACATGTTGGTCTTTATTATATAATCAGCTAGAGTCACAATATCTTATGTTTTATATATATCATATCGTCACTGGTCAGGTGCCTGAACTTCTTACAGCTGTGTATACAAATCAACGTTACTTTGCTATTTTTAAGGTTATTTCAATTACATATTTCATTTATAAGTATATGATCAATAGAATACCTAGTGGAAACTGCCAAATAACAGGTTTATTTCATCGAGTGTCATCAGTGAAGTTGATATTTAGCTCAAAACGACATATAATAAAATCCATATGTCGGATTTCGTGACTATACCTGACAAATCTGTACCAGATCTATATCTGTATACAATATGAAAGGTAAGAAGGAACAAAGTTTATGGAGGAATACTTGGAGCTTATTTAACATGTTACTATGAAGGAATGAGATCATTATTCAACTCATCAACATATACAGAATAAAAGGATAACATGAAAAACATATAATTATATTTAATGTTTGATTAAGTGGTTGTTCCTAGAAATAACCTTGGTTTCCGAATATGATGATAAAAAAATTTCATGAATTTTTTGTCTCCCTCATGTTTGACACTATTTTTTTGCCTCAATGTGATAGCTGGATATATGAAGGATATATACAAAGTTACAATATAAAACACAAGAACGTCAGAACTACAATGGTAAATTGGATTAGGAAATTAAATATTTCAATCCATTTCAGACATTGTGAAATAAATACCAAAATGGTTGAAACTCTTTCTGCTAAATGTGACTGGCAATGACCAATGCCCACAAGTAATGAAATAGATAAAGATCTAAAAGGTGATCTCCCCAGAGACAGAGGTGTTACTTTCCGTTAAGGATTGATCCCTGCGTCCACCAGTTGTAGCGTTGTATACAGATGTGAGGGATGTCTTGCTGTCTGTATAGCTCGAGATGTTCTCGACCTTGTAACATGTTTTGTAGATTGTGAGGACATATTGTGAGTCTGATGTCTGTCCCATCTTCATACTACATGTGTTTTTTTAATGGAAATATATCAAAATAATATTATATGAAACGAGTTTAAAGTCTTTACTGATATATTTATATCCATGAACGATTTTCAAGATAGGTGCAAATATATTAAGAAATTATCATTGGTGACGCAAAATTAACAAATAAACACAACATCTACTTCTGAGCAAAGAATATACCCGCCACTGCCATATTAGACATGATTTTTAATAGGCAAACCATTGTCATTACTATGCAAATCGGATCCTTTTCCTTAGTTTGCCATATGACAAATATTTACTCTGCACACAATGCAATTTGAATTTATGATTACAATATTATCAATATGTTTATGATAAAACTAATGTCATGTAGTTGTTGCAATAATTTTTTGGGCAGTTGAGTTGTCAATATTCATTAATTTTCAAAAATAATAGGTAGCTGATCTAAAAATAGAGGAAATATGTGCCAAGTAAAAGTTCAGGAAAATACAACAATGTCATATGAAAATGTTGGATTTGCAAAATTACTCTCACAGGACTCTTTTGAAGATGGACAAATATTTCTGCTTCCTCACTCTGAAATAATGCACATTAAAAGATATATTCAATGTGAGCTACAAAAGAATTCCGCAACTCAAGAAACCAAATGGTGTGATTTACCTTGACCTGTTGCCCCAGCCTTTATTACTTCTTTTGCTGAGGTTAAATGCTACATTAGTGTAATGTCAACATTTGGGAAAATCAATCTCCTTGTAATATTATTTGCTTCCATTAGCTCCCCCAGATGAGCTGTTCCAATTTGCAATATTATACGTGATGTCTGAAGAGGGGAGGATCACTGCTGGGGGAAGATACCAATCTGGAACTCGAAATATCAAATCTTGATATTCGCAGACATTGGTTTCATGGCGACCACAGACATCGAGCAATTGAATTTGTAACGTTTGTGCATCCATAGTGACCTTTTTTCACATTCTGTTGGATACTATATATAAAGAGACAAACAGACAACGTTGTTTAACGAATACATACAATTGCGCACACTGATATATGCAAATGAATAGTGTAATGACGGTGACTACTCCAACTCTTAATTACCTATCTACTAAACCATCTTAATTTGTTTGACACTTCAATCCTCCCACCCATCCCCACTTAAAAAGGCAGTGGCGCGTTTTTAGTTAGAAAATAAGGTGATGTCAGGAAAATGAAAACACTGAGACTATCAAACTTATACATTTAGCGTTGAAGTACAGTTATCAGTGAAGAATTGAAAATTTGAAATTATAAAAACACGTAATACTGTCCCTTTAAAACACTTTATACAAATCCTGTAATTTCTAGTTGTAGATCCATTTAATTGCAACATTCATGTGCATCATCATGGGCTGTACCACATCTTGAAAGACTAGCAGCATGGTCACGACCTTTATTCAAACAGTGAACAAAAAAAAAAGGATTTGATTGAAAATGAAACATCAAAGTCATCGAGTGTATTTGTTGAGAAAACCAATCGTCTTATTTCATCTACTCCTCTAATGTTGGTTCGATTCACAATTAATTTATTTTGACAATTTTCTTAATCAAAGATGTTGGTGCCTTAATTTTAGAATTATAATAATGCCTTCTATTTTGATCTCCCCGGGGTAGAATAGTTACTCAAATATGCTATAATCTTTTTAGTTTAATAAGTTGTTTTTATAAAAGCAATCAACAGCAACAAGTTCATGTCTCTTTCAATGATACATGAAATGGATTTTGAAAATCAATTGGTTTATATAAAATTATAGATTGATGAAAGATTAGGTTATGTTTAGTCATAA
Organism: Steromphala cineraria; assembly: GCA_916613615.1. NCBI lineage: Eukaryota > Metazoa > Mollusca > Gastropoda > Trochida > Trochidae > Steromphala > Steromphala cineraria. The sequence goes on from OU744722.1 coordinate 84,346,988, forward strand.
TTAACATCATCTGCATAGCATCACTTTACGTACATGGGCGAATAATATATGTGCATTTGGTTATTTGATGATGATGTACCAACTGTAAAGCTCTGATGTAATAACTGATGTACTAACGTGAAATGTTAAACGACTCTGCAACAACAGTGTTTTCCACGTAGGTTTTAACCGTAACCAACATCATGGTTTACAAATATCTAATCAGCACATGTTTTAGAAATCACAAATGTTTCTTATTGAATTTAGATGCCAATAATTGCTATTAATCATATGAGTGTGTTCCATGTAGAATGAAGATACCTGATGTAAGATTTCCCTATATTTCAGTACATTGCTATAATTGATCCGAATCTGTTTTAATTTAACGACATTTATTGAAAAAAATCTCTTTTTAAGATAGAAGAAGCTCTTTTTCCTCCATTCTCAACATCAAGTGTTTGCAGTCTCGTTAATCAAATCCCGTTGAATGAGTACACAATAGAAATAATATTCTTTTCACCATAGTCTATTAATGAATTTGATTTACATCTATTTCATTTTAATAAAGCTTCACTTGCACCGTGTCATTACCATTACAAATTTATTTTCTTAAGGATAAAAAATTACTCTAATGAAACTATTCGGATTTCGAATTTTGATCAAAGTATCAAGTCAAGTCTTTATTAAGTCAGGGATAAATTATTTTCAATATACTTATAGATCTGTACAGTCTCTTTTCTGTGTTTTAATGCATTTTATTCATTCATATTACCACTTATCTCTGTTTAATTACATTTACTCTCTTCATTAAGTTGTTGTTTCTGTGCATTGTACTATTTATGTTTATTTATGCCCCTACTTCATTACTCTTCCTCTGCTTGAGAACGACACAAGAATCTGTGTCGAAACGTCGCTTACAATGAACAAGGAAGTTGTCATCCATATATTCCTCAGTATTATTGTCATTCCAACTTCTAAAATGCCTCTCAAAGAAGTTGTCTGTTATAGGCCTTGTAGGTGAAACATATAGAGGTTCGCTTTTCAAAGACTTAGAAACTCTGTCTACAACGTTTCCCTCTGGAAATAAATTTATATGTGATTGACAAAGATAATGTTGTAACCAGTGAAAATGTAACCAAGACATTTTTTAGAAAATAAGAAAAGATCAAATTTCTTTAGATTGATACAGCTGTTCCCCGTATATCATCTTTCTAGCAATGAACACAATCTGCATCAAGTGTCTCAGGAAGTTATTTTGTTTAAATGTTTTCAAGATGTTAATGATATGAATGAGTGAATATATCGAATACACATCGTAAAGTCACCACTTGGAATTCAATTGACAGTATGATGAGGCGCTTGAGGGTTTCTACTGTACATTAGTATTCAGACTGTTTTTTTACACTTCCCATGGAACTATATCTATATGTGCTTAACAGGTGTAGATGTTTCAAAGGGAATACCATTAAGTGTTACTGTTGAATAATAAGTTTAACTCTATAGTCCACGAGGGAGTTATTTACGTTTTGTGCATAACGATAAACACGGCTAGACACCAAACAAGAGGAATGATGGTGTCAACAAAGTGAATACCTTAATTATCCAAAACCATGTTCATTCTTTCTGCTAAATTTATTTGGGCAACAGACATACAAATCATATGTTCATGCTTGAAAAAGGCCCATAAAAATGCAACAAACACAGTATTCCAACAAACAAACCTTTACATTCCGGACACTAAAACTTGCAAATTGTCACTTTATTTCGGTTCAAAGATTTTTTACTGTATCGTAACGATTTGGTAATTGGAGAATCCGACATCATGTAGTTAACACCCATTAAGACTCTGAGATACGCCAGCGTCCATCTGATGTCTGTACACAAGGTGTCCAGGGAGCAATACATAGAGAATACTAAACGAATGGTAATGTGATAACATTTTAAAGCAACGAGTGTATAGAATTGGTATCAGACGAACGATAGTGAGACTGATACCACATTCTATTCACGGGTTGCTTAAAAAACTTTTCACATTACCATATGTTTAGTATTTTATTTATTACTCAACCCTCAATATCCATATTTATGTAAATAAATCGTAAAAACAAGAATCAGCTGACTTGGAATAAACCAGCGTATGAATTTTCATAAATCCAAATAAAATAGTTCGCTATTTTTTGGATGTCATATAAACATGACATGCCTATAAACATGATACAAATTATATTGGTGAAAAACATTTCATTATCAAAAGATGCATTGATAACATAAACACTGAGAAGCAACGAAAACTGTCAACACATCATGCTCTTGCAACGTGACATCATCAGATCGCCATGTGACGTCATCGGGATGTGTCCTATTTCTAGGTCACGTTATTTTGTTTTGCATAGTGGCAAACAGTGTCAACGACAGAGGATCGATTACAATGACATGAGTTACTGAATTGTTGATAGGAACCGGCGCGGGAGATAGAACTTGGGAAAAGGTAGTTACACGATAACATGTTCAGATTGTGTGCTTGTGGAGGAGAAAGCAACGGTTTGGGTGGCAATGAAGCAAGTAGGCTACACAGTTGAAGCGCCATGTTTATGTTTGGTAGGCAGAGGAGGCAACACCGCTTGCGATGGCACTGAATGCTGACAAGTACTAGTGAAGTGATCAAACAAATGATTGATTTTTGATGGTTAGCAAAAAGATAATGCATTTAAAATGTAAAATGTAAAAAAAAAACCGCTAAGATAATATTTTTTCACATAAATTAACATTTTGTTGAGGATGTAAAATTTGACAGTCGCCACTTGTAAGTCACGTGATGACAATGTCATGTGACGTGCGAAAGTAGTTCCGTTTCTATGCAAAAGATGGTTACACACATGTGTGTTAGCAACTCATTGTTATCTAATGAGTGATCTCACCACGGTTGGGTAATTAATCCATTTACAAGCCTGCTGGGCCTAGAATGTGGATACCTCACATTGTCAGCTTACTTTCATTTCACTATGATTGCTTTTCATGGAACACTATAACACTCAAAATAACTTACATCAAATTTACATAATGCATTCTATAGATTAGATTAATCTGAACTTTTCTGAATTCTGAGACAGCAGGAAGGAGCTTTTATTTCTTGAAGAATATAAAATATAAAAATGTGTTTATGATTATTTATTTATTAATGTTATTTTTGGAAATTGTTCATTCATATTAAAATGCATTTAGTCCATCATTGTGAAGCCACAAGAAATAACAAAATAAAAGATTCTAAACAATTTCAGTTAGTTTACCCTCCAGTGCCATATACATAACAGGAAATAATGTAATGACATGGTAATCGTGGTCAATATATGGTTCAACAAAATACTTTATGTGAAAGTTATTCTCAAATTTATAGAAAAACACTTGCGAGAAAAGGAGTATTATATAGTGTATTATGTTTCAAATAAGTACATAAATGAAAACATATGGAAATGAAATTGTTTCTCCACACTGTAGCTCCTTGAAGCATTTAAAAAATCTGAAGTTTATCATGTACCCTACATATTGGTGAAAATACAAGACGATTCTTTTGAAATTTATAACCATAATAATATTCATATGACTGCAACGAATTACTTACTGCAAAGCATGCTTATCGTATCTTTATCACTAAAGTTAAGCATTGCGAATAAACTGGTAAATTATAAATCGTCTGCAACATAAACGTTAAATTTCAAGTCAACTGACATGATGACAAAAAAATCGCTATTGTCTACATTTTAAGAGCGATGCCATGTTTGCCATGTTGATTATCAACATAAACATGGTATGATGTTTCTACAGTGCTACAGTGTACAGTTTCTACATTGCTATTCGTATCCTTCTCACCCATATATGCTTTATTATTGGTGAATTTCTTGCCTTGCTCTGGAAATTTCCATATTTTTTCTCATCAAAGACTATAAACTCTAATGAAACATGTTCAATGCACTGAATTTTGATGATTTATGGTTGTCTGTTATACCATGATATTTAAAACAGTAACGAGTTTTGAGGAGAGTATACATTAGAAAATTTCACTAGCCAAGTGTGTGTAGCCGGGTGTGTTATTTGTGTCAATTATTTTATATGTCTCGAATGAAGTCAGTAGTCTTCAAGTCTGAAAAGAGAACACAAATAAAAGATAAATCTCTGATATGATAGGATACAATGATAATGTGCTCAAATGCTTATTTCCATTTATTGTAAGATTTAAAATTAACCATGTGAATACACTGGCTGAAATTTGTAAAAGTTGACATTGAGGGCGGGCTGTTTAATCACGACCGTGTGATATGATGGGACAGGGATTAGGTGCTTAAATGCCCGTCTATATTAATTGTAACACTTTAAGATTTACCATTCAAGTTCATTGACTCGTATTTGGTTGATTAATTTACACAAAACTCATAAACATTTTCAATTTTCTCTTTTTTGATGAGTAAACAAATGACATAGCAACACGATTGAAAGACTTTAATTATTGAACACGATCATCGTGTTTTATTACCAAATAGATTAAAATTACCAGGTAAAAACTGATAAAATGCTCCTTATTTCCTTGATGTGGAAAGCTCATTGATATTTTTGAAATAAATCCATTCAAAGAATAGGAGGGCCCCATTCTTGTGAGGCTGAGAGAGATCCTAATTGATCTGTGAGCATGCTGCATTGATAAATGCATTGAACTATTTATTGAAGCTTATTTACATTAATAAAGCTTTCAGAGTAAGTTTTTAGCATCAAATGTAATGTTTGCCTTTTCAAGAGATCAAAGTAATCTGTTATAACTGAAGTCACATCATCAGCGACAACTTAAACGATTAAGTCAGACTTTCTTTACAGTTATTTTCATTTTAAGAAAGAGAACATCGATTGGAAAACATGAAGCCATCATTTTATTTTTGTGCGTTTGGATTCAACTCCATTCGCTCTTGAAATATCTGACAGCATTGATTGTATCAATATTATACTAATGTCTTCTATTCTTGTTTATTTCAGATAAAAATGATTTTCTTCTCAAGCCAACACAATGATTAAACACATACTTAATCATTGATCTTCGAGCACTAAACCATAACCGGAAACCTTACTAAAATAGCTTTGACGATATTCTTCTAAAAGATTTACCAATCAATCATTTCAAGGAGTGTGCACTAGACCTACCGTTACTTTCATCGATTATTGATTTGTAATAAAAATCAAATAACCTTTATTTGTAGCATATCGGTTAATAGATTATTTAAGTAACTGTTGAACTGCAAATAAACATGACTCAATCATTACTAAAAATTTATAAACATGTGATTAAATATTTGGCAATGGTTGGACATGCAACAGCATGCTTCAGCGTCCAATCATGACTTTACGTTTGAAATGCATAGCAGGGATATCAATCTTAATCTGGTAAGTGACCACAAATTATAAGACAATGTCACTCTCAAAAGTTGATATATTTCAAGCTTAACATACAGTGCTTACAATCTGCTATCGATTAAGTAGATATATTTATGTCGAGATCATGGAACTGACACTGTTTTCATGTATATGGCAACCCATTTGTCACTGAGATACCAATAATTTCGGACAATACTGATCGGTAACTGGAATAGTTGACTTTTTGTTTTATAATCACCTTCATTAAAGTGTCACTAGACATCAGTACCTTTTTCCTTCAACAAGCTGCTCTTTGTACCCTTTTCCTCCAATATTCTGAGTAACACACTTTGTACCTTATGGTGCTCTGATTACCGCATTGATTAAATAATATATTATTTCAAAACTTATCTGCAACTTGGAATGGATTAAACAGATTCCGTTTCTGTTAAAAAATGTAAAAGTGTCAGATCTAAGCAATCAATATCAGATCTATAATCAACAAAAATAGAAAAAAATATAGCGACATAAACTATATATCACTCTATCATTGTGAAAAAGCAAACTTGAAGGCATTAAATAATAAGAGAGGAGTTATATATTAAAGTTGATGTTTCAATTTTGTTCTAGGTACGGGAATGAATATCCATTTTGTCCCTTGTCATCATTTGAAAAAAAGGCTTTAGGCATGGGCTTAAAATTGACGCAAACGGAAACCATTAACAAATTACTTTTTTCAAGGTCTTTACCTTTTCTATTCAGAGTCAGAACAATATATTGTCTCTCAATATCATGTTGACCTATGACAGTGTTCAAGATATTTCCAGTTGTTTTTAAAACATCATTCCAAGCTAAATACAATCTTAAATATATGCTAGTTATCTGCTACGTTTGATGTATATCAAATAAAAAAAACTTACGGAGAGTTTTGACAAAGTAATGTTATTTCTTCAAAAGTAGGGGCTGTAGGTTCTAACAGAAGGGTACATATTTTATATGTAGAGTATATCATATGAGGCATGTAAGTTGTTACCCCTTTAAGCTGGTGTAGCAATTTAATGTTCCTGCTTTCGACGTGTTTTTTAAATAATTTGCTTAATTTGCTTATCGATTTTGACTTAGACTTTCATGATCAAAGAAGTTGGAATAGTTATTTTCAGATTTTTTATATCCTCTTCTCTTTTGAAATGTGTCTATTAATATATCAACATCAAATTCGTTTATCAATATTCTTTTATTAAAGTAATCAATAGAAACATCTTTTTATTTTCTTACAAAATAGTACATATGAGAATATTCTTTTTTTATGAAATATATTGTTCACATTTTGTATAAATAAATTTGAAGATAAAGACATGAGAAAAAATTATTAAAATATACCTGATATCTATTTGGAATCTAATTCATGTTTTAGCTTTTTTCCTTCCGTCACACCGTTTGATTTACATGACTTCTAAAAAATGGACATTAGAAGAAAGCAACTTAAAGGTTTGGAAATGGAACAACATTCCTATACAAAGGTAGAGTTTTTAAAAATTATTTATGAACATGTATTTTTACCTGAATTTATTCAATGAAATAAAGTATGTTTCGAGGTATTTAAAGGGGCAGTAGCACGTTTTTAGGGGGAATATATAAGGTGATGACAGAAACATGATAATTAATGGTTTCAATTTAAAGACAAGGTATTTAAACTAAATGAAGCAGTATTAATCCAACTATATAACGTAAAGTTTAGCCATGCGACTCCTTTTTCTTACACAAAATGAATTAAAGGTGTTCACAAAAAATGGCCGCTAATGGATTTTATGTGAATCCTCATACTTTGTCCTCTGACTATGGGGGATTGGCTTGTGTAATGAGATTGTTGACACTGTCAATACAGTACATTTAGCATTAACTTACAATTATGAATGAAATATTTAAAATATAAAATTATCAAAAAACGTGCTACTGCCCCTTTAAGGCCACTTTATATATGAATAGGAATATACACTGACCAAAATAACTGGTACCTATAACTAATATTCACTAACCTTCTAGGATTCACTTCAATGACATATAAGAACATATTGATAAAGTAAACCCCAATGGCATCTCCTTTCCCTGTTTACCAGTTTTCTAGTAATGATCACAATCTCCTTCAAAATCTGTTTGTAATGTATCTAAAATGCCTTCAGACGGATGTCGATGGTACGAATGTATGAACAATTCTGAATGAGTGTGACAATACATAAAGTATCACAATCATTGAAATAACAGTTTAAATGAACCACTTGAGATTTCCTAATTTTCAGACAGTTTATATTTTAATGTTCTTGTCTACAACAGATCCCCATTGAAATGAATTTATATGAAATTTACAAATGAAGATAACTCAGCATTGTTATCCCCATATAGTAAAGTGCGACAATTAAAATTAAAAGCATAACCAAATATTCCGGATTCATGAGGGAGACAGGAAAGCTTTTGCATAACAACAACCACAAGACATTTTCCGATGAATGGATAGTGCAATCTTGTGAATACCTTATTTATACAAACTCTGTTCTTTCTTGCTTGGAATACCTCATTCTGCTGAAATCATGTGGGAAAATACATTGAATACCATATATTCACAAACAGGTGTATATTGTAAATTTTGACATCACAGTTAATATTTCTTTATAGATACTACAGTTTGCTAATACATATAGTATAGTCACATTATTGGGATTGATGGCTTTTTATTGTAGCATAGCAGTTTTGGATATGGAAAATTCGACACCATTTACTTAACACACATTTAGTCTCTTTATTTAAAAGACAAGTTTCAGGGAATTGCTTGTGGCACATTGTACAATTGATCCAAGCACAAGCAAGGTTAAAAGGATCCTGTAATTTACTGGAGGTTGGTCATAATGTATCGGTTATCTGTTACTGTTACACTGCTGAAAACATTTTTCTTTATTTGACTTTATTGTAGCAATTGAAGACATGGATATAAATAATCTTAATCTGGTAGAAGACAATTAGAAAGCTTTGTCATTTTCACCTTTTGTTTAATGTGAAAAAAACAGCTAATGATGGATGTGGATCAATTGGTTACAATTTCCACTGTTTCCAGTAATTTACAGTATTTATCAGTATACATGCAGATTATGACAGAATGTACATCTACTTTACACTCTTCAGTGCTGTAATATTGGGTTTCAACAAGAAAGTTGCCCAGAGATTGAATTGCGTCACACTCTCAATCAAATTGATTTCAAATTTTACAAACAGCTTCTTTCTAGGAGGGTGCATCGCTGAATTATAACCGTTTTTGTCTTCTAACATACTAGGAGGTGTGTAGTGACGATGTACAAGAGATTTGGTTTATTTTATTTTTTATGTCTAAGTTATGGGAAGTAAAGAGTAACTTAATTGGTCAGGGGTGCACGGTCAGGGGTAATGATCACTACTTTGCTTGCGTATTTCATAACCATAGTAATGCCTATAATCGTGTTCCTTTTTGATATTCCATCTTGCACTGCAAGTTGTTAAAAAAAATTCACAAAGTGAAACTATGATTAGTGGAGCATCAACAAGGCTTAATTGAACATTGCTCCTAAATACAACATAAGGTTGAGCACAGTATACAATAACATAAGAAACGTTTAATGGATGAAAGTACGTTAAGTGCTACAATCCAGTGATGTTATCATGACTTTATAAAAGTCCCAACCTCGACACTATTTTAATGAGATAATAATGTATGATTAGGATAGCCTTGAGTATCGGCTCGTCTAGTCATCAATTGTTAATATATTCATAAAGACACGCGAGGTTAATAAACCCTCGGTTTACTGAAATGAGAGAGAACGGGTTTCATTGGTATTCTGGCTTTAGAATATAGTGCAGTTTTTGATCTTTTAGCCTTTGCGTGCATGTACTGGTATCTGCAGCGATCTGAAAGAGTGAGATCAATGCTTAATGCACAGTATCTTACTTAATAATTTCAAAGTCTGAATAGAAATCAAAGACATGCATCCAAAACAAATCCTTTTGGCGATAAGGAGAGACATTGCAAGATCACTATATTGTAAAGAACTGACATTAGGTCAAATAATGAAAACTGTTGAGAGTCATTGTGTATGAGTCACATGTAAGTATGAATTGTAATATAAGACCAGGTAATGTAATTACACTTAGTTTATGAAATATAGTAATAAAATGGAAGGAAAAGTATGTTCATGCCTTACTAGATTTAACCATTTGCTATATAAAAATAGTTTTCTTTCACGTTTGAAGTTGGTAACACTTAATATTGGGGTGTTGAGAACATGAATGATTATAGTTTTAACCTTTTCATTAAAAATCTACAACACATCATTTGGCAAGGACGGCATTGACAAGCTTTGTAAAGTGAGTGGTTTAAGTCGATGAGCATCTTCAGGAAACTGCCACATGGATGGTAAGTTTTTGCCTTTAGTATAGAAACTTGTTCTTATTCGTGTTCTCGCTAATTCAGAGATCCTGTCGTATGAATATTACCTTGACAAATATTAGAAGAATTTCAATCATGTCCAAATAAACCACCATCACCCAGCAAACAGATTTATTAAAATTAGATCACTTTGGACCTTTACTCTCTCCTAATCTATGATATAGAATCAATATTACGATTCACAATCAAAATGAAAATGTAAAAATTGATGATAGGACACAATGATAAACATTACAACACATTGATACATGAAGTCCTGATATCAAATATAATCGGTGCTTCGACATTTTGTTATCAACTTAAAAATCCACGACGATATTCACTATTTTTTTATGATTTTCTGAACGTCAACATTAGGGTCCCATTGGAAACCCAATGACATTAAAGAATCTGAAGTTAAAACATATATAAATTCCAACTAGATTTTATTCAAAAACTTTAAATGAAATTCTTACTTGAACACCTTACACCTTACACCTGTCTCCAAAGACATTTTCCTCTTGCAACTGAAGGAAATCTATTCATGCGACGAACATGGATTTAAATGTTAAGGACAAAGAGGACATTATCAATTTTCTCTCAAAACTAACAGAACTTTCATGAAAGCGATGTTTCTTTTGATATCTCACCTGTAACTTAAATGACCTTATAGGAGAAAAACTTTCAAAGAGGTTCAATACAAAGACAAGACAGTCTCCTAAATGTCAAATTGTTTATGCTCTGTAAATAGTCATGTTGTTTGACAATTTTTGCGTTTCTCTTTTGTCAAACTTCAAAAGCATGTTATCATTATTCAAAATATTTGATGAAAGCTTTCAAAGCAGGTCAATATTATATAAAAACTAATTTTTAACATGATCCGTACTTTGTTATATAATCAGCTGTGAAATGCCAGGAAATAATGCTAGAGTAACAATATCTTATGTTTTCACTGTGACCGGTGGCAAAATATTAGATATGTCATATGTTTTATATATATCATCGTCACTAGTCAGGTGCCAAAACTTTTTTTTAGCTACGTATTCCAATGAACGTTACTTAACTATTTTAAGATAAATAGAGAATGTCACCGAAGTGTCTTCTGATATCAAATATATCAACATAAGTTGATAAAAGTAACAAATATCCAAGATTTGATATCAGAAAACATGAGGGTGAGATTCTATTTATCATCCAAAATCATTTTTCATCACATGAGCATGAAAGATGTACATCTTTGAACACTGCATAGCCGTAAACTGCGTAACAAGTGATGTCATAGCATTGTGACGTCATCGTGTTAATGACGCCATAGCATTTTGACGTCATCGTGTTTATGACGTCATAGCATTGTGACGTCATTACTGACGATGTAATACGTTTGTGTTGTCATGTATTTTCTGTTCACATGGCATTGTTCAAAAACTACTGTGAAAGGGATATCTCCTAGGACATATTCAACATATTTCTATGGAGGAATAAGATCATTTTTCAACTCATCAAAATATACAGAATGATCGTATGATATAAATATAGAGTCATTGGTTCTGAAGCTCATCAGACTTCATATCAATTTTGCTTTAGGTTGTGGCAAATGTGGTTCTCCCCTTAGTAGGGTCCACAGGGTCACAAAATGTACAATTTAGAATCCTCCTTATCTAACTTAGGAGTCTGTGGACAAGGCTTCAGCTTTCTAGACCTTAAGCTTCTTGAGAAAAAAATAGGTTTTAAGGGTCACCAAAGTTATGAATTGTATTCCTCACTAGTCAAGTAGTATGTACACAAGGTGTCAGTTTCTAGGCCTTACGCTTCTTCAGAAAAAGATGAAAATATTGCCACAAAAGCTATAAATGATAATCCTCACTTGTCAAGGAGTCTGTTCACCAAGTTTAAGCTTTCTAGGCCTTATGCTTCTCGGGAAGAAGATGAAAATAGGTTTTAAGAGTGTGGCCCCTTTGGCCCTTATAAGGGGCCAAAGGGCCACAAAAGCTATGAATTATAATCCTCACTAGTCAAGGAGTCTGTACACAAAGTTTCAGCTTTCTAGGCCTTAAGCTTCTGGAGAAAATAGGTTTAAGGTTGTGGCCCCTGTGACCCTTATTAGGGGCCACGGGTCCACCAAAGCTACACTTGAGTATCCTCACTAGCCAAGGAGTCTTTACACCAAGTTTCAGCTTTCTAGGCCTTATGGTTCTGGAGAGGAAGTCGAGATTCCACAAAGTTTACGGACGGATGGACGGACAGATGCTGGTCCCCATTCCATGCCATAAGCCCATCGGGGCTTACAGGCCAGATCAGCTAAAACATAACAATTATTCTTATATTTGCTATCAATTTGGGGTTAAATGGTTATTCCTAGAAAATACAATGGTTTTAGAATATGATGACAAAAAAAATCATGAATTCTTTGTCCCCCTCATGTTTGACTATTTGTTTTGTATCGATGTGATAGCTGGATCTTCCTTTAAATGAAGGCTTTATTCAAAGTGACAGTATCAAACACAGGAACGTCAGAGAATTGGAGTACGAAATTATATCTTTCAATACATTTTAGACAAGAGGGAGAACACATCATAGGATTATCAATTCAAAAATAATATAACATCATGGAATTTACCAAAATGGTTGGCACATTGTCCGCTACATGTGACTGACAATGGCCACTGTTCACCAATAAGGACATTAAGGTGATCCAGAGACAAAGGTGTTACTTTCCGTTAAGGATTGATCCCTCGTCCACTAGTTGTAGCATTGTATACAGATGTGAGGGATGCTGTGCTGTCAGTAGAGTTCGAGATCAATACTGACTACTGTGTTCTCAACATTGTGACAGGTTTTGTAGATTTTGAGGAAATATCTTGAGTCTGATGTCAGTTCGATTTTGAAAACTGGTCCTTAATGTGTTATGTTGATGAAAATATATCAAAAGATTATTATATGACACGAGTTGATAGTCTTTACCAATATATTCATTTTCCTGCACGATAATAAGGTCTGGTAAATGTTAAGCAGAATTAAAAAAATCCACACAAAATATACTTATATTATATACACAAAGCAATTTAACCGCTGCTGTCATATTATACTTGTACCTGCTCTTTTGATAGGCAAAGCGTTGGCATTGTCGTTACAATGAAATAACAATACATTTCCTTAGTTCGTCGTATGAGAAATATTTACTCTGAAAACAATAAAGTCTGATTAAACTATAAAATTTAAATAATGATTTCAATATTACTCTTCAATAATACTTTTGGTAGTTTGAGTTGTCAATAGTCAGTAATTCTAAAAAACAATCGGTATTTGATATAAAAATAGAAGAAATATTTGAAAAGCAAAATTTCAGGTTAACGACACAGTGCAATATGAAAATGTTGGATTTACAAAATTACTCTCACAGGACTCTTTTGAAGATGGACAAATATTCCTGCTTCCTCACTCTGAAATAATGAAAATTCAAAGATATATTCAATGTGAGCTACAAACGAATTCCGAGAATCAAGCAACCAAATGGTGTGATTTACCTTGATCTGTTGATCCAGCCTTTATTACATTGTTTGCTGAGGTTAAATGCTACATTAGTGTAATGTAAACATTTGGGAAAATCAATCTCCTTGTAATACCATTTGCTTCCATTAGCTCCCCCAGATGTCCTGTTCCAATTTGCTGTATTATACGTGATGTCTGAAGAAGGGAGGATCACTGCTCGGGGAAGATTCCAATCTGAAACAGCTGAGACATCAAATCTTGATTTTCCCAGACATTAGTTCATGGCGACCATTGACATCGAGCAATTGAATTTGTAACGTTCGTGCGTCCATAGTAACCTTTTTTCATATGCTGTTGGATACTATATATAAACAGACAAACAGACAACGTTATTTAACGAATACATACAATTGCGCACTTTGCTATATGCAAATGAATAGTGTAATGACGGTGACTACTCTAACTCTTAATGACCCATCTACTAAACACTCTTTATTTGTTTGACACGTCAATCCTCCCACCCATTCCCACTTAAAGGGGCAGTAGCGCGTTTTTGTTGGAATATAAGGTGATGTCAGGAAAATGAAAACACTGACACTATCAAAATGATACATTTAGCGTTAAAATACAATTATCAGTGAAAAATTTAAAACATCAAATTTTCCAAAAACGTAATACTGCCCCTTTAAAACACTTTACACAAAATGCTGTCACTTTTATTTGTAGATCCATTTAATTGCAACATACATGTGCATAATTATGGACTCTACCACACCCTGAAAGACTAGCAGCACGGTCACGACCATTATTCAAACAGTGAACAAAAACATAAAGATTTGATTGAAACTGACACATCAAAGTAATCGAGTGTATTTGATGAAATAATCAATCGTCTAATTTCATCAACTCCTCTAATTTTGATTTGATTCACAATTAATTTATTTTGACAATTTTCTTAATCAAAGATGTTGGTGCATTAATTTTAGAATTATCATAATCGCTTCTCTTCGCATATGCTGTATGTACTTAGTTGTATTAGATGTTTTTATCAGAGCAATCAACAGCATCAAGTTCATGTCACAGGCAATGACACATGTAATGAGTTTCGTTTAGAAAATTATGAAAATCAATTGTTTTAAAAGTATAGATCAATGAAAGATTAGGTTATGTTTAGTTAAATAAACATTTTCTGCATTTCATCACTTGACTTACATGGCCGAATATATGTGTATTTTGTTAACTCATGGTGATGTACTAACTGATGTTCTAACTGAAAAAAGTAAATGACTCAACCAAAACATGTTTCACAAAAATCTAATCACATGCACTTATGTTTTAGAAATCCCAAATGTTTACTTCCGTATTGATTTTAGCTGCCAATAATTGCTGTTAGTCATATACATGTGTTTCATGTAGAATGGAGATACTTGATGTTTTAGGTTTCTCTACATTTCTATACATTGCTATAATTGATCTGCATCACGATATTTATTGCAAAAAAACTCTTTTTAAGATAGAAGAAGCTCCTTTTCCTCCATTCTCAACATCAAGTGTCTGCAGTCTCGTAAACTTAATCATATGTAATCTGTGCACAAAGAAATAATATTCTATTCACTCTAGTCTATTTATGAATTTGATTTATATCTATTTCATTTTAAGCTTCATGGCAATAACAACAAGTCACTTAAGTGTTTTGTAATGAACACAACTATCCTTCTGGAAATTAATTTATATGTGAATGACATAGATAACGTTGCAGCTTGTAAATATGTAACCAAGACATATCAGAAAATAAGAAATGGTCAAATGATTGATGAATGAGTGAAATGAGAGTTTCTACTATACATCAGTATTCAGACTGTTTTTCTACAATATTTTCATGTAAAAATATTTATATGTGCTAAACAAATGTAGATATTCAAAACTCAATACCATAAAGTGTGACTGTTGAATAATGAAAAACATCAAATACAACTATAGTTTATGGCTTTGTCAGTTCGTTCAATATACTCACTCAATACCCAATAGAGAGAAACATAGCAGCAATAAATCTACCAAGAGTGCTGTTTGGATTATATCAATGCTTTTAACCCATTACTTGACAGGACACCTGCTTTGTAATACAAAAGCGACAAAAGCAAAGCAAATACAAATGGTTCCGTAATGAAGATAATGGTCAACAGGTTGTCATTCACATGAACTGTGGAAGCTAAAAGGGAAAATAGCTTCCAGGGGGAGTTTTAACGTGTTTAAAACAATGTTTCAGACATAAACAATTCATAGTGTGTTTCAGGCGAATTTCAAGCAAGATAAATTTCATGGATAGCAACTTTCTCTGTATGTATGTAATGGCATCTTTTACTCCCTAAATGGAGTATTCTTATGAATTAAATTACTTTCCAATGACTGGATATTTTTTGATCGAATACAATCAGTTGATTTTTCTATTTCTTTTCAAGAAAAAAGTCAAATGAAGAGATTTGTATATACAATCCATATACAAGTGACAATGACAATGGTATTTTGAAGGAAAGGACATATGTTGGACAGCCAGCTTCTCTTTATGTATGTGATGGCATTCAAAACTCACTAAATGAAGATGGTTCGAATAATGATTGGACTTGGATTGATTTCAATGATTGGACAATTATCTTTTATGGAATACAATCAGTTGTTATTTCTAGTGAGGGATATAATTAGACCTTTTTTGGGCAAACCTTTGCGGGAGAGATATACTGTTCAACCTCAATCTGTAATTAACCTATCGCCAGACGAGAGATAACCACGCCCCTTGAAATCAAGGGAGGTAACTCATGTTATGTCCGACAAACAAACGCACGTTGTCATTGACGTGAGCGTTACGGACATTGATATTCCGTGTGTAATAACTGCCTTATTTTGTAATGTTAAACGAAACGATCAATTGATAATGTTTCTGTACTGTTTATTATCCTAATTTCAACAAATTTCAAACACAATTGACGTGCACTAGAAAACGAATGCGGAAGTGCCGATTATGTGGTATGACGGACATAGGAAATCGCACAGGTTTATAAGGAAATAGGTCATTTCTGAACATATAAATATAGAATTACTCATATGTTTTGGTGTACCAGCCCTTTGCCCTTTCGTAAATTAATCTAAAATATATAGGTCCCACGTCCCTGCGATTTCTCCCGTGAAAAATAACAAACAAAACGAACAGTACAGTAGAGATCACAGTAACCCCTTTGCCCTTTCGTGCATAAAATGTAGGCAAATCGTGGGTTCCTGTGAATTTTCGCTTCGAATATATATCAAAAGTACATTTTGTGTTTTGAAAAATATATATATATATATTGTTAGGAAATTGTCAAAATCCATAGTGTATAAATTTATAGCCAATGTATACCAATTACCATTTATTCAGAAATAGTTTATATCGACCAAACAGCTAATAACTTTAGGTACACGAAGGGACCTTTCATGATAAAGATATTCAGTAACAAGATAACTAAAAGTATTGTCTTTCATATTTCATTATTGCCATTGCTATGGACTGGTGTAAATACTTTATACACTTTTCTTTTCTTCTTATCCTATATTAAATTCAAGGAAATACCTCTTACAATTAATGTTCAATTTTCAATCTTCCTTTTATTTTATTTACAATTTATTTTCATTTTTTAAACTCAAATATTTACTTTTATATCGACTTTTTATCAATTATTCACTTAAGATCATGGATATATGCCAAGAATTGAGATCAGATGTCAAAATTATTGGAAATTGGTAAGGGAGTTTATTTTATCTTTGTAAGCTATAAATCATACAGATAAAATCAAAATTGCTCTAAAAGTAGAACTATTCTGCTTTGTCAATAGATATTAGTTAATTCATATTTTGCTAAAAGAATGATCAGGCATAGGGAAAGACAGCTTTTACAATGACCCATTTTCAGGCTTTTAATAATTTTTCTGCTTATCAAATTGGCAATTTCCCATATATCAATAGTAAGCCTCAACATTTTAATGGTCCAGTTTTTTTTATCAATTGTGCAAAATGGCCCATGGCTCTATCTTTCCAAAGCAATTGTAAGAATGCCAATGTAACTATCCCCAATAATATCCAGAAATTTCAAATTTATAATTGATTTTTCTCCTAGAAAATATGAACACTTGTCAATGAGAGGTATTAGCTGTGTTTACAAATTCTAAGAGTTATAGATGTCAATGGTCAGCATCAGTATTGACTTCAATATTGTTTCAAGGCAATTTTATTTATAATAGTTGTGGAACATAAAACACTTTCAACATATTTGAACACTTATTGAATAATAAGCATTATAATGGTTAAACATTTATTATATTTCAAGTGAATAACTTGACAAACAGTTGAGGTCTTGTTAAATTATTAATAAATAGCTATATATATATATAGTGTATGGATATATTATCAAAAATATTAATAAGCATATATCTATGATACTTTCTAATTTGATAATATCATAAGAGTTAACATGATTTGTTATATATATTCAAACTGTTTGTCCATTTTTTACAAACGACATAAAAGTAAAAAAATAATATCAAACTATTGAAAGTTATATTATTATGATGATTACAACAAAATTATTTTCAATGTTCTTTATTGTTGAATCAGATTAATTTTCTATTTGATTAATTTTATATAAATTCTTGATAAAAAGTTATAAAAAATGAGCAATTGTTTTAAATGTGAAATGTGTATGACATAATTCATAAGTTTCATTGACATATTTAATCAATTTATATTATTTTTTTAGCGATACTTTCATGTGTATCGGGGTAAATGTTAAAACATATGCCATATGATTATTCAAAATGTCTGATAAATATATCAACGAAGGTTATCAAACGGTAAATAACCGAATAAAGTCGCTTGAAATCAGTTAGGTAATATGTCTTTTATAGTTGTTTATGCCTTCAATGCATTCAAACCACGAAATAAGAGAGGGGGAAATAAATCTACAAAATGCCCCAAAATGAATTAACAGCAACAATTATAAATACTTACGATATTTTGTTCATATTTTATTCAGATGTATATGTTGTATTATAATAGGATATTAATTCCTGGTCCGTCATCGCTTCGAATTTTCCCGTTTCAACGTCTATTTGCACTATGTGACGCAACCTCTTCCGAAGATGACACATGTTATAATATTTGTCTGCGTATCAAGACGGTACTCAAGGAACTAGCTGCACACTTTTCGAGTTCATAAGGCATATCCTGAATTAGGATGCAGAGGAAATCAAACAAGGAAGTAAAACACGTTTCATTGTTTGACGGACAAAATGGCGTCGGCAACGCGGCCAATGGCGCAGTGAATATATAACGCTCTATGATTGGTCGGAAAGTAAATTTGATTGACAGGTGGCGATAGGTTAATTCTATCAAGAAAACTTCCAAAATTAAAAAAAAATGACTATAAACTTAAATATGTGATAATGAAACATGGTATTTAATTATATGTAGTGGAAGAGTGATGCCTTATGCTACTTTTCATATTTCCATTTTGATTTCTGGTTATCATGGAAACAATTTGAAACTTAGTTCATGTATATGTGATAAGATCTTTTGGTTCTTTGGATATTCTGAAAATATTTTTCTGGTTTCAATAAATATTCAAGAAATATTAAAAAATGAACCAACCATAACACAAAATGGTCTAAAATATTTGTAAGGTAGAATATATCATAGTTACACACACTAGTTACCAAACATGTTGAAGTTTCAATAACCCATCTCCACATTCCATATTACTGACTGTGACAAAGTCATCATAGTTTTATTCATGTGATTCTGTTACTGTAATCACAACGGTTGGTCAGAGACTTTTATGGGAATTGCAATAATGGGGCCAAGTGGGAGACTGCAGGGAAGTAGTGGTTTTCATAGAAACATTGAATTTTTGCACATTTGGTAAATGGTACTTTCCAGGTAAATTCACAGAAACCATTCAATTTATCAAAATGAAACATGGTATTGAATTATATGTAGTGGAAGACTGGTGCTTTTCCAGACCATATCACAGAAGCGTTCTCTTCATTTTCACAAAACTCAGTATGTGATTAGACCTTATGGATGGTGCCTTTTGCTTCTTTCTATATTCTGAGAATTTGAATTTGTTTTCAGATTTCAATAAATATTCAACAAAGTTTGAAAAATAAACCTACCATATACACAAATTGGTCTTCAAGGTAGAACTCATCATAGTTCTAGCTATTCATTTCTATTCAAACAAACAATACTTACCAAACATGTATAAGTTTCAATAACACATCTCCACATGTGGATATTACTGACTGCGAGAAAGTTATCATAGTGTTATTCATGTGGTTCTGTTATTGTTATCACACCAGTCAGTGGTTTTTATAAGAATTGCAATAATGGGACACGGTGGGAGTCTGTTGGGAACTAAATGCAAACTGTTCACTAACACAAATAACAGGGTTTTTGGAAACAGATAATCAAATATTGAACGGGTTCATTGTTGTTTGTATTGTGAACTATGACTTTCAATTTTGGATAATCCACCTTTCAATCTAAAAGGCATCATTTTTCAAATCACAAAGCAATCTCAGGTATGAAACCTAGCACATGATTGATGGTTATTGGCAAATCCTACTTGCTGGATATTCCTCGTTTTGTAAATATGTGATGCGTTAGTAGGTATGAAAAGATAATGTTGATTACTTGAAGAATAACATGCATGCTTGATTGAGTTTGTTATCATCATTGACATCTGTCTTCTTTATGCATTGATATTATTCATGCACACTTGACTGTATAAAGCTTTTTGTCGTCAGTGTCAAAGTTTAAGGTCATGCATACTATAAATTTGAAGATTTTGCTTAATGAACACTTAACAAATATTATAATGATTTGAATCCAAAAGCCTACACTAGAAATTGTTATTACCACATCGTTTCATTTTAAAAAGCTGGTTCGAAGGCAAATGTGATAGGGTTGAAAAAAAAAACCAATGTTAACACAGCATGATACTTTTCAGTGTAGTTCAATTGCAATTCTATTGGAATAAATCGTTTTTTAAGGTTGAGATGACATTAAGCAATAAAGAGCATTCGATCATGGTGTATATTTCAAGCTGACATCACAGAAGGAAATCCAAATCAGTTAAATAAATCTTTGTCATCCCTTCCGAATTGATTGAGTGAATGATCCATTTTGTGCAAAGTTATTTATTCAAATGTTTTATATTGAATTTGTGGGTTTAAAAATACCCTGCTCTTAAAAATGTGATTTATGGGCCCTCTCTGCCTCATATCAAATTCATATAAATTTTGGTAAGTGACAGCGATACTTCTCAATTTGTGGAACCATATTGAAGGTGTAGGCTTTCTTTGGTCAATAGTCTAATATATTGTTTTTCATTCGTTATCATTTATTCTTCCATACTCTGGTGTTTTGCTTGAAACTTAATTCTAAACTAAAACTAAACTAATAGTATTGACTTACATTAATTGTAGTTATGATATGAGTAATGTGTGGTTGCTCGTCTCAGTATGTTATTTGTCAAACATAAAATCAAAAGTTCATCAGAATCTTTATTTCAAACAAATATGTTATCATTTTAAAGTAATTTCATTGTCATTGCTAATCCACAATAAAGTATAGCTTTTGAATGACGTCACGAAACAATGGTCAATGACGCCAAAGTACTCGGCCGATAATAGTTCAAGACAAAACTAAACATTATCGCAAAATAAATAATGGTTAGAGCTTTTCTATTTTTTAATCATAATATCAAAAGACTTTCACTTATTCTGGCATCTTTCCAGAACCCAAACACTCACTTAATGAAATGTCATCTGATATCAATCACTCTCACACCAGACATTTATCAATCAGTTAATCAAATCCACTGTTCCAAATGATGTTCTAACGAATTTTGAAAGTATACAGTTCGTTTAATGCAGACACCTATACTTTCCTGCACAATCTTATTTACCATATAAAATAACAATAAACTTTTCAAAGAAATAATTTTTATTGACAACACGACCAACTTCTTTTCTTTTCAAATTTAAGTAACATAAGGTTTGTAAGCCAGAATGAAAAATAATCTAGCTAAATAAAGTTAAAACTGTAAGCATTTTTTGGTAAAATGTTTAATTTAATTAATTGCCTTTGCTTGGTCATTTGATAGTTTTAACATTTCAATCAACAATAATGCTAGTTTTGTATATATATTTCGTGTTTTTGTGTGGAATGAAGAACAACATATTAAATGAAACGTTACTGTCTTCTTTGGATGTATATATATATGGCTAGATAGATCCTCTTGTAGAAACATTGATGAGACTATCATTTTCAATTCATCGTGTTTATGAACCACCCTTTGACGGAAAGGAACGCTTATTACACACAACTGATATTGTTATTTATTTAAATCAAGCATGCATATACTGACAGGGGCACGGGATTTCAAAATATATAATGTATTATTGTTTTGATTTAATACATGTAAACATGTCTATGTCTATATTTTTATAAAATAACTTCAAATCTTTCAAACCTTTCAAACAGAGCTAAGGCTCATCTACCAACTCCTAGCTTCAAATGTAATGCATTATTAAGGTTAAATGCATTTTAGTGCAATGTCAACATTTAGGAGAAATCAATCCTATTGTAATACCAATCGTTTCTATTCATAATCCCTGATCTGATCTGTAGTAGTATCCAATGTGTCTGGAGGGAAAGGGAATTAACAATAGATGGATACAAGCAGCAATTTTGACAGGTCATTGAGTATGTGTAATAATAATTATATAAAAGTATCCATTAACATTTTAAAAATAAGTTATGATACGTTTCTAGTTATATCTGATTTAATGAGGTTACTCACATCTTCTTAAAACATTTTTGGATGTTTTATATAAAAAGATGTACTGCTTGTCGATGCTATAATCATCGAGAGTGTCTAGACTACGAATCAATGTAGACGTCAGTAATACTCGAATACTGAGTGTTTAAGTGATAGGTTAATCAAATGACCTGTTAAAGAACATATAATTAATTAGTTTTTTTAGAATTTATTATTCTAGCATTTTAAGACGACCATTTGTTGCAAAATCCCTCCGGTTTCCAGGCTAGTTACCACCTACCAATAAAGATTATGGGAAAATGGAGATAGCTTTTTTCGTTAATATTACCTGTACAAAAACACAACCATATTTAGTAATGATTAAAATAACATTCAAACATCAAGATTCGATTCTTTCTGTTAAATGTATAGAGCTTCTTTCAATATTTTGTCAATGACAAAATGCTTTTACACCCATTGAACTTATCACATCGTGCCTTCTTAAATATTGAAATAAATTGTTGAATAATCTCCAACGACAGGGTTCACATCAAGTAATCAAACCAATCAACTGTACATTTCAAACTGACACTAAAAAATCATTATCAATATTTAAATGAATATTTGCAATGCCATTAGCATTGATTGAGAAAACTATCTGCAATGTGCAGAGTCATATATCTCAAACTTTAATATAAATCGAAGTAAATAGGGGTAAGATAATTCTGCTCCTCAATTGATGTAGAATATTGATTATCTTATTGTCAGAAGATTGATGTCTGTTGAATTGACGTTTGGTTGAATTGTTTTCTTACTGTAGGTCAAACGTTAAGCAAACATTGGTGTCTGATATCGGCTTCATATGACTGCTGCGCTTTTGATGAAAGAAATGTTTCAAAATTCTTTTCATAATCCTTTTGAAAGGATGTTAGGATTGTTAATCATTTATAAATATAATTGATTTTCCTTGGAGTTTGACTGACATTTGTAAAATAACCAATTATGGACTCAACTTTTGATAAAAGTTTGATATTTCCTGATGGCTCTTCGATTCTATCAAGGGAAATTCTGATATCTTTCCAGAGACACACTCATTTCACGAAAAGCCTTTTGGTAACAAATCATTTTAGTACCAGACACTCAGTGTGTAAAACCATTTAATTCAATGATACAATCGATGAACTCTAGAAACGATTCTCTAAAGCTAAATAGTTCATTAGAGGCATTATTTATTCTACAAACAACATCTTAACTTTCTTTCACCCATCCTATTCATCATTCACCACTCGTTGGTCGATTTTCACAGAAAAAACACTATTGATCAATTTGAAGCAGTAAAAATATGGGACTGTGTAAAAACGCATTTTTGTTCGTTTCAACTTCAAAAATTGTATTGCCTAATAATAAGATGTAAATAAATCGTTTTTACTTGTTTTATAGTTAAAGTTAAAATGCTATCCATTTAATGGTTCATTTAAGAGTGGAAATTGAAAATATGACATTGTATATTTGTAAGGAGAGTATCCTATTAATCAGTATAAAACCGAACAGAATAGACATATAACATAGCATCATATTCTGTATTCAAATATTGCCAGATAAGAAATCGTACAATTTTATGTCTCAGAAACCAAACTTAAAACTATAAAGAGTCTTCCTCTTATTATGTAATCCCAAATTCATTCGGCATACCAAAAATAAAACAAGTGTGCATCAACTTTCCCGAAGACTTTTCAAATCTGTGGTATTTGTAGTATCTTTCCGGAGACTCACACATTTATTTAATGAAATGTCATTCGATATCAATCTCCCTGATACCAGACATTCAGTCATGTGTTCATCGAATTCATTGTTGCAGTTGATGGACTAGTTTGTTCTTTTTGTAGAGAGTACAGATCGTTAGACCCATTATTGATTATCATTTTGTCTTATATGCACACATCTGCATTTTCGAGAAATAAATCCCTGGCGTAAAGTTCATTCTATAATTAAATATTTTTTTAAAATCAATCTGACGTATCAGCTGTAGGGGACTTTCTTTCAGTCTGAATAATGACTCATAACTAATGCGTGCGTGCCAAATGGTAAAGTAAAAATTATGTTCTAATAGGAAATATAATGTTATTAAATACATTAGATTATTTTTTTGTTTTATACAACATATACAAAAATAAATATACTCTTTGGGTTTAATTGATTTGATTTCGAAACTCTGTGCTACCTATTGAGTATCCCTCAAAATTCAGTTTCATTCATATCAAACTCTTCATCACTTATATGTTACCTTTAATATACAAACTAGAAAGCAATGCAAGGTTGAAATATGTTTTTAACTTATTCAACACTAAAATATAATCACCTTAAAATTGTACAGTTAGAAATATCGACGCCATATATATACATATATATACATATATATATACTGTATGCCTAAAAAATATCATTGAATTCAAATATTGATGGATTATTTCTAACCTAAATTACTAACAAATATTACTTTGATGTCAACGATGTAGCTATTTTTGCCAGTGAATTTCTTTCTTGTCTATAGAATACCTTCTGTTTATTCATAAAGACACGCAAGGTTAATAAAGTATCGGTTAGCTTAATGAGGGGGAGAAGGTTCATTGGTATACTGGCCTTAAAGATATAAACTGTCTTGGATCTTCCAGCCATTGCGTGCTTGTACTGTTATGTTTAGCGAGATGTGAGACCTTGAACAATGATGAATATAGAGTAGCACACTCACTAAAGCCTCCTCTGAATAGAAATGAGACATAACAAATCCTAAAGAAGATAGGAAGAGCAGGGTTTGAGGTCAAGGATTTGTCAACATTGACAGTTTGGGAATCTTTGAGATTATATATGCATCTATTCATTACATGCATTTTATGACCAGACTTGCGAATATAATATGTTGGATTATGTTTGTTTCCAAGAGTTTAAGCACGCAGTGTATCAGGATCAATATCAAAACGAATCGTATAAGAATAAGATATGTTGTTTCTTTTTCATATCATATATCATTTAATCCTATCATGATTTAAAGTATAACTTATTCTGTTAGTTGCATGCGATAATGAAGATACACACAATAATACAAATTTGACCAAATTAAATGATGATTTGGTTGAATACCATTGAAGGCCAACCTTGATTATCAGAACCTCAATAAAGTCTTCAAAGCTGTATGAAACAGCAGTTGATCTAGTCTAATGCATCATCTTTACTTAATGATAAAGGTTAAAGGTCACGTTCATATAACTAAACATTGAGGAGAAATTCATCCCCATTTAGTACTAACTGTACACAGTTGAAATCCCCGTTGACACTGCTATAATCCAATAATAAGTAAAATGCTTGTCACTGCTGAAACATTAACATCGAAAGTGCCGAGATCAGCGAACCCACAAATCAATCTCGGGGAACTTCTGTCACAAACAGTTTCGGTAAACCTCCAATTCATTACATCCAGATACTAGTGCCCCTGACAGAAAGAAAAGGGGTAACATCAAGTGATGATAAATCAAATTCTTTATAATTAATTTTCCACTTTAACCTTGAACCTTTTTTTGGAAGGATTTGCAAACCTATTTTACTTTCTTGGTTTGTAAAAGTATTAGTCACCGCTGAAATCTCGAGGGACTTTCTGTCACAAACAGTTTCGTTGAACCTCAAATTCATTACATTCAGATACTTGTGCTCCCGAAAAGGGGTAACGTCAAGTGATACTTTAGATAATGATCTAACTGATAATAAATCAAATTATTTATAATTCATTGTTTTTTACCTTGATCTTTTGAGAAGGATTTGCAGACGTATCATAATGTCAAAATATGTAATGTAATATAAGTCAATACAATCATTCATTAGCGAGACAAACATATTATTGTATTATATCAATTGTATTCTTATGTGTTATTTAACTTCCTATCTGTTTAAATGTTCTTCTTTTGTTATCTTGGTTTGTAAAATTTTAAATCGTCCCTGTACTTACCAAAGAGAAGGTATCTAAGTTTGAAACATCATACTTTTCCTTCGTGAATAAAATATGTCCAAAGGAAAACAAAATTATTCACTAAGACATTCTCTGATTAATTTGTCTCATTGTGTCCAGGAAAATCAGATTAATATAAACATCATGACTAAACCAATACTTAACTGGAGGTGAAGGATGAAGAAACCGAAGCTTCGCTAATAACGTTTAGGGAGAAATAGGTGAATCAGCAAATATATATTCAGAGTATAAAATAAGAAAGAGTTATGATATGATGCACTTCTTGACTTTATAAATTAAAAAACAAACATTGTATTATGTGGATTTGACACATGCACATATGTTATAGGCACGTGAGCTATAGGGCATTTGGCTGTCTATGTCAAGAAAATGAGAATGGTCAACCAGTAAAGACATTGTTCAGCAACAGCAAATGGAGACAATATTTCTCCAGGGATAGAGGTGCTGCTGAGCGTAAACCATAATGAGGTTAGGGAAAGACTGCTGCGTTCCTTCATGACACTAGTAGGGAACGGTAGATAGGTGCGAAATGTCACTGCTGGTAAATACAGAATATTATATGAGTGTCCATCACATACTATGTTTACGACACGAGTGCCTAAATATTAGTATTACCCGAGCGAGAGCGAGGGATATACTGATATTTAGGCACGAGTGTCGTAAACATAGTATGTCATGGGCACGAATTTAATATTCTGTTTATTACCGAAATCCCAAATTTAACGAAAATATTTAAAAACTATATCTCAGCATGGGCCGACTAGCCGCCGTCGACCAGTATAGATTGTGACGTCATAGGTGAACCGTGACGTCAAAGCATTGTTTATAACATGACGTCACAATGAAAAAGTGATATTTTGCCCTAGGGCAACATATGAAAAATATGAACCTCGATAAGACTGCCCTCGTAGGTAATAAAATGTCTTGAGTGAAGCTATTAATACAAAGATCAGATAGATCCGATAATTACTTGCTTTGTTTACTTGTACCTGTATTTGTACTTGACAAGTTTTTGTAGTCTGGTAAGATTGATATTTAGAATTTTATAATCTTTTGCGCAAGTTGTTCAAAGATAACTGAGTATATATGAAAAATAATAGTTTTCAGTAAAATCGATCAATTGCCTCAATTGTATTCAATGGGCCGATGGTCAACACTTCAGAATTAAAGATCGAACAGACAGCAGCCAACGCCACAAATCCCGTTTACAGTTGAACCGAATAATTACAAACAACAAAAGTCACATCGAGTCGAAATAAACAACATGTGCAGAAGATCAAATATCTAAGCTTATTATATGCCTTCAGGAATGTAGTATCTAGTATCTCTCGACGAGTGTTCCATAACCATGCATAGACAAGCGAGATTGAAGGAACCATGAATCAATTCTCTTGGGACCATCCTTCACATGCAGTTGAGGTAAAGTCTGTAGTTGATTTACAGATATGTGTGCTTCTGACAGAAAGTGAAGAGGTTACTTACGCTACACGAGTTCATTCATTTGACAAAAATGATCATTCGTATAAATCTTATTTCTAAATGTTATGATATTATACTTAGACTTGGAAAGATGTATACTCATGAGCTTCCATATTCTGTACAATATAGTCCAAACCAAACTATAACCATAATAAGACGGTTTGAAAAAATGAATATGCAGTATCTTCAAATCAATGAATGGATGAATGAATGAAACTTTCGATTTTAAAACATTTATGGGATTAAGAATACTTAGAAAGAGTTATCTTATTACTTTATCATCGGTTCTGCTTTTTGATGCCATGCTCGTAAATTGCATATTCAGAGAACTTTAATGTACCAGACTCCAAGTTCACAACTTTTACAGTTTGGTGTTGGAAACACGGTAACTTGTAAACATATGATTCTCATTCAATGTTAATTAAGATTTAAGACATATTTAACAAGAAAACAAACAGTTCATGAGTCACGAATTTTCATATTCTTGATTATTGCTGTGATTCATAATTCCATTTTATGCTACAGAAACATTTTTGTATACGACATTGTCATCCTTTGATGAGACAACTTCTGTCCACTGTTTTTTTTACAGAATACGTTGTTGTATGGTTTAGTTCTTGGATCATTGTTATGGATATTCAAGATAAATTATCTTCAATAGCTCCAATGGAGTCTTTGTTTTCTTTCACGTTAGATAAACCTTCAATTGTTACCAGATTAAGTAAGCCAAGTAATTTAACTTTCTTTGAAAACCTTTGGCCAGAACCGATGATAATAATAATAGTCCATATAGCGCAAATATCCATGCACATTGCATGCTCAAAGCGCTGAGTGACATATTACCCCTGGTCAACGAGTACAGAACACTCCCTAAGGAGAATACAACCGTTCGCCTGTCAGGCGTTCGAGGTTCAAATTCAGACTACCATCGTATCATACCAGGTACCCAATTACTGCTGGGTGGACAGAGGCACGCTTCGAACTAAGTCACTTACCCAGGGGGACACCACAAGTTTCTCATCTCATGTCTCAGTGTGGGGCAGGGAATCAACCCTTCAAACTTTCAGATTATCCAGCAACGGGTTACCCACCCATCCAGCGAGCTGCGCCCGTTGTTGCTGAACTATTCTGATAGCGGTCGACTGAGCATTACACAGGACCACGTGCCACCATCTAACTGGACTCTTTCACTTTCAATGTAAATCATAAAATGAACTACTTTCAATGTTGTATTTTTACATGATTAATAAGTTTGCTTCAGTGTGTATGTATTAAGAAGTTGAACATCTCAATGTGTTGTTTTGCAAATATTCACTCCTTGTTTTAACCAATTGTGTTGAACTCTACCTGAATTGCTAAACAAGTTTTAGTTTTACCTACTTTTGGTTGCCAGGTTACTAACAAAGTGCTTACCAAAAGTTAATGTTCTTCATAATGATGACTTAACATAAACGTCCAAAACAAAGGAATTAGATCTTTTAATGTAATTCAAATTTATTCTTATGAACGTTTGGTCAGTTTGACATGTTTTAAGAAGAATCAACAATATCTGCCAGTATCTCTCTACAAACCCAACATCGGACCCACTTTTCTAAAGAATTATGTTATGACATCATACAATCAAAGTTAAAAGCAAACAGATCCTAAGCTTTAATTGAATTTGCATGTAAAAAAATAACATTGACTCTTCAAATTACAAATGCAATTGTTTCGGTCATCATTACTCCAGAAGACCTTTTAATCCCGTCAAGGGAAATTCTGATGTCTTTACAGTCTGCTAAACACTCATTTGATGAAATGTCATTTGAAAGCAATCAATATTGTAGTAGACATTCAGTCATGTGTTCACGTGCACGCACTGTTGCAATGCACTGCATGAGCATTCCTACTGGCGTTATCTTGTCGGAAGTCTTACATGTGTTTGGCAGAGGCGGTAAATTGTCTGACCCTAAACCCGGGGGTTCTGTGTTTGAACTGAATTAAACTGCTTTTTTATAATCAATGAATTAGATTTATGGACTCTTGATACATGACTTTCTTGCTCACATTAAAATTCAACACATTTGTACTTATATTAGCAACGATAAGAATCCTTATT
Organism: Steromphala cineraria; assembly: GCA_916613615.1. Classification (NCBI taxonomy): domain Eukaryota; kingdom Metazoa; phylum Mollusca; class Gastropoda; order Trochida; family Trochidae; genus Steromphala; species Steromphala cineraria. The sequence goes on from OU744722.1 coordinate 84,376,740, forward strand.
AATAGTTGTCTCCAAATTGATTATCCTGATACCTTTGATCCCTAAAACATTTAAATAACTGGTAAAAAGTAACATTATGAAAGTAAAGAAATCCGATTATTTGAACAGTATACTTAAGGATGAAAAACAAACATTAAAATATTAGCAAAACCCTAACCGTTTGATCATATCAATATACATGTATTGATTAGTTTTGTTAATTTATAAATTTTGCGTTATAGGGGCAGTAGCACGTTTGTTGATAATTTTATATATTTTTTTTCACTGATAATTGTAAGTTCATGCTACAGTGCTACTGCCCCTTTAATCTATTTGATATTTCTTCTATATCCATGACAAATAATACTTTAATGCTGGCAGGGGGACTAGTGATTATCACATTGTAAATCTTTTGCTTAAGCTAAATTCGAGTTGGAAAATATAGTGAAAAAAAATCCCTAATGATACTAATGAAATAAAACAACATATTTTTCTTTTCAGTCGCTTATCAACAACTCAATAAGAAATGTACAAACATATCTATCATATTTAGTAAAGATCATTTATTTCGAATCACTCTCTACAACTTACTGTCTTTATTGGTAATATGAACTGATCATTTTGAACACTTGAACAAGCAGAAACATCCTAAATGCATCACGCAAGTCTATCAACATGCACTCTTTTAATATCCATCCCAACTTACAACACACAAGTACAAATGATGCGCTATGTTTATCCATCTCACCATCCAACTCCTAGGGTGTACTTACTTTGAAGATGTGCTCCAGTTTTGTTGCTTGGTGGACACAACACAACTTTGTCACTGACTCAGTGTTACATTACAAACCTTAAATTACATGTCTTTCCAATTTGGTGACAAGCCTTTATATCTGCTAATATATATGCCAACTGTTGATATGGAATTCCCGCCTACTGCAAAACCGAGCCTGAAACTTCAGCCCATTAATGTTTGATCATTTCTGACAGTTCTAGATATTCTGAGCGAATGCTGTTTCTCTGCTAGCCGTAGGAACCTGCTCATTTTCACGACGTTTTCGAAGGTAGTAAGCTTTACAAAAGACCTTGGTTAGCATCTGTCTGAACTGTTTAAATGTGGCAGTGTAGATGACAACATTCCAAATGTTACTCGAAACCAGTGTCAGCTGGGCAAACTTGTAAACACTAGTTGAAACTGAACCCTTGCCAGCAATAAAGCCCACAATGACACCCAGGCACGCAGGCAGATAGGACAAGCAGAACACACCGGCGTTGAGCAGGGACATCAGGGTTAACTTGGAGATGCTTCTGCCATTGGCAGCTTGTGGAACCACATGATTGGTGCTCTTGATGTCCCAGATGAGGATAGACGAGCACACGATGATGATGGAGAATGAACCCAGGATCACAGTCAAGGATGCCACAGTGCCATGAACAGAATTGTAGAGGATATAACAGCTAGCATACTCTGGATTGCAAAGGAATGCTCCGTTTGGGAATATCATCATCAGAAGACGAATCGTGTTGAGGGTGATCATGCCAACCATTGCAATGCTGTAATTCCGTTTGGTGGCTATTCGTTGGTAGACAAATGGAAACCGCACTGCAATGAAACGATCGACCACAACTGAAGCTACGTTTAGAATGTTTTGAGCTGGAATGTAAAGATAAATACAGGAAGAAAACACCCTGGTAATGTTAGAGTAGGGCCAGTTTCCAGAGAAGGCAAAAGGAACCGATATGAGGAGTAGTCGAAGGCCAGAGATGAAATCCCACACAGCCATGTGGCAAATGACCCATAGTGTTGGGATATGAAGCTGTTCAGACATTGTGATGATAAAGATGACGATACAGTTGGTCATCAGTGTGAGCAAGCTAACGATGAGGTAGGGCGCTCCGAGATCAGTTTGGAGGGTATCGTTTCCTGTTGAATTTATCACCATGGCTATGTTGTCTCTCACAATCAGCCAAGATAAGAATCCTTCAAGCCACTTTCCTTCAAGAACAATAGTCCCACTGGATAAATTCAGAGAAGAGCGTACAACATCTTCCTTCAAGCCTCTGGATAATGCAAGAGAAAAATGTACGACAACTTTCTTCTCAATCTCAATCGCAGTGCGTAGCAATGATGGCTCAGTTTAGTAGTACTGATGTTGTGAAATGAGAATCTAGAGCTCTTTGTTTTCTATTCAGATATCGTAAAGGAATCTATCTCTTGCATCTTTTGTTTTCAACTTTACATTAACAATGACATGTCCTGAATGGTTCATGTAAAAGCGTTTGATGTTTCTTATGTCCCAGGATACAATCTCAGACTGTGTATCAAGACCATTGTGATCACATTCTGAAAGGAAACTACATTTTAACATCTTTGTCTGTTTAATGAATTCTTGTGGATGAGTTAGGGAACCGGATAAACTTCCGATATTCATGTACTGTGATCAGACAGCACTGTCATTATTTCATTACTATAGAGTCAGCAGGTCTCATTTCCTCCTGAATGGGCTTTCAAAGATGTGATTATGCATCTAGCTACCTAACTGAAGGATAGATTATCACAATGTGCCTTTTGTACAGAAAACTTTATGTAGCATGAAGGTGGACCCATTAAGGTGAAACCCATTGCGCACATAAACGCACATAAACTACTTTTTTCTAAATCTTGTTTTAAGAAAGGCAACAACCAGAAGATAGTGAATTTAACTCATCGTCAATAGATTAACGTTAATTCTTCGATGATGATGTTTTTAGCATGATTATTTAAGAAGAATGTAGATCTGTACTCACGGATTTATAAAATTGTGATATTTGTGCTCTTGACATCCCTTTTTCATACGTTTAAACTAATGGCTAAATAATTTGTGTGATGTAATGAAAGTACATGTAATATGGTATGTATTTTAGACCACTGTTTGGGCACAATTATTGAATGTTTTGTTGATTAATTCAAATTTGCATTCACATGGTTCTTTGCTAAATAATAACCGTTTTTGACTTCTGACATACTAGGAGGGTTGCAGTGCCCATGTACAAACGTTTTTTATGTCTAGGTTGTGGAAAGTAATATCAGAAACGAGTTATTGATGAAAACCTCTTGTCGTCAAATCAGTTTGTGGAAATCAAGCACTTTGTTGTGCAAGTATGTTAAGTGCTACAATCCAGTGATGTTATCATGATTTTATAAAAGTCGTCACCATGTTAATGAGAACATTCTCTTTTGTATGATAACAATAGCGATAAGTATCGGCTCTGTCTAGTCATTAATTCCTTTATATTCATAAAGACACGCAAGGTTAATAAACCCTCGGTTTACTGAAATGAGAGACAACGGGTTCCATTGGTATACAAGCTTTAGTATATAGTGCAGTCTTTGATCTTTTAGCCTTTGCATGCATGTACTGGTATCTGCAACGATCTGAAAGACTAAGAACAGTGCTTAATAAACAGTAGATTCCTCAGTCATTTCAAAATCTGAATAGAAATCATATATGCATCCATAACTAATCCTTTCAGCGATAAGAAGAGACAATGTAAGGATATTGTAAAGCACTGACATTAGGCGAAATAATAAATAATGTTGAGAATCATTGTGTATGTTAAACTTTTTGGATCACATGTAATTATGAATTGTAATACAAGACCAGATAATGGAATTACAATTAGTTTATTTCAGAAACTATATTGATTATATAGGATCTTTATCCAAACAAATGAATAATAAACTTGAAGAATAATATTTTCGCGTCTCAATAGATTTAACAATTTGCTTTAAACAAATATTTGATTTTCTTCCACGTTTGAAGTTACAAACACGTAACACGGGTTCGTCAAGAGGATGAATGATGGTAGTTTTAACCTTTTCATTACAAATCTACAACACATCATTCGGCAAGGACGGCATTGACGAGCTTGAGAGTGGTTTAAGTCTTGGGTGTATTGTTGTTTCTGGAGATGTCACATGAATCGTAAATTATTGTTTGGTTTTACAAAAGAAACTTGTTCTTGTTCGTGTTCTTGCTAATCTGAAGATCCTGTAATATGACATCTTCCAACGCTAAGCCTAAAATGCCAGTTTCCGAACTGTCAGTTTTATGCCTTGCTGCCGACCCTTCAGTTTTCTGTGCTTGCTCTCTAGTTCACTATGAGAGAAAGCAATAGTCCAATCAGAAAGTAACTGGAGGTTGCTAACAATCGTCGGTAGGGGCGCTGATATCAGCACAGGAAACTCCCTTATGCAGCCTACATTTTATTGTTTGTAATACTCAATTAGTGAAATGTCAACATTAGGGCTCCATTGGAAACCCGATGACAATTAAATTCCTTCTAGATTTTGTTGGAAAACTTGAAATGAATTTCTTACTTGAACTCACCTGTGTCCAAAGATATCTTCCTCTGACTCTTGACACATTGATTTAAATGCTAAGGTCTAAGAGAACATGATAAATTTTCTCTCACAACTAACAAAACTTTCATGAAAGCGATGTTTCTTTTGATATCTCACTTGTAACTAAAGTGACCTTATAGGAGAAAACATTCAAAGAGGTTCAATTCAAAGACAGCTTTTATGTGTCTCCTAAATGTCAAAATTGTTATGCTCCGTAAAATAATTCATGTTGTTTGACAGTTTTTGTGATTCTCTTTTGTACTTGTCAAACTTCAAAATCATGTTATCATTATTCAAAATATTTGATGAAAGCTTTCAGAGCAGGTCACAATTACATGATAACCAATTTTAAAAAAAATCCATGCACATTGTATGCCCAAAGCACTTTGTGACAAGTACATCATCCACATGTAAGGTTTCGTAAATTTAATGCGATCCAAGCTATATAATCAGCAGTGAAATACTGGGATTTATCATTGAAATAAAAGTAGAGAGATGATACTTTATGTGACCAGTGGCAAAATATTATATATGTTTTATGTTTTACATATCTCATATCGTCACTGGTCAGGTGTCGGAACTGCTTCTGCTTTGTAAACAAATGAACGTTACATTGCTATTTTAAGGTAGTTTCAATTACATGTTTCATTTATAATTATATGATCAATAGAATATTGAGGGGAAACTGTCAAATAACAGGTTTATTTCCTTAAGTGTCATCGGTGAAGTTGATATTTCATAGCTTAAAACGACATTTCATAAAATCCACATGTCAGATTTCAGGACTTTAATCAGATCTATAACTGTATACAAAAATAAAAGATAAGAAGGAACAAACTTTAAGAAGAATAATTGGAGCTTAGCTAACATGAATCTATTGGGGAATAATATCATTACTAAAATCATAAAAATATACGAAATGATCTTGTGATACAAAAAATACCATAACAATTATTCTTTACATTTGCTATCAATTTGGCGTTAAGTGGTTATTCCTGGAAAATACCTCGGTTTTAGAATATGATGATAAAACAAATATCATGAATTCTTTGTCTCCCTCATGTTAGACACTATTTGTTTTATATCAATGTGATAGCTGGATCTTCCTTTATATGAAGGCTTCATTCAAAGTGACAGTATCAAACATAAGAAGGTCAGAACTTCAAGGGGAAAATTGGAGTAGGAAATTATATGTTTCAATACATTTTAGACAAGAGGGAGAAGACATCATAGGATTATCAATTCAAAAATAACATAACATCATGGAATAAATACTAAAATGGTTGGCACCTTGTCCGCTACATGTGACTGGCAATGGCCACTGTTCACCAATAATGACATAAAGGTGATCTCCCCAGAGACAGAGGTGTTACTCTCCGTGAAGGATTGATCCCTGCATCCACTAGTTGTAGCATTGTATACAGATGTGAGGGATGCCGTGCTGTCCGTAAAGTTTGAGATCAATACTGACTACTGTGTTCTCGACATTGTGACAGGTTTTGTAAATTTTGAGGAGATCTTGCAACTGATAATAAATGTGTTTTGTTGATGAAAATATATATAAAGAATATATCATGACGCAAGTTACTAGTCTTTATCGATATATTTTAATGGTGCAAATATATAAAAATAAATTATCATTGGTGGAGCAAATTTAAATTAATGATTACAATATTATCAAGATGTTTATAATATAATAAAACATAAAGATGTTGGAGTAATAATTTTCGCAGTTGTCAATTGATCTTAGTTGATCTAAAAATAGAAGAAATATATGCCATGCCATGTCATATGAAAATATTTTACACACAAAAAATTACAAGATTCTTTTGAAGATTGACCTGTTCTGAAATAATGCAGAGTTAAAAAATATTCAGTGTGGGCTACAAAAGAATTCCAAAACTCAAGAAACCAAATGGTGTGATTTATTTTGACCTGTTGATCCAGCCTTTATTACTTTGTTTGCTGAGGTTAAATGCTACATTAGTGTAATGTCAACATTTGGGAAAATCAATCTCCTTGTAATACCATTTGCTTCCATTAGCTCCCCCAGATGACCTGTTCCAATTTGCCGTATTATAGTGATGTCTGAAGAGGGGAGGATCACTGCTGGGAGAAGATACCAATCTGGAACAGCTGAGACATCAAATCTTGATTTTCGCAGACATTAGTTCAGGGCGACCATGGACATCGAGCAATTGAATTTGTAACGTTCGTGCGTCCATAGTAACCTTTTTTCACATGCTGTTGGATACTATATATAAACAGACAAACAGACAACGTTATTTAACAAATAAATACAATTGCGCACTGAATAGTTTATGCCAATGAATAGTGTAATGACGGTGACTACTCTAACTCTTAATGACCCATCTACTAAACACTCTTTATTTGTTTGACACGTCAATCCTCCCACCCATTCCCACTTAAAGGGGCAGTAGCGTGTTTTTAGTTGGAATATAAGGTGATGTCAGGAAAATTAAAACACTGACACTATCAAAATGATACATTTAGCGTTAAAATACAATTATCAGTGAAAAATTTAAAACATAAAATTTTCCAAAAACGTAATACTGCCCCTTTAAAACACTTAACACAAAATGCTGTCACTTTTATTTGTAGATCCATTTAATTGCAACATACATGTGCATAATTATGGACTCTACCACACCCTGAAAGACTAGCAGCACGGTCACGACTACAAACAGTGAACAAAAAAATAAAGATTTGATTGAAACTGACACATTAAAGTAATCGAGTGTATTTGATGAGAAAATCAATCGTCTAATTTCATCAACTCCTCTAATTTTGATTTGATTCACAATTAATGTATTTTGACAATTTTCTTAATCAAAGATGTTGGTGCATTAATTTTAGAATTATCATAATCGCTTCTCTTTTGATCTTCCCAGAGAAGAATAGTTACTCAAATATGTTTTAATGTACTTAGTTGTATTAGATGTTTTTATCAGAGCAATCAACAGCATCAAGTTCATGTCACAGGCAATGACACATGTAATGAGTTTCGTTTAGAAAATTATGAAAATCAATTGTTTTAAAAGTATAGATCAATGAAAGATTAGGTTATGTTTAGTTAAATAAACATTTTCTGCATTTCATCACTTGACTTACATGGCCGAATATATGTGTATTTTGTTAACTCATGCTGATGTACTAACTGATGTTCTAACTGAAAATAGTAAATGACTCAACCAAAACATGTTTCACAAAAATCTAATCACATGCACTTATGTTCTAGAAATCCCAAATGTTTACTTCCGTATTGATTTTAGCTGCCAATAATTGCTGTTAGTCATATACATGTGTTTGATGTAGAATGGAGATACTTGATGTTAGATTTCTCTACATTTCTATACATTGCTATAATTGATCTGCATCACGATATTTATGGCAAAAAATCTCTTTTTAAGATAGAAGAAGCTCCTTTTCCTCCATTCTCAACATCAAGTGTCTGCAGTCTCGTAAACTTAATCATATGTAATCTGTGCACAAAGAAATAATATTCTATTCACTCTAGTCTATTTATGAATTTGATTTATATCTATTTCATTTTAAACTTCATGGCAATAACAACAAGTCACATATATATGACAAAACACAGATATTTATAAATAAGAGATACATAAGACTGAGAAACTCTGTCTACAACGTTTCCTTCTGGAAATAAACTTATATGTGATTGACATATAATGTTGTAGCTTACAACCCGTTGTAAACGGTAAAAATGTAACCAAAACATTTTAGAAAATTATAATATAATTTCCTTGTAAAAATATGTATATGTGCTAAACAAATGTATATATTTAAAACTTAATACCATAAAGTGTGACTGTTGAATAATGAAAAACATCAAATACAACTATAGTTTATGGCTTTGTCAGTTCGTTCACTATACTCACTCATTACCCAATACACAGCAGCAATAAATCTACCAAGAGTGATGTTTGGATTAAATCAATGCTTTAAACTCAATACTTGACAGCAAACCTGCTTTGTAATACAATAGCGACAAATACAAAGCAAGTACAAATGGTTCCGTAATGAAGATAATGGTCAACAATTTGTCATTCACATAAACTCTGGAAGCTAAAAGGGAAAATGGCTTCCAGGGGGACTTTGAGAGTTTTAACGTGTTAAAAACAATGTTTCAGGCATAAAAATTCATAGTGTGTTTCAGGCGAATTTCAAGCAAGTGACAAATTTCATGGATAGCAACTTTCTCTGTTTGTATGTGATGGCATCTTTTACTTCTTAAATGGACTATTCTAATTAATTACATTACTTTCCAATAACTGGATATTTTTTGATCGAATACAATCAGTTGATTTTTCTATTTCTATTCAAGTAAAAATTCAAATAAAGAGATATATATGAAGAGTTTATACAAAACATATATACAAGTGACAATGACAATGGTATGTTAAAAGGAAAGGACATATATTTTGGACAGCCATATTCTCTTTATGTATGTGATGGCATTCACTAAATGGAGATGGTTCGAATTATTTTTCAATGATTGGACAATTATCTTTTATGGAATACAATCAGTTGTTATTTCTAGTGAGGGATATAATTAGACATTTTTTCGGCAAACCTTTGCGGGAGAGATATAATGTTCAACCTCCATCTGAAATTCTGTTAAGGAAACTTCCAAAATTTAAAAAATAAATTGAATGCAAACTTAAATATAAATAATAAAACATGGTATTGAATTATATGTAGTGGAAGAGTGATGCCTTATGCTACTTTTGATATTTTAATTTTGGTTTCTGGTTTTCATGGAAGCAATTTGAAACTTAGTACATGTATATGTGATTAGATCGTTTGCTTCTTTGGATATTCTGAAAATTGTAACATTTTTCTGGTTTCAATAAATATTCCAGAATATTAAAAATAAACCAACCATAACACAAAATGGTCTAAAATATTTGTAAGGTAGAATATATCATAGTTACACACACTAGTTACCAAACATGTTTAAGTTTCAATAACTCATTTCCACATGTCGATATTACTGACTGCGAGAAAGTCATCATAGTTTTTATCATGTTGCTCTGTTATTGTAATCACACCGGTCAGAGGTTTTTATGAGAATTGCAATAATGGGACACGGTGGGAGTCTGTTGGGAACTAAATGCAAACTGTTCACTAACACAACAAACAGGGTTTTTGGAAACGGATAATCAAATATTGATTGGGTCTATTGTTGTTTGTATTTTGAAGCATGACTGACAATTTGTAATAATTCCTTCTCAAACCTAATTTTTTCCCATCACACAGCAATCTCAGTTATGAAACCTAAAAACTGATTGATGGTTATCGACAGAGTTGCATGAATCTAACTGACTGGTTATTCCTCGTTTTGTAAATATGTGATGCATGATGACATATAAAAATACATAACATAACATACATAACTTGAAGAATAAAAAACTTGCTTGATTGAGTTTCTTATCATCTTTGACACCTGTTTTTTATGCATTTGCATTATTCATGCACATTTGACCCTATAAAGCTTTTTGTTGTCAGTGTCAGTGAAGTTTAAGGTCATGCATACTATAAATTTGAAGATTTTGCATATGGAACACTTATCAAACATTATGATTTGAATAAAAAAGCATACACTAGAAAATGACAAACTAAATTTCATGCACAACACATATCTGTCAATATCAACAGTGATAGAAAATTTGTTTTATTTATAGGCAGGACTTTCACATTTTATGTTGTTACCACATCGTTTCATCTGAAAAAGCTGGTTCGAAGGCAAATTGATAAGGTTGCAAAAAGAGAGAACCAATGTTAACACAGCATGAAAGTTTTCAGGGTGTTTCAATTGAAATGAGATTTATGGGCCGTCGCTGCCTCATATCAAATTCCAATAAATGTTGGTTAGTGACAGCAATACTTCTCAATTTGTTGACCATATTAAAGGTGTGGGTTTACATTACCCTTACATTTCAGTTTGAAATTGTAGTTATGATATGAGTAATTTGTGATTGCTCGTCTCAGTCTGTTATGTGCCACACATAACAGGCCAAAGTTCACCAGAATCCTTATTTCAAACAAATATGTTATCCTTTTTAAGTAATCTCATTTTCAAATGCTTATCCGCAATAAAGTATAGCTTTTGAACGACGTCATGAAACAATGGTCAATGACGTCAATAAAAAACTACCCTCGGCCTTGTGCTTGAACAATAATAGTTAAGGGCAAAATTATGCATTATCGCAAATTAAATAATGGTTAGATATTTTCTATTTTTTAATCATGATATCAAAAGACTTTGTACCAATTCTTGTATCTTTCCGGAACCCAAACACTCACTAAATCTCATTGATCCAAATGATGTTCTAACGTATTAGGAAAGTATCAGAACATCAATACTTCCCTGCACCAATCTTATTTATTATATTATCATATTTATCATATAGCGTTTCAAAAGAAATGACTTTAATGACAACACTACCAAACTTCTATATTATTCAATTCAAGTAGCGTAAAGTTTGCAAGCCAGAATGAAAAATATTCTAGCTTTATGAGGTTAAAGATATAAGTATGTTTGAATAAAATGTGAAATGTAGTGTATTGCCTTTGCTTGGTCTTTCGATAGTTTTAAGATATAGAATAACAATTTACAGATACCAATCCAAATGTGTTTAATAAATGTATTTTATCCACACAACAAAAATTAAATATACACTGCAAGCTTTCAAAATGAACAATGATTATGTCAAGTCGACCAGTAGACGCTCAGTACAGAACATGAACTCTTTGACAGTCTTTAGGGAATGTGAATCTAGTAGTATGTCAGTGACTCTGCATCCGCCATTTTTACATGCGAGAGAAAGATGCTCGATTCAATGTCCACTGTATTTGGACGGCCCAAGTCTAAGGCGTCATGAAGAAGTATGATTTTGCCAAAAATAACAATGGACATGTAACTATTTACTGGTGTTGCAATTATTTTCTCGTGACATTGTGTCAATCGGAGTTATTGAACACGATATTTATGTAGTATCACGGAAACTGTGCCCAGTCATTTTTCATCATAAATGAAAGTTGTTTACATGATGACTTTTAGTTACGCGCGATCTATCCGATGAGTAAAACTATGATAAAAGCTTATGGAGATGTAGTTTAGATATCTAGGAACAATGTTCAGTCAATTGTGTTTCAATGCCTGCAACGAAAATAACGTATCGTCTTTATTTCGTTCAATGTTCACTTTATGACGTCAACAAAAAGTCAAACATGGCGCCAAGTTCAAATGGTTTTCTAGTTGATTTTGGAATAATAGGTGTAACTCCAATAAAAATGTATGAATACCTATTATATTGGTACCAAATTGATGTGAGAGATTTTTTAAGCCAGCAGATATTTATTTATATGTAATTATCAATTTATTAAATGTATATTTAGTTCTAATTTGGGAATGTCAGGGAATGTACATTTATGTACACTCCGGCACCTGGATGGCGTTTCGTGTATGTACATTTATGTTCAGGCTGGCGCTAAGGGGGTTAAGACATATTTTGATGTTTATATATAAAGATATACTGCTTGTCATAGCTACAGTACTAGTTCATCGAGGGTGTCCAGACTACAAATCAATGTCAGTAATACTCAGATACCGAGCAAGTTGGGTTAATCAAAGTACCTGTTAAAGAACATATAATTAATTAATTTCTCTTGAATTCATTATTTTAACATTTTATTCACTTTTACATGTGACCTCAATTGAAAACGACCATTTATTGCAAAATCCCTCCTGTTTCCAGGCTTGTAATTACCTACCATTTCAGTATAGGACCACCCATGGTTGGCTAATTCCAACCGATGCTCGCAGGTTTCACCACAATGCATAGCCACAATGGTGTTGCGGGCTTTCTCCCTGCAATAATACTAGCAGCCGCGATATAAGTGAAATAATCTTGAAAGCGGCGTTAAACCCCACATCAACACACCTTATTACCTTCCAATAAAGATTACGGAAAAATGTAGCTTGTCGTTTTCTATAATAAAGGTTTCAACAAACTCAAGATATACAGGAAATTCTATGTCGTAAATATGTTTTTCTTTCCGACACAGTTTGTATACAATTACAAATTAATGTAAATATTTTATCCATCATTTTCAGAAATTATGTAAATAAATATGTATTACATTGTTGCATTTGAAATAAGATTTATTTTCAACAAGTACTTTATAATATGTTTGAAATTTACCTGTACATATAGAACAGACATGTTTAGTAACGTTTGAAAAAATATTGAAACATCCAAATGTAATTCTTTCTGTTAAATGTATAGATCTCCTCCAATATATTGTCAATGACAGAATGTATTTACATCCATTGATTATCACATCGTGCCTTCTTAAATATTGAAATAAACTATTGAAAAATTTTCAAAGGCAGGTAAAGTTCACATCAAGTAATCAAATTAGTCAACTGAATATTTTAAACTGACACCGCAAAATCAATATCAATATTGAAATGAATATCCCATTAGGATTGATTTAGTAAATTATCTGCAATGTTACAATATTTTTTACATATCGAAGTTAAGAGTGTAAGATAACCATGCTCTAAGATTTGTGATTTTGTTTGCTTCATACAAAAATCATTTAAAGTGGGTAAGAGACTGCACCGCTCCTCAATTGATTTGGAAATAAGCTAAGGTTATCTTAATGTGTAAAGACTGATTTCACTCTTTTTATTATCCTTTTGAAAGGTGTCCAACAAAACCGTATTAGGCTTTTTAATATTTTTTATATATAATTGACTTTCCTTGAGTTTGACTGACATTTGATAATGTTATCAAATATGGATTCAATTATTGAAAAAGGTTTTCATTGACATAATATTTCCTGATTGCCTTTCGATTCTTTCAAGGGACATTTTGATATCATCAGAGACTGTCACTCTCATTTGATGAAAAGTCTTTTGATAAGAAATCATTTTAGTACTAAACACTCAGCATTAAATTTTAAGATACAAACGATCAACTGTAGAAATAATTCTTTTCAAAACTAAATAGTTCATTACATCCATTATTTATTCTACAAACAACATCTTAACTTTCTTTCACTAATCCTATTCATCATTCACCACTCTTTGATCGATTTTCACAATTGATAGCAGTAAACATATGTGACTGTTTAAAAACGTATTTTCGTTCAACTTCAAAAATGGTTCATTTAAGAGTGGAATTTGAAAATATGACATGGTACATTTGTAAGGAGAGTATCTAATTAATCAGTATAAAGCCGAACAGAATAGACATATGACATAGCATCATATTCTGTATTCAAAAATTTTGCCAGATAAAAATCGTACAATTTTATGTCTCACAAACCAAACTTAAAACAAGAGTTTTCCTCTTATTATGTAATCCCTAATTCATTCGGCTTACTAAAAAATAAATTTAGTGGGCATCATCTTTCCCGAAGACTTTTCAAATCTTTGGTATTTGTATTATCTTTCCGGAGACGCACACACTTATTTAATGAAATGTCATTCGATATCAATCTCCCTGATACCAGACATTCAGTCATGTGTTCGTCGAATTCACTGTTGCAGTTGATGGACCAGTTTGTGCTTTTTGTAGAGAGTACAGATCGTTAGACCCATTATTGATTATCATTTTGTCTTACATGCAAACATCTGCATTTTCAAGAAATAAATCCCTGGCGTTGAGTTCATTTTATAAGAATGTTTAAATCAATCTGATGTAACAGCTGAAGGGGACTTTCTTTTAGTCCTTAATAATGACTCATAACTCATAACTCTTGCGTGCGTACCAAATGGTAAAGTCTATTAGTAAAAATTATATTCGAATAGAAAATATAATGTTATAAAATACATTAGATTAATTTTTTTGCTTTATATAACATATAAAAAATAAATATACTTTCTTGGTTACATTATTTTGATTTCGAAATTCTGTGCGGCCTATTGAGCATCCCTCAAAATTTATATTAATTCATGTCAAACTCTTCATCACTTATGTGTTACCTTAAATATACAATCTAGAAGACAAAATGCAGGGTTGAAATATTTCAACACTAGAATATAATCACCTAAAATGTGTACTATTTGAGATATCGACACCATGTATACATGCATAAATATTTCTTCTCATTGATTTCAGATATTGATGGATTCTTTCTTACCTAAATTACTAACAAATATTACTTTGATGTCAACGATGTAGCTATTTTTGCCAGTGTATCTCTTTCTTGTCTAAAGAAGAACATTGTACATTCATAACGACACGCGAGGTTAATAAACTATCGGTTGGCTTAATGAGGGGGAGAATGTTCATTGGTATACTGGCCTATAAGATACAAACTGTCTTGGATCTTACAGCCATTGCGTGATTGTACTGTTATGTTTAGCGAGATGTGAGACCTTGAACAATGATAAATAAAGAGTAGCATACTCAGTTAAGCCTCGTCTGAATAGAAATGAGACATAACAAATCCTAAAGAAGATAGGAAGAGCAGGGTTTGAGGTCAAGGATTTGTCAACATTGACAGTTTGGGAATCTTGCATCTTGCATCTATTCATTACATGCATTTTATGACCAGACTTGCGAATATATATTAGATTATTTTTGTTTCCAAGAATTTAAGCACGCATTGTATCAGGATTAATATAAAACGAATCGTATAAGGATAACATATGTTTTTTTCTTTTTCATATCATATACCATTTAATCCTATCATGATTAGTTGCACGCTTGGCGTGGAATCCTAAAGGAGGAGAGGACATGCCACCTCTGTGACTCACCGGCGGTTGCTAACGAAATGCACTATTTATTTAGATGTCATGCCTTAAGTAGTCTTAGAGCTAAGTTTATACCAGTTTATTATTCAAATTGGCCAAACCATCACAAACTTAATTTACTCCTTAAAAGTAACAAATTTCGAATTTTAAAGAACATATCTCTCTTCATCAAATGCATTTTTTCACATATGTAATAGTGTATATGCTGTTGTATGTTATTCTTTATGTTATGCATGCGCAATCCGCATCTTTATTTCTCTACATGTAAAATTGTTCATGTACCACCGTGCGTGGTTTTAGAGAATAAAGAATCTTGAATCTTGAATTAGTTGCATGCGGTAATGAAGATACACACAATACTACTTATTTGACCAAATTAAATGATATTATTGTTGACTACCATTGAAGGCCAACCTTGATTATCAGAAACTCAATAAAGTCTTCAAAGCTGTATGAAACAGCAGTTGATCTAGTCTAATGCATCATCTTTACTTAATGATAAAGGCAAAATGTCACGTTAGTATAATGTTTACATTGAGGAGAAATTCACCCCCCTTCAGTACTAACTGCACACATTTGAAATCCCCGATGACACTACACCATTATCTACAGTGTCTGATGCAAAGGGAAGGGAATCAACTGTAGTAGTATCTACCTCAAGACGGCCGTAATTTGGCATATGTTTCCACAATAAGTCAATGCATCGAAATGGATGGATGCTGTCAAATCATCTCTCTATATAGGTACAATATAAGCATGTTGTATTCAAGGAAGTAAAATGCTTGTCACTGCTGAAAAGTAAGTGACGAGATCAGCGAACCCGCAAATCAATCTGAAGTCTCGGGGGACCATATATCACAAACAGTTTCTGCAAACCTCCAATTCATTACATCCAGATACTAGTGCCCCTGACAGAAAGAAAAGGGGTAACATCAAGTGATGATAAATCAAATTCTTTATAATTAATTTTCCACTTTAACCTTGAACCTTTTTTTGGAAGGATTTGCAAACCTATTTTGCTTTCTTGGTTTGTAAAAGTATTAGTCACCGCTGAAATCTCGAGGGACTTTCTGTCATAAACAGTTTCGTTGAACCTCAAATTCATTACATTCAGATACTTGTGCTCCCGAAAAGGGGTAACATCAAGTGATAGATAATGATCTAACTGATAATAAATCAAATTATTTATAATTCATTGTTTTTTACCTTGATCTTTTGAGAAGGATTTGCAGACGTATCATAATGTCAAAATATAAATGTAATATAAGTCAATACAATCCTTCATTAGCGAGACAAACATATTATTGTATTATATCAATTGTATTCTTATGTGTTATTTAACTTCCTATCTGTTTAAATGTTCTTCTTTTGTTATCTTTGTTTGTAAAATTTTAAATCGTCCCTGTACTTACCAAAGAGAAGGTATCTAAGTTTGAAACATCATACTTTTCCTTCGTGAATAAAATATGTCCAAAGGAAAACAAATTATTCACTAAGACATTCTCTGATTAATTTGTCTCACTGTGTCCAGGAAAATCAGATTAATAGAAACATCATGACTAAACCATTACTTAACTGGAGGGGAAGGATGAAGAAACCAAAGCTTCGCTAATAACGTTTAGGGAGAAATAGGTGAATCAGCAAATACATATTCAGAGTATAAGATAAGAAAGAGTTATGATATGATGCACTTCTTGACTTTATAAATTAAAAAACAAACATTGTATTATGTTGATTTGACACATGCACATATGTTATAGGCACGTGAGCTATAGCGCATTTGGCTGTCTATGTCAAGAAAATGAGAATGGTCAACCAGTAAAGACATTGTTCAGCAACAGCAAATGGAGACAGTATTTCTCCAGGGATAGAGGTGCTGCTGAGCGTAAACCATAATGAGGTTAGGGAAAGACTGCTGCGTTCCTTCATGACACTAGTAGGGAACGGTAGATAGGTGCGAAATGTCACTGCTGGTAATTATAGCTAAAATGGATGGAATTATCATGAAAACGCCCTCATGTTATCAGAAATGAGCGGGCCACTGCAAATGATAATGGCCCGCTTAACCTTGACGACGGGCCAATATCACTTCGTAGCCAAGTGACGTCACATTAGAATTTAATTTTGAAGTCTTGAACAAATATGGCGACCATATAAGCGTATCGACTCGAATATTTTGAACCAATTTAATTACTTCCTTTTACCTTAGGACACGAACTTTTGGCATATATCATCCTAAATATCATGTGACAATAGAACGGCATTAACTTATCGAGGATTTAAACAAATGTTTAAAGGATTATCATTCTTAGTTGCAACCACTAGGTTTAATGGTAAACTTGCGTAGCCTAAATTAGTTTTATCCAACATTTGTCAAAGACGATTTTTTCATAAGAAATCAAAGTTCTTATATTCAGTTTAATTATTAAACATATCTTTGCATCAATTAGAGAGTTTCATGATACAGAATGCTTCAGTTTTCTCATTCAACGGCTACATTCCGTATGGGTTCGAATCAGCCAGATGACGATCGCGATTATGACGTCATCCTTCACTTGTGACGTCATAGTGTGTGTCGTCTGTGACCCACTGCTTATTTTGTCGTTTTTGTTCATGTACAAGTGTAACTAAGAGTAAAAGAGTAAAATGCGTACATAAGAACAAATTCCATCCATTTTAGCTATAATAACGGCAACGCAGTTTTTCAGGGCATTATCATTTGCACAAGCCCGCAGTCGGGCAGTTAATTGAAGACCTTGGGCTTCTGCAAATGATAATGCCCTGAAAAACAGCGTTACCCTTATAATAGAGGATATTATATGAGTGTCCATGACATACTATGTTTACTACACGAGTGCCTAAATATTAGTATTACCCGAGTGAGAGCGAGGGATATACTGATATTTAGGCACGTTTGTCGTAAACATAGTATGTCATGGGCACGAATATAATATTCTGTTTATTACCGAAATCCCAAATTTAACGAAAATATTTAAAAACTTTATCTCAGCATGGGCCGACTAGCCGCCGTCGACCAGTATAGATTGTGACGTCATAGGTGAACCGTGACGTCAAAGCATTGTTTATAACATGACGTCACAATGACAAAGTGATATTTTGCCCTAGGGCAACATATGAAAAATATGAACCTCGATAAGACTGCCCTCGTAGGTAATAAAATGTCTTGAGTGAAGCTATTAAATACAAAGATCAGATAGATCCGATAAGTACTTGCTTTGTTTACTTGTACTTGTATTTGTACTTGACAAATTTTTGTAGTCTGGTAAGATTGATATTTAGAATTTTATAATCTTTTGCGCAAGTTGTTCAAAGATAACTGAGTATATATGAAAAATAATAGTTTTCAGTAAAATCGATCAATTGCCTCAATTGTATTCAATGGGCCGATGGTCAACACTTCAGAATTAAAGATCGAACAGACAGCAGCCAACGCCATACATCCCGTTTAGTTCTCTGAATACTGGATATATCTTATGATGTTAAAATACTTTTCCCTGTGTGCTTTTCAGACAGTTGAACCGAATAATTACAAACAATAAAAGTCACATCGAGTCAAAATAAACAACATGTGCAGAAGATCAAATATCTAAGCTTATTATATGCCTTCAGGAATGTAGTATCTAGCATCTCTCGACGAGTGTTCCATAACCATGCATAGACAAGCAAGATTGAAGGAACCATGAATCAATTCTATTGGGAACATCCTTCACATGCAGTTGAGGTAAAGTCTATAGTTGATTTACAGATATGTGTGCTTCTGACAGAAAGTGAAGAGGTTACTTACGCTACACGAGTTCATTCATTTGACAAAAATGATCATTCGTATAAATCTTATTTCTAAATGTTATGATATTATACTTAGACTTGGAAAGATGTATAATCATGAGCTTCCATATTCTGTACTGGCTGTACAATGTAGTCGAAACCAAACTGTTACCATAATAAGAAAAAATGAATATGCAGTATCAATAAACGGATGCATGAATGAAACTTTCGATTTTAAAACATTTATGGGATTAAGAATACTTTGAATGAGTTATTTTATTACTTTATCATCCGTTCTCCTTTTTGATGCCATGCTCGTAAATTGCATATACAGAGAACTTTAATGTACCAGACTCCAAGTTCACAACTTTTACAGATTGGTGTTGGAAACACGGTAACTTGTAAACATATGATTCTCATTCAATGTTAATTAAGATTTAAGACATATTTAACAAGAAAACAAACAGTTCATGAGTCACGAATTCATATTCTTGATTATTGCTGTGATTCCATTTTATGCTACAGAAACATTTTTGTATACGACATTGTCATCCTTTGATGAGACAACTTCTGTCCACTGTTTTTTACAGAATATGTTGTTGTATGGTTTAGTTCTTGGATCATTGTTATGGATATTCAAGATAAATTATCTTCAATAGCTCCAATGGAGTCTTTGTTTTCTTTCACGTTAGATAAACCTTCAATTGTTTCCAGATTACGTAAGCCAAGTAATTTAACTTTCTTTGAAAACCTTTGGCCAGAACCGATGATAATAATAATAGTCCATATACGCAAATATCCATGCACATTGCATTCTCAAAGCGCTGAGTGACATATTACCCCTGGTCAACGAGTACAGAACACTCCCTAAGGAGAATACAACCGTTCGCCTGTCAGGCGTTCGAGGTTCAAATTCAGACTACCATCATATCATACCAGGTACCCAATTACTGCTGGGTGGACAGAGGCACGCTTCGAACTAAGTCACTTACCCAGGGTGACACCACAAGTTTCTCAACTCATGTCTCAGTGTGGGGCAGGGAATCAACCCTTCAAACTCTCAGATTATCCAGCAACGGGTTACCCACCCATCCAGCGAGCTGCGCCCGTTGTTGCTGAACTATTCTGATAGCGGTTGACTGAGCATTACACAGGACCACGTGCCACCATCTAACTGGACTCTTTCACTTTCAATGTAAATCAAAAAATGAACTTCTTTCAATGTTGTATTATTACATGATTAATAAGTTTGCTTCAGTGTGTATGTATTAAGAAGTTGAACATCTCAATGTGTTGTTTTGCAAATATTCACTTCTTGTTTTAACCAATTGTGTTGAACTCTACCTGAATTGCTAAACAAGTTTTAGTTTTACCTACTTTTGGTTGCCAGGTTACTAACAAAGTGCTTACCAAAAAGTTAATGTTCTTCATAATGATGACTAAACATAAACGTCCCAAACAAAGGAATTAGATCTTTTAATGTAATTCAAATTTATTCTTATGAACGTTTGGTCAGTTTGACATGTTTTAAGAAGAATCAACAATATCTGCCAGTATCTCTCTACAAACCCTTCATCGGACCCACTTTTCTAAAGAATTATGTTATGACATCATACAATCAAAGTTAAAAGCAAACAGATCCTAAGCTTTAATTGAAATATGCATGTAAAAAAATAACATTGACTCTTCAAATTACAAATGCAATTGTTTCGGTCATCATTACTCCAGAAGACCTTTTAATCCCGTCAAGGGAAATTCTGATGTCTTTACAGTCTGCTAAACACTCATTTGATGCAATGTCATTTGAAAGCAATCAATATTGTAGTAGACATTCAGTCATGTGTTCACGTGCACTCACTGTTGCAATTCACTGCATGAGCATTCCTACTGGCGTTATCTTGTCGGAAGTCTTACATGTGTTTGGCAGAGGAGGTAAATTGTCTGACCCTAAACCCGGGGGTTCTGTGTTTGAACTGAATTAAACTGCTTTTTTATAATCAATGAATTAGATTTATGGACTCTAGATACATGACTTTCTTGCTCACATTAAAATTCAACACATTTGTACTTATATTAGCAACGATAAGAATCCTTATTAATAGTTGTCTCCAAATTGATTATCCTGATACCTTTGATCCCTAAAACATTTAAATAACTGGTAAAAAGTAACATTATGAAAGTAAAGAAATCTGATTATTTGAACAGTATACTTAAGGATGAAAAACAAACATTAAAATATTAGCAAAACCCTAACCGTTTGATCATATCAATATACATGTATTGATTAGTTTTGTAAATTTATAAATTTTGCGTTATAGGGGCAGAAGCACGTTTGTTGATAATTTTATATTTTTTTTCACTGATAATTGTAAGTTCATGCTACAGTGCTACTGCCCCTTTAATCTATTTGATATTTCTTCTATATCCATGACAAATAACACTTTAATGCTGGCAGGGGGACTAGTGATTATCACATTGTAAATCTTTTGCTTAAGCTAAATTCGAGTTGGATAATATAGTGAAAAAAAATCCCTAATGATACTAATGAAATAAAACAACATATTTTTCTTTTCAGTCGCTTATCAACAACTCAATAAGAAATGTACAAACATATCTATCATATTTAGTAAAGATCATTTATTTCGAATCACTCTCTACAACTTACTGTCTTTATTGGTAATATGAACTGATCATTTTTAACACTTGAACAAGCAGAAACATCCTAAATGCATCACGCAAGTCTATCAACATCCATCCCACCATCCAACTCCTAGGGTGTACTTACTTTGAAGATGTGCTCCAGTTTTGTTGCTTGGTGGACACAACACAACTTTGTCACTGACTCAGTGTTACATTACAAACCTTAAATTACATGTCTTTCCAATTTGGTGACAAGCCTTTATATCTGCTAATATATATGCCAACTGTTGATATGGAATTCCCGCCTACTGCAAAACCGAGCCTGAAACTTCAGCCCATTAATGTTTGATCATTTCTGACAGTTCTAGATATTCTGAGCGAATGCTGTTTCTCTGCTAGCCTGTCAGGTTGGTTTCATTTAATGGTAACTATTTAGTGTTTCTCAAGTAAAACTCAGAATATAGGTGAGAGCAAGCAAGCACCATACCCAGAGAGTTGCGCATGCAGTGTGTGCTAAGCATGCAGATTCACTATAAAGGTGACTGAGTGTATGTGAATCAGTGCATTTGCCATTGTGAGGTCATGGGGTACAGTTCTGTGAGTATTGTTTCTTGTATTTGTAATGATGACTTTGACTGAAAATGTACTTTGTAACTATGAAGTTATCATGATGTGAACTTTATAAATATTTCATCTATTGAAAGATGCAATTGATGTAGAGTGTTATAAATGACCAAATTGATATTATGTTTGTAAATGTTGTTGTAGTAATATGCAATTTGGTGAAATATGATACTTTATTGAGTACAGTATACTGTTGGAAATAATTTTGATTGATTTTAGGATGATAGAACTGTACTATGAGCTCTTGTCTAAATCTTGCTGGAGGAGGCAACCTGTGGTGATCTTTAATGTACTTGTCTACATGTGATGTCATCGTGATTGTCTACATGTGATGTCATCGTGACCTGATGTGACTGTATACATGGAATGTCGTTGTGACCAGATTCTCGGCGATTCGTAACAGAAGTGACTTTAAAGATGTGACTGTTCAAGTAAAGTGTAATTGTTCTGTTCTGTTGATGTATTTCATGGCATGCCAGTGTAAGTTGTCTTGTCTCCTTTGTAAGATGTTGAGTATTTTGTTGTATTGAATAAATGTTGTGTTTAAACCGTGGGTTTCGTTTTTCTTGTGTGAAGATTGGTCAAGCTTAAACAGGTTCCTAATACACGTAAACATGACATTGGGGGCTCGTCCGGGATAAATTTTACAAGGTATTTGTAACAATTTTAGCTGACCTGTTTTCCACAAGAAAATTGAATCGGTTTAATTTCATCTGTTCTATTAGAATTCAACATGTCAACTGTAAAGGAGTTAGATACCCTCATTAAGCTAGGTGAAAAGCTTGGTTACACTGGTACTGAATTATCATCTTTTGTTGAACATGAGCGTATGAAAGTGAGAGAGGATCAAGAACGTTTAAAGCAGTTTGAGTTAGAACAGAAACGAATTGAGTTTGAACAGTTTAAAATAGAGCAGGATGAGAGAGTCAAAGAGAGACAGGAGAGAGCTGAAGCTAGAGCTCATGAGAAAGAGATGATGGAGTATCGAATAGCTCATGGTCAAGGTATAAATAATCCATCCCCCGTTGCTAAAACTAGACCTAAGTTGCCCCCCTTTGATGAGAGAAAAGATAATATGGATTCTTATCTGAACAGGTTTGAAAGATATGCTATTAATGTTAAATGGCCAAAGGAAGAGTGGGCGTGTACGCTTAGTGCTCTATTGACAGGGAAGGCTCTGGAAGTATACTCTCGTCTTGAGGTTGATACAGCTAATGATTATGATCAGTTGAAAAAGTCTCTTTTGACTAGGTTTAGGTTGAATGATGAAGGTTTCAGGTTAAAGTTTAGAAATTCAAAGATGGGTAGTGATGAGACATGTTCACAGTTCATTCACAGGTTGCAGAATTATTTGTCAAGATGGGTCGAGTTGAGTGCTACTTTAAAGACATTTGATGATCTATGCGATCTGTTTGTTCGAGAGCAGTTTCTAGATAGCTGTAGTAAACCACTAGCTGTATTTTTGAAGGAAAGGAAGGTATCTAGTGCAGTTGAAATGGCTACTTTAGCAGACCAGTATGTAGAGGCTCACAGAGGGTTAGGGTCTAAAGAGTCTAAAGACAGTCAGTTTGACAATAAAGGTCTTCAGAAAGATTCTATTCCTATTGATAAGCCTAAGGCATCTGGCGGGCGTAGATGTTTCATTTGTGAAAAGGCAGGTCATCTGATGAGGGATTGTCCTGTAAAGAAGCAGGTCAAAGGTCAGGCCCCTGAGAGACAGAAAATTGGAGCTCTTGATGTAGCTGAGTCCTTGGTTGCTAGTTCTGAGGGTAGGTTTGACAATGAGGGTCATTCTACTGAGGTAGGGAACGAGTTGGAGAACTCAGTTGTAGACACGGTCGAGTCCGAGTCTAGTGTTGAATCTCTTCCTGTTATTGGTGCAGCAGCTATGCCAGATAGTGTTATGCCAGTCGTGACAGGGTTTGTGTGTGGTAAACGAGTTTCTGTGTTGAGAGATACTGGAAGTACCACAGTTGTTATTAGAAGATCATTGGTTGATCAATCCTTGTTGGTGGATGGTGAAAAGGAATGTCAAAGATTTGATAGTACTGTATGTCTGTGTTCCATGGCGACTATTGATGTTGATAGCCCCTATTACACTGGAAGAGTTACAGCTATGGTTGTGGAGAATCCGTTATATGATCTTATCATCGGTAACATAGATGGAGCTAGAAGACCTTATGAACCAGATCCTTTGTGGAGACCATCTGATGTGTCTGCAGGAGTGGAGACCCGAGCTCAGAAAGGTAAACGTGAGAAACCATTATCACCTTTGAAAACTGTTGACATTGAAATAGAAGGTATCACAAAGGGTAGAATAACCGAGGAGCAGCAGGTTGATGTGACATTAGCAGCTGTTCGCCAGAAGTGTGGTAAAGGTAAACATCACGATTCAAGGTCTGGAAATTGTTCCGAATTTGTTGACAGAAATGGGTTGATTTACAGGGAGTTTACCTCGCCTAAAATTGAGAAAGGTCAACTTTTTAAACAGTTGGTTGTTCCTAAAATTTTCAGAGATAAAGTGTTGAAATTGGCTCATGATTCAGTTTTATCAGGACATCTTGGGATGAAGAAAACGTTGGATCGAGCGAGGACGAAGTTCTACTGGCCGGGAATTCAAGATGATGTGAAACGGTATGTAGCTTCATGTGATATTTGTCAGAGAACAGTTGATAGAGGTAGAGTGACTAAAGCACCTTTGGGTACAGTTCCACTGATGGAAGCTCCGTTCAGACGTGTAGCAGTAGATATAGTAGGCCCTATCTCACCTGTAACTAACAGAGGCAATAGGTACATTCTGACAATGATAGACTATGCCACTCGTTATCCTGAGGCAGTGCCATTGCCAAGTATTGAGACTGAACGTGTAGCAGAAGCTATGTTGGAGATTTTTACCAGAGTTGGCATTCCCTATGAAGTTTTATCTGATATGGGTTCTCAGTTCACTTCAAACATCATGAAAGAAGTAAGTAGACTGCTGTCTATCAAACAAATAACAACTACTCCTTACCACCCAATGTGTAATGGTGCAGTAGAAAGATTTAATGGTACACTGAAAAAGATGTTGCGTAGGATGTGTCATGAAAAACCTAAAGATTGGGATAGGTATGTTCCAGCATTGCTTTTTGCCTATAGAGAAGTTTCACAGGAATCTACAGGGTTTTCGCCGTTTGAACTTCTTTATGGAAGGACTGTTAGAGGCCCGATGGAGATTCTTCATGAGCTTTGGACCAATGAGCAGGCAGAACCAGAGGTGAAGAATACTTACCAGTACGTCCTGGAACTGCGAGACCGACTTGAAGAGACCTGTCATCTTGCTGAAGAGGAACTCAAGAAATCTGCAGTGAGAAACAAGAAGTACTATGATGCTAAGGCCAAGCCCCGACAGTACAAGGTAGGAGATCAGGTTCTTGTTCTTCTCCCTACTGACCGTAATAAACTTCTCTTACAATGGAAAGGACCATTCCCCATTACAGCAGTAAAGGGTCCAGTTGATTATCAGGTCAAGATGGCTGACAAGCTTCGTACTCTCCATGTCAATCTATTGAAGCTGTATGTCTCCCGTGAAATAGATGTAACTCCAGAATCTGAACATGATGGTAAGACTTCACATTTGCCAACCTTGCAGTATGCTTGTGCTTCACTGATTGATGTAGAGGATGATTGTGATCTTGTAGAAATTGAGTTTCCCTCTACAGTCCAGACGGAATCCAGGAGTGACGTCCATGTGAATCCAGAGTTATCAGAGAATCAACAGCAGCAGTTGAACAGCTTATTGGATGAGTTTTCTGATGTACTTACAGATGTTCCTGGTAGGACTACTATTGAAGAACACAAGGTAAAGCTGACGTCTGATGATCCGGTAAGATCAAAACCTTATTCTTTACCATATGTCACAAAACAGTATGTGTCTGAGGAAATTGATAAGATGTTAAAGATGGGTGTTATTGAGGAGTCAGTCTCACCATTTGCTTCGCCGATTGTACTTGTCAGGAAACCTGATGGATCTATTAGATTTTGTATTGATTTTAGACGTCTTAATGCCAAAACGATCTTTGATGCAGAACCTCAACCAATTCCTGAAGACTTGTTTGCTCAACTTCATCACGGACAGTACTTTAGTAAGTTAGACTTGTCGAAAGGCTACTGGCAGATTCCGCTTGATGACAGGGCATGTGAGAAAACAGCGTTTGTGACGACCGAGGGTCATTATCAGTTTAAGGTTATGCCTTTTGGGATGGTGAATGCAGCCGCTACCTTCACCAGAGTGATGAGGAAACTGTTAGCAGGTATGACCAATTTAGTGAATTTGATAGATGACATTCTCATTTACACTGAAACTTGGGATTCTCACCTTGAAGTGCTCAGGGAAGTATTGGATCGAATCAAAAATGCTAACATGACAATTAGGCCAACAAAGTGTCATTTTGGGTTGAGAGAAATAGAATTTCTAGGACATGTTGTGGGGAATAGCAGCATTAAACCAGTGCCAGGGAAAACTAGGAAGATTCTAGAGGCTAATGAACCTACAACGAAGAAGGAATTGCGTTCTTTTCTAGGCTTAGCCAGTTACTACCGACAGTTTATTCCTGACTTTGCTTCCATTGCAGTTCCATTGACTGATTTAACTAGAAAAGGTTCTCCAAACAGGTTACCATGGCAACAAGTTCACCAAAAGGCTTTCGACACTTTGAAGAGAAAACTTTCATCTGATCCTATCTTGAAATTGCCAGATTTCAGCAGAATCTTCCATGTTAGGACTGACGCATCTGATGTTGGAATCGGTGCGGTTTTGTTGCAAGAGCATGACGGTGAGTTCTTCCCAGTTGAATATGCAAGTAGGAAACTAGTGACTAGAGAAAGAAACTATGCAGTAATTGAACGTGAGTGCCTTGCAGTTGTTTGGGCAGTAAAGAAATTTGCTTCATACTTACATGGGCAGTCGTTTGTGATTGAGACAGATCACCAACCACTAGCGTACATCTCCAAAGTAAAACTTCAGAATCCCAGAGTCATGAGATGGGCCCTGAGTCTTCAGCCTTTTAGATTCACGGTGAAATGTATCAAGGGTTCAGACAATTTGGGAGCAGATTATATGAGCAGAATACAGTAAATGATGACAATCTTTTGATGACAATTTCCTGTATCAGTATTTTGAAATTGCAGTATTTGAAGGCAATATTGCTCTGAGGGTTAATGTTCTTTGTGTCTATTTTGGTGTTGGGTTTTTTGTTTGCGTTTCATGGCAATTTGTTGCTCGTTATTTTCATTAAATGAAGGTTTACTAGATAATGTATTATCTTCTTCAGTGGGGGCGTATTGTCAGGTTGGTTTCATTTAATGGTAACTATTTAGTGTTTCTCAAGTAAAACTCAGAATATAGGTGAGAGCAAGCGAGCACCATACCCAGAGAGTTGCGCATGCAGTGTGTGCTAAGCATGCAGATTCACTATAAAGGTGACTGAGTGTATGTGAATCAGTGCATTTGCCATTGTGAGGTCATGGGGTACAGTTCTGTGAGTATTGTTTCTTGTATTTGTAATGATGACTTTGACTGAAAATGTACTTTGTAACTATGAAGTTATCATGATGTGAACTTTATAAATATTTCATCTATTGAAAGATGCAATTGATGTAGAGTGTTATAAATGACCAAATTGATATTATGTTTGTAAATGTTGTTGTAGTAATATGCAATTTGGTGAAATATGATACTTTATTGAGTACAGTATACTGTTGGAAATAATTTTGATTGATTTTAGGATGATAGAACTGTACTATGAGCTCTTGTCTAAATCTTGCTGGAGGAGGCAACCTGTGGTGATCTTTAATGTACTTGTCTACATGTGATGTCATCGTGATTGTCTACATGTGATGTCATCGTGACCTGATGTGACTGTATACATGGAATGTCGTTGTGACCAGATTCTCGGCGATTCGTAACAGAAGTGACTTTAAAGATGTGACTGTTCAAGTAAAGTGTAATTGTTCTGTTCTGTTGATGTATTTCATGGCATGCCAGTGTAAGTTGTCTTGTCTCCTTTGTAAGATGTTGAGTATTTTGTTGTATTGAATAAATGTTGTGTTTAAACCGTGGGTTTCGTTTTTCTTGTGTGAAGATTGGTCAAGCTTAAACAGGTTCCTAATACACGTAAACATGACATAGCCGTAGGAACCTGCTCATTTTCACGACGTTTTCGAAGGTAGTAAGCTTTACAAAAGACCTTGGTTAGCATCTGTCTGAACTGTTTAAATGTGGCAGTGTAGATGACAACATTCCAAATGTTACTCGAAACCAGTGTCAGCTGGGCAAACTTGTAAACACTAGTTGAAACTGAACCCTTGCCAGCAATAAAGCCCACAATGACACCCAGGCACGCAGGCAGATAGGACAAGCAGAAGACACCGGCATTGAGCAGGGACATCAGGGTTAACTTGGAGATGCTTCTGGCATTGGCAGCTTGTGGAGCCACCTGATTGGTGCTCTTGATGTCCCAGATGAGGATAGATGAGCACACGATGATGATGGAGAATGAACCCAGGATCACAGTCAAGGATGCCACAGTGCCATGAACAGAATTGTAGAGGATATAACAGCTAGCATACACTGGATTGCAAAGGAATGCTCCGTTTGGAAATATCATCATCAGAAGACGAATCGTGTTGAGGGTTATCATGCTAGTCATTGCAATGCTGTAATTCCGTTTGGTGGCTATTCGTTGGTAAGCAAATGGGAACCGCACAGCAATGAAACGATCGACCACAACTGAAGCTACGTTAAGAATGTTTTGAGCTGGAATGTAAAGATAAATACAGGAAGAAAACACTCCGGTAATGTTAGAGTAGGGCCAGTTTCCAGAGAAGGCAAAAGGAACAGATATTAGAAGTAGTCGAAGACCAGAGATGAAGTCCCACACGGCCATGTGGCAAATGACCCATAGTGTTGGGATATGAAGCTGTTCAGACATTGTGATGATAAAGATGACGACAGAGTTGGTCATCAGTGTGAGCAAGCTAACGATGAGGTAGGGCGCTCCGAGGTCAGTTTGGAGGGTGTCATTTCCTGTTGAATTTATCTCCATGGCTATGTAGTCTTTCAAATCAGCCAAGATGAGAATCCTTTGAGCCACTTTCCTTCAAGCACAATAGTCCCTCTGGATAAGTTAAGGTAGAACGTGCGACAATGTAACTCCTGATAAGTTAAGAGAATAATATACGACAACTTTGCTCCAAGCGCAATAGTACCTCTGGATAATCCAAGAGACAAATGTACGACAACTGTCTTCTCGATTACAGTGCGTAGCAATGTTGGTTTAGTTCAGTAGTACTGATGTTGTGAAATGAGAATCTAGAGCTCTTTGTTTTCTTTTCAGGTTTAGAACGACATCATTATCGTAAAGGAATCTATCTCTTGCATCCTTTGTTTTCAACTTTACATTAACAATGACATGCCCTCAATGGTTCATGTAAAAGCGTTTGATGTTTCTTATGTCCCAGCATACAATCTCAGACTGTGCATCAAGACCATTGTGATCACATTCTGAAAGGAAGCTACATTTTAACATCATTGTCTGTTTAATGAATCCTTGTGGATGAGTTAGGGAACCGGTTAAGCTTCCGATGTTCATGTACGGTGATCAGACCACATTGTCATTATTTCATTACTATAGAGTCAGCAGGTCTCATTTCCTCCTGAATGGGCTTTCAAAGAAGTGATTATGCATCTTATAACCTTACTGAAGGATAGATTATCAGAATGTCTTTTGTACAGCACACTGTAATACATATGAAGGTGAAACCCATTGCTCCAACAGATATACAAGTCGATACGCACAAAAACTTAAATTTATTTTTTTTAAAAGAAGCCACAACCAGAAGATAGTGAATCTGTCTCACCGTCAATAGATTAAACTATATATTTGGATAATGATGTTTAGCAAGAAGAAAAATAGAAGTGTTCCTCATTAATTATAAAAGATGATATTTGTGCTTTACACCAATGCCTTAAATAGTTTGTTAAATGTATGATATGTGATATGGTATAAAATCACGGTTTGGAAAATTATTGAAAGTTTTGATGATGATTTATGTACTTCAATCATTTACAAAAGCATGATAATTGTGCTATCGACATACATTTACACCAATGGCTAAATAATTTGTTTAATGTATTTAAAGTACAGGTAATATGGTGTGTATATAATTCCACGGTTTTGACATACATGTACATATTGAATGCTTTGATGATTAATTCAATTTTTCGTTTAGCTTTTGTGAAATAAATAATGGTTAGCCAATATAATTTTGGCAATAATTATTTGCTCAAAATGGCAGCTTCTTTACAAACCCTGTTGACGGTTATAAATTGAATGAACAATTGAGTTTATAGTTTTCAGTAGTTAATCCTTTATTTATACCCCATTTCCGGTCTCGTTGCTATGGTTTTTATTGTTCTAATTGTAGGTTTATTGAACGATACACCTCAACTTTTCTTATACATCTACTTTTTATTGCACACACACTTTAAGTCAGGTAAAGCCATTTTCAACTTTGGCAAATCAACGGAGTTGTAAAATTTAGAATGAGTGGAAATGGAATCATGAAGAGTTTTGGTTATATTCTTTGGATCTAGTTAGGTCAAGACATATATAAATTGAGAAGCGTGGATAGCTCTTTTTCGTCAAATATAACTCAACCAGAGTGGGGTATAAGTCAAATATACCCACCTCTCCCTCGGTGCATCACTAAATATAAAATATACCTCCTGTTTGAATCGTGGGTCTCCGAGGCATAGCAATACACCTTGAGAAGTGTGGGTATATTTATTATTTGTCAAATTAGATTATATTTTGTCAATCTTATTTCAAGTTTATTTTTGGAAATTGCTTTATCATATTGATCTCATAGCTTCTCATTTTTTTAATTATACCCCCGACCAACAGTCAAAGATATATGCATGGTAGTACTACTATCGATTCTGTCCATCCGTCCCTACGTTTGAGGACATTTTTTGTCCGATTTTTTTCGGAAACCCTATTCATCCAATTGTTTTCAGATTTGCCACATATCTTGTACCTTACTAATAACAATCAATTACGTTGATTTTCATTTTAACAAATTAGTTTCCATGTTATATACTTGGTCGTTTTCTAAATCAAAATTTGTCCTACCAATTGCAGGAAAACTGTTCTTCTGATTCATGTAAAATTTGGCACATATTTAGAAGGATTGCAGTGCCAGGTTTTAAGCGAATCCATTATTTTTGCAATTTTTTACCAAATTCTGTTATTTTGGTTTTTAATATCTTTTACACAGCATTTGTCAGACCCATTGCACACAAAAATCATTAATCAAATTGATTTCAAGTTTTGCACATACCTTCTTCCCAACTAGGAGGGATGAATTGCAAAATAATAACCGTTTTGTATTCTAACAAACTAGGAGGGTTTCAGTGCCAATGTACAATCGATTTTAAATTTTTTTATGCCTAAATTATGGGAAATAAACAGGAATTTAATTCGTCAGGGATGCACAGTCGGGGGTATTAGTCGGCAACGCTCACATTTTTCTTGTTTATTTCATAACCTCAATAATGCATAAGTTCGTGTTCACCTTGAATATTCAATTTTTTACTGCAAGTTGTTTAAAACTTTATTTCACAAAGTGGAACTGTGACCGGTGAACCACCACAAAACTTATGTGAACATTGCTCCTAAATACACCATTACATGTACAGGGATCAGTATACTATATATTCCGAAACGTATAATGATGATAACATCTTATGGTCAAATCAGTTTGTGTTGTGCAAGTACGTTTAGTGCTACAATCCAATGATGTTATCATTATTTTATAATAGTCCCAACCTCCACACTATCTTAATGAGAACACTATTCTTTGTATGATAAAAATAGCCATGAGTATTGGCTCCGTCTAGTCATTAAATCCTATATATTCATAAAGACACGCGAGGTTAATAAACCCTTGGTTAACTGAAATGAGACAGAACGGGTTCTATTGGTATCCAGGCTTTAGTATATAGTGCAGTCTTTGATCTTATAGCCTTTGCGTGCATGTACTGGTATCTGCAGCGATCTGAAAGACTAATAACAGTGTTTGATGAACAGTAGCTTCCTCAGTCATTTCAAAGTCTGAATAGAAATCATACATGCATCCAACACAAATCCATTTGGAGATAAAAAGAGACAATGCAAGATCAGGATGTTGTAAAGCACTGACATTAGGTCAAACAGTGTTGAGAGTCATTGTTTATGTTTTATTTTATGGGCCACATGTAAGTATGAATTGTAATACAAGACCAGATAATGGAATAACAGTAGAACTCGGATATGACGAACTCCAAGGGACCAAAGAATTTAGTTCGCTATATCCGGTGTTCGCTATACGCATATGATTTTAATTATATTATATAGGGACTTGAAAATTTGTTCGCTCTATCCGTGTTCGCTATATCCGTGTTCAACTGTAGTTTATTTCAGAAACTATGTTGATTATTTAGGGTGTTTATAAAATATAATAATAAACAATTATTTACACGTCTTACTAGATTAAAACATTTGCTTTAAAAATATAAAATGTTTCTTTCACGTTGGAAGTTGGTAAACAAACACGTAATACAGAGATGTCAAGATCAAGAATGAACCTTTTCATTACAAATCTACAACACATCATTTGGCAAGGACGGCCTTGACAAGCTTGATATTTTAGAGTTGGTTAAGTCGATTCGTATCTTCTGGAGACTGCCACATGGATTGTAAGTTATTCTTGGCATCTGTGCTTTTACTATAGGAACTTTTTCTTGTTCGTGTTCTCGCTAATCCTGAGATCCTGTCATCCTGTCATTACCTTGACAAATATTAGAAGAATTTGAATCGTGATGAAAATATACCACAATGACCCAGCAAACAGATTGATATAAATTAGTTAACTTTGGATCTTTACCCTCCCCTAAAGGTTTAAATAACAAATACATTCAGTATTACAAAACAAATTCCTTCACAATCAAAATGAACTAAATTATAAACATAAATGATAGGACACAAAGTTATATATTACAAAACATTGATACATCACTGATATCAAATATAATTGGCGCTTCTGTTTCGATGAAAATTCATGATGATAAATTTCTTCTAGATTTTGTTGGAAAACTTTAAATTACATTATTATTTGAACTCACCCTGTTCCAAAGATATCTAAACCTACAGCTGAAGGAAATCTATTCATGCGACAAACATTGATTTAAATGTTAAGGACTAAGAGATTATAATAAATTTTCTCTCTCAAAACTAACAGAACTTTCATGAAAGCAATGTTTCTTTTGATATCTCACTTGTGACTAACGTGACCTTATAGGAGAAATTTTTTAAAAGAGGTTCAATACAAAACCAGCTTTTATGTGTCTCTTAAATGTCAAAATTGTTATGCTCCGTACATCATTAGATGTTGTTTTAATATTGTTTCGATTCTCTTTTGTATTTGTCAAACTTCATAAGCATGTTATCATTATTCAAAATATTTGATGAAAGCCTTCAAAGCAGGTCACTTTGATATGATAACAAATTTTTAAAAATAAACCGTGCACATTGTATGTTCAAAGTGCTTTGTGGTATATAAATCATCCACATATAATCAGCTAGAGTCACAATATCTTATGTTTTATATATATAATATCGTCACTGGTCAGGTGCCTGAACTTCTTACAGCTGTGTATACAAATCAACGTTACTTTGCTATTTTAAGGTTATTTCAATTACATATTTCATTTATAACTATATGATCAATAGAATACCTAGTGGAAACTGCCAAATAAGTTGATATTTAGCTCAAAACGACATATAATAAAATCCACATGTCAGATTTCGTGACTATACCTGACAAATTTGTACCAGATCTATATCTGTATAAAATATGAAAGGTAAGAAGGAACAAAGTTTATGGAGGAATACTTGGAGCTTATTTAACATGTTACTATGAAGGAATAAGCTCATTATTTAACTCATCAACATATACAGAATAATAGTATAACATGAAAAACATATAATTATATATAATGTTTGGTTAAGTGGTTATTCCTAGAAATAACCTTGGTTTCCGAATATGATGATAAAACAAATTTCATGAATTTTTTGTCTCACTCACGTTTGACACTATTTTTTTGCCTCAATGTGATAGCTGGATATATGAAGTATATATACAAAGTTACAATATCAAACACAAGAACGTCAGAACTACAATGGTAAATTGGATTAGGAAATTAAATATTTCAATACATTTCAGACATTGTGAAATAAATACCAATATGGTTGAAACTCTTTCTGCTACATGTGACTGGCAATGACCACTGCCCACAAGTAATGAAATAGATAAAGATCTAAAAGGTGATCTCCCCAGAGACAGAGGTGTTACTTTCCGTTAACGATTGATCCCTGCGTCCACTAGTTGTAGCATTGTATACAGATGTGAGGGATGTTGTGCTGTCTGTATAGCTTGAGATCAATACAAACTACTGTGTTCTCGACCTTGTGACAGGTTTTGTAGATTTTGAGGACATATTGTGAGTCTGATGTCTGTCCCATCTTCATACTACATGTGTTTTTTTGATGGAAATATATCAAAATAATATTATATGAAACGAGTTAAAAGTCTTTAGTGATATATTTATATCCATGAACGATTTTCAAGATAGGTGCAAATATATTAAGAAATTATCATTGGTGACGCAAAATTAACAAATTAACACAACATCTACTTCTGAGCAAAGAATATACCCGCCATTGCCATATTAGACATGATTTTTAATAGGCAAACCATTGCACATTGTCATTACTATGCAAATCGGATCCTTTTCCTTAGTTTGCCATATGACAAATATTTACTCTGCACACAATGCAATTTGAATTTATGATTACAATATTATCAATATGTTTATGATAAAACTAATGTCATGTCGTTGTTGCAATAACTTTTTGGGCAGTTGAGTTGTCAATATTCATTAATTTTCAAAAAGAATAGGCAGCTGACCTAAAATTAGAGGAAATATGTGGCAAGTAAAAGTTCAGGTAAATACAACAATGTCATATGCAAATGTTGGATTTGCAAAATTACTCTCACAGGACTCTTTTGAAGATGGACAAATATTCCTGCTTCCTCACTCTGAAATAATGCACATTCAAAGATATATTCAATGTGAGCTACAAACGAATTCCGAAACTCAAGCAACCAAATGGTGTGATTTACCTTGACCTGTTGCCCCAGCCGTTATTACTTTGTTTGCTGAGGTTAAATGCTACATTAGTGTAATGTCAACATTTGGGAAAGTCAATCTCCTTGTAATACCATTTGCTTCCATTAGCTCCCCTAGATGAGCTGTTCCAATTTGCAGTATTGTACGTGATGTCTGAAGAGGGGAGGATCACTGCTGGGGGAAGATACCAATCTGGAACAGCAGAAACATTAAATCTTGATATTCTCAGACATTAGTTTCATGGCGACCACAAACATCGAGCAATTGAATATGTAACGTTCGTGCATCCATAGTGACCTTTTTTCACATACTGTTGGATAATATATATATACAAACAGACAAACAGACAACGTTTTTTAACGAATACATACAATAGTGCACATTGATATATGCAAATGAATAGTGTAATGACGGTGACTTCTCCAACTCTTAATGTCCCATCTACTGAACGCTCTTAGTTTGTTTGACACTTCAATCCTCCCATCCCTCCCCACTTAAAAGGACAGTAGCGCGTTTTTAGTTGGACTATAAGGTGATGTCAGGAAAATGAAAACACTGACACTATCTAAAGGATACATTTAGCGTAAAAGTACAATTATCAGTGAAAAATTTAAAATGTGAAAAAAAAAATGTTTTAATTTCTACTTGTAGATCCATTTCATTGCAATATACATGCGCATAATTACCGACTGTACCACATCCTGAAAGACTAGGAACACGGTCACTACCATTATTCAAACAGTGAAAAAAAAAGAAAGACTTGAATTGAAAATGACATATCAAAGTAATCGAGTGTATTTGATGAGAAAACCAATCGTCTCATTTCATCAGCTTACTTAGTTTTATAAGATGTTTTATCAAAGCAATCAACAGCAACAAGTCCATGACTCACTCACTGACATATGTAATGAATTTCGATTTGAAATTATTAATAATCAATTGTTTTAAAATTAAAGATGGATGAAAGATTAGGTTATGTTGAGTCATAATATACATCTTCTGCATTTCACCACTTGACTAACATGTATATTCAAAATTGTTCAAACCTACATAAGTCAAACAAAATGTTCCTTTTATTATTGTATCAGTTTTGTATTTTTATCTGTTCTCTTCTGTCCATCTTGTTAAATGAATGTTAATTATATTTAATATACGTATTAGGGAGAGGGTTTTCTAAGTTGTATAACTTGTACCCAATCCTTTTCTGATGAATAAAATATGTTTAAGACTAGCATGATCGAGCATATGTGCATTTTTTTAACTGATGCTGAGGTACTGACTGTGATGTAATAACTGATGTACTAACGTGAAATTGACTCTGCAACAACAGTGTTATTCACATATTGATCGGTTTAAACATAACCAAAACATGTATCACAAAAATCAATACATGCATGTTCTAGAAATCACAAAGGTTTACTTCCTTATTGATCTTAGAAACCAATAATCGCTAGTAATCATTTAAACTGTTTCATGTAGAATGTAGTTACTTGATGTAAGATTTCTCTACATTTCAGTACATTGCTATAATTGATCCGCATCTGTTCTAATTTCAGGATATTTATTGCAAAAATTCTCTGTTTATTAGATATTAAAGCTCCTTTTCCTACATTCTCAACATTAAGTGTCTGCAGTCTTGTAAATGTCAACCTATGTAATGTGTGCACAAAAGAAATAATATTCTATTCACTATAGTCTATTTATGAATTTGATTTATATCTATTTCATTATAAGCTTCATGACAATAACAACAAGTCACAGATATATGACAAAACACAGATATATATAAATAAGAGATATATAAGACTCTGTCTACAACGTTTCCTTCTGGAAATAAACTTATATGTGATTGACATAGATTATATTGTAGCTTACAACCCGTCGTTGTAAACGGTAAAAATGTTACCAAGACATTTTAGAAAATTAGAAGTTCAAAGGTCTTTAGATTGATACGGCTGTTTCCTTTATATCATCTTTCAAGCAATGAACACAATCTGCATAAAGTGTCTCAGTAAGTTATTTCGTTGAAATGGTCCAAAGATGTAAATGATATGAATGAGTGAAATGAGGCACTTGAGGGTTTCTAGTGTACATCCGTATTCAGATTGTTTTTCTACAATATTTTCATGTAAAAATATTTATATGTGCTAAACAAATGTAGATATTTAAAACTCAATACCAGAAAGTGTGACTGTTGAATAATGAAAAACATCAAATACAACTTTAGTTTATGGCTTTGTCAGTTCGTTCAATATACTCACTCAATACCCAATGGAGAGAAACACAGCAGCAATAAATGTACCAAGAGTGATGTTTTGATTATATCAATGCTTTAAACTCATTACTTGACAGAAAACCTGCTTTGTAATACAAAACCGACAAATACAAAGCAAATACAAATGGTTCCGTAATGAAGATAATGGTCAACAGGTTGTCATTCACATGAACTATGGAAGCTGAAAGGGAAAATAGCTTCAAGCGGGACTTTGAGAGTTTTTTTAACGTTTATAAAAGAATGTTTCAGGCATAAGGAATTCATAGTGTGTTTCAGGCGAATTTCAAGCAAGTTAAAAATTTCATGGATAGCAACTTTCTCTGTATGTATGTAATGGCATCTTTTACTCCCTAAATGGAGTATTCTTATGAATTAAATTACTTTCCAATGACTGGATATTTTTTTGGATTGAATAGAATCAGTTGATTTTTCTATTTCTATTCAAGAGAAAATTCACATGAAGAGATTTGTATATACAATACATATACAGGTGACAATGACAATGATATTTTGAAGGAAAGGACATATGTTGGACAGCCACCTTCTCGTTATGTATGTGATGGCATTCAAAATTCACTAAATGAAGATGGTTCGAATAATGACTGGACTTGGACTGATTTCAATGATTGGACAATTATCTTTTATGGAATACAATCAGTTGTTATTTCTAGTGAGGGATATAATTAGACCTTTTTTTGGCAAACCTTTGCGGGAGAGATATACTGTTCAACCTCCATCTGTAATTCTATTAAGGAAACTTCCAAAATTTAAAAAAAAACTGAATATAAACTTAAATATATAATAATGAAACATGGTATTGAATTATATGTAGTGGAAAAGTGATGCCTTATGCTACTTTTCATATTTCCATTTTGATTTCTGGTTATCATGGAAACAATTTGAAACTTAGTACATGTATATGTGATTAGATCTTTTGGTTCTTTGGATATTCTGAAAATATTTTTCTGGTTTCAATTAATATTCAAGAAATATTAAAAAATAAACCAACCATAACACAAAATGGTCTAAAATATTTGTAAGGTAGAATATATCATAGTTACACACACTAGTTACCAAACATGTTGAAGTTTCAATAACCCATCTCCACATTCCATATTACTGACTGTGACAAAGTCATCATAGTTTTATTCATGTGATTCTGTTATTGTAATCACAACGGTTGGTCAGAGACTTTTATGGGAATTGCAATAATGGGACCCAGTGGGAGACTGCAGGGAAGTAGTGGTTTTCATAAAAACATTGAACTTATGCATATTTGGTAAATGGTACTTTTCCAGGTAAATTTACAGCAACCATTCAATATATCAAAATGAAACATGGTATTGAATTATATGTAGTGCCTTATGTTACTATTGATATTACCTCTTTTCCAGACCATATCACAGAACCGTTCTCTTCATTTTCACAAAACTCAGTATGTGATTAGGCCTTTTGGATGGTGCCTTTTGCTTCTTTCTATATTCTGAGAATTTGAATTTGTTTTCTGATTTCAATAAATATTCAACAAATTTTGAAAAATAAACCTACCATATACACAAATTGGTCTTCAAGGTAGAACTCATCATAGTTCTACCTATTCATTTCTATTCAAACAAACAATACTTACCAAACATGTATAAGTTTCATTAACACATCTCCACATGTGGATATTACTGACTGCGAGAAAGTTTTCATAGTGTTATTCATGTGGTTTTGTTATTGTTATCACACCAGTCAGTGGTTTTTATAAGAATTGCAATAATGGGACACGGTGGGAGTCTGTTGGGAACTAAATGCAAACTGTTCACTAACACAAATAACAGGGTTTTTGGAAACAGATAATCAAATATTGAACGGGTTCATTGTTGTTTGTATTGTGAACTATGACTTTCAATTTTGGATAATCCACTTTTCAATCGAAAAGGCATCATTTTTCAAATCACAAAGCAATCTCAGGTATGAAACCTAGCACATGATTGATGGTTATTGGCAAATCCTACTTGCTGGATATTCCTCGTTTTGTAAATATGTGATGCGTTAGTAGGTATGAAAAGATAATGTTGATTACTTGAAGAATAACATGCATGCTTGATTGAGTTTGTTATCATCATTGACATCTGTCTTCTTTATGCATTGATATTATTCATACACACTTGACTGTATAAAGCTTTTTGTCGTCAGTGTCAAAGTTTAAGGTCACGCATACTATAAATTTGAAGATTTTGCTTAATGAACACTTAACAAACATTATAATGATTTGAATCCAAAAGCCTACACTAGATATTGTTATTACCAAATCGTTTCATTTTAAAAAGCTGGTTCGAAGGCAAATGTGATAAGGTTGAAAAAAAACCCCCAATGTTAACACAGCATGATACTTTTCAGTGTAGTTCAATTGCAATTCTATTGGAATAAATCGTTTTTTTAAGGTTGAGATGACATTAAGCAATAAAGAGCATTCGATCATGGTGTATATTTCAAGCTGACATAACAGAAGGAAATCCAAATCAGTTAAATAAATATTTGTCATCCCTTCCGAATTGATTGAGTGAATGATCCATTTTGTGCAAAGTTATTTATTCAAATGTTTTATATTGAATTTGTGGGTTTAAAAATACCCTGCTCTTAAAAATGTGATTTATGGGCCCTCTCTGCCTCATATCAAATTCATATAAATTTTGGTAAGTGACAGCGATACTTCTCAATTTGTGGAACCATATTGAAGGTGTAGGCTTTCTTTGGTCAATAGTCTAATATATTGTTTTTCATTCGTTATCATTTATTCTTCCATACTCTGGTGTTTTGCTTGAAATTTAATTCTAAACTAAAACTAAACTAATAGTATTGACTTACATTAATTGTTGTTATGATATGAATAATGTGTGGTTGCTCGTCTCAGTCTGTTATTTGTCAAACATAAAATCAAAAGTTCATCAGAATCTTTATTTCAAACAAATATGTAATCATTTTAAAGTAATTTCATTGTCATTGCTAATCCAAAATAAAGTATAGCTTTTGAATGACGTCACGAAACAATGGTCAATGACACCAAAGTACTCGGCCGATAATAGTTCAAGACAAAACTAAACATTATCGCAAAATAAATAATGGTTAGAGCTTTTCTATTTTTTAATCATAATATCAAAAGACTTTCACTTATTCTGGCATCTTTCCAGAACCCAAACATTCACTTAATGAAATGTCATCTGATATCAATCACTCTCACACCAGACATTTATCAATCAGTTAATCAAATCCACTGTTCCAAATGATGTTCTAACGAATTTTGAAAGTATACAGTTCATTTTAATGCAGACACCTATACTTTCCTGCACAATCTTATTTACCATCAAAAATAACAATAAACTTTTCAAAGAAATAATTTTTATTGACAACACTACCAACTTCTTTTCTTTTCAAATTTAAGTAACATAAGGTTTGTAAGCCAGAATGAAAAATAATCTAGCTAAATAAAGTTAAAAGTGTAAGTATTTTTTGGTAAAATGTTTAATTTAATTAATTGCCTTTGCTTGGTCATTTGATAGTTTTAACATTTCAATCAACAATAATGCTAGTTTTGTATATATATTTCGTGTTTTTGTGTGGAATGAAGAACAACATATTAAATGAAACATTACTGTCTTCTTTGGATGAACATATATATGGCTAGATAGATCCTCTTGTAGAAACATTGATGAGACTATCATTTTCAATTCATCGTGTTTATGAACCACCCTTTGACGGAAAGGAACGCTTATTACACACAACTGATATTGTTATTTATTTAAATCAAGCATGCATATACTGACAGGGGCACGGGATTTCAAAATATATAATGTATTATTGTTTTGATTTAATACATGTAAACATGTCTATGTCTATATTTTTATAAAATAACTTCAAATCTTTCAAACCTTTGTAAACAGAGCTAAGGCTCATCTACCAACTCCTAGCTTCAAATGTAATGCATTATTAAGGTTAAATGCATTTTAGTGCAATGTCAACATTTAGGAGAAATCAATCCTATTGTAATACCAATCGTTTTATTCATAAATATATGATCTGTAGTAGTATCCAATGTGTCTGGAGGGAAAGGGAATAAACAATAGATGGATACAAGCAGCAATTTTGACAGGTCATTGAGTTTGTGTAATAATAATTATATAAAAGTATCCATTAACCTTTTAAAAATAAGTTATGATACGTTTCTAGTTATATCTGATTTAATGAGGTTACTCAAATCTTCTTAAAACATTTTTGGATGTTTTATATAAAAAGATGTACTGCTTGTCGATGCTATAATTCATCGAGAGTGTCTAGACTACGAATCAATGTAGACGTCAGTAATACTCGAATACTGAGTGTTTAAGTGATAGGTTAATCAAATGACCTGTTAAAGAACATATAATTAATTAGTTTTTTTATAATTTATTATTCTAGCATTTTAAGACGACCATTTGTTGCAAAATCCCTCCGGTTTCCAGGCTAGTTACTACCTACCAATAAAGATTATGGGAAAATGGAGATAGATTTTTTCGTTAATAGTACCTGTACAAAAACACAACCATATTTAGTAATGATTAAAATAACATTCAAACATCAAAATTTGATTCTTTCTGTTAAATGTATAGAGCTTCTTTCAATATTTTGTCAATGACAAAATGCTTTTACACCCATTGAATTTATCACATCGTGCCTTCTTAAATATTGAAATAAATTGTTGAATAATCTCCAACGACAGAGTTCACATCAGGTAATCAAACCAATCAACTGTTCATTTCAAACTGACACTAAAAAATCATTATCAATATTTAAATGAATATTTGCAATGCCATTAGCATTGATTGAGAAAATTATCTGCAATGTGCAGAGTCATATATCTCAAACTTTTTTATAAATCGAAGTTAATAGGGGTAAGATAATATATGTTAGATTATGTTTGTTTCCAAGAGTTTAAGCACGCATTGTATCAAGATTTATATCAAAACGAATCGTATAAGGATAAGATATGTGTTTTCTTGTTCATATCATATATCATTTAATCCTATCATGATTTAAAGTATAACTTATTCTGTTAGTTGCATGCGATAATGAAGATACACACAATAATACAAATTTGACCAAATTAAATGATGATATTGTTGAC
Organism: Steromphala cineraria; assembly: GCA_916613615.1. Taxonomy (NCBI): domain Eukaryota; kingdom Metazoa; phylum Mollusca; class Gastropoda; order Trochida; family Trochidae; genus Steromphala; species Steromphala cineraria. The sequence continues at coordinate 84,419,654 of OU744722.1, forward strand.
TACCATTGAAGGCCAACCTTGATTATCAGAAACTCAATAAAGTCTTCAAAGCTGTATGAAACAGCAGTTAATCTAGTCTAATGCATCATCTTTACTAAATGATAAGGCTATATTTTAAATGTCACGTTCATATAACTAAACATGGAGGAGAAATTGATCCCCCTTTAGTACTAACTGCACACATTTGAAATCCCCGATGACACTACACCATTATATACAGTGTCTGATGCAAAGGGAAGGGAATCAACTGTATAAGTATCTACAACAAGACGGCCGGAATTCGGCATATGTTTCGACAATATGTCAATGCATCGAAATGGATGGATGCTGTCAAATCATCCCTCCATATAGGTATAATATACAGCTGCGTATCTTAAGTTTGTTCACTTACCTTCGTATTCTAGTGCAAATATCATGTAATTGGCAACGTCTTTGAGACATCATATCATTGTGAAAACGAAACCGATAATGATGAAATTTCACTGCGTATGTTAAGATTCAGTGTGCGTTGACATATTCGTATGTCATACCGAGCAGATAGCTGTAACAAATTTGGCAGGTCATTGAAGTGACCAGGGGTCAACATTTCTAAAACCCTGATTTCTACTTTGCTCAATAAAATCATTCATAAGTGATCAACAGCTTTAGATCTTATTCATATGTGTTCCTTTGCTCTAAGGCAACGTAACTGTGCTGATTTTTTTCCTACAAAGTTTACATGGATGATTTTAATCGAAATTTAGGAAAATCCGAATTTCAAAAATATGACCCCATCTGTCTATTTAACAATGCCAAATATTGCAATTCAGCACCAGTTACAAGACGATCCTGAAATATGGTTTGGGAATGGTTATTTTACATATGGACAATTGATGATCTTCTGTAAGTGGTCCTGGAGTTATTTTATGAACGTCAAAACGAAACCCAAATTACATGATATTTGCACTAAAATCACAAGCAGGTGAACAAACTTATGGTATGCAGCTGTAAGTATGTATGAAACATTAACATCGAAAGTGACGAGATCAGCGAACCCGCAAATCCATCTGATGTCTAGGGGGACCTTCTGTCACAGTTTCGGTAAACCTCCAATTCATTACATCCAGATACTAGTGCCCCTGACAGAAAGAAAAGGGGTAACATCAAGTGATGATAAATCAAATTCTTTATAATCAATTTTCCACTTTAACCTTGAACCTTTTTTTGGAAGGATTTGCAAACCTATTTTGCTTTCTTGGTTTGTAAAAGTATTAGTCACCGCTGAAATCCGAGGGACTTTCTGTCACAAACAGTTTGGTTGAACCTCAAATTCATTACATTAAGATACTTGTGCTCCCGAAAAGGGGGAACACCAAGTGATAGATAATGATCTAACTGATAATAAATCAAATTATTTATAATTAATTGTTTTTTACCTTGATCTTTTGAGAAGAATTTGCAGACGTATCATAATGTCAAAATATAAATGTAATATAAGTCAATACAATCATTCATTAGCTAGACAAACATATTATTGTATTATATCAATTGTATTCTTATGTGTTATTTAACTTCCTATCTGTTTAAATGTTCTTCTTTTGTTATCTTGGTTTGTAAAATTTTAAATCGTCCCTGTACTTACCAAAGAGAAGGTATCTAAGTTTGAAACATCATACTTTTTCTTTGTGAATAAAATATGTCCAAAGGAAAAAAAAATTATTCACTAAGACATTCTCTGATTAATTTGTCTCATTGTGTCCAGGAAAATCAGATTAATAGAAACATCATGACTAAACCAATACTTAACTGGAGGTGAAGGATGTAGAAACCGAAGCTTCGCTAATAACGTTTAGGGAGAAATAGGTGAATCAGCAAATACATATTCAGAGTATAAGATAAGAAAGAGTTATGATATGATGCACTTCTTGACTTAATAAATTAAAAAACAAACATTGTATTATGTGGATTTGACACATGCACATATGTTATAGGCACGTGAGCTATAGCGCATTTGGCTGTCTATGTCAAGAAAATGAGAATGGTCAACCAGTAAAGACATTGTTCAGCAACAGCAAATGGAGACAGTATTTCTCCAGGGATAGAGGTGCTGCTGAGCGTAAACCATAATGAGGTTAGGGAAAGACTGCTGCGTTCCTTCATGACACTAGTAGGGAACGGTAGATAGGTGCGAAATGTCACTGCTGGTAAATAGAGGATATTATATGAGTGTCCATGACATACTATGTTTACGACATGAGTGCCTAAATATTAGTATTACCCGAGCGAGAGCGAGGGATATACTGATATTTAGGCACGAATATCGTAAACATAGTATGTCATGGGCACGAATATAATAATCTGTTTATTACCAAAATCCCAAATTTAACGAAAATATTTAAAATCTATATCTCAGCATGGGCCGACTAGCCGCCGTCGACCAGTATAGATTGTGACGTCATAGGTGAACTGTGACGTCAAAGCATTGTTTATAACATGACGTCACAATGAAATAGTGATATTTTGCCCTAGGGCAACATATGAAAAATATGAACCTTGATAAGACTGCCCTCGTAGGTAATAAAATATCTTGAGGGAAGCTATTAAATACAAAGATCAGATAGATCCGATAATTACTTGCTTTGTTTACTTGTACTTGTATTTGTACTTGACAAATTTTTGTAGTCTGGTAAGATTGATATTTAGAATTTTATAATCTTTTGCGCAAGTTGTTCAAAGATAACTGAGTATATATGAAAAATAATAGTTTTCAGTAAAATCGATCAATTGCCTCAATTGTATTCAATGGGCCGATGGTCAACACTTCAGAATTAAAGATCGAACAGACAGCAGCCAACGCCTCACATCCCGTTTAGTTCTCTGAATACTGGATACATCTTATGATGTTAAAATACTTTTCCCTGTGTGATTTTCAGACAGTTGAACCGAATAATTACAAACAATAAAAGTCACATCGAGTGGAAATAAACAACATGTGCAGAAGATCAAATATCTAAGCTTATTATATGCCTTCAGGAATGTAGTATCTAGTATCTCTCGACGAGTGTTCCATAACCATGCATAGACAAGCGAGATTGAAGGAACCATGAATCAATTCTCTTGGGAACATCCTTCACATGCAGTTGAGGTAAAGTCTATAGTTGATTTACAGATATGTGTGCTTCTGACAGAAAGTGAAGAGGTTACTTACGCTACACGAGTTCATTCATTTGACAAAAATGATCATTCGTATAAATCTTATATCTAAATGTTATGATATTATACTTAGACTTGGAAAGATGGATAATCATGAGCTTCTATATTCTGTACTGGCTGTACAATATAGTCCAAACCAAACTATTACCATAATAAGATAGTTTGAAAAAATTAATATGCAGTATCTTCAAATCAATGAATGGATGAATGAATGAAACTTTCGATTTTAAAACATTTATGGGATTAAAAATACTTAGAAAGAGTTATCTTATTACTTTATCATCGGTTCTGCTTTTTGATGCCATGCTCGTAAATTGCATATTCAGAGAACTTTAATGTACCAGACTCCAAGTTCACAACTTTTACAGATTGGTGTTGGAAACACGGTAACTTGTAAACATATGATTCTCATTCAATGTTAATTAAGATTTAAGACATATTTAACAAGAAAACAAACAGTTCATGAGTCACGAATTCATATTCTTGATTATTGCTGTGATTCATAATTCTATTTTATGCTACAGAAACATTTTTGTATACGACATTGTCATCCTTTGATAAGACAACTTCTGTCCACTGTTTTTTTACAGAATACGTTGTTGTATGGTTTAGTTCTTGGATCATTGTTATGGATATTCAAGATAAATTATCTTCAATAGCTCCAATGGAGTCTTTGTTTTCTTTCACGTTAAATAAACCTTCAATTGTTACCAGATTAAGTAAGCCAAGTAATTTAACTTTCTTTGAAAACCTTTGGCCAGAACCGATGATAATAATAATAGTCCATATAGCGCAAATATCCATGCACATTGCATGCTCAAAGGGCTGAGTGACATATTACCCCTGGTCAACGAGTACAGAAGACTCCCTCAGGAGAATACAACCGTTCGCCAGTCAGGCGTTCGAGGTTCAAATTCAGACTACCATCGTATCATACCAGGTACCCAATTACTGCTGGGTGGACAGAGGCACGCTTCGAACTAAGTCACTTACCCAGGGTGACACCACAATTTTCTCAACTCATGTCTCAGTGTGGGGCAGGGAATCAACCCTTCAAACTCTCAGATTATCCAGCAACGGGTTACCCACCCATCCAGCGAGCTGCGCCCGTTGTTGCTGAACTATTCTGATAGCGGTTGACTGAGCATTACACAGGACCACGTGCCACCATCTAACTGGACTCTTTCACTTTCAATGTAAATCATAAAATGAACTACTTTCAATGTTGTATTATTACATGATTAATAAGTTTGCTTCAGTGTGTATGTATTAAGAAGTTGAACATCTCAATGTGTTGTTTTGCAAATATTCACTCCTTGTTTTAACCAAATGTGTTGAACTCTACCTGAATTGCTAAACAAGTTTTAGTTTTACCTACTTTTGGTTGCCAGGTTACTAACAAAGTGCTTACCAAAAATTTAATGTTCTTCGTAATGATGACTAAACATAAACGTCCCAAACAAAGGACTTAGATCTTTTAATGTAATTCAAATTTATTCTTATGAACGTTTGGTCAGTTTGACATGTTTTAAGAAGAATCAACAATATCTGCCAGTATCTCTCTACAAACCCTACATCGGACCCACTTTTCTAAAGAATTATGTTATGACATCATACAATCAAAGTTAAAAGCAAACAGCTCCGAAGCTTTAATTGAAATATGCATGTAAAAAATAACATTGACTCTTCAAATTACAAATGCAAATATTTCGGTCATCATTTCTCCAGAAGACCTTTTAATCCCGTCAAGGGAAATTCTGATGTCTTTACAGTCTTCTAAACACTCATTTGATGAAATGTCATTTGAAAGCAATCAATATTGTAGTAGACATTCAGTCATGTGTTCATGTGCACTCACTGTTGCAATTCACTGCATGAGCATTCCTACTGGCGTTATCTTGTCGGAAGTCTTACATGTGTTTGGCAGAGGCGGTAAATTGTCTGACCCTAAACCCGGGGGTTCTGTGTTTGAACTGAATTAAACTGCTTTTTTTATAATCAATTAATTAGATTTATGGACTCTTGATACATGACTTTCTTGCTCACATTAAAATTCAACACATTTGTACTTATATTAGCAACGATAAGAATCCTTATTAATAGTTGTCTCCAAATTGATTATCCTGATACCTTTGATCCCTAAAACATTTAAATAACTGGTAAAAAGTAACATTATGAAAGTAAAGAAATCCGATTATTTGAACAGTATACTTAAGGATAAAAAACAAACATTAAAATATTAGCAAAACCCTAACCGTCTGATCATATCAATATACATGTATTGATTAGTTTTGTAAATTTATAAATTTTGCGTTATAGGGGCAGTAGCACGTTTGTTGATAAATTTTTTTTTCACTGATAATTGTAAGTTCATGCTACAGTGCTACTGCCCCTTTAATCTATTTGATATTTCTTCTATATCCATGACAAATAATACTTTAATGCTGGCAGGGGGACTAGTGATTATCACATTGTAAATCTTTTGCTTAAGCTAAATTCGAGTTGGATAATATAGTGAAAAAAAATCCCTAATGATACTAATGAAATAAAACAACATATTTTTCTTTTCAGTCGCTTATCAACAACTCAATAAGAAATGTACAAACTTATCTATCATATTTAGTAAAGATCATTTATTTCGAATCACTCTCTACAACTTACTGTCTTTATTGGTAATATGAACTGATCATTTTGAACACTTGAACAAGCAGAAACATCCTAAATGCATCACGCAAGTCTATCAACATGCACTCTTTTAATATCCATCCCAACTTACAACACACAAGTACAAATGATGCGCTATGTTTATCCATCCCACCATCCAACTCCTAGGGTGTACTTACTTTGAAGATGTGCTCCAGTTTTGTTGCTTGGTGGACACAACACAACTTTGTTACTGACTCAGTGTTACATTACAAACCTTAAATTACATGTCTTTCCAATTTGGTGACAAGCCTTTATATCTGCTAATATATATGCCAACTGTTGATATGGAATGCCCGCCTACTGCAAAACCGAGCCTGAAACTTCAGCCCATTAATGTTTGATAATTTCTGACAGTTCTAGATATTCTGAGAGAATGCTGTTTCTCTGCTAGCCGTAGGAACCTGCTCATTTTCACGGCGTTTTCTGAGGTAGTAAGCTTTACAAAAGACCTTGGTTAGCATCTGTCTGAACTGTTTAAATGTGGCAGTGTAGATGACAACATTCCAAATGTTACTCGAAACCAGTGTCAGCTGGGTAAACTTGTAAACACCAGTTGAAACTGAACCCTTGCCAGCAATAAAGCCCACAATGACACCCAGACACGCAGGCAGATACGACAGGCAGAAGACACCGGCGTTGAGCAGGGACATCAGGGTTAACTTGGAGATGCTTCTGCCATTGGCAGCTTGTGGAACCACATGATTGGTGCTCTTGATGTCCCAGATGAGGATAGACGAGCACACGATGATGATGGAGAATGAACCTAGGATCACAGTCAAGGAAGCCACAGTGCCATGAACAGAATTGTAGAAGATATAACAGCTAGCATACACTGGATTGCAAAGGAATGCTCCGTTTGGGAATATCATCATCAGAAGACGAATGGTGTTGAGGGTGATCATGCCAACCATTGCAATGCTGTAATTCCGTTTGGTGGCTATTCGTTGGTAGACAAATGGAAACCGCACAGCAATGAAACGATCGACCACAACTGAAGCTACGTTTAGAATGTTTTGAGCTGGAATGTAAAGATAAATACAGGAAGAAAACACTCTGGTAATGTTAGAGTAGGGCCAGTTTCCAGAGAAGGCAAAAGGAACAGATATGAGGAGTAGTCGAAGGCCAGAGATGAAATCCCAAACAGCCATGTGGCAAATGACCCATAGTGTTGGGATATGAAGCTGTTCAGACATGGTGATGATGAAGATGACGACAGAGTTGGTCATCAGTGTGAGCAAGCTAACGATGAGGTAGGGCGCTCCGAGGTCAGTATGGAGGGTGTCATTTCCTGTTGAATTTATCTCCATGGCTATGTTGTCTCTCACAATCAGCCAAGATAAGAATCCTTCGAGCCACTTTCCTTCAAGAACAATAGTCCAACTGGATAAGTTCAGAGAAGAACGTACAACAACTTTCCTTCAAGTGCAATGGTACTCTGGATGAGCCAAGAGAAAAATGTACGACAACTTTCTTCTCAATCTCAATCGCAGTGCGTAGCAATGATGGCTCAGTTCACTAGTACTGATGTTGTGAAATGAGAATCTAGAGCTCTTTGTTTTCTATTCAGATTTAGAACGACATCATTATCGTAAAGGGCTCTATCTCTTGCATCTTTTGTTTTCAACTTAACATTAACAATGACATGCCCTGAATGGTTCATGTAAAAGCGTTTGATGTTTCTTATGTCCCAGCATGCAATCTCAGACTGTGCATCAAGACCATTGTGATCACATTCTGAAAGGAAACTACATTTTAACATCATTGTCTGTTTAATGAATCCTTGTGGATGAGTTAGGGAACCAGATAAACTTCCGATATTCATGTACTGTGCTCAGACCACATTGTCATTATTTCATTACTATAGAGTCAGCAGGTCTCATTTCCTCCTGAATGGGCTTTCAAAGAAGTGATTATTATTCTTATAACCTTACTGAAGGATAGATTATCACAATGTGCCTTTTGTACAGCAAACTATAGGTAGCATGAAAGTGGACCCACTAAGGTGAAACCCATTGCGCACATAAACGCACATAAACTTGACTCAACTCTGCTTTTTTCTAAATCTTGTTTTAAGAAAGGTCACAACCAGAAGATAGTGAATTTGACTCATCGTCAATAGATTAAACTTTATTCTTCGATGATGATGTTTTTAGCATGATTATTTAAGAAGAATATAAATCTGTACCTCAATGATTTATAAAATCGTTTTTTTTGTGCTCTTGACATCCCTTTTTCATACGCTTAAACTAATGGCTTAATAATTTGTGTGATGTAATGAAATTTCATGTAATAAGGTTTGTATTTTAGACCACGGTTTGGACATAAATATTGAATTTTTTTATAATTAATTCAAATTTGCATTCAAAAGGTTCATTGCTAAACAATTACCGGTTTTGTCTTCTGACTTACTAGGAGGGTTGCAGTGCCCATGTACAAACGTTTTTTATGTCTAGGTTGTGGGAAGTAACATCAGCAACGTGTTACCTCTTATCGTCAAATCAGTTTGTGTAAATCAAGCACTATGTTGTGCAAGTACCTTAAGTGTTACAATCCAGTGATGTTATCATGATTTTATAAAAGTCGTCACCATATTAATGAGAACATTCTCTTTTGCGATAAACTGAAATGAGAGAGAACGGGTTTCATTGGTATCCAGGCTTTAGTATATGTGCAGTCTTTGATCTTTCAGCCTTTGCGTGCATGTACTGGTATCTGCAGCGATCTGAAAGACTAATAACAGTGCTTAATGAACAGTAGCTTCCTTAGTAATTTCAAAGTCTGAATAGAAATCAAAGACATGCATCCATAACAAATCCTTTTGGCGATAAGGAGAGACATTGCAAGATCACTATATTGTAAAGAACTGACATTAGGTCAAATAATGAAAACTGTTGAGAGTCATTGTGTATGAGTCACATGTAAGTATGAATTGTAATATAAGACCAGTTATTAATTAACTATCAATGATATGGCACTAATACAATCTAAACGGCATACTCTATACGATTCGGCAACTGGGCCAATACAGGTAAGCTGGGCAAATACGGGCAAAACTGGGCCAATACGAGCAGACTGGGCCAATACGACTCTGAGTATGCGCATATACACAATTGGCGCAAGTCCGAAGCTATCGCTTCAAAACTTTCAACATATAATACAGTTAACCTTCTATAATTTTGATTTCGATGAAAATGAACTCTCTAGTGTTGTACAAGTAAATCACAAAGAAGTTAATTAATAAAAATGTCATTAATCATGTTTTCAGGATTGGTCCAGTTACAGGTCCTCGGTCCGCTGTATTGGCCCTTGGCTTCGCCTCGGGCCAATACAGCAGACCTCGGACCTGTAACTGGACCACTACGGAAAAACATGATTAATAACATTATAATAATGTAATTACAATTAGTTTATGAAATATAGTAATAAAATGGAAGGAAAAGTATTTTCATGCCTTACTAGATTTAACCATTTGCTATATAAAAATAGTTTTCTTTCACGTTTGAAGTTGGTAACACTTAATATTGGGGTGTTGAGAACATGAATGATTATAGTTTTAACCTTTTCATTAAAAATCTACAACACATCATTTGGCAAGGACGGCATTGACAAGCTTTGTAAAGAGAGTGGTTTAAGTCGATGAGCATCTTCAGGAAACTGCCACATGGATGGTAAGTTTTTGCCTTTAGTATAGAAACTTGTTCTTATTCGTGTTCTCGCTAATTCAGAGATCCTGTCGTATGAATATTACCTTGACAAATATTAGAAGAATTTCAATCATGTCCAAATAAACCACCATCACCCAGCAAACAGATTTATTAAAATTTGATCACTTTGGACCTTTACTCTCATCTAGGGTTTAAATATGATATAGAATAAATATTACGATTCACAATCAAAATGAACTAAATTGTAAAAATTGATGATAGGACACAATGATAAACATTACAACACATTGATAAATGAAGTCCTGATATCAAATATAATCGGTTCTTTGACATTTTGTTATCGATTAAAAAATCCACGACGATATTCACAATTTTTTTATGTTTTTCTGAACGTCAACATTAGGGTCCCATTGGAAACCCAATGACATTAAAGAATCTGAAGTTAAAACATATATAAATTCCTACTAGATTTTATTCAAAAACTTCAAATGAAATTCTTACTTGAACTCACTTGTCTCCAAAGACATCTTTCTCTTGCAACTGAAGGAAATCTATTCATGCGACAAACATTGATTAAAATATTAAGGACTAAGAGGACATTATCAATTTTCTCTCAAAACTAACAGAACTTTCATGAAAGCGATATTTCTTTTGATATCTCACCTGTAACTTAAATGACCTTATAGGAGAAAAACATTCAAAGTGGTTCAATACAAAGACAAGACAGTCTCCTAAATGTCAAATTGTTTATGCTCTGTAAATAGTTCATGTTGTTTGACAATTTTGCGATTCTCTTTTGTCAAACTTCAAAAGCATGTTATCATTATTCAAAATATTTGATGAAAGCTTTCAAAGCAGGTCACTATTATATAAAAACTAATTTTTAACATGATCCATACACAAGATACTTTGTTATATAATCAGCTGTGAAATGCCAGGAAATAATGCTAGAGTAACGATATCTTATGTTTTCACTGTGACTGATTGGCAAAATATTAGATATGTTATATGTTTTACATATAAATCATCATCACTAGTCAGGTGCCAGAACTTTTTTTAGCTACGTATTCCAATGAACGTTACTTAACTATTTTAAGATAAATAGAGAATGTCACCGAAGTGTCTTCTGATATCAAATATATCAACATAAGTTGATAAAAGTAACAAATATCCAAGATTTGATATCAGAAAACACGAGGGTGAGATTCTATTTATCATCCAAAATCATTTTTCATCACATGAGCATGACAGATGTACATCTTTGAACACTGCATAGCCTTAAAACTGCTTAACAAGTGATGTCATAGCATTGTGACGACATCGTGTTAATGACGCCATAGCATTGTGATGTCATCGTGTTTATGACCTTAAGCTTCTTGAGAAAAAAATAGGTTTTAAGGGTCACCAAAGTTATGAATTGTATTCCTCACTAGTCAAGTAGTATGTACACACGGTTTCAGATTTCTAGGCCTTACGCTTCTTCAGAAAAAGATGAAAATAGTTTTTAAGGGTGTGGGCCCTGTGGCCCTTATTAGGAGTCACAGGGCAACAAAAGTTATATATCATATTCCTTACTAGTCAAGTATTATGTACACACGGTTTCAGCTTTCTAGGCCTTACGCTTCTGGAGAAGAAGATAAAATAGCTTTTAAGGGCGTGGCCCCTGTAGCCCTTATAAAGGGCCATATTGCCACAAAAGCTATAAATTATAATCCTCACTAGTCAAGGAGTCTGTACACCAAGTTTAAGCTTTCTAGGCCTTATGCTTCTCGGTAAGAAGATGAAAATAGGTTTTAAGGGTGTGGCCCCTGTGGCCCTTATAAGGGGCCATGGGGCCACAAAAGCTATGAATTATAATCCTCACTAGTCAAGGAGTCTGTACACAAAGTCTCAGCTTTCTAGGCCTTACGCTTCTGGAGAAAATAGGTTTAAGGTTGTGGCCCCGGTGACCCTTATTAGGGGCCACAGGGCCACCAAAGCTACATTTGAGTATGCTCACTAGCCAAGGAGTCTTTACAACAAGTTTCAGCTTTCTAGGCCTTATGGTTCTGGAGAGGAAGTCGAGATTCAACAAAGTTTATGGACGGATGGACGGACAGATGCCGGACACCATGCCATGCCATGCCAATAGCCGATCAGGGCTTACAGGCCAGATCAGCTAAAATATAACAATTATTCTTATTTTTGCTATCAATTTGGGTTAAATGGTTATTCCTAGAAAATACCTCGGTTTTAGAATATGACAAAAAAAAGTTCATGAATTCTTTGTATCCCTCATGTTTGACACTATTTGTTTTATATCGATGTGATAGCTGGATCTTTCTTTATATGAAGGCTTTATTCAAAGTGACAGTATCAAACACAGGAACGTCAGAGAATTGGAGTACGAAATTATATCTTTCAATACATTTTAGACAAGAGGGAGAAGACATCATAGGATTATCAATTCAAAAATAATATAACATCATGGAATTTACCAAAATGGTTGGCACCTTGTCCGCTACATGTGACTGACAATGGCCATTAAGTAAAGGTGATCCAGAGACAAAGGTGTTACTTTCCGTTAAGGATTGATCCCTCGTCCACTAGTTGTAGCATTGTATACAGATGTGAGGGATGCTGTGCTGTCAGTAGAGTTCGAGATCAATACTGACTACTGTGTTCTCAACATTGTGACAGGTTTTGTAGATTTTAAGGAAATATCTTTAGTCTGATGTCAGTACGATTTTGAAAAGTGGTTCTTAATGTGTTATGTTGATGAAAATATATCAAAAGATTATTATATGACACGAGGTAATAGTCTTTACCAATATATTAATTTTCTTGCACGATAATAAGGTCTGGTAAATGTTAAGCAGAATTAAAAAAATCCACACAAAATATACTTATAATATATATACAAAGCAATTTAACCGCTGCTGTCATATTATACTTGTACCTGCTCTTTTGATAGGCAAAGCGTTGGCATTGTCGTTACAATGAAATAACAATACATTTCCTTAGTTCGTCGTACGAGAAATATTTACTCTGAAAACAATTAAGTCTGATTAAACTATAAAATTTAAATAATGATTACAATATTACTCTTCAATAATACTTTTGGTAGTTTGAGTTGTCAATAGTCAAAAAACAATCGGTATTTGATATAAAAATAGAAGAAATATTTGAAAAGCAAAATTTCAGGTTAACGGCACAGTGACATATGAAAATGTTGGATTTACCAAATTACTCTCACAGGACTCTTTTGAAGATGGAAAAGTATTCCTGTTTACTTCCTTCTGAAGTAATGCACATTAAAAGATATAGTCAATGTGAGCTACAAAAGATTTCCGAAACTCAAGAAAGCAAATGATGTGATTTATCTTGACCTGTTGATCCTGCCTTTATTACATTGTTTGCTGAATTTAAATGCTACATTAGTGTAATGTAAACATTTGGGAAAATCAATCTCCTTGTAATACCATTTGCTTCCATTAGCTCCCCCAGATGACCTGTTCCAATTTGCCGTATTATATGTGATGTCTGAAGAGGGGAGGATCACTGTTTGGAGAAGATACCAATCTGGAACAGCTGAGACATCAAATCTTGATTTTCGCAGACATTAGTTCATGGCGACCATGGACATCGAGCAATAGGGGCTGAAAGTCTCGTTCCGTACGACCTTCACCTTTGACTTCCGGGGAATGACTAAACAGCTCCGCGCTTGACGCGCGGCTGCGCAAAGCTACGCTTTATTGCATCATAACGCGACACGGTTCCCAGTCTCTGGTAGCTGCGCTATGTTTTATCGTAGACTTATGATAATAGTTCTATCTTTATTCATCAATAAACAATGGTTTATTGTTTTTCTCTTAGTTGTAATCACTTTAGCAGTGAACACTTATGCCATTTTAATTGATTTTCTGCAAGTTTTGTTTACAGTCACTTTGCACTTTCGTCAAAATTCCGATGTTACTAACGTGTTTTCTAACACTATTTTACACATTCTAAATAACGCTTAGCCTACTTTTTCGATTTACACACTCAAACGGAATAAGTATAGTCCGAATTGGCTTACAAATGTATTTATCTCATGTATAAGAATCTTTTTCTTTTTTAAAAATTGTTTTATGTATAAGAATTGATTCATTTGAATAAAGTTTTAAATACTTGTTTTATATGATATATCGATCTATTTTTTTAATTCATCCATCAATTTTTTGTTCTATACGATGTTCTTTCAATCATTTTTCATCAGGGCCAAGAATCAATCACCCAGTTCCATTGAGACATTTGTTTTTGTCTATGAAAAGAGATTAAAGGTAGAAACTACCCCCTGATAATCAAATATATATTTGTATTTATTGTAACATGCACATATTATAACTTTATTATCTATAACTGTTTAGTATTAAACATAACAACATTACAGCTTTTAAATTTCAAAACAATTGAATGATTAAATAAAATAATTAAAATTAAATATAATTTTTTTTCAGTGTTGATGTCATTATTTAACATCATAATGAAAATGACAAATTCTCCGCGGATGAACACCGCCCGAAGCCTCCATAACTTGGTTATTTATAATCTGAGATCTTCACATACAAAATATATCATTTTTTAAGAAAATTGAAAGGGTATAAATGGGTATAACAACCTGGGTCAATTTTTGGAATACTTTCTCAGTCTATTTAGAAAAACTGAATTTTAGAAAAGATAGTTTTTACAAAACAATGTTAATACTTGGTCGGACCATTTTACACATGTATGCCAAATTTGTGTGAAATCAAATTATGCAATTAAAATGATAAAATCATTTCAACCCTCGAATTTTGTAACCTGTGAATCTTAAACTACATTTTGAACAAGGTGGTTCTCATTCATTCAACTCTTAAACGGTACATAGTTTATATTTCGTAAATTAAAAGAGTTTCCATTCGCTCTCTTTCTGAACTCATTGCGATAGTCGTATTCCGGTTAAATGTATCAAAGTAATGCCATATACTTATTATGATTCTATTCGTCACTCTATTAATTTCCGAGTACAAGCCCATACATTGCCGAATAAAAGCCCGGGCTTCTATTTAATCCAAAAATTCAGTTGTCAAAACAACATTTTCCGTATAGAATTTAGCCCTCAGCTTGCTTTCCGAAAACCCCGGTAGTATCCAAAGTCAAAATGTCCACATCTCGGGGGAAGTCGTTATTCAAAACAAAAACCCGTCTTTTTCAAGTTAATTTTATATATAGTGAACACATTTTCAAGTCCCTTCCATGTATAATATTAAAATTATATGCGTTTAGCGAACACCGGATATAGCGAACTAAATTATTTGGTCCCTTGGAGTTCGTTATATCCGTGTTCTACTGCATATTACAATCTGAACAATTAGATCGAAATAAGATAAAATATTTTATGACCTGTAGTGGTTTGGTAAAAAAATGTTTCTCAATTAATAATTCATTACATATATCTTTTTTATTTATAATCGGAACACGTAGGGACTACCCTTGGTTAATTTCCATATATGTTTTGAAACTAACTGTTTCACATACAGTAACATACTCACAGCACAAAACATTCTTCAGTCATTTTTCATTATTCCACTTGTCCATCACAGTATTTAAACCATTTAAAATACTTTATCTATATATTAATCATAAATTATTGTGTAATTTATTCATTAATAATTTAAGTCTTTCTTTGAGACTTTTTAGTCAGGTCTTCTTTGGTAATTAATTCTTTTTTTCGTTGCATGTTTTTTTATTCTTGCAATGTTGTGGGCTTATTTGCGTTAATTTAATTGGTGCTATAAAATCAAATAATTTTTCTTGACAGGACCTGTATTTATATCACAAGATTGATTATCCTAATTTATTTAATAAGAAAATAATCAATAATTTTGAAACGATATTTTTTCTAACATTATGCAGATAAATAATTGCAAAAGTCTTATCAATAATTTCATAATCAATTATTTGTCTTTTCGGGAGGTGTAGTAAAATCAACACGAATAATGATTATGGCTGTTTGTAAAACATAAACGTAAACGAACATTTGAACAGTGGTCTAAAAAATGACCATTTTCTTAGGATATGTTTTCCATAAAAAAATTAAAATGTTTAACACTCTGATGATATCTAAAAATATGTCCCGATTCCAGTCTCAGATGTCACTGGACCGATTGCAAACTCGTCTGTCTGTGTCTTTTGAATTAACCGCGGATGTAACTATCTTATACTAGAAAATGTTTCTACTAATTTTTTAAATATCCTTAATTTTTTATATTATTGCCAAACAAAAAGTTCTTAAATCTTATTTAGTCGGAATTAAAATCTAAAAAATAATCCTACAACGACTGAGTCGCGCTAGTAAACGACACACGCAGCCATCTACAGAAACCAGGAAGTATGAATGATAAGGCAGTTTTAGTCTTGTTTTGCAGTTTTATGAAGGTCATCGGTCGTTTCAAAGACTGATAATTATTATAAAGATATTAATTCCTTGTCGTTTGCAGGCATAATTAATTAGAAATCATGGTTTAATGAAATGAGCACTACGCAGACGCGTAAATACCAAAAACTAGTTGGTTGAATTCCCCGGAAGTAAGGAATCTCGTAAGATCTCGTGACCTACTTACAGGCCCTATTGAATTTGTAACGTTCGTGCGTCCATAGTAACCTTTTTTCACATGCTGTTGGATACTATATATAAACAGACAAACAGACAACGTTATTTAACGGATACATACAATTGCGCACTATGCTATATGCAAATGAATAGTGTAATGACGGTGACTACTCTAACTCTTAAAGAGACACAGAGTATGTTGATAGGATCATATATGTCAAACTTGAAATCGATGTTATTACATCGGGAACCACCAACTGTTACTGAAAATAACAAGTTAAAGGTCAATCAGTACATTAGAGCGAAAATCCGGCCATTCAAAGTCGGGATTTTGATCGAAAACCGGACAATGTGGCTCGAGTGGCGGCGCAAATTCGCCAAACGTAATTTTGAAACCTTGACATAAGCTGACAGGAAGATATATTCGATTCGATAGTGTTAATTAGATATTTTGTTACTAATAGGTGGATTAATTGGATGCATAATTTCGAATATTAAACGTATTTGAGATGTTTTCTTGATTTCCCTATAAAATCAAGCATTTTAGAGATATTATGCAAAAATGGATATATTTGCAAGTCCAGTGATGAGATATGAACTTCAATCAGCACATTAGACATTTTGTAGCTTATCAAAGCCAAATAAAATTTTAAGAAAGATACTCTGTGTCACTTTAATGACCCATCTACTAAACACTCTTTATTTGTTTGACACATCAATCCTCCCACCCATTCCCACTTAAATGGGCAGTAGCGCATTTTTAGTTGGAATATAAGGTGATGTCAGGAAAATGAAAACACTGACACTATCAAAATGATACATTTAGCGTTAAAATACAATTATCAGTGAAAAATTTAAAACATAAAATTTTCCAAAAACGTAATACTGCCCCTTTAAAACAGATTACACAAAATGCTGTCACTTTTATTTGTAGATCCATTTAATTGCAACATACATGTGCATAATTATGGACTCTATCACACCCTGAAAGACTAGCAGCACGGTCACGACCATTATTCAAACAGTGAACAAAAAAATAAAGATTTGATTGAAAATGACACATCAAAGTAATAGAGTGTATTTGATGAGAAAATCAATCGTCTAATTTCATCAACTCCTCTAATTTTGATTTGATTCACAATTAATTTATTTTGACATTTTTCTTGATCAAAGATGTTGGTGCATTAATTTTAGAATTATCATAATCGCTTCTCTTTTGATCTTCCCAGAGAAGAATAGTTACTCAAATATGTTTTAGTGTACTTAGTTGTATTAGATGTTTTTATCAGAGCAATCAACAACATCAAGTTCATGTCACAGGCAATGACACATGTAATGAGTTTCGTTTTGAAAATTATGAAAATCAATTGTTTTAAAAGTATAGATCAATGAAAGATTAGGTTATGTTTAGTTAAATAAACATTTTCTGCATTTCATCACTTGACTTACATGGCCGAATATATGTGTATTTTGTTAACTCATGCTGATGTACTAACTGATGTTCTAACTGAAAATAGTAAATGACTCAACCAAAACATGTTTCACAAAAATCTAATCACATGCACTTATGTTCTAGAAATCCCAAATGTTTACTTCCGTATTGATTTTAGCTGCCAATAATTGCTGTTAGTCATATAAACATGTGTTTCATGTAGAATGGAGATACTTGATGTTAGATTTCTCTACATTTCTATACATTGCTATAATTGATCTGCATCACGATATTTATTGCAAAAAATCTCTTTTTAAGATAGAAGAAGCTCCTTTTCCTCCATTCTCAACATCAAGTGTCTGCAGTCTCGTAAACTTAATCATATGTAATCTGTGCACAAAGAAATAATATTCCATTCACTCTAGTCTATTTATGAATTTGATTTATATCTATTTCATTTTAAGCTTCATGGCAATAACAACAAGTCACTCAAGTGTTTTGTAATGAACACAGATATCCTTCTGGAAATTAATTTATATGTGATTGACATAGATAATGTTGTAGCTTACAGCACGTTGTAATCGGTAAATATGTAACCAAGACATATCAGAAAGTAAGAAATGGTCAAATGTCTTTAGATTGATACGGCTGTTCCCTGCCTATCATTTGTCAAGCAATGAACACAATCTGTATAAAGTGTCTCAGTAAGTTATTTCGTTGAAATGGTTCGAAGATGTAAATGATATGAATGAGTGAAATGAGGCACATGAGGGTTTCTACTGTACATCAGTATTTAGATTGTTTTTCTACAATATTGCCATGAAAATATATTTATATGTGCTAAACAAATGTTGATATCTAAAACTCAATACCAGAAAGTGTGACTGTTGAATAATGAAAAACATCAAATACAATTATAGTTTATGGCTTTGTCAGTTCGTTCAATATACTCACTAAATACCCAATGGAGAGAAACACAGCAGCAATAAATGTACCAAGAGTGCTGTTTTGATTATATCAATGCTTTAAACTCATTACTTGACAGCAAACCTGCTTTGTTATACAATAGCGACAAATACAAAGCAAGTACAAACGGTTCCGTAATGAAGATAATGGTCAACAACTTGTCATTCACATGAACTCTGGAAGCTAAAAGGGAAAATGGCTTCCAGGGGGACTTTGAGAGTTTTAACGTGTTAAAAACAATGTTTCAGGCATAAAAATTCATAGTGTGTTTCAGGCGAATTTCAAGCAAGTGACAAATTTCATGGATAGCAACTTTATCTGTTTGTATGTGATGGCATCTTTTACTTCCTAAATGGACTATTCTAATTAATTAAATTACTTTCCAATAACTGGATATTTTTTGATCGAATACAATCAGTTGATTTTTCTATTTCTATTCAAGTAAAAATTCAAATGAAGAGATATATATGAAGAGTTTATACAATACATACATGTATACAAGTGACAATGGTATTTTGAAGGAAAGGACATATATTTTGGACAGCCATATTCTCTTTATGTATGTGATGGCATTCACTAAATGGAGATGGTTCGAATTATTTTTCAATGACTGGACAATTATCTTTTATGGAATACAATCAGTTGTTATTTCTAGTGAGGGATATAATTAGACCTTTTTTTGGCAAACCTCCATCTGAAATTCTGTTAAGGAAACTTCCAAAATTTAAAAATAAATTGAATGAAAACTTAAATATAAAATAATAAAACATGGTATTGAATAATATGTAGTGGAAGAGTGATGCCTTATGCTACTTTTGATATTTCCATTTTGGTTTCTGGTTTTAATGTAAGCAATTTGAAACTTAGTACATGTTTATGTGATTAGATCGTTTGCTTCTTTGGATATTCTGAAAATTGTAACATTTTTCTGGTTTCAATAAATATTCAAGAATATTAAAAAATAAACCAACCATAACCCAAAATGGTCTAAAATATTTGTAAGGTAGAATATAGCATAGTTCAGACACTTGTTACCAAACATGTTTAAGTTTCAATAACACATTTCCACATGTCTATATTACTGACTGCGAGAAAGTCATCATAGTTTTATTCATGTGGCTCTGTTATTGTAATCACACCGGTCAGAGGTTTTTATGAGAATTGCAATAATGGGACACGGTGGGAGTCTGTTCGGAACTAAATGCAAACTGTTCACTAACACAACTAACAGGGTTTTTGGAAACGGATAATCAAATATTGATTGGGTCTATTGTTGTTTGTATTTTGAAGCATGACTGACAATTTGTAATAATTCCTTCTCAAACCTAAAATTTTTCCCATCACACAGCAATCTCAGTTATGAAACCTAAAAAACGATTGATGGTTATCGACTAAGTTGCATGAATCTAACTGACTGGTTATTCCTCGTTTTGTAAATATGTGATGCGTGATGAGATATAAAAATACATAACATAACATATATAACTTGAAGAATAAAAAAAATTGCTTGATTGAGTTTCTTATCATCTTTGACACCTGCTTTTTATGCATTTGCATTATTCATGCACATTTGACCCTATAAAACTTTTTGTTGTCAGTGTTAAAGTTTAAGGTCATGCATACTATAAATTTGAAGATTTTGGAACACCTATCAAACATTATGATTTGAATCAAAAAGCATACACTAGAAAATGACAAACTAAATTTCATGCACAATTCATATCTGTCAATATCAACAGTGATAGAAAATTTGTTTTATTTATAGGCAGGACTTTCACATTTTATGTTGTTACCACATCGTTTCATTTGAAAAAGCTGGTTCGAAGGCAAATTGATAAGGTTGCAAAAAAAAGAAAACCAATGTTAACACAGCATGAAAGTTTTCAGGGTGTTTCAATTGCAATGAGATTTATGGGCCGTCGCTGCCTCATATCAAATTCCAATAAATTTTGGTTAGTGACAGCGATACTTCTCAATTTGTGGACCATATTAAAGGTGTGGGCTTACATTACCCTTACATTTCAGTTTGAAATTGTAGTTATGATATGAGTAATTTGTGATTGCTCGTCTCAGTCTGTTATTTGCCACACATAACAGGCCAAAGTTCACCAGAATCCTTATTTCAAACAAATATGTTACCATTTTTAAGTAATCTCATTTTCAAATGCTTATCCGCAATAAAGTATAGCTTTTGAACGACGTCATGAAACAATGGTCAATGACGTCAATAAAAAACTACCCTCGGCCTTGTGCTTGAACAATAATAGTTAAGAGCAAAACTATGCATTATCGCAAATTAAATAATGGTTATATATTTTCTAGTTTTTAATCATAATATCAAAAGACTTTGCACCAATTCTTGTATCTTTCCGGAACCCAATCACTCACTAAATGTCATTGATCCAAATGATGTTCTAACGTATTCGGAAAGTATTAGAACATCAATACTTCCCTGCACCAATCTTATTTATTATATTATCATATTTATCATATAGCGTTTCAAAAGAAACGACTTTAATGACAACACTACCAAACTTCTTTACTATTCAATTCAAGTCACGTAAAGTTTGTAAGCCAGAATGAAAAATATTCTAGCTTTATGAGGTTAAAGATATAAGTATTTTTGAATAAAATGTGAAATGTAGTGTATTGCATTTGCTTGGTCTTTCGATAGTTTTAAGATATAGAATAACAATTTACAGATACCAATCCAAATGTGTTTAATAAATGTATTTTATCCACACAACAAAAATTAATTATACACTGCAAGCTTTCAAAATGAACAATGATTATGTCAACTCGACCAGTAGACGCTCGGTACCGAACATGAACTCTTTGACAGTCTTTAGGGAATGTGAATCTAGTAGTATGTCAGTGACTCTGCATCCGCCATTTTTACATGCGAGAGAAAGATGCTCGATTCAATGTCCACTGTTTTTGGACGGCCCAAGTCTAAGGCGTCATGAAGAAGTATCATTTTGCCAAAAATAACAATGCCAGGTAACTAATTACTGGTGTTGCAATTATTTTCGCGTGACATTGTGTCAATCGGAGTTATTGAACACGATATTTACGTAGTATCACGGAAACTGTGCCCGGTCATTTTTCATCATAAATGAAAGTTGTTTACATGATGACTTTTAATTACGCGCGATCTATCCGATGAGTAAAACTATGATAAAAGCTTATGGAGATGTAGTTTAGATATCTAGGAACAATGTTCAATCAATTGTGTTTCAATACCTGCAACGAAAATAACGTATCGTCTTTATTTCGTTCAATGTTCACTTTATGACGTCAACAAAAAGTCAAACATGGCGCCAAGTTCAAATGGTTTTCTAGTTGATTTTGGAATAATAGGTGTAACTCCAATAAAAATGTATGAATACCTATTATATTGGTACCAAATTGATGCTGAGAGATTTTTTAAGCCAGCAGATATTTATTTATATGTAATTATCAATTTATTAAATGTATATTTAGTTCTAATTTGGGAATGTCAGGGAATGTACATTTATGTACACTCCGGCACCTGGAAGACGTTTCGTGTATGTACATTTATGTTCAGGCTGGCGCTCAGGGGGTTAAACATATTTTGATGTTTATATATAAAGATATACTGCTTTTCATAGCTACAGTACTAGTTCATCGAGGGTGTCCAGACTACAAATCAATGTCAGTAATACTCAGATACCGAGCAAGTTGGGTTAATCAAAGTACCTGTTAAAGAACATATAATTAATTAATTTCTCTTGAATTCATTATTTTAACATTTTATTAATCTTTTACATGTGACCTCAAACGACCATTTATTGCAAAATCCCTCCTGTTTCCAGGCTTGTAATTACCTACCATTTCAGTATAGGATCACCCATGGTTGGCTAATTCCAGCCGATGCTCGCAGGTTTCACCACAATGCATAGACACAATGGTGTTGCGGGCTTTCTCCCTGCAATAATACTAGCAGCCGCGATATAAGTGAAATAATCTTGAAAGCGGCGTTAAACCCCATATCAACTCACCTTATTACCTTCCAATTAAGATTACGGAAACATGTAGCTTGTCGTTTTCGATAATAAAGGTTTCAACAAACTCAAGATATACAGGAAATTCAACGGGCCTTGTCTGGACGATTCAGATTCTATGTTGTAAATATGTTTTTCTTTCCGACACAGTTTGTATACAATTACAAATTTATGTAAATATTTTATCCATCATTTTCAGAAATCATGTAAATAAATATGTATTACATTGTTGCATTTGAAATAAGATTCATTTTCAACAAGTACTTTACAATATGTTTGAAATTTACCTGTACATATAGAACAGACATGTTTAGTAACGTTTGAACAAATATTGAAACATCAAAATGTAATCCTTTCTGTTAAATGTATAGATATTGTCAATGACAGAATGTATTTACATCCATTGATTATCACATCGTGCCTTCTTAACCCTTACGATGCGGGTATATATTTTTGCTCTACAAGCCAACGTGGCGGAATTGTTTTGTCCGGTTCCAGCCACCGTTATATCCTGATTAACCGCTTCTTTATTTTTGTGCGCGGATATACATATGATACATGGAAATAAAGACAATTTTATCTTCTATACGATGATGTAAAAATTATAGAATTATCTCTAATGGTTCGTGAGATATGAATGCCGCAAGGTGGGTACCCTCAATCATTTTTGAGAAAAGGTTTGATATTTTATATCCGGGAGCAGCCAAGACTGCTTGCAGTCAATATATAGCCTTATCCTGAAAGTTACGGATTTCGCCAAGAGGGCTTACGTGCCATTTTATATTTGGCCCGTAAATATCACGCGCACCGCATCGTAAGGCTTAAATATTGAAATAAACTATTGAATAATTTTCAAAGGCAGGTAAAGTTCACATCAAGTAATCAAATTAGTCAACTGAATATTTCAAACTGACACCGCAAAATCTATATCAATATTTAAATGAATATTTGCCATCCCATTAGGATTGAGTAAATTATCTGCAATGTTAAAATATTTTTTACATATCAAAGTTAAGAGTGTAAGATAACCGTGCTCTAAGATTTGTGATTCTGTTTGCTTCTCTGCTTCATACAAAAATCATTTAAAGTGGGTTTGAGACTGCACCGCTGCTCAATTGATTTGGAAATAAGCTAAGCTTATCTTAATGTGTAAAGACTGATTTCACTCTTTTTATGATCCTTTTGAAAGGTGTCCAACAAAACCGTATTAGGCTTTTTAATACTTTTTATATATAATTGACTTTCAGTGAGTTTGACTGACATTTGATAATGTTACCAAATATGGATTCAATTATTGAAAAAGGTTTTCATTGACTTAATATTTCCTGATTGCTTTTCGATTCTTTCATGGGATATCATCAGAGACTCTCACACTTATTTCATGAAAAGTCTTTTGATAAGAAATCATTTTAGTACTAAACACTCAGCATTGAATTTAAAGATACAATCGATCAACTGTAGAAATAATTATTTTCAAAACTAAATAGTTCATTACAGCCATTATTTATTCTACAAACAACATCTTAACTTTCTTTCACTAATCCTATTTATCATTCACCACTCTTTGATCGATTTCACAGAAAAAAACACACTATTGATCAATTGATAGCAGTAAAAATATGTGACTGTGTAAAAACGTATTTTTGTTCGTTTCAACTTAAAAAAATGTATTGCTTAATAATAGGATGTAAAGAATATCTATTTTACTTGTTTTATAGTTAAACTTAAAATGCTATCCATTTAATGGTTCATTTAAGAGTGGAATTTGAATATATGACATGGTACATTTGTAAGGAGAGTATCCTATTAATCAGTATAAAGCCGAACAGAATAGACATATAACATAGCTTCATATTCTGTGTTCAAAAATATTGCCAGATAAAAAGTCGTTCAATTTTATGACTCAGAAACCAAACTTAAAACAATAAAGAGTCTTCCTCTTATTATGTAATCCAAAATTCATTCTGCATTCCAAAAAATAAAACTAGTGTGTATCATCTTTCCCGAAGACTTTTCAAATCTGTTGTATTTGTAGTATCTTTTCGGAGAGACGCACACACTTATTTAATGAAATGTCATTCGATATCAATCTCCCTGATGCTAGACATTAGGCCATGTGTTCACTGTTGCATTTGATGGACCAGTTTGTGCTTTTTTTAGAGACTACAGATCGTTAGACCCATTATTGATTATCATTTTGTCTTGCATGCACACATCTGCATTTAAAGTAAAACTTATAATCGAATAGGAAATATAATGTTATTAAATACATTAGATTATTTTTTTGTTTTATACAACATATAAAAAAATAAATATACTCTTTGGGTTTAATTGATTTGATTTCGAAATTCTGTGCTACCTATTGAGTATCCCTCAAAATTCAGTTTCATTCATATCAAACTCTTCATCACTTATATGTTACCTTTAATATACAAACTAGAAGGCAATGCAAGGTTGAAATATGTTTTTAACTTATTCAACACTAAAATATAATCACCTTAAAATTGTACAGTTAGAAATATATGCCTAAAAAATATCATTGAATTCAAATATTGATGGATTATTTCTTACCTAAACTTCAAACAAATATTACTTTGATGTCATCGATGTAACTAATTTTGCCAGTGTATTTCTTTCTTGAAGAATAACTTCTGTTTATTCATAAAGACACGCAAGGTTAATAAAGTATCGGTTGGCTTAATGAGGGGGAGAAGGTTCATCGGTACTATGTCTTGGATCTTCCAGCCATTGCGTGCTTGTACTGTTATGTTCAGCGAGATGTGAGACCTTGAACAATGATGAATATAGAGTAGCATACTCAGTTAAGCCTCCTCTGAATTGAAATGAGACATAACAAATCCTAAAGAAGATAGGAAGAGCAGGGTTTGAGGTCAAGGATTTGTCAACATTGACAGTTTGGGAACATCTCTTTGAGATTATATATGCATCTATTCATTACATGCATTTTATAACCAGATTTGCGAATATATATTAGATTATGTTTGTTTCCAAGAATTTAAGCACGCAGTGTATCAGGATTAATATCAAAACGAATCGTATAAGGATAACATATGTTTTTTTCTTTTTCATATCATATATCATTTAATCCTATCATGATTTAAAGTATAACTTATTCTGTTAGTTACACACTATAATGAAGATACACACAATAATACAAATTTGACCAAATTAAATGACGATATGGTTGACTATCATTGAAGGCCAACCTTGATTATCAGAACCTCAATAAAGTCTTCAAAGCTGCATGAAACAGCAGTTGATCTAGTCTAATGCATCATCTTTACTTAATGATAAAGGTTAAATGTCACGTTCATATAACTAAACATTGGGGAGAAATTGATCTCCCTTTAGTACTAACTGCACACATTTGAAACCCCTGACGACACTACATCATTATCTACAGTGTCTGATGCAAAGGGAAGGGAATCAACTGTAAAATGATCTACCTCAAGACGGCCGGAATTCGGCATATGTTTCCATAATAAGTCATAGCACCGAAATGGATGGATGCTGTCACATCATCTCTCTACATAGGTACAATATAAGTATGTAGTATTCAAGGAAGTAAAATGCTTGTCACTGCTGAAACATTAACATCTAAAGTGCCGAGAAGTGTCTCAGGGGGACCTCTTTCACAAACAGTTTCGTTGAACCTCCAATTCATTACATCCAGATACTTGTGCTCCTGACGCAGAAAAAGGGTAACATCAAGTGATAAGATAATGGTCTTAATGATTATAAATCAAATTATTTATATTGTTCCACTTTAACCTTTATTGGAAGGATTTGCAGACCTATCATCATATCAAAATATAAATGTATTTAAGTCAGTACAATCATTCATTCGGGATTCTTGTAAATATTGTATTCTTATTTGTTTTACAACTTCCAGTTTTCATGTTCATTTTTTGTTATCTCGGTTTGCTAAAATTTAAAGTAATTCCTTGTAATTAAAAAAATTGAAATGGTCCATATACATGCAACAGAGAAGGTATCTAAGTTTGAAAATTTGTTCCTTATCCTTTGCTTCGTGAATGAAATATGTTAAGAAAGTGATTCACTCAGACATTCTCTGATTATTGTGTCTCATTGTGTTTGATTAATAGAAACATCATGACTAAACCAATACTTAACTGGAGGTGAAGGATTAAGAAACCGAAGCTTCGCTAATAACGTTTAGGGAGAAATAGGTGAATCAGCAAATACATATTCAGAGTATAAGATAAGAAAGAGTTATGATATGATGCACTTCTTGACTTTATAAATTAAAAAACAAACATTGTATTATGTGGATTTGACACATGCACATATGTTATAGGCACGTGAGCTATAGCGCATTTGGCTGTCTATGTCAAGAAAATGAGAATGGTCAACCATTAAAGACATTGTTCAGCAACAGCAAATGGAGACAGTATTTCTCCAGGGATAGAGGTGCTGCTGAGCGTAAACCATAATGAGGTTAGGGAAAGACTGCTGCGTTCCTTCATGACACTAGTAGGGAACGGTAGATAGGTGCGAAATGTCACTGCTGGTAAATAGAGGATATTATATGAGTGTCCATGACATACTATGTTTACGACACGAGTGCCTAAATATTAGTATTACCCGAGCGAGAGCGAGGGATATACTGATATTTAGGCACGAGTGTCGTAAACATAGTATGTCATGGGCACGAATATAATATTCTGTTTATTACCGAAATCCCAAATTTAACGAAAATATTTAAAAACTATATCTCAGCATGGGCCGACTAGCCGCCGTCGACCAGTATAGATTGTGACGTCATAGGTGAACCGTGACGTCAAAGCATTGTTTATAACATGACGTCACAATGAAAAAGTGATATTTTGCCCTAGGGCAACATATGAAAAATATGAACCTCGATAAGACTGCCCTCGTAGGTAATAAAATGTCTTGAGTGAAGCTATTAAATACAAAGATCAGATAGATCCGATAATTACTTGCTTTGATTACTTGTACTTGTATTTGTACTTGACAAATTTTTGTAGTCTGGTAAGATTGATATTTAGAATTTTATAATCTTTTGCGCAAGTTGTTCAAAGATAACTGAGTATATATGAAAAATAATAGTTTTCAGTAAAATCGATCAATTGCCTCAATTGTATTCAATGGGCCGATGGTCAACACTTCAGAATTAAAGATCGAACAGACAGCAGCCAACGCCACACATCCCGTTTAGTTCTCTGAATACTGGATACATCTTATGATGTTAAAATACTTTTCCCTGTGTGATTTTCAGACAGTTGAACCGAATAACAACAAACAATAAAAGTCACATCGAGTTGAAATAAACAACATGTGCAGAAGATCAAATATCTTAGCTTATTATATGCCTTCAGGAATGTAGTATCTAGTATCTCTGGACGAGTGTTCCATAACCATGCATAGACAAGCGAGATAGAAGGAACCATGAATCAGTTCTCCTGGGACCATCCTTCACATGCAGTTGAGGTAAAGTCTGTAGTTGATTTACAGATATGTGTGCTTCTGACAGAAAGTGAAGAGGTTACTTACGCTACACGAGTTCATTCATTTGACAAAAATTATCATTCGTATAAATCTTATTCTTAATGTTATGATATTATACTTAGACTTGGAAAGATGTATAATCATGAGCTTCCATATTCTGTACAATATAGTCCAAACCAAACTATTACCATAATAAGATAGTTTGAAAAAATTAATATGCAGTATCTTCAAATCAATGAATGGATGAATGAATGAAACTTTCGATTTTAAAACATTTATGGGATTAAGAATACTTAGAAAGAGTTATCTTATTACTTTATCATCGGTTCTGCTTTTTGATGCCATGCTCGTAAATTGCATATTCAGAGAACTTTAATGTACCAGACTCAAAGTTCACAACTTTTACAGATTGGTGTTGGAAACACGGTAACTTGTAAACATATGATTCTCATTCAATGTTAATTAAGATTTAAGACATATTTAACAAGAAAACAAACGGTTCATGAGTCACGAATTCATATTCTTGATTATTGCTGTGATTCATAATTCCATTTATGCTACAGAAAATTTTTTGTATACGACATTGTCATCCTTTGATGAGACAACTTCTGTCCACTGTTTTTTTACAGAATACGTTGTTGTATGGTTTAGTTCTTGGATCATTGTTATGGATATTCAAGATAAATTATCTTCAAAAGCTCCAATGGAGTCTTTGTTTTCTTTCACGTTAGATAAACCTTCAATTGTTACCAGATTAAGTAAGCCAAGTAATTTAACTTTCTTTGAAAACCTTTGGCCAGAACCGATGATAATAATAATAGTCCATATAGCGCAAATATCCATGCACATTGCATGCTCAAAGCGCTGAGTGACATATTACTCCTGGTCAACGAGTACAGAAGACTCCCTAAGGAGAATACAACCGTTCGCCTGTCAGGCGTTCGAGGTTCAAATTCAGACTACCATCGTATCATACCAGGTACCCAATTACTGCTGGGTGGACAGAGGCACGCTTCGAACTAAGTCACTTACCCAGGGTGACACCACAAGTTTCTCAACTCATGTCTCAGTGTGGGGCAGGGAATCAACCCTTCAAACTCTCAGATTATCCAGCAACGGGTTACCCACCCATCCAGCGAGCTGGCTCGTTGTTGCTGAACTTTTCTGATAGCGGTCGACTGAGCATTACACAGGACCACGTGCCACCATCTAACTGGACTCTTTCACTTTCAATGTAAATCATAAAATGAACTACTTTCAGTGTTGTATTATTACATGATTAATAAGTTTGCTTCAGTGTGTATGTATTAAGAAGTTGAACATCTCAATGTGTTGTTTTGCAAATATTCACTCCTTGTTTTAACCAATTGTGTTGAACTCTACCTGAATTGCTAAACGAGTTTTAGTTTTACCTACTTTTGGTTGCCAGGTTACTAACAAAGTGCTTACCAAAAAGTTAATGTTCTTCATAATGATGACTAAACATAAACGTCCCAAACAAAGGAATTAGATATTTTAATGTAATTCAAATTTATTCTTATGAACGTTTGGTCAGTTTGACATGTTTTAAGAAGAATCAACAATATCTGCCAGTATCTCTCTACAAACCCTACATCGGACCCACTTTTCTAAAGAATTATGTTATGACATCATACAATCAAAGTTAAAAGCAAACAGATCCTAAGCTTTAATTGAAATATGCATGTAAAAAAATAACATTGACTCTTCAAATTACAAATGCAATTGTTTCGGTCATCATTACTCCAGAAGACCTTTTAATCCCGTCAAGGGAAATTCTGATGTCTTTACAGTCTGCTAAACACTCATTTGATGAAATGTCATTTGAAAGCAATCAATATTGTAGTAGACATTCAGTCATGTGTTCACGTGCACTCACTGTTGCAATTCACTGCATGAGCATTCCTACTGGCGTTATCTTGTCGGAAGTCTTACATGTGTTTGGCAGAGGCGGTAAATTGTCTGACCCTAAACCCGGGGGTTCTGTGTTTGAACTGAATTAAACTGCCTTTTTATAATCAATGAATTAGATTTATGGACTCTTGATACATGACTTTCTTGCTCACATTAAAATTCAACACATTTGTACTTATATTAGCAACGATAAGAATCCTTATTAATAGTTGTCTCCAAATTGATTATCCTGATACCTTTGATCCCTAAAACATTTAAATAACTGGTAAAAAGTAACATTATGAAAGTAAAGAAATCCGATTATTTGAACAGTATACTTAAGGATGAAAAACAAACATTAAAATATTAGCAAAACCCTAACCGTTTGATCATATCAATATACATGTATTGATTAGTTTTGTTAATTTATAAATTTTGCGTTATAGGGGCAGTAGCACGTTTGTTGATAATTTTATATTTTTTTTTCACTGATAATTGTAAGTTCATGCTACAGTGCTACTGCCCCTTTAATCTATTTGATATTTCTTCTATATCCATGACAAATAATACTTTAATGCTGGCAGGGGGACTAGTGATTATCACATTGTAAATCTTTTGCTTAAGCTAAATTCGAGTTGGATAATATAGTGAAAAAAAATCCCTAATGATACTAATGAAATAAAACAACATATTTTTCTTTTCAGTCGCTTATCAACAACTCAATAAGAAATGTACAAACATATTTATCATATTTAGTAAAGATAATTTATTTCGAATCACTCTCTACAACTTACTGTCTTTATTGGTAATATGAACTGATTATTTTGAACACTTGAACAAGCAGAAACATCCTAAATGCATCACGCAAGTCTATCAACATGCACTCTTTTAATATCCATCCCAACTTACAACACACAAGTACAAATGATGCGCTATGTTTATCCATCCCACCATCCAACTCCTAGGGTGTACTTACTTTGAAGATGTGCTCCAGTTTTGTTGCTTGGTGGACACAACACAACTTTGTCACTGACTCAGTGTTACATTACAAACCTTAAATTACATGTCTTTCCAATTTGGTGACAAGCCTTTATATCTGCTAATATATATGCCAACTGTTGATATGGAATTCCCGCCTATTGCAAAACCGAGCCTGAAGCTTCAGCCGATTGATGTTTGATCATTTCTGACAGTTCTAGATATTCTGAGCGAATGCTGTTTCTCTGCTAGCCGTAGGAACCTGCTCATTTTCACGACGTTTTCGAAGGTAGTAAGCTTTACAAAAGACCTTGGTTAGCATCTGTCTGAACTGTTTAAATGTGGCAGTGTAGATGACAACATTCCAAATGTTACTCGAAACCAGTGTCAGCTGGGCAAACTTGTAAACACTAGTTGAAACTGAACCCTTGCCAGCAATAAAGCCCACAATGACACCCAGGCACGCAGGCAGATAGGACAAGCAGAAGACACCGGCATTGAGCAGGGACATCAGGGTTAACTTGGAGATGCTTCTGCCATTGGCAGCTTGTGGAACCACATGATTGGTGCTCTTGATGTCCCAGATGAGGATAGAGGAGCACACGATGATGATGGAGAATGAACCCAGGATCACAGTCAGTGAAGCCACAGTGCCATGAACAGAATTGTAGAGGATATAACAGCTAGCATACACTGGGTTGCAAAGGAATGCTCCGTTTGGGAATATCATCATCAGAAGACGAATGGTGTTGAGGGCGATCATGCCAATCATTGCAATGCTGTAATTCCGTTTTGTGGCTATTCGTTGGTAAGCAAATGGGAATCGCACAGCAATGAAACGATCGACCACAACTGAAGCTACGTTTAGAATGTTTTGACCTGGAATGTAAAGATAAATACAGGAAGAAAACACCCTGGTAATGTTAGAGTAGGGCCAGATTCCAGAGAAGGCAAAAGGAACAGATATGAGGAGTAGTCGAAGGCCAGAGATGAAGTCCCACACAGCCATGTGGCAAATAACCCATAGTGTTGGGATATGAAGCTGTTCAGACATTGTGATGATAAAGATGACGACAGAGTTGGTCATCAGTGTGAGCACGCTCACGATGAGGTAGGGCGCTCCGAGGTCAGTTTGGAGGGTATCGTTTCCTGTTGAATTTATCTCCATGGCTATGTTGTCTCTCACAATCAGCCAAGATAAGAATCCTTCAAGCGCAACAGTCCCTCTGGAAAATGTTAAGAGAAGAACGTACGACAACTTCCCTTCAAGTGCAATGGTACCCTGTATAAGCCAAGAGAAAAATGTACGACGACAACTTTTTTCTCAATCTTTTCTCAATCGCAGAGCGTAGCAATGATGGATCAGTTCACTGGTACCGATGTTGTGAAATGAGAATCTAGATCTCTTTGTTTTCTTTTCAGGTTTAGAACGACATCATTATCGTAAAGGAATCTATCTCTTGCATCTTTTGTTTTCAACTTTACATCAACAATGACATGCCCTGAATGGTTCATGTAAAAGCGTTTGATGTTTCTTATGTCCCAGCATACAATCTCAGACTGTGTATCAAGACCATTGTGATCACATTCTAAAAGGAAACTACATTTTAACATCATTGTCTGTTTAATGCATCCTTGTGGATGAGTTAGGGAACCTGATAAGCTTCCGATGTTCATGTACTGTGATCAGACAGCACTGTCATTATTTCATTAACAAAGAGTCAGCAGGTCTCATTTCCTCCTGAATGGGCTTTCAAAGTAGTGATTATGCATCTTATAACCTTACTGAAGGATAGATTATCACAATGTGCCTTTTGTACAGCAAACTGTATGTAGCATGAAGGTGGACCCATTAAGGTGAAACCCATTACGCACATAAACTTTACTCAAATCTGCTTTTTTTCTAAATCTTGTTTTAAAAAGCCACAACCAGAAGATAGTGAATTTGACTCATCGTCAATAGATTAAACTTTATTCTTCGATGATGATGTTTTTAGCATGATTATTTAAGAAGAATATAGATCTGTACTCAAGGATTATAAAATCGTGATATTTGTGCTCTTGACATCCCTTTTTCATACGTTTAAACTAATGGCTAAATAATTTGTGTGATGTAATGAAAGTACATGTAATATGGTATGTATTTTAGACAACGGTTTGGGCATAATTATTGAATGTTTTGATGATTAATTCAAATTTGCATTCACAAGGTTCATTGCTAAATAATAACCGTTTTTGTCTTCTGACATACTAGGTTGTGGGAAGTAATATCAGAAACGTGTCATTGATGAAAACCTCTTATCGTCAAATCTGTTAGTGTAAATCAAGCACTATGTTGTGCAAGTACAGTAAGTGCTACAATCCAGTGATGTTATCATGATTTTATGAAAGTCGTCACCATGTTAATGAGAACATTCTCTTTTGTATGATAACAATAGCGATTAGTATCGGCTCTGTCTAGTCATTAATTCCTATTTATTCATAAAGACACGTGAGATTAATAAACCCTGATTTAACTGAAATGAGAGAGAACGGGTTCCATTGGTATACAAGCTTAAGTATATAGTGCAGTCTTTGATCTTGTAGCCTTTGCGTGCATGTACTGGTATCTGCAACGATCTGAAAGACTAAGAACAGTGCTTAGGGACCGGTCATTTATTACAGGGGGGGGTGGGCCGGGGGTTTTTCACTTGGGCTTGTACATAAAAATGTGACCCTCCCCAACTCAATGTCATTTTTTTGGGCGGCCCTCCCCATTTATGTGTATTTTTTTTCATGACCCTCCCCTAATTCATATCTTCAGAATATAAAATTTGACTTCAGAAATTAATATTATGGTCTAATTTAACAAATTTTCATTAGCACTTTAAATGATAATTAATTGAATGTTGTGATATACACATTTATGCTATGATTATCAGTTGATTATACCGTATATAAATGTATAGTTTGGGAAATATGCCTGGAACAAAATGACTTCCTCAAAGACTCGCTGTTAAAATAATGGACATTGGTTTTTGGTGAAGACAAAATTAATAATACATTTCATTGATAGATTTGATAGAAGGTGGACAAGAATATTTCCTTATTTATATGCTAGAATGCATTGTCTCTAAGATAGGAATCAGGAATTGATTAGTCAGGGATAACTTTAAGAACTAAGATAACTTTAAAATCTAAGATGAAACGAGAATACCAGACATAAATTTTAAAAGGGAAAATTTACATTTCATGATAATTTATCAATACGAGACTATATGGATGGAGGCCTGTCCCTTCAACTTTTTCATGCCAAAAGGTTGTATGATATGATAAATTCATAAGATATAAGCTGTTGTTGCCAAAGGGCTTATAAAACTATGTAATATTTCATAAACATAAGATTTTCCTTCCCAGAAAACAAAAACTGAGCTAAATGGAATTTCACCATACACAAAGCTTAACCATGCACCTTCAACAACTTCTGAAATTTTTGCTACAAAATATGTTCAGTAAGTCAAAAGATTACATAAGTTTATGGCAAAAACATACAAGGGATATAGGGATCTAAAGTGATTACAAATGGTTTTGTTACATTTGAATATGATAAGTTTAATGAATTTGAGTTAGACCATTCACTTCATAACAAAATCTTGAGAATGGAAGCAAGAAGTTGACTTTGTATGAAGGTAACAAGGCACAGCTATAACTCATAAAGATAACGTTGATATTTTTCATCATATTTGAAAAAGAAGCATTTGAATTATGAGATTGACAGGTAAATAGGATACTAACGCATATATACGGACAATACGATTGCTGCATATGACCGAAAATGTACTTTAAATCAGTTTTCAAATATCAACATTGAAATTCATTTTATATTTATATTTTCTCTGCTATATAATATGTTTGAAATAGTTGCTAGGATATATCCACTGACATAGATTGAAGATTTATGAATATTGATCAATTTATAGGTTTCATAAATTTGCATAATATCATAAAAAGGGTCACTCTCAGAAAAAGACTAACATAATCATTGTGATTAATTATATATAACTGGTTCTTTTAATACAATATACTATAATAGGGTTGACAATGCATCTACGGTAGGTATCTTAAAGATGTAACAGAGTAACAAAAGCCTTAAATATATAAATTGTCTGTCCTCATAAAGCTATCCGTTCAGTTGAGTTCTGCTGTTCTATGAACATGGGTTAGAAGTCATGTAGCTAATATCAACGTTTTATAGAAAGTCTTAATTCGGAATTCTAATCCTGAACTACTCAAAATGAAAAATATTTTTAACTCCACCCCTGAAAAAGCTATGTTATGACATTCTACCGCATCTTTAAAGTTTTCAAAGAAAGATGGTATTATTCTTGTCTATTTCAAAATGACCCTCCCCAAACTCTTGTATTTTTTTTCATGACCCTCCCCTAAAGGATGTATATTTTTTTGTGACCCTCCCCTGAAAACCCCCGGCCCACCCCCCCCTGTAATAAATGACCGGTCCCTTAATAAACAGTATCTTCCTCAGTCATTTCAAAGTCTGAATAGAAATCATACATACATCCATAACTAATCCTTTTGGCGATAAGAAGAGACAATGTAAGGATATTGTAAAGCACTGACATTAGTCAAAATAATAAATAATGTTGAGAATCATTGTGTATGTTAAACTTTTTGGACCACATGTAATTATGAATTGTAATACAAGACCAGATAATGGAATTACAATTAGTTTATTTCAGAAACTATATTGATTATACAGGATCTTTATCCAAAAAAATGAATAATAAACTTGAAGAACAATATTTTTGCGTCTCAATAGATTTAACAATTTGCTTTAAACAAATATTTGATTTTCTTCAACGTTTGAAGTTGGTGAACAAACATAACACAGGGTCGTCAGGAGGATGAATGATCGTAGTTTAAAAACTTTTCATTACAAATCTACAACACATCATTCGGCAAGGACGGCATTGACAAGCTTGAGAGTGGTTTAAGTCTATGGGTGTAGTTTTGTTTCTGGAGATGCCACATGGATCTTAAATTATTGTTTGGTTTTACAAAAGAAACTTGTTCTTGTTCGTGTTCTTGCTAATCCGAAGATCCTGTAATATGACATCTTCAAACACTATGCCTAAAATGCCAGTTTCCGAACTGTCAGTTTTATGCCTTGCTGCCGACCCTTTAGTTGTCTGTGCTTGCTCTCTAGCTCACTATGAGAGAAAGCAATAGTCCAATCAGAAAGTAACTGGAGGTTGCTAACAATCGTCGGTAGGGGCGCTGATATTAGCACAGGAAACTCCCTTATGCAGCCTACATTTTATTGTTTGTAATACTCAATTAGTGAAATGTCAACATTAGGGCTCCATTGGAAACCCGATGACAATTAAATTCCTTCTAGATTTTGTTGGAAAACTTGAAATGAAATTCTTACTTGAACTCACCTGTGTCCAAAGACATCTTCCTCTGACTCTTAACCTACAACTCTAAAAACTAACAGAACTTTCATGAAAGCGATGTTTCTTTTGATATCTCACTTGTAACTAAAGTGACCTTATAGGAGAAAAACATTCAAAGAGGTTCAATACAAAGACAGCTTTTCTGTGTCTCTAAAATGTCAAAATTGTTATGATCCGTGAAATATTTAATGTTGTTTGAAAAATTTTGCGATTCTCATTTGTACTTGTCAAACTTCAAAAGCATGTTATCATTATTCAAAATATTTGATGAAAGCTTTCAAAGCAGGTCACCATCAATGATTACCAATTTTTAAAATAATCCATGCACTTGGTATGCCAAAGCGCTTTCTGTGACATATACATCATCCACATGATAGGTTTTGTTACTTAATTCTGATCTTTGTTATATAATCAGCAGTGAAATATAGGAATTTATCAGTAAAATAAAGCTGGAGTGACGATATCTTATGTTTTCACTGTCACCAGTGGCGAAATATTATATATGTTATATGTGTTATATATATATCATATCGTCACTGGTCAGGTGCCTGAACTTCTTTCAGCTATATATACAAATAAAAGGATCTTTGTTTTTTTAAGGTGATTTCAGTAACATATTTCGTTTATAATTATATGATCAATAGAATACTTAGTGGAAACTGTCAAATAACAGGTTTTTTAAATCAAGCATCATTGGTGAAGTTGATATTTCATAGTTCAAAACGACATATAATAAAATCCACATGTCAGATTTCGTGACTATACCTGACAGATCTGTACCAGATCTATATCTGTATAAAATATGAAGGGTAAGAGGGAACAAAGTTTAAGGAGGAATACTTGGAGCTTATTGAACATGTTACTATGAAGGAATAAGATCATTATTCAACTCATCAACATATACAGAATAATTATATAACATAGAAAACATATAATTATATATAATGTTGGGTTAAGTGGTTATTCATCGAAATTACCTAGGTTTCAGAATATGATGATAAAACACGTTAGACACTATTTGTTTTGCCTCGACGTAATAGCTGGATCTTCCTGTATGTGAAGGCTATCTTCAAAGTTACAGTATCCAACACACGAATG
Organism: Steromphala cineraria; assembly: GCA_916613615.1. Classification (NCBI taxonomy): domain Eukaryota; kingdom Metazoa; phylum Mollusca; class Gastropoda; order Trochida; family Trochidae; genus Steromphala; species Steromphala cineraria. The sequence continues at coordinate 84,457,204 of OU744722.1, forward strand.
TCAGAACTACAATGGGAAAATTGTAGTATGAAATTATATCTTTCAATACATTTTAGACAAGAGCAAGAGGAGATCACAGACAATTAAAAAAATATCACATCATGAAATAAATACCAAAATGGTTGGCACCTTGTCCGCTAAATGTGAGTCTGATGTCAGTCCGATTTTGAAACTGTTACTAAATGTGTTTTGTTGATGAAAATATATCAAAAGAATATTATGTGACACAAGTTAATAGTCTTTACCTATATATTTTCATTCATGCACGATATTCAAGAGAGGGGCAAATATATAAAAAGATTATCATTGGTGAAGCAAATTTAAATTAATGATTACAATATTATCAAGATGTTTATAATAAAACATAGAACATATAGATGTTTGAGTAATAATTTTCGCAGTTGAGTTGTCAATTGATCAAAGTTGATCTAAAAGTAGAAGAAATATATGTCATGCCATGTGATATGAAAATATTTTACACACAAAAAATCACAAGATTCTTTTGAAGATTGACCTGTTCTGAAATAATGCAGAGTTATAAAATATTCAGTGTGGGCTACAAAGAATTCCAAAACTCAAGAAACCAAATGGTGTGATTTATTTTGACCTGTTGATCCAGCCTTTATTACTTTGTTTGCTGAGGTTAAATGCTACATTAGTGTAATGTCAACATTTGGGAAAATCAATCTCCTTGTAATACCATTTGCTTCCATTAGCTCGCCCAGATGACCTGTTCCCATTTGCCGTATAATACGTGATGTCTGAAGAGGGGAGGATCACTGCTTGGAGAAGATACCAATCTAGAACAGCTGAGACATCAAATCTTGATTTTCGCAGACATTAGTTCATGGCGTTCATGGACATCGAGCAATTGAATTTGTAACGTTCGTGTGTCCAAGGTAACCTTTTTTCACATGCTGTTGGATAATTTATTTAAACAGACAAACAGACAACGTTATTTAACGAATACATACAATTGCGCACTTTGCTATATGCAAATGAATAGTGTAATGACGGTAACTACTCTAACTCTAAATGACCCATCTACTAAACACTCTTTATTTGTTTGACACGTCAATCCTCCCACCCATTCCCACTTAAAGGGGCAGTAGCGAGTTTTTAGTTGGAATATAAGGTGATGTCAGGAAAATGAAAACACTGACACTGTCAAAATGATACATTTAGCGTTAAAATACAATTATCAGTGAAAAATTTAAAACATCAAATTTTCCAAAAACGTAATACTGCCCCTTTAAAACACTTTACACAAAATGCTGTCACTTGTATTTGTAGATCCATTTAATTGCAACATACATGTGCATAATTATGGACTCTACCACACCCTGAAAGACTAGCAGCACGGTCACGACCATTATTCAAACAGTGAAAAAAAATAAAGATTTGATTGAAACTGACACATCAAAGTAATCGAGTGTATTTGATGAGAAAATCAATCGTCTAATTTCATCAACTCCTCTAATTTTGATTTGATTCACAATTAATTTATTTTGACAATTTTCTTAATCAAAGATGTTGGTTCATTAATTTTAGAATTATCATAATCGCTTCTCTTTTGATCTTCCCAGAGAAGAATAGTTACTCAAATATGTTTTAATGTACTTAGTTGTATTAGATGTTTTTATCAGAGCAATCAACAGCATCAAGTTCATGTCACAGGCAATGACACATGTAATGAGTTTCGTTTAGAAAATTATGAAAATCAATTGTTTTAAAAGTATAGATCAATGAAAGATTAGGTTATGTTTAGTTAAATAAACATATTCTGCATTTCATCACTTGACTTACATGGCCGAATATATGTGTATTTTGTATTTATGCTGATGTTCTAACTGATGTTCTAACTGAAAATAGTAAATGACTCAACCAAAACATGTTTCACAAAAATCTTATCACATGCACTTATGTTCTAGAAATCCCAAATGTTTACTTCCGTATTGATTTTAGCTGCCAACAATTGCTGTTAGTCATATACATGTGTTTCATGTAGAATGGAGATACTTGATGTTAGATTTCTCTACATTTCTATACATTGCTATAATTGATCTGCATCACGATATTTATTGCAAAAAATCTCTTTTTAAGATAGAAGAAGCTCCTTTTCCTCCATTCTCAACATCAAGTGTCTGCAGTCTCGTAAACTCAATCATATGTAATCTGTGCACAAAGAAATAATATTCTATTCACTCTTGTCTATTTATGAATTTGATTTATATCTATTTCATTTTAAGCTTCATGGCAATAACAACAAGTCACTTAAGTGTTTTGTAATGAACACAACTATCCTTCTGGAAATTAATTTATATGTGAATGACATAGATAATGTTGCAGCTTACAGCACGTTGTAATCGGTAAAACTGTAACCAAGACATATCAGAAAATAAGAAATGGTCAAATGATAGATGAATGAGTGAAATGAGACACCTGAGAGTTTCTACTGTACATCAGTATTCAGACTGTTTTTCTACAATATTTTCATGTAAAAATATTGATATGTGCTAAACAAATGTAGATATTCAAAACTCAATACCATAAAGTGTGACTGTTGAATAATGAAAAACATCAAATACAACTATAGTTTATGGCTTTGACAGTTTCTTCACTATACTCACTCAATACCCAATGGAGAGAAACATAGCAGCAATAAATGTACCAAGAGTGCTGTTTTGATTATATCAATGCTTTTAACCAATTACTTGACAGAAAACCTGCTTTGTAATACAATAGCGACAAATACAAAGCAAATACAAATGGTTCTGTAATGAAGATAATGGTCAACAAGTTGTCATTCACATGAACTGTGGAAGCTGAAAGGGAAAATAGCTTCCAGGGGGAGTTTTAACGTGTTAAATACAATGTTTCAGGCATAAAAATTCATAGTGTGTTTCAGGAGAATTTCAAGCAAATGACAAATTTCATGGATAGCAACTTTCTCTCATGTATGTAATGACATTGTTTACCCCCTAAATGGAGTATTCTGATTAATTAAATTACTTTCCAATGACTGGATATATTTTTGATCGAATACAATCAGTTGATTTTTCTATTTCTATTCAAGAAAAAATTCAAATGAAGAGATTTGTATATACAATACATATACAAGTGACAATGACAATGATATTTTGAAGGAAAGGACATATGTTGGACAGCCACCTTCTCGTTATGTATGTGATGGCATGCAAAACTCACTAAATGAAGATGGTTCGAATAATGATTGGACTTGGATTGATTTCAATGATTGGACAATTATATTTTATGAAATACAATCAGTTGTTATTTCTAGTGAGGGATATAATTAGACCTTTTTTTGGCAAACCTTTGCGGGAGAGATATACTGTTCAACCTCCATCTGTAATTCTATTAAGGAAACTTCCAAAATTAAAAAAAAATGAATATAAACTTAAATATATGATAATGAAACATGGTATTGAATAATGTAGTGGAAGAGTGATGCCTTATGCTACTTTTAATATTTCCATTTTGATTTCTGGTTATCATGGAAACAATTTGAAACTTAGTACATGTATATGTGATTAGATCTTTTGGTTCTTTGGATATTCTGAAAATATTTTTCTGGTTTCAATAAATATTCAAGAAATATTAAAAAATAAACCAACCATAACACAAAATGGTCTAAAATATTTGTAAGGTAGAATATATCATAGTTACACACACTAGTTACCAAACATGTTGAAGTTTCAATAACCCATCTCCATTCCATATTACTGACTGTGACAAAGTCATCATAGTTTTATTCATGTGATTCTGTTATTGTAATCACACTGGTCGGTCAGAGACTTTTATGGGAATTGCAATTATGGGACCAAGTGGGAGACTGCAGGGAAGTACTGGTTTTCATAGAAACATTGAACTTATGCATATTTGGTGAATGGTACTTTTCCAGGTAAATTCACAGAAACCATTCAATTTATCAAAATGAAACATGGTATTGAATTATATGTAGTTCCTTATGCTACTATTGATATTCCCTCTTTTGTTTCTGGTAACCATGGAAACAACTTGAACCTTTTCCAGACCATATCACAGAACCTTTCTCTTCATTTTCACAAAACTCAGTATGTGATTAGGCCTTATGGATGGTGCCTTTTGCTTCTTTCTATATTCTGAGAATTTGAATTTGTTTTCTGATTTCAATAAATATTCAACAAATTTTGAAAAATAAACCTACCATATACACACATTGGTGATCAAGGTAGAACTCATCATAGTTCTAGCTATTCATTTCTATTCAAACAAACAATACTTACCAAACATGTTTATGTTTCAATAACACATCTCCAAGTGTCGATATTACTGACTGCGAGAAAGTTATATAGTGTTATTCATGTGGTTCTGTTATTGTTATCACACCAGTCAGTGGTGTTAATGAAAATTGCAATAATGGGACACGGTGGGAGTCTGTTGGGAACTAAATGCAAACTGTTCACTAACACAAATAACAGGGTTTTTGGAAACAGATAATCAAATATTGAACGGGTTCATTGTTGTTTGTATTATGAAGTATAACTAGCAATTTTATGTATTGCCTTTAAAAAAAATGCATAATTTTTTCCCATCACACAGTACTCAGGTATAAAAACCCTAAAACACGATTGGTGGTTATCGCCAAAGTTGCATGAATATAACTGGCTGGTTATTCCTCGTTTTGTAAATATGTGATGCGTGATTAGATATGAAATGAAGAAAAACATGCATGCTTGATTGAGTTTCTAATCACCTTTGACGCCTCTATGCATTTGTATACAAAAGCTATCATTCATGTACACTTGACTGCATAAAGCCTTTTGTCATCAGTCAGTTTAAAGGGGCAGTAGCACGTTTTTTGATAATTTCATGTTTAAAATTTTCACTGAAAAAATTATAAGTTAATGCTAAATGTACTATTTTCACAATGTCAAAAATCTCAGAACCGACCCACATTTTAACAAGACTTAATATATTTGATTAGATCTTTTGCTTCTTTGGTGCTTCTAGAAATTTTAATATGTTTCTGCTTTCAATAAATATTCAAGAAAAATTGAAAAATTAATGAACAATTAAGATAAAATGGTCTACACAAATTGTAGGATAGAAATCATTATAGTTTTATTCTAACTATTTTATTACTATTCAAACAAACACACTAGTTACATGTTTAATTTTCAATAACACATCTCCAAGTGTCGATATTACTGACTGCGAGAAAGTTATCATAGTGTTATTCATGTGGTTCTGTTATTGTTATCACACCAGTCAGTGGTGTTTATGAGATTTGCAATAATGGGACACGGTGGGAATCTATTGGGAGCTAAATGCAAACTGTTCACTAACACAACCAACATGGTTTTTGGAAACAGATATCAAATATTGAATGGGTTCATTGTTGTTTGTATTGTGAACTATGACTTTCAATTTTGGATAATCCACTTTTCAATTTAAAAGGCATCATTTTTCAAATCACAAAGCAATCTCAGGTATGAAACCTAGCACATGATTGATGGTTATTGGCAAATCCTACTTGCTGGATATTCCTCGTTTATGTAAATATGTGATGCGTTAGTAGTTATGAAAATATAATGTTGATAGAATAACATGCATGCTTGATTGAGTTTGTTATCATCATTGACATCTGTCTTCTTTATGCATTGATATTATTCATGCACACTTGACTGTATAAAGCTTTTTGTCGTCAGTGTCAAAGTTTAAGGTCACACATACTATAAATTTTAAGATTTTGCTAAATGAACACTTATCAAACAATATAATGTTTTGAATCCAAAAGCCTACACTAGAAATTGTTATTACCAGATCGTTTCATTTAAAAAAGCGGGTTTGAAAGCAAATGTGATACGGTTGAAAAAAAAACAACCAATGTTAACACAGCATGATACTTTTCAGTGTGGTTCAATTGCAATTCTATTGGAATTAATCGTTTTTTAATGAGATGACATTAAGCAATAAAGAGCATTCGATCATGTTTATATTTCAAGCTGACATCACAGAAGGAAATCCAAATCAGTTAAATAAATATTTGTCATCCCTTCCGAATTGATTGAGTGAATGATCCATTTTGTGCAAAGTTATTTATTCAAATGTTTTATATTGAATTTGTGGGTCTAAAAATACCCTGCTCTAAAAAATGTGATTTATGGGCCCTCTCTGCCTCATATCAAATTCATATAAATTTTGGTAAGTGACAGCGATACTTCTCAATTTGTGGAGCCATATTGAAGGTGTAGGCTTTCTTTGGTCAATAGTCTAATATATTGTTTTTCATTCGTTATCATTTATTCTTCCATACTCTGGTGTTTTGCTTGAAACTTAATTCTAAACTAAAACTAAACTAATAGTATTCACTTACATAAATTGTAGTTATGATATGAGTAATGTGTGATTGCTCGTCTCAGTATGTTATTTGTCAAACATAAAATCAAAAGTTCATCAGAATCTTTATTTCAAACAAATATGTTATCATTTTAAAGTAATTTCATTGTCATTGCTAATCCACAATAAAGTATAACTTTGGAATGACGTCACGAAACAATGGTCAATGACGCCAAAGTACTCGGCCGACAATAATACAAGACAAAACTAAACATTATCGCAAAATAAAAAATGGTTAAGCTTTTCTATTTTTTAATCATAATATCAAAAGACTTTCACTTATTCTGGCATCTTTCCAGAACCCAAACACTCACTTAATGAAATGTCATCTGATATCAATCACTCTCACACCAGACATTTATCAATCAGTTGATCAAATCCACTGTTCCAAATTATGTTCTAACGAATTTGGAAAGTATACAGTTCATTTTAATGCAGACACCTATACTTTCCTGCACAATCTTATTTACCATCAAAAATAACAATAAACTTTTCAAAGAAATAATTTTTATTGACAACACTACCAACTTCTTTTCTTTTCCATTTAAGTAACATATGGTTTGTAAGCCAGAATGAAAAATAATCTAGCTAAATAAAGTTAAAACTGTAAGTATTTTTTGGTAAAATGTTTAATTTAATTAATTGCCTTTGCTTGGTCATTTGATAGTTTTAACATTTCAATCAACAATAATGCTAGTTTTGTATATATATTTCGTGTTTTTGTGTGGAATGAAGAACAACATATTAAATGAAACGTTACTGTCTTCTTTGGATGTATATATATATGGCTAGATAGATCCTCTTGTAGAAACATTGATGAGACTATCATTTTCAATTCATCGTGTTTATGAACCACCCTTTGACGGAAAGGAACGCTTATAATATTACACACAACTGATATTGTTATTTATTTAAATCAAACATGCATATACTGACAGGGGTCACGGGATTTCAAAACATATAATGTATTATTGTTTTGATTTAATACATGTAAACATGTCTCTGTCTATATTTTTTATAAAATAACTTCAAATCTTTCAAACCTTTGTAAACAGAGCTAAGGCTCATCTACCAACGCCTAGCTTCAAATGTAATGCATTATTAAGGTTAAATGCATTTTAGTGCAATGTCAACATTTAGGAGAAATCAATCCTATTGTAATACCAATCGTTTCTATTCATAATCCCTGATCTGATCTGTAGTAGTATCCAATGTGTCTGAAGGAAAGGGAATTAACAATAGATGGATACAAGTAGCAATTTTGACAGGTCATTGAGTTTGTGTAATAATAATTATATAAAAGTATCCATTCACATTTTAAAAATAAGTTATGATACGTTTCTAGTTATATCTGATTTAAATCTTGATTGAAAATCTTCTTAAAACATTTTTGGATGTTTTATATAAAAAGATATACTGCTTGACGATGCTATAATCATCGAGAGTGTCTAGACTACGAATCAATGTAGACGTCAGTAATACTCGAATACTGAGTGTTTAAGTGATAGGTTAATCAAATGACCTGTTAAAGAACATATAATTAATTAGTTTTTTTAGAATTTATTATTCTAGCATTTTAAGACGACCATTTGTTGCAAAATCTCTCCGGTTTCAAGGCTAGTTACTACCTACCAATAAAGATTATGGGAAAATGGAGATAGATTTTTTCGTTAATATTACCTGTACAAAAAACACAACCATATTTAGTAATGATTAAAATAACATTTAAACATCAAGATTTTCTGTTAAATGTATAGAGCTTCTTTCAATATTTTGTCAATGACAAAATGCTTTTACACCCATTGAATTCATCACATCGTGCCTTCTTAAATATTGAAATAAATTGTTGAATAATCTCCAACGGCAGAGTTCAGATCAAGTAATCAAACCAATCAATTGTACATTTCAAACTGACACCAAAAAATCATTATCAATATTTAAATGAATATTTGCAATGCCATTAGCATTGATTGAGAAAATTATCTGCAATGTGCAGAGTCATAAATCAAAATTAATAGGGGTAAGATGATTCTGCTCCTCAATTGATGTAGAATATTGACTATCTTATTGTCAAAAGATTGATGTCTGTTGAATTGACGTTTGGTTGAATTATTTTCTTACTGTAGTTTAAAACGATAAGCAAACATTGGTGTCTGATATCGGCTTCATATGACTGTGCTGCGCTTTTGATGAAAGAAATGTTTTCAAATTCTTTTCATAATCCTTTTGAAAGGTTTTCAACAAAACCTCTCGTATGTTAGGATTGTTAATCATTTATACATATAATTGATCTTCCTTGGAGTTTGACTGACATTTGATAAAGTAACCAATTATGGACTTAACTTTTGAAAAAAGTTTGATATTTCCTGATGGCTCTTCGATTCTATCAAGGGAAATTCTGATATCTTTCCAGAGATACTCATTTCACGAAAAAAAGCCTTTTGGTAACAAATCATTTTAGTACCAGACACTCAATGTATAAAACCATTAAATTCAACGATACAATCGATCAACCGTAGAAATAATTCTTTTCAAAACTAAATAGTTCATTACAGCCATTATTTATTCTACAAACAACATACTAACTTTCTTTCACTCATCCTATTCATCATTCACCACTCTTTGGTCGATTTTCACAGACACAAACACACTCTTGATCAATTAATATATAGCACTAAAAATATGTGACTGTGTAAAAACGCATTTTATTCGTTTCAACTTCAAAAAATGTATTGCTTAATAATAAGATGTAAAGAAATCTATTTTACTTGTTTTATAGTTAAAGTTAAAATGCTATCCATTTAATGATTCATTTAAGAGTGGAAATTGAAAATATGACATTGTACATTTGTAAGGAGAGTATCCTATTAATCAGTTTAAAGCCGAACAGAATAGACATATAACATAGCATCATATTCTGTATTTAAAAACATTGCCAGATAAAAAGTCGTACAAGTTTATGTCTCAGAAACCAAACATAAAACAATAAAGAGTCTTCCTCTTATTATGTAATCCCAAATTCATTCGGCTTACCAAAAAATAAAGCTAGTGTGCATCATCTTTCCAGAAGACTTTTCAAATCTGTGGTATTTGTAGTATCTTTCCGGAGACGCACACACTTATTTAATGAAATGTCATTCGATATCAATCTCCCTGATACCAGATATTCAGCCATGTGTTCATCGAATTACCTGTTGCAGTTGAAGGACCAGTTTGTGCTTTTTGTAGTGGATACAGATCGTTAGACCCATTATTGATTATCCCCTTGTCTTACATGCACACATCTGCATTTTCGAGAAATAAATCCCTGGCGTTAAGTTCATTTTATAAGAACTTTTAAATCAATCTGATGTAACAGCTGAAGGGACTTTCTTTCAGTCCTGAATAATGACTCATAACTCATAACTCTTGTGTGCGTGCCAAATGGTAAAGTCTATAAGTAAAAATCATATTCGAATAGGAAATGTAATGTAATGAAATACGTTAGATTTTGTTTTGTTTTATACAACATATAAAAAATAAATATACTTTGTTGGTTTAATTGATTTGATTTGAAATTCTGTGCGGCCTATTGAGCATCCCTCAAAATTTATATTGATTCATGTCAAACTCTTCATCACTTATGTGTTACCTTTAATATACAAACTAGAAGACAAAATGCACGATAGAAATATTTTTTATAACTTATTCAATACTAAAATATAATCACCTTAAATTTGTACTATTTGAGATATCGACACCATGTATACATGTAAATGCCTAAATATATCTTCTCATTGATTTCAAATATTGATGGATTCTTTCTTACCTAAATTACTAACAAATATTACTTTGATGTCAACGATGTAGCTATTTTTGCCAGTGAATTTCTTTCTTGTCTAAAGAATAACTTCTGTATATTCATAAAAGACATGCAAGATTAATAAACTATCGGTTGGCTTAATGAGGGGGAGAAATTTACTGGTCTTAAAGATAGAAACTGTCTTGGATCTTATCGCCATTGCGTGATTGTACTGGTATGTTCAGCGAGCTACAAGACCTTGAACAATGATGAATATAGAGTAGCATACTCAGTTAAGCTTCATTGGAATAGAAATGAGACATAACAAATCCTAAAGAAGATAGGAAGAGCAGGGTTTGAGGTCAAGGATTTGTCAACATTGACAGTTTGGGAATCTTTGAGATTATATATGCATCTATTCATTACGTGCATTTTATAACCAGATTTGCGAATATATATTAGATTATGTTTGTTTCCAAGAGTTTAAGCACGCATTGTATCAGGATTAATATAAAACGAATCGTATAAGGATAACATATGTTTTTTTCTTTTTCATATCATATATCATTTAATCCTATCATGGTTTAAAGTATAACGTATTCTGTTAGTTGCACGCGATAATGAACATACACACAATGATACAAATTTGACCAAATTAAATGATGGTTGACTACCATTGGCTCAACCTTGATTATCAGAAACTCAATAACGTCTTCAAAGCTGTATGAAACAGCAGTTGATCTAGTCTAATGCATCATCTTTACTTAACGATAAGGTTAAATGTCACGTTCATATAACTAAACAATGAGGAGAAATTGATCCCCCTTTAGTACTAACTGCACACATTTGAAACCCCTGATGACACTACATCATTATCCACAGTGTCTGATGCAAGGGAAGGGAATCAACTGTAAACTGATCTACCTCAAGACGGCCGGAATTCGGCATATGTTTCCATAATAAGTCATAGCACCGAAATGGATGGATGCTGTCAAATCATCTCTCTATATAGATATAATATAAGTATGTAGTATTCAAGGAAGTAAAATGCTTGTCACTGCTGAAACATTAACATCTAAAGTGCCGAGATCAGCGAACCAACAAATCAATCTCGGGGAACTTCTGTCACAAACAGTTTCGGTAAACCTCCAATTCATTACATCCAGATACTAGTGCCCCTGACAGAAAGAAAAGGGGTAACATCAAGTGATGATAAATCAAATTCTTTATAATTGATTTTCCACTTTAACCTTGAACCTTTTTTTGGAAGGATTTGCAAACCTATTTTGCTTTCTTGGTTTGTAAAAGTATTAGTCACCGCTGAAATCTCGAGGGACTTTCTGTCACAAACAGTTTCGTTGAACCTCAAATTCATTACATTCAGATACGTGTGCTCCCGAAAAGGGGTAACATCAAGTGATAGATAATGATCTAACTGATAATAAATCAAATTATTTATAATTCATTGTTTTTTACCTTGATCTTTTGAGAAGGATTTGCAGACGTATCATAATGTCAAAATATAAATGTAATATAAGTCAATACAATCATTCATTAGCGAGACAAACATATTATTGTATTATATCAATTGTATTCTTATGTGTTATTTAACTTCATATCTGTTTAAATGTTCTTCTTTTGTTATTTTGGTTTGTAAAATTTTAAATCGTCCCTGTACTTACCAAAGAGAAGCTTAAGGTATCTTAGTTTGAAACATCATACTTTTCCTTCGTGAATAAAATATGTCCAAAGGAAAAAAAAATTATTCACTAAGACATTCTCTGATTAATTTGTCTCATTGTGTCCAGGAAAATCAGATTAATAGAAACATCATGACTAAACCAATACTTAACTGGAGGTGAAGGATGAAGAAACCGAAGCTTCGCTAATAACGTTTAGGGAGAAATAGGTGAATCAGCAAATACATATTCAGAGTATAATATAAGAAAGAGTTATGATATGATGCACTATTTGACTTTATAAATTAAAAAACAAACATTGTATTATGTTGATTTGACACGTGCACATATGTTATAGGCACGTGAGCTATAGCGCATTTGGCTGTCTATGTCAAGAAAATGAGAATGGTCAACCAGTAAAGACATTGTTCAGCAACAGCAAATGGAGACAGTATTTCTCCAGGGATAGAGGTGCTGCTGAGCGTAAACCATAATGAGGTTAGGGAAAGACTGCTGCGTTCCTTCATGACACTAGTAGGGAACGGTAGATAGGTGCGAAATGTCACTGCTGGTAAATAGAGGATATTATATGAGTGTCCATGACGTACTATGTTTACGACACGAGTGCCTAAATATTAGTATTACCCAATCGAGAGCGAGGGATATACTGATATTTAGGCACGAGTGTCGTAAACATAGTATATCATGGGCACGAATATAATATTCTGTTTATTACCGAAATCCCAAATTTAACGAAAATATTTAAAAACTATATCTCAGCATGGGCCGACTAGCCGCCGTCGAACAGTATAGATTGTGATGTCATAGGTGAACCGTGACGTCAAAGCATTGTTTATAACATGACGTCACAATGAAAAAGTGATATTTTGCCCTAGGGCAACATATGAAAAATATGAACCTCGATAAGACTGCCCTCGTAGGTAATAAAATGTCTTGAGTGAAGCTATTAAATACAAAGATCAGATAGATCCGATAATTACTTGCTTTGTTTACTTGTTCTTGTATTTGTACTTGACAAATTTTTGTAGTCTGGTAAGATTGATATTTAGAATTTTATAATCTTTTGCGCAAGTTGTTCAAAGATAACTGAGTATATATGAAAAATAATAGTTTTCAGTAAAATCGATCAATTGCCTCAATTGTATTCAATGGGCCGATGGTCAACACTTCAGAATTAAAGATCGAACAGACAGCAGCCAACGCCACAAATCCCGTTTAGTTCTCTGCATACTGGATACATCTTATGATGTTAAAATACTTTTCCCTGTGTGCTTTTCAGACAGTTGAACCGAATAATTTACGAACAATAAAAGTCACATCGAGTCGAAATAAACAACATGTGCAGAAGATCAAATATCTAAGCTTATTATATGCCTTCAGGAATGTAGTATCTAGTATCTCTCGACGAGTGTTCCATAACCATGCATAGACAAGCGAGATTGAAGGAACCATGAATCAATTCTCTTGGGAACATCCTTCACATGCAGTTGAGGTAAAGTCTATAGTTGATTTACAGATATGTGTGCTTCTGACAGAAAGTGAAGAGGTTACTTACGCTACACGAGTTCATTCATTTGACAAAAATGATCATTCGTATAAATCTTATTTCTAAATGTTATGATATTATACTTAGACTTGGAAAGATGTATAATCATGAGCTTCCATATTCTGTACAATATAGTCCAAACCAAACTATTACCATAATAAGATAGTTTGAAAAAATGAATATGCAGTATCTTCAAATCAATGAATGGATGAATGAATGAAACTTTCGATTTTAAAACATTTATGGGATTAAGAATACTTAGAAAGAGTTATCTTATTACTTTATCATCGGTTCTGCTTTTTGATGCCATGCTCGTAAATTGCATATTCAGAGAACTTTAATGTACCAGACTCCAAGTTCACAACTTTTACAGATTGGTGTTGGAAACACGGTAACTTGTAAACATTTGATTCTCATTCAATATTAATTAAGATTTAAGACATTTTTAACAAGAAAACAAACAGTTCATGAGTCACGAATTCATATTCTTGATTATTGCTGTGATTCATAATTCCATTTTATGCTACAGAAACATTTTTGTATACGACATTGTCATCCTTTGATGAGACAACTTCTGTCCACTGTTTTTTTACAGAATACGTTGTTGTATCGTTTAGTTCTTGGATCATTGTTATGGATATTCAAGATAAATTATCTTCAATAGCTCCAATGGAGTCTTTGTTTTCTTTCACGTTAGATAAACCTTCAATTGTTACCAGATTAAGTAAGCCAAGTAATTTAACTTTCTTTGAAAACCTTTGGCCAGAACCGATGATAATAATAATAGTCCATATAGCGCAAATATCCATGCACATTGCATGCTCAAAGCGCTGAGTGACATATTACCCCTGGTCAACGAGTACAGAAGACTCCATAAGGAGAATACAACCGTTCGCCTGTCAGGCGTTCGAGGTTCAAATTCAGACTACCATCGTATCATACCAGGTACCCAATTACTGCTGGGTGGACAGAGGCACGCTTCGAACTAAGTCACTTACTCAGGGTGACACCACAAGTTTCTCAACTCATGTCTCAGTGTGGGGCAGGGAATCAACCCTTCAAACTCTCAGATTATCCAGCAACGGGTTACCCACCCATCCAGCGAGCTGCGCCCGTTGTTGCTGAACTATTCTGATAGCGGTCGACTGAGCATTACACAGGACCACGTGCCACCATCTAACTGGACTCTTTCACTTTCAATGTAAATCATAAAATGAACTACTTTCAATGTTGTATTATTACATGATTAATAAGTTTGCTTCAGTGTGTATGTATTAAGAAGTTGAACATCTCAATGTGTTGTTTTGCAAATATTCACTCCTTGTTTTAACCAATTGTGTTGAACTCTACCTGAATTGCTAAACAAGTTTTAGTTTTACCTACTTTTGGTTGCCAGGTTACTAACAAAGTGCTTACCAAAAAGTTAATGTTCTTCATAATGATGACTAAACATAAACGTCACAAACAAAGGAATTAGATCTTTTAAAGTAATTCAAATTTATTCTTATGAACGTTTGGTCAGTTTGACATGTTTTAAGAAGAATCAACAATATCTGCCAGTATCTCTCTACAAACCCTACATCGGACCCACTTTTCTTAAGAATTATGTTATGACATCATACAATCAAAGTTAAAAGCAAACAGATCCTAAGCTTTAATTGAAATATGCATGTAAAAAAATAACATTAACTCTTCAAATTACAAATGCAATTGTTTCGGTCATCATTACTCCAGAAGACCTTTTAATCCCGTCAAGGGAAATTCTGATGTCTTTACAGTCTGCTAAACACTCATTTGATGAAATGTCATTTGAAAGCAATCAATATTGTAGTAGACATTCAGTCATGTGTTCACGTGCACTCACTGTTGCAATTCACTGCATGAGCATTCCTACTGGCGTTATCTTGTCGGAAGTCTTACATGTGTTTGGCAGAGGCGGTAAATTGTCTGACCCTAAACCCGGGGGTTCTGTGTTTGAACTGAATTAAACTGCTTTTTTATAATCAATGAATTAGATTTATGGACTCTTGATACATGACTTTCTTGCTCACATTAAAATTCAACACATTTGTACTTATATTAGCAACGATAAGAATCCTTATTAATAGCTGTCTCCAAATTGATTATCCTGATACCTTTGATCCCTAAAACATTTAAATAACTGGTAAAAAGTAACATTATGAAAGTAAAGAAATCCGATTATTTGAACAGTATACTTAAGGATGAAAAACAAACATTTGATCATATCAATAAACATGTATTGATTAGTTTTGTAAATTTATAAATTTTGCGTTATAGGGGCAGTAGCACGTTTGTTGATAATTTTATATATTTTTTTTTCACTGATAATTGTAAACTCATGCTACAGTGCTACTGCCCCTTTAATCTATTTGATATTTCTTCTATATCCATGACAAATAATACTTTAACGCTGGCAGGGGGACTAGTGATTATCACATTGTAAATCTTTTGCTTAAGCTAAATTCGAGTTGGATAATATAGTGAAAAAAAATCCCTAATGATACTAATGAAATAAAACAACATATTTTTCTTTTCAGTCGCTTATCAACAACTCAATAAGAAATGTACAAACATATCTATCATATTTAGTAAAGATCATTTATTTCGAATCACTCTCTACAACTTACTGTCTTTATTGGTAATATGAACTGATCATTTTGAACACTTGAACAAGCAGAAACATCCTAAATGCATCACGCAAGTCTACCAACATGCACTCTTTTAATATCCATCCCAACTTACAACACACAAGTACAAATGATGCGCTATGTTTATCCATCCCACCATCCAACTCCTAGGGTGTACTTACTTTGAAGATGTGCTCCAGTTTTGTTGCTTGGTGGACACAACACAACTTTGTCACTGACTCAGTGTTACATTACAAACCTTAAATTACATGTCTTTCCAATTTGGTGACAAGCCTTTATATCTGCTTATATATATGCCAACTGTTGATATGGAATTCCCGCCTACTGCAAAACCGAGCCTGAAACTTCAATTCAGCCCATTAATGTTTGATCATTTCTGACAGTTCTAGATATTCTGAGTGAATGCTGTTTCTCTGCTAGCCGTAGGAACCTGCTCATTTTCACGACGTTTTCGAAGGTAGTAAGCTTTACAAAAGACCTTGGTTAGCATCTGTCTGAACTGTTTAAATGTGGCAGTGTAGATGACAACATTCCAAATGTTACTCGAAACAAGTGTCAGCTGGGCAAACTTGTAAACACTAGTTGAAACTGAACCCTTGCCAGCAATAAAGCCCACAATGACACCCAGGCACGCAGGCAGATAGGACAAGCAGAACACACCAGCGTTGAGCAGGGACATCAGGGTTAACTTGGAGATGCTTCTGCCATTGGCAGCTTGTGGAACCACATGATTGGTGCTCTTGATGTCCCAGATGAGGATAGACGAGCACACGATGATGATGGAGAATGAACCTAGGATCACAGTCAGTGAAGCCACAGTGCCATGAACAGAATTGTAGAGAATATAACAGCTAGCATACACTGGGTTGCAAAGGAATGCTCCTTTTGGGAATATCATCATCAGAAGGCGAATGGTGTTGAGGGTGATAATGCCAATCATTGCAATGCTGTAATTCCGTTTTGTGGCTATTCGTTGGTAAGCAAATGGGAATCGCACAGCAATGAAACGATCGACCACAACTGAAGCTACGTTTAGAATGTTTTGAGCTGGGATGTAAAGATAAATACAGGAAGAAAACACCCTGGTAATGTTAGAGTAGGGCCAGTTTCCAGAGAAGGCAAAAGGAACAGATATGAGGAGTAGTCGAAGGCCAGATATGAAATCCCACACAGCCATGTGGCAAATAACCCATAGTGTTGGGATATGAAGCTGTTCAGACATGGTGATGATGAAGATGACAACAGAGTTGGTCATCAGTGTGAGCAAGCTAACGATGAGGTAGGGCGCTCCGAGGTCAGTCTGGAGAGTATCATTTCCTGTTGAATTTATCTCCATAGCTATGTTGTCTCTCAGAATCAAGCCAAGATAAGAAACCTTCCAGCCGCTTTCCTTCAAGAACAATAGTCCCTCTGGATAAATTCAGAGAAGAGCGTACAACATCTTTCCTTCAAGCACAATGGTACCTCTGGATAATGCAAGAGGAAAATGTACGACAACTTTCTTCTCAATTGCAGTGCGTAGCATTGATGGCTCAGTTCACTAGTACTGATGTTGTGAAATGAGAATCAAGAGCTCTTTGTTTTCTACTCAGATTTAGAACGACATCATTATCGTAAAGGAATCTATCTCTTGCATCTTTTGTTTTCAACTTTACATTAACAATGACATGCCCTGAATGGTTCATGTAAAAGCGTTTGATGTTTCTTATGTCCCAGCATACAATCTCAGACTGTGTATCGAGACCATTGTGATCACATTCTGAAAGGAAACTACATTTTAACATCATTGTCTGTTTAATGAATCCTTGTGGATGAGTTAGGGAACCGGTTAAGCTTCCGATGTTCATCTACTGTGATCAGACTGCACTCTCATTATTTCATTGATAAAGAGTCAGCAGGTCTCATTTCATTCTGAATGGGCTTTTAAAGAAGTGATTATGCATCGTACTACGTTACTGAACGATAGATTATCAGAATGTCTTTTGTACAGCACACTGTAATACATATGAAGGTGAAACCCATTGCTCCAACAGATATACAAGTCGATACGCACATAAACTTAAATTTAGTTTTTTTTAAAGAAGCCACAACCAGAAGATAGTGAATCTGTCTCACCCTCAATAGATTAAACTATATATTTGGATAATGATGTTTAGCAAGAAGAAAAATAGAAGTGTTTCTCATTATTTATAAAAGATGATATTTGTGCTTTACACCAATGCCTTAAATAGTTTGTTAAATGTATGATATGTGATATGGTATAAAATCACGGTTTGGAAAAATATTGAAAGTTTTGATGATGATTTATGTACTTCAATCATTTACAAAAGCATGATAATTGTGCTATTGACATACATTTACACCAATGGCTAAATAATTTGTTTAATGTATTTAAAGTACAGGTAATATGGTGTGTATATAATTCAATGGTTTGGACATACATATTGAATGCTTTGATGATTATTTCAATTTTTCGTTTAGCTTTTGTGTTATAAAATATGGTTAGCCAATATAATTATTTGCTCTTCAGCCTGATTGCAAAATGGCAGCTTCTTTATAAACCCTGTCGACGGTTATAAATTGAATGAATAATTGAGTTTATAGTTTTCAGTAGTTAATCCTTTATTTATACCCCATTTCCGGTCTCGTCGCTATGGTTTTTATTGTTCTAACTGTAGGTTTATTGAACGATACACCTCAACTTTTCTTATACATCTACTTTTTATTGCACACACCTTTAAGTCAGGTAAAGCCATTTTCAACTTTGGCAAACCAACAGAGTTGTAAAATTTAGAATGTTGGGGAAATGTTAACGACCAAAGTTGGAATGGAACCATGAAGAGTTTTGGTTATATTCTTTGGATCTAGTTAGGTCAAGACATATATAATTTGAGAAGCGTGGATAGCTCTTTTTCGTCAAATATAACTCAACCAGAGTGGAGTATAAGTCAAATATACCCACCTCTCCCTCGGTGCATCACTCAATATAAAATATACCTCCTGTTTGAATCGTGGGTCTCCGAGGCATAGCAATACACCTTGAGAAGTGTGGGTATATTTATTACTTGTCAAATTTTATTTCAAGTTTATTTTTGGAAATTGCTTTATCATATTGATCTCATAGCTTCTCATTTTTTTAATTATACCCCCGACCAACAGTCAAAGGTATATGCATGGTAGTACTACTATCGATTCCGTCCTTCCGTCCATCCGTCCCTACGTTTGAGGGCATTTTTTGTCCGACTTTTTCGGAAACCCTAATTATCCAATTGTTTTCAGATTTGCCACATATCTTGAACCTTACTAATAACAATTACTAATAACAATTACGTTGATTTTCATTTAAACAAATTAGTTTCCATGTTATATATTTGGTCGTTTTCTAAATCAAAATTTGTCCTACCAATTGCAGGAAAACTGTTCTTCTGATTCATGTCAAATTTGGCACATATTTAGAAGGATTGCAGTGCCAGGTTTTATGCGAATCCATTATTTTTGCAATTTTTTACCAAATTCTGTTATTTTGGTTTTAAATATCTTTAAAACAGCATTTATCAGACCCATTGCACAAAAAAAATCATTAATCCAATTGATTTCAAGTTTTGCACATACCTTCTTCCCAACAAGGAGGGTGAATTGCAAAATAATAACCGTTTTGTATTCTAACAAACTAGGAGGGTTGCAGTGCCAATGTACAATCGATTTTTAACTATTTTTTTTATGCCTAAATTATGGGAAATAAACAGGAATTTAATTTGTCAGGGATGCACAGTCGGGGGTATTAGTCGGCAACGCTCACATTTTTTCTTGTTTATTTCATAACCGCAATAATGCATAAGTTCGTGTTCATCTTGAATATTCAATCTTTTACTGCAAGTTGTTTAAAACTTTTATTTCACCAAGTGGAACTGTGACCGGTGTTGTCTTAATAATGTTTCGATTCTCTTTTGTATTTGTCAAACTTCATAAGCATGTTATCATTATTCAAAATATTTGATGAAAGCTTTCAAAGCAGGTCACTTTTATATGATAACACATTTTTAAAAATAAACCGTGCACATTGTATGTTCAACGTGCTTTGTGATATATAAACCATCCACATGTTGGTCTTTATTATATGATCAGCTAGAGTCACAATATCTTATGTTTTATATATATATATCATATCGTCACTGGTCAGGTGCCTGAACTTCTTACAGCTGTGTATACAAATCAACGTTACTTTGCTATTTTAAGGTTATTTCAATTACATATTTCATTTATAAGTATATGATCAATAGAATGCCTAGTGGAAACTGCCAAATAACAGGTTTATTTCATCGAGTGTCATCAGTGAAGTTGATATTTAGCTCAAAACGACATATAATAAATTCCACATGTCAGATTTCGTGACTATACCTGACAAATCTGTACCAGATCTATATCTGTATAAAAAAAAGAAAGGTAAGAAGGAACAAAGTTTATGGAGGAATACTTGGAGCTTATTTAACATGTTACTATGAAGGAATAAGATCATTATTCAACTCATCAACATATACAGAATAATAGTATAACATGAAAACATATAATTATATATAATGTTTGGTTAAGTGTTTATTCCTAGAAATAACCTTAGTTTCCCAATATGATGATAAAACAAATTTCATGAATTTTTTGTCTCCCTCATGTTTGATATATACAAAGTTACAATATCAAACACAAGAACGTCAGAACTACAATGGTAAATTGGATTAGGAAATTAAATATTTCAATACATTTCAGACATTGTGAAATAAATACCAAAATGGTTGAAACTCTTTCTGCAACCACTGCCCACAAGTAATGAAATAGATAAAGATCTAAAAGGTGATCTCCCCAGAGACAGAGGTGTTACTTTCCGTTAAGGATTGATCCCTGCGTCCACTAGTTGTAGCATTGTATACAGATGTGAGGGATGTCTTGCTGTCTGTATAGCTTGAGATCAATACTGACTACTGTGTTCTCGACCTTGTGACACGTTTTGTAGATTGTGAGGACATATTGTGAGTCTGATGTCTGTCCCATCTTCATACTACATGTGTTTTTTTGATGGAAATATATCAAAAGAATATTATATGAAACGAGTTAAAAGTCTTTACTGATATATTTATATCCATGAACGATTTTCAAGATAGGTGCAAATATATTAAGAAATTATCATTGGTGACGAAAAATTAACAAATTAACACAAAATCTACTTCTGAGCAAAGAATATACCCGCCCTTGCCATATTAGACATGCTTTTTAATAGGCAAACCATTGTCATTACTATGCAAATCGGATCCTTTTCCTTAGTTTGCCATATGACAAATATTTACTCTGCACACAATGCAATTTGAAATTATGATTACAATATTATCAATTTGTTTATGATAAAACTAATGTCATGTAGTTGTTGCAATAATTTTTTGGGCAGTAGAGTTGTCAATATTCATTAATTTTCAAAAATAATAGGTTGCTGATCTAAAAATAAAGGAAATATATGCCAAGTAAAAGTTCAGGTAAATACAACAATGAAAATGTTAGATTTGCAAAATTACTCTCACAGGACTCTTTTGAATATGGACAAATATTCCTGCTTCCTCACTCTAAAATAATGCACATTCAAAGATATATTCAATGTGAGCTTCAAAAGAATTCCGCAACTCAAGAAACCAAATGGTGTGATTTACCTTGACCTGTTGCCCCAGCCTTTATTACTTTGTTTGCTGAGGTTAAATGCTACATTAGTGTAATGTCAACATTTGGGAACACCAATCTCTTTGTAATACCATTTGCTTCCATTAGCTCCCCCAGAGCTAAAAATCTAAAAATCACAAATGTTTCTTATTGTTATTTGATGCCAATAATTGCTGTCAATCATATGAGTGTTTCATGTAGAATGAAGATACCTGATGTAAGATTTCTCTATAGTTCAGTACATTGCTATAAATGATCCGAATCTGTTTTAATTTAACGACATTTATTAAAAAAAATCTCTTTTTAAGATAGAAGAAGCCCTTTTTCCTCCATTCTCAATAATCAAATCCCGTTGAATGAGTACACAATAGAAACAATATTCTATTCACCATAGTCTATTTATGAATTTAATTTACATCTATTTCATTTTGATAAAGCTTCACTCGCACCGTGTCATTACCATTACAAATTTATTTTCTTAACTATTAGGATTTCGAATTTTGATGCTCAAAGCATCAAGTCAAGTCTTTATTAAGTCAGGGGTAAATTATTTTCAATATACTTAAAGATCTGTACAGTCTCTTTTCTGTGTTTTAATGCATTTTATTCATTGATATTTGTTAAATTAATCAGACAATCAAACATGACATATATATTTGTAATTATGAACAACATCTAACTTGAATAATGTTTAACACCATGAACATAATTACCAATAAATATCGTTTAGATTTAAGAGTATACACATGGAATGTGGAAGCACTGTTTCACAATATCCCACACCTAGATTTGGATTTGCTTCACCACATATTGATTTAGATCACCTTTTTTTTGATGAAAGATGTTGAAAAAGGTTTTTTAATAATGTGTATATGCGCTTCTCTTTTCATGTGCTTCTGATCTTTCCAGATGAGAATATTCCTTATGATTATGTAAAAATCGATTAGTTGAATAAGATGTGCTTTTCAAGATTTCAAGATTTTTATTACAGTAATAAAACTTGTTTTCACAACAATGTTTCATAAAAGTAGATGTGTTTTTATCAAAGCAAAAACTAATCAAGGAGTAACTCTATTTCTCAACCAAATGTTACTTGACAGAAATGTCAATCTTTATATCAAAGTATATTAGTTATGTAATGTGCATAGAATTTCTGAAACATTCATTTGGGATTATAAAAATATGTTTCGTCTGCAAAGATTGAATTTAATTTGTATCCGTTATATTTTTCCATTTAACTCCTCAATCACAACATTTAATTTACAGGACCCGACATACATAATTTACCCAGTTGACTTCAGAAGGAAGAATATCGAACATTTGGCAGGCAGATAAACTACTGAAACGATCTGTTTATTCCATGCTTGTTAACCACAAAGGCACTCACACTCAACAAATAAATAAGTTGACATCCATATTTGCAACTTGTCTGTTATAGGCCTTGTAGGTGAAACATATAGAGGTTCGCTTTTCAAAGACTTAGAAACTCTGTCTACAACGTTTCCCTCTGGAAATAAATTTATATGTGATTGACAAAGATAATGTTGTAACCAGTGAAATTGTAACCAAGACATTTTTTAGAAAATAAGAAAAGATCAAATTTCTTGAGATTGATACAGCTATTCCCTGTATATGATCTTTCTAGCAATGAACACATTCTGTTTCAAGTGTCTCAGTAAGTTATTTTGTTTAAAATGTTTTCAAGATGTTAATGATATGAATGAGTGAATATCTCGAATACACATCGTAAAGTCACCTCTTAGAATTCAAATGACAGCATGATGAGGCGCTTGAGGGTTTCTACTGTACATTAGTATTCAGACTGTTTTTTTACACTTCCCTTGGAACTATATCTATATGTGCTTAACAAGTGTAGATGTTTCAAAGGGAATACCATTAAGTGTGACTGTTGAATAATAAGTTTAACTCTATAGTCCACGAGGGAGTTATTTACGTTTTGTGCATAACGATAAACACGGCTAGACACAAAACAAGAGGAATGGATGGTGTCAACATAGTGAATACCTTATTTATCAAAAACCATGTTCATTCTTTCTGCTAAATTAATTTGGGCAACATACATACAAATCATATTATGTTCATGCTTGAACAAGGCCCATAAAAATGCAACAAACACATTATTCCAACAAACAATCCTTTATATTCCAGACACTAAAACTTGCAAATTGTCACTTTATTGTGGTTCAAAGATTTTTTACTGTATCGTAACGATTTGGTAATTGGAGAATCCGACATCATGTACTAAACACCCATTAAGGCTCTGAGATAAGCCAGCGTCCATCTGATGTCTGTACACAAGGTGTCCAGGGAGCAATACATAGAGAATACTAAACAAATGGTAATGTGATAACATTTTAAAGCAACGAGTGCCTAGTTTTTATCAGACGAACGATAGTGAGTCTAATACCACATTCTATCCACGAGTTGCTTAAATTTTTTTTATCACATTAACATTAGTTTAGTATTTTATTTATTACTCAACCCTCAATATCAATATCTATGTAGATAAGTCGTAAAAACAAGAATCAGCTGACTTGGAATAATCGCGAAACCAGCGTATGAATTTCCATGAGTCCAAATAAAATAGTTCGCTTTTTTTTGGATGTCATATAAACATGACATGACATGATACAAATTATATTGGTGAAAAATATTTCATTATCAAAAGATGCATCGATAAAATAAACACTAAGAAGCAACGAAAACTGTCAACACATCATGCTCTCGCAACATGACGTCATCAGATCGCCAAGTGACGTCATCGGGATGTGTCCTATTTCTAGGTCACGTTATTTTGTTTTGCAAAGTGGCGAACAGTTTCAACGGCAGAGGATTGATTACAATGACATGAGTTACTGAATTGTTGATAGGAACCGGGAGATAGAACTTGGGAAAAGGTAGTTACACGATAACATGTTCAGATTGTGTGCTTGCGGAGGAGAAAGCGACGGTTTGGGTGGCAATTAAGCAAGTAGGCTACACAGTTGAAGCGCCATGTTTATGTTCGGTAGGCAGAGGAGGCAACACCGCTTGCGATGGCACTGAATGTGGACAAGTGAAGTGATCAAACGAATGATTGATTTGTGATGGTTAGCAAAAAGATAATGCATTTAAAATGTAAAATGTAAAAAAACCGCTAAGATAATATTCTTTCACATAAATAAACATTTTGTTGAGGATGTAAAATTTGACAGTCGCCACTTGATTGGACAATGTCATGTGACGTTCGAAAGTAGTTCCGTTTCTATGCACGAGATGGTAACACACATGTGTGTTAGCAACTCATTGTTATCTAATGAGTGATCTCACCATGGTTGAGTAATTAATCCATTTACAAGCCTGCTGGGCCTAGAATGTGGATACCTCACATTGTCAGCTTACTTTCATTTCACTATGATTGCTATTCATTGAACACTAGAACACTCAAACTAACGTACACCAAATTTATATAATGCATTCTATAGATTAGATTAAACTTTTCTGAATTCTGAAACAGCAGGAAGGAGCTTTTATTTCTTGAAGAATAGAAAATAGAAAAATGTGTTTATGATTATTTATTTATTATTGTTATTCATTCATAGAAAAATGCATTTAGTCCATCATTGTGAAGCCACAAGAAATAACAAAATAAAAGGTTCTAAACAATTTCTGTTAGTTTACCTTCCAGTGCCATATACATAAAAGGAAATAATGTAATGACATGGTAATCGTGGTCAATATATGGTTCAACAAAATACTTTATGTGAAAGTTATTTTCTTATTTATAGAAAAACACTTGCGAGAAAAGGAGTATTATATAGTGTATTATGTTTCAAATAAGTACATAAATTAAAACATGGAAATTAAATTGTTTCTCCACACTGTAGCTCCTTGAAGTTTATCATGCACTCTACATATTGTTGAACATACAAGACGATTCTTTTTTAAATTTATAACCATAATAATATTCATATGACTGCAACGAATTACTTTCTTCAAAACATGCTTATCGTATCTTTATCACTAAAGTTAAGCATTGCGAATAAACTGGTTAATTATAAATCGTTTGCAACATAAACGTTAAATTTCAAGTCAACTGACATGATGACAAAAAAATCGTTATTGTCTACATTTCAAGGGCGATGCCATGTTTGTCATGTTGATTATCAACATAAACATGGTATGATGTTTCTACAGTGTTCTCCCTTGAAGTGCTGTAACAGATCAATCAATCGATTGTTCATATTTCAAAATTTCGTCAGTTAAACATTGCTATTCGTATCCTCCTTTTCCCATATATGCTTGATTATTGGAGAATTTCTTGCCTTGCTCTGGAAATTTCCATATTTTTTCTCATCAAAGACTATAAACTCTAATGAAACATGTTCAATGCACTGAATTTTGATGATTTATGGTTGTCTGTTATACCATGATATTTAAAACAGTAACGAGTTTTGAGGAGAGTATGCATTAGAAAATTTCACTAGCCAAGTGTATGTAGCCTGTGTGTTATTTGTGTCAATGGTTTTATATGTCTCGAATGAAGTCAGTAGTCTTCAAGTCTGAAAAGAGAAAACAAATTAAAGATAAATCCCTGATATGATAGGATACAATGATAATGTGCTCAAATGCTTATTTCCATTTATTGTGAGATTTAAAATTAACCATGTGAATACACTGGCTGAAATTTGTTATACATTGAGGGCGGGCTGTTTTAATCAGGTCCGTGTGATATGATGGGACAGGGATTAGGTGCTTAAATGCCCGTCTATATTAATTGTAACATTCAAGTTCATTGACTCGTATTTGGTTGATTAATTTACACAAAACTCATGAAACATTTTCAATTTCCTCTTTTTTGATGAGTAAACAAATGACATAGCAACACGATTGAAAGTCTTTAATTATTGAACACGATCATCGTGTTTTATTACCAGATAGATTAAAATTACCAAGTAAAAACTGATGAAATGCTCCGTATTTCCTTGATGTGGAAAGCTCATTGATATTTTTGATATAAATCCATTCAAAGAATAGGAGGGCCCCATTCTTGTGAGGCTGAGAGAGATTCTAATTGATTTGTGTACATGCTGCATTGATAAATGCATTGAACTATTGATTGAAGCTTATTTACATTAATAAAGTTTTCAAAGTAAGTTTTTAGCATCAAATGTAATGTTTGCCTTTTCAAGAGATCAAAGTAATCTGTTATAACTGAAGTCACATCATCAGCGACAACTTAAACGATTGAGTCAGACTTTCTTTACAGTTTTTTTCATTTTAAGAAAGAGAACATCGATTAGAAAACATAAAGCCATCATTTTATTTTTGTGCTTTTGGATTCAACTCTATTCGCTCTTGAAATATCTGACATCATTGATTGTATCAATATGATACTAATGTCTTCTATTCTTGTTTATTTCAGATAAAAATAATTTTCTTCTTAAGCCAACACAATGATTAAACACATACTTAATCATTGATCGTCGAGCACTAAACCATAATATCAATAATCTTAATCTGGTAAGTGACAACGAAATAAAAGACAGTGTCACTGTTATTAGTTGATATATTTCAATCTTAACATTCAGTGCGTACAATCTGCTATCGATTAAGTAGATATATTTATGTTCAAATCATGTAGGTAACCATTTGACACTAAAACACCAATTATACTGACAAAAATGATTGGTAGTCGGGATAATTGATGTTATTTTTTGTATCAAATCACCTTACTAAAGTGTCAATTGACACCAAAACCTTTTACCTTCAACATACTGCTGTCCTTCTGTCTAGGAGGAATGCATTGCTGAATAGTAACCGTTTTTGTCTTCTAACGTACTAGGAGGGTTGCAGTGCTGACGTACAAGCGATTTTGTTTATTTTATTTTTTATGTCTAAGTTATGGAAAGTAAACAGTAATTAAGTTTTCAGGGGTGCATGGTAGTGGTTATAAGTGAGCATTGCTAACTACTTTGCTTGTGTATTTCATAACCAAAGTAAAACTATGATTGGTGAACCACCACAAGACTTATTTGAACATTGCTCCTAAGTACAACAGAGGGTTTGGCACAGTATACAATAACATCAGAAACGTATAATTGATGAAAATATCATAAAGTCAAATCAGTTTGTGTAAATTAGGCACTATGTTGTGCAGGTGGGTTAAGTGCTACAATTCAATGATGTTATCATTATTTTATAAAAGTCCCAACCTCGACGATATCTTAATTAGAACGTTATTCTTTGTATAATAACGACAGCTATGAGTATCGGCTCCGTCTAGTCATTAAATCCTATATATTCATAAAGACACGCAAGGTTAATAAACCCTCGGTTAACTGAAATGAGACAAAACGGGTTCTATTGGTATCCAGGCTTTAGTATATTAAGCAGTCTTTGATCTTATAGCCTTTGCGTGCATGTACTGGTATCTGCAGCGATCTGAAAGACTAATAACAGTGTTTGATGAACAGTAGCTTCCTTAGTAATTTCAAAGTCTGAATAGAAATCAGACATGCATCCAACACAAATTCCTTTGGAGATAAAAAGAGACAATGCAAGATCAGGTTGTTGTAAAGCACTGACATTAGGTCAAATAGTGTTGAGAGTCATTGTTTATGTTATATTTTATGGGCCACATGTAAGTATGAATTGTAATACAAGACCAGATAATGGAATAACAGTAGAACTCGGATATAACGAACTCCAAGGGACCAAAGAATTTAGTTCGCTATATCCGGTGTTCGCTATACGCATATGATTTTAATTATATTTTATAGGGATAGGACTTGAAAATTCGTTTGCTATATCTGTGTTTGCTATATCCGTGTTCTACTGTAGTTTATTTCAGAAAATATGTTGATTATATAGGATGTTTATAAAATATAATAATAAACAATTATTTTCACGTCTTACTAGATAAAAACATTTGCTTTAAAAATATTAAAAAAATTCTTTCACGTTGGAAGTTGGTAAACAAACACGTAATACAGAGGTGTCAAGATCAAGAATGAACCTTTTCATTACAAATCTACAACACATCATTTGGCAAGGACGGCATTGACGAGCTTGATATTTTAGAGTTGGTTAAGTCGATTGGTACCTTCTGGAGACTGCCACATGGATTGTAAGTTATACTTGGCATCTGTGCTTTTACTATAGGAACTTTTCTTGTTCGTGCTCTCGCTAATCCTGAGATCCTGTCATCCTGTCATTACCTTGACAAATATTAGAAGAATTTGAATTGTGATGAAAATATACCACAATGACCCAGCAAACAGATTGATATAAATTAGTTAACTTTGTATCTATACCCCCCCCCCCCCCCCCCCCATTATTTCAAAACATTGATACATCACTGATATCAAATATAATTGGCGCTTCTGTTTCGATGAAAATCCATGATGATAAATTTCTTCTAAATTTTGTTGGAAAACTTTAAATTACATTATTATTTAAACTCACCCTGTTCCAAAGATATCTAAACCTACAACTGAAGGAAATCTATTCATGCGACAAACATTGATTTAAATGTTAAGGACTAAGAGAACATTATCAATTTTCTCTCTCAAAACTAACAGAACTTTCATGAAAGTTTCTTTTGATATCTTACTTGTGACTTCTAACGTGACCTTATAGGAGAAACTTTTTAAAAGAGGTTCAATACAAAGACAGCTTTTATGTGTCTCCTAAATGTCAAAATTGTTATGCTCCGTACATCGTTAGATGTTGTTTTAATATTGTTTCGATTCTCTTTTGTATTTGTCAAACTTCATAAGCATGTTATCATTATTTAAAATATTTGATAAAAGCTTTCAAAGCAGGTCACTTTTATATGATAACACATATTTAAAAATAAACCGTGCACATTGTATGTTCAAAGTGCTTTGTAATATATAAATCATCCACATGTTGGTCTTTATTATATGATCAGCTAGAGTCACAATATCTTATGTTTTATATATATCATATCGTCACTGGTCAGGTGCCTGAACTTCTTACAGCTGTGTATACAAATCAACGTTACTTTGCTATTTTAAGCTTATTTCAATTACATATTTCATTTATAAGTATATGATCAATAGAATGCCTAGTGGAAACTGCCAAATAACAGGTTTATTTCATCGAGTGTCATCAGTGAAGTTGATATTTAGCTCAAAACGACATATAATAAATTCCACATGTCAGATTTCCTGACTATACTTGACAAATCTGTACCAGATCTATATCTGTATAAAATATGAAAAGTAAGAAGGAACAAAGTTTATGGAGGAATACTTGGAGCTTATTTAACATGTCACTATGAAGGAATACGATCATTATTCAACTCATCAACATATACAGAATAATAGTATAACATGAAAAACATATAATTATATTTAATGTTTGGATAAGTGGTTATTCCTAGAAATAACCTTGGTTTCCGAATATGATGATAAAACAAATTTCATGAATTTTTTGTCTCCCTCATGTTTGACACTATTTTTTTGCCTCAATGTGATAGCTGGATATATGAAGGATATATACAAAGTTACAATATGAAACACAAGAACGTCAGAACTACAATGGTAAATTGGATTAGGAAATTAAATATTTCAATACATTTCAGACATTGTGAAATACATACCAAAATGGTTGAAACTCTTTCTGCTACATGTGACTGGCAATGACCACTGCCCACAAGTAATGAAATAGATAAAGATCTAAAAGGTGATCTCCCCAGAGACAGAGGTGTTACTTTCCGTTAAGGATTGATCCCTGCGTCCACTAGTTGTAGCATTGTATACAGATGTGAGGGATGTCTTGCTGTCTGTATAGCTTGAGATCAATACAGACTACTGTGTTCTCGACCTTGTGACAGGTTTTGTAGATTGTGAGGACATATTGTGAGTCTGATGTCTGTCCCATCTTCATACTACATGTGTTTTTTTTATGGAAATATATCAAAAGAATATTATATGAAACCAGTTAAAAGTCTTTAGTGATATATTTATATCCATGAACGATTTTCAAGATAGGTGCAAATATATTAAGAAATTATCATTGGTGACGCAAAATTAACAAATTAACACAAAATCTACTTCTGAGCAAAGAATATACCCGTCACTGCCATATTAGACATGATTTTTAATAGGCAAACCATTGCACATTGTCATTACTATGCAAATCGGATCCTTTTCCTTAGTTTGCCATATGACAAATATTTACTCTGCACACAATGCAATTTGAATTTATGATTACAATATTATCAAAATGTTTATGATAAAACTAATGTCATGTCGTTGTTGCAAACATTTTTTGGGAAGTTGAGTTGTCAATATTCATTAATTTTCAAAAAGAATAGGTAGCTGATCTAAAAATAGAGGAAATATTTGCCAAGTAAAAGTTCAGGTAAATACAACAATGTCATATGAAAATGTTGGATTTGCAAAATTACTCTCATAGGACTCTTTTGAGGATGGACAAATATTCCTGCTTCCTCACTCTGAAATAATGCACATTCAAAGATATATTCAATGTGAGCTACAAACGAATTCCGAAACTCAAGCAACCAAATGGTGTGATTTACCTTGACCTGTTGCCCCAGCCTGTATTACTTTGTTTGCTGAGGTTAAATGCTACATTAGTGTAATGTCAACATTTGGGAAAATCAATCTCCTTGTAATACCATTTGCTTCCATTAGCTCCCCCAGATGACCTGTTCCAATTTGCAGTATTATACGTGATGTCTGAAGAGGGGAGGATTACTGCTGGGGGAATATTCCAATCTGGAACAGCTGAGACATCAAATCTTGATATTCTCAGACATTAGTTTCATGGCGACCACAGACATCGAGCAATTGAATTTTGTAACGTTTGTGCGTCCATAGTGACCTTTTTTCACATGCTGTTGGATACTATATATAAACAGACAAACAGACAACGTTATGTAACGAAAACATACAATTGCGCACATGGATATAACACAAATGAATAGTGTAATGGCAGTGACTACTCTAAATGACCCCTTCACCAAATCCTCTTTATTTGTTTGACACTTCAATCCTCCCACCCCTCCCCACTTAAAGGGGCAGAAGCACGTTTTTAGTTGGACTATAAGGTGATGTCAGGAAAATGAAAACACTGACACTATCTTAAGGATACATTTAGCGTTAAAGTACAAATATCAGTGAAAAATTTAAAATGTGAAAAAAAAATGCTTTAATTTCTATTTGTAGATCCATTTCATTGCAATATACATGCGCATAATTACTGACTGTACCACAT
This sequence comes from Steromphala cineraria, assembly GCA_916613615.1. Lineage (NCBI taxonomy): Eukaryota > Metazoa > Mollusca > Gastropoda > Trochida > Trochidae > Steromphala > Steromphala cineraria. Next base: position 84,489,268 of record OU744722.1, read on the forward strand.
CCTGGAAGACTAGGAACACGGTCACGACCATTATTCAAACAGTGAAAAAAAAAAACTTGAATTGAAAATGACATATCAAAGTAATCAAGTGTATTTGATGAGAAAACCAATCGTCTCATTTCATCAGCTTATTTAGTTTTATAAGATGTTTTATCAAAGCAATAAACAGCAACAAGTCCATGACTCACTTTCTGACATATGTAATGAATTTCGATTTGAAATGATTAATAATCAATTGTTTTAAAATTAAAGATGGATGAAAGATTAGGTTATGTTGAGTCATAATATACATCTTCTGCATTTCACCACTTGACTAACATGTATATTCAAAATTGTTCAAACCTACATAAGTCAAACAAAATCTTCCTTTTATTATTGTATCAGTTTTGTATTTTTATCTGTTCTCTTCTGTCCATCTTGTAAAATGAATGTTAATAAAATTTAACATACGTATTAGGGAGAGGGTTTTCTAAGTTGTATAACTTGTACCCAATCCATTTCTGATGAATAAAAAATGTTTAAGACTAGCATGATCGAGCATATGTGCATTTTTTTAACTGATGCTGAGGTACTGACTGTGATGTAATAACTGATGTACTAACGTGAAATTGTTAAACGACTCTGCAACAACAGTGTTATTCACATATTGATCGGTTTAGCATAACCAAAACATGTATCACAAAAATCAATACATGCATGTTCTAGAAATTACAAAGGTTTACTTCCTTATTGATTTTAGAAACCAATAATTGCTAGTAATCATTTAAACTGTTTCATGTAGAATGTAGTTACTTGATGTAAGATTTCTCTACATTTCAGTACATTGCTATAATTGATCCGCATCTGTTCTAATTTCAGGATATTTATTGCAAAAATTCTCTTTTTATTAGATATTAAAGCTCCTTTTCCTACATTCTCAACATTAAGTGTCTGCAGTCTTGTAAATGAAATCCTATGTAATGTGTGCACAAAAGAAATAATATTCTATTCACTATAGTCTAGTTATGAATTTGATTTATATCTATTTCATTATAAGCTTCATGACAATAACAACAAGTCACAGATATATGACAAAACACCGATATATATAAATAAGAGATATATAAGACTCTGTCTACAACGTTTCCTTCTGGAAATAAACTTATATGTGATTGACATAGATAATATTGTAGCTTACAACCCGTCGTTGTAAACGGTAAAAATGTAACCAAGACATTTTAGAAAAAGGTCTTTAGATTGATACGGCTGTTTCCTTTATATCATCTTTCAAGCAATGAACACAATCTGCATAAAGTGTCTCAGTAAGTTATTTAGTTGAAATGGTTCGACGATGTAAATGATATGAATGAGTGAAATGAGACACTTGAGGGTTTCTAGTGTACATCAGTATTCAGATTGTTTTTCTACAATATTTCCATGAATAAATATTTATATGTGCTTAACAAATGTAGATATTTAAAACTTAATACCATAAAGTGTGACTGTTGAATAATGAAAAACATCAAATACAACTATAGTTTATTGCTTTGTCAGTTCGTTCAATACCCAATGGAGAGAAACAGAGCAGCAATAAATGTACCAAGAGTGGTGTTTTGATTATACCAATGCTTTAAACTCATTACTTGACAGGAAACCTGCTTTGTAATACAAAAGCGACAAAAGCAAAGCAAATACAAATGGTTCCATAGTGAAGATAATGGTCAACAGGTTGTCATTCACATGAACTATGGAAGCTGAAAGGGAAAATAGCTTCAAGGGGGACTTTGAGAGTTTTTTTTAACGTGTTTAAAAGAATGTTTCAGGCATAAATAATTCATAGTGTGTTTCAGGCGAATTTCAAGCAAGTTAAAAATTTCATGCATAGCAACTTTCTCTGTATGTATGTAATGGCATCTTTTACTCCCTAAATTGAGTATTCTTATGAATTAAATTACTTTCCAATGACTGGATATTTTTTTGGATTGAATAGAATCAGTTGATTTTTCTATTTCTATTCAAGAGAAAATTCACATGAAGAGATTTGTATATACAATACATATACAAGTGACAATGACAATGATATTTTGAAGGAAAGGACATATGTTGGACAGCCACCTTCTCGTTATGTATGTGATGGCATTCAAAACTCACTAAATGAAGATGGTTCGAATAATGATTGGACTTGGATTGATTTCAATGATTGGACAATTATCTTTTATGGAATACAATCAGTTGTTATTTCTAGTGAGGGATAGAATTAGACCTTTTTTTGGCAAACCTTTGCGGGAGATATATACTGTTCAACCTCCATCTGTAATTCTATTAAGGAAACTTCCAAAATTAAACAAAAAATGAATATAAACTTAAATATATGATAATGAAACATGGTATTGAATTTTTATGTAGTGGAAGAGTGATGCCTTATGCTACTTTTCATATTTCCATTTTGATTTCTGGTTATCATGGAAACAATTTGAAACTTAGTACATGTATATGTGATTAGATCTTTTGGTTCTTTGGATATTCTGAAAATATTTTTCTGGTTTCAATAAATATTCAAGAAATATTAAAAAATAAACCAACCATAACACAAAATGGTCTAAAATATTTGTAAGGTAGAATATATCATAGTTACACACACTAGTTACCAAACATGTTGAAGTTTCAATAACCCATCTCCATTCCATATTACTGACTGTGACAAAGTCATCATAGTTTTATTCATGTGATTCTGTTATTGTAATCACACTGGTCGGTCAGAGACTTTTATGGGAATTGCAATTATGGGACCAAGTGGGAGACTGCAGGGAAGTAGTGGTTTTCATAGAAACATTGAACTTATGCATATTTGGTGAATGGTACTTTTCCAGGTAAATTCACAGAAACCATTCAATTTATCAAAATGAAACCATGGTATTGAATTATATGTAGTTCCTTATGCTACTATTGATATTCCCTCTTTTGTTTCTGGTAACCATGGAAACAACTTGAACCTTTTCCAGACCATATCACAGAACCTTTCTCTTCATTTTCACAAAACTCAGTATGTGATTAGGCCTTATGGATGGTGCCTTTTGCTTCTTTCTATATTCTGAGAATTTGAATTTGTTTTCTGATTTCAATAAATATTCAACAAATTTTGAAAAATAAACCTACCATATACACACATTGGTGATCAAGGTAGAACTCATCATAGTTCTAGCTATTCATTTCTATTCAAACAAACAATACTTACCAAACATGTTTATGTTTCAATAACACATCTCCACGTGTGGATATTACTGACTGCGAGAAAGTTATATAGTGTTATTCATGTGGTTCTGTTATTGTTATCACACCAGTCAGTGGTGTTAATGAAAATTGCAATAATGGGACACGGTGGGAGTCTGTTGGGAACTAAATGCAAACTGTTCACTAACACAAATAACAGGGTTTTTGGAAACAGATAATCAAATATTGAACGGGTTCATTGTTGTTTGTATTATGAAGTATAACTAGCAATTTTATTTATTGCCTTTAAAAAAAATGCATAATTTTTTCCCATCACACAGTACTCAGGTATAAAAACCCTAAAACACGATTGGTGGTTATCGCCAAAGTTGCATGAATATAACTGGCTGGTTATTCCTCGTTTTGTAAATATGTGATGCGTGATTAGATATGAAATGAAGAAAAACATGCATGCTTGATTGAGTTTCTAATCACCTTTGACGCCTCTATGCATTTGTATACAAAAGCTATCATTCATGTACACTTGACTGCATAAAGCCTTTTGTCATCAGTCAGTTTAAAGGGGCAGTAGCACGTTTTTTGATAATTTCATGTTTAAAATTTTCACTGAAAAAATTATAAGTTAATGCTAAATGTACTATTTTCACAATGTCAAAAATCTCAGAACCGACCCACATTTTAACAAGACTTAATATATTTGATTAGATCTTTTGCTTCTTTGGTGCTTCTAGAAATTTTAATATGTTTCTGCTCTCAATAAATATTCAAGAAAAATTGAAAAATTAATGAACAATTAAGATAAAATGGTCTACACAAATTGTAGGATAGAAATCATTATAGTTTTATTCTAACTATTATATTACTATTCAAACAAACACACTAGTTACATGTTTAATTTTCAATAACACATCTCCAAGTGTCGATATTACTGACTGCGAGAAAGTTATCATAGTGTTATTCATGTGGTTCTGTTATTGTTATCACACCAGTCAGTGGTGTTTATGAGATTTGCAATAATGGGACACGGTGGGAGTCTATTGGGAGCTAAATGCAAACTGTTCACTAACACAACCAACATGGTTTTTGGAAACAGATATCAAATATTGAATGGGTTCATTGTTGTTTGTATTGTGAACTATGACTTTCAATTTTGGATAATCCACTTTTCAATTTAAAAGGCATCATTTTTCAAATCACAAAGCAATCTCAGGTATGAAACCTAGCACATGATTGATGGTTATTGGCAAATCCTACTTGCTGGATATTCCTCGTTTATGTAAATATGTGATGCGTTAGTAGTTATGAAAATATAATGTTGATAGAATAACATGCATGCTTGATTGAGTTTGTTATCATCATTGACATCTGTCTTCTTTATGCATTGATATTATTCATGCACACTTGACTGTATAAAGCTTTTTGTCGTCAGTGTCAAAGTTTAAGGTCACACATACTATAAATTTGAAGATTTTGCTAAATGAACACTTATCAAACAATATAATGTTTTGAATCCAAAAGCCTACACTAGAAATTGTTATTACCAGATCGTTTCATTTAAAAAAGCGGGTTCGAAAGCAAATGTGATACGGTTGAAAAAAAACCAACCAATGATACTTTTCATTGTGGTTCAATTGCAATTCTATTGGAATTAATCGTTTTTTAATGAGATGACATTAAGCAATAAAGAGCATTCGATCATGTGTATATTTCAAGCTGACATCACAGAAGGAAATCCAAATCAGTTAAATAAATATTTGTCATCCCTTCCGAATTGATTGAGTGAATGATCCATTTTGTGCAAAGTTATTTATTCAAATGTTTTATATTGAATTTGTGGGTCTAAAAATACCCTGCTCTAAAAAATGTGATTTATGGGCCCTCTCTGCCTCATATCAAATTCATATAAATTTTGGTAAGTGACAGCGATACTTCTCAATTTGTGGAGCCATATTGAAGGTGTAGGCTTTCTTTGGTCAATAGTCTAATATATTGTTTTTCATTCGTTATCATTTATTCTTCCATACTCTGGTGTTTTGCTTGAAACTTAATTCTAAACTAAAACTAAACTAATAGTATTCACTTACATAAATTGTAGTTATGATATGAGTAATGTGTGATTGCTCGTCTCAGTATGTTATTTGTCAAACATAAAATCAAAAGTTCATCAGAATCTTTATTTCAAACAAATATGTTATTATTTTAAAGTAATTTCATTGTCATTGCTAATCCACAATAAAGTATAACTTTGGAATGACGTCACGAAACAATGGTCAATGACGCCAAAGTACTCGGCCGACAATAGTACAAGACAAAACTAAACATTATCGCAAAATAAAAAATGGTTAAGCTTTTCTATTTTTTAATCATAATATCAAAAGACTTTCACTTATTCTGGCATCTTTCCAGAACCCAAACACTCACTTAATGAAATGTCATCTGATATCAATCACTCTCACACCAGACATTTATCAATCAGTTGATCAAATCCACTGTTCCAAATTATGTTCTAACGAATTTGGAAAGTATACAGTTCATTTTAATGCAGACACCTATACTTTCCTGCACAATCTTATTTACCATCAAAAATAACAATAAACTTTTCAAAGAAATAATTTTTATTGACAACACTACCAACTTCTTTTCTTTTCCATTTAAGTAACATATGGTTTGTAAGCCAGAATGAAAAATAATCTAGCTAAATAAAGTTAAAACTGTAAGTATTTTTTGGTAAAATGTTTAATTTAATTAATTGCCTTTGCTTGGTCATTTGATAGTTTTAACATTTCAATCAACAATAATGCTAGTTTTGTATATATATTTCGTGTTTTTGTGTGGAATGAAGAACAACATATTAAATGAAACATTACTGTCTTCTTTGGATGAACATATATATGGCTAGATAGATCCTCTTATAGAAACATTGATGAGACTATCATTTTCAATTCATCGTGTTTATGAACCACCCTTTGACGGAAAGGAACGCTTATTACACACAACTGATATTGTTATTTATTTAAATCAAACATGCATATACTGACAGGGGTCACGGGATTTCAAAATATATAATGTATTATTGTTTTGATTTAATACATGTAAACATGTCTCTGTCTATATTTTTTTATAAAATAACTTCAAATCTTTCAAACCTTTGTAAACAGAGCTAAGGCTCATCTACCAACTCCTAGCTTCAAATGTAATGCATTATTAAGGTTAAATGCATTTTAGTGCAATGTCAACATTTAGGAGAAATCAATCCTATTGTAATACCAATCGTTTCTATTCATAATCCCTGATCTGATCTGTAGTAGTATCCAATGTGTCTGGAGGGAAAGGGAATTAACAATAGATGGATACAAGCAGCAATTTTGAAAGGTCATTGAGTTTGTGTAATAATAATTATATAAAAGTATCCATTTACATTTTAAAAATAAGTTATGATACGTTTCTAGTTATATCTGATTTAATGAGGTTACTCACATCTTCTTAAAACATTTTTGGATGATTTATATAAAAAGATGTACTGCTTGTCGATGCTATAATCATCGAGAGTGTCTAGACTACGAATCAATGTAGACGTCAGTAATACTCCAATACTGAGTGTTTAAGTGATAGGTTAATCAAATGACCTGTTAAAGAACATATAATTAATTAGTTTTTTTAGAATTTATTATTCTAGCATTTTAAGACGACCATTTGTTGCAAAATACCTCCTGTTTCCAGGCTAGTTACCACCTACCAATAAAGATTATGGGAAAATGGAGATAGCTTTTTTCGTTAATATTACCTGTACAAAAACACAACCATATTTAGTAATGATTAAAATAACATTCAAACATCAAGATTCGATTCTTTCTGTTAAATGTATAGAGCTTCTTTCAATATTTTGTCAATGACAAAATGCTTTTACACCCATTGAACTTATCACATCGTGCCTTCTTAAATATTGAAATAAATTGTTGAATAATCTCCAACGACAGGGTTCACATCTAGTAATCAAACCAATCAACTGTACATTTCAAACTGACACTAAAAAATCATTATCAATATTTAAATGAATATTTGCAATGCCATTAGCATTGATTGAGAAAACTATCTGCAATGTGCAGAGTCATATATCTCAAACTTTAATATAAATCGAAGTTAATAGGGGTAAGATAATTCTGCTCCTCAATTGATGTAGAATATTGATTATCTTATTGTCAGAAGATTGATGTCTGTTGAATTGACGTTTGGTTGAATTGTTTTCTTACTGTAGGTTAAACGTTAAGCAAACATTGGTGTCTGATATCGGCTTCATATGACTGCTGCGCTTTTGATGAAAGAAATGTTTCCAAATTCTTTTCATAATCCTTTTGAAAGGATGTTAGGATTGTTAATCATTTATATATATAATTTATTTTCCTTGGAGTTTGACTGACATTTGTAAAATAACCAATTATGGACTCAACTTTTGAAAAAAGTTTGATATTTCCTGATGGCTCTTCGATTCTATCAAGGGAAATTCTGATATCTTTCCAGAGACACACTCATTTCACGAAAAGCCTTTTGGTAACAAATCATTTTAGTACCAGACACTCAGTGTGTAAAACCATTTAATTCAATGATTCAATCGATGAACTGTAGAAACGATTCTCTAAAGCTAAATAGTTCATTAGAGGCATTATTTATTCTACAAACAACATCTTAACTTTCTTTCACCCATCCTATTGATCATTCACCACTCGTTGGTCGATTTTCACAGAAAAAACACTATTGGTCAATTTAAAGCAGTAAAAATATGGGACTGTGTAAAAACGCATTTTTGTTCGTTTCAACTTCAAAAATTGTATTGCTTAATAATAAGATGTAAATAAATCGTTTTTACTTGTTTTATAGTTAAAGTTAAAATGCTATCCATTTAATGGTTCATTTAAGAGTGGAAATTGAAAATATGACATTGTATATTTGTAAGGAGAGTATCCTATTAATCAGTATAAAGCCGAACAGAATAGACATATAACATAGCATCATATTCTGTATTCAAATATTGCCAGATAAGAAATCGTACAATTTTATGTCTCAGAAACCAAACTTAAAACTATAAAGAGTCTTCCTCTTATTATGTAATCCCAAATTCATTCGGCATGCCAAAAATAAAACAAGTGTGCATCAACTTTCCCGAAGACTTTTCAAATCTGTGGTATTTGTAGTATCTTTCCGGTGACTCACACATTTATTTAATGAAATGTCATTCGATATCAATCTCCCTGATACCAGACATTCAGTCATGTGTTCATCGAATTCATTGTTGCAGTTGATGGACTAGTTTGTTCTTTTTGTAGAGAGTACAGATCGTTAGACCCATTATTGATTATCATTTTGTCTTATATGCACACATCTGCATTTTCGAGAAATAAATCCCTGGCGTAAAGTTCATTCTATAATTAAATATTTTTTTTAAATCAATCTGACGTATCAGCTGTAGGGGACTTTCTTTCAGTCTGAATAATGACTCATAACTAATGCGTGCGTGCCAAATGGTAAAGTAAAAATTATGTTCTAATAGAAAATATAATGTTATTAAATACATTAGATTATTTTTTTGTTTTATACAACATATACAAAAATAAATATACTCTTTGGGTTTAATTGATTTGATTTCGAAATTCTGTGCTACCTATTGAGTATCCCTCAAAATTCAGTTTCATTCATATCAAACTCTTCATCACTGATATGTTACCTTTAATATACAAACTAGAAAGCAATGCAAGGTTGAAATATGTTTTTAACTTATTCAACACTAAAATATAATCACCTTAAAATTGTACAGTTAGAAATATCGACGCCATATATATACATATATATACATATATATATACTGTATGCCTAAAAAATATCATTGAATTCAAATATTGATGGATTCTTTCTTACCTAAATTACTAACAAATATTACTTTGATGTCAACGATGTAGCCATTTTTGCCAGTGTATCCCTTTCTTGTCTAAAGAAGAACATTGTACATTCATAACGACACGCGAGGTTAATAAACTATCGGTTGGCTTAATGAGGGGGAGAAAGTTACTGGCCTTAAAGATAGAAACTGTTTTGGATCTTCCAGCCATTGCGTGATTGTACTGGTTTGTTCAGCGAGCTACAAGACCTTGAACAATGATGAATATAGAGTAGCAGTTAAGCCTCGTCTGAATAGAAATGAGACATAACAAATCCTAAAGAAGATAGGAAGAGCAAGGTCTGAGGTCAATGATTTGTCAACATTGACAGTTTGGGAACATCTCTTTGAGATTATACATCTATTCATTACATGCATTTTATGACCAGACTTGCGAATATAATATGTTGGATTATGTTTGTTTCCAAGAGTTTAAGCACGCAGTGTATCAGGATTAATATCAAAACGAATCGTATAAGAATAAGATATGTTGTTTCTTTTTCATATCATATATCATTTAATCCTATCATGATTTAAAGTATAACTTATTCTGTTAGTTGCATGCGATAATGAAGATACACACAATAATACAAATTTGATCAAATTAAATGATGATATGGTTGACTACCATTGAAGGCCAACCTTGATTATCTCAATAAAGTCTTCAAAGCTGTATGAAACCGCAATTGATCTAGTCTAATGCATCATCTTTACTTCATGATAAGGTTAAATGTCACGTTCATATAACTAAACATTGAGGAGAAATTCATCCCCCTTTAGTACTAACTGCACACATTTGAAATCCCCGATGACACTGCCATAATCCACAGTGTCTGATGCAAGGGAAAGGGAATCAACTGAAAATGATCTACCTCAAGACTGCCGGAATTCGGCATATGTTTCCACAATAAGTCAATGCATCGAAATGGATGGATGCTGTCAAATAATCTCTCTATATAAGTATAATATAAGTATGTAGTATTCAAGGAAGTAAAATGCTTGTCACTGCTAAAACATTAACATCGAAAGTGACGAGATCAGTGAACCCGCAAATCAATCTGAAGTCTCGGGGGAACTTCTGTCACAAACAGTTTCGGTAAACCTCCAATTCATTACATCCAGATACTAAGGGGTAACATCAAGTGATGATAAATCTTTATAATCAGTTTTCCACTTTAACATTGAACCTTTTTTTGGAAGGATTTGCAGACCTAATCTTAGTTATTATAACTTGCTATCTGACTTCATGTTCATATTTTGCTTTCTTAAAAGTTATAGTCACCGCTGAAATCTCGAGGGACCTTCTGTCACAAACAGTTTCGTTAAACCTCCAATTCATTACATTCAGATACTTGTGCTCCTGACGCAAGAAAAGGGGTAACATCAAGTGATAGATAATGATCTAACTGATAATAACTCAAATTATTTATAATTCATTGTTTCATTTTTACCTTGATCTTGTTAGCAGGATTTGCAGACCTATCATCATGTCAAAATATAAATGTATTTAAGTCAGTACAAACATATTATTGTATTATATCAATTGTATTGTTATGTGTTATTTAACTTCCTATCTGTTTAAATGTTCACCTTTTGTTATCTTGGTTTGTAACATTTTAAATCGTCCCTGTACTTACCAAAGAGAAGGTATCTAAGTTGGAAAAATTGTTGCATATCCTTTTCTTCGTGAATAAATTATGTCCAAAGGAAAAAAATATTGATTTGATAGATTGATTTGTCTCATGGTGTCAAGGAAAATCAGATTAATAGTTTTTTAGCATGACTAAACCAATACTTGACCGGAGATGGAGGATGAAGAAACCGAGGCTTCGCTAATAACGTTTTGTTAGAAGTTGCTGAATCAGCAAATACACATTCAGAGTATAAGATAAGAACAAGTTATGATATAATGAACTTCTTGTATTTTCAAATTAATAAAATAACATTGTTTTATGTGAATAAGACATATGCACACGTGAGTTATGACGCATTTGGCTGACTATGTCAAGAAAATGAGAATGATCAACCAGTCGAGATATTGTTCAGTAACAGCTACTGGAGAGTATTTCTTCAGAGATAGAGCTGCTGCTGGGCGTAAACCTTCATTAGATTAGATAAAGACTGCTGCGTTCCTTCATGACACTAGTAGGGAACGGTAGATGGGTGAGAACTTTCACTGCTGGTAAAATGTTTTGAGTGAAGCTATTTAACACGAAGATCAGATAGATCCGATAATTACTTGCTTTGTTTACCCAGTACTTGACACATTTTTGCAGTCTGGTAAGATTGATGTTTAGAATTTTAAAATCTTTTGCTCAAATTGTTCAAAGATAACTGATTATATATGAAAAATAATAGTTTTCACTAAAATCGATTAATTGCCTCAATTGTATTCAATGGACCGATGGTCAACACTTCAGAATTAAAGAATTAAACAGACAGCATCCCGTTTAGTTCTCTGAATACTTTATACATCTTATGATGTTAAAATACTTATCCCTGTATGCTTTTCAGACAGTTTAACCGAATAACTATAAAAAATAAAAATTACATCAAGTGGAGATTATCAATATGCGTAGAAGATCAAATATCTAAGCTTATTATATGCCTTCAGGAAATGTATCTCATATCTCTCAACAATATTTTTCCATAACCTTGCACAAGCATGACAAGCGAGATATAAGGAACCATGAATCAATTCTCCTGGGAACATCTTTCACATAAAGGTCAAGTCTTTAATGGATTTACAGATATGTGTGCTTCTGACAGAAAGTGAATACCAGTTTATAAACATTAAGAATCAGGATGAGAATATGGTATATTCTCTCTATGTTTGTTTTGTTTTCATCATCAAATAATATTTAGTTCTTTTTAAGAAATTAAAGTTTTTTATAAAGATGCCTAAACATACATGTAAACGTTTAAAAAACAATACTTCAATGTCATTCAATGTCATTCAAATTTAATCACAAGGCCTTTATGGTCAGTTTGACATGTTTTAAAAAGAATCAATAATATCTGCCCTATCTGAACTTAAAGCCATCATCAGATCCTCTATTCTCAAGAATTCTGTTATGATGCCATACAAAAGGTTAAAAGCAAACATATTCTATGGTTTAATTGAACTATGCATGTGAAAAAATGACTTTGACACTGCAAATTACAAATGCAATTGTTTTGATCATCATTACTCCAGAAGACCTTTGAATTCTGTCATGGGAAATTCTGAGATCTTTAAAGTCAGCTGAACACTCATTTGATGAAATGTCATTTAATAGAAATCAATATTGTACTAGACATTCAGTCATGTGTTCATGTGCACTCACTGCTGCAATTCACTGCATGAGCATTCCTACTGGCGTTATCATGTTGGTAGTCTTATATGTATTTGGTCGAGTCGGTAAAGTGTCTGACTCCTGACCCGGAGGTTCTGTGTTTAATTAAATTTAACTGATGCTTCATAATCAGTGAATGAGATTTATGGATTCTTGATACACCACTTGATGCATGACTTTGACCTCCTTGCTCATATTCAATTCATTCAAATTCAACATATTTAAACTGATATTAACAACGAAATTTGATTATCCTGAAACTTTGGATTTCTGAAGTTGAATAACTAGGTTAAAAGTGACATGATGAATATACAGAAATCACATTATTTGAAAGCTATACTTTAGATTAAAAACAATCATAGATATTTATGCAAATCACTTATCGTTTGATTGGTAATAACAAAATTAGTACCCTAGCAAGTGTCTCATATGACGTTTACAAAACTCCTGCAAATTTGTGTATAACCCTTACTCACGCTCGGGTTATACAAAGTTGCACATGCTTTCAAGGTGGTGATATTATCATATCGATAATGAATGGTATCTCTTTCCTTAAAAACGATGGTATGCAAACATCGGAATATACATCATTCTTTGCTAATAAAAAGTATTCGTCCTTTGGTTATGTGTAAAAAGCTTAAATCGAGTTGGATAATAGGATAAAACAAATCCCTACTGATACTTTAATGAAATAAAAGAACATGTTTATCTTTTCAATCGCTTATCAACAACTCAATAAGAAATGTACAAACATATCTATCATAGTCAGTAAAGATAATTTATTTCGATTCATTCTCTACAACTTACTGGCTTTATTTATATTATGAACTGATCTTCATGAACACTTGAACAAGCAAAAACATCCTTGACGGCATCACGCAAGTCTATCAACATGCATTCTTTTAATATCCATCCAAACTTAAAACACACAAGTACAAATGATGCGCTATGTTTCTCCATCCCACCATCCAACTTCAAGGGAGTACTTACTTTGGATATTTTCACCCGTTTTGCTGTTTGCTGGGACGAACACAACCTAGTCACTGACTGAATGTCACATTACAAACCTTAAATTGCATGCACATGTATTTCCGCTTTGGTGACAATCCTTTTTATCTCTGCTAATATACCAACTGTTTATTTGGATATCCCGATTAGTGCGAAACCAAGCCCCATTCTCAAGCACAAGTCAATTTTATATGACACTTGCATTCATGTTTGATCATTGCTAACAGTTCTAGATATTCTGAGTGAATGCTGTTTCTGTGCCAGCCGTAGGAACCTGCTCATTTTCACGGCGTTTTCTGAGGTAGTAAGCTTTACAAAACACCTTGGTTAGCATCTGTCTGAACTGTTTAAACGTTGCAGTGTAGATGACAACATTCCAAATGTTACTCGAAACCAGTGTCAGCTGGGCAAACTTGTATACACCAGTTGGAACTGAATCCCTGCCAGCAATAAAGCCCACAATGACAACCAGGCACGCAGGCAGATAGGACAAGCAGAAGACACCGGCGTTGAGCAGGGACATCAGGGTTAACTTGGAGATGCTTCTGCCATTGGCAGCTTGTGGAACCACCTGATTGGTGCTCTTGATGTCCCAGATGAGGATAGACGAGCACACGATGATGATGGAGAATGAACCCAGGATCACAGTCAGTGAAGCCACAGTGCCATGAACAGAATTGTAGAGAATATAACAGCTAGCATACACTGGATTGCAAAGGAATGCTCCGTTTGGGAATATCATCATCAGAAGACGAATCGTGTTGAGGGTGATCATGCCAACCATTGCAATGCTGTAATTCCGTTTGGTGGCTATTCGTTGGTAGACAAATGGAAACCGCACAGCAATGAAACGATCGACTACAACTGAAGCTACGTTAAGAATGTTTTGAGCTGGAATGAAAAGATAAATACAGGAAGAAAACACTCTGGTAATGTTAGAGTAGGGCCAGTTTCCAGAGAAGGCAAAAGGAACAGATATGAGGAGAAGTCGAAGGCCAGAGATGAAATCCCACACGGCCATGTGGCAAATGACCCATAGTGTTGGGATATAAAGCTGTTCAGACATTGTGATGATAAAGATGACGACAGAGTTGGTCATCAGTGTGAGCAAGCTAACGATGAGGTAGGGCGCTCCGAGGTCAGTATGGAGGGTGTCATTATCTGTTGAATTTATCTCCATGGCTATGTAGTCTTTCAAATCAGCCAAGATGAGAATCCTTTGAGCCAATTTCCTTCAAATACAATAGTCCCTCTGGATAAGTTAAGGTAGAACGTGCGACAATGTTACTCCTGATAAGTTAAGAGAATAATATACGACAACTTAGCTCCAAGCGCAATAGTACCTCTGGATAATCCAAGAGACAAATGTACGACAACTGTCTTCTCGATTACAGTGCGTAGCAATGATGGTTTAGTTCACTAGTACTGATGTTGTGAAATGAGAATCTAGAGCTCTTTGTTTTCTATTCAGATTTAGAACGACATCATTATCGTAAAGGACTTTATCTCTTGCATCTTTTGTTTTCAACTTAACATTAACAATGACATGCATGCCCTGAATGGTTCATGTAAAAGCGTTTGATGTTTCTTATGTCCCAGCATACAATCTCAGACTGTGTATCAAGACCATTGTGATCGCATTCTGAAAGGAAACTACATTTTAACATCATTGTCTGTTTAATGAATCCTTGTGGATGAGTTAGGGAACCGGTTAAGCTTCCGATGTTCATGTACTGTGATCAGACCACATTGTCATTATTTCATTACTATAGAGTCAGCAGGTCCCATTTCATTCTGAATGGGCTTTTAAAGAAGTGATTATGCATCGTACTACGTTACTGAACGATAGATTATCAGAATGTCTTTTGTACAGCACACTGTAATACATATGAAGGTGGACCCACTAAGGTGAAACCCATTGATCCAACAGATATACAAGTTGATACGCACATAAACTTAAATTTAGTTTTTTTTTAAAAAAGCCACAACCAGTAGATAGTGAATCTGTCTCACCGTCAATAGATTAAACTATATATTTGGATAATGATGTTTAGCAAGAAGAAAAATAGAAGTGTTCCTCATTAATTATAAAAGATGATATTTGTAATTTACACCAATGCCTTAAATAGTTTGTTAAATGTATGATATGTGATATGGTATAAAATCGCGGTTTGGAAAAATATTGATGATGATTTATGTACTTCAATCATTTACAAAAGCATGATAATTGTGCTATCGACATACATTTACACCAATGGCTAAATAATTTGTTTAATGTATTTAAATGATGTGTATATGATGTGTATATAATTCCACGGTTTGGACATACATATTGAATGCTTTGATGATTAATTCAATTTCGTTTAGCTTTTGTGTAATAAAATATGGTTAGCCAATATAATTTTGGCAATAATTATTTGCTCTTCAGCCTGATTGCAAAATGGCAGCTTCTTTACAAACCCTGTCGACGGTTATAAATTGAATGAACGATTTAGTTTATAGTTTTCAGTAGTTAATCCTTTATTTATACCCCATTTCCGGTCTCGTTGCTATGGTTTTTATTGTTCTAACTGTAGGTTTATTGAACGATACACCTCAACTTTTCTTAAACATCTACTTTTTATTGCACACACACTTTAAGTCAGGTAAAGCCATTTTCAACTTTGGCAAATCAACGGAGTTGTAAAATTTAGAATGTTGGGGAAATGTTAACGACCAAAGTGGGAATGGAACCATGAGTTTTGGTTATATTCTTTGGATCTAGTTAGGTCAAGACATATATAAATTGAGAAGCGTGGATAGCTCTTTTTCGTCAAATATAACTCAACCAGAGTGGGGTATAAGTCAAATATACCCACCTCTCCCTCGGTGCATCACTCAATATAAAATAAACCTCCTGTTTGAATCGTTGGTCTCCGAGGCATAGCAATACACCTTGAGAAGTGTGGGTATATTTATTACTTGTCAAATTAGATTATATTTTGTCAATTTTATTTCAAGTTTATTTTTGGAAATTGCTTTATCATATTGATCTCATAGCTTCTCATTTTTTTAATTATACCCACGACCAACAGTCAAAGGTATATGCATGGTAGTACTACTATCGATTCCGTCCTTCCGTCCCTACGTTCGAGGGCATTTTTTGTCCGACTTTTTCGGAAACCCTATTCATCCAATTGTTTTCAAATTTGCCACATGTCTTGTACCTTACTAATAACAATCAATTACGTTGATTTTCATTTAAACAAATTAGTTTCCATGTTATATACTTGGTCGTTTTCTAAATCAAAATTTGTCCTACCAATTGCAGGAAAACTGTTCTTCTGATTCATGTCAAATTTGGCACATATTTAGAAGGATTGCAGTGCCAGGTTTTATGCGAAGCCATTATTTTTGCAATTTTTCACCAAATTCTGTTATTTTGGTTTTAAATATCTTTTAAACAGCATTTGTCAGACCCATTGCACACAAAAAATCATTAATCCAATTGATTTCAGGTTTTGCACATACCTTCTTCCCAACTAGGAGGGTGAATTGCAAAATAATAACCGTTTTGTATTCTAACAAACTAGGAGGGTTGCAGTGCCAATGTACAATCGATTTTTATTTTTTTTCTTATGCCTAAATTATGGGAAATAAACAGGAATTTAATTCGTCAGGGATGCACAGTCGGGGGTATTAATCGGCAACGCCCACATTTTTTCTTGTTTATTTCATACCCTCAATAATGCATAAGTTCGTGTTCACCTTGAATATTCAATCTTTTACTGCAAGTTGTTCAAAACGTTTATTTCACAAAGTGGAACTGTGACCGGTGAACCACCACAAAACTTATGTGAACATTGCTCCTAAATACACCATTACATGTACAGGGATCAGTATACTATATATTCCGAAACGTATAATGATGAAAACATCTTATGGTCAAATCAGTTTGTGTTGTGCAAGTACGTTTAGTGCTACAATCCAGTGATATTATAATGATTTGTAAAAGTTCCAACCTCCACACTATCTTAATGAGAACACTATTCTTTGTATGATAAAGATAGCCATGAGTATCGGCTCCGTCTAGTCATTAAATCCTATATATTCATAAAGACACGCAAGGTTAATAAACCCTCGGTTAACTGAAATGAGACAGAACGGGTTCTATTGGTATCCAGGCTTTAGTATATAGTGCAGTCTTTGATCTTTTAGCCTTTGCGTGCATGTACTGGTATCTGCAGCGATTTGAAAGACTAATAACAGTGTTTGATGAACAGTAGCTTCCTCAGTCATTTCAAAGTCTGAATAGAAATCAGACATGCATCCAACACAAATCCCTTTGGAGATATAAAAAGAGACAATGCAAGATCAGGATGTTGTAAAGCACTGACATTAGGTCAAATAGTGTTGAGGGTCATTGTTTATGTTTTATTTTATGGGCCACATGTAAGTATGAATTGTAATACAAGACCAGATAATGAAATTACAATTACAGTAGAACTCGGACAAAGAATTTAGTTCGCTATATCCGGTGTTCGCTATGCGCATATGATTTTAATGATATTATATAGGGGCAGGACTTGAAAATTTGTTTGCTTTATCCGTGTTCGCTATATCCATGTTCTACTGTAGTTTATTTCAGAAACTATGTTGATTATATAGGATGTTTATAAAATATAATAATAAACAATTATTTTCACGTCTTACTAGATTAAAACATTTGCTTTAAAAATATAAATTTTTTCTTTCAAGTTGGAAGTTGGTAAACAAACACGTAATACAGAGGTGTCAAGATCAAGAATGAACCTTTTCCTTACAAATCTACAACACATCATTTGGCAAGGACGGCATTGACGAGCTTGAAATTTTAGAGTTGGTTAAGTCGATTGGTATCTTCTGGAGACTGCCACATGGATTGTAAGTTATTCTTGGCATCTGTGCTTTTACTATAGGAACTTTTTCTTGTTCGTGTTCTCGCTAATCCTGAGATCCTGTCATTCGTCATTACCTTGACAAATATTAGAAGAATTTGAATCGTGATGAAAATATACCACAATGACCCAGCAAACAGATTGATATAAATTAGTTAACTTTGGATCTTTACTCTCCCCTAAAGGTTTAAATAACAAATACATTCAGTATTACAAAACAAATTCCTTCACAATCAAAATGAACTAAATTATAAACATAAATGATAGGACACAAAGTTATATATTACAAAACAGTGATACATCACTGATATCAAATATAATTGGCGCTTCTGTTTCGATGAAAATCCATGATGATAAATTTCTTCTAGATTTTGTTGGAAAACTTTAAATTACATTATTATTTGAACTCACCCTGTTCCAAAGATATCTAAACCTAAAACTGAAGGAAATCTATTCATGCGACAAACATTGATTTAAATGTTAAGGACTAAGAGAACATTATCAATTTTCTCTCTCAAAACTAACAGAACTTTCATGAAAGCAATGTTTCTTTTGATATCTCACTTGTGACTAACGTGACCTTATAGGAGAAATTTTTTAAAAGAGGTTCAATACAAAGACAGCTGTTATGTGTCTCCTAAATGTCAAAATTGTTATGCTCCGTACATCATTAGATGTTGTCTTAATAATGTTTCGATTCTCTTTTGTATTTGTCAAACTTCATAAGCATGTTATTATTATTCAAAATATTTGATGAAAGCTTTCAAAGCAGGTCACTTTTATATGATAACAATTTGTTTTAAATAAACCGTGCACATTGTATGTTCAAAGTGCTTTGTGATATATAAATCATCCACATGTTGGTCTTTATTATATGATCAGCTAGAGTCACAATATCTTATGTTTTATATATCATATCGTCACTGGTCAGGTGCCTGAACTTCTTACAGCTGTGTATACAAATCAACGTTACTTTGCTATTTTAAGGTTATTTCAATTACATATTTCATTTATAAGTATTTGATCAATAGAATGCCTAGTGAAAACTGCCAAATAACAGGTTTATTTAATCGAGTGTCATCAGTGAAGTTGATATTTAGCTCAAAACGACATATAATAAATTCCACATGTCAGATTTCGTGACTATACCTGACAAATCTGTACCAGATCTATATCTGTATAAAATATGAAAGGTAAGAAGGATTTATCATTGAAATAAAGCTAGAGCAACAATATCTTATGATTTCACTGTGACCAGTGGCGAAATATCAAATATGATATGTGCATTATATATATCATATATGATAGGGTAAGAATTAATAAAGTTTATTGAGGAATACTTGGAGCTTATTTAACATGTTTCTATGAAGGAATAAGATCATTATTCAACTCATCAACATATACAGAATAATAGTATAACATGAAAAACATATAATTATATATAATGTTTGGTTAAGTGTTTATTCCTAGAAATAACCTTGGTTTCCGAATATGATGATAAAACAAATTTCATGATTTTTTTTGTCTCCCTCATGTTTAATAATAATAATAATGATAAGTTTAACGTCAAGTATCCATCTTTGTAAGTTGCTCACCGACGCATTATTACCCTGACCGATTTGATGTTTGACACTATTTTTTTGCCTCAATGTGATAGCTGGATATATATAGGATATATACAAAGTTACAATATGAAACACATGAACGTCAGAACTACAATGGTAAATTGGATTAGGAAATTAAATATTTCAATACATTTCAGACATTGTGAAATAAATACCAAAATGGTTGAAACTCTTTCTGCTACATGTGACTGGCAATGACCACTGCCCACAAGTAATGAAATAGATAAAGATCTAAAAGGTGATCTCCCCAGAGACAGAGGTCATACTTTCCGTTAAGGATTTATCCCTGCGTCCACTAGTTGTAGCATTGTATACAGATGTGAGGGATGTCTTGCTGTCTGTATAGCTTGAGATCAATACAGACTGCCGTGTTCTCGACCTTGTGACAGGTTTTGTAGATTGTGAGGACATATTGTGAGTCTGATGTCTGTCCCATCTTCATACTACATGTGTTTTTTTGATGGAAATAAATCAAAATAATATTATATGAAACGAGTTTAAAGTCTTTACTGATATATTTATATCCATGAACTATTTTCAAGATAGGTGCAAATATATTAAGAAATTATCATTGGTGACGCAAAATTAACAAATTAACACAACATCAAATCGGACCCTTTTCCTTAGTTTGCCATATGACAAATATTTACTCTGCACACAATGCAATTTAAATTTATGATTACAATATTATCAATATGTTTATGATAAAACTAATGTCATGTAGTTGTTGCAATAATTTTTTGGGCAGTTGAGTTGTCAATATTCATTAATTTTCAAAAATAATAGGTAGCTGATCTAAAAATAGAGGAAATATGTGCCAAGTAAAAGTTCAGGTAAATATGACAATGTCATATGAAAATGTTGGATTTGCAAAATTACTCTCACAGGACTCTTTTGAAGATGGACAAATATTCCTGCTTCCTCACTCTAAAATAATGCACATTCAAAGATATATTCAATGTGAGCTACAAAAGAATTCCGCAACTCAAGAAACCAAATGGTGTGATTTACATTGACCTGTTGCCCCAGCCTTTATTACTTTGTTTGCTGAGGTTAAATGCTACATTAGTGTAATGTCAACATTTGGGGAAATCAATCTCCTTGTAATACCATTTGCTTCCATTAGCTCCCCCAGATGACCTGTTCCAATTTGCAGTATTGTACGTGATGTCTGAAGAGGGGAGGATCACTGCGGGGAGAAGTTACCAATCTGGAACTCGAAATATCAAATCTTGATATTCTTAGACATTGGTTTCATTGCGACCACAGACATCGAGCAATTGAATTTGTAACGTTTGTGCATCCATAGTGACCTTTTTTCACATTCTGTTGGATACTATATATAAATAGACAAACAGACAACGTTGTTTAACGAATACATACAATTGCGCACATTGATATATGCAAATGAATAGTGTAATGACGGTGACTACTCCAAATCTTAATTACCTATCTACTAAACCATCTTACTTTGTTTAACACTTCAATCCTCCCACCCCTCCTCACTTAAAGGCGCAGTAGCGCGTTTTTAGTTTGAATATAAGGTGATGTCAGGAAATGAAAACAATGACACTATCAAAATGATACATTTAGCGTTAAAATACAATTATCAGTGAAAAATTGAAAACATAAAATTTTCCAAAAACGTAATACTGCCCCTTTAAAACACTTTATACAAAATGCTGTAACTTTTATTTGTAGACTCATTTAATTGCAACATACATGTGCATACTCATGGGCTATACCACATCATGAAAGACTAGCAGCACAGTTACGACTTTTATTCAAACAGTGAACAAAAAAAGAGAAGATTTGATTTAAAATGAAACATCAAAGTAATCAGGTGTATTTGATGAGAAAACCAATCGTCTCATTTCATCATTTTTTCTTATGTTGGTTTGATTCACAATTAATTTATTTTGACAATTTTCGTTATAAAAGATGTTTGTGCATTATTTTAGAATTATCATAATCACTTCTCTTTTGATCTCCCCGGGGTAGAATAGTTACTCAAATATGCTATAATCTATTTTAGTTTGATAAGTTGTTTTTATCAAAGCAATCAACAGCAACAAGTCCATGTCTCTTTCAATGATACATTTTGTTTAGAAATTTAGAAAATTAATTGGTTTATATTAAATTATAGATTGATGAAAGATTAGGTTATGTTTAGTCATAATTAACATCTTCTGCATAGCATCACTTTACGTACATGGCCGAATAATATAGGTGCATTTGGTTATATGATGATGATGCACTAACTGTATAGCTCTGATGTAATAACTGATGTATTAACGTGAAATATTAAATGACTCTGCAACAGCAGTTGTTCACATATTGATCGGTTTTAACCGTAACAAAAATCATGATTCGAAAAAATCTAATCAGAACATGTTCTAAAAATCACAAATGTTTCTTATTGATATTTGATGCCAATAATTGCTGTTAATCATATGATTGTGTTTCATGTAGAATGAAGATACCTGATGTAAGATTTCTCTATATTTCAGTACATTGCTATAATTGATCCGAATCTGTTTTAATTTAACGACATTTATTGAAAAAAATATCTTTTTAAGATAGAAGAAGCCCTTTTCCCTCCATTCTCAATAATCAAATCCCGTTGAATGAGCACACAATAGAAATAATATTCTATTCACCATAGTCTATTTATGAATTTGATTTACATCTATTTCATTTTGATAAAGCTTCACTTGCACCGCGTCATTACCATTACAAATTTATTTTCTTAAGGTTAAACAATTACTCTAATGAAACTATTAGGATTTCGAATTTTGATGCTCAAAGCATCAAGTCAAGTCTTTATTAAGTCAGGGGTAAATTATTTTCAATATACTTATAGATCTGTACAGTATCTTTTCTGTGTTTTAATGCATTTTATTCATTGATATTTATGAAATTAACCAGACAATCGAACATGACATATATATTTGTAATTATGAACAACATCTAACTTGAATAATGTTTAACACCATGAACACAAATACCCATAAATATCGTTAAGATTTAAGCCTATAGACATGGAATGTCGAAGCACCGTTTCACAATATCCCACACCTAGATTTGGATTTGCTTCATCACATATTGATTTAGATCATCTTTTTGTGATGAAAGATGTTGAAAAAGTTTTTGTAATAATGTGTATATAGAGAATCTCACCCAAGTGTCTTCCGATATCAAATATATCAACACAAGTTGATAAAAGTAACAAATATCTGAGGCTTGCCGAGGATATTTTACTTTTATCAACGAGTGTTGATATATTTGATATCAGAAGACACGAGGGTGAGATTCTATTTATCATCCAAAATCATTTTTCATCACGTAAGCATGAAAAATTTACAGCTTTGAACACTGCATAGCCCTAAAACTCCTAAACCAGTGATGTCATAGCATTGTCACGTCATCGTGTTAATGACGTCATAGCATGCTGACATCGTTGTGTCTAAGACGTAATAGCACTGTGACATCATTACTGATGATGTAAAACATTTGTGATGTCATGTATTTTCTGATTAAATGGCATTGTTCAAAATCTACTGTCAAAGCTATATCTCCTAGGAGATATCGCTTGATCTTCCACAAGCGATATCTCCTGTGGAACACAGTTTTGGATGATAAATGCGCTTCTCTTTTCATGTGCTTTTGATCTTTCCAGATGAGAATATTCCTTGTGATTATGTAAAATCGATTAGTTGAATAAGATGTGTTTTTCAAGATTTCAAGATTTTTATTACAGTAATAAAACATGTTTCACAACAATGTTTCATAAAAGTAGATGTGTTTTTATCAAAGCAAAAACTAATCAACAGGAGTAACTCTATTTCTCAACCAAATGTTACTTGACAGAAATGTCAATCTTTATATTAAAGTATATTAGTAATGTGCATAGAATTTCTGAAACATTCATTTGGGATTATCAAAATATGTTTTGTCTGCAAAGATTTAATTTAATTTGTATCCGTTATATTTTTCCATTTAACTCCTCAATCACAACATTTAATTACAGGAACCGACATACATATTTTACACAGTTGACTTCAGAAGGAAGAATATCGAACATTTGGCAGGCAGATAAACTACTGAAACGATCTGTTTATTCCATGCTTGTTAACCACAAAGGCACTCACACTCAACAAATACATAAGTTGACATCCATATTTGCAACTTGTCTGTTATAGGCCTTGTAGGTGAAACATATAGAGGTTCGCTTTTCAAAGACTTAGAAACTCTGTCTACAACGTTTCCCTCTGGAAATAAATTTATATGTGATTGACAAAGATAATGTTGTAACCAGTGAAAATGTAACCAAGACATTTTTTAGAAAATAAGCAATGGTCAAATTACTTGAGATTGATACAGCTGCTCCCTGTATATCATCTTTCTAGCAATGAACAGAATCTGTTTCAAGTGTCTCAGTAAGTTATTTTGTTGAAATGTTTTCAAGATGTTAATGATATGAATGAGTGAAAATATCGAATACACATGGTAAAGTCACCACTTAAATTCAATTGACAGTATGATGAGGCGCTTGAGGGTTTCTACTGTACATTAGTATTCAGACTGTTTTTTTACACTTCCCATGGAACTATATCTATATGTGCTTAACAAGTGTAGATGTTTCAAAGTGAATACCAATAAGTGTGACTGTTGAATAATAAGTTTAACTCTATAGTCCACGAGGGAGTTATTTACGTTTTGTGCATAACGATAAACACGGCTAGACACCAAACAAGAGGATCAGGAATGCATGGTGTCAACATAGTGAATACCTCATTTATCCAAAACCATGTTCATTCTTTCTGCTAAATTTATTTGGGCAACATACATACAAATCATATGTTCATGCTTGAACAAGGCCCATAAAAATGCAACAAACACATTATTCCAACAAACAAACCTTTACATTCCAGACACTAAAACTTGCAAATTGTCACTTTATTGTGGTTCAAAGATTTTTTACTGTATCGTAACGATTTGGTAATTGGAGAATCCGACATCATGTACTAAACACCCATTTAGACTCTGAGATAAGCCAGCGTCCATCTGATGTCTGTACACATGGTGTCCAGGGAGCAATACATAGAGAATACTAAACGAATGGTAATGTGATAACATTTTAAAGCAACGAATGTATAGAATTGGTATCAGACGAACGATAGAGAGTCTGATACCACATTCTATTCACGAGTTGCTTAAACATTATCATGAGTTTAGTATTTTATTTATTACTCAACCCTCAATATCAATATTTATGTACATAATTCGTAAAAAAAAGAATAAGCTGCTTGGAATAATCGCGAAATCAGCGTATGAATTTCCATGAGTCCAAATAAAATAGTTCGCTATCTTTTGGATGTCATTTAAACATGACATGCCTATAAACACGATACAAATTATATTGGTGAAAAATATTTCATTATCAAAAGATGCATTTAGAAAATAAACACTAAGAAGCAACGAAAACTGTCAACACATCATGCTCTCGCAACGTGACGTCATCAGATCGCCAAGTGACGTCATCGGGATGTGTCCTATTTCTAGGTCACGTTATTTTGTTTTGCAAAGTGGCGAACAGTGTCAACGGCAGAGGATTGATTACAATGACATGAGTAACTGAATTGTTGATAGGAACCGGGAGATAGATCTTGGGGAAAGGTAGTTACACGATATCATGTTCAGATTGTGTGCTTGTGGAGGAGAAAGCGACGGTTTGGGTGGCAATGAAGAAAGTATGTTTATGTTTGTCAGGCAGAGGAGGCAACACCGCTTGCGATGGCACTGAATGTGGACAAGTGAAGTGATCAAACGAATGATTGATTTGTGATGGTTAGCAAAAAGATAATGCCTTTAAAATGTAAAATGTAAAAAAAAACCGCTAAGATAATATTCTTTCACATAAATAAACATTTTGTTGAGGATGTAAAATTTGACAGTCGCCACTTGTAAGTCACGTGATTGGACAATGTCATGTGACGTTCGAAAGTAGTTCCGTTTCTTTGCACGAGATGGTAACACACATGTGTGTAAGCAACTCATTGTTATCTAATGAGTGATCTCGCCACGGTTGAGTAATTAATCCATTTACAAGCCTGCTGGGCCTAGAATGTGGATACCTCACATTGTCAGCTTACTTTCATTGCACTATGATTGCTTTTTATGGAACACTAGAACACTCAAAATAACTTGCATCAAATTTATATAATGCATTCTATAGATTAGATTAATCTGAACTTTTCTGAATTCTGAAACAGCAGGAAGGAGCTTTTATTTCTTGAAGAATAGAAAATAAAAAAATGTGTTTATGATTATTTATTTATTAATGTTATTTTCGGAAATTATTCATTCATAGAAAAATGCATTTAGTCCTCATTGTGAAGCCACAAGAACTAACAAAATAAAAGATTCTAAACATTTTCTGTTAGTTTATCTTCCAGTGCCATATACATAACAGGAAATAATGTATTGACAAGGTAATCGTGGTCACTAAATGGTTCAACAAAATACTTTATGTGAAAGTTATTCTCAAATTTATAGAAAAACAGTTGCGAGAAAAGGAGTATTATATAGGGTTTTATGTTTCAAATAAGAACATAAATGAAAACATGGAAATGAAATTGTTTCTCCACACTGTAGCTCCTTGAAGCATTAAAAAAATCTTAAGTTTATCATGCATTTATTCCATAATAATATTCGTATGACTGCAACGAATTACTTTCTTCAAAACATGCTTATCGCATCTTTATCACTAAAGTTAAGCATTGCGAATAAACTGGTAAATTATAAATCGTCTGCAACATAAACGTTAAATTTCATGTCAACTGACATGATGACAAAAAATCGTTATGGTCTACATTTCAAGGGCGATGCCATGTTTGCCATGTTGATTATCAACATAAACATGGTATGATGTTTCTACAGTGTTCTCCCTTGAAGTGCTCTAACAGATCAATCAATCGATTGTACATATTTCATAATTTCGTTAGTAAAACATTGCTATTCGTATCCTCCGTATCCCATATATGCTTGATTATTGGTGAATTTCTTGCCTTGCTCTTGAAATGTCCATATTTTTTCTCATCAAAGACCTTGAACTCTAATGAAACATGTCCAATGTACTGAAATGTTGACGGTATACGGTTGTCTGTTATACCATGTCTATAGATATTTAAAACAGTAACGAGTTTTGAGGAGAGTATGCATTAGAAAATTTCATTAGCCAAGTGTATGTAGTCTGTGTGTTATTTGTGTCAATGATTTTATATGTCTCGAATGAAGTCAGTAGTCTGCAAGTCTGAAAAGAGAAAACAAATTAAAGATAAATCCCTGATATGATAGGATACAATGATAATGTGCTCAAATGCTTATTTTCATTTATTGTAAGATTTATATTAACGATGTGAATAAACTGGCTGAAATTTGTAAACGCCAGACATTGAGGGTGGGCTGTTTAATCACGACCGTGTGATATGATGGGACAGGACAGGGATTAGGTGCTTAAATGCCCGTCTATATTAATTGTAACACTTTAAGACTTACCATTCAAGTACATCGACTCGTATTTGGTTGATTTACTTTAAACAAAACTCATGAAACAGTTTTGATGAGTAAACAAATGACATAGCAACGATTGAAAGTCTTTAATTATTGAACACGATCATCGTGTTTTATTACCAGATAGATTAAAACTACCAAGTAAAAACTCATGAAATGCTCCGTATTTTCTTGATGTGGAAAGCTCATTGATATTTTTTAAATAAATCCATTAAAAGAATAGGAGGGCCCCATTCTTGTGAGGCTGAGAGAGATTCTAACTGATCTGTGAGCATGCTGCATTGATAAATGCATTGAACTATTGATTGAAGCTTATTTACATTAATAAAGCTTTCACAGTAAGTTTTTAGCATCAAATGTAATGTTTGCCTTTTCAAGAGATCAAAGTAATCTGTTTAAACTGAAGTCACATCATCAGCCACAACTTAAACGATTGAGTCAGACTTTCTTCACAGTTATTTTCATTTTAAGAAAGAGAACATCGATTAGAAAACATGAAGCCATCATTTTATTTTTGTGCGTTTGGATTCGCTCTTGAAATACCTGACAGCATTGATTGTATCAATATGATACTAATGTGTTCTATTCTTGTTTATTTCGGATAAAAATGATTTTCTTCTTAAGCCAACACAATGATTAAAAACATTAATCATAAGCACTAAATCATAACCGGAAACCTTACTAAAATAGCCTTGACAATATTCTTCTAAGAGATTTACCAATCAATCATTTCAAGGAGTGTGCACTAGACTTACAGTTACTTACATTGATTATTGATTTGGAGGTAAATCACATCGCTCTTATGTATAGAATATTGGTTAATAGATTATTTAAGCAACTATTGAACTGCAAATAAACATGACTTTAAAATTACTTAAATGGATAAACATGTGATTGAAATATTTAGCAATAGATGAACATGTGATTGATTGATTCTGCAACTGCATGCTTCAGGGTCCAATCATAACTTTACGTTTGAAATGCGGAGCAAGGATATCAATAATCTTAATCTGGTAAGTGACAACAAAATAAAAGACAGTGTCACTGTTATTAGTTGATACATTTTCATCTTAACATTCAGTGCGTACAAACTGCTATCGATTAAGTAGATATATTTGTGTTGAAATCATGTAGGTACCCATTTGACACTAAAACACCAATTATACTGACAATAATGATCTGTAATCGGGATAATTGATGTTATAATTTGTATCAAATCACCTTTGTATCAATTGACACCAAAACCTTTTGCCTTCAATATACTGTTATTAATACCATTTTGCAACAATATTCTGAGATCGGTAATCCGGATATTTTTTTTATCAAATCACCTTTACTAAAGTGTCACTCGACACAAATACCTTTTGCCTTCAACATACCGCTGTCCTTCTGTCTAGGAGGAATGCATATGCTGAATAATAACCGTTTTTGTCTAGGAGGGTTGCAGTGCTGACGTACACACGATTTTGTTTATTTTATTTTTTATGTCTAAGTTATGAAAAGTAAACAGTAGATTAATTTTTCAGGGGTGCATGGTAGTGGGTATAAGTGAGCATTGCTAACTACTTTGCTTGTGTATTTCATAACCAAAGTAAAACTATGATTGGTGAACCACCACAAGACTTATTTGA
Source organism: Steromphala cineraria (assembly GCA_916613615.1). NCBI lineage: Eukaryota > Metazoa > Mollusca > Gastropoda > Trochida > Trochidae > Steromphala > Steromphala cineraria. The sequence goes on from OU744722.1 coordinate 84,518,497, forward strand.
ACATTGCTCCTAAGCACAACTGAGGGTTGGGCACAGTATACAATAACATCAGAAACGTATAATTGATGTAAAATATCATAAAGTCAAATCAGTTTGTGTAAATTAGGCACTATGTTGTGCATGGTTAAGTGCTACAATCCAGTGATGTTATCATGATTTTATAAAGGTCTCAACCTCAACACTATGTTAATGAGAACATTATTCTTTGCATGACAACGATAGCTATAAGTATCGGCTCTGTCTAGTCATTAAATCCTATATATTCATAAAGACACACAAGGTTAATAAAACCCTTGGTTAACTGAAATGAGACAGAACAGGTTCCATTGGTATCCAGGCTTTAGTATATTGTGCAGTCTTTGATCTTTTATCCTTTGTGTGCATGTACTGGTATCTGCAGCGATCTGAAAGATTGAGATCAATGCTTAATGTAGCTTCCTCAGTAATTTAAAGTCTGAATAGAAATCAGACATGCATCTATAACAAATCCTTTTGGTGATAAGCAGAGACAGTGCAAGATCAGGATATTGTCAAGCACAGACGTTAGGCGAAATAATGAATAATGTTGACAATCAGTGTGTATGTTGAAATTTATGGACCACAAATAATTGTAATATAAGACCAGATAATGTAATTACAATTATTTTTAAAATATAGTAATAAAATGGAAGAGGCAGTATTTTCATGCCTTACAACGTTAACAATTTGCTTTAAACAAATATTTAATTTTCTTTCACGTTTGAAGCTAGTAAACAAACAAGCCAAGAGTATGAATGATAGTTGTTCTAACCTTTTCATAACAAATCTACAACACATCATTCGGCAAGGAAGGCATTGACAAGCTTGGTATTACGAGTTTGAGTCGATGCACATCTTCTGGAGACTGTCACATGGATCGTAAGTTATTCTGGGCATCTTTGCTTTTACTTGTTCTTGTTTTTGTTCTCGCTAATCCGGAGATCCTGTCATATGTTTATAACCTTGACAAAAATTATAGAATATTATAGAATTTTAATCACGGTCCAAATAAACCACATTGACCAAGGAATCATAGTGAAAGAAATTTGATCACTTTCAATCTTTATCTCCCCAAAGTTCAGTATTACGATTCATAGTCATTCAAAATATAATGAACTGAATTGAAATTTAATGACGATAGGACATAATGATTAACATTAAAAGACATTGATGCATGACTGATATCAAATATAATCTGCACTTTGACTATCTGTTTCGATGAAAATTCATGATGATGAATTCCTTCAAGATTTTGGTGGAAAACTTTATATGACATTCTTACCTGAACTTCCCTTGTTCCAAAGATATCTGAACCTACAACTGAAGGAAATCTATTCATGTGACAAACATTGATTTAAATGTTAAGGACTAAGAGAACATTATCAATTTTCTCTCAAAACAAACAGAACTTTCATGAAAGCGATGTTTCTTTTGATATCTCACTTGTAACTAACGTGACCTTATAGGAGAAAAACTTTCAAAGAGGTTCAATACAAGGACAGCTTTTATGTGTCTCCTAAATGTCAAAATTGTTATGCTCCGTAAAATATTTCATGTTGTTTGAAAGTTTTTGCGATTCTCTTTTGTACTTGTCAAACTTCAAAAGCATGTTATCATTATTCAAAATATTTGATGAAAGCTTTCAGAGCAGGTCACCATTACATGTTAACCAATTTTTTAAAAATCCATGCACATTGTATGCCCAAAGCACTTTGTGACAAGTACATCATCCACATGTAAGGTTTCGTAAATCAAATGCGATCCAAGCTATATAATCAGCAGTGAAATACTGGGATTTGTCATTGAAATAAAGGTAGAGTGACGATATTTATGTTTTAACGGTGACCAGTGGCGAAATGTTATATATGGTCAGTTGCTGGAACTTCTTACAGTTATGTATACACATAAACGTTACTTTTCTTTCTTAGGGTTATTTCAATTACACATTTCATTTATAATAATATGATCAAAAGAATACTTAGTGGACACTGTCAAATAACAGATTTATTTCATCGATTGTCATTGGTGAAGTTGATATTTCATAGTTCATATCATAAAATCCATATGTCAGATTTCGTGACTGTAATCAGATCTGTACCTGTATAAAATATGAAAGGTAAGAAGGACCAAACTTTAAGAAGGAATAATTGTAACTTATATAACATGTATCTATCGAGGAATCAGATCATTATTCAACTTATCAAAATAGACAAAATGATCATGTGTTATAAAAAACATAACAATCTGCTACATGTGACTGACAATGGCCACTGTTCACCAATAATGACATAAAGGTGATCTCCCTAGAGACAAAGGTGTTACTCCCAGTTAAGGATTGATCCCTGCGTCTACTAGTTGTAGCATTGTATACAGATGTGAGGGATGATGTGCTGCCAGTGGAGTTCGAGATCAATACAGACTACTGTGTTCTCGACATTGTGACAGGTTTTGTAGATTGTGAGGAGATATTGTGAGTCTGATGTCTGTTCCATCTGATACTGATACAAGATGTGTTTTGTTGATGAAAATATATCAAAAGAATATTATATGACACGAGTCTTTCCCTATATACTTATAATCAAGATAGTTGCAAATACATGTATATACCAAAATGTTATAATAGGTGATGGAATATTAAAAAGCCTAAACAAAATGTAAATTTGAGCAAAGCAAATTAGTCACCGCTGCCATGTTATGCATGCTCTTTAAATGGGCACGCAATTGCGTTACAATGAATATCGGAAAAAATTCCTTAGTTTGTCGTATGAGAAATATTTAATGTGCACACAATACAATTTGAATTAATGATTACAATTTTATCAAGAAGTTTATAATAAAACTAATATCATATAGTTGTTGCAATAAAGTTGAGTTGTCAATGTTCATTAATTTTCAAAAACAATAGGTAGTTAATCCAAAAATAGAAGAAAATTTGCCAAGCAAGATTTTAGGTAAACGACACAGTGCCATATTAAAATGTTGGATTTACAAAATTACTCTCACAGGACTCTTTTAAAGATGGAAAAGTATTCCTGCTTCCTCCACCTGCACACTTCCTTATGAAATTATGCAGATTAAAAGATATAGTCAATGTGAGCAACAAAAGAATTCCGAAACTCAAGAAACCAAATGGTGTGATTTATGTTGACCTGTTGATCTAACCTTAATTACTTTGTTTGCTGAGGTTAAATGCTACATTAGTGTAATGTCAACATTTGGGAAAATCAATCTCCTTGTAATACCATTTGCTTCCATTAGCTCCCCCAGATGACCTGTTCCAATTTGCCGTATTAGTGATGTCTGAAGAGGGGAGGATCACTGCTGGGGGAAGATACCAATCTGGAACTGGAAATAACAATTCTTGATATTCTTAGACATTAGGTTCCACAAACATCGAGCAATTGAATATGTAAGATGTAATCTAATGTGAGCATGTAATTAAATATAATATGTGCTATAATAATGTTTAGGTGGTGATAAGGTGGGCCTCTTTAATCTATACAGTTTTAACCCTAGAACCTGTTAATTATAGATAGAGATCCTGTATGGAAGGACAACTATTGAAGTTCTTAAATGCTCATTTTTCACGCATATATTAGAGTTTATGTCACTTTCTAACTGATACTCATTCATCAGAAAAAAGAGATCACCGACACCACAACGTTCGAGTCCATAGGGACCTTTTTCACATGCTGTCAGATACTATATATAAACTAAACAGACAATGGTGTTTAACGAATACATGCAATTGCCCACATTTATATATGCAAATTAATAGTGTAATGACGGTGACTACTACTCTAAATGACCCATCTCCTGAACCCTCTTTATTTGTTCGACAATTCAATCCTCCCAGTCCTCCCCAACTAAAGGGGCATTAGCGCGTTTTTCGTTCGATGATGTCAGGAAAATGAAAACACTGACACTTTCAAAATGATACATTTAGCGTTAAAGTGCAATTAATAGTGAAAAATGTAAAATGTTAAAACTTGCGATACTGTCCCTTTAAAACACTTTATACAAAATGCTGTAATGTCCATTCGTAGATCCATTGCATTGCAACATACATGTGCATAATTATGGACTGTACCACATCCTGAAACAATGTTTTAGTTGGGATCCCGCATGGGACTAGGCCTGAAAAAGTACAAGAATCTGTACTTTTCAAGATAGTGTGATCCCAAATATAACATTGTTTCATTTGTTCACTATCTAAACTGGCATTTATCTCTAACACATCCTGAAAGACTAGCAACACGGTCACGACCTCTATTCAAACAGTGAACAAAATAAATTGAACATGACACATCAAAGTAATCGAGTGTATTTGATGAGAAAACCAATCGTCTCATTTCATCAACTCCTCTAATGTTGGTTCGATTGACATTTAATGTATTTTGACAATTTCGTAATCAAAGATGTTGGTGCATTAATTTTAGAATTTTCATAATGGCTTCTCTTGTGATCTTTCCAGAGAAGAATAGTTACTCAAATATGTTATAATCTATTTTGTTTTATAATGTTTTTATCGGAGCAATCAACAGCAACATCTTCATGTGTCACTCAATGACACATGGAATTAATTTCGTTTTGAACCTTTTAAAAATTAATCGGTTTTAACATTGTAAGATCAATGAAATATTAGATAATGTTTAGTCATGATAAACATCTTCTGCATAGCATCACGTGCACTTGACTAACACGACCAAACACATGTGTATTTCGTTAACTGATGCTGATGTACTGACTGTACAGCTGCGATGTAATAACTAATGTACTAAGGGAAAATATAAAAAACTCAGTAAGGACAGTTAAGCCTTTAATAGGTGTATAACGAAGCCAAAACATGGTTTTTAAAAATCTAATCAACAGATGCAGTTATTTTCTAGAAATCACATATGTTAACTTCAGTATTGATTTTAGATAGTCTCGTCAACCAAATCACAAATGAAATAATATTCTATTCACCAAAGTCGTTTTATGAATTTGATTTATATCTATGTCATTTACTTCTTCACTTGCACCGTGTCATTACTATTTTATTTTGTTAAGGTTATGAAATAACTGCAATGAAACTATAAGGATTAGGAACCTCATCTAACCTGACTGATGATGAACACCATGGACACAAATACCCACAAATATCGTGAAGATTTAAGCCTATATACTGGAATGTTGTTACAAAATCTCCCACACCCATAGTGCCACGAGTACAAAGGTTATTTACGTAAGTAAGTAAATTCAGTCTTAGAGGTAACAAATCTTGTAAGCAGATAAACTGTTTATATTTTTTTATCTTCTTTCAATTATATTTCGCCATTCCTATAATTAATTAATCGAATAAAGGATGCATTTCTTCTTTTTTGCATCAATTTCAGATTTATGACACATTAAGTTGAATAATTTACAAGGAACTTCTTTGAGAGGCATTTAAGAAGTTGGAAATACAATAAGTAAGAGGATTATATATGGACGACATTGCTTGACAACGACACAAGGAGCTGTGTCGAAACGTCGCCTAACATGAATAAAGAAGTTGTCATCCATATAATCCTCTTCCTTATTATAATTTACAAGGAAGAGAGGAATAGTGATGAATGGACAACAACATTTCTGAAACTATATATATCAATATCTACGTTTGATTATTCATTCTTAAAGCAATACAATCTCCTTATGGTTATTAACAGAGTCGAAACGTTATCATTCATTCATTTTATCAAATACATTCTCAAACTGTGATGAAAGTTATTAAATGCACATATTGAAAACCTGCATTCTCTTCTTGGTGCAATTAATTTTCAGCAAACAACAGATTTATAAACATTTTAACAGTGTCAGCAATGTCACATTTAGAGATCGAATATGATACTATGATCAGCCTCCAATTCACTGCAGGGTCCTCTTAACCTGGTTTCTGTACAAGTTAACAATAGAAATTCCCTGCAACCTGTCTTGTTCATTGATCAATTGCTCCCCAGACACCTTGTATCAGATGGACGTAGCAAGTGAAAATGACTTAATGGATACTTAGTACATGCTTGTGGAATTATCCATTTCCATGTTTTAGTCAAGAACTTTGAACCACAATAAGTGGATATCAGAAAAAGGTAGTATCTTAAATGTAAAGTAACTTGGTCGTCCAGATTTACAATAAACACTTTTTGTAAATATCTGATGAGCTATGTATGTTTAAAGCATTTTTTAAATGAAAAAAAAGGAATTTGTTGAAAAAGGTATTTACTTGATTGCATCATCCATTCCTTGCAAAATAGCTTGCTGTGAACGCTGTTATCTGCAAGAGAAACGCAATTTGAAATCAAATCATTGTTATAAAACACCTCAGGCTAAATAAACCCAAAAAATATTTTTATTTAGACATCAGCGCATATCTCCAAAGGACTTAACGACTTCGACCATCGATGGTAAGGAGTATATTTAAGGGGAAATGGTCAAAGTAAGTGTTCTCTTAACAGGCATAATATATTTGCGTTGTAACAAATAAATTCTGAAATCCTTTTATAAAAAAATTCTCTAGTTTACTGTGTTACACCCAAGTTGCTTTATGAAACAAGCACTTGTATGAAATGTGTCTATTTAAAAACATTTCGTAATATACATGTTCATTTGCAAGAAAATACCAACTTTTAAAAAGTAAATGTAAGATATATTTTAATGTAAAGTCATGTCAAATGGTGTCAAAACAGCCATTCAAAAGAATATATCAATACTTTCTGCTACTGATTGAACAACAACAAAAAGTACATTTCTCAATTATGTAAGGTAAAAGACGTACAAACAAAGTGACAGATCACATTAATTTTGCTTGACACTCACCCAGGAGAGCAGAAGAAATGTATAACATAGTTTTCTGAGGTTAAATGGTTCTTAAGTGTAGTGTCAACAAGCAGGAAAAATCCATCTTAATGTCATTTCATTGCTCTCTCTAGGCTTCCAAAATGAATGTATTGACATTGTACAAAATGTGTAGAGCCATATAGAAGAATAACAAATCTAAATCGTCAGGTCAAACTAACCCTAAAGTATAACATAAAAACACTTTGTTTCATAAGAAGCAACATATTGACAGGAGGGTTTAACCGAGCAGTCAAGTTACTGCATTTGCTAGAAACGGATCCTTTATTTTCCATCAACATCTGTTCCTATGATTAAAAAACCCACAAATTCTCTTAAAACATATCCTCTCCTCAGATGATTACAAGCCAGCGCAATGAAACGTATGTGTTTTATAATGAAGCATCTATATATTTTTATAGTTTGTTTAGTCAGTTATTTGCGCTCCATCCTCCTAAAAAAACACCAAAACGTCCAAACTGACAAGAAAAAAACCAGATCATCCGTTGAGTTTTGTTTTCGCTGCACGTTCAAAGGTAAGATACAGTTATGCCTCAAGCTTCTTTTAGGACTCTTTGCTAAATGTTCTTTCATCTGATGTCTGTGTAAACTTTGTCTAAGGAGAAATCGGTCGATATTCTCCATCAATTCACCACACTTAGCTGAATGATCCCTCTGGCATACCTCGTTGGTAATAAAGATAAATACGCATTTACTTTGATTATGAAATGGAACTTTATCAAGGAAATTATTAATGTATTGTTTGTCACATAATGTCTCTAAGAACTGAGGCTTCATGCACAATTAGACTATATGAACGTTGACACAGTTGAGTGATGTTTGTCACATAATGTCGCTAAGAAAATTCTTTGTTTTGTGATTAGAACTGACGCGTCACGCACAATTAAACTATAGGAACGTTGACACAGTTGAGTGATGTTTGTCACATAATGTCGCTAAGAAAATTCTTTGTTTTGTGATAACAACTGAGGCTTCATGCACAATTAAACTATAAGAACGTTGACATAGTTGAGTGATCATGGCGATTATTGAAAAACAGATGAAAAAGATCAGGCTGTGTTTGCATAACTTAAATCAAGGGGTTTTATTCAATATTCACCACTGTAAAAGCAGGCATTTACTAAGAGCTTTGAATAGCGAAAATACAATTCTGCAAATCTTCATGTTTTAGAATGATTACCATATATGCCGTTGTTTGATGTAATAAGTCTGAAGATACCATATTTTGTTCCTCGACTGAATTAGTTTACTTACTAGAGGAACATGTGTATGCAGGCCATAGTCCAATGGGATAGATTGAATACAGAACGTGTCACATAAACTTATCCCGTAATTCCTAAGCTCTAACAATGAAAGTTGCTTAACCTTATTAGCATAAAGATTAAAGAAGCTTTAAAGCATAAAATGTTGGCCTGTTACGCTATTTATCATTATTATTTAGAATTGATTTGGTCCTAAATTAAAACTGACATTTAGATATCATTATAAAGTGGTATTTGTCTAAAATATGATTACATGTTTATACATTGTTCGCTTGAGACAATTTTCCTTATAAACTAGTTTCAATTCTCAAATGACCTGAGTAAACTCTTTAGTACAAATGCCATCGCATATCTATATCTATCACAAGTAAAATTGTACAAATCTGTTGAAAAACTTGCTATAAACATTGAAAATCTCATTAGTCTCATGAAAAAACTCAAACAATGTAATACTGTTACTTGTTTTCCAAAGCACAAGCAAAACCGAGTGAGCATTATATGAATATAAGCCGAAATTTAGTAAGTAAGTGTTGGTTTTAATACAATGCTTGGTTTTTATCAAAGAATATGGTGAATGTAGGAAAAGGTCAACAATAATTATTCTTGTTGATTTATCTTTGTGGTGAACAATTTCAAATTTTCTGGATTCACTGCATTTAAAGAGTTTAAGAGATGTTACCATGAGAGAAGAACACTTATATCTGCAAAGTAGAACAATTTTATCCATGAAATAACATGAACTCACATGTAGACTGTATGAGGTAAAAATATTTTTTATATGATAAGTGATGAAATACTGGGATTTTTCAGTGAAATAAACTGTCTATCGGGCAACAGTGACGATATATTATATCTTCTTGAAAGTGTTAGATAAAACTAAATATTCATTCTTGAATTTAATGATTGATTAAAATGATTCATAAGGAAAACAAGTTAGATGCATTTCGTAAACTCTTCTATGAACTATTTTGTCAGTGAACTAAAGTGAGTGAAGAGGCACTAATGTGGGCGGAGCTTAGGACCTATTACATAGAATCAAAACAATTGTCATGCTGTCATTTGATTTTGCATTTCACATTTTGTTGTGAAATTAAAGCTTCCATTAAATTTCAGAAGCAGAATAAATAAGAATGGTTTTCATAATGTGTTAATCCACACAGTTATAAACTCTTTGAAACTCGTAAGTTAAACTTTTTGGTATAGCAAGTATTTGTCACAAAGTTGACAAGATCCCCCGCCGCATATTGATGTTAACAAAAAGCATACGGTATACATAGAAACACTTGTCTATACTTGTCATGCTACTAGATGTCATTTAGACCATAACAAATCGACTGGTCCCTGGGTTTTCCAAATAAGAAGCCTTGTGCAAAAAAGAAGAGAATATAGAGAACAGTTAACATATCAGCCTTATAATACGCTTTAAATGCATGTTGGCTTCACTGTGACTTGCAAATAATGTGAAAGTCACTAAAACCAAATTGGCCTGATGTCTACCTAAAATAGATTCATAAAAGAATCCAGTGAATGACTCTTGAGATATCACACGAGCAAGCTTAACATTCAGGTAAATTGATGATAAATCAAAAGTTGACCTTGAAAACAATGTGAAGTCCAACAGAATTGACTTTATCCTGCGTCTTCCCTGTAAGATGCTCTGCATAAGTTATGAAGAGAATCTAGAGAACAGTTTTAGAGATATCCCACTGACAAGACTAAAATGCAGATCTCAATGCTTAAATTTATAAAGCCTCGCTGTGATCTTGAAAATAATGTGAACGTCACTAAAATCGACTGGGCCTGGCGCCTTCCAAATAAGATGCTTTGTGTAAATTATGAAGAGAATCCAGTGAATAGTCCTTGAAATATCCCGCTGACAAGCCTAAAATGCAGGTTTCAATGCGGATATTTTTAAAGCTCGGTGTGACCTTGAAAACAATGTGAAGGTCACCAAAATCGACTGGGCCCGGCGCCTTCCCAATAAGATGACTGTGTAAGTTATGAAGAGAATCCAGTGAATGGTTCTTAAGATATCCCGCTGACAAGGGTAAAGTTTCATAGTCTCGTTGTGACCTTGAAATGAAAGTCAAGGTCATGAACCTCTAAAGGGACCTTACTCTCATGGTGATGAAGCTACATACAAAAAATGAAAAGAATCCGGTCAATAGTTTATGAGTTATTCAATTTCATTCTGTACGTACGGACGCTGCCCAATACTATATCCCCGCTACCTTACAAGATTCAAACAGGTAATAAATGTATGGACAAACACATGATGGAATTCATTTCCTAAATAATTACGTTATATCCTGAATGAAACCCTTTAGAGAGCTTCAAAAGAGATGTTCGCAAACCTCTCTCCTAGTCCAGCATATTTACAGACGATATGAAAGCTTAAGTAACGAAATGGTACAATTTACCGTGACTCATTGACCGAGGCTTTAATTCATTGCTTGCTTAGGTTAAATGGTACATTAATGTAATGTCAACTTTTAAGTAAAATCGATCTCCTTGTAATAATAATTGCTTCCAGCCATGTAACGTTACGCCATGTAACGTTGTGCAAAAAGAATCAAAACATCTCCTACAAGACTGATTGAACTTAATCAATCCGATTTAAAGTGTGAGATAACTGCCCCTTTCCCATTAAAAGTTGTTTTAGTAACGATCACAAATTTATAAAGTAAAACTGCCTCATGTCTTGTGGAATTATGGAAATATGTCTTCTTGAATGAAAACATGCACAAAAAAGAAAATTTGGTGTTTTGGTTCCTTTATTAAGATCTGAGTTCTCAGATTCATTACCAAATTAAATAAGTGATACATGTGTTACCTTTTATAACTTTACTCACAACAGTGAGACTCATTGAAATATTTATTCTGTAGAATAGAAGCGCTTCAAAAGGAAGAGGAATGTTTTTATCAAGGTTATTTCCTATTTTATATACAGTTCTATTTACCCGCAAATGTTTTGTCAAGCCATTCCAACAACAAATGCATCGCTTATATGTTGACTCAGTAAAATATTCACTTCATCATCTTTCTTGTCAAATTTGATTCATTTGAATGTAAAACAAGAAACTTATAAACTTATTTTGAAAAGATCTGGGATTGGATTGGATCTGGATTAACATCTTTAAAGAGGCTAAACGTCTGACTAGATCACATATATTACTGAAGAGGTATTCGGCAGTCTGTTTTTTACCAAGAATTGTTGAAACAATTTATCAAGAATCGGATCACAGACAGTTGTCAAGTGTTGAAGTGTGATGAAGCGAAGCAAGTCTGTTTACACAGTCATTCACAAACCAAAATCTTTACAGAATCAGTCCTACTCATCCCCAGACAGGTCGGACTTTGCATCGAGATTGTGACGTAATCGATCTCTGGTCAGCTTCTTCTGAAAATCCAATATTACAACGCTGAAGACTGTAAAGTAGATGTACATTCTGTCAATGGTAACAGTGAAGTTCGATATTTGTAACAAATAGATCAACATCTATCATTAGCAGATTTTTTACACTAAATAAAAAGAGATAATGATGTAGCCTTATTGTATTTTTATCAGTTTAAGCTTATTTATATCGATGTCCATTTGCAACAATAAAGTAAAGATCGAAGTAATGAAAAGTTATGTTTAATCACAGTGCAGTATTTACTTGAAAAGTCCAAAACAATATTAACTAAAGATAAAGACAACGTTTAAACACAATCATTCAATTTATCATTACATTCTGGAACTGTGATGTAAGTTATCAAATGCACATGGCGAACAACCAAGTGTATTCTCTTTTTGTTTGTGCAATGAAAAGGAACAACAAACGGTGTATTGTATGTATGATTTAGCTCATACCTTAATAAATACGGTACATAATCATGCTTTTTAAATTGTCCTGGTTCTGAAAAATGTAATACCAGTAGTTCATACTCCATATTAATGTATGGGAAAGAGAATCAGCATTTATGTTTAGGTTTATTTGCAAACATTATTTTTTTCAATCATTATACTTTTCAGAAAAATGTTTTCAGCAATGTAACGTTGTAACTGAGATGTCGAAATTTACAATATACATTTGTTTATGAATATCTGGTATTCTATGGTTTTTCCCAAAATGATTTCAGCAGAATGAATTATTTCTAATGCAAGAAAGGACAGAGAGTGGATGATTTATGTATTGCCAAGATTGCACCATCCATTCCTTGTAAAATATCTTGTTGTGATGGGGGAATCGCATGAAGTCGACACCTAGAAAATCCAGAATAGCATAAAGTCGACAGGCGGCGGAATTTGTGACAGATTGTGATATAAACACATAGAAAACTGGTACACAGGGAAAGGTGATGCCATTATATCTTATTTGATTACCAAATCTTTATGTTGCTTTCTATATTGTCCATTTTGTAGAAGTTTGTGAATTAAATGGTGTGACTGAAGAAAAAATAAGTAATAATATTCTGGGTAAACAAGGTATATTTTGATAGTTTTCTCAGATCTTTATTTTCAAACTTATTAATACGAAATGTTAACAATATATTTCCCCAAAAAAGGAAAAATTTACTATTGTTAGAAATAAAGATGCTTCTGTTTATTACTTTTATAAAAGCATATTATTAAACGAATTCGATATTGATATATAAATTTCAAAAGAGAAGGAAATATAAAACAAGATGTGTTTGTGAAACACGAATGCCCCCGGATGCATCCTGCTCGCTTTGTCAAGGTCAAGGTCACAAGGTCAAATGTCATGGTGTCATCTGAAAGGTCTCATCACAAGGGATCCATATGTCAAGTATCAAAGACCTAGCTCTGACCAATCAAAAGTTATGACCAAGGTTAAAGTTTTTGTGGACAAACGGACAGACGGACGGACAGACGGACAGGTGAAAAACAATATACCCCCGGAATCTCCGATTCGGGGGCATAAACATTGAAAATAACTATTCCTACTTCTTTGATACCACCAACTTCTTTGATCATGAAAGAAGTAGTCAAAATCAATAAGCAAATCAAGATCCAGGTGTCCGAGAATTTAGACCAGATATTTTCTCTTTCTCTCTCTTTTCACTGTAAAATCTAATCATAGTTTGGTTAGAGAATGTGGATCTTAACTTGCATTAATTACCTAGTATTCAATGTGACAATCATTATTATATCATCATCTTTAGTTCCATACTAAAGCTCGCCTTGTCATTTTCAAAAGGAAACATATTTTTCTTGACTTGAATTGAAATATATTAATGTGTCCAAATAAGAACAGCAATATATTTTGTACTCCTTTAGTTCAATCCTCATATCTTTCATTAACTAGCAAAAACATTTTAGATTGAACATGTGAGAGCTTAACCAATTGATGACGCTTACATGTAGCGAAATGATTGCTCTGCCCTCGTAGGTATCATTAATATGATTTTGAATTGGGACGTTTTAAGGAAATGCAAAATGTTTTTGTTGTATTTTTGTAACTGATAATTTTTTTTTGTGACACCTAATTTCGATTATAAATGGTATTACTGCATCAATAAAAAAATAAAATGAATTTGATTGTATGCACTGGATGTTAAGCTTGAAATAAATCAACTTTTAAGAGTGACATTGTCTTATAATTTGTTGTCACTTACCAGATTAAGATTATTGATATCCCTGCTATGCCTTTCAAACGTAAAGTAAAGTCATGATTTGACCCTGAAGCATGCAGTTGCATGTCCAACCATTGCCAAATATTTCAATCACATGTAAATAATTATTGAGTCATGTTTATTTGCAGTTCAACACTTACTTAAATAATCTATCAACCGATATGCTACAAATAAAGGTTATTTGATTTACTTACAAATCAATAATCGATGTAAGTAAGGGTAGGTCTAGTGCACACTCCTTGAAATGATTGATTGGTAAATCCCTAAGAAGAATATTGCAAAGGCTATTTTGAGTAAGATTTCCGGTTATGGTTTATTGCTTGCGAATCAATGATTAAGTATGTGTTTAATCTTTTTGTTGGCTTGAGAAAAAAATCATTTTTATCTGAAATAAAACAAGAATAGAAGACCTTAGTATCCTTTTGAGACAACCAATGCTGTCAGATACATCAGGAGCGAATGGAGTTGAATCCAAATGCACAAAAATAAAATGATGGCTTTATGTTTTCTAATCGATGTTCCCTTTTTTACATGAACAAAACTGAAAAGAAACTCTGATACAACCGTTTGAGTTGTCGTAGATGAAGTGACTTCAGTGAAAACAGATTACTTTGATCCTCTTGAAAAGGTAAACAATGCATTTGATGCTAAAAACTTACTTTGAAAGCTTAATCAATGTCAATATTCTTCAAATCAAGGTTCAATCCATACATCAATCCAGCTAGCATGCCCACAGATCAATTACATGTCTCACAGTCTGATTGGGGCCTTCGGATTCTTTAAATGGATTTAGTTCAAAAATATCAATGCGCTTGCGACATCAAGGAAAAGGGTACGGAGCATTTCATCAGTTTCTATTTGGTAGTTTTAAAGGGGCAGTAGCACGTTTTTGGATAATTTTAAATATTAAAATTGTCACTGATAATTGTAAGTTAATGCTAAATGTATGATTTGGATAGTGTCAAAAAAATCATAACATAAACCAATCATCCATATAGTCAGAGGACAAAGTATGAAGATTCACCTAAAATCCATGGGCGGCCATTTTGCGTGAACACCTTTAATTCATTTTGTGTAAGAAAATGGAATCGCATGGCTAAACTTTACATTTTATATTTGAATTATTAGTGCTCCATTTAGTTTAAATACGTTGTCTTTCAATTGAGACCATTAATTTTCATTTTCCTGACATCACCTTATATTCCCTCTCAAAACGTGCTACTGCCCCTTTAATCTATCTGGTAAGCAGATATACAAAATATGGATCTTGTTCCACCAATTTAAGACTTTCCATCGTCTTGCTTTGTTATTTCTTTACTCATCACAAATGAGAATAAATTGAAAATGCTTCACGTGTATAAAATGATCAACCGAATATGAGTCTTGGTATGTATTTGTATGTATTGGAATGGAATGAATGACAAAGAATGAATGAATGAATGAATACAATTAAATAGATGAGCATTCGAGCACCTAGCCCCTATCCTATCATAGCACACGCTCCTGCGATTAAACAGCCGGCCCTCATGGTCGAACTTTTACAAATTTCAGGCGCTTGGTTAATTTAAATTTTTTTGATAATATAGATCAGCATTTGAGCATTTGATCCATCATATCAGATTATTTTCCTTAATTTATTTTCTCTTTTCAGATTTGAAGACTACTGAGTATGCTGCATTCAAGACATGCCAAATCATTGACACGAATCGCACAACACTTACATACATTTTGCTAATGTAATTTGCTAATGCATACTCTTCTCAAAACTCTTTACTGTTTTAAATATCTATAGACATGGTATAGCAGACAACCATATACCGTCAACATTTCAGTACATAGGACATTTTTCATTGGAGTAAAATGTCTTTGATGACATTAAATACGGACATTTCAAAAGCAAAGCCTAGGAATTTACCAATGATCAAGCATGTGTCCTAAATATGGGATAAAGAGGACATGGATGGCAATGTTTAACTAACGAAATATGTACATTAAGTAATCGATGGATAGATTTTTATAGTGCTTCAGGGTAGCATATCATGTTTATGATGACATATAAACATGGCAAAGTGACGCCCCTGAAATGTAGTTAGTAACAGGTTTTTGTCAAAATGTCAGTTGACAATGTATGCACACTTGAAATTTAACGTTGATGTTGATAGAAGATTTATAATTTGCCAGTTTATTCGTAATGCTTAACTTCAGCAATAAAGATGTTTTGCAGAAAGTGATTCATATGAATATTATCATAGAATAAATTTGTATAACTGGTATTTTCAACCATGTGAAGGGTATATAATAAACAAACGATTTTATGAAAAGCTTCCAGTAGCTATAGTGAGGAAACACAATTCCATCTCAATATGTTTAAATCTATGTATTTTCTTGAAACATAATAAACTATGAAAATACTTCTTTTCTCGCAAGCGATTTTTCGTAATTGTATTATTATTTATTTATTTCATTTGGTCTAACGCAGATTAATCTAATCTATAAATTGTATTATAGAAATGTGATACAAGTTTTGTTTTAAAATGTTCTTGTGTTCCATTAAAAAGTAATGTCAAAGTGAAATGAGACAATGTCAAGCATTCACATTCTAGCCCCAGCAGTCTTGTCAATGGATTCATTGCTCCCTGGACATCTTGTGTACAGACATCAGATGGACCCTGGCTTATCTCAGAACCTTAATGGATGTTAAGTACATGATGTCGGATTCAATACAGTACAACATTTTACAACCACAATAAACTGACAATTAGCAGATTTTAGTGTCTGGAATGTAAAGGCAGTAACTGGAATGCCAAGATTTGTTTGTTGGAATAATGTGTTTGTTGCATTCCTATGGCCCTTGTCCAAGCACGAACTTTTGATTTGTGTGTATTTTGCTCAAATAACTTTAGCAGAATGAATCATTGTGAAAGACAGAACATGGCTTTGGGATGAATAAGGTATTCACTTGAGAGCACCATCCATTCAACTTGTTTAATGTCTTGCCGGCTTTATAATTATGCACAAAACTTTTCTAACTTCCTCATGGACTATAGAATTAAACTTACTATTCAAAAGTCCCACTTTATGGTTTGGAGTTTGAAATATCTACATTTGCAAAGTACATATAGATACATGTCCATGGGGAAATATTGTAGAAAAACAGTCTGAATACTGATGTACAGTAGAAACCCTCAACCGCCTCCTTTTACTGACATTTGGGCCTTTACTGATGATTATACGATTTGTATATGGGTTATTCACTCATTCATATCATTAACATCTTCGAAACATTTTAACTAAATTTTACTGGTTACAACGTGTTGTAAGCTACAACATTATCTTTGTCAATCACATATAAATTTATTTCCAGAATGAACCGTTGTAGAAAGAGTTGAAAAAAGAAACTATATAAATATCTGTGTTCATTACGCTTCAATATATTACATATTTTTATACTTCTTTCTCATATGTATATTTCAGAATTTCTATACACAATAAATAACTGTTGTATTTTCACAAACATTGACATTTCTGTCATGTGCCATTTTGTTAAAAGTAAAGTTACTCCTGTTGATTAGTTTTTGCTAAAATAAAAACACATCTTATTAAACAAATCGATTTTTATATAATTATAAGGAATATTTTCATCTGGAAAGATCAAAAGCGCATCAAAAGAGAAGCCCATATACACATTATTAAAATAACTTTTCCAACATCTTTCATCACAAAAAAGGGGTCTAAATCAGTAGGTGGTGAAGCAAAGCCAAATCTGAGTGTGGGAGATTGTGGACCAGTGCTTGTACATTCCCTGTGTATACACTTGAATCTTCGTGACATCTATAGGTATTTGTGTTCATGGTGTTAAATATTATTCACGATAGATGTGGTTCATAATTACAAGTATATATCTCATGTTCGATTGTATGGTTAAGTTCATAAATATCAATGAATAAAACGTAATAAAGTACAGACAAGAGACTATCTATGAATCTATGAAAATAGTTATTTTCAAAAAGTATATTGAAAATAATTTGCCCATAACCTAATACAAGACTTGACTTGATGCTTTTAACATCAAAATTCTAAATCCTAATAGTTTCATTACAGTTATTATTGAACCTTAACAAAAAAGAATTGAAATGGTAATGACACGGTGCGAGTGAAGCTTTATCAAAATGAAATAGATATAAATCAAATTCATAAATCGACTATGGTGAATACAATATCATTTCTATTGTGTACTCATTCAACAGGATTTTATTAATGAGACTGTAGAATTTAATGTTGAGAATGGAAGGAAAAGGAACTTTACTATTTTCAAAAAAAGTTTTTCTTGCAAAATAAACCAGATCAATTTAAGCAATGTACATGTACTGAACCGACGAGTAGTGTTACATCAGATATCAACATTCTAAATGAAACACACTCATATGATTTATAGAAATTATTGGCATCTAAAATCAATAAGAAACATTTGTAATTTCTAGAACATGTGCTGATTAGCTTTTTGTGAAGCATGATTTTTGGTTATGGTTAAAATCGATCAATACGTGAATAACACTGTTGTTGCAGAGTCATTAACATTTCACGTTAGTACATCAGTTATTACATCAGAGCTTTACAGTTAGTCCATCATCATCAGATAACAAAATGCACATATATTATTCGGCCATGTACGTAAAGTGATGCTATGCAGAAGTTGTTAATTATGACTAAACATAACCTAATCTTTCATCAATCTAAAGTGTTATACTAACCAATTAATTTTCTTAATTTTCTAAACAAAATTCATTACATGTATCATTGAAAGAGACATGGACTTGTTACTGTTGATTGCTTTGATAAAAACAACTTATTAAACTAAATAGATTATAGCATATTTGAGTAACTATTCTACCCCGGGGAGATCAAAAGAGAAGCGATTATGATAATTCTAAAATTAATGCACCAACATCTTTGATTAAGAAAATTGTCAAGATAAATTAATTGTGAATCAAATCAAAATTAGAGGAGTTGATGAAATGAGACGATTGATTTTCTCATCAAATACACTCGATTACTTTGATGTGTCATTTTCAATCAATTCTTTATTTTTTCACTGTTTGAATAGAAGTCGTGGCTGTGCTGCTAGTCTTTCAGGATGTGGTAGAGCCCATGATTATGCACATGTATGTTGCAATGAAATAGATCTACAAATGGAAAGTACAGCATTTTGTATAAAGTGTTTTAAAGGGGCAGTATACCGTTTTTTGAAAAATTTATATTTTAAAATTTTCACTGGCAATTGTTCTTTAACGTTAAATGTAATATTTTGATAGTGTCAGTGTTTTCATTTTCCTGGCCTCAGCTTATATTTCAACTAAAAACGTGCTACTGCCCCTTTAAGTGGGGAGGGGTTGAGGATTGAAGTGTAAAACAAATAAAGAAAGTTTGGTGGAGGAGACATTTAGAGTTAGAGTAGTCACCGTCATTACACTATCAATTTGCATATATCAATGTGCACAACTGTATGTTTTCGTTAAACAACATTGTCAGTTTGTCTGTTTATATATAATATCTGACAGCATGTGGAAAAGGTCCCTATGGACACACGAACGTTGTTGGTGATCTCTCCTTTTCTGATGAATGAGTATACAGTGAAGAAAGTGACATAATATAAGAATAATCAACGAGTTCCGAGCAACTACTGATTACCTGTCCTGAGTTACTTATTGTGATAAACTCCGAGCTTCACCAAAGAGTTTAACAACAAAAATTCACGAGGGACAGCTAATCCGTAATTCCGAGCACCGCGTTTTTTCCTCACCTAAGATAATTTTAATGCGAAAAGAACAGGAAAGAAAGAGCTTCATTAAAAACTATGTTCAGCCGGTAAAGTACAAATTTTATTATATGATTGGGGGTGAGATACTTTGTTCGTTCTATCAGTGAAATAAACCCTCTATCTGGCTACAGTGGCGATAACCTTTATCGCCACTCTACTGAGTGGTGATAAACTTTATCACCACTCGAGTGACGTCAAGTCCAAGAGTTTGACGTCACGTAACAATGGTCTGACGTCATGAATTGTCATCTGACGTCACACTGTTACCGCGGTGACGGGCTCTTCCAAGTGGCCGCTCAACATGAAATTGGCCTTTTTTGACGTTATTAGAAGGATTTCATAATATAATAAATAGAATATCTGTTAATTCTTGACAAATACCAAGTTTATCTCATCTCGTGAGGTAGAACAGTTAAATATTTATCACTCGATGCTGCGCCACTCGTGAAAATATAAACTTTCTACCTCACTCGATGAGATAACATGGTATTAGTCAAGAAAAGACAGATATCCTCTATGTACTCATTCATAATCTATTATAAGTAATAGTTCACAAATTTACGCTCTAATTTGAAAGAGGTTATTATGTTGAAGTCCCATTTCATCCCCAAAATCATTGTCTTATATGATGAAAGCCGTAATTATTGACCGCACTATCGGAAAAGTAAGAAAAAAAGGCTAGACATCGTTTGGTTTTACAGTCTGTGACAAGAATATCAAGATTTAAGATGGTATCTTCTCCCAGCAGTGATCCTCCCCTCTTCTGACATCACGTACAATACTACAAATTGGAACAGGTCATCTGGGGGAGCTAATGGAAGCAAATGGTATTACATGGAGATTGATTTTTCACCAAATGTTGACATTACACTAATGTAGCGTTTAACCTGAGCAAACAATACAATAAAGCCTGGGTCAATGAGTCACGGTAAATTGTACCATTTCGTTACTTAAGCTTTTATATCTTCTTTATATATGCTGGACTAGGAGAGAGGTTTGCAGACATCTATTTTAAAGCTCTCTAAAGAGTTTCATTCAGAATTTAACGTAATTATCTAGGAAATGAATTTCATCATGTGTTTGTCCACACATTTATGACCTGTTTGAAACTTGTAAGGTTAACTTGTATAACTGACGAAGCTTGTTATACCAAAAAGTTTAACTTACGAGTTTCAAAGAGTTTATAACTGTGTGGATTAACACATTATGAAAACCATTCTTATTTATTCTGTCTCTGAAATTTAACGGAAGCTTTATTTTCTAAAGAAAATGTGAAAATCAAATGACAGCATCACAACTGTTTTGATTCTATGTAATAGGTCCTAAGCTCCGCCCACATTAGTGCCTCTTCATTCACTTTAGTTCACTGACAAAAATAGTTCATAGAAGAGTTTACGAAATGCATCTAACTTGTTTTTCTTATGAATCATTTTAGTCAATCATTAAATTCAAGAATAAATATCTAGTTTTCTCTAACACTTTCCAGAAGATAAACTATATCTTCACTGTTGGCTGATAGACAGTTTATTTCACTGATAAATCCCAATATTTCATCACTGATCATAAAATGAATATTTTTACCTCATACAGTCTACATGTGAGTTCATGTTATTTCATGGATAAAAAATTTCTACTTTGCAGATATAATTGTTCTTCTCTTATGGTAAAATCTCTTATACTCTTTCAATGCAGTGAATCCAGAAAATTTGAAATTGTTCAACAAGATAAATCAACAAGAATGATTATTGTTGACCTTTGTCTACATTCACCATATTAGTTGATCAAAACCAAACATTGTATTAAAACCAACACTTACTTACTAAATTTGGGCGCATATTCATATCATGCTCACTCATGTTCATATTATGCTTGTGTTTTGGATAACAAGAAACAGCATTCTATTGTTTGAGTTTTTCATTAGACTCATAAGATTTTTAATGTTGTAAAAAAAACAAAATATTATTTTAGACAAATACCACTTTATATTGATATCTAAATGTCAGTTTTAATTCAGGACCAAATCAATTCTAAATAGAAATGATAAATTGCGTAACAGACTAAAATTTTATGTTTTAAAGCTTCTTTAATCTTTATCTAATCTAAAATATAAAGATTTGCAGCATTGTATTTTCGCTATTCGAAGCTTTCGATAAATGCCTGCTATAACAGTGAATATTTAATAAATCCACTACATTTACTTTGAGCAATCACATCTTCAATTTTTTCATCTGATTTCTCTTCAATACTAGTCATGAACACTCAACTGTGTCAACGTTACTATATTTGTAATCATAATTTAATTGTTAACCTTTTTAAAACGTTTAATTGTGCGTAAAGCCTCAGTTGCAATCACAGAACAAAGGATACTTAGATGTATTATATGACAAATTAACGTTAATAATTCTCTTGATAAAGTTCCATTTCATAATCAAAGTATATGCGCACTTATCTTTATGTATGCCAGAGGGGTCATTCAGCGAAGTGTGGTCATTTGATGGAGAATATCGACCGATTTCTCCTTAGACAAACTTAACACAGACATCAGATGAAAGAACATTTAGCAAAGAGTCCTACCAGATGCTTGAGGCATAACTGTATCTTACCTTTGAACATGCAGCGAGAACAAAACTTAACTGATGATTTGTTTTTTTGACACTTTGGACGTTTTGGTTTATTTTTGTACAGACAAAAAATAATCCGATAAATTGCATATTTTCGATAGTAGCTTGGATATCGAAAACTTCGTGGGTGTATATAAAAATAACCTTGATGATGAAAAAGGTTTGATAGAATGATATAAACAGGTGAAGATAAACTTTCTTGTTAGGTTTAAAAATAACATGTTTATTAAAACAACACATATGCGATGCCCTTGTAATCAACTAAGGGGAGGATATGTCTAAGGGTAATTCATATTTCTTTTAAATTATAGGTATAGGTGTTATTTGAAAATAAAGGATCCGTTTCTTGCAAATGCAGTAGACTTGACTGCTCGGTTAAACCTTCCTGTCATTATGCTGCTGCATATGAAACAAAGTGTTTTTATATTGAAGTTTAAGATAATTTGACCTGAAGATTTAGACTGTTATTCTTCTTTATGATTTCACCATCCTTGTACAATGGCACTCAATACACTCGTTATGGAAGTCTTAAGAGGGCAGTGAAATTACATTAAGATTGATTTTTACTGCTTGTTGACATTACACTTAAGAACCATTTAACTTCAGGAAACTACGCTAGACATTTATTCTGCTCTCCTGGGTGGGTGTCAAGCAAAATTAATGTGATCTGTCACTTTGTTTGTATTTCTGTTACCTTAATTTAGAAATGTACTTTTTGTTGTTGTTCAAATCAGTAATGGTAAGTATTGATTTATTCTTCTGCATGGCATGATTTAACATAAAAAAATTCAAGAATTTTCAGACACTCAGAAACTCTGTCTACAACAAATCCCCCTAGAAATGTTTGATATGTGGTTAACAAATGTACATAGCTAAGAAGCTTTTCACCATGTCTTGAACTGGGAATAATGAATAATATATATAATGAATTTCACCAAATATTCCCTTTAGGGAGCCAGAGAAGTTTTGTGCATAACAACGACCACAGCATGACATTTTACAAGGAATGGACGATGCAATCATGTGAATAACTTTTTCATCAAAACTCTGTTCATCCTGTCATTTACAAAAATGCTAAAAACATACATAGAATATCAGATATTCACATAAAAGTGTTTATTGTAAATCTAGACAATCAAGTTACTTTACATGTAAGAGACTACCGTTTTCTGATATCCACTTAATTGTAGATCAAAGTTCTTGACTAAAACATGGCGCTTTTGGAAATGGATAATTCCACAACCATGTACTAAACATCCATTAAGTCATTTTCACACGACTACGTCCATCTGATGCCTGTATACCTGGGGAGCAATGGACCAATTTACAAGACAGGTTGCAGGGAATTGTTATGGTTAACTTGTACAATGGATCCATGCAGGAGCCAGGTTAAGAGGACCCTGCAGGGTATTGGAGGCTGATCATAGTATCATATTGGATCTCGAAATGTGACATTGCTGACAACGTTTTTTGGAATAAGGAATAATGATATCAGAAGTACTGCATTACACCAATACTTCAACACATCTCTTTTATCTTAACTATGAAATAATTTTATAAATGTTATAAGAACAAGAACATTTTTAAAAAACATAGGAATGTAACTTATTTAATTAGAAAAATGAATTGAGTGTATGAATGAACGTTAATTGCACCAAGAAGAGAATGCAGGTTTTTCAACATGTGCATTTAATAACTTGAAAGTGTATTTGATAAAATGAATGAATGATAAAGCTTCGACTCTGTTTTTAACCATAAAGAGATTTTATTGCTATAAGAATGATTTATCAAAAGTAGATATTTATATAAACCGTTTTAAGATTTGTCATTGTCCATTCGTAACTATTCCTCTTTTCTTTTTAATTATTCAATTACATGTGCATCAAATTGATGCAAAGAAGAAGAAATTCATCCATTGTTCGATTAGTCAACAATGGCAAATTATCATTGAAAGAAGATACATAAGTATAAACAGTGTATCTGCTTACCAGGTTTGTTATCTCCTAAACTGATTTAACTGTCCTTACGTAAGTAACCTTTTGTACTCGTGGCACATTGAAGGTAAATGAATTCGCAATCTGAAGATTATTGACAGTTTAAATGATTGAAATGAAATTGCCTAGGCAATATACATATAGCGTTCATTAACATACAACAAGCATACAGAAGCATCTACGTTCAGTTCAATTTAAAGGTTAAATCATTTCAAGATCTGTTCAATGTATGACTCTCTCGCCGCCACCCCTTCCACCCTTCAAAAAAAAACAGTTGGATGACGTGAATATTTTACTGAGTCGACGTCTTAGTTATCCATTAATTGTTGGGGTAGCAAAACATAACAGTTAAGGATACTTAAAACTGTATCAAAGAAGTAAATTTATGGAAATATTGTAATTGATTAAAAAAGTACCTCTTCCTTCAAAGTGATAGAAAATAAATCTATCATGTGAGTACTGTTATTGTTTACATCTGTTCAACACTTTTTGTGTGCAACAGTATAAATGATACACATGTATAACCTATTTAAGATGGTAATTGTTTTACTAACTCAATCTTCATCAAAGAACCAAGAGACTAAAAGTTTTATCAAATAACCGAATTTTATTTGCATGTTTTTATTAAGAATGACTTACATAATTCCACTTCACATCAGAAAGTTTTACTTGAATTTGTGATCCTTGCTAAAATCAACGTTTGAGGGGAAATAGCTCATCTCTCTCTCTTATTTTATATTGATAAAGTTCCTTCAGTTTTGTAGGATATATAGACAAAGTTGGCTTATCTGAATTCATTACATTCTAATCTCAACTTACATTGTTTTTGTCTGCAGTGCTTCTATTAGGTCAATGTAACATCAATGTGTCATCCAGTTCCAGATTGGTATCTTCCATCAGCTCCCTCTTCAGACATCACGTATAATACTGCAAATTGGAAGAGGTAATTTAGGGGCGCGGTTTGGAGCCATTAGAATGTGAAGGAGATTGATTAACTTAAATGTTGATATAAAACTAATGTACCATTTAACCTAGCAGCAGTAACATAAAGGCTTGGTAATTGATTCATGATAGATATCACTATTTCGTTATTCAAGGTTTTGATATCTCAAGTTATTTCTATTGGATGGTTCCGTAGATATGCTTTATTTTGAAAGGAGCCAAAGATGCCTTTGATGTTTTATTCAGATTATATGTAATTGTTTAGAATAATTTTCCTGCTACAGTCTACATAGAAGTTATTTTTAAAGATAAAATTGCCATTCTGTTCAGATATACTTAATAGTTTTTAATTCTGTAAATGCAGTCGATCACGAAAATTTAGAAAAACGAAGTTTATAAAGATGTATCAATATGAAAGATTATTGCCGGCCTTTTTACATAAGCTATAATCTTTGATACAAATTTAGCATGATATTGAAGCTTGCGTTGATGTACATAATAAAATGGTGACTTAGGCAATTTTGCTATAGAGCATTAACATCGAAATCGATATCAAAGTAGAACAAATGATTCAGAGAGGACTATTACTTTCCTATTACTGAGTCCACCTCACAATTGATGTCTTTCATAAGTTTGTATTACATCTCCTTATCAGGTCACTTCGGTTCCAGGGTAAACAACCAAAGGAAATTTCAAACAATATACTGTAATGAAGGATCAAATCATTCTGGTTTGTCACAAATGCGTTTCTTTCAAATCTTTCTTGCTACAGAACTCCGTCTAGCATTAACACTGTGTGGATTGTTTTCAACCTTTAAATGAATAGATATTCATCAATTCATCAAACACAATTTTTCAAAAGATTTGTACATAACTGATATAACATTAGACAAAATTGTAGATATACAATGGCCTGCTAACCATCGATTTTGCTCTGGTCGTTTGACAATTGAAACTGGTATATTATAAGGAACAAAGAAACGAGTGTACATTCTATTTGTAAATGTTATTGTAACGGAGACCAAGACCACTTTGAAAAGAAAATGTTATGACTGAAATAATTCAAAACAGAAATTAAAAATAACATAGCAGGCAAACATGTTATGTTCTAATGAATGTTTAATGCTTTAATGTTTCTGCTGTTTAATTGTAGGTTACTTTCATTGTTAGAACTTTGACTCATGTTCTATACACATTTTATCTAATGCGGCTACATACTTCACGTTATCCAACTTTTAAATCGGTGGGATATAACATGGTATTCTCAGATTCACTACAGTAAACAACGTGATGAATTATCCATTTTCTACATATGAGATAGACACATCATTGTCAAATATAAAGATTTGCAGAATTTATTTATGCTTTCTAAAGCGCAATTCGTGCAAAAGTATTATGCTCGAATATTAAACCTTGCAATAATAAAATGACATGAACGTGGAGACACAATGCAACAAACACGCACAAATAAGATGTTTCAGTATCTACCAATTGAGCTAGTCAAGCAAGTCGATGTTTACACAGGGACCATTAATGTCATTTCAAAATAAATCTTGGAAAACAAATTCATTTTGTCTAAATGTTGTATTTTGATTAAAAATACAGAGAGAAGTGATAAGGAAAATGCAAAATGATGTATCAATAAATAGTATTCATGTACATGTACTAGACTAAAGGAAATATTCAACACGCTGTGACTGGCAATGTCGATCGATAACATGTGTTTGTTAGTGACAGTGTCATACTTAATTGAAATTGAATTAAAATAGAAGTAAAATTTTACATAATGAAAACTAACAAGAAAGTTTTAATTAATTACTCATCTAAATAGTTTTTGTGATTACTGATTTAGTTATTGATTTATCCATGATTTGATCAAAGTAAATGCGCACTTATCTTGATTACCAAGAAATATACCACAGGGATCATTTAGCTAAGTGTCGTCAATTGGTTGAGAATGTCGTTGGAGAATATCAAAAAATTTCTCTTTACACAGACATCAGATGAAGAACATTTAACATAGAGTCCTAAAAGGTGCTTCGACTGTATCCTATTATTGATTGTGCAGCTAGAACCCAACTGATGATGGATGATCTTTATTTCTTGACAGAAAATTGTATCATTACGTTTGTCATATTGAATAGAATATCTTCAACCGGGATGACAGCAGTAGCTTTGATATCAGAAATAGGATGGACCATTATAAAATAATCTTGATCATAAACAAGTTTGATAGATTGAAATATACAGATGATACAAAACTCTTATTTGGGATCGAAGATTCAGATTATTCATCAAACATGTGTTCATATGTTTTATTGTGCTTTTCATGTAATTCGTGTTTTTTTATAGTATAGGTGTTATTTGGAAAAAAGACTGTACAAATGATGTTGGATTGACTGCTCTGTTTAATCGTCCTGTCAAGATATTGCTGCTTAAGACACAATGTTGTTTTTCATGTTGAAGTTGTAAGGTAAATTGGCCACTGGTGATTTAAGTTTCTAAATTTATATTGCTACAAACACTTAGTACAATGCCACACAATCAATACAGTCATCAGGGAAGCTTTAAGACAGCAGTGAAATTATATTATGATTGATTTCCCTGAATGTTGATGTAGCAGGAAAGAAAATCCAATATTTTCATGTCCACTCGGGATTCGAACCCGGGACCTCCGGGTTGAGAGTCCTACGCTCTACCTGTTCGGCCAAAGAGATATCCCTCCAGCCGAAGCCAGTAGGAAGTAGTAGACCTCACCCTGTCACATTGACATTACGGTAAAGAACGATTTAAGCTCAGCAAACTATGTTACACATCTATTCTTCTCTCCTAGGTGAGTGTCAAGTAAAATGAATGTGATCTGCCACTATGGTTGTAGACGGTTCCCTAACATACTTATAAATGCCCTTTTTGTTGTTATAATTGTAATGTGAAGTTTTTATATTGTAGTGATTTTTCATAAAAATATCACTTTGATCTTTATTTGATAAAGTTTTGGGAAACAAATTTAGAAATGGTAAAAATGCAATATTTGTAATACAATGTTCGTTTATTAAAGCAGCTAAGATGTAGCACGATTAACAAGAGGTTGAGGGATTTCAATGTTTCAAGAAACATGTTTGTTATAGTGCAAATATATCATACCAGATACGACAACAATTACTTGACCATTTTTTTTATTAAATATCAAACACACAAGATACAGACTTATTCAACTCAACCAGAACTAGTTTTCCTTATTGTCACTTGATTCAGCCCTCACAAGACATGGGCTGTCCCTGGACATACACATTCAAATCAAGCTGCCAGCCAACAAGAAGTAACCTTTCGATTGGTGGATAGAAAGAGTGTTGTTAGCTGTTTGCTTAATGTATTGCAAGCTAACATATAAGAAGCCAAAATAATCTTCCATTGATATATAAGAAATGTTGAAACTGCAATAAGTGAAATATGTATGAAGAACTGATGATTGAAAATCAAAGCATAAAAGATAAACGCATTCTCTGATTTGAGACAAGATCGACACAAATAAACTCTTGATAACTCTCCTTTAGTGTATGTTCATAATTAAGATACCAGCTTTTATTAAGAAAGGTATTTTTAAATCTTAAAATGATATGTTCATTAGGTGTTTTACTTTTAAAATCCGCTTATAACACTTAGGGATAAATTATTAACCACTCACCATAAGTAATCAACGCAATCTCTTGTTCAAAGAACTCCTATTTGTCATATTTTTGCAATTCAAATTTTATCTTTACTTTTTGCTGGTTAATGCCCCACAAATATATTTAATCCGATACATTTTTTAGGTATTTATGGTTTTGAATATATTTTAAAATCTTACTCAATAAGCATTACTCTCAAACAACAATTATATTTTCTCGATGTAGCATCCTATATTCTAACAATATCACAACACCAATAATTACATCTGTGATGTTTTTGTACTGATGAAAATATCAGTTTCATTTCGAAATTCATTACTTTTTTGTCGGAAACAAATGTCCCCCTATTCCTAAGATTCACATTATTAAGATTGCTGCTGTGGAGAAAGGAAATGAATTTTGCACAGCACACCATTAAAAACTTCAACAGAGGCATTTGGAATTTCTGACATTCTCTGCAATCGCGATTCATGGAAAAGCAACATTCCATCAGGGTAATAATGAATACGAATGAAGCCCCTTACACTGTGCTAGTATTTTATTTGGACCACCCACAAGGTATGGTATGATGAGTACAACTTTATATTTCTGGATTCGCATTTAAATGATGATGTTTATTTCAATGATACACTGTTTAACAATAAACAACTTAAAAGTAGTATCATACATTAATCTCAAATATACTACGATGTTTATTTTTGATAAACTTTATTTCCTTTTACTGTGCAAACAGACTTGCTGTACTTCAACTTCAACTCAACACAACGGACTACCAAATACTTCCTAAGTCACACAAGTTATATCGTTATACATTCATATCCCTTTAAACGTGATACTCATCCAGATGATGTCAACCCATAGATAAATACTCTCTTACAATAATGTCTGGTATCGTTTGCTTGATAACAGTGTTAGTATCTACCCGTAACGTCACACTCCTGCAGTAAAGAATTTGAAAAATCCAGAGAAGGAAGATGATGACATTTATCTTCACAATGACGTGAAAATTTTACCGAGTCAACATATTAGCAACCCATTGTGTTTAAATTGGCAAGAAATTCACATTTGAATTTAATAATCACGGATCAATAAAACTGTATCACAGTAGAAAACTAGATTGAAAACATTGATATAAAGGTAACACATGTATCATTAATCACTTATATGATAATAGTTTAAGTTACTCAAATGTAAATAAAAGAACGAACACACCATCAAGAAAGCCTTACACAATTACCCAATTCAATAATACATCAGTTCTACTTCTATGAAGTCGGGATCCTTACTACAGGCAACCTTTGATTGGAAAGGGCTACTGATCTCTCCCTTAAATCAGATCGATTCAGATCAATCAGCTTTGTGGAGATATTTGGATGATATGAACTCATAAGATTCTAATCTTAAATTACATTAATTTTGTCTGCAGTGATTCTTTTTGGTCAATATAACATCGATTTCTCATACATTTTTAGGTTTGTATATTCTTTCATCAGTGCTCTTTCTAAAGAAAAAATGGCATATCATACTGCCTATTGTAAGAGGTTTAGTATTACAAGGACATCGATTTTACCTTAATGTTGACATTACACTAATGTACTATTTAACCTCAGCGAACAATGAAATAAAGCCTGGGTCAATGAATCAAGGCAAATTGTACCATTTAGTTACGCAAGCTCTTGATATCATATGTTCTCTAAGATCGATGCTTCTGAAGCAAAGATTGATTTGAAGAGGAGATTATGATCATCATGTATTTTGTGGCTTTCAAAAGAGTTTAATTCAGAATTAGATGTTATTATAAAGAGAATATTATACCTGTTACGATCTACATGGTACATTATGTTGTTTTCTTAATAAAATTGTCCTGAGCAAATATAATCTATTGTTCTATCTCAATGGCCTGTTGCCTACATACTTCAAATGAATAAACTTAGTAAGTCGAGGAAAATATATCATCAGAGTTACTTCAGTAAAATATGTGATAAATGATAACAATTGAAATTTGATTTATATATATCATTGTCTTGAATAAAATGTTTGGATGATTGTTTTGATAAATGCCAGCTGAATATTTTCCAAACCCTCTATTTTCAAGTTGAGTAATTGCATCCTCATTTTTATCTGTGTCAACGTTCCTATAGTTTAGTTGTGAATATTCTATGATACATGGCCCACTTACAATTATAACTCTCTTATTAAAGTTCCATTTCATAATCAAAGTAAATGCGCACTTATCATGATTACCAAATACAATGTAGGATCATCCAGCTTAGTGTGGTGAATTGATGGAGAATATCGACCGATTTCTCCTTAGACAAACTTTACACAGACATCAGATGAAAGAACATTCAGTAAAGAGTCCTAACAAAAGCTTGAGGCATAATTGTATCATACCATTGACCGTGCAGCGAGAACAAAACTTTAAGGTTGACAAAAACAAATATCCGATAAATTGGAATGTAAATTTCTATATGTTGAATATCATATGTTCGATAGTAGCTTTGATATCAAAAACGTCTTGGGTGTTTATAAAAATAACCTTGGTGATGAAAGGTTTGATAGAATGATATCAAGAGGTGAAAATAAACATTCTTGTTAAGATAAAAAAATACAGACACCTCATTTTATAAAAAAAAAAACATTTTTTCGTTGGGCATGCCTTTTATTTAAGTAAAGGGATGACATGTTTCGTGTTTTTGTAAATTATCAATATGCTGCTGCTAGTGAAACAATGCGTTCTTTGTGTTTAACTTTAACATATTTTGATTTGGAAATTAAGATTGATATTCTTCTACATGGTTCAACACAACTCGTACAATGCTAAACATAAATATCACTACAGTCATTATGGAAGCCAAAGGACAGCAGTGACATTACATTAAGATTGATTTTCCCTGAATGTTGACATTACACTACTGGGTCGTTTAGCCTGGGTAAACTATGTTACGCATCTATTCTGACTTCATGAGTGAGTGTCAAGCAAAATGAATGTGATCTGCCACTTTGTTTGTACGTCCGTTCCGTAACATAATTTCAAATGTCCTTTTTGTTGTTGTTGGAATCAGTAACGCGGTTGTGGATAGTGTGGATATACTCCCTTGCATATCTGTTTGTATATTGTAATTATTCACCAAATGAATTCCACTTAATCATTGATTTGATAAAGTTTAGTATTTTTTTCTTACAAAAGAACATATAACTATGAAATTATAAACATACACACATTTTAATACAAGTTTTTGATTTTTAAGCAACTAAGCAAGTCAAATAGTTCCTTGGATTTCAGTGTTTCAAACGTTTTACGTTGAAATATGTTATATGAGTTATAAGACCAAAGCTACTTTGACCAGTTTCCGTTTAATACACAAACAAAAGTTTTATCATAATCAAACAAACTCACTCAACTCAAATCTTGTTTTGTTCATAATTGTCACAAGAGGTAACCTTTTGCTTAAGGACAGAACGACAGTCTTGTTAATGGAATGTTTTGCAAAAAAACAATCTTCTTTTTGCAATGTAAGAAGTGTTGATACTGCAATAAGTGAAATATTTTGATAACAAGAGAGGAGTGTACCATCTAATAAGATTTGTGTAGTCTCTAAGGTAAAGAGATAGGTAAAATTCACTGAAAGCTTTCATGTACTGATGTTCATAATTAAAAATCAAACTTTTGTTGAGGGTTTTCCTAGTGAAATGCTTTCATAAACTTAGGGATAGAATATCATCCACTCAGCATAACCGATTAGTGCAATCTCTTGTCATGTTCAAAGAAAGAACATTTATTAAACTCTGTTTTGCGACAGTAAGTGTCTATTTGCTTACATTTCTGAAGAATGTTTACTCCTAATCTTCACATGTTTTCGCAATTATATTCATATTTGTGCTTGTAAATGCCGAACAAGGACATGCTCATGGTATACTTTACTCGTTTCAAGCCGATCATTCTTTATGTCTTGTAATGGTCGTATTTATGCACATAACTTTCCCAACCCCCTCATGGACTATAAAGTTCAACTTATTATTCATGAGACAGGTTTATTACTCGACGATAAGAATTCTCAAGTATCTTCATTTGTAAAGCTAATATATAATTCCTTCAGGGAAACATGGAAACTGTGTTTATATTTTTTGTTCAAATATTTTCCCCTTGTTATGACAGTTCCTTTATTCTTTGTGATGATTTTCAAATAAAACAATGACATCATCAAACAGAAATAATTTTTTTCAAAAATCTCATTTAAATGATGATTTATAGTTCAATGATACATTTCACAACAAACAATCAAACAACAAACATAATTATCAGACTTCAACTTCAAGAGAACCAAGAGTTTTAACATATCTCCTTTTGTATTTAACTGATTTACAATTGGGGATGTGAATATCAATTCTCCACGTTAGTATAGTCAGCTGTTTATATCCGCTTTTGTTTTTAAAAAGTCTCCAACTCTTATTAGCTAAACCCTTACCTCAACAAGAAATTGAGAATGATGCAGAAAATGTGACCAATTAAACCGGTTGCAATAATGTTCATAACGTAGCGGATGCGTTAGGGTTTAGTTTTGGACTTCAGCATTCCAAACCATCCAGTTCGAAATCCAAGTGACATTATCTTGTAGTTCTATTTTATTATCCAGATTGAAGTTTTATTAGCACCAGGGATACACTGTCAACGTTCACACAGCTGTTTCCAGAACAAGACTGCATTTTGTGAATGATGTGATAACAATTCTCTGATTGGATTTATTGCAGAATCGCTGACAAATGTGAGTTAGGTATTTTTTAAAACAAGCGACTGTTTATGTGTAAATGATTCTGAGAAGATATTCATGTGTACATTATTTTATCAAAATAACATGTTTACTATTTTTCACTTCATATTTTCATTTAAAATGGATGCAAGTTATCATCTTTCATGGATCTTTTCTCAACCTTAAACAACAACTCTTGTGTATTTCAAAAGGTCAAGACTATGTATTCTACGCTGACAAAGAAATGATATCTTCAATGTTATTCCAAAATGTTAAGTAACAGTAAACACTTCTGTAGACATTACCTACTTCGATGTAGGACGGAAAAGGCTCAACATTGAAAAACTGATCAAGAAGCCCATTGATCGATTGCATTGAAGCAGCCGTGAGTCTTGTAGCTGTGTGTGCAGAGGTAAATCTCTTCAATGACCTGATGAGTTTGGGATCCATAGAGATGCAATGTTATGTTTTGATCTAAAATGAATTCAGAAAACAAATTCATATTAATTCCTCTATCTAATGATAAGTGTCATGTAAATAGTGAGCAGATAAAAAATTGTTTTATTCATATAATGATATTAAACTGTTACAAGTCTGTTAATCTGTGAAAAAGGTAAGAGGAAAAAAATTGTCATATGTTTTCAATCTGAGGTTCTGACTTAGACATGATGTTTTGAATTATGCTTATATTTATCATGTGATATTTCCTTAATTGAACAACATTATTTCGTCAAAGATCATAATCGATTTTCATAAGTATCATGAGTCTTTCATTAATGAACCAATGGAAATGGCGTCATATTCACAAAAACTTCTTAAGTAAAATCAGAAAACAACTTCCACAATCTTTTAAGGTATGGGAGGAACTGTATTAATGTACATATAGTCGAAAGGACGAGAGGAAACAGTGTTCCCCAAATTTATTTTAAAGGGGAAGAAGCACGTTTTTATGGGGAATAGAAGGTGAAATGTCAGGAAAATTAATATAAATGGCTTCAATTGAACGACAATCTTTATAAACTAAATGAAGCAGTAATAAATCAAATATATAATGTAAAGATCAGCCATGCGATTCCTTTTTCTTGCACAAAATGAATTAAAGGTGTTCACAATAAAATGGCCTCCAATGGACTTTATGTATTTGTTCTCTGACTAATGACGATTGGTTTGTGTAGAGAGATTTTTGACACTATCAACATAATACATAAAGCATTAATGTACAAGTATCAGTAAAAACCGTAAGATATAATTTGTTCATAAAACGTGCTACTGCCCCTTTAAGATACGAAATCCATTTACATTCTATAGTCTTTTTTGTTTTTGTGGTTTTGTTTAAAGGGCCATAACTCTATTACAAATTTATTGAACTTAAGTTGATTAAAGGATGAATTACGAGATCAAATTTATATAATGTTCTTTTTAAAATATTTTGCTTCCTTTCTGTTAAAGTAACATTGATTTCTTAACATGAATTAGTTTGAAATCTGAGAAGCATTTGGGTTGATATTTGTTTTGGTCTTTATACTTTGATAAATCAATAGAAGCATTGGTCCATTTGTTTTTTTAGAGTAAGTCAATCTACGGCACAATAATATATTCGGCTTTTGTAAATAACTTTGCTTTTATTTGTGACATTTCTTTCCTAGGTAAAGCACGCAAGTTCTGCATGGATTTTGATGGCTCCTTATTTGATCAGTTTTAGTTTTCGTTCTTTTATTTTGCCTCTTACTCTTAAAGAATCCATTTAATTCAGAATCATTTGAAAGATTGCAATATTAATCAATTTAATCGTATTTTGAAACGTACACACTACTTAAATGCCGAATATTGTTTTTTTTCTATCTTAACACTTAAACGAACCAAATTCATATAGAAAAGACTCAGTAAACAATAAGAATAAACCCACTTATTTAAATGATTTACATCATCAATCAAAATGATCTTAACTTTGAACCTATATGTAACTCATGACATCATTTGGAATAATCATTCATCTTTTGATGGTTTATTTCTAGAAGTATACACTCGATTTATATCAATGATACATGTGCAAATCATATGTATTTATAGCCAATTTGAAATTAGATTTCTGAAGCAACCATTTATTTGCTAGATGAAATCGATATCATTTTTCATTTGAATTATGACTTAAAATAGATGAACATGCGCTTTTCATTGATGTATGCTTCAGGTTGTGATATCGACGTTTGAGTGCTCAGATATCAATAGAATTATGCTAGTTAAAATACTGAGAATAATGGGCATTTCTATTAAAGTCTTCTTTGAAGTCCTTTTTACTCACAGCCTTATGGCAGAAGTAGCAAAGTCATTTAAAGTGTTGAATCTAAAACTAATAGGGTTGCTTTGATCACGAATTATTCGTAGCAGGTAAACATATTTATTATTAATTTTACTCACAATAGAGCAGGAAAAAAGTTTAAGATTTCCATGTGAAAACCTACTCTTTATATCTGAAAGTTCAGCCTATCAACTTTGTACTGCAGTTATCTGAAATCAGCAGTGATTATTGTCGCATTTACATTATATATTTGATTTATTACTGCTTCGTCTACTCTAAATACATTGTCTTCAGTTGGAACTATTTATCTCCATTTTCTGACATCACCTTATATCCCCCCTAAAAACGTGCTATTGCCCCTTTAAGATTAATAACGATGCAATGTTACAAATCTGACATAGCGAAAAGGACCGCAATTTTATCTTTATTTCAGTATTCAAGGCGTTTCAAAGACTTCATTTCATAGGATGATTAGATTTCTGTTCATTCCAATCATTACCTTTATTACATCTGTCGTCGTCATTGAGTTCGTTGGTGTGGTACAAGATGAAGATTGAATGTTCAACAATTCTAGATTGTTATCTTCTCTCAGCCATGTTTCCTCCCTGTTCAGAGATCATCAGTGATACTACACATTGAAAAAGGGTCAACGGTGGAAGGAAATGGTATTA
Organism: Steromphala cineraria; assembly: GCA_916613615.1. Classification (NCBI taxonomy): domain Eukaryota; kingdom Metazoa; phylum Mollusca; class Gastropoda; order Trochida; family Trochidae; genus Steromphala; species Steromphala cineraria. The sequence goes on from OU744722.1 coordinate 84,555,054, forward strand.
CGGAGATTATGGTAAGGAGATTGACTTTTCTAAAATGTTGACATTACGCTAATGCAGCATTTAACCTCAGCAAACAATGTTATAACGACGGGATCAATTGGTCAGGGTTGGAACATAGAGATAATTACCCGATGTTGTGTGTAATAATAGTGATACGTTTGTTACTCGAGTGACAGCACGGTTTACACAAATTAGTACAATGTTCATAAAAGTCATATAACACACTGGCGAGAATAATGATTTTATTAATCCGATTTTAATTTATTTTATTTCAATTGTAATATCCTGAAAACGGCCTGCTTTCCTTGCGACGGCCCGTTACAGTCCATTTGTGACGTCACTGGAATAGGGTAACAAGCGCTGCAGCAATCTTTTCTCGGTAAAAGGGATATAGTGGTTATCATGCGAGTGTGTTGTGGGATCGTAAATATCCTACTTTACGAATGCACATCGTATTATGCGATCCTTTGTGAGCTAAATACATAGTGTATAACATGATAACGTCGCCAATGAAACAACAGGAAATTGTTTATCCGTAGAATCTCCTTTGTCTTCATTTATTTCAGCTTTAGAATTTTCATGCTTCTGAGATAACCTCAATTTCAAGAGGAGGCTTCATGCACATCCGCTGCAAATAATTGTTGTCATGCAAACATTTTGACATCTAAAAGCTCAAAGAAGTCCCTGGTATTTAAAAAAAACGATTGTTTTTTTTTATAAAACTACATAAAAGGAAAATGTAATGTGATCTATATAGATAAATTGTTGATAGACAAAACGAATTATTCAATTGCTGCATACGATAAGTTGGTTCATTTATCTAGGTATCATAATTTGGATTATATATAAAGCATATTATCATCAACAAAACAAACCGAATAATATTGAAACTCACTCAACTAAAGTGCAAGCTTTGTTCGGAAATGTCCCTTGATTAAGCTGTAACATGACATGGGATGTCCCAATTCTCCCATAATTGAATAGAGATGTCAAGTAACGAGTATACTGAATTAATAATGTCAATATTTTGTCATTGACACATTGCTTGAACAATAATCTTTCCATATAGTATCAGTAATGTTTTTGTAAAATCATAATTGTATCTAAAGATCTAAAACTAAGACTACAACTAAATCTAAATTTGGGCTTAAGTTTACAACAAGTATCAAGTCCTAGTAACATGAGTACCCAACTGTTTAGTGCTCCAGCATACAATCACACTCACTCAAGTGCTGGCTTTGTTCAGTAATGCCTCTTAATTAAGCTCTAACATGACATGGGATGTTCAAAGTTTCTCACAATTGAAATAATCAATGAATGAGACGAAACCAGATATAAATTCGATGCAAAATAAGATCACAATATAAACCTGGCAAAATAGATAGGGCATGTTGTAAAAATAATCCGAGGATAGTTGTCTTTTACTTGACTTAACCATTTTATCTCATCCAATGAGAAATAAAGTTGATATTTTCACTAGTGGCGCAGAAAAGACAAATTTTCTATATATTTTATTATTAAATCGTCGTATTTCTATCAAAATGTAAGCGTTCGTTGAGTCGGCACCAAAGAGAGCCCGTCGCCTAAGCAACAACATGACGTCATGAGCTAGTCATTGAGTCAGAACATTGTTCTATGACGTCAGATATTTTGTGTAAGCAGTCACTCGTGACTGATAACACGTTCCATTGTTATTGTCACTAGTGACTGATAAAAATGTTTATTTTTATTGATAGATCTCGGTATTTCACCGCCAATCATACAATAATTGTTTTTATATTTCATCAGACACTGTTAAACATCAGCAGTTTCTAACTAACTCTGAATGTACAAAACTAACTTCAGTGCGTGTCACTTGACATAGCTCTTACATGACATGGGTTGTCCCTAGACCCACACAATTGAATAAGCTATCAACTTACTAGAAAACTCATTCGATTATAGAGATAGATGTAATATATTTTAGATGAGTGGAATGTTTCCAAATATTTGTTGATATAAATACAGTTATGTAAAACAAATCACTTAACAGTATCATTGTAGCTATGGTGTAAAATTTGATAACGAAATGATCAAGTTTACTTTAGCTGAATGTCAACACTCGTCACAATAGAATTCTTGCTTATGACTTTATTTACCAACAGACGCGAAATAACCAATCATTATACTTCTAACCTGTCAGCAGGTCGTTCATCTGATGAACCACCCGCCCTCGATCTGCACAGATCATCATGAAAAAGGAAAAAAAGATATTAACAACATGAAAAATACTTTAATCAACTGATCCATCATTAAGGTCATCCTTTTTCAAACGCGCTTATCTAAGACTTGTAGATGTGGTTAATGTAAACCAATTTTCTGCACGTTGTCGGAATATTCTGACTTTGACACCTAGTCAAATGGTTCACCATGGAGAATATCCGAAACTGCCCGTTTCTGTACATCAGACGTGAGTTTGTACGCTTCCACAGCTGTTCCCTTATAACCTGTTCTGAAAAGCCAACCTGAAACAAACGTGTGGTGATGAAAGCTCTCAAAGAGTGGTTGGTGAAATATCCGGGTACTCAAGCCTGTTTCATTAGCCTCTTGACAGTCCCCCTAGGGTATTGTGGCTGATTGCATTTGTGGAGAGCCAAATTTTACTTTTGGGCTTCTGCAATTGGCGGAAATAAAACAGATCAGGTTTATGTTCGGATGAAAATGCTTCTGGTAGGTCTGAAATGAAAGCCAAAGCACACCTGTCTAGATTTGTCTTGTTCTCAGATGCCTTGGCTGTTTGGGGCTCAATGTTCCTATGTTTCGGTCCATCATGGAATGTCTTAGAGACTGATTCCGTATACTGAAGGTAAGATATTCTTCATAGATATTCTGTATTTCCTCCATTGAATGAAGATACAATTTGGGATATGTTTATATAAAATACAGGTTAATGCAAGTTATTACAAACATTTATCATACAAGCAAGCCAAACATTGTGGTCAAGGGATGAACAATATTATATTAGGAGTCCCCCAAGTAAGAAACATAAAGTCAATTCGTCATCGTTGTTCCAAACACTGGAGAACGTATTTACATCTAAAATATCAATAAGTGACTCAATAAGTTGATCTATCTGAAATCTTGTCTTCTCGCAATACATAAAAACATGTTTCACAATACCATACACAAATGTTCCACACATACACTCTTTTGATTGGATACGTAAAGTACTTATTTTCATCAGGTTAGAAATGCAATAAAATAACTCAGGTTTGAGAACAAAAATGTGCCAAAGTATATGTACATCGAGATCCCGTACTGAAAGATATATGTGTTGGTTTTTTCTTGCAGTTAAATTGAGAATAAATCTATTTTCTGAGTTAAAAATGATTTTTGCAACAAAGGTTTTCCACTTTAATTTGCAAGGAAATCTCGAGTCTGTGAGGTAAGTTTTTACATCATTTGTGATATCGTATTTATATGTCAAAAGAAGCATATGGTAGATCGGTGATTTGTACTTTTAGCTTCTCTGTCCTGATGTGAGTCAAGAAGAAATTGACTAAGCCTGTGGTTTAAAACCTACTTGAAAACAAAGTCGAAGTCACTTCTGCATAATTTGACGAGGAATATGAGGCATCTCTTTTCAATGTAAGCTTGGGCTGATATTAAATCTAAACAATCTCGTGCAACAAGTGATGAGTAATATTTAAAATCCCTGGATCCTTTTACAAGAATAAGACTTGGCAGCATATCATGTTCTTTTGACGTTAATTTACACCACAATTCACAGGCAAATAGGGCACATGGTAGCATAACTCTGTTCCATACACCAGAGGCAGATATAGGATTGAGACCACCAAAAAACAAGCCACTCTGTTTTCACTTCCTTTGCACTGTCGTGTGTCGATGGTGACTTTAAGAGTTTGGAAATCGTCGTTCTTAAAAAGGTCGAGGGAATGTCCAGATGAGTTGAAGTAACGTTGAATACTGCACATTATCGCCAGGATGCTCTCCCCTTTATATTCGCTTCCATCTTATCAGCGGAGTGCAATAACGAAAACTCATAGTATGACGTTTAGCTCACTAGAAGAATAGTCAGCTACACCCCTTTTAGTTGTCTGCGAGCAAGTCATATATTTCTGTTTTATCACCGTTCCTGTTTCTTCCAGTTTGTAGAAATTCCTTTCTCCATCTTTGGAACAAGTTGTAAGCCCATTTGTTTTTCTTTATTGTATTCTTTGGCATAAAAGGTATGGCCCTTTCTTGTAAGTCTAAATCTGTTACGTCAGCAAATCGTGTAACTTCAACTGAAAAAGATAACACAATCGAAAGACCAAAAGAAGTAAAAGTATGAACATATCTACTCATGCATTGATGAATTTTCACTTGAATTTGAAAATACATAATCCAAAGAATCATTATCTTATTCTATATTTGAGCGCAAAATACCGACCCTCACCTGTGGGCATCGCAATAAGTGTTGATGTACCAGCAAATGGCATCGGCAAAAGACATAATCAAAATATCAAGCCAAGCAAATATGCCGCTAAATGATGAAATAAACCAGATTCTACTTCTGAATATAATTCAAAATATTTAATGACTAACGAAGATGGAGTACTTGACAAAAGAAAGGTGGGGATAAATGCTCATTTTGAAATAACTAAAATAGATATTTATTCATTAAAAAGTGACAAAATATAAATCATAAAAATTCAGCAGTGGTGGGAGCTGGAGCAATCGATGTTGTAGTCGGGGTAGCGCAGATAGGAGGGAATGATTTGTGTGATGCCCATTTATGTCAGCAGTTTTGCAGAGCCGCTTAGCTGTGTTTGCAAGAGTGTTGTGGCCGATAGGTACCCATGAATACCAGCATAGTTCCTTTGGTTTCACAAGTGTAGTGAAATAGAAGGCTTGAATCTTTGTTTTCTCTCAGTGAAATTGAGAGAAATGGTCAGAATAATGAGAACAATGGAGTTTGAAGTATTTCTAAAATGGAAATGATATCACAAAAAGAAACATGAGTACCCCTATGATGTTGTTTTTATTTTAAGATTACTACTGTAGTCAAATAAAAATAACTTACCAAAGTGATTGATATTTTTAAAAATGTCGAACGTAGCAGGAGCTGACGTCATCAGGGTTGTCATAAGCTCGAACTTGCTTCGGCTCAGTCTTCCTGCCCACCACTATTTGTCTAAGATACATCTTTGTAGAGCAGGTAGGAACGGTTGTTGCTGTCAACGAAGGGTCCAGTGATCTGCGATTTGTTGAACAACATAATATCCCAGTGTTCTTGACCCGTCTCAGAGAAAAGTGCAGCCCTGTAAAAAGAGGACAAACATAATAATGGAAAGTAATTAAAGGAATACACGTGCATTCAAATAACAAAAGTATTTACTCAAAACCCTTTCTTGCAATATAAACTGGAATTGAATAATTGACAAATATCAATAAATTTGTCAAATACAGGATGGTGTCAACAAGTTTTCGCAGACTGTCATCTCATAGGCTACCCTTGGTCCACAACAGCACCTCTTCCTCTTCTGTTATAACCTCTGCCTGGAATCTGCTTCCTGGTCCGAGACCCTGAGCCGATCTCTCCTTCATCACAGCATCTAGGGCCCGACTTGAGAGAAGAAATTCTGGGTCGTCAAAAATAGTAATTAAAGAGCAATTATGCTTCAAGACAGACTGGAAACAAGCAAAAAGTCCATAAATTGTTGAGGCTGGTACCATCTTGCTTTTTTACTTCAAAAACAAAATACTTGAGGCAATTGGCCAAATCATCTGGACTCATCTCAATAACATCCTGTTGTAAGCATCCCAATGGTAGAGACAAGTTGTCCGTCATTGACCGCATACCCCTCTCCAACTGCTATCTACAAACACGCTGAGTGCCCATACACCAAACCTTTTTATCAAAACACCACCGATGAATGTTTATATACTTTTATTTGACTCCAAATGTTTTTTATTTATAGCAAATATTCAGATTCTATGCTTAATCAGTAGTACTGGAAACTGAATTGAATAAAATAATTTGCGGATAAAACACTTTATACTTAAACGTTTAAAAATTACATCTTTAATTATCAGTTTTATTTCTGTTAATGTATACTACGTTTTAACATGGGGATAGATTTATATTGTATTATAATGTTAAAATCATAGGACCTTTGATATTGAAATTATGTTTTAAATCGAACCTGAAGTTTTTATCGGTGGCATCTTCCACTTTACCTTTGTCTCTGAATGTCGACTCTGTTAGGAAAAGCTCCTCGCAGTCACTGGCCAACGTTCTAAATGTAATAAGCAGCCCCGTCTAAGGACGGGGCTGCTATCAGGTTTCGTGCAGTTTCCGCCGCGCACATACTAATGGCTATAACTTTTTTCTACTAAACTTTCCAGAACTTGTATTCATAACTTACTGCTTATACCTCGGGGGAACGATTTTGACATGTTCACTTTCAAGGTCAAAGGTCAAGGTTACAAGCTATAAAATCACTAAAACATTCCTTGTAAACGCGATAACTTGAAAAGTTTTTGTGCTATGAAGCTCTTACTTGGTATGTATCATCCTTGGAAGAGTAAACAATTTTGAAAAAGTTTTCGCTACAATCTGTTCAAGGTCAAGGTCACAGCAAGGGCACGACTTTAGCATGATTTTGCGAAAATGCTTTATTTTAACTATGAACACTTTTAATCAATAGATGATTGTTTTACTCAATGAAAAGTGTTCATAGATTGTGTAACCTTGAAGGTCAAAGGTCAGGGTCATGAGATTTGTGTTATTACAATGTGCAACTAATTTGGATATAACTTTATCCCATTAAGCTTTTCAGAACTCATAAACATGTATAAGTGCTTACACCTCTGGGGACTTAGAATGACATATTCACTTTCAAGGTCAAAGGTCAAGGTCACGAGCTATAAAATCACAAAAAAATTCCTTGTAAACGCGATAACTTGAAAAGTTTTTGTGCTATGAAGCTCTAACTTGGTATATATCATCCTTGGAAGAGTAAACAAATTTGAAAAGGTTTTCGCTACAATCTGTCCAAGGTCAAGGTCACAGCAAGGTCACGACTTTAGCATGGTTTTGCGAAAATGCTTTATTTTAACTATGAACACTTTTAATCAATAGAAGATTGTTATACTCAATAAAGAGTGTTCATTGATAGTGTAACCATGAAGGTCAAAGGTCAAGGTCATGAGATTTGTGTTAATCCCGTTAAGCTTTTCAGAACTCATAAACATGTATAATTGTTTACACCTCTTGGGACTTAAAATGACATGTTCACTTTCAAGCTCAAAGGTCAAGGTCATGAGCTATAAAATCGCAAAAAAATTCCTTGTAAACGCGTTAACTTGAAAAGTTTTTGCGCTATGAGGATAAATTTTGTATATATTATCTCTTGAGAAGTAAAAAATTTTGGAAAGGTTTTTGGTACGAACTGTCAAAGGTCAAGGTCACAGCAAGGTCAACAAATATTGGGAAAATGGATTATTTTAACTTTAAACACTTTAATTCGATACATTAATGTTATTTTCAATGAAATGTATTCTTTGATTGCGTGACCTTGAGTGTCAAACGTCAAGGTCACACGAAAATGCCCAATATGCTGAGGCTTGTAGAAGGCGGAACAGGGTAAGGCGAAACCCCAAGTTTCGGGGCTGCTCTGTTTTTGCGGTGTCCCGCAAACACTAATCTAGTTTCTTTACTAAATGCGTGTGTATTTCAAGTAAAAAAACTGATCACGTGATCATTCATTTGTAAAACCTTCAGCTCCTGTTCACACATTGCACCTGCAATGTGTGCAGTAACAGTCAAAACACAATTGTATACGGAAGTGCTTTTACAATATCTGTACTTGTGATAACTAATATCCATAAACTCAAAATTGTGTGATGCTTTAACCCTTGTTTCGTGTGGTAATCTAGGGAGAAGGTTACCTAAGTTGGATAACTCGTTCCTAATCCCTTTCTTTATTGAATAAAATATGTTTAAATCAAAAATGGTAATCTATCAAATGAAAGGCAAACACTATCCTATCAAGTAACTTGCATTTTGTCATTTGTAAAACCTTGGATATCCCTGAACGCTTAACACGTGCATTTTGTGAATGTCAATAACAAAGACTCAAACAACACAATAGCTGATTCGATTGAATTTATTTTTAATTTCAGTAAATTCCTCAGAATCAAAGTAGTGTTAGCAAAAATATAAACCAATGTTAACAAAAAATGTATATTGAGACAAATTTCATAAACATAGTTCATGAAATTGATTTTCATCAATCTGGTTTCTAACCAGTCTAGAAATATAATCTCGTCATTCTCACTATGAACAAAGGATTGGGATTGTTAAGGGCTTTTTTATTACGGTATCTAAGTTAGTTAAAACACGAAAACGAGGTTATGCTTGGGTTTTCAAAACCTGAGGAAAGAAAGCTTCGGAGTAATCTCACTTGAGGTCTTACTTCCCGCGAAACTTTCTTTCCTCAGGTTTTGAAAACCCAAGCATAACCTCGTTCTCGTGTTTTAACCCTTAAGTGAACCCCCTCACGTGCTGAGCACGCTGGGTTGTTCATAACACGTGCAGAGGTGTTTCATTGACACTGAACACTTCAGCCTTGGTCAGTAAATAATATAGAACTCTTTCAGGTTACAGGCAATTTAGCTTTTAGAATGTAAGACTTGGGTTCTAATTAAGTAAGACGTGTCGAATTCTAAAATGATAAGGTTACTACGATTTCGTCTCTAGCTACCAATTTTTCCTTTTTTTCTAAATCTTGTTAATAGCATTTCAAACATAAATTTTACTTTTATATATCAAGTGAAATTGGCTTATTCTAGTGATTGTGAAAAAAACGTTTCCTAAAATTCATGCAATTAAAATTAGTAATTCAAAGACATTTCTTGGTTTTTGATATGTCACAGCATCAAAGTTGTTAGATAAAATTGATAAACAGCATCAGAGACAGTCGGCAAAGCCCTCTCATGGTGTTTACCAATCAATACTTTCTGTGCTGACAGAAAGACACAGTTGATGGTTGTGTTGATAAGGTTGTTGTTGAGCTAGTGCAGAGTGTCCCTGTAAGGACTGAATCACGAATCAAGTATTATTGAAAATTATTTTATAAATATTCTTAAGATATAAATATCTATCTCACCTTACTGCATTCCCTTCCCACAGAGGCAGCTCATCTATGTTACTTTGATCTAGCCTCTATTCTTATGAGCCAAAATCCCGGGGTTCCTAGTTGCAAAAAGTTGCAAGTTCCTTTGACTGTGAGCATCCTTAAGGGTTGTATAGTGACATGTAAAGTATCATGCCTTTATGTTTATTTCTCATAGAAAGTGTGAGTGGAGAATTTCATGTACCACACTGCCATAGTAGGAGCTCCTTGCTGAGAAGAGGTGAGGTATAGCGTTATTACGACCTTACTAAATGATGTTGGGCAGAGTTCGATCAGCTCTTTTCGTGATTAAATAATTAAAGATTTGTTTTCTCATCTGTTTTTATTTTATGTGGAAACAAACTCCACATTGCATATCTGTACTGGCTATACAATTAAGATCAAATCGTTTTTAGCCTTGTCTCGTCCATTAGTTTTACGTAACTCATAATTTCAGTCAGGATGAATGACGTCATTTTGTTTACATTTAGGGTCAAGATCTTCAAAGCAGTCAAAAAAAATTTAATATATTTTCTTTTGACATGACGGATAGATAAATACGCTGTATGCTTTTCCCTCGGATATATTGGTCTGATGTACCTTTTTTGTAAAAAATATTCCTTTGAAGAGGTTACATCACTCCACGTTACCGTCGTGAGAAGCATACAACTTATAGTATTCAAAACCCTACTTAAATTTTTTCAAATGAATACTTTTCTCTTAAAATATACTTAAAAACAGATAGCTTGGTAAAACCAATACCAGTTACTAGTTATAACTAAACTAACTCAAAATGACTTTTATGTTTCCTGGTTAAGACAACTTGTAATTTAACCAGAAGAGATACTTACGAATTTATTTATTAAAAGATCCCTGAAATTATATGGAAATGTGAGTAATGTTAGTACAGGAAGGTAACGAAGTCACCCAGTAACGTTTTATCCCCTACAGATCCAGAATCACAACTCCAACATCTGAAGTGGACATTTTCTCCCTGGTTGATTCACCAGTAATAACAAAGGTTTCTTCATCTACCACGACATCAGTCTGGATTTCCCAGGAGATATCCTACATAATGAAATGTCAAAACCAAGAAGCGGAAATATTTGTGATATTTGTGACACTGCATGGGTTAGGTACAATGGATGTCATTAGGTTCAGTTTGTTGCTGTGTACAAAAATGTTTTAAAATATCCTGTATTAAAAGTTGATTTTATGTTTGTATTTGAATTTGAGCGTAATTAATGTTAATAGATAACTTTGAGATTTGAAAGAAATCAACCATCTTGAAATACTCAACGCGAAAACATGCTACAAAGTTTTGTCTTAAGATCATTCAAATGTGTTCATGCCACTTTTATACATTCTTACTGAAATCTGATTCAGATGGATTTCTGTTAGGAGACCTAGTCACAATTCACTGTCAATAACTTCAAACTATCATTTTTCCTCAAAATGGATGAAATAAATCAGCAGTTGCAGGAAAGAGACTTCATTGTGTAATTGCATGTTTGTCATTACTCTTTGGGTTTTTGACAGCTGTAAGTTTGATTTTGTAAGTGGGTAAATGAAAGCAGCACCGACATATTTCTTCTTTTATCTAAGTAAGAGTTCAATTTTAACATCAAACGGCAATTGGGAATCAGACATGCATGCTTAAAAATAGAAATGACCCATTGTCAGTTGACAGTTAAACAATAATTGCTTCACTTAGATTCAGATTGGCATTGTCATGATAGAAGTAGCATAACGAAAGTGTTTGAAGTTTCATCGTATTAGAAATACAATTCAATTTTCTTTTTTTCTGTGATTTAATTATTGGCTTATATACAATTGTTCTTTTATTTATACACATTCATTTAATGTTTCACTGTGATGAATGTGATTTGTTTCTTTGAAGAAGGTAATAGTTTCATGAATATGATAACCATATTCCTTAAAAGATAACAGCCTCGTTAGTTGTGATTTCTGTAACCTCCATAACATATTTAAATCTTAATGTCTGTCAAAAAGCACATTTGCATATTAAGAACTTAAATTATGATTATGATTAAATCTTACCTAGTAGTCCATAATGCAACCAGTCCTGCTAGCATCATCAATCTCTTTAATCCTCAAACATACAATCTCACTCAACTCAAGTGCTGGCTTTGTTCAGTAATGTCACTTGATTAAGCTCTAACATGACATGGGATGTCCCAAGTCTCTCACAATTGAATTATCTTGGCAACCAACGAGAAGAAACCAGTTAACTACTGACGAAGATAAGAGGATAACAATTTACTTGTATGAGACGTGGGTGGAAACTATTGATCTGTCTTGTGTAGAAGTTGAGCTATGTCAAAATGCAGATTAAAACGGCCCGCTTATGTGTCGTTTGTCTTGTTCACAATCTCAAATAAAAGAGACATTGTAGAATTTTGACATCTATGTGATTTACGTAGCTTCAAAATGATTTGAATCAAGATCAATTTTATATTTCATTATTTCATTCAATAAGCCATGCCTCCAACTATGATAGTGACAGAGTATCAACTTCGGTAATTTTATAACAGTCAATTTTGCCCTTAATGAGAAAATGTGATATATGTATTTCCGATTATTTTAATGAAATACTTTAAAACATAAGACGTTAGCCGTGAAATTATTCAAGCAAACAGTTAACATAGCCTGATTTCTTAAAAGACTTTCCAATTGATTTGTTTCTGCAATTTGATATTGCACAAATAAGAAGGGTAAATATTATATTGGTCTAGAGCAGTTAGTTATCAATCAAGTTTATAATGTAGAGACTTAATAGGATATTTAACATTTTCTGGCAACTAAGAACTTCCAAACTAATTGTCCTATTTCGTCCACTGACATTTTTGCAGAGATTGATCAAATGTTGTATTTACCCTCAAACCTCAAAAATGGTAACTGGTTTCATAGACCGATATTTTCAGGTAACTTGATGTGGACTATTGTTTTGCAGCAAAATCATATTAAATACAAAAAATTACTGAAATGAATTATTTTTTAGAGCATGAGAGCTGAATTAATCACTGAATGAACAAAACCTACTTAAATAAGGATATTCAACTATTGTACACCGATAGACAGGAGAATCAAATTATATGAAGTACTTGAAATTATGTAGATATTGCAATAAATAAATAAACACTGCATTAATTACATTAATTTTGTCTGCAGTGAATACTTTTGTCAATAATCATCGATTTCTCATACATTTTTAGGTTTGTATCTTCTTTCACCGGTGCTCTTTCTAAAAAAAACATGTAATATCATACTGCCTATTGTAAGAGGTTTAGTAGTACAAGGACATTGATTTTACCTAAATGAAACAATGAAATGAAGATGGGGTCAATGAATCAAGGCAAATTGTACCATTTAGTTACGCAAGCTATTGATATCATATGTTCTCTCAAATCGATGCTTCTGAAGCAAAGATTGATTTGAAGAGGAGATTATGATCATCATGTATTTTGTGGCTTTCTAAAGAGTTTAATTCAAAATAAGATGTTATTATAAAGATGACATTTTACCTGTTACGTTCTAAATGGTACATTATGTTATTTTTTTAATAAAATTGTCCTGAGCAAATATAATCTAATGTTCTATCTCAATGGCCTGTTGCCTACATACTTCAAATGAATAAACTTAGTAAGTCATGGAAAATATATCATGAGAGTTACTACAGCAAAATATGTGATAAAAGATAACAAATTCAAATTTGATATCGATGTATCATTATCTTGAATAAAAGGTTTAAATGATTTTTTGATAAATGCCTGCTGAATATTTTTCAAACCCTCTATTTTCAAGTAATTGCATCTTCATTCTTTTCATCTGCGTCAACGTTCCTATAGTACAATTATGCATGAGATCATAGCTGCAATCACAGAACAAAGAATATTCTTAGAAACATGACAAACTATCATCTATAACCCCCTTAATAAAGTTCCATTTAATAATCAAAGTAAATGCGCACTTATCGTGATTACCAAATACAATTTAGGTATGCCAGGGGGGTCATCCAGCTAAGTGTGGTGAATTGATGGAGAATATTGACCGATTTCTCCTTAGACAAACTTTACACAGACATCAGATAAAAGAACATTTAGCAAAGAGTCCTAACAAAAGCTTCAGGGATAATTGTATCTTACCATTGACCGTGCAGCGAGAACAAAACATAAAGGATAACAAAAACAAATATTCGATAAATTGGAATGTAAATTTCCATATGTTGAATATCATATGTTCGATAGTAGCTTTGATATCAAACACTTCTTGGGTGTTTATAAAAATACCCTTGGTGATGAAAAGGTTTGATAAATGATATCAACATGTGAACATAAACATTCCTGTTAAGATAAAAAATGCAGACACCTCATTTTATATAAAAACAACTTTTTTAGTTGTGCATGCCTTGTATTTAACTAAGGGGATGAAATGTTTCGTGTTTTTGTAAATAATCAATATGTTGCTGCTAATGAAACAATGTGTTCTTTATGTTAAACTTTAAGATAATTTGATTTGAAGATAAAATTTAATATTCTGTTACATGGTTCAACAAAACTTGTACAATGCTAAACATAAATATAACTACAGTCATTATGAAAGCCAAAGGACAGCAGAGAAATAACATTAAGATTGATTTTCCCTGAATGTCGACATTACACTACTGGGTCATTTAACCACGGTAAACTACGTTACGAATCTATTCTGCATCTCACGAGTGAGTGTCAAGCAAAATGAATGTGATCTGCCACTTTGTGTGTACGTCCGTTCCGTAACATAATTTCGAATGCACTTTTGTTGTTCTTGGAATCAGTAACGCGGTTTGTGGATAAAGTGAATATACTACCCTGCATCTCTGTTTTGAAATTTGTAGATTGTAATGATTTTCTAAAGGAATATCAATTAATCATCAAGTGGATATATTTTTTATGAAAGAACATATAACTATTAAAAAATTATAAACATAGACACCTTTTGATACCTGTTTTTGATTTTTAAGCAACTTAGCACGTCAACAAGTTCGTTGGATTTCAGTGTTTCAAACGTTTTACGTTGCAAATATGTTATATGAGTTATAAGACCAAAACTACTTTGAAGAGTTTCCCTTTAATACACTCCCAAAAACAAAAGTTTTATCATAAACATAAAAACTCACTAAACTCAAATCTTGTTTGTTCATAATTGTCATAAGAAGTAACCTTTTGCTTAAGGGCAGAACGACAGTCTAGTTAATGGAATGTTTTGAAAAAAACATCTTCTTTTTGCAATGTAAGAAGTCTTGATACTGCAATAAGTGAAATATTTTGATAACAAGTGAGCATTGAACCACCTTATATGATTTTTTAGTCTCTGAGGTAAAGAGATAAGTAAAATTCATTGGAAGCTTTCATGTATTGATGTTCATGATTAAAAATCAAGCCTTTGTTGAGTGTTTTCCTGGTGAAATGCTTTCATAAACTTAGGGATAGAATATCATCCACTCAGCATAACTGATTAATGCAATATCTTATCAAGGACATGTTCACAAAAAGAACATTTATTAAAATCTGTTTTGCGACAGAAAGTGTCTATTTGCAACATATGCTTACATTTCTGAAGAATGTTTACCACTAATCTTCATATGTTTTCGCAATAATATTCATATTTGTGCTTGTAAATGCCGAACAAAGACATGCTCACGGCATATTTTACTCGTTTCAAACCCGATTATTCTTTGTTATGTCTTGTAAAGCTTGTAGTTATGCACAAATCTTTCCAAACTCCCTCATGGAGTATAAAGTTCAACTTATTATTCATGAGACATGTATTATTACTAGACGATAAGAATTCTCAAGTATCTTCATTTGTAAAGCTAATATATAATTCATTCAGGGAAACATGGACACTGTGTTTATATTTTTTGTCAAAATATGTTTCCCTTGTTATTAAAGTTCCTTTATTCTTTGTGATGATTTCCAAATAAAACAATGACATCATCAAACACAACTAATTGGTTTTTTTCCAGAATCTCATTTAAATGATGATTTATAGTTCAATGATGCATTTCACAACAAACAACCACACACCAAACATAATTATCAGACTTCAACTTCAAATTAAAGAACCAAGAGTTTTAAAGTGACACAGAGTATCTTTCTTAAAATTTTATTTGGTTTTGATAAGCTACAAAATATCTAATATGCTGATTGAAGTTCATATCTCATCACTGGACTTGCAAATATATCCATTTATGCATAATATCTCTAAAATGCTTGATGGAAAAATCATCTCAAATACGTTTAATGTTCGAAATTATGCATCCAATTAATCTACCTATTAGTAACAATACCTAATTAACACTATCGAATCGAATATATCTTCCTGTCAGCTTATGACAAGGTTTCAAAATTACGTTTGGCGAATTTACTCTCGCCACTCGAGCCACATTGTCCGGTTTTTGATCAAAATCCCGACTTTGAATGACCGTTTTTTCGCTCTAATGTACTCATTGACCTTTAACTTGTTATTTTCAGTAACAGTTAGTGGTCCCCGATGTGATAACATCGATTTCAAAATTTGACATATGTGATCCTATCAACATACTCTGTGTCTCTTTAACATGTCTCCTTTTGTATTTAACTGCTTTACAAATGGGGATGTGAATATCAATTCTCCACGTTAGTATAGTCAGCTGTTTATATCCGCTTTCGTTTTAAAAAGTCTCCAACTCTTGTTAACTAAACCCTTACCTCAACAAGAAATTGAGAATGATGCAGAAAATGTGACCAATTAAACCGGATGCAATAATGGTCATCACGTAGAGGATGCGTTAGGAATTAGTTTTGAACTCCAGCATTCCAAACCATCCAGTTCGAAATGCATGTGACATTATCTTGTAGTTCTATTTTATTATCCAGATTGAAGTTTAATTGTCACCAGGGATACACTGTCAACTTTGACACAGCTGTTTCCAGAACAAGACTGCATTTTGTGAATTATGTGATAACAATTCTCTGATTGGATTTATTGTAGAATCGCTGACAAATATATTTTTAAAAAACATGCGACTGTTTATGTGTAAATGATTCTGATAAGATATTAATGTGTACATTAACATGTTTACTATTTTTCACTTCATATTTTCATTTAAAATGGATGCAAGTTATCATCTTTCATGGATCTTTTCTCAACCTTAAAAAAACAACTCTTGTGTATTTCAAAAGGGTCAAGACTATTTATTCTACGCTGACAAAGAAATGATATCTTCAATGTTAATCCAAAATGTTTAGTTACAGTTTGGATGTGTTCTGGTTGTCTGTCAAAAACACTTCTGTAGACATTACCTACTTTGATGTAGGACGGAAAAGGCTCAACATTGAAAAACTGATCAAGAAGCCCATTGATCGATTGCATTGAAGCAGCCGTGAGTCTTGTAGCTGTGTGTGCAGAGGTAAATCTCTTCAATGACCTGATGAGTTTGGGATCTATAGAGATGCAATGTTATGTTTGGATCTAAAATGAATTCAAAAAATAATTCATATTAATTCCTCTATCTAATGATAAGTGTCATGTAAATAGTGAACAGATATAAAATTGTTATATTCATATAATGATATTGAACTGTTACAAGTATATATGTTAATCTGTGAAAAAGGTTTAGGAAAAAAAAATTGTCATATGTTTTCAATCTGAGGTTCTGACTTAGATGTGATGTTATGAATTATGCTTATATTTATCATGGGATATCTCCTTAATTGAACAACATTATTTCGTCTAAGATCATTATCGATTTTCATAAGTATCATGAGTCTTTCATTAATGAACCAATGGAAATGGCGTCATGTTCATAAACACTTCTTAAGAAAAATCAGAGAACAACTTCCATACTCTTTTAAGATATAGGAGGAACTGCATTAATGTAATTATAGTCGAAAGGACGAGAGGAAACAGTGTTCCCCAAATTTATTTTAAAGGGGAAGAAGCACGTTTTATGGGGAATAGAAGGTGAAATGTCAGGAAAATGAATATAAATGGCTTCAATTGAAAGACAATCTTTATAAACTAAATGAAGCAGTAATAAATCAAATATATAATGTAAAGATCAGCCATGCGATTCCTTTTTCTTGCACAACATGAATTAAAGGTGTTCACAAAAAAATTGCCTTCAATGGACTTTATGTTAATGTTTATAATTTTTTCTCTGACTATGGACGATTCGTTTGTGTAGAGAGATTGTTGACACTATCAACATACATGTAATACATTAAGCATTAAAGGGGCAGTAGCACGTTTTTTGACAATTTTATATTTTCAATTTTTCGTTGATAATTGTACGTTACAGCTAAATGTATAACTTTGATAGTGATACACAAACAAATCACCCATATTTAGAGAACAAATTATAACGATTCACATCAAATCCATTGGCAGCCATTTTTGTGTGAACACCTTTAATTCATTTTGTGTAAGAAAAGGAATCGCATTGCTAAACTTTACATTATATATTTGATCTTTTACTGTTTCATTTAGTTTAAATACATTGTCTTTCAATTGGAACCATTTATTTTCATTTTCTTGACATCACCTTACATTCCCCCAAGACACAAATCAGTAAAAACCTTAAGATATAATTTTTTCATAAAACGTGCTACTGCCCTTTTAAGATACAAAATCCATTTACATTCTTTACTCTTTTTTGTTTTTGTGGTTTTGTTTAAAGGACCATAACTCTATTACAAATTTATTGAACTTAAGTTGATTTAAAGATGAATTACGAGATCAAATTTATATAATGTTCTTTCTTCATTATTTCCTTCCTTTCTGTCAAAGTAACAGTGATTTCTTAACATGAATTGAAATCTGAGAATCATTTGGGTTGGTATTTGTTTTGGTCTTCTTCATTGATAAATCGATAGAAGTATTGGTCCATTTGTTTTTTGAGACTAAGCAAATCTTCGGCACAAGAATATATTCGACTTTTGTAAATAACTTTGTTTATATTTGTGACATTTTAATTTTAATTCCTATCTTGTAAAAAGCACGTTCTGCATAGATTTTGATGGCTCCTTATTTGATCAGTTTTAGTTTTTGCCTCTTAAAGAATCCATTTAATTCAGAATCATTTGAAAGGTTACAATATTAATCAATATAATCGTATTTTAAAACGTACATATTACTTAAATGCCGAGTATTGTTTTTTTCTATCTTAACACTTTAACGAACCAAATTCATATAGAAAAGACTCAGTAAACAATAAGAATAAACCCACTTACTTAAAAGATTGACATAATCAATCAATATGATCTTAACTTTGAACCTATATGTAACTCATGATATCATTTGGAATAGTCATTCATCTTTTCATGGTTTATTTCTAGAAGTATACATTAGATTTATATCAATGATACATGTACAAATAAAACAAACAATATGTATCTATAGCCATATGGAGAATAGATTTCTGAAGCAACCATTAATCTGTTAGATGAAATCGATATTATTTTTTCATTTGAATTATGACTTTAGATAGATAAACATGTGCTTTTCATTGATGTATGCTTCAGGTTGTGATATCGATGTTTTAGTGCTAAGATATCAATAGAATTATGCTACTAAAATACTAAGAATAATGAAAATTTCTATTAAAGTCTTCTTTGAAGGAGCAAATTCAATTAAAGTGTTAATTCTCAAACTAATAGGACTGCTTTGATCACGATCTATTCGTAGCAGGTAAACAGAGTTAATATTCATTATACTCACAGTTGAGCAGGAAAACAGTTTAAGATTTACATGTGAAAACCGTACTCTATATATCTGAAAGTTCAGCTTATCAACTTTTTACTGCAGTTATCTGAAATCAGCAGTGATTATTGTCACATTTTCATGATTTTGAACTGTTTTGACAATGGACATGTATACTTACACAAAAATCCCTATTTATAATACAGGATAACCAAAATCTAAAAATACCATCGAATGATAAACTCTATATCATCAAAATTCTTTTTAAATATTGTTAAAAAATCAATCTTAAAACTTTCTCTTAAATGCAATCATGTAGCAAACCAATCAAATGAACGTTTACTCTAACCTGCATGTGATAGAATATGGCAGATTTGCTATTCCGTAACAGTATTGTAAATGATTGGGTTGAAGTAGTGAAAATGTATTAAAATGATCATGAAAACTTGAAATGTGCATAATTATTGTGTCTCTTAAACATGTATATCAAAAAGGCATTAGCACGGTTTTTTTAAATTTATATTTAAAAATGTTCACTGATAATTATACGTTAATGCTAAATGTATTTTATTGAAAGTGTCCAAAATCTCATCACAGAATTCAATCATCCATAGTAGAGAGTCAAAGAACAAATCAGTAAGATTCACATAAAGTCCATTGGCAGCCATGTTTGTGTGAACACCTGATTCATTTTGTGTATGAAACAGGAAACGAATGTCTGAAATTTACATTATATATTTGATTTATTACTGCTACGTCTACTTTAAATACATTGTCTTTCAGTTGAAACTATTTATTTTGATTTTCTTGACATCACCTTATATTCCGCAATAAAAACGTGCTATTGCCCATTTAAGATTGATAGCGATGCAATGTGATCAATCTGACATAGCGAAAAAGGACCGCAATTTTATCTTTATTTCAGTATTGAAGGCGTTTCAAAGACTTCATTTCATAGGATGATTTGATTTCTGTTCATTCCAATCATTATCTTTATTACATCTGTCGTCGACATTGAGTTTGTTGGTGTGGTATAAGATGAAGATTGAATGTTCAGCAAGTCTAGATTGTTATCTTCTCTCAGCTATGTTTTCAGACATCATCAGTGATACTACAAATTGAAAAGGGTCAACAGTCGAAGCAAATGGTATTACGGAGATTATGGTAAGGAGATTGATTTTATCTAAAATGTTGACATTACGCTAATGCAGCATTTAACCTCAGCAAACAATGTAATAACGACGGGATCAATTGGTCAGGGTTGGAACATAGAGATATTTATCCGATGTTGTGTGTAATAATAGTGATAAGAGTGTTACTCGAGCGACAGCACGGTTTACACAAATTTGTACAATGTTCATAAGAGTCATAAAACACACTGGCGAGAATAATGATTTTATAAAATCCGATTTTAATTCAATTGAAATATCCTGGAAATGGCCTGCTTTCCTTGCGACGGCCCGCTACAGTCCATTTGTTACGTCACTGGAATAGGGTAACACGCGCTGCAGCAATCTTTTCTCGGTAAAAGTGATATAGAGGTTATCATGTGAGTGTGTTGTGGGATCGTAAATATCCTACTTTTCGAATGCACATCGTATTTTGCGAGCCTTGGTGAGCTAAATACATAGTGTATAACATGATAACGTCGCCAATGTGACAACAGGAAATTGTTTACCCGTAGAATCTCCTTTGTCTTCATTTATTTCAGCTTTAGAATTATTTCATGCTTCTGAGATGGAGAGGAGGCTTTATGCACCTCCGCTGCCGTTGACTGACTTTTTCAAATAACTGTTGTCATGCAAACATTTTGACATCTAAAAGCTCAAGGAAGTCCCTGGTATTTGAAAAAAACCGATTGTTTTTTTTTAAAACTACATAAAAGGAAAATGTAATGTCATCTTTATAAATAAATTGTTGATAGAGAAAACGAATTATTGCGGTAAAACATCCAATTGCTGCATACAATAAGTTGGTTCATTTATCTGGGTATCATAATTTGGATTATATATAAAGCATATTATCATCAACAAAACAAACCGAATAATATTGAAACTCACTCAACTAAAGTGCAAGCTTTTTTCGGAAATATCCCTTGATTAAGCTGTAACATGACATGGGATGTCCCAATTCTCCCATAATTGAATAAAGATGTCAAGTAACGAGTATACTGAATTAATAATGTCAATATTTTGTCATTGACACATTGCTTGAACAAAAATCTTTGCACATAGTATCAGTAATGTTTTTGTAAAAGCATAATTGTATCTAAAGATCTAAAACTAAGACTACAACTAAATCTAAATTTGGGCTTAAGTTTACAACAAGTATCAAGTCCTAGTAACATGAGTACCCAACTGTTTAGTCCTCCAGCATACAATCACACTCACTCAAGTGATGGCTTTGTTCAGTAAAGCCTCTTAATTAAGCTCTAACATGACATGGGATGTTCAAAGTTTCTCACAATTGAAATAATCAATGAATGAGACGAAACCAGATATAAATTCGATGCAAAATAAGATCACAATATAAACCTGGCAAAATAGATAGGGCATGTTGTAAAAATAATCCGAGAATAGTTGTCCTTTCTTGACTTAACCATGTTATCTCATCCAATGAGAAAGAAAGTTGATAGTTTCACTAGTGGCGCAGAAAAGACAAATTTTCTATATATTTTACTATTAAATCGTCGTATTTCAATCAAAATGTAAGCGTTCGTTGAGTCGGCACCAAAGAGAGCCCGTCGCCTAGGCAACAACATGGCGTCATGAGCTTGTCATTGAGTCAGAACATTGTTCTATGACGTCAGATATTTGTTGTTAGCAGTCACTCGTGACTGATAACACGTTCCATTGTTATTGTGACTAGTGACCGATAAAAATGTTTATTTTTATTAATAGATTTCGGTATTTCACCGCCAATCATACAATATGTTTATGTTTTTTCATCAGGTAGTTTACAGAGCAAACATTCAATATGTTATCTTAAATAACAATTACTTTGTGCAGTTTTCCTTTCAGACACTGTTAAACATCAGCAGTTTCTAACTAACTCTGAATGTACAAAACTGACTTCAGTGCGTGTTTTGTTAATCATGTCACTTGACATAGCTCTTAAATGACATGGGTTGTCCCTAGACCCAAACAATTGAATAAGCTATCAACTTACTAGAAAACTCATTCGATTATAGAGATAGATGTTAATATATTTTACATGAGTGGAATGTTTCCAAATATTTGTTGATATAGATGCAGTTATGTAAAAATAATCACCTGACAGTATCATTGTAGCTATGGTGTAAAATTTGATAACGAAATGATAAAGTTCACTTTAGCTGAATGTCAACACTCGTCACAATATAATTCTTGCTTATCACTTTATTTACCAACAGACGCGAAATAACCAATCATTATACTTTCTAACCTGTCAGCAGGTCGTTCATCTGATGAACCACCCACCCTCGATCTGCACAGATCATCATGAAAAAGGAAAAAAGGATATTAACAACATGAAAAATACTTTAATCAACTGATCCATCATTAAGGTCATACTTTTTCAAACGCGCTCATCTAAAACTTGTAGATGTGGTTAATGTAAACCAATTTTCTGCACGTTGTCGGAATATTCTGACTTTGACACCTAGTCAAATGGTTCACCATGGAGAATATCCGAAACTGCCCGTTTCTGTACATCAGACGTGAGTTTGTACGCTTCCACAGCTGTTCCCTTATAACCTGTTCTGACACGCGTACACCAACCTGAAACAAACGTGTGGTGATGAAAGCTCTCAAAGAGTGGTTGGTGAAATATCCGGGTACTCCAGCCTGTTTCATTAGCCTCTTGACAGTCCCCTCTAGGGTATTGTGGCTGATTGCATTTGTGGAGAACCAAATTTCACTTTTGGGCGTCTGCAATTGGCGGAAATAAAACAGATCAGGTTTATGTTCGGATGTAAATGCTTCTGGTAGGTCTGAAATAAAAGCCAAAGCACACCTGTCTAGATTTGTCTTGTTCTCAGATGCCCTGGCCGTGTGGGGCTCAATGTTCCTATGTTTCGGTCCATCATGGAATGTCTTAGAGACTGATTCCGTGTACTGAAGGTAAGATATTCTTCATAGATATTCTGTATTTCCTCCATTGAATGAAGATACAATTTTGGATATGTTTACATAAAATACAGGTTAATGCAAGTTATTACAAACATTTATCATACAAGCAAACCAAAAATTGTGGTCAAGGGATGAAAAATATTCTATTGGGAGTCCCCCAAGTAAGAAACATAAAGTTAATTCGTCATCGTTGTTCCAAAAACTGGAGAACGTATTTACATCTAAGATATCAATAAGTGACTCAATAAGTTGATCTCTCTGAAATCTTGTCTTCTCACAATACATAAAAACATGCTTCACAATACCATACACAAATGTTCCACACATACACTATTTTGATTGGATACGTAAAGTACTTATTTTCATCAGGTTAGCAATGCAATAAAATAACTAAGGTTCGAGAACAAAAATGTGCCAAAGTCTATGTACATCAAGATCCCGTACTGAAAGATATATGTGTTGGTTTTTTCTTGCAGTTAAATTGAGAATAAATCTATTTTCTGAGTTAAAAATGATTTTTGCAACACAGGTTTTCAACTTTAATTTGCAAGGAAATCTCGAGTCTGTGAGGTAAGTTTTTACATCATTTGTGATATCGTATTTATATGTCAAAAGAAGCATATGGTAGATCGGTGATTTGTACTTTTAGCTTCTCTGTCCTGATGTGAGTCAAGAAGAAATTGACTAAGCCTGTGGTTTAAAACCTACTTGAAAACAAAGTCGAAGTCACTTCTGCATAATTTGACGAGGAATATGAGGCATCTCTTTTCAATGTAAGCTTGGGCTGATATTAAATCTAAACAATCTCGTGCAACAAGTGATGAGTAATATTTAAAATCCCTGGATCCTTTTACAAGAATAAGACTTGGCAGCACATCATGTTCTTTTGACGTTAATTTACACCACAATTCACAGGCAAATAGGGCACATGGTAGCATAACTCTGTTCCATACACCAGAGGCAGATATAGGATTGAGACCACCAAAAAACAAGCCACTCTGTTTTCACTTCCTTTGCACTGTCGTGTCGATGGTGACTTTAAGAGTTTGGAAATCGTCGTTCTTAAAAAGGTCGAGGGAATGTCCAGATGAGTGAAGTAACGTTGAATACTGCACATTATCGCCAGGATGCTCTCCCCTTTATATTCGCTTCCATCTTATCAGCGGAGTGCAATAACGTTAACGAAAACTCATAGTATGACGTTTAGCTCACTGGAAGAATAGTCAGCTACACCCCTTTTAGTTGTCTGCGAGCAAGTCATAGATTTCTGTTTTATCACCGTTCCTGTTTCTTCCAGTTTGTAGAAATACCTTTCTCCATCTTTGGAACAAGTTGTAAGCCCATTTGTTTTTCTTTATTGTATTCTTTGGCACAAAAGGTATGGCCCTTTGTTGTAAGTCTAAATCTGTTACCTCAGCAAATCATGTAACTTCAACTGAAAAAGATAACACAATCGAAAGACCAAAAGAAGTAAAAGTATGAACATATCTACTCATGCATTGATGAATTTTCACTTGAATTTGAAAATACATAATCCAAAGAATCATTATCTTATTCTATATTTGAGCGCAAATACCGACCCTCACCTGTGGGCATTGCAATAAGTGTTGATGCACCAGCAAATGGCATCGGCAAAAGACATAATCAAAATATCAAGCCAAGCAAATATGCCGCTAAATGATGAAATAAACCAGATTCTACTTCTGAATATAATTCAAAATATTTAATGACTAACGAAGATGAGGTACTTGACAAAAGAAAGGTGGGGATAAATGCTCATTTTGAAATAACTAAAATAGATATTTATTCATTAAAAAGTGACAAAATATAAATCATAAAAATTCAGCAGTGGTGGGAGCTGGAGCAATCGATGTTGTAGTCTGGTTAGCGCAGATAGGAGGGAATGATTTGTGCGATGCCCATTTATACCAGCAGTTTTGCAGAGCCGCTTAGCTGTGTTTGCAAGAGTGTTGTGGCCGATAGGTACCCATGAATACCAGCATAGTTCCTTTGGTTTCACAAGTGTAGTGAAATAGAAGGCTTGAATCTTTGTTTTCTCTCAGTGAAATTGAGAGAAATGGTCAGAATAATGAGAACAATGGAGTTTGAAGTATTTCTAAAATGGAAATGATATCACAAAAAGAAACATGAGTACCCCTATGATGTTGTTTTTATTTTAAGATTGATAAAAGATATATCTCAGCATAAAAAGTGAGATACAATGAAAAAATGTTAACTACTGTAGTCAAATAAAAATAACTTACCAAAGTGATTGATATTTGTGATTTTATTTGTCTTAGATACATCTTTATAGAGCAGGTAGGAACGCTTGTTGCTGTCAACGAAGGGTCCAGTGATCTGCGATTTGTTGAACAACATAATATCCCAGTGTTCTTGACCCCGTCTCAGAGAAAAATGCAGCCCTGTAAAAATAGGAACAAAATTATAATGGAAACTAATTAAAGGAATACACGTGCATTCAAATAACAAAAGTATTTACTCAAAACCCTTTCTTGCAATATAAACTGGAATTGAATACTTGACAAATATCAACAAACCTGTCAAATACAGGATGGTGTCAACAAGTTTTCGCAGACTGTCATCTCATAGGCTACCCTTGGTCCACAACAGCACCTCTTCCTCTTCTGTTATAACCTCTGCCTGGAATCTGCTTCCTGGTCCGAGACCCTGAGCCGATCTCTCCTTCATCACAGCATCTAGGGCCCGACTTGAGAGAAGAAATTCTGGGTCGTCAAAAATAGTAATTAAAGAGCAATTATGCTTCAAGACAGACTGGAAACAAGCAAAAAGTCCATATAAATCGTTGAGGCTGGATGATTTGTACCATCCTGCTTATTTACTTCAAAAACAAAAATACTTGAGGCAATTGGCCAAATCATCTGGACTCATCTCAATAACATCCTGTTGTAAGCATCACAAGAGGTAGAGACAAGTTGTCTGTCATTGACCTCATACCCCTCTCCAACTGCTATCTACAAACACGCTGAGTGCCCATACACCAAACCTTTTTATCAAAACACCACCGATGAATGTTCTTATACTTTTATTTGACTCCAAATGTTTTTTATTTATAGCAAATATTGAGATTCTATGCTTAATCAGTAGTACTGGAAACTGAATTGAATACAAGAATTTACGGATAAAACACTTTATACTTAAACGTTTAAAAATGACATCATTAATTATCAGTTTTATTTCTGTTAATGTATACTACGTTTTAACATGGGGATAGATTTATATTGTAGTATAATGTTAAAATCATAGGATCTTTGATATTGAAATTATGTTTTAAATCGAACCTGAAGGCTTTATCGGTGGCATCTTCCACTTTACCCTTGTCTCTGAATGTCGACTGTGTTAAGAAAAGCTCCTCGCAGGCACTGGCCAGCGTTCTAAATGTAATTTCTTTACTAAATTTCAAGTAAAAAAAACTGATCCCATGATCATTCATTTGTAAAACCTTCAGCTCCTGTTCACACATTGCACCTGCAATGTGTACAGTAACAGTCAAAACACAATTATATACGGAAGTGCTTTTACAATATCTGTACTTGTGATAACTAATATCCATAAACTCAAAATTGTGTGATGCCTTGTTTCGTGTGGTAATCTATCAAATGAAAGGCAAACACTATCCTATCAAGTAACTTGCATGTTGTCATTTGTAGAACCTCGGATATCCCTGAACGCTTAACACGTGCATTTTGTGAATGTCAATAACAAAGACTCAAACAACACAATAGCTGATTCGATTGAATTTATTTTTAATTTCAGTAAATTCCTCAGAATCAAAGTAGTGTTAGCAAAAATATAAACCAATGTTAACAAAAAAATGAATATTGAGATAAATTTCAAAAACATAGTTCATGAAATTGATTTTCATCAATCTGGTTTCTAACCAGTCTGGAACATAATCTCGCCATTCTCACTATGAACAAAGGGTTAAGATTGTTAAGGTTTTTTTTATTACGGTATCTAAGTTAGTTAAAACACGAGAACGAGGTTATGCTTGAGTTTTCAAAACCTGAGGAAAGAAAGCTTCGGAATAATCTCGCTTGAGGTCTTACTTCCGGCGAAACTGTCTTTCCTCAGGTTTTGAAAACCCAAGCATAACCTCGTTCTCGTGTTTTTACCCTTACATGAACCCCCTCGGTTGTTCATAACACGTGCAGAGGTGTTTCATTGACAGTAAATAATATAGAACGCATTCAACTCATGATCTTTCAGGTTACAGGCAATTTAGCTTTTAGAATGTAAGACTTTGGTTCTAATTTAGTAAGACGTGTCGAATTCTAAAATGATAAGGTTACGATTTCGTCTCTAGGTACCAATTTTTCCTTTTTTTCTTAATCGTTTTAATAGCATTTCAAACATAAAGTTTTACTTTTATAATGACATTAGATAGCAAGTGAAATTGGCTAAATTCTAATGATTGTGAAGAAATGTTTCCTAAAATTAATGCAATTAAAATTAGTAATTCAAAGACATTTCTTGGTTTTTGGTATGTCACAGCATCAAAGTTGTTAGATAAAATTGATAAACAGCATCAGAGACAGTCAGCAAAGCCCTCTCTTGGTGTTTACCAATCAATACTTTCTGTGCTGACAGAAAGACACAGCTGATGGTTGAGTCTGATAAGGTTGTTGTTGAGCTAGTGCAGAGTGTCCCTGTAAGGACTGTTGGCTGGTATACAAGACTGCATGCACTTCCGCCTCTGTAGGACTCCAACATAGAAAGTCGATCAGTCAACAACGGTCTGGCTTACATGATAATGAAGACCTGGACACTTATAATACAACATGAATTTTAGGTTATAAAACTCGCTGGTCGTATATAAATCATTTATTTGAAAAAGCACTTTTGTTTTGTTATCGGGTCTATTTAAATGATATTCATACTTATTCAGAGAGGGGAAGGCTTAGTGCAAATTATGCTTGTTAAGAGAGATTCACGAATTATATTTGAATGAAGGGAATTCCAGTCTGGAAATCAAACTAACAATGTTAACAGTCATTAATAACATAGTTGCTTACTTTAAAGAGACCCATTGGGCTCGAGTGTGTTTATATAGTGTCAGTGTCCAAGGTCCATCAGGCTAACAAATCATGAATCAATTATGCAAATATCATTGAAAAAATATTTTTCAAATATTCCTTTAAATATCAATATTATCTTTATATTTACTGCATCATTTCCCCACAGAGGCAACTTAGTCATGATACTTTGATCTAGCCTCTATTCTCATAGGCCCAAATCCTGGTGCTCCTGCAGAGTGCCCTAGCGGCAAAAGTTGCAACACAAGATATCCCCCACTATTTGCAGCCAATGAAAACTCGTCTTAGATACCTCTGACTGTGAGCATCCTAAAAGGGGCAGTAGCACGTTTTTTGACAATTTTATATTTTCAATTTTTCACTGATAACTATAAGTTAATGCTAAATGTATTACTTTGATAGTATCATAAATCTCATAACACAAACCAATCATCCGTAGTCAGAGAACAAAGTATGAGGATTCACATAAAATCCATTGGCAGCCATTTTTGTGTGAACACCTTTAATTCATTTTGTGTAAGAAAAGGAATCGCATGGCTTAACTTTACATTGTATATTTGATTTATTACTGCTCCATTTAGTTTTTATACATTGTCTAAAGATTGGAACCATTTGTTTTCATTTTCCTGACATCACCTTATATTCCCCCAAAAAACGTGCTACTGCCCCTTTAAGGGTCATATTATGACATAGAAAATATCATGCCTTTGTTGTTTATTTTTCACAAACAGGCTGAGTGGAGATATTTGAAAAATCAGATATGGAAAGTTTTTTTTATCAAAAATAACTGTTTTGGATATGTGTAGATTATCATTGACTTTGTTTTATAATTAATCTTGTTTTACTAATTAAACTAAAAACTAATGAGATTGGGGAAAACGATGTTAAGTAAAAGGAAGAGTTATCTCCCCTGGATGTAAACTTCCAATGATAGCTTTGCCAAAGCATACGGAAATGACAGAGGCTTGTGAAAGGGCCCATCTGAGTGCACAACTAACTTGGATTTCCTCCAATCAGGCTTCTACCTTTCTATCCCATGTATGTATTTGGCTAATAATAAACCTGCTCAAATACAACTGATCTCCCTTCTCGGGGAAAGAATTACCCTGATGTAAAACACTCATTTCTGATTGGCTGACGATCGAGTCGTTTTATTTTATTACATGGCTACTCCCACCTATCAGGGACTCAAATTTCATGTACTTTGCTGCGATACTAACAGCTCCTTGCTGAGAAGAGATGTCATTTAGCGTTAAGATGACGTTACCAAATTACGGTTTGCATTATTTGCATTCGTTCGATCAGCTGTTATGGTGATTAAATAATCAACAAAATTTTCTCATCTGTTTTTATTTCATTTTGAAACCAACTCTGCATTGCATTAATTGCGAATGCTCAAGCATTAACATCAAATCGTTTTAAGCATGTCTCTGCCATAAGTTTTACGTAATAGGTAAAATTACAGCCTTGTGTACATTTAGGGTCAAGGTCGTCCAATCTTTATCAGAGATCAACATAAATTGAACATATTTTTTTTAAATGACGGTAATATAAATACATTGTATGCTTCTCCCTCGGGTATTACGGTACCATCTCTGTAGGAATCTTTCACAAGAATATGAAGTTGTGTCCTCATACTTGTACATTTCAAACACTTCTCTACTTGAATGTTAGCAAAAGAAAACTTAACTAAAATAACTTTAAAAAACAGATAGCCTTTGTTAATCTTTTTCTTCAGTCAGTTACTAATTATAATTAAACTAACTTAAAGGGGCAGTAGCACGTTTTTTGATAATTTCATATTCTAAATGTTTCACTGATAATTGTATGTTAATGCTGAAAGTATTATTTTGATAGTGTCAAAAATCTCATAACACAAGCCAATCTTCCATAGTCAGAGAACAAAATATGAAGATTCACCTCAAATCCATTGACGGCCATTTTGTGTGAACACCTTTAATTCATTTTTTGTAAGAAAAAGGAATCGAATGGCTAAACTTTAAATTACATAATTGAATTATTACTGCTCCATTTAGTTTAGATACATTGTCTTTCAATTGGAACCATTTATTTTCATTTTCCTGACATCACCTTATATTCCCCCTAAAAACGTGCTACTGCCCCTTTAAAATGATTTTATTTTTTATGTTTACTGGTTAAGACAACTTGTTGATTAACTAGAAGAGACACTTTCGAATTTATTTATTAAGAGATCCCTGAAATTATATGAAAATGTGAGTAATGTTAGTTCAGAAAGGTTACAAGTCACCCAGTAACGGTTTATCCCCTACAGATCCAGAATCACAACTCCAACATCTGAAGTGGACATTTTCTCCCTGGTTGATTCACCAGTAATAACAAAGGTTTCTTCATCTACCACGCCATCAGTCTGGATTTCCCAGGAGGTATCCTACATAATTAAATGTCAAAACCAAGAAGCGGAAATATTTGTAATGTTAGTGACACTGCGTTGTCCTGGTACAATGAAAGTCAATGGGTTCAGTTTAACTAAAGATGTAAAGACAATTACAGATAAATGGGATCTTTCACTTTTTCACTGTATTATACATTCATACTATATAGTGAGCACTAGACAGTTAATATTCATCAAGGGTGACAGTAGTCATAACACTATCGATATATGTTTTGGGTTTTTTTCAACTTTGAAAATAATTCAAACTACTTTGAATGTATACAAACTACATTTTTAGCTCATCTGGCCTGTAAGGCCCGATGGGCTTATGGCATGGCATGGTGTCCGGCGTCCGTCCGTCCGTCCGTCCATCCGTCCGTAAACTTTGTGGAATTTCGACTTCTTCTCCAGAACCATAAGGCCTAGAAATCTAAAACTTTGTGTACAGACTCCTTGACTAGTGAGGATTAAAAATTGTAGCTTTGGTGGCCCTGTGACCCCTAATAAGGGCCACAGGGGCCACGCCCTAAAAACCTATTTTGATCTTCTTCCCTAGAACCATGAGGCCTAGAAAGCTGAAACTTTGTGTACATACTCCTTGACTAGTAAGGCTTATAAATTGTAGCTTTGGTGGCCCTGTGACCCCTAATAAGGGCAACAGGGGCCACGCCCTAAAAACTTATTTTGATCTTCGTCCCCAGAACCATGAGGCCTAGAAAGCTGAAACTTTGTGTACAGACTCCTTGACTAGTGAGGATTATAAATTGTAGCTTTGGTGGCCCTGTGACCCCTAATAAGGGCCACAGGGGCCACGCCCTAAAAACCTATTTTGATCTTCTTCCCTAGAACCATGAGGCCTAGAAAGCTGAAACTTTGTGAACAGACTCCTTGACTAGTAAGGATTATAAATTGTAGCTTTGGTGGCCCTGTGACCCCTAATAAGGGTCACAGGGGCCACGCCCTAAAAACCTATTTTCATCTTCTTCTCCAGAACCATGAGGCCTAGAAAGCTGAAACTTTGTGTACAGACTCCTTGACTGATGAGGATTATAAATTGTAGCTTTGGTGGTCCTGTGACCCCTAATATATATAAAGCATAATTGATAATGAAGCCTGATGAGCTACAGAGCCAATGGCTCTATTTTTGGTTGCTCCTTTTACATTCTCCATTCAAATTCAGTGTATTAAAAATAATGACAACAACAATAAGGAAAGAGTTGTTATTTTGGTTGTTTTTTCTGGATTCAATAGTTTAATACAAGTCGTATATTACATGTATAAATTAAAATGTATATATTTAAAGCATTGTATAGTAGGATAAATTGCTATGTGTAAGCGATATGGCAAACATATGGACAGACCTTAAGTGTGATTATCAATCAAATATTGGGAATAAACCAGTAAGAAAAAGGAATCGAATGGCTAAACTTTAAATTATATAATTGAATTATTACTGCTCCATTTAGTTTAGATACATTGTCTTTCAATTGGAACCATTTATTTTCATTTTCCTGACATCACCTTATATTCCCCCTAAAAACGTGCTACTGCCCCTTTAAAATGATTTTATTTTTTATGTTTACTGGTTTAAACCATTTTGTGTGAACACCTTTAATTCATTTTGTGTAAGAAAAAGGAATCGAATGGCTAAACTTTAAATTATATAATTGAATTATTACTGCTCCATTTAGTTTAGATACATTGTCTTTCAATTGGAACCATTTATTTTCATTTTCCTGACATCACCTTATATTCCCCCTAAAAACGTGCTACTGCCCCTTTAAAATGATTTTTTTTTTTTTGTTTACTGGTTAAGACAACATTTTGTGTAAGAAAAAGGAATCGAATGGCTAAACTTTAAATTATATAATTGAATTATTACTGCTCCATTTAGTTTAGATACATTGTCTTTCAATTGGAACCATTTATTTTCATTTTCCTGACATCACCTTATATTCCCCCTAAAAACGTGCTACTGCCCCTTTAAAATGATTTTATTTTTTATGTTTACTGGTTTAAACCATTTTGTGTGAACACCTTTAATTCATTTTGTGTAAGAAAAAGGAATCGAATGGCTAAACTTTAAATTATATAATTGAATTATTACTGCTCCATTTAGTTTAGATACATTGTCTTTCAATTGGAACCATTTATTTTCATTTTCCTGACATCACCTTATATTCCCCCTAAAAACGTGCTACTGCCCCTTTAAAATGATTTTATTTTTTATGTTTACTGGTTAAGACAACTTGTTGATTAACTAGAAGAGACACTTTCGAATTTATTTATTAAGAGATCCCTGAAATTATATGAAAATGTGAGTAATGTTAGTTCAGAAAGGTTACAAGTCACCCAGTAACGGTTTATCCCCTACAGATCCAGAATCACAACTCCAACATCTGAAGTGGACATTTTCTCCCTGGTTGATTCACCAGTAATAACAAAGGTTTCTTCATCTACCACGCCATCAGTCTGGATTTCCCAGGAGGTATCCTACATAATTAAATGTCAAAACCAAGAAGCGGAAATATTTGTAATATTTGTGACACTGCGTTGTCCTGGTACAATGAAAGTCAATGGGTTCAGTTTAACTAAAGATGTAAAGACAATTACAGATAAATGGGATCTTTCACTTTTTCACTGTATTATACATTCATACTATATAGTGAGCACTAGACAGTTAATATTCATCAAGGATGACAGTAGTCATAACACTATCGATATATGTTTTGGGTTTTTTTCAACTTTGAAAATAATTCAAACTACTTTGAATGTATACAAACTACATTTTTAGCTCATCTGGCCTGTAAGGCCCGATGGGCTTATGGCATGGCATGGTGTCCGGCGTCCGTCCGTCCGTCCGTCCATCCGTCCGTAAACTTTGTGGAATTTCGACTTCTTCTCCAGAACCATAAGGCCTAGAAATCTAAAACTTTGTGTACAGACTCCTTGACTAGTGAGGATTAAAAATTGTAGCTTTGGTGGCCCTGTGACCCCTAATAAGGGCCACAGGGGCCACGCCCTAAAAACCTATTTTGATCTTCTTCCCTAGAACCATGAGGCCTAGAAAGCTGAAACTTTGTGTACATACTCCTTGACTAGTAAGGATTATAAATTGTAGCTTTGGTGGCCCTGTGACCCCTTATAAGGGCCACAGGGGCCACGCCCTAAAAACTTATTTTGATCTTCGTCCCCAGAACCATGAGGCCTAGAAAGCTGAAACTTTGTGTACAGACTCCTTGACTAGTGAGGATTATAAATTGTAGCTTTGGTGGCCCTGTGACCCCTAATAAGGGCCACAGGGGCCACGCCCTAAAACCTATTTTGATCTTCTTCCCTAGAACCATGAGGCCTAGAAAGCTGAAACTTTGTGAACAGACTCCTTGACTAGTAAGGATTATAAATTGTAGCTTTGGTGGCCCTGTGACCCCTAATAAGGGTCACAGGGGCCACGCCCTAAAAACCTATTTTCATCTTCTTCTCCAGAACCATGAGGCCTAGAAAGCTGAAACTTTGTGTACAGACTCCTTGACTGATGAGGATTATAAATTGTAGCTTTGGTGGTCCTGTGACCCCTAATATATATAAAGCATAATTGATAATGAAGCCTGATGAGCTACAGAGCCAATGGCTCTATTTTTGGTTGCTCCTTTTACATTCTCCATTCAAATTCAGTGTATTAAAAATAATGACAACAACAATAAGGAAAGAGTTGTTATTTTGGTTGTTTTTTCTGGATTCAATAGTTTAATACAAGTCGTATATTACATGTATAAATTAAAATGTATATATTTAAAGCATTGTATAGTAGGATAAATTGCTATGTGTAAGCGATATGGCAAACATATGGACAGACCTTAAGTGTGATTATCAATCAAATATTGGGAATAAAGGGAACCATTTTTCTCTAAATTGAGCAAAATCTTTATTTCTTTTGGATATCAATTTCCCAATATATACATGATATACATGATTTCATTATCAAGGATTCAGTTGCCATTCATAACGTTTAGCCAGTCAACTTAGCAATATCCAACATACAATCTCACTCAACTCAAGTGCTGGCTTTGTAAAGTAATGCCACTTGATTAAGCTCTAACATGACATGGGATGTCCCAAGTCTCTCAAAGTTGAATTAACCTGGCAACCAACGAGAATAAACCAAATTTCTACTGTACCAAGTAGAATGATCATATCACAATATAGTTATGTAATGCACAGACAGTAAAGATTGATTTGTTTTGTGAATTAAGTCTGCTGCAAATTCAACACGTCTTGTCAATGTTTGTTTGTTTTCCTGATCGAACAAGTGATAAAAATCCAAATTGAATTCAGTCATTCATTTGATAACTGATGCAATGAAACAGTGATATTATGTCAGCATAATCTGAAGGTCACCACCAACACAACTCTATTCAAGGTACCCATTTCCTGCTGGGTGAACAGAGGCACATTCTGAATCAAGTGTTATCTTACAGTTGTTGAAACGAAATTCTACCAATAATAAGGCAGTGAGATAAATATTTGTTTAAGATTTTACTGAAAACAATTTTCAAAGGCATTTGTAATGATCTGTATATCTGTACTATTACAGTTTAAGGAATTCGTAGTTTTGGCAAATTGAAAATGTCATAAGCTTAACAAAGTTGTGAACGAAATGTTTCTCAAGACTTTCTGAATGATCTGTTCATAATTTGATTTGTTATGGAAATGATACAAAGTATATCCAATTATTCATAAATTTAGAGGTTCCAGTTGTGAATTTAGACTTGAGAATTCATCCCTCTTTGACAACAAAGAACTTAAATATTAACTGAACTGTTAAATTGATCAAATAGTGTATCAAACCCCAAACTGCATATGAAGGAGAATCCCTTTTCACATTCTAATTGATTAACTACTTCAGTCATCTCCATTTATTTGAAGATTTTCAGAAGGAAGTTGGTGCATATTTTCTTAAAACACATTTTGACAAATCAAATAATGATTTTATCTTTATTTATTACTATGTTCTCTTCAGGGACAATATGTATCTTAAACAAACAAAATGAGTTGTTTATCAGAGACTGCATGTGAAGGAGAGACTCCTGAGATATTCAGATTGTTTCATGGTTTTCTCAATGTCGCTTTGTGATGGATGGGGTATGCCTGCCACATAAAGTTTGTTTCAATACAGCCTCTAGAGTTCATCTCCACTAAAAGAGATCTCACGAGACGACAACTCGTATATCTTATGTCAGACAATTGTTATTAACCATGTTGTTCTTGGTCAAGTTGTGTCTTTCAGACTATTATGTCGTATAAAACAGTTCAACAAATGATATCTACAGTTTTTCTCCAGCATCAAGACTCTCGCAAGAACTCTATTAATTTGTGTCAGGCCATTGTTATTGCCCATGTTTTATTTCATGCATTTGTTTCACAATTGCAAATATATCTTATAACACTTAAAAGTTATTGGAAAGGAAATAAGTTATCATTGCTAATAACTTGACTATGGTTTCCCTTTTAAAACATTCTAATATACAAGACAATAAGGAAGGATATATTTTTTTCTAAAGTTAAGTTCAACATTACAATAAGTCTTACATATATCAAGAATATCTAATATTCAATTACTCAAATGTTGAAATACCTGAATTTTCAACTTTATCAAAAATATGATTTTTGTTACTATGTTGTGAAGCATAATGAAACCATTAAGGATATTAGATTAGATGGATACTAATGATTTTAATTTTAACAGCATTTATAGTTTAATGTTACTCTTGATGTATATGTTGTAAGTTTTAGATAAATTTGACCAGTGAAGAAGCATCTAACACAATTAAGATAGTCATCATAGCCTAGAGAGAACACTAAGGTTTTCCAGGGAGTGATTTGTCTAATGTAGACATGTACATTTAGCCTCTGGAAACCATCTAACATGTCTATCCAACTCCCATGGGTGAGTGTCAAGCAAAATAAATGGGAACCTATTATGCATTTATTTTACAAAAACATATAATTTATTTTTCATGTAGTCAATGTTC
Source organism: Steromphala cineraria (assembly GCA_916613615.1). Taxonomy (NCBI): domain Eukaryota; kingdom Metazoa; phylum Mollusca; class Gastropoda; order Trochida; family Trochidae; genus Steromphala; species Steromphala cineraria. Next base: position 84,591,585 of record OU744722.1, read on the forward strand.
CTTTAGTTAAAAAAAAAAATAAAAATATCACCATTGTGTCAATTTCTCGGAAATTAAACCAAATAAGGACAATTTCATATAGATATTAATGCATTATTCTTAATAAGGTTTTATCATGAAGTATTGATGTCTAACCAATTATACACAACAACAGTCAACATGTGCACACCAGTCAACAACATAAATGTTTCTTGATCAATACAGCTAATGGTTGTGTGTTGATAACAACGTGTTGAACCTGTTTGGACTGGTGTTATGTATACTTGACTGTAGGCAATTCCGTCTATACAAGATGATGGTTTGTTTATTGGCCTACATGACTCTTAAAAGCTCGACACCACGTTTTTTTTTATGACAATTAGAGGGATCATTTTAAACCATGCTGATTGTAATTCAAAGATATGTACTAAAATAATTTCTGGTGTACAAAAGAGAGGTTTTGTCAATGATGATTATAAACTATAAAATGACGGTGTTAAAAGATTTGTGAATGTTTTAATTTCTGGTTGATACATTTGAACTTTAAGTATCTTATTCAGCTTCAAGATTAAAGAATTTTGAGTTACATTGATGAAAGACGATTAATCAAACTTTTCTGTGATATTCTTTTCAATTATAAACATTTCATTTACTGTCAAGATTTTGTTATGTATAAGCAACCTATTTTATACAAAATCAGTGTCAAACACAAAACAAAATAATGACAAAACCTGTTCACAGAGATAACACATTGTTTCAAAAATCGATACAAATTAAAGTTAATTTAATTCAAAGATGTAATGGTTTAACCCCTACAAATCAAGAAGCACAGCTCCAACATCTGAAGTGGACATTTTCTCCCTGGTTGATTCAGCAGTAATAACAAAGGTTTCTTCATCTACCACGCCATCAGTCTGGATTTCCCAGGAGGTATCCTACATAATTAAATGTCAAAACCAAGAAGCGGAAGTATTAGTGATACTGGTGTAACTCCATGGGTTAGGTACAATGGATGTCATTGGGTTCAAGTTGTTGTTGTGTACAAAAATGTTTTAAAACCCTGTATTAATAGTTAATTTATATTTGTATTTGAAAGTAGAATTTAGCATCATTAATGTTAATAAGATAATGTAGAGATTTGAAAGAAGTCAACCTCCTTGGAATACACAAAGAGAAAACATTCTGAAAAGCTTTAATATAAGATCATTCAAATGTTTTCATGCCACTTTTTTACATTCGTACTGACATCTGATGCAGACGGATATCTGTAAGGAGACCTAGCCACAGTTCACTTTTACTTCAAACTATCATTCTTCCTCAAAATGGATGAAATGAATCAACAGTTTCGGGAAAGATACTTATTTGTTTAATTGCATGTTTGTAATAACCCTTTGGGGATTTTGACAGCTGTAAATTTGACCTTCTTGTTGTATAAACGAAAGCAGCATTATTACAGTTGTCATTTATCTAAGTAAAGAGTTTGACATCAAACTGCAATTGGGAAACATGCATGCCTTCTTAAAAATATGTATGACCCATTGTCAGTTGACAGCCAGATACTTATTCCTTCATTTAGATTCAGATTTGCATTGATTGTCATGATAGAAGTAGCTAACGAAAGTGTTTGAAGTTACATCGTCTTTGAAATATAAGTCAATTTACTTTTTACTGTGATTTCATTATTGGTTTATTAACAATTGTTCTTTTATTTATACACATTCATGTCATGTTTCACTGAGATAAATGAAGTGATTGGTTTTTTGGAGAAGGTAATGCTTTTTTGAATATATACTATGATAACTACATTTGTCAAAAGAAAACAACCTAGCAATTTGTGATTTCTGTAACCTACATAACATATTTTAATCTTAATGTCTGTCAAAAAGCATATTTGCATATTAAGAATTTAAATTATGATTATGATTAAATCTTACCTAGTAGTCCATATTGCAACCAGTCCTGCTAGCATCATCAGTCTCTTTAATCCTCAAACATACAATCTCACTCAACTCAAGTGCTGGCTTTGTTCAGTAATGTCACCAGATTAAGCTCTAACATGACATGGGATGTCCCAAGTCTCTCACAATTGAATTATCTTGGCAACCAGCGAGAAGAAACCAGTTAACTACTGACGAAGATAAGAAGATAACAATTTACTTGTATGAGACGTGGGTTGAAAATATTGATTTGTCTTTTGTGGTAGTAGAGTTTTGTCAAAATGCAAATTAAAACGCCCCGTTGTTTTTGTATTGTTATATATCACAGGCTCCTTTCTCCACATCTCTCAAACAAAATACATGTGATCTGTTCCTTCATTTGAAAACCTTGGACAAAGAAGAAACATTTTCAATTAAACATAAAAAGTAGTAAATATTCGTTAGAAATGATACGATGCCAGAATAAAATCAGAAATTGATTTTGAAACTGTGACTGCGAGTGAAGTGCCTGGATTACAGTTTGTTTCATGTTGTCTGCACATAAATATGAAAATCAGGCATAAATGATTAAGACATTTCGCATCCCTATATCATTTCTTTGTCATTGTTTATTTACCAAATGATCGTTGTATTTAGAAAGAATTAACTGTATGTATTTATTGGAATTATACATAATTTAGAACAAAGTATCGGGCTTGTTTACAATCAATAAATAGACACTGATAATTATTTGTTTTCTCATGTTTGTCCCAGAAAGTATCAAACAAATTCTAAATCAATAAGGCACATTAAAGGAGGTCTTATCCTGATCTTGTCCATTTCAATACATTCTTGTCATTCCATACAAACTGTTAACCTTCACATCATAAGTTGAGTACCTCTGCAACAATAGAACATTATGATATATTTCAAAATTGTTAAAATTATTTTTCTCAATCATTATTTGTTGAATGTTGTGACAGATTGCAGGGCCTATTTAAGGCACTTCAAATGAGTACTCATGGGAATTCTATATTTACTGTTCTTTTCATTTCATACAGATGTGAATGCAAGTTTATTCAAAGACTAGCGCCTGAAGTTAGTTGACATTTACCGTGCTTGATCAATTTGTTATCAAAGCTAAAAGGTACAGATGTGTCAGGTGTCAGCCAATTTTTTTTATTACATTAATGAATTTATCAAAATGTCAGATTTGGGTCCTAGTTTGATAATGACATTCAAATTTCTAAAGGAAGATATACTACTTTTGCTTCATTTTACACCTAAACTGCTAATATAATCCTTTCTATAAATTCGATACAAATTAGAATTTGAGATCTTTCAGTTATTCATGAAATAAGTAGTTTTTAGTAATATTTATTCAATTTTGATTTTGTGACAAAAATGATAATATTTCAAGATCAATATAGTTAAAATTATTATTTACAAGACATATCCTCTGGTTTTGTATAGCATCAAAGTGGTTATGTCCTGCCACAGATTAACAGCATCATAAACAGTCAACATGGTTCTCTAATGCAGTGTACTAATTGACGTTGTCTCTGATAGTGATGGCAATTAAATGGACCGTTTAAACCCGTCTGTGCTGCTATATCGAAACAGCTGAGATAGCCGTGTTTGATAAGATCGCTTTTAAACCAATGCACATTGCTTTGTTTTGACTGTTGACATGTTTGTTAGACTACATGCACGTTCACCTTTACAGTAGTGAAACACACATAGTCGATTCTCGTGTTAAGTTTTTTTGTGATAATTCATTTCTGACGAACTCGATTTGAAGGTTTTAAACCAAGAGATACCAATTAACAATTTTCCTTATGTCAATTGATATGAAAGGTTCCTCTTTAAACAAAATCAAACTTATGAAGAGAGGAGCAAACCCTATGCAAGTAATGGGGAACAATTGAAACCTGCTTAAAGATTACAGCATAGCTAAAAGCCAACTCCATATCATTTATGCAATAGTATTGATAGTGATTGATGCAAATGTTTTTCCTTTGCTTTTTAGTCAATTTATGTTTAATGTATCATAAATACTATTTATTATAATGGTACACAATTGGTGAGATCGTTACCTTATAAACAGAAACAGGTTTAGTAAGGGAGTAATGTAATTCTTGTTTGAAACAGAATTTTTCCCGTGCAGTGCAGACCATCAATGACATTTTGGAGACCTACATGAATAATACAAATTGCCCTCAACTTATAGTGCCAGTATCCGGTATTTTTCTAGATGTAAAACCTCCTTGTAATGTATAAGCAACGTTTCGATATGAATATATTATCTTGTCAAGCACATAATTGGAGTCAAGGAGTGACAAGGACACAACATGTTACATAATAAGAGGTCATGTACTAATCCAAATGGTCTTCATTTTTAAGGCAAAACGTTATTCAAATACTTTTTAATTCAGTTTTGTTGAATTACGTTCTCCTGCAAATGTGAACTTTGACACAGATAACATTTATTGTTTAATTATTGAATAACAAACAATGATTTGATTTTTGATAAACATTATTTACACCCAAAATAACTTAATTGATTTTGTAAAAACCTATTGACGACATCAGCAAGAAAAAATGATTCAAATCAATTTTTAATTAAATTTTCTTGAAATGAAAACACTGTTCATTCATAGGGAATCTATCAGTAATGTTAGTACAGGAAGGTTACAAGTCCTCCTGTAACGGTCTATCCCCTACAGATCCAGAATCACAACTCCAACATCTGAAGTGGACATTTTCTCCCTGGTTGATTCAGCAGTAATAACAAAGGTTTCTTCATCTACAACGCCATCAGTCTGGATTTCCCAGGAGGTATCCTACAAAATAAAACGCAAAACCAAGAAGCAGACATATGTGTAATGTAAGTGATATTGCACGGATCTGGTACAATGAATGTCACAGAGTTCAGTTTAATGTGTCCAAATACGCTAAGAGGTCCTGAACTGATAAAGAAAATGTTCTTTACATTTGGTATATGTTTTATGTATATGGCCTGAAAAGGTTTGTTAGTAAAACGGATTATACCTACTTCTGACTTCATATTGTTTTCAATAGTTGATACCTGAGAGGTGAACACCTAACCTAACGCATTCCCAATGGAATACCCAAATAGAATCAAAACGTTATATTTGAACTTCGCCAAACATCACGATTTGTCCTAGGGTCGATCTCACTGAGAAGACGTTAGATCCAGAAAACCCATAGCAACCTCTCTGGGGTCCTAACGTTCATACTTATGATCTCCACATTCTAACGAATATGAAGTCTGTTTCTGGATACAATTGTCTTTGTCAATATATGCCTTGATGCTACGATCAAGTCTCGAGTAATTATGATTTATTATAATTGTCGAAATGTTTTTTTAATAAATTGTAGGTATGCATTGCAGTGCTGCCACTATCCCAGTCGCTTTGCCAGTGATAACCAAAGACCTTATATTATTAATGATAATCATAGATATCTTTTGTAGATTTAACCGCATCGAATTTGTTTCTAAGGCACTTTTTATAAGGGTTCAAAACTTCCGAAAACGTTCCTGATTTATATGTGATACGTCGCAGTAAGTTACCTTCCCTTGTGTTATTGCAAGTAGATAATAACTGTTTTTAGTGATATAGAAAAGTCGAAGTTATTTGAACAATTTGTAACTCTAAAATGGATATATATGTTAGTTTCATGGTTATCATGGTTATCTACTGACCTATTTTAAACGGCGGCATCCCATTATGACTACTCTCAATATGACTACTGTTTATACCAACACGCAACCAGTGTCGCATGATGTACCTGACCCCTATTTCATAAAATGGACTGAACTAACTACAAGTAATGATGAAACAGATTTATTGTTGAAACATGGTATCAATTAAACTGTCAGGAGGAGTATGAAAATATATCCTTTGAACATGATGAAATCTGGTGCCATGACATGGATGGATAAAAGTCACAACTGTGATGACTAGTTTGGTTTCATTATTAAGTGTCTTATTTACAAAGACGTTCTATCTTAAGCATCTAAAACACAATGGGTGTTCTTTCCCCTGTCAATGATGTATGACATGAAAGTCCTGCACGTTTTTCCATATAGACTTACATAATGAAAACGGATTGATGATTACTTTTAAGTTCATTTAAACAATGAAGCTAAGTTTATCAAGTTAGTGGTTGACGTCAACAACATACGGTAATCATCAAATTAGAAATGACATCATTAACCGAACAAACATATGTTGGATTAAATGGTTATTTTCATGGACGTGTTGAATATTATGTTTGTTTGCTAGTGTATCTACATAAACTTTTAAAATTACAAGACTAAATGAACGTGGCATATAATCTGTCGTTGGCATGTAACAGTAACCCTTTGGTCACATCTTAATCTTTGAAGAGATAAAAACGCTTACATCAGAATTAACTTCGACAATAGCAAGGTCGTTCGGAGCATAAACGTATTTCATATTACATTCATAATAGTGACTTATTGTATAATTGTATGTTAAACAGACACTGTCAATTTCCATTTACTGTTTCAATTGTTAAATACAAGTAAATTGATTTTCTAAACAACCCTGTGAACTATATTTCATTCGAGGACAGACTAGCATCAAATACTGTGTCATTGGCAGTCTCGATTAATATTCACGGAATATTGCTGAGGCCGACCTACTCACCGGCGAGTGACATCTCATTAGATCAAATGCCAGCTTGGCTTACTTCAACAACGACCTTTGCCAAACAATCGCCAAGGTTCTTGCTAATGTCATTTAATTGTGACAACCGAATATCCTCAGATCTTGGAAGCTATCTCTTACACGCACGTTCAATTGTTTCGAATATCTTTTATGTGTTTTAGCTTCAGTTACCCTTACCATTTTAACGAAATGAAAGTATATAAGGATACAGCACATAAAATCACAATGTCACATTTCATTTATATTTATATATGCAAAAAAATATATTGAAATGTAATGATTTTATGACATGTCCACTTTTAGAAAATAGAATAGAATAGAATAGAAAAAAAGGAAAACCAATCTTCTATCTAAAGAATCTTAATGTTAAGAAGCGATGATTATGATTATTCAATACGTGTCCATCATGTGCACATTCTCAAAATAACATTTTATTAAAATTTGGCTTTCACTAGGACGCCCAACCCTTCGGCTGATTTAACGTAAATAAAAGTAATTCACGTTTGTGTAAGGATATACATTTGTTAATAACAAGTATGGGAACAGTATGTTCTATGTGTACACATGTCTGCTGCATTCTTCTTAATTCAAGTGGTTTGTTTAATCGCTGATCAAGCCGAAACCAAATTCATGATTTGATTCTAACTCAACACAACTGTACATTAATGAAAGTGTCTACAGTTAGACATACTAAGCATCAAGATTGGCAGGTAATTAAGATCCGTTCTAAGTAATCAGTGACCCGCCTGATTGCCAATAGTCACAACACAAACTCTGTTACCATTCAGTACCCCTATAATGTACACTGTAGAAGCTCAATAAGCTTAACCATAAAGTTCTGAAACCTGAGTTCTTTTATTTTGTATGTTTGTTGTGAATAAATCGTTTGGTTAAAAAAAGGTGCTATAAAGGTGAAAAGCGTGATTAAAGAAAACGTAATTCGTCACTTCCCAAAGTCTAGACAAAAACTGTATTAAGTACGTGATTAAGAATGATTTAAGACATATATATAACACTAGAGGTATATAGAGATTATTAACCGAGTGTGTTTCCGTATCATTAATATCATATACTAGGAATAAAATTTGTATTATGCGAGCCTTTGGCGAGCATAATACATACATTTTTATTCCTATTATATGATATTAATGATACGGAAACACACGAGGTTAATAATTTCTTTATCATATAATGTCATTTTGAAACAAAAGGATTTAAACGTAAATATGATACCTTCTAAAAATATGTTTGACCTAGATTTCGCGGAGTAATTGCTTTCACAATAAACCAAGGTGAAGGTCATATTGTCGGCGATGTACAGTTGTGAACAGTCTAGAAATATTCCTTCATGAAATGATTTTTTTTCACAGTGATAGAAACGTCTCCTTCAATCTATGAGTCTGATTTCCAATGCACGAGTAAACATTGTATTTTTAATAACACAAAATGTGTAAGAACCAGTTGTCAACGTCGCTACAACAGGGGAAGTAACTCTAACTGCATTTTGAAAAGCTGCATTGTCATTGATGTTACGCCAGTTCAGTTATGGTATCCTTAGACTAAACGTCGACTATTTGCGAAGGTGAGGTTGTTGCGTTTGTAACTACGCTACTAGATAATCTGTACTATCACTAGAATATGATTTGTTTATGCTGATAAGTTGGTAACCGACACGACGAAAGCGATCTAGGCCTATGTTATGCACGAAAATTGAAGCACCTATTTTTTCGATAGCCGATATTGTTAGCTGCATATCGTTTTATTTTTAAACGCACAATGAAAACAACTATAAATGCTTCGATAACCAAGCTATTTCTAAAATACTAATGCGTGATAAGTTTTGACAGATTCTGTTTACGATATTTTATTCGATAAAAAACCCACAAAACCTGAAAACTCCCGACGACGTTATCAATGTTTAGAGACCGGTTTAGGACTCGCATGACATGCATGGAGTTTTGAGAAAATAGTTCGGGTTTTGACCTCATTTGCATTGTTATCAGGGATCTGATAACATTATTACAAGATGGGTTTATTGCACAGATAAAATTGCCCATTATATGATAAAAGTCAATATCAAAACTCTTCGTTCTGTTTCAATGAGAGTTTTTTAAGCACCGTTCCATATACTCAAAAGTTATATCCCAAATCCTGTTAAGGTTATATCTAATGGTGTTTCATTGCCCTTATGTTTCTAATTTCTGAGATTTTCACAGTTATTTTTAAATGTTAACATAAAAACAAATATTTGCGTACAAAGGAAAACAAACATATAACTAAATCAATAGTTTAATATAATGTCAACAACCATTTAACATAAAATTAAATCTAAAACATTCAATGACACACATTTTAAAACATAACTTGGATTATTTCAAAATGGCATAACAAATAATGTTATCAAATTAAAAGATACTTTCATATCATCATTTGTGCCCCTAGTATTTTGAAAAGAACACAATATCTACATACAGCTGTAGTCGAACAACTTGTTCTGAAACAAATTTGTGATAATGTATCTTCTCCAAACTAAATTGTGATAATGTATCTTCTCAACTAGGGATTGTTTAAACAAGTATACACTTATCTTTTAACACAAAATTTCATTTAAAATAGGGTGTATACATGTATCATTCCGAAAATCTCAGATATGTCTTAGTCCGCAACGTAAGAAAATGATCATCAAATGATGTAGGTGTCAACTGAATATTCGTGATATACCACAAACACATGTTTTAGTATCGTGTTTATAAAAGATAACTTTACGCATGTTTAATATTCCCGGGTAAGGGTTATGGTTGCGCGCCCCATCTTTAGATAAGACCAATCCGTATTTGAAATTAGACAGTAACAGAACTAATTATTACTCGCCCGTGTAATATCTATACAGAAATATTACAATACTCTCATACCGGTTTACATATGATGTCACAATACTGCGTATTTGTGACGTCACAGTGTTAGTACGGCCGTCACAAACTTGTGGAATTATGGTTTAATTATGTAGGCGACTTATTAACAGAATACTAAACCTCCTTCCATTTTATAATATGTTATTAAACTCGTGAATGATAAGGCATCAGAGTCGCTTTTGCTCGATTTATATCTAACCATTAAGTCGTTTGATAAAAAATGTACTAAATGGTAGTTCGTTCAGTATGCTCTAAATATTCGTTACTTCGTTCCAATTATGCATTTTAAGCAGACGGGTTAAACAACAAATTCACAAAGACTTAAATCTTGGTAAATAGTCTAACGAAAACAATTATGAATTGAGCATGACTATGTCAAGCAGGTCTGTGAATTTGCTAAGAAAGTTTTTTATTGTGCCGAAACGTGACAAATAACAGAAATTGTTCAATTGTGTTAAACTAAGATAACACGATTACAAAATAGCAACAAAATCTGCTGCAAAACAAACAATTAATTAGGAAATTTAGAAACAACAACAACATTGGTGAGTATTAATCATGCTTATTCCGTTTTAGTTTCTCGCTACTATATTGTATGCTACTAATCATTTTGGGAACATTTTGAGTGACTGTTTTTAAAAAGAAGTTTGTGATGTCACGTTCTACTAGTTTTTTTCTATGTGTTTTTCTTAGGCCTTGTCTAAAGTCATGATAACATAAGAATTATACCGTTTGATTGAATGCAAAAATTGTTTAACAGATACTCTCTATATATCAACAATACTTAATTATTCTCTAGAAAAACATTCAAAAATAAAACTGTACTTCCAAAATGAAACAATAGAGTTTCTTATGAGTTAAATTTCTTATCTGTGATAAATTGTTATTGTATCCAGGTCGATTATGATCCTCGAAGTCCCTTTACAAAAGATGGTTTCACAAATGAATTCATCACATACACAAAACGCTCCCGGAGACAAAAGTTGAATAAAGAATAAAAAGATTCGTCCTCATATCTCAACAACTGTTATTATATATGTATAATTGAAACAAAATGTATGCACTTTATCCAGAAGATTCCTGAGAAAAGAGGACAACATTGCAAAAACTGGATGCATCAGATGAAAGCAGGCACATTTCATCATCGTTCGTCTTCCAAGAAGCCATTTCTCCCGTCGCACAAAATGAATAGAACAACAACATGATAAACCTCACAACTTCCGGTCACTAAGCCTCGTTCTCATGTTCCAACCGAGTCCTGCAAAGCGGCGTCATACAAGATGGCGGCGGTTTGGTGCAAGTTAAGTTTATCCACGTGGTTAGTATCAGGTCCAATGGTTCCACAATATGGTATCCGAGTACAGGTTGAGAAGAACCACGGTTGTCATGGTAATGGTTGTCAAGCTACAGATGACACAACACGGAGTTTTGTTGTTGGCATTGCGACGATGTTGCCTGCAATAAGAAATAGGCTTTCAATGTATTTTGATATCCTTTGGCTTTCATACATGACAAATAACTAATGTATACATTCAAATTTCATCGTTATATTATATATATGTTATATCAAAAAAATATTAACTAAGAAAAAAGTATCTGTCCCATGTATTAATTAATACAAATCACCCAATAGAAGTAAACCTGACCGAATAACTTGTTCTGATCTCTGGACATCAATGGTGAACCTCTCTCCACACATGTAGGGTATAGATAGAATACCATCATTGCAGTGCAAAGCTGCATGTTATGCGTGTGTCAGCTCAATAATAGAACTCCCATGGTCGGCCATTTCTCCAGATCTCGAACCTAATGTTTGGGATTGGACGGAGGAGAAAATGGACCTTGAACGACCTGAGGCAAATTTGAATGATATGTAGAATTGAGGCCTTTTCACTAACTCGAAATCTATGATTTTTTAGGATCTAGGCTATATGGCAATAATTTTTTCCAATGAAAATGGAGCAACGATTTCAAACAAAACTAATTAAATGCATGTATTCTAGATAGTTGACCTAAAATCATATATATGTACATATAATGTATGCGCTTGAGAGATATTTCGAAATAATGCATTAGCCATTGGACAATGTCAGGTTTAGATATAAAATCATGTCTTTATTTTATTTCAAGGAATCAATGAACTTAACATTATCATTTCAGCTGTACCTCTCTACAAAAGAACAAATTTTACATTGCCTGAGTGTGGCTACTCAACAACAAACATGAAATTTTATTTAAGTATATTGTCTGAGTGCCCATTGAAAACGTGACATAAACTGCGGATATCTGATTACTGGAGTTCCGTGGTCTGAACTTCCATGATAGATTTTGACACAGAAAAAAACAAAACCACCAAAAACTGATTTTTCAAAAGAAAGAAGTCTTCCTTTAGAAATTAAATATAACAATCCATGAGAAAACCGTGTTTAGCAGAAATATCAAGTATCATTGGAAACAGATACATAACAAAGTAAAATAGTTGCACTTGCTCTCGGTTAAGCAACTTTTGTTCATCGAAGGACGTAATTGTTTATGGATGTATAATTCATTCATATTAGATGGTAAATCTCAATATGAGATTGAGTGCAGATTGTAAGCAGTAAAACTGAATATTTGTTACAAAGTCGTATTGATTCAACGGAAACTATTACCATTTTCCTCGGGTCAATCAGCAAAACAAGTGATCGATACCGTCTTGAGCTTCGATCTCAGCTGATTCCCTGAGCAACATAAGCCTTCATTGATGCCTTAATGCCCTCGATAGCTCTGCCAAATAATGGCCTGATTTGCATGTATATGTCTGTACTCGGTAAACCTCCCTGCTCTCGGATGGGATTGTGCAAATGTTTCCATGCAATGATAATGGGTCTTAAGTAAAACTGCGTTTTTGCATCAAAAACCTTAAAAAGAAAAATTGTATTCAAGATCTATGCGGTAATGGACATCGATTTAAATCATCAAACTAGACGTTTTATTGGTCTTAAGCTACCTTTTATTGATCAAATCCATTCCAATGTCAACTTGATACTTTCGATACTGATTCATTGGAAAGGAGAAATGTCAAGCTAAAACATAACTTGACAAACTGTATAATGTTTACAAAACGAGTTTTGATATTTGGGTAATGAAGAACAAAAGCATGCACTACTTCCATATAACTTCGTTCTCCTTTGATATTTAACTCGGACACATGAAAAATCTCCATATCAAACTCGCGAACACATGGTAACTTATAATATATAGAACACAGCTTAGTTTTCATCTTTCACTACCTGTTAGAAATCAATGTCAAATGAAACAATGTCACGGACTTAACGCTTTCCATGGTAGTGCCCATCGCATTGCGATATCATTAAGGTTGCCTTTGCAACTTAGAAATTCGGTTGACCAAAAAACGGTAAAATCAAATCCATGAAAGCCCGAAAAAGTATGATGAACTTTTGCAGATAGAATGCTACTCTGCTTATAACGAAACAGTGATTTCCAAATGGTAAAAAACCTCAAGCAGAATATTTTTTTCCGTTGTGTTCACAATTTATTTGAAGTTTTCGAGCATTTACCAAACCATCAGGTCTATTTCCCTCGAGGAATCCGTCATAATGAAATGTTGAAACCAAGGAATGGAAATATAAGTGATGGGGATGTCAGTGAAGAGATTTGATACAGTGAATGACGCTGGGCTTGGTTTCATGTGTTGAATATAGTTAGAAATAATCTAATCAAATAACACTTTCAACTGTCACACACTATCGGTGTACATCGCAAAAACATACTTTTTTTTCAAAATACGGATTTTATATTAATTGTCAAACATACTTTCAAACGACGCTAAAATTATTTAATATTTATCTAAACTTCATAGATGAAATTATATTTACACATGTAGAATATTCGATTTTGTTCTTTGCGTGAATGCAGCTATTGTTTTCTGAAGTTCATATTCATGGAATATTTATTCAGAGTCCTATCTTTCCAGCGCGATGGCGTTTCATTAGATCAAATGTCAGGCTAGCGAGAGTCAACGGCGACCTTTGCCAAATCTCCAATCTTGTTGCTAATGTCATTCAATTGTGACAGTCTCTCGGTCAATAAGCAAATATTCTTGGTTTTCGAAGCTGGCACTTGACCTGACAAATATTCAAAGAAAGGCAAATATGATACCATTTTGTCATTTTTCATATCTTTATTCACTCTCACGACTCAAATTTGATTAAGTTAACATATTTGCAAATATCATATTTGGGAGTTATCGGAATATCAATCTGGATTGTTTTCTGTTCAAGCAAAGGTTGAGCGAATTTGAAATAGTCGATTTATAGATTTTTTCTGCAATTGGATGAAACGGCGTTATTGTGTGAACCTTTCATCGATAGTTGTGTTCGCGCTTTAATCAAAATGGTTTTAGCTATTGACATAAGGATCAGGGATACTCAAAGTAGCTTTATCGGAGATAACGGAAATCTTTTCTTCTCGAGAGGAAATGTTTCTACTAAGCGACTATTGCAGTTACATATTCGACCAGGCACGTCAAAGATGAAAGTACTTCCGCGTCATAGTTGGTTGGGTGAATCGATTATTTTGTCGTATTTTTATCACAGAATCAAAGAATCAACTTGAGATCTTTAAAATTGTTATTTTCATTTGTTCAGAGAAAGATCTTTAAAATCTTGATCCGTTTTAATTGCATGATTCCCATTTGTTTTTTCAAAACAAGTATCCATGGAGTATATTCTAAATGTTGGTAAACGTAAGCTGTTTTACTTGTCTAGAAATTTTACATACCTTTACATTAAACTAAAAATTTCAGACTCATTCTTGGTGACATATTTATTTCTACTTCCCTTTTCTTCCGTCGAGTGACATCCTATAAAATAATCAATAGCATTGCCCATATAAAACGTCACTTAAAGCCAGAAAGGTTGTTCTTTTTATCAATGCTAGCACGTTTTCGTTTAATTCTCGTTGTTTCCAGACATTTTCCTATAGCATTCCATCCTATAGCATAACGTTGTCATAAACAGTTAAAGACGTACAGAACTCTTTCAAGACAGAAGGAAATAAATCAAAACCTTATAAACCAAATGACATACTTGTATATGCAAGTAGTGCTAACCGATATTCTCAGGAGAATGATATTTATAAAGCAAACCCATCATCTTTCTTTCATCCCTGTGTAATATACGTAATGCTTTGCGTGACAGTATCTGTTGACCGTCCAATCAGGAGGTCATATAGTCTTTTAAGCTGATGATAAAACATGCTTGTATTTCGCAACCTGTGATCTGCATACCAATATGTATTCTCCTCTGGAGATTTGTTACATTGACGTGTGTTTTATGTTTCTCTTTAGAATGTAGTTATTCATGACAGCTCCCATGTACGTTGCTGAAATAAGCATATCGCCATCGCCTCTCACTCCCCAGATTGATTCTCCATTAGCGTGTGAATAGTTTGTGTTAACGGTGAAATATAACTATGAATTATTCATAAGGAATGAGAACAAACCCCACATTTTCAAGCATCAAAAATATATAATTCTTTTAAAAGAACTAGCACTTTTAAAATCAAATACCGGTAATTCATGTTTTTACAAGATATATATGATGAATCAAACATATCAATTCTATAAATCCTTTTACATTTCATAACCTAAGCTACAAATCTGTATTTACAAGTAAACGTTAGGTAGGTGACGCAATCATTACCAACAAATCAAAATTAACTTAGATAGCGTCTCCGATCGCGAATACAACGTTTCAACGTTAAAGTAATCTTAAAACTAAAGTATATTCCGGCAAGACTATTCTTGTGTTGGATTTTGTGAAAAGGTATAATCTGTGTACAATTTCAACTGAATAGGGTGACTTTTCAGTTATCCTCGAAGTAGTTCATGAACTAGTTCGGATGTTTTATGGCATTTTTATATAGCCAACAACATTTCAATTGGCAAGACCGCAGTTCGGATGAGAATCAATCCATCCGGACGGTCGTTTAACTAGCAAGCTTCACGGGATATTTATACCAAAGAAAGACGGGCCGTGTCGAGAGTTGAACTAATTCCTTCAGTCAGTCGTCAGTTACACAAACAACGTTGTGTTATTTCTGAAAACCTCCATCCGCTTCCTCACGCCGACATTTTTTATTGGTTTCCAGTGGAGCTAGCGAAATTTAGCATGTCTTGAAGTAATTGAGAAGGAGACGGTCTTAATCTGGCGGAGACTTAAAGGGGCAATAGCACGTTTTTTGATAATTTTATAATTTGAATTTCTCAATGATAATTGTAAGTGAATGCTAAATGTATTATTTTGACAGTGTCAAAAATCTCATTACACAAGCCAATCATCCATTGTCAGAGGACAAAGAATGAAGATTCACATAAAATCCACTGGCGGCCATTTTTTTGTGAACACCTTTATTTAATTTTTTGTAAGAAAAGGAATCGCATGGCTAAACTTAACGTTATATATTGGAATGATTACTGCTCCATTTAGTTTAAATACATTTTCTTTCAATTGAAATCATTAATTTTCATTTTCCTTACATCACCCAATATTCCCCCTAAAAACGTGCTACTGCCCATTTAAAGGGGCAGTTCTAACGGTGTTTTGGTGGAAACGAAATTCATCTGTACCTGAACAACCTATACGGTCCCGTGGAGCGCTTGTTTATCGGCGGCACCGAATATACTATCCCTCCAGGGTAATAATACTCATGGCGCTTCGAGCATGCTTTGTTATGGATATATGCGCGGTACAAGACAGCTATTATCATTATTACATTCAAGATTATAAATATATCTTACAGGACTTATTACATTGTCATATCATGATACATGTAACATTTTGGGCGTTTCAGATTTGATTATTTGATAAATAAGACCGTTTTCTTGGTTAAAAACAGCAATAAGAAGTGAAGCCATTCATCGGCGCTACGAGTGTGAAATTCCATGCTGAAACATTAGGTCATTAAATAGATTTAAATGTTCTTATATCCCATCCCTATTTAAAGGTTATTTTAATAATATTGTAAAATTAACGGGTTTCTTTCATGAATTTAACAAAAAATGAGAAACACACATAAACAGACCACTTCAGGAAGAAACGATTTCTATGTTCATTGGCCTATGAAATATCTCCATGAAACAGAGTTACTGCCTTCCCTGAGCAGCCCTCCAAGACTATAGTCCCCCGATGGTATTGTTTTGTTGTCGGTCTCTGCTATGGTCAACCCTTGGAATGATTTAAAGTGACACAGAGTAGCTTTCTTAAATTTTTATTTGGTTTTGATAAGCTACATGAAATCTAATATGCTGATTGAAGTACATATCTCATCACTGGACTTGCAAATATATCCATTTATGCATACCGTCTCTAAAATGCTTGATTTTATGGAAAAATCAAGAAATCATCTCAAATACGTTTAATATTCGAAATTATGCATCCAATTAGTCTACCTATTAGTTACAATACCTACTTAACACTATCGAATCGAATATATCTTCCTGTCAGCTTATGACAAGGTTTCAAAATTACGTTTGGCGAATTTGCGCGCGCCATTTGAGCCACATTGTCCGGTTTTCGATCAAAATCCCGACTTTGAATGGCCGTATTTTCGCTCTATTGTACTGACTGACCTTTAACTTGTTATTTTCAGTAGCAGTTAGTGGTTCCCGATGTAATAACATCGATTTCAAAATTTGACATATGTGATCCTATCAACATACTCTGTGTCACTTTAATGGTCGATCAATGCAGTACGTTGATAGTAGGCCCGTGCTTATGATAAATCGACCTACATGTATCAGGTACATTCATTTCATGGAATAAAAGTTATGCAACGACTAAGTATCGACAATGGAAACGTCGTGGTGCGTCCTATTGAAAGTGAAGAGTTATGATTTACAGTGGTCTAGTTCCCCCAAGCTATGGCCACTTCCGCTCAAGAGGCCCGAGAATTGTGGGTCCAAAATCTACGTCCGGGTAAAAACTAGCGCCATTCTTTGCCACAGCTATACAGGTTATTCAACACATCCCTGATTTGAGTAAAACAGTCCACTAAACTTTACGGAATCCTTTCCATGCTGTGGATATTCGACCAAGAAGGCAATTGACACACCCCCCCCCCCTCCCCCCTCTTTCAGAGAAGCACAGTGATGCAAAGTGGCGTTGTAATATCAAGATCTTGAACCTTAGAATATTGCTTAGATTATGGTTCAGTTATGATTCACAATTATGTAATTAAAACGAATTGATAACAACTTGTTTTAGGGTGGTTTACCGTCGAAAAAATAATATTTTGCCAATAATTTATGTCACAAGTCAGAAGATTCGGTTTAAACTGTGTGATAGGGTGATGAGCAATATCCAACACACAAACATATATTCAATTGGAAGTACAGAGGAATTAGAAAAAAGTTCCTTTAACAACGTCAAAGAACATCAGATTAAGGACTCCACAGTTAAAGATGAAATCCTAAATTCACTTACAATATGTCTGATGGCTCATCACCTTGGTCTCTCTAAGTAATAAAGTTGTTAATGAACAAAATTAAAAGGTGTATTCCATATTATACCCAAATACTGTATTTACGGTTGCAATGAAATGTGATAATTAAATTGATACATACGAATGGTAAATTCAATAGCCAGTATAATTGTAAATCAAGACATGGTCTTCGCACCCCTAAAACTTCTCAATTGTGACCCCCTCTCCCAACCTTCTCCCTCACCAAGCGTGATCAGTCAGTACTTCAACAAGCATGTTAACTGTTTGGAGCCCCTAGTCTTCTACAACAGAAGAACAGATTACCTCATGGCCAGTTCCTCCTCGGACCCCGACGCCTGCCTCTGTCCACTCTGGGCCCGGACCTTCGGACTGACCGCCGATCTCGAGTCTTTCCTCGGCCGAGCAGACGCCGCCACTGTCGTCGACAAACTCATCCTCTTATAGTAGATCACAAACAATAAATTATCACACAAACTTTAAGACTGTGAAACGTTCTGTCACTTCTGTCAATCCGAAATGTTTCACGAACGTGAATGTAAATTATCCTCACGTGACACTTACAGAGATAAGTTCAACGCAATAGTATTTTCCGGAAAAAGTTTGCCACTGACACTGTATCGAGCACATCTATTCACAAACCGCGTCTGCTACTGTTATGTCGTCTGCCACAGATGAAACTATCGTCTGCTTAAATGAATCGTCTGTTATTGATCAAATGGGCACGTTACGGTTGTCCTCATTTAACCATACTGTCGTCTGCTTGACGATATCGTCTGCTTTACTGTCAAACCTTTGTTGACAATATCAGAATCTGAAAGTGGACCGAACAAAACGGATACTCGGCATATACAAGACGAGACCAAACTCTCTGTCTCGTGGAGACCTGTCTGTTTGTTTGTATCCGGCAGTGACCAAAAGTTATCTGGTGAAGAATGAGGAGAAGAGATCGTTATTCACAGTCGTGTAACATCTGATCCCCGGACTGATGTTTGGACTGGTGCCGTGAACCAGGGTCGCGTCGGGCTAATTGATCGCGACTGAGTCCGCTACACAGCTTACCGACTACTGCAGTCCGGGATGTGATTAGAGAGAGCCCGAGGGACGTTCTGGTCGGGACATTCAGTTGGAGAGTCTCCTAGGAAATACAGCACATATGGGACACGGGAAGTTGCTGACAGTTTGAGGAAATAATACACATGTGGGACCTTGACAGAAGCTCCGCACACGCCAAGCACACATGTGACATTAAGTCCTTAGTCCTGATACTCGGAGAGCGTTAAAGGACACTTTTGAGACACATGAGCCGTACTTACTCTGAAGAAATGTATGAATAGATTGTCAGTATTATCAAAAGGGTTGACTATACAGCTGCGTATCTTAAGTTTGTTCACTTACCTTTGTATTCTAGTGCAAATATCACGTAATTAGCAGCCCCGTCTAAGGACGGGGCTGCTATCAGTTTTTGTGAAGTTTCCATCGCCGCCGCCGCCGCCGCCGCCGCCGCCGCCGCACTCGAACTACTAGCTAGAACTTTTTTCCCCTAAGCTTTCCAGAACTCTTATTCATACCTTACTCCTCATACATCGGGGGAACGGTTTTGACACGTTCACTTTCAAGGTCAAAGGTCAAGGTCACGAGCTATGTATTCACACTAAGAATTCCTTGTAAACGCGATAACTTGAAAAGTTTTTGTGCTATGAAGCTCTTACTTGGTATATATCATCCTTGGAAAAGTAAAAATTTTTGAAAAGGTTTTGGCTACAATCCGTCAAAGGTCAAGGTCACAGCAAGGTCATGACGTAAGCATGTTTTAGCGAAAATGCTTTATTTTAACTATGAACACTTTTAATCAATACATGATTGTTATACTCAAAAAAAAGTGTTCAATGATTGTGTGACCTTGAAGGTCAAAGGTCAAGGTCATGAGATATGAGTTATTACAAAATGCACTAAATTGGGGTATAACTTTATCCCATTTAGCTTTTCAGAACTCATGAACATGTCTAAATGTTAATACTTCCAGGGAATCATTATGACATGTTCACTTTCAAGTTCAAAGGTCAAGGTCACGAGTTATAAAATCACCACAAAATTCTTTGTAAACACGGTAACTTGAAAAGTTTTTGTGCTATGAAGCTCTAACTTGGTATATATCATCCTTGGAAAAGTAAAAATTTTTGAAAAGGTTTCGGCTACAATCTGTCAAAGGTCAAGGTCACAGCAAGGTCATGACTTAAGCATTGTTTAGCGAAAATGCTTAATTTTAACTATGATCACTTTTAATCAATACATGATTGTTATACTCAATAAAAAGTGTTCAATTATTGTGTGACCTTGAAGGTCAAAGGTCAAGGTCATGAGATATGAGTTATTGCAATTCCTTCTAAACACAATAACTTGAAAAGTTTTTGTGCTATGAAGTTTAGATTTTGTATATATTATCTCTTGAGAAGTTCAACATTTTCAAAAAGTTTTGGGTACTAACTGTCGAAGGTCAAGGTCACAGCAAGGTCAACATATATGGAGAAAATGGATTAATTGTATTTTTAACACTTTATTTCATTACAATAATGTTATACTCAATGAAATGTGTTCATTGATTGTGTGACCTTGAGTGTCAAAGGTCAAGGTCACGAGAAAATTCCCAATTTGGTGAGGCCTGTAAAAGGCGGAACAGGGTAAGGCGAAACCCAAAGTTCCGGGGCTGCTCTGCTTTTGCGGTATCCCGCAAACGCTAATCTAGTTTGTAACGTCTTTGAGCCATCATGTGATAATAAAAACGAAACCGATAATGATGAATTTTCACTGAATAAGTTCAGATTCAGTTTGTGTTGACATATTCGTATGTCATACCTAGCAGATAGCTGTAACAAATTTGGCAGGTCATTGAATTGACCAGGGGTCAAAATTTCGAAAACACTGATTTCTATTTTGCTCTACAAAATCCTTCGTAAGTGATCAACAGCTTTAGATCTTATTCATATATGTTCCTTTGCGCTAATGCAACGTAACTGTGCTGATTTTTTTCCTACAAAGTTTACATGGATGATTTTAATTGAATTTTAAGAAAATCCGAATTTCACAAATATGACCCCATATGTCTATTTAACAATGCCAAGTATCGACATTCAGCACCAGTGACAAGACGATCCCGAAATATGGTTTGGGAATGGTTATTTTATACATGGACAATTGATGATCTTCTGTAAGTGGTCCTGGAGTCATTTTATGAACGTCAAAACAAAACCCAAATTACATGATATTTGCACTAAGATCACAAGCAGGTGAACAAACATTTGGTATGCAACTGTAATTATATAACAATCAGTTATTTCTGTGTCTCCGACACTCCTGAACAAAAGTCAATGAGGTAACCATGGTATTAGTGAAGAAAAGACTCTATTTTAGATCAGGAATGGTACGTATGATTATCGAGGTATTAAATGCTAACACAGAGGCGTTTTGTCATTTGTAGTTGATGATGATGAATATAGAGTTGAACGACTATTGATTTTCGTGGATAATTATTAGAAATCATCAGAGATTGACGTATTGGACATATTAAAACATCTTTCGATGATATTCTCGGTTTATAATTATTCCTAAAATTTTACGACAAAAGAGTTGGAAATAACGACTTCTTTATTGTGAATATCACGACGCGTCCTCATTAGGCATTGATGTAAATCTTGTTTTTTTGTAATGACATGCCTCTTCTTTCAAAGACTTAACAAGTGAATTGGCCTCTTTCACAGAGATCAAAATAGTGTTGATGTTGCAGTTTGATTTTCCTATTATCATATAGCTCAATTGTATTAAGAAATTAAAACTCCTATTGAATTTCAAGGTGTGAGTTATAAGAAATGAATTTCATAATCCGTATGTCCTTACGGCAACAAACTGTTTGAAACTTTTAAGTCAAACAATTGTACAACTGGCTGCGCGTACCACACAAGTGAACTGTGATGACAAACACACTATGATATTCATTATTGGATATATTACTTAAAGAGACGCGATGTTAAGTTGTTACATGTATATACAATGTTAAGTTTATTCTTTCTATATTACTTTGATAAATCAAGCAATTTCAAGCTACTTGCATTGAGACAATGTAGACAGCCACTCGGGGTTTGTTGTATACGTATATATAAACTGTGCGGCCTTTCAGTGTTCAGTGGAATCTCAGTTTGCAGATATGCAGTAACACGTTGAAATGGTGTGCCCCAGTACCTTGAATAATGTAGGTACTCTTGCAGACATGCACTATAGTTTAAGCAATATGATGCGATTGTCATGAACTGGAAAAACTGAAATAAAAAGCAGTGGAAGAAATGCAACAGACATGTAATTAAACAGAAGTGGTTGTAATGAGTTTAACTGGCCAAGCACGAACCTTAATCTGACATGACATTTAGAAGTTCACCTCAGTTCAAATGCCACTGAAACATTCACTGCACAACATTCATTTCATTACACAATAGCTTACTGTTTGTTGTCTTGTAATAATAGCTTATTAGCATATCGATTTTGACAGAGAGGCCTCTCGCAAATGCTAGAAAATACAGTCATATGAAAAGCCTTGTAAATAGTTGGTAAATGTTTGCTGATAAACTTAATTGGTTAAGTCCTGGCATGTCTTAAACCTTAAAGGCTATCAAAACTAAATAATTCTTTAAATTAATTAAGTTTTACCATAACCAACAGCGCAAGAGCGAATAAAAAATATATAGTTTAATTAAAATATAAACAATATGATGTTCATTTTCCTAGCATTTCATTCTCATATCAGTATTTCTAATTTTAATTTTTCTTTTGGAAAATTCAGTCTTAAAGCATTTTTTATATGAATGCAGTCATAGAATATTGAGCACAAATGTATGGTGGTTAGCCTGCTGACGTCAAAGGTCCGAGTTTGAATTCCAGTGGAGACACCAATATATCTAATATTTAATATATATTTAATAATCTCAAATATTGTTGCGTCCTAGGGCAAGGCACTTTATCCACATTGCACTCAATCCAGCCAATTGGAATATTGGATAGTGCAATTCCGTCAAGTAGTAATATGTAGTGCTTTGAGCAGTTGCCTATGGATATGTGCGCATTTTTATCAAAGCAAAAATGGCATTAATTGATACATTTTTCCATTTACAATCTAGGTTCATTTGCAAAGATGTTTTTGCCAAAATAATGACCACCACAAGTGCCTGGTATTAGATATCCAGTTCCTCAATCCTTTATATTAATCCTGAAATTCGAATGTAACACTGAACTCGACGCTGATATTCTAGCTCAGTAATGTGGCCCT
Source organism: Steromphala cineraria (assembly GCA_916613615.1). Classification (NCBI taxonomy): domain Eukaryota; kingdom Metazoa; phylum Mollusca; class Gastropoda; order Trochida; family Trochidae; genus Steromphala; species Steromphala cineraria. Next base: position 84,614,926 of record OU744722.1, read on the forward strand.
TGTTGTCAAGGGTGAAGCGAGGAGTATTGATATCCTTCTCGTTTCCGCCGTGTCGTAACGAAAATGGTCACACATAGACACAAAAAAAACATGCAGAGACAGTAAGAAACAAAGACAAAGAGATGGATCGATTGAGAGACTGAGATAGACAGCGACAGAATGACAGAGTTGAAAGGCAAGCGAAACAGATAGAATGATAAAATGAGAGAGACCGAGTGACTGACAGAATAAGATAGACAGTAACAGGCTGACAGGTAAATAGAGACATAACAGACTGACAGAGTGTCAGAGATAGTGTGGCAGAGACGACTGAAAGAGACAGTGTGGCAGAGATAGACTGACAGAGGCAGTGTGGCAGAGACAGACTGAAAGAGACAGTGTGGCAGAGATAGACTGACAGAGGCAGACTGACAGAGGCAGTGTGGCAGAGATAGACTGACAGAGGCAGTGTGGCAGAGATAGACTGACTGAGACAGTGTGGCAGAGACAGACTGACAGAGGCAGTGTGGCAGAGATAGACTGACAGAGGCAGTGTGGCAGAGATAGACTGACTGAGACAGTGTGGCCGAGATAGACTGACTGAGACAGTGTGGCAGAGATAGACTGAAAGAGACAGTGTGGCAGAGATAGACTGACAGAGGCAGACTGACAGAGGCAGTGTGGCAGAGATAGACTGACAGAGGCAGTGTGGCAGAGATAGACTGACTGAGACAGTGTGGCAGAGCAAGACTGACAGAGGCAGTGTGGCAGAGATAGACTGACAGAGGCAGTGTGGCAGAGACAGACTGACAGAGACAGACTAACAGAGGCAGACTGACAGAGGCAGTGTGGCAGAGACAGACTGACAGAAGCAGTGTGGCAGCGACAGACTGACAGAGACAGTGTGGCAGAGATAGACTGACAGAGACAGTGTGGCAGAGACAGACTGACAGAGACAGTGTGGCAGAGACAGACTGACAGAGACAGTGTGGCAGAGATAGACTGACAGAGACAGACTGACAGAGACAGTGTGGCAGAGACAGACTGACAGAGGCATTGTGGCAGAGATAGACTGACAGAGACAGTGTGGCAGAGACAGACTGACTGAGACAGTGTGGCAGAGACAGACTGACAGAGACAGTGTGGCAGAGACAGACTGACTGAGACAGTGTGGCAGAGATAGACTGAAAGAGGCAGTCTGACAGAGGCAAACTGATAGAGACAGTGTGGCAGAGTCAGACTGACAGAGACAGTGTGACAGAAACAGACTGACTGAGACAGTGTGGCAGAGACAGACTGACTGAGACAGTGTGACAGAGACAGACTGACAGAGACAGTGTGGCAGAGATAGACTGACAGAGACAGTGTGGCAGAGACAGACTGACAGAGACAGACTGACTGAGACAGTGTTGCAGAGACAGACTGACACAGACAGTGTGACAGAGGCAGACTGACGCAGACAGTGTGGCAGAGATAGACTGACAGAGACAGTGTGGCAGAGACAGACTGACAGAGACAGACTGACTGAGACAGTGTGGCAGAGACAGACTGACAGAGACAGACTGACAGAGACAGTGTGGCAGAGATAGACTGACAGAGACAATGTGGCAGAGACAGACTGAAAGAGGCAGACTGACTGAGACAGTGTGGCCGAGATAGACTGACTGAGACAGTGTGGCAGAGATAGACTGAAAGAGACAGTGTGGCAGAGATAGACTGACAGAGGCAGTGTGGCAGAGATAGACTGACTGAGACAGTGTGGCAGAGACAGACTGACAGAGACAGACTGACGGAGACAGTGTGACAGAGAGAGACTGACAGAGACAGTGTGGCAGAGACAGTGTGACAGAGACAGACTGACAGAGACAGTGTGACAGAGACAGACTGACAGAGACAGTGTGACAGAGACAGACTGACACAGACAGTGTGACAGAGACAGACTGACACAGACAGTGTGACAGAGACAGACTGACAGAGACAGTGTGACAGAGACAGACTGACAGAGGCAGACTGACACAAACACTATGACAGAGACCGACTGACAAAGACAGATTGACAGAGACAGACTGACAGAGACAGAGATAGGGGCAGACTAACAGAGACAGACTGACAGAGGCAGACTGACAGAGGCAGTGTGGCAGAGACAGACTGATAGAGACAGTGTGGCAGAGACAGACTAACAGAGACAGTGTAGCAGAGACAGACTGACAGAGACCGACTGACAGAGACCGACAGACAGAGACCGACTGACAAAGACAGACTGACAGAGACAGAGACAAGGGCAGACTAACAGAGACAGACTGACACAGTGACAGAGACAGACTGACACAGTGGCAGAGACAGATTGACACAGTGACAGAGACAAACGGGTCACGGAGACTGACGGGAACAGAATGTGAAAGTGAGATAGACAGAGTGACTGGCAAAATGAGAAAGAAAATTGTAGAAAGAGAAAGTGAGAGAGACAGACAGACTGATAGAGACAGGCTGACAGAGATTTTAAGAGGGTATCGCCACCAATTTATCGCAAACTGTTTAATAATGAGGCGTCGTTGTACAACAAAAAGTTGCATTTCTATCCTATTTTCCAATTGCAGAGTTGGTATATCCTTCCTTAATATAGAGTTCTGTAACTTTCGGTCACTGACTGTGTTTTTAATATAGTTTATGAGAGACTAAAATTTAATACAGTAAATTTTCTTATCTCTTTCGATCTTCAACCAGTAAGCATCACTATCACTCAGATTAAATCCTTTAATGTTCTAAGATCCATGGACTAGGTATTAACAATAGCGTGTTAGCTGACGGGTACACCAGATATGTTCTAAATCAATGTCCCTCGTGTACTGAGCCCGGGTCCACTTGGAATGAGCCCGGTGGTTGTGTATCTAGTGGGGAATCTCCCATCTTGTCTTGTATCAGCGCTTGATCTGGGTCTCGCGGTATTAGCTCAGTCCACAAACCAGACCAGGCCTGCAAATACATGTGACATGTGTCAGAGAGCTCCAATATTGCCGAGGCTGCATAGCGCTAGCTAGTTATTCCAACATGGTAACCGCTATATAGAAAGAGTTTAGTGCTGCATTTTACGAAAGGTTTATGTCTTGTTCACCAAGGTTGATCTTAATACCCATTCTTTAACATTGTACTAAGGTTATATTCGGACTTACGACCACCTTATTGCATTGCACTCAATCCAGCCAATTGGAATATTGGATAGTGCAATTCCGTCAAGTAGTAATATGTAGTGCTTTGAGCAGTTGCCTATGGATATGTGCGCATTTTTATCAAAACAAAAATGTCATTAATTGATGCATTTTTCCATTTACAATCTAGGTTCATTTGCAAAGATGTTTTTACCAAAATAATGACCACCACAAGTGCCTGGTTTGAGTTATATCCAGTTCTCTCAATTTCTCTCCTGGAATATCTTTGATAACCTATCCTATTCCATTTCGGTTGTTATCCAAATGACACACATACAATGAATTAGTCTATAGAGCTACAAAACCCAATGTCTGTTGTGATATTTAAGGATCCCCATCTAAACACCCCCTCCGATTTTCGTAATTTGTACTAACAATAAACTCATACGACTTAAGAGGAAGATTGAAAACATCTCACTCCTGATAATGCATTGAGTAGACATGTGATATGAGTTTTTTATTTAAATAATAAATAATACGGAATAATAGTAAAGTGAAAGATAATTGTTCAAATGCTGAACGTGTCAGATGATAAAAACAATATAAGTAACTTACGGATTTCCTTTTTCTTTTACTTTAGCTGATGCATCCGACTACTGTCTATTTTGTGATATTTTATGACCGCTTCAAATAATTCTTAGTTCTGTTTCAGGACTGCTCATTCAGAATTTGCCCTTTGGTCAAGTCCTCATTCGTCACATCTTGGCTAAATCAATACGTTAGGTTATAAATCTCCAGTGACGTCACTCTATTGTCCTTCCTGGACACTTTTTTTCGTAATTTACCTCAGGACTGATACAATTTTGCCTCAAAGGGAAATTTCTAAATAACGTCCCTCTGCTCCGATAAATTATTTTGATAATGCCCTCTGCCCTCGGCAATAATCTTAATAACGCCATCTTCCCCGCACAAGTAGTGTAGGATAAAACATGACCTGCGGGCACTATTGAAAAATATGCCCGATGCCCGCAGGGAATGCCCAAGGGCCGGAGTCTTACGGGAATTTACCGAGAAAGGAGGGCATACTTTTCAATAATGCCCACGAGTCATTTTTTATCTAACTTATAAACCGACGGAAACAATGGGAAAACAATTTTGTAATAGAATATAAAGTGGGGGAAACCGCAATGAAAGACGTGTCATTGGGAGTCGATCCAATGTGTTTCGGTTGTGAAACACATCACTTGAACGCAGCCGCGTCAGACTTAGTATGTGTTACACGTGCAGCCAGCATTTATCTGCACTGTTATGTTGACTGGCGGGATTCTCAATTTAGAATATACTCAAACTCCCTATATCGTCAAATGTTATTTTAAGATGAATAAATATTCTTAGCCTTATTGTACCTAAAAATAAATAAAATATTCTAAAAATATCAAATCACTCAGATCTTTGTTATAAAAGGACCTAAAATTAGAGCTCCATCAGTGTTTTCATAATGGCTCAGTAGTCAGAGCGTTCGGTTCAGCATTCGGGAGTGAGAGCTATGGGGGTTCGCCAAAAACATTTCAAAACTGATAGTTAATTGACACTTTGACTTTAACAGACGACTTCCTGTGTTTCTCTAACGAATACTTTAATGACCAATAATTGTAATTATCATATATATCACATATTTCTTCACATTGAATATCACATCGTGAAAAGTGAAAATTTTAAAAGAAACCCAAACATTTAAAAAAAATTTTAAAAAGCCAGATAGCACAGAGTTGGAAAAAAACATGATTTGATACAAAAACATTGTCAAGTTTCCTTTATGTGAAGAGGTTTAAATGTCAGTATCGTTCAAACACATTGTTTATAGGAACGGATGATAATCTAATAATTTAGTGTGACCTCTCTCTGCCATTGGCCCGCAGGGAAATCACGTGGTCAAACATCCTTTTCTTAATAATGGCCATGGACTTTGTTTTATCTAATTTAAAAACAGCCAACTAATTTAACCATTTTGACTTGACTGATAACGTAAAAGGATAGGAAAGAAAGGAAGCGACTGTAAAATATCAAACCTCCCAAACTTGGACCTCTGTAATATCGGGCCTAACATAACAGTTCTATCAGTGCTGTCACAATAGCTCAGTTGCTAGAGCGTCGCCAGCAGCGTATAGGAGCGTACACTATACAGATTTGATGTCCTGACGCGAAGGACGATCATGTTGATAAGTTTCTGCATTGAAGGGCCATTACTCGAAGACCTACTTGTCATGTAAGTCAGATGGAAATTAAGGTATACAAAGAACGCTAGAGTGACGTCACTATGAGTTTATATCAATTAAATTGCAGTAAACTCAGAATCAAATTAGCGTAAGCAAAATTATAATTTATGGCACATTAATAAACAATTTAAAACTGAATGTTCAAATGTATCTTGTTAAAACTAGAAGTTACTGAAGTTTTTATCTTTTTAGAAGGAATGACGATTTACAAACTGCAGATTACACGTGTCTTTTGATATATTCAAATTTGACTTCTTCATCAACCCTAGGCCTTAGAAACTTGTCGAGGTGGAAAAATCTTCTTTTTAACTGGCGCTGTGTTGAGTTTACAAAAATCCCCAAATTTACGTTTGGGTAACTATAGTCAAAAACTTGTTACTTAATTAAGCATAAATCAGCAAACCAAGACAAACAAGTATATATCTATTTCGATGAACAATCAAATACTGAGCCAAACACGTTTGGTTTCTCCTTCTGCTACATTCCACAGTGAATGTTTGTTTTTGCAGATATATATTGGTGGCCATTATTATCAACGCTTCATAAACTCTTCAATAATTTCCTATAGTTATCTACGCTGTTATCATTATAGTGTCAAAATGATGTAAAACACAATTCCCTTCATATATTCTTCATAAACATGTTAAGAACTAGATTTGGTTTTCCTCAGAAGCAAAACAATATGTACAGGATATATTCCATAATGTGCGTTTAATATGGCCATATTTTATCTCAGGGGGACTATTCTTGGAGGATAAGGGAAATTATTGTCACTGTTGACTGAATGTGGGTAAGCGAGAAAAACGTACATAAAGAGACACGAATAAGTTCAAATGTTTTCTACCATGGCCAAGTAGGACCATTTAACTTCGCATTTTCGTGCTCAAATTGACGTTTTAGACGTTTTATTTGCACTAACCTTTACTATATATTGATACAATTAACTAGTTTAGATAGTATTCTATATAACTGACCTGAAAACAACCAAGTTCACTCCCATCGTTATTCATTTCCTAAACAAAGAATTGACGCTGATCCTGCGTGATACACGGCTGTAACACTGCTTCTTCTGTGGTGGATAGAACAGACAAGTCTCGCCGCCCTGCGTTGTACAGCTTGCAGGCAGTCTTTATCATGATAGGGATCCTAGACGGAGGAAGCCTATTCGAGTGTTGATCTGACCTGCGTTCTCCATGTATATGCAGTTTCCTTTAGTTTTATAGGACATTGGCGGAGATTTCTTTGGAGGAACACTAGGATGCTATTTGCTGTCTTTACTCTTTTGTTAATGTACGTTTTCCATTTTGCATTACTGCTGAGCTTGACTCCAAGGTATGGGTTACAGCGCACTTGTTCCAGTTCAGAGTCGTGGGGTTTGTATTCCAGTTATTGTTGATCTTCTCCTTTGTAGTTTCAACACATAGCACTTCTTGGGGTTTAACTTCATCTGCCATCTGATGGACCAGGCTTGTAGTGAAGATAAATCCTTCTGTAACTGTACTTGGTCTTGTGTTGTTTAAGGAGCTATACAGCAAACAGTCATCAGCAAAAAGGCGAACCTGCGATGGAACTTCTGCTGGTAGATCGTTGATATAAAACAAGAAAAGTAATGGCTCCAATACTGTACCGTGTGGAACTCCCGTTGTGACCTCTAAGATTAACCATTCACTGAAACTCTTTGGGTTCGATGAGTTAGAAATGCCTGGATCCACTTATGAACCGTCCCGTTCATACTCCGCAGCGGCTGGAGGGCAACGACATCAAACGCTTTCAAAACGTCAAGGATTATGGCATCAACTTGATTATTGTCATACTATCGCTTTGAGGATGTCTTGATGTATTGTATTAACAACATATCACCAAATCTACCAATGAATAACGATAAAACTAAACAGCAATGTATCCTTCTTAACGCCCTTGAAGAATGTTATGTATTATTTGCCGAAGCAAGGCTTTTCACACTCGTAGAGTCCATGCTTTTGCCTCACTTTTCATTGTTGCCTTTCTCATTTTCCCTGCCCCCGGTCACATGTATCAACTTGGTTATATGTATAAACTGGAATGTCCTTTGAATTTCGGATTCATAGAATACCCCGATTGGACTGTCCCTTAAAATGATAAAAACACCTTTATAAATTTTGTACGAAACGATCCCCAAAAGAATCCCCCTTTATATTGATGAGCATGAAAAAAATTATTCACTTGCATTTTGACAAATCCACTGGACGAAAGGTTATAGACGTTCTGACAATTATGACCTTTGTAATGTGGTCCTGCCAAGCCTCCGTAGCTACCATCGGTATCATGTGCTAGTGAAGATACTTTGTGCAGTCGGTTCTGTGAGGCTCCGTGATAGGATCAAGAACAATGGATATGTGTATTTTGCTGTTCATGAACTGGTATATCGCTTTTTATACCACCTTGCAAAACAAACTGTCACTCGAAACCAAATCTTCTGCTATGATGAAGGATATTTACAAGACAGCTGTATTCCATGGATGTACGTACTCCATCTGTAAATGTACCATAAAGAAAACCTGCCAGATTGTCAAATACGAAGAAAATGTAGAGTGTCCCAAACATCTCAAAAACCGTAAGTTGTTTCCCTTTGTGACCTTGAACTTGCATGGAAGCGATGGAGGCTTCATGTTCACAAACCTGACCCGAAAAGCAAAAGTGAACTCTGATCAAACCAAACCACACCACAAAACTCAAATATGTTCATGTAAGAAACCTTACACAAGACACGCAATGTACATTTTTAACAAGAAAGGAAATGAAATTGAGAGATTAGATGCGAGTTACAAGACCAAATTCGAAATATTGCAAAAAAAAATAAACAACAGGTTATTGGCGATGAGTTTTGACATCAACGAATGAAAACTGTACGCGGCAACATCAGAACACAAGCTGGTGACCTACTGTGTACCCTCAATGGCTGAGAACATCATGCTACAACTCAAATATCCTGTCGTCTTCCAATCCATTATCAGAACTGTGCGTACCACAGGAGAATACACACAACTCAACATTACTCTCAACCTTGTACTCCAAACGCCGCTTTGTACCGTAGATACCTCCAAATCAACCGTATACTATACGGAGGGACTAGGTTCTCTATACTCCAAGCGGCGTAAAACAATAACTCACTCATTCACTCTCACTTTAGGAAAAAAAATGTCTAGCAATTAATAATTCTGTTTTGTGCGTTATTGGCTGACAAATTCTTGGCTTGTCACAGTCAGATTGAATACTGGTATTCTTAAAACATTTCTACATTGTTAATTATTATTGATGGTAACTGATTTTCTTGTCTGTCAAAAAGTAATAAAGAAATCCTTTATCCATGATATTTGACCTTGTTTTTCCAATGAAATAATTTCTCGTTTATGTTCACCACGTCAACTTTGAATATGAATTTCAATGAATTGTAATTGCAAACAAAGGAAATACTTAAATATCAATGAAGAATGCATCAGTCAATTATTAGTCAACAATAGAGCCATGGGCCATGTAGCTCATGATCGGGATCTTTATTGGTCGATGTTGAAGAATTTTGACAAACTGTAAAGATGAATTACAACGCCCATCTTCTCAAGTTTAAACGATTGAATATTTCTCGTTAATGTCTTGGTGTTCAGGAGATGTAACTCGTCCATAGTGACGAAGGGAAAGAGGATGAATACTATTTAACGTTCATTCCCATGTTATGATATCATTATTTCGTACAAAGTATTTAACTGCATTGTATCATAACTACCCATAACTGGGTTTTTTTCTGTTATAAATGCAAGACACTATTTCAAATCAAGTTTATCAATACTTTAGCTCAAACGATTTGCAGACGCCCGGGAAGTATCTCCTGTTATAAACCTTTAGTGACGTCACTACATTGTTCATTGAGGTCTTTATATATTTCAATTTTCTTTCCGACTCGTACGGCAAGGGAATTATTCAAGTAATGTCCCTCGGAAGCAGGTTATTATCAAGGCAGGATATTATTATGCTATGTCCCTCTTCAAATAATTATTTCCGAACGATGTACATGTAACTGATATTTATTAAAGTCAAAGTGTCAACAGACTATCACTTTTGAAAATATCACAAATCTGATACGGCCCGTGGGCAAATCCCGCGGGCAAACATCCTTTATTATTGATAATGCCCTTGGACCATGTCTTATTCATGTTGCGTGATAATGGCTACTGCAGATAACAGGTTTGAGTGATAGACTCGTCTGAAGATTATATATTTGGAAAAACTTATATATATTTGGGGTGGTTTAAGGAAAAATAATTTTTACAAAAAAAAATTCTCAAATGTGTACGTCAGTATCTCAATTCGTTGGTAAGTATGTCCTGGAAATAGAAACTTTAGGGCGTATACTAGATTAGCTTTTGTGGGACACCGCAGAAGCAGAGCAGCATCGAAACTGATGGTTTCGCATTCCCCTGCTCCGACTATTACAAAACCGCTGTAGATTTGGCTTTTCTACTAAATATGTACGAAAAATTTACCTTTGACGTTGAATGTGAACATGTCAAAGTTATTCTCCTGAGGTATAAACAGTTATGGAAGACCATAAAAGGCCCAATATGCGCTCCGCCAATAGATATTTGAAACTCGAGGTTCCTCTAGTGCGTCCAAAAACATTGGCCAACCGTGCCTTCAATGTGATCGGAGCGATATGGTGGAACTCGCTACCAAACCTGATTAAGGAATGCGAAACACTGTTCTCAAATCTCACCTCCTGCGTATTTCTGATACTGCATAGCAAACATATTATGATATTTGTCAAGAAAAGATGTTTGTGGGTCTGTGACTCAAACAGATGACAGAGACGACAATCATGTTTGTGATTTTATTGACATGTACATTTCAGTGACATTGTTTCATATCTACAAAATATGAATTTCTACAATAATATAAGCATTTACATAATTTATAAACAAGTGATAACATTAGTTCAACATTCAGTCGTTTGATAAACAATGAAAGAGAAAGCATTTACTTAGAGCACATTATAGACATTGCGAGACAGTAAGCACATACGACAGGAATTGTGGAGCATATTTCAATTTCAACTTAGCGTCAAATCTGCAGAAATCAAAACATACAAACTCGTTTAAAAGCAAAATTAACTGAAAGTGTTAAAATCTGTTCTCCATTCTCAACTTTAAAATTGCCTAACTTGAAAAATTTACCTTAGAAAATGCATTCAAAACTATTTGGAATAGTACCAAGAGATGAATTCTTTTAATAATAAATACAATTGATTCCAGGCTTCTTAAAAACTTTGTGAGTAGTAAAATAGAGGTACAGAAATTGTAGAAAATAATGTTATCTAATCTGATATAAATAGGCTGTTAAAATAATCAAAAAAGTGATGCTATTGCAGGTTGAACTGAAGTTCATATTTACAAGGTATGTTGGTTTGACAAATTGTGACGTCTTGAGGAGATAATCATATGTAAGACATTTGTTTGCTGATATTGCTTAATGTTTATATGTTAATGAAATATGACCTCTGACAAAATATGTCTCACTTGAATTGGCTCAAATGGTGGAAAAGGGCTTTGAAATCATTAATGGTCATTTAATGATGAAAAATACAAGGTATATGACTTGGAACCGCCAGTGTTGATGAAAAAGGACTTTCGATTTAGTGGAGTTCACCTGTCACTCGCTAAGAAACCTTATCTATTTCCTAAATGGTATTGGTACCCCTCTTCAACGGAGAGTACTTGAGCCCAAATCAGGTCCAGTGGGACTCAAGGACTCAAAAAGAAGAGGTCACTGTTAGTGATATAAGTTATTTAGACAGTTTGTCTGTGATGTGTGAAGTTAGATTATCAACATGACCATTTCAAGACATAGGTGTCAAAATATCATGTAATTGTAAGTCAACATATGTGTGCATAATTTCTGGGCTGAAAAACAATTACATGATCTCCGACTTTAGTCTGACCCCTTGAGTACTCAAGTCCTATATTTTGGACTTAAGAAACTCTACCTCACCATACAATATAGAGACGTGGAAATCATTTTCTATCTAATGTCCTCAGCAACTGCAATCCAATTAAACCATAATAATAAACATCACATAAATAGTCGGCACAGTTCTTATGATGCCTCTTTCACCATCATTAAAGTTTTATTTACATCCCTTTAATCTGTATAAGATAATAAAAGCAAAATGAGTCGGAAAATAAAAGTACCGAGGGTACAGAAGCTCACCTTAAAATGAATGATGTGGTAATATGGTTTAATTGTGTAACCATCTTTTATATGATAATTGATTATGGCTGCCATCGTGATTTTTTTATCTTTTAAAATGCTATTCTTCTGTTGGAAACCACTAGAGCTTGAACAAACATTAATACAAGAATGATATAATCATGATTTGTTAACAAGCAGTAGGTTTTTGTTTAACTTTTATGTATATCTATGGCTGAATTGGTGACCATCTTGGACTTTATAATCTTCAAAATGGTACTTTTATGTGGGCATCTGTATTAATTTCATTATGATATCTTGATTGGTTTAGGAGTATTCATTTAGTCACACTCTCAACTTCCAAAGAACTAAAAAGATGATGCACATAAACATTTGGAATATATTCCTCTGACACAAATCACAAATTCAGCTAGTGATAAGTCCAATTGCCAAAGTAATTAAACTGTCCAGGTCAATGTCTCATGTAATTTTAACTGAAGATTTCTGAATATCTTAAATCTTGACCTATGTTAGTGCAATCTGATTGGTCAGAAAAGGCTAGCAACATGGGGGTCTATGCTAATTACTAGATATGATGACCTATGATGACCTCTTGCACCTGCATGTAGCTTATGTAACTTATCCTCTTATGTAAGTTACTGTTATTCCATATAGTGAGTGTCCTGCCCTCATTTCAATATGTAAAACAGATACCCTTTAGAGGAGAGTTGCAGGAGAGGGGCTGGAAGGATAGGGGGGGAGGGGGGGATAGAAGGGGTGGGGGTAAAAGAGAGGTTTGCAATGGAAATAATCTGGAGGTCAACTCAGTAATATGTTTATTGAAGTATCTTAACTAACAGAGAGAATTGGTGAGAAAGACTTTGTAAAAAAAGAATTGTTCAGACAGCTGTTCAATGAATGCTGTTTTGAAGATGAATATTATATCTTTTATTAGCATGACAAACAAAATAAAAGATAATTAGTTATTCATTAACCAAAATTTTCAATTTGGAATAAATTAATTGCATGGGAACAAAGGAGTAAAAAACCTTACAGTTAGTGTTGGGAGTGAACAAATTTAATCATTTTAAATGCTTTTGAAAAGGATTTGTTTGAATTGAATGATCATTATAATTATCTAGATAATCATTGTTCAGACCGTAATCAGATATAGATGATTAAAAAATGTATATTTATCCCTCACTGGCTATGTTATTTGCCATATATGAAGTGTCAGGAATTATGTAACCCACTGATGGAGTGAACTGCTTTTATCATTTTATGTTTTATTAAAAAAGATTTATTAAAACAGTCATGCTTCAGGCTGTTTGCAGATAAAGATGATTCATACATTTTTTTGTAACTGTATTTATAGTGTTGATAAATATTACAACAAGCGTATCAATACAAATATAATGACATTGATTTAATTGATCAGGAAATGTATTCTTTTCAATGAATTTCATGAAATCTAATTGAAAATTCAATATAATTGACATATTGACCATCTTGGATTCTTGATAATAAAATAAATGCGTCTTTGTCAGGAATCAATATATAAAAAAATACTCACTTTTCAGAATGATATCTTAATTGATTTAGTAGGAGAAGTACTTGGCCTGAAATCTAATTGAAAAATAATGACTTCTATGATGACATGTTGTTCCCAGAACCCCTTCAGCATGATACAATTATCATTTAGTTTTACAGGTATTTATAAAACACATGGTATTGGAACTGGAACCTGATACAAAATACCTCTATTATTAACTTATCATGTAGATTACTGTACATAAAAGCACATTCTTGACTTGTTAATATTAACTCATCGTGCAGATTGTTGTACACAAAAGCTGATTCTTGACTTGTTTAAATTGTTATTTGTAAAAAGTATTACTATTAATAGAAAACAAGTATACTTTTCATAAAGACAATTTATATACTTTCCATAAAGTCCATTATGTTCTATTTATCAATTAGGTCAGAATTACTATGCAATATACAAGCAGGCAGGGCTGCTAGCCACAGATCCTTAAGGAGAGTGTAGCAATTTGTGTATTTGGCTTTGTGTAAGTTTATTTGGAGAAGCACCCTAGTGTGCTGAGCATGTAAACCTGAACTCTGGCTAAGCCCTTATGTGTGGTATTAAAAGACTTGACGGGAGAGAACATGAATTGTTGTGAAAAATATATATAATTTCACAAAATATAGTTAGCTTATGTCCTAAATTGATTTTGTGTCAAGAAGAACTTCTGTTAGATATAGAAATAGTACAAATATGAGTAAAACACAGGAACTGGAACCTGATGCAAAATAACTCTTTCCACATCAACTTATGTAGAAGGCTAAACACAAACCTTATTGTTGACAAATTTTGGGTAAGTTGTTTTTCTTAGAAAGAACATTTCACTGTCATGAGAATACAAGTCTAATTTCCGTAACTCTTATTGCATACACATGGCCATATAGCATAATGCTCTACCATATCAATTGGGTCAGGTTGATTATGCAACAGACTCTAAGCAGCTGACACTGTGATGCAGCCTGTATTGGGATGTGTATTAGAAATGCATAGTGGACTCAGCAGGAATATCTGAACTCTGGTTGACCCCTTTTGTGTGGTATTTAAAGGAATATAAGGGAGATACCATTGTTTAAAATTCAACATGTTTAATGTGATTGGGTTTTTGCAGCTAGTTGCCATAAATATTTTAAACAAATTAATTAATTATGTTTGTCTTTCATCTTAATGTTTTAAAAACACTTAAAAATATAGAACAACTTGCATGGCATTCTTAAATATTCCATATTCAAGATAATATTATGATTAGTAAGTTCAAATTTGAGAATTTATATGGTGCGAGTGATCACTTGATGAAAGCTTAAAATTTAGTAATAATGATGTGTCATCTGCAGCTGAAAAGTCAATATGGCTGCTATCGCGGCCATCTTGGATTCTCAGAACTGAAACGTCTACCTTTGTGGGAGGAATCACTATAGGTATAACATACTACAATATGAAAATGATATCTAGATTGGTTTAGGAGAAGGAGTAATTTTAATGAAATCTAATTGAAAATTCAATATGGCTGCCATGGCGGCCATATTGGATTCTCAAAACTGAAATGTCTACCTTTCTGTGCAGAATCACCATAGTTATAACATACTACAATTTCAGAATGATATCTAGAGTGGTTTAGAAAGAGTAGTCTTTTCATGAAATCTAATTGAAAATTCAATATGGCTGCCATAGCGGCCATCTTGGATTCTCAAAACTGAAACATCTACCTTTCTGTGAGGAATCACCATGGGTATAACATACTACAATTTCAGAATGATATCTGGATTCGTTTAGGAGGAGTAGTCTTTTTCCTGAAATCTAATTGAAAATTCAATATGGCTGTCATGGCGGCCATCTTGGATTCTCAAAACTGAAAAGTCTACCTCTCTGTGAGGAATCACCATGGGTATAACATACTATAATTTCAGAATGATATCTGCATTCGTTTAGGAGGAGTAGTCTTTTTCCTGAAATCTAATTGAAAATTCAATATGGCTGCGATGGCGGCCATCTTGGATTCTCAAAACTGAAACGTCTACCTTTCTGTGAGGAATCACCATGGGTATAACATACTACAATTTCAGAATGATATCTGCATTCGTTTAGGAGGAGTAGTCTTTTTCCTGAAATCTAATTGAAAATTAAATATGGCTGCCATGGCGGCCATCTTGGATTCTCAAAACTGAAACGTCTACCTTTCTGTGAGGAATCACCATGGGTATAACATACTACAATTTCAGAATGATATCTGGATTCGTTTAGGAGGAGTAGTCTTTTTCCTGAAATCTAATTGAAAATTCAATATGGCTGCCATGGCGGCCATCTTGGATTCTCAAAACTGAAACGTATACCTTTCTGTGAGGAATCACCATGGGTATAACATACTACAATTTCAGAATGATATCTGGATTCGTTTAGGAGGAGTAGTCTTTTTCCTGAAAGTTTACGGACGGACGGACAGACAGACAGACGGACGGACGGACGGACAGACAGACGGACGACGGACGAAGCGCCATGACATAAGCTCACATTTACTTTGTAAAGGTGAGCTAAAAATCAAATTGATCCAAGGGATATAGCTTTAACCCTCTTTACGACCTCAATCCCTTGAGAGCAATAGAAGGGAGGTAACTATTGTATACTTCCTGAAAATGATAATAATCCAGTGTAAATGAATGATAAGTTCCCCTGT
Source organism: Steromphala cineraria (assembly GCA_916613615.1). NCBI lineage: Eukaryota > Metazoa > Mollusca > Gastropoda > Trochida > Trochidae > Steromphala > Steromphala cineraria. The sequence continues at coordinate 84,630,796 of OU744722.1, forward strand.
CTATATATGGCATTAGGAGAGGTAACCATGCTGGACCAAACTGGTTACTTATGTGTGCAGCATTCATAACTAATATCTATAGATTGCCTTTATTCCTAGCTGCACAAAAATAGGACCTTTGAAATTCTGATTATATAGTTATTCAAAATTGTAGTAAAACATTTCTGAAACAAATACTGACAAGACTGAGGAGCCCTGGGTATGTCAGATTTGTGTATTAAACAATGATAATACTAGCGTCCCTCATGTAATCCTGCCACCGATGGTAAGATGGTTTGCAATACATAGTACCCACAAGCCCTAACTATTTGCATTGCTTGCAAAAATATCTCTGAAATTGATTTAGAAAATCAACATAAAGCATTAAAATCTGGTTTACATGATCAGTTCTGTGAAAATGAAAAAAAGATGGTTTGCATATGAGATTTCATGCAAGGTTCTTATAGGAGTTTGGCCAAGCAATGGAACCAGTGTTGATAGAATCATAGCCTGGTAGAAAAATGTTTACCTGACACCTCAAGGTAAAATGAGTATCACCCGAAATCAAACTTGCATTCAATGGATGGACATGTAACAATTTCCACTGACGCTCAAGTCAAAGAATGATAAAACACGCAACAAAATCAACAACATGGAAGTGAAATGCGACTACAGACCTTAAACAAATCAACAAAAAGTCACAGTCCTCTTATAGCTGTACAATAAATATTTACAAACAACAGAATTGATATTAGAGTCAACTGCTAAGGTTGCAATACCCAGATTGTGTTCAAGAACTGCTGGTCCATCAATGACCCAGCCATTTGTTGAGTACGACCAGCCGAAGCAGGAACCAGCAACTCTCAACTGACTTGGTTGTAATGATCAGAGTATGTTCATAATGCTGATCCATCAAATGCTGTGAGCTCTTTCATGTTGAGTATAGAAATCAGTAAGCAGCAATTTGAAACATACATGGTTGAAACAATATGGTTTAGAATGTTGATCCAGCAAGAACTGATCACTAACATATGGAGTTCAGGCAGATAATGTTAGCAGTTCTGAACACTCATGATCAGAACATCAAGCCTAAGAGGACACTGAACTAACTTGGATGACCTCTGCAGACTGCAATCAAAGGATCAAGCAATTCTGAACAGGCTCTGCTGCAACAACAACCTGGTGTTCAAGACTGAGTTCCGCGAGTACCTAATTAGCGCTGGGCGAGTGCAGGAACCAGCGGTCTTGAGCAGATGGGCTGTAGACTGAGGTTGTTCAAGGCTGTAAGTTCAGTGAGCACAACAAGTCAACCTGAGGCATGTGCAGGAACCAGCAGTCTTGAACAGGCCGTCTATGGACAGGTTGTTCAAGACTGTTAGTTCAGCCGGTACCGCAAGTCAACCCAAGGCATGTGCAGGAACCAGCAGTCTTGAACAGGCTGGCTGTGGACTGGTTATTTCACATTTCTACGGCTCTCTCACTCTACAATGGGACAACACCATAGAAGTATGAATGTCGATGGAATGTCATCTGCCCATTATCTTGATGATAACTGCAGTGATGAACTGGTCCAGTCTATGCTAATTCTACTATCATTGCCATAGATTTGTGGATAATGTCTGTCCTGAGTTTTGCTGGCCCCATCCTCCTCCTGCTTGGGGCATGACGCCCATCTGAGGGGTGACTCCACCCCCCATCTTCATCGCCCCCATCTGCTGCTGCATCTGAAGTAAAAGGAGACAGAAGTTGAAAGAATGGGCGGTGTTATTTATTCATTTCTTAACAATTGGAGGATCTGAGCCAAAAGGCAATCAAACAAGAAACGGTCAAAAGGAAAGCAAAAATGCTCTGAAGGTCCAAAAAAAATTGAAATTAAAATGCGTCTGTTAAATAGAAGTTGAGGAGTAAAGGTTATTTTGTTTTCCATAGCTTTGACCCAACTGTCAAGTAGATTATTCACTTGTTCTGAATTGACCAACGATATATAAAATATCTTAAGAAGTCTGAACAGATGATGCAACTTTTTGTTTGTTTAAAGGGTGAAATTGTTGTTGCCTGCATGAGTGACTAATAACATGAAAATGACAAACAAGCAACACTGGGGACTTTCCTGTTTACTTGGTAATAGTTATTGTACGGTATTTCTGGATAGGAGAGGTAGTTTAGATTAGGTAGCACAGAGAACCACAGAGAACCACAGAAACTGACACTTCTATAATACATTAGAACACGAATATAGCGAACTCAGATATAGCGAACAATTTGATATAGCGAACAAGTCCCATCAGAGCAAATTCTTTGGTCCCTTGGAATTCATTATTTGCTTGTTCTACTGTACCTCCAACACGGGCATGGAGACTAACCTGCTGGTACTGCATCTGCTGCTGCTGAGGATACATGCCCTGCTGTCCACCCATCATCATGTTGCCTCCAACCTGCTGGCCCATCATAGCCCCACCCATCTGGCCCATCCCTCCGTACATGTTGGGCTGAAATATATCACATGGAGGGATGATGCACATCTTTGTGTTAGTCATTATGTGATTATAATCAAAGAAATACAATAGCCCAGGGGGTGAAACACATCTATCAGTCATTGGTAAGAGGTAAAGAAATACAATAGCCCAGCCCATCTTGTTGATCCCCTTTATATGTTGGGCTGAAATATAACATGAATGGGTGATACACATCTCTGTGTTAGTCAGTATGTGGTTATCGTCAAAGAAATACAATAGCCCAGGGGTTGATCCCTCTTTACATGTCTTTGATAATACACAGACAGGTTATACACCCCAATATCACCCTATCATGTTTACCTACTTGGATCTTACATAGTGTAACATCATGCAGCATCGTTAAGATCAGCTGTTAACAAGATTTAATTACCTGCTGCATTCCCATCATGCCCTGTTGGTACTGCATCCCTCCCGCCATCCCCTGTTGACCCGCCGCCATCTGCCCTGGGGGCATCTGACCTGCCGCATACATGCCCTGCATGTTCTGTTGGGGCATGTACACTCCCCCTGTAACACAACATAGGGCATCTTTATCATGTGTGACATGCAGTGGATATATATCATACTATATCACATAGCATATATAAACTGTATTACATAACACAGGCATGATTATCATGTAGATGTGTAACATACAGTGCACACATCATTCTATATTATATAATATATTAAACAGGTTATAACATCTGTATATATCATAGATCTTCTGTATCATACAGCATATATCATCCTAGAATACATAGTACCATAACAACTGTAACACAGTATACAACATGCCATGTTAGTAAATATGTATCAATCTGTTACACATAGTTCATGTTATATGTATGGGAGATTTCCTGGTCATGTACAGAAAACAATATTGATGAAACGTGTATAACAGAATAAACAAAATACTAAGTTTACCTATTGTAAATTCAAACCTGATCTGTATTGGAATTTTGCTCAAAGACTTTTTGGGGAAAATATAATAAGAAAACATTGAACAGAAAACAATGTAATCAGAAAAATACCTTTCCGTCATTTTGAAATTTAAGGCTTTGTAGGGGATGTGTTAGGGACAACTATCAAACTTTATTGCAATATATGCGTTTATTAAAAAATGCGACATTTAAATTTGAAAATATAGAAACATTTCATGAAAAGCGTTAAACTTTCCAAAATGACAAGTATCTACTTACAATCAATAATACATTGAGCATCTATTTCCATATAGGTCAACTTCATGCAATAAGAGAAATGAAAGAAAATACTGACAAATTGTCCATTGATAGAAAATGTACATCTTGCTTCAGTATCTCTCATGAAATATGTATATATATTCAATGTTTCATTCTTTTGTTAAACATATCCTTTCGAAACAATAAAAATAAATAATATACAAAAATAGAAGAGGAGCTCATGCAAAGACTAAAATGAAGAGAGAACTGAAATATGAGACAACAAAAATAGAGCCATTGGCTCTGTAGCTCATCAGGCTTCATCATCAATTATGCTGTAGAGTGTGGCCAATGTGATTCCCCCTTTGTAGAGGCTTCAGAGTCACCATGCAATCATAAAATTAAGTATATAGGCGACAAGTTTCAGTTTTCTAGGCCTTATACTTTAGGAGAAGAAGATGAAAATAGATTTGAAGGACGTTCCTGTTGCCTTTTATTAGGGGCAACAGGGTCACCAAAGCTACAATTCATAATCATCACTAGTCAAGGAGTCTGTACACAAAGTTTCAGCTTTCTAGGCCTCATGGTTCTGGAGAAGAAGATGAAAATAGGTTTTTAGGGCGTGGCCCCTGTGGCCCTTATTAGGGGCCACAGGACCACCAAAGCTACAATTTATAATCCTCACTAGCCAAGGAGTCTGTACACAAAGTTTCAGCTTTCTAGGCCTCATTGTTCTGGAGAAGATGAAAATAGGTTTTTAGGGCGTGGCACCTGTGGCCCTTATTAGGGGTCACAGGGCCACTGAAACTACAATTTATAATCCTCACTAGCCAAGGAGTCTGTACACAAAGTTTCAGCTTTCTAGGCCTTATGCTTCTGGAGAAGAAGATGAAAATAGATTTTTAGGGCGTGGCCCGTGGCCCTTATTAGGGGTCACAGGGTCACCAAAGCTACAATTTATAATCCTCACTAGCCAAGGAGTCTGTACACAAAGTTTCAGCTTTCTAGGCCCTATGCTTCTGGAGAAGAAGATGAAAATAGGTTTTTAGGGCGTGGCCCCTGTGGCCCTTATTAGGGGTCACAGGGCCACCAAAGCTACAATTTATAATCCTCACTAGCCAAGGAGTCTGTACACAAAGTTTAAGCTTTCTAGGCCTTATGGTTCTGGAGAAGAAGTCGAAATTCCACAAAGTTTACGGACGGATGGACGGACGGATGGACGGACGGATGGACGGACACCGGACCATGCCATAAGCCCATCGGGCCTTACAGGCCAGATGAGCTAAAAAGGACACCAAAAAATATGAACACAAAGAAATGAGAGAAAGGATGATTTGTTTCCTAATGTACGAGAATAGACTCTCCCATATACCACGCTTATAAATGTCTTTACAAGTTTTTAATTACAAAATCGTTTTCAGGATAAAGAAAGAATAATATGGACAACTGAGTCTTCGGAGTTAAAATAGTTTATAACATGAAAGCTTCTTATTGGAGTTGTGTTGATACAGTGATGTCACCGATGTCCCCAATTTAAGATCCAAAAGAAAGCTATGATTTTATACGATTAATGTCACAATACAATATGGGTATGTAAAAAAAAATAGAGCCATTGGCTCTGTAGCTCATCAGGCTTTACAATTGATTTTGCTTTAGGGTGTGGCCAATGTGGTTCCCCCCTTAGTTGGGGACACAGGACCACCGAAGCTACAACTTATAATCCTCACTAGTCAAGGAGTCTGTACACAATATTTCAGCTTTCTGACCTTATGCTTCTGGAGTAGAAATAAAAAATAGGTTTTAAGGGTGTGGCCCCTCTTGCCCTTAATAGGGGTCAATTGGCCACCAAATAATCCTCACTAGTCAAGGAGTCTGTACACAAAGTTTAAGTTTTCTAGGCCTTATGGTTCTGGAGAAGAAGATGAAAATAGATTTTAAGTATGTGGCCCCAGTGACCCTTATTAGGGGCCACAGGCCCACAAAAGCTACAATTTATAATCCTCACTAGCCAAGGAATCTGTACACAGAGTTTCAGCTTTCTAGGCCTTATGGTTCTGGAGAAGAAGATGAAAATAGATTTTTAGGGTGTGGCCCCTGAGACTCCTATTAGGGGCCACATGGCCACAAAAGCTACAATTTATAATCCTTTCTAGTCAAGGAGTCTGTTCACTAAGTTTCAGCTTTCTAGGCCTTATGGTTCTGGAGAAGAAGTTGAAATTCCACAGTTTACGGACGGATGGACGGACGGATGGATTGACGGACGGATGGACGCCGGACACCATACCATGCCATAAGCCCATCGGGCCTTACAGGGCAGATGAGCTAAAAATATAATAACATTGAGCAACTTCTTAACTCTATGTTAAATAAGTAATTTTTATGTCAACGAAACTTATCACAATAGTGACAATATAGACATTGTATCACAATATGTACATCATGAGATAAAGTATCACAATTCTTGTATGTCTGAACAGCTGCATATATTTCATTTAGCATGTATCAGCGTATATGTCTCCGTGTTATGCTCAAGCCTATCCTGTGATATCCATCGGGTCAAAACCCTTGTATTGCTTGTGGCGGGTTACTCAACGCTATTTATAGCCTGTGTACAGCCAAACTATTTCAATTTCTGTACACTGTTATTAAGCAATGCCTTCTGTTAAAACCATAACGTTATCGAACACTGCATGCGAGCTTAGAAGGAGCATGCAGCAGGAAAAGAGATATATTATCTAATAGCACTCTCTTTGGCTGATTTGAATCACACTGAGAGCACACGCTATCAGGTCCTGGAACTAGTTTGCCGTTATCGCTGAAAGGGCACCATTGGATTGGCTTGCTACATATAGCTATACGAGCGTTTAGACACGAGTAATATTGGGGGATAAGTTGGAGCATAACGTGTAGACATATATGCTGATGTAGCAGGGTGATGACCCCTCAGCTACAAAAGCCCAAATCAAGAAGCCACTGAAATAGAAGCTCTGAGAAGCAGAGGAATATAAGGGAAGTAACTCCACATGCAGACAGATCCCGACCCAGACAAAGTTTCAACCAGCAGAGGAATAGTCTTCAATGTAAGGGAGGTAACTCAACATGCAGATAGCTAGCAATGAGAATCCCATCCCAATTTCTACCTGCTTCATAACAATAGCCTGATTGGACATAGCACGGTTGAGTTTGTCCTTGTAGGAACTGGGCTTGGGCTTGGGCTTGGTTTGAAGATACCGGATTGGCAGCCATTAAACTTCCAGGGTTGTTTTGCATGAAATTGCCTTGGATTTCACTGGTCGAGAATAGAGATGGATTCTGATTGGTATACACTGCATTGCTGGACTTCTGATTGGTCCATATCAGACCATCTGAACTGTGATTAGTGGACATAAGGTTTCCTGTGTTCTGATTGGCTGAAATCAGGTTTCCTGTGTTCTGATTGGTTGACATGAGATTACCAGAGTTCTGATTGCTTGGCATGACCAATGAAGATTGTTGGGCGAATGATTGTGTCGTTGTTTGGTTGGGCATAGGAAGTAGTCCCTCTTGACTCGGAATGAAGTGAAGTAAATCCTCACCGTTTGAACCCGTAGATGCTGATGTAAACATGTATTAAAGGTTAACTGTGATATCTCCCCAGATTGAATAATATAAGCCAAGTATCAAGCTGAAGCTGCAGAATATTTGTTAGTATTCAACATTCACCGTTTATTAATTTGATGATTAATTGATACACAGGTAAGCATTGAAGGTTATTAAGATCAGTATACAAAGCTGTTGTTAGCAGTGATACAGGACCTGACAGAAGCGCACAGCAACTATAAAGGAACAGATTCTACCTAGTTGATTAGTGCGCGGGACTGAGGTGAATCTTTGTCCTGGTCAAAGGGAAAATATTGGTTTAATTTTCTTACAGACACTTAAGGTTGATGTTTTACAGTTGCAAAATTTCACATTTGATTAAATTCCATACATTGTACTTGAAAGCAAACTATGCAAATCAAAAACAAAAACTTGAAAAAAAGGGTTGTATTTATCATGCTGCAAGGACTGTAAAATATCTTAAACTACCTATACAATTACAATATCCTTATTAAATATAATACTTGCTGCTTATCAGAACACTTGAAAAGTATATGAGCAACATGCATTACATGAATAAATGCCCAATATTTAATTCCTTATTATTTTTACATGAACATGCATTCTCAGATTAGCAGTCAACATCAATCTGTATGTACATGATATTAAAAGTCTTTTAAAACAAGCCTTTTTGAAACAAATTGTTCTTTATGATCACAAAACTATTTTAGCAGAGAAAATTTGTAAGCTAGTTATTCTAATAAATTGTACAAAGTAACACCTTCATTATTTTTCATTCGCAAATAGATATCAAAATGTCCCTTCAAAACATATATCAGTGTCAGTGAAATAAAAACCATCAAGCACCTTTTTAAGGATTTTAATCAATTTACCCATTTTAACAGACAAATTTACCCTTTTCGTTTATCAAACTTAATTAATACAGTGCACTTCTATGATTACATGAGTATGAAATACAATTAATAAGTGTAAGTATATTAGTGAGTATGCAGGTGTAAATGTAAATAGGTATTGATGTAAGTATCAACTCACCTGGCACGCCGAACATCTGCTGCTGTTGCTGGGGAGCTCCGCCCCCGCTACCATACAGCGCCAGGATCGACGCCTTCGTGGATTTCTCAGACCCGGTGTCTGCACTGGGATCTTCAAACAGGTTGGCCTCCAGTGAGCCATTCTGTAAGAACAATTGTTTCACCAATTGATCGACTACCTCAAAACACCAAAATGACAGGAATGCAGAGGTGGTGACTTTTGACAATTGAAGATTTTCATCCTCTCAACTATGAGAAATCATTTTCAGATAATAAACATAGGGAAAGGTTTCCATTAATTAAGGCTCTTTCTAAGAAACATCCTGACAAAGTTATTCATGACAGATGATAGAACGATGAAAGATTGATAAAACTGCCTTGAATTCAGGAACATGAAATTTCCGCCTTGTTTTTTGAACTCTCATTTACACTTAATGTTAAAGAAGGATACCCGCAAGGAAAAACATGTTATAGAACACAAGGCTGGTTTCAGTGTCCACATAGAACATAACTGACCTGTTGTGCCCCCTGGGGGGAGCCGACTCCCTGGCCACCAGGTGGCGTCTGTGCAGTCTGCTGTGGGGCGCTGTTACCGAATATATCGGCCAGGAGGTCACCCCCTGCTGGAGGTCCGGTCGGAGAGGAGGCATCTGCAACAAGAAACATCTTCATTTGACTCATTCCAGCGGCAGATACCAAAGGTTGGCAGTTTTCAGTAATCTACCATTTTGATTTTTTAGCAACACTGAGAAAGAAAAATCTGTTGTATTATGACAAATCATTAACAAAGTTAAGATGCAAATAATTGATTGATAGAAAATTAGGTTATTTACAACTAATTCATTAAACTAATTTAGTTATTGCAATAAGAAATATTTCAGAAATAAGCAGCATTATTGATTGGCCATAATGAACATTTGTAGATGTTTCAAATCAGTCCTCACAGAAATATAATGGGCAAGGTTTAAAATTCCTTCAATTAAATACCTACCATTACTTAGCATAATAGCTAAACAACAGTCATCCAACCACCAAGCTATCTTCTGTTATATCTATTGACATTAACTAATTTTCAAATTTAAACTAAAATCTTGACAATATTCTGCCAAATTCAAAATAGGATTACTAGTATCTGTAGTTTGTTATGTAAATAATCGACTGTAAACTGTCATCTGTGAAATATATACAAGGTTGAATATAAGTATTCTTTTAGTATTCCAAAAGATATATTAACACACCGGTAATCCTTTGTTTGGATACTTTGGACTAACAAACATGTTGAAGACTTTTAAATTTGGGGGATAAATAAATCTAATGGAATAATGGTACAAGCATAACTGGAGGTCTGCAGAAATGAAAGATATCGGCAATAATGAACAGAAACAGAAATTAGACAAAGTGAAGGATAATTGAGAGAGGATGGAGCTCTTTCCAACATAAACCAAAACCAGAACAATAAATACAACTTTGTAGAACCATAACAATACTTGAATAGTAACACTTCACTTGCTGAAGAGCTGGAACCAAAGTTCAAGGATTTTGTGATGATGGGCTGATTTTTATTTGACAATGGGCGGATACTGATCATTTCCTTTGAAACGGTATCTAACTGGTAGAGGTACAGTATCACATCACAATACATGGTTCTCAATTTTATATTTTGATATCTTAAAGGATGTATACCATAATACATTAGATATTCAAAAATTCTCAATGTATGTGCTCAAAACTTACATAAACTAAAAGATACTCAACAAAGCAAACACAAATGGAGTATATCAGGATATTTATAGTATCAATCCCTTCATAGAAGGGATACAAATAACAGCATTGAGACAACCCCATATGGTTACATGTCTAATAGGATATGGCCTTCAAGGAGACTGAAACAGGTTATTTTCCTTTGACAAGAGGCTGATAGAATTTTTCCTTTGGGGATTGGTATCACTGGTAAAATACAGATTTTGGCCTTGATGGAGAACAGTACTAGGTTATTTGCCCTTTGTTGATGACTGATACAGAATTGTCTCCCATAATGAGGTTACAGACCTGCTAACTGATACACTCAGGTGCTCAGGACTAGACACTTTATCTGCTCAAAAAAGAATTCTGTGAGAGAGTGGGTGAGTTACTGTTTACGCCGCTTGGGCAATATTTCAGCCATTTGCGCCGTGTGAATTCTATGATAATTCAAAATAATAAGATAAGACTCCCTATCCATGTAAGCGGCATAACAGTACCAGAAGTTTCTCAAGCAAGCACACATCAATAGGGCCACCTGAATGTCAGTTTGGTTCATATTGTTTCAGCAAGTCAAGTGTTCCAAAACCCTAAACAAATAGATAGGTTCATACAAAAACCTTGTCAAGGTCCCTACACCATTACATGTTACTTACTGGGTGTCTGTGCTACATAGCGCATATCTGTTGTAATAATTCAGTACAATGTTAATAGTTTTTACAAAGAAATGGTTAAATGTTTGTTAAACAATAACATATTAAATAAAGTTACAAGAAATATTCTTGATGTTAGACTATTTTTTTTAATGTTCATAAGAAAAAGTCCAGGTCCTCCTTTCACACAGCAGCACATTATGCTTGAACTGTTCAGTACCACAAAATTTCTCGGGATGTTCAAGACCGCTTATAAACACTCAATGTTAAAAGAAGGAGGCAAGCTGCAAACATGTTACTGAATGGCTGAACTACCATTCCTTAACATTGCACTTAGGTTTATCAAAAGGACTTTCGTTCACTTAAGGACTTTGTGAAAGGAGGCCCTGCAGGATATAAGCACTAGTTCTTTGCCACAGTCTGACACTGAATACTAGTTTCTACAAATGCATATACAGCAAATTTGACATAAATCTGTACAAACCTAGTCCAATAAGATCTGCAGCAGCGGAGCTCGTCTTGGGTTGAGCTGGAGTGCCAGAGGTGGGCGTGGTAGAGTTGGGCGGGGCCTTGACCTTGTCGGGCGATGCCTTCTTCTCCGAGTTGCTGGGAGACGGCTTACTCTTTGGGACCTGCGATACAGTTAAATTCATCAGAGCTTTATGATCAATCACACACTTCTTTGCTGGGTACCAATCTCTGACTACTATCAATGGGTACGTGAAAACAGGATGTACCTACATGGTCGCACTTAGCACTGCTTTGAAGTACAATACCTTTAGGGTGATGATGTCCGTAACACTTTTTGCAGGTTTTTTAGTACCAGGATAAGGGGCCATATAAATATTCTTATCATTATAATCATTATCTGGGATTACTAATCTGCTGTTCCTTGATCAACTGAAGGACTCTTTTATTTCAGAAACAGCTAAAATTCTTTGTTTACTAGTTTGCGAAATATCAATTATAGGTAAGGCTGAAGGTACTCTATAGGTTAGAGCTTAGAGCATAAATATAAATTTTTAGGTGTGACGATACAGATATTTCACGACACGATATGCATCACGATATCTCAGAGTGATACGATTATAAACAGTACACATCACGATACCCTATTTCAATGTTTTTGACAAAATAAAACATACCGGTAAGTTTTGATAAATACTCTGATTTTAGGTAAAATAATTCATTTTAAAGTCAAAGATATGTATCACGATAAAGAGAATGTATCATGCTACGCCAGCCTAGGTGTATCGTCAGATTAAGTCTCCCGATTCACGAGTACCATTATATATTGTCACACCTATAGAAATTATTGCCAGTTGTTGATTTAATTTTTATTGCACAAGCAGTTTTATTTCATTTGATAAGAAAGATAGGAAAATGTAAATTCTTTGAAAATAATACTTACAGAGGATAACTGTACGGTGGAACTTGGTTTTGGCTTGCGTTTCTTTTCTCTATCATCCTCCAACCACTGAAATAGTATTGGTTGTATTTTCAAATAAAAGGATACTTTTGTTAAAGAAACTATTGAAAAATTCTTCAAGAATGTGCCTTCACTAAGTGAGTGAGTGAGTTATTGTTTAGTGCCGCTTGGGAAGTATTGCAGCCATTAGCGGCGATTCCCTAACTCAAGGCTAAACGAAGATGGAACTGATTCTAACATATTCTTACTTTGTTATAATTATCAATGGCCTTGTGATTGTATTCAAACTGATGAACTTGTCAATTTTAAGGCATTACCTATTTAATAGGAGTATAAGGTCTGAAAATATTCATTGTGCAGTTTGAACCACATGCATTCAAGTTAACCAATAAATCATAATTCCTCTGAAAACAACCAAAAGAATTTGGCAAAAGCACTCCTTTACAAAACTGTATCAACCAAAGTCTCTAAAGCCCAACATAAAACATGCTTTGGAAAATGATAATTCATAAGAAGCATCAACTGAAGAAAATGACATGGGTTTAATGGAATCTAAGAGTCTTAGCATGTCATGTTTACACATGAATAAACTCAACATTTGTCAAAATTTGCAAAAGAAATGATTTGTAATAAATTATAAATTACGAAATGCATTAATTTTCAATTTTTTAGCAAATGTAAATATAACACTCAATGTCTGAGTTTCTATTGCAGGTTGTTTATATATATGCTTGCTGCCTAAAGAATTATAATATTGTAGAAGCAGTAACATTGTCGCAAAAATATAAGAGCTGTTTTTAGACAATGATAGGGTATCTATTAGGGCACCTTATAGCAGCACAAGTAATAGTTTTCAGTAAGCTTCTCAGAGTAATGATACAACTCAGGCTCTAAAGCAATGCCTATATATATGTAAATCAATGACATGATGTGAAGTCATTATCTAACATTTTAAATATTATGATTTCTACAGAATTTTACAACTGGTTATGACAAACAGACACAAGTAGCAACAGCATTGATTGTACTTTGTGAGAACTTTTTAAAACCTTCTTGTCCAGAGTTTTTGTGAATTTGACAAACTCATATAAAATAATGAATATGTGACCAGGAAATTTTTACCTTACCAATATTCATTTATTTTACATTCAAAATTCATAATATCTTCGCAACCACCAAAACAAAAACAGGAAACAACATTTTGTATTACTTTGTTACTTTCTGAATAAAAAGTGAATTTTTGAAAGGTTGTTCCTGACCTTTTAGGTATCATTTACCAAAGTTTATGAAAACTCCAGATACTGAATATCAAATTTGATGCGATCTTAAGAAATTAAGTCCCATCCAATCATAAAAGACCTCACAGACCTTTTGGCACTGCATGGTTCCAAGAAAACCAACAACTGAATAACTGACAAAATCTGATGGAAGACATATCCCAATACCATTACTGCTTAACAAAAACTTGATAAATACTTGATGAATAATTAGTCAACATGAAGTCATAAGAGATTTTAAACAAAAATATTCTTCATACTTTCCACACACCAGGTTTGAAAACTCTTTGGCACAAAAAACTTTTCAACAGGATCAATCTCATCAAAATCAAGTTGAACCTTCACTTGTATCTCTAAACATTTCTAATCTGAGGACCTCCCCATACCATTCATTTGCACTGTCAGATACAGTAGGGGCCGTGGGGGTATGCCAAATTTCGAAAGTTTGAAATATAGTAATTTTAGGACTCTTATTTCTCATACATGATAAATTTATATACCCGGTAAGAAAAGTGTGGGACAGGGAAATTTAGTTCTGTAAATAAGCTCATTTTCTGGTAGATACATATTCTTTGACCCAAAGTTATCATTTCAATAGTCGTATAGGTTAGGCCCATACGGCGCACCCCTCCCAAACTAAATCCTGTTCCCTGTCATTTTGCATTGTCTGTACCCTACAAACAGTCATGACTAATAAAATAAGTAGAGGTGTGATGATTTATTGTAGTATTGTTCTGTGTATCATTGACTTTAAAGTTGTCAATTTTGATTTAAAATCAGGGTATATGTCAAGATATGTATTTTTGTCAACAGAATCTGAAGAAATGTTTTTTAAAATATTGGTCAACATTACATTTACTACTTTATCGGCCACCTTCTGAATTTGAACATATTAACTATGAATGTATATATGTGAAACTATATGTTATATATGTTTCTTTGAATGATGTAAATGCCTGTATCACAAAATATGAAAAAAAAAAAAAAAAAAAGGGTATATGTCAAAATGTTTTCTTAATTCAAAACCCTCATAGCATATCGTGATGTGTATCATAATGTATCGTATCGTGAAAATCTGTATCATCACACCTCTACAAATAATCCCACTTGAACGTAAAATTAATTATCCCATTGCTGATTGGCTGGAGTAGGAGGTAACTTGACATGACCCCAGTGAAGAAGTACTTAGATCAGAAACGCAGAAAGGTAATGGTTGATCCTAATTTAATGAGATTGCAACAGGAAACCCCAAACACATGATGTATATGCTACCCTATACCAGTACCAGGCCTCAACCACCCACAAGATCTTACCTTGCTTTTGGACTGGCGGAAAGAGAAGCATAGAGATGAAGATCAATACAGAAAACACAATTTAACAAAGAAAATCTAACTTTAAGGATAAACTTTTTAATCATTGCCGATGAAGACAAAACATACTTCTTTGGGAATAGTTGGTTTGGGCTGGACCCACTCTCTGGCTATGTACTTCTTTGTCTCGTACTTGGCTCTGATGAAGGCTTCTAAAGCACTGCTATCTGTCAAGGATCTCTGTTGTCAACTAGTGAGAGGCTAGGCAGAAGAAGGTCTACAAGCATTGCATACAAATGTGATAACATCTGGACCAGTTAATATAATAATCAAGACTATGAAGCTGAGGAGTAGAGCAAATCTCATGGTCCTGTTTGTCCTTGATAATATTTGGTAACTTTTCAAAACAACAGAGATTTTAAGCCGTTAACTTCTTTATTCTATAAAATTTCCATATAAATAAAGATATTATGGATTTCTATGTCACATATAAATAACAATCTTAAGCATATTAAATTCAGAAGCCTACGCTTTGAAAAATGTACATAGTTGTACATGAAAGTGTCAAATTGAAAATATATCTTGCCAAAAAAGATAAACACAATTATTTAAAATAAACACAGAGCGATGTTGAATAGATGATAACAATACCATATGTCTCCAATTGTCAGACCTGAGTCCAATGTGAAATGTGATCACTGATCAGGTAGCATGTGTCAACTACAAACATTGATTGACGAGTCATTGATAACTACATTTTCTTTTTTAAATATATCTAGTTGAGGGTTAAAGTTCCTTCCTTATTTATCAGGTTTAAGACCCACAATGGGAATGATAATTTATGTGCAACAACCCATCACCCAACATATATTTATTAGAGTCTACATAAGACTTTAGCATTCATATTAGTTTTAAATTCAGTCTCGTTCACTGAACTTCCTGGGCCAATACATATTCTTACAAGTAATCCAATTTCCATGGAATTTCCAATAAGCTATCAAGTAGGCTTGGCTGTTGATTCAGTCATCAGAGGTGATAATATCCTTTATCTAAAGACAAGTCATGCCATTTGGTCAGATGTTGATTTTGTTTAGAAAAGGCATAGGCATTCAAGGTATATTTTCAAACAACCCAATAATATTGCAAGGATACGAATCAGTCTGGGGACGTCTGAAGTTGTCTGGAATATTTGCCTCGTATGCAGCTCTTGCTCGACTGTTTCCAATTTCCTGTATCATCTGAAAATAAATATAACACAACTTGTCAAAGATACTCTTGAGATAAAAATTTCAAAAATCTCCCATGAATTTCTTTAAGGGAATGTTTTTAAAAGACAAAATGATTTGAGGACAGAATACTAATAAGGAGGTATGATGCCATCAGAGACAAATCATTGAAGATAAAGAAGATAAACTCACAGCAACTTGTTCTGGTGTCCACGTGTCAAGATTGACTGACTTGACACGTGAAATGTGAACTCCAAGGTTTCGGTGGATGCCTGCACATCTGATACACAGGAATATTCCCAGATTCCATGATGCCCATCTTGGTCCTAAAACAATGAATAACTTTGTTGTATTTTCTGTGTCTGTCCAGCATACATTGATTTGATACCGGTAAGCATATTAAAAGAATTACTTTATAATATCTAAAAACATTATATCATTACTTAGCTGTTCTAGCAAAATGCACATTGAAAACCTATCAATGTGTCTGTACCATGCCTTTAAACATAGAAAGAACGTACTCTCTACTGCCTAATGTTTGTTTATAATATGTACTTAGTCCTGAGGCCTCTTTCAGCGCAAATAAAGATTGAATATCACATTTGACAAATTCTTCATCTTATATTACATAACAATCTTCCCTTGTCAGCATGAGAATATTTCTACATCCCAATTGTTTGAGAATTCTCAATAAATGAACTTCAACTTCGACTCTAAAATCCACTGTTCAAAACTGTATTTTTTATCAAAAGTTTTATTGACTTGAAATACATCAGTTGCTCATAACACCTCCTTGATGTACCAATTGTCAAGCTGCAAGATTCAGTACAATCAAACAAAAACATTTGATCTATGATCTTTAATGTCCAAATTTTATTAAATTCTATTCCATTAAAGCAATTATTCACAAAATTATATGAAAGAGTTGCAGTTAAATAGTATTGTCAGGGTTTTAGTGTTTATCATAAATGAAGCTACTAAAAGATCAACGTCTTTGAACAACCTTTAAATTTGGTCAGTAAGTCAAATTATGATGATCCAAAAACAAACCAGTCAAAGTCAAAGCATTTTGGGTATTCAAGTAAATCATTTGGACAACCCTAAACAGGAACCTAATAAGTAATAACAATTCCTAGATGTATCCTGTTGAACCAGTTTATCCAGAGCTACAGATAACTTTTTGCCTTATTGGGTAATGTACTCCTTTGTAATAATTTGATTGGGTATTTTAATTTTCATTTGAGTAACCAAAATATTTGTACTCCTCAAAATCAGCTTAATTGGGTACTTTCTGGATTTTGCATTTCTTTATGATAATATATTTGAAATGAATTAATTACATTATAGAAGACGACTTAGTCAATCTTTATCAGAATATGCTGAGTTTATGACATCCATAATATATATATACTGAATAAAAAAGGTTAGGGTCTAAGGGATATTATATATATTTGTTTGTCATTTATCACTTATATCATTATTCATACTTTCAATATGTACAAGAACAACTTTTTTCCACACAATTGTTATTTTATAACCAGCTTTTAAAATATGGCCAGTCCTACACTGAGTCCTTAAACTGGCAACTTTTTGGTCAGAACTGGTAACGTTTCAAACATTTTCTTTACTTTCCCCAGAACAGACAGACTAGGTTTCCAATCTCTTTTATACACTGTTATAACTGTGAAAAATTATCAACTTTTATATATATATAGGCCTATACAAATATTCATTATTTCATAAAAATATGAATATCCAAAATTGTTTGTGTCGAGTATACACGATTTTCACTTTATAAAAAAAGATACAATAAAGACAACATTACAAAAAGAAATAAAGCCATATCTAACTTTTACAATTTAATGCAGATAATACTGAAAGCTAAAATATCGTCAGGGAGGATCAAAAGGTTAAAAAGATAGTCTACAGCTATCTTAGGACCGAAGAAGACGGTGAAACTAAAATCCAAGGACTATAAATAATGATGCAGTTATCTGTAGTTAGAAATAGTCGGACGATATTTACATAACTTGGCCTTAGTCACATGGTAATAAACTCCTAACTGTGTCGTTAATCAAGTCATTTTTGTTGTAAAGGCGTAACTGACACTGCCTGAGTGTATATGAGAGTTCTGAGAGGCCGATATGGGCTCTGAACATTTTGGGCAATAAATAACAAGTACGCAAGTTTGGAGTTCTAATTGCTTTGTGTACGCATGGTGAATGAAGTTAATTGAGTATTTAAAAAAATGTTAGCGTACTTGTACGCAATAAACTTCAATTGAATTGGGTTTTCACAAAATTGTTTGCGTAATTTACGCAAGTACGCAGCTTATCTGTAGCTCTGTTATCTGTATGAGAAATAATCTGACATCTTGTTTCATATCAACTAAACAGAGATCAAATGAATTTGACAAAAAAGATTATTAGATTAATCAATGTATTGATTCATAGGTACAGTACTATTGTGAAAGATATTAATAGAATAATTATCACAGACACATATTAATCTGATGTGTGTCATCAATGTTATTGTTCTTAAATACTTTTGTATTCTGTAATACCTATTTATAACTAGGTATGTATTTGGAGAACATTCAATACCCGAATATGATATTTGAGTCATGACAGGTGTTACATGCATATTGCATATTGTTTATTAACGACCATAAATGTATATCTAGAACAAAACAACCCTAATAGTGTTAGTAAATGGTAGTTTTAAGGACTATTACTCCTAAAAACAAACATATTATAAATGATATGCCAAAGTTTTCGTTTGGCCACGACATCAAATGTAAATCATGACTTATTATTGACACAAATCATTTGTCAGATTTCCGTGTTTTGATCATTGACTACCGATCCCGCTTACCCTTGGCGTCACAGTCAACACAATATTTGTTATCGTCATCTTTTAAAAGACTGGATAAAATAGCCTGGAATTTATCCTGCTGTGCTTTTACTCTTTCTTTTTCGGCTCTAGACGACATTGTCAAGTGATTCTCCGGGAGTGGGAAGGACCTGTAAAGGGAGACTACTCATCCATCGTTTCCGGTTAGCGCAATAATACAAACATCCAGGTGAACTCTGATGTCAGGCACGTTTAATTGTAGAGTAGATGCGGTATTAGTATCATTGTTATATGTTCATTACATATGTATTGTCTGATCAATGTAGCACATACTAGCATTCGGAACTGAAGTGAACTATATACGATACCGGATGGATATATAAATGAATAGGTCGTTGTGCGGTTCCTACGTCATCTCATAAAGGGAGCTGACTCTGATCGATACAATGTGCAATTTCAATCAAGAAAAATTGAGAGATTGTGGGTTCAAGTCACTATTCCGTCTCTTTTACATAAAATATCTATTCCTCGGCAAATACTTGTCAGATTGTGAGGTTGACAGTTTGTTATTTAATCGAAAGTATCAGTTTCATACTGGTTTTAGCAAAACACTTTAGGGCCATATATATTGATTTTTTCTCCTCAGATGGAAACTTTAAAAAATTATGTGTTATGTTAATTTTGTCAAATCCTGTACACTTTTATAGACTTTTTATAAACTTGTTAGAAACAAAAAAGTATTTATATTACTAAACTTCTTCTCGTACGAAGACTATGGTTTATTTTGAACACAATCTTATGAAAATATGATTCTATTTGCTACACTACGCCGCGTAACGTAGTGAAGAAAATTATGATATTTTATTGAGATTGTTTTGAACAGAGTGTGAGTAAATCAAATCTGGTGAATAAACTTTATGTGTTCAGTCCTAACTGGAAAATTGTACATGTATGTTACCAAGTACATTCATAAATACACTAAATTGGTAAAGTTGATAATAATTAATATGTCATTGCCCGCTACAACGTTTTGAACAATATTATATTGAAAAAGATGTTTTGATATTGTTTACTTCTGTGCATCCTGTCTCAGGCAACGAGCGTTACACTAACTCCCCTAATCTCACAGATTAGTGGAGTTAGCGTAACGTTCGTACCCTGAGAAAGGATGACTTCTGTGTGGTTGTTCTCCTTCATTGGCTATGCAGAGTGATTCATTCAGGTGATTTTACCCTTTTACAGAAATAATTAATATTTTTCACTGTTGTCAATATACGAAAGTTGCATGTCACCTTCTTGTAAAGTAAAAACCAATCTTGAGACCTTGAAATCAAACGAATAATATTAATTAACTCTTGAATCACCAATTAACAAGCGGGTCAATGTCACCATTAAAGTGAAAGATCTACAGAACACTAGTTATGCAATCGATGAATATTGGGACCCTATTAGTTAGTACCTGTTATCACATATCATATTCCTTGGCTACACGCATGCTTACCATGAAATATTTATATTTGATTATTGATGTTAGTCAATGAGTGTTGTGCAAAAAGACGTAATGTTGAGAAGTTTGCAGCAATTACATCGTCGTTGTTTCTAAAGGCCGACTTGTTTTTGAGTACTTCTAGTACCCCGAGAATAAATTTACTTACTAGGATCATATTATATATTATATAATAAATATATAAACCTTCTAAAAGGTTCCCCAGTTGCAGACTCCAGACAGTAAAATACAGGTTGTCGTTTTGGACCTACATGTACTCAACGTTCAAGGTATATTTTGAAAATTGTCTTTTTTTTGCTCGGAACTATATAAAAATCCTCCCTAGTTGCCTAGTGCAGAGCCGATACACACGAAATCAACATGGGTTCCATATCAGTCAAAATTATATTCAATCAACGACGTACTGACTGAAGCAATCTCGTACACTCATTTAGAAGATAATCCATAACGTGTTATTCTACCAGCAAAGCAAAACTTTAAAAAACATGCTGTTTTAACGACACAGAGTATCTTTCTCAAAATTTTATTTTGGTTTTGATAAGCTATAAAATATCTTATATGCTGATTGAAGTTCATATCTCATCACTGGACTTGCAAATATATCCATTTATGCATAATATCTCTAAAATGCTTGATTTTATGGAAAAATCAAGAAAATATCTCAAATACGTTTAATATTCGAAATTATGCATCCAATTAATCTCCTTATTCGTTAAAATACCTAATAAACACTGTCGAATCGAATATATCTTCCTGTCAGCTTATGACAAGGTTTCAAAATTACGTTTGGCGAATTTGCGCGCGCCACTCGAGCCACATTGTCCGGTTTTCGATCAAAATCCCGACTTTGAATGGCCGTATTTTCTCTCTAATGTACTGATTGACCTTTAACTTGTTATTTTCAGTAACAGTTAGTGGTTCCTGATGTAATAACATCGATTTCAAAATTTGACATATGTGATCCTGTCAACATACTCTGTGTCTCTTTAAGCCACCAGCTCGCATAGTGTCTCTTTAGTATTTCTAACAACCTTGCCTGATTGAATACTGATTCCATATTTCTGTATTTCTTCCACTTTTAAGATATCCGATAAGCATACTCAATCATTTATACAAATCAACGATTTCTTTAGTTTAAAGATATTTTATTATGAAAATTATTAAACGGGTGATTTTACGCCCTCTTCATACAGTAGAACAAGAAGGGGAAACCAAACGACTCCTCGTTTTCGCGCTTCTCGATCAGTTCAATGCTCCCGAAGTCCTTTCCTGTGAAGAAAAGCTCAACTTGATTAAAGTGACATAGTTTCATCACAGTTAAACATCATTACAGATATTGCTTTGAATCGTGTTTTCATGGAAAGCACAAATACTTAAAATTCATATTATATGACTTAACCTACGATTGAAAGCACATTTTGAGCCAATGTTTGAAACGGGTATCAAATCCGATGAAAAGATAATATATAAATCATAATCTAGAAGAAAGAATTGCAACGTCAATATAGGTTAGTGTTTGAGTTATTAAGTCCATAACGATTATCAATTTCTTACCAAAAACTTGTTTGATTTCATCAAGTTCCATGGCATATGGGGGTCCTGTGAAACATAAGCTTTATTTTCTCAGGCAATCATACGTTTTATTGAAGTATTATCATAAAAAACTGTAAAACAATAATCTGAGCACCTGAATTCATTGTTTGATTTATGTGAAAACACTTTAAATTGTACATGCGCTTTGAGCATGTACCTTGACTATGGATATAGCGCTTTACAAACATTCATATTATTATTACTATTTCGAATGATATACCATGAATTAAGAATAAAATAAAGAAGGAAAATCTAATTCAATAAATCTTTGACATACCTTTAAACTTCCTGGTGTCGTAGTTCATCACCTCGAACATGAAGACGCAGGACGGAGATATGAGGTTCCTGAACACGCTGAGATACCTGGGAGATAAATGAGATTATACCATACTTGGTGTTATATAAGTCATAATCTGTATGATACAACAAGTTTTGAAGCTATTTGAACAATCCAACATAGGTAGATGTTAAGAAAGGCAAATAGATGTGAAAGTTAGGTATGTACATTTTTGAAGAGATATAATATTTAATATCCATAAAGAGTTAGCAAAACACATACAAAATACCACTTATGAAAATTAAACTTACTTTAAATGTAAATTGATTTAAGAATATTGTGGAAATAATATTACGGTTTATGAAATTGTTGCTCAGACAAGGAGGAATATTTCGAAATAGCAATGGTTTGTTTTTTATATTCCAAAGAACATGGTTTATGCTATGGTTAGGACATGGTCCTCGGGCATTATTAAGAATAAAGAATGTTTGCCCGCGGGATTTTACCCAAAGACCGTTGGAAAATAATTGGAGAGGAATTATCATCAAAATATCCCGCCGTGCAGGGCGAATATGTTGATAATAACCTGTATCCGAGGGATATTACTCGAATAATTATCTTGCAGTGTGAGTCAGAAGGAAATTAAGATATACAAATACTTTAAAGAACAATAGACAGGCGTCACTTAAGGTTTATAAGTATAACTGAATGTTACTTGTATTTGAATGAACTTACTTGTCCCAGTCGCGTTTATCAAGGGAGACAAATCCTGCAGTATCAAACACAACATCGAACTGGCCCTCCAGTTCCCTGAGGGAGATAAATCATCCACAAATTTACGTTAAACACAGACTCTCTCATTTTAAGATCTGTAAATATATTTTATTATCGGAGAGAAGCAAGCAATTTCTCGTTAACAACTTGTGAAAAGGTCGTGAAAATAATGTGTATTCCACTAACAGACTTTGACGTTAATTTGGTATAAAGCCAAAGGTAAAAAACAGGTTAGCCAACTTACTTTGAAAAGAGGAAAAAATTGCCAACGTAGTATTTAAGTTTTCCAACTTTGCTCTGAAATGCAACAAGATAGGAAGACATTTGAAATAAAACTTGCTACTGTACAACGTGTGCATTAGGTATCGTTTTTATTCTGAGATTTCAGATATGAACATATGATAGTAAGTCGTAAGGTTTATACGGTATGACTTGAAACTTGGTTTAAAACATCCGTGAACACTAAGTTTAGTATATATATACCATCTCATAGTTAATTGTTGAAATTGATGTGCAATGATATATTAATCTGTCTTGTTTCTATGATTATACATTTTAAGATATGAAAATGATTTATATAAATTACATGTTATGACTTTGAAATTGGTTACAACAATCAATGAACATTATTTTAGAATGTAGCATTTCATAGGAAATTATTATAATTGATATGAATCAGGTATCTCTCTTATTTCTAAGATTAAAAATTTTAACATATGATATACCCAACGTTTACATGGTTTAACTTGGACATTGGTTTAAAAAAGTCAATAAACACTAGTCTTTTAGTATATTCCATTTCATAGTAAATTGTTGAAATTGATGTGCATAAGCTATCTTACTTTTTTTCTAAGATTATGAATTTCAACATAGGATAATACATGTATTTCATATTGTTAACACGGTATGACTTTGAAATTAGTTTCCAAAATCAATAAACAATATTTCAGTATAAAGCATGTCAAAGACAAGCGTTATTGCCTGTGTATACAAAGTTATGTAAACAAACGTTCGAAATTATTTCAACTTAAATAGACATAATGCCGGTGACGGATCTGCATTGATTGTAACCTGTTCTCGATCTCCTAAAGACTTAGGTATATACATTTGCAATGATAAGAAACTTGAAAAAAATACATGTATGTTACGTCATTTAGAAGAAAACTTTGAAATTTTATTCGATATGGTCCTTAACATATCCATGAGTTTTCACTTCAAAGTAATGAATACGTTTAATATATGTAATATCCTACATTCAGTAAAGAGAAAAATGGTGACACATCGGGTAAATATCCTTATACCCCACTTCCGGTCTCGTTGCTATGAGACGCACGACTCAAACAGGAGGTTATTGAGCGATACACCTCGGGAAGTGTGGGTATATCTCTAACTTATGTAGAAAAATATACAGATGAAATTGATCAATGATTGTACAATCAAATAAAACCGTTATACTCTAGAGGTCATTTACAATTATCAATCATTGAAACATTACCATTGATAATACATCTAAACTTATTCACATATATCAAATCCTTTACTTTCACTTTATTGATTATACGTGAGTGCAGGAATTTATAGATAGCTCCAAACAAATTACAAACACGAGGAACGGAAACCTACCGTGTAGATTTTATCATCTGCCGGAATTCGGAAACTGTATAGATTAAGACTAATAAAAAAAACGTACATGGATAACAGAACATTTTAGAACAGAGATGGTAGCAAAGTTAGAAGCTCGACCTACAATGAAGACTTTGCCGTCAATGCTGGACACCGTCTCCACCGTGTACTCCAGCTTGTTCTCCGTGAAGAAGTCCTTGGCTGCCTTCTCTGCTAGATCTACACCAACCACAGTGTGTCCCTTCTCTGATAGCCTGGAGGTGGTTAGTTATACCATGGTATAAAACACGTGCGAGGAATACATGGCATAAATGCGATTTAGGTAATTAAACTACCATGAAATTAAAAAGTAGTTCAGTGTTCGCAACTGTGACATCATGGCTTTTATATCAAAACAAATGCACCTTTCATCTGATATTATGATGATGATAGAAATTATTTAGTTGACGATAGAAATTGCAAAACTATGAAAGATAATCTGAAAAGAGGTTATCGAAAAATTAATTATACAAACTATGAAAAATACAATGAGTTCATTGTTTGAAATGTACATGTTTCATTATCAAGCGCACATCGCTTCATTTCTGAAATAAGTACTTTATTCAACATTTTAACTTCGATAGAATCAAACAGAGGTAGCATAAATGTCAGATCATGTCTGTAGTTTTCCTCCCTCATTGCTGTTTGTCTGGATAACAAAAGTCGCCTGACAAAACCCATTAATAAGTACTCAGATCAGAATAGCAGTGATGTACGAGCGAAAGGATCTATCTGATTTCAAGAAGTTTTCATACCAGGTGAGCTCCACAGCCTTGCCACAGAGAGGAATGAGCACTTTGAGATTCTGCTTGCTGTCTGTCAGTCGCTCAAACTCTTTCTTTATCGTACTATGAACAGAACAGCCGTAAAATAAAATACTTTAAAAAAGAAACGCAATGTAGTGCATACATTATTCCTTTTTAATACATTTATCTGCATGTCATTTACACGAATTTATCATACTCAATACTAAACAGTCGTTAATCAACCTATCAAAAATCTTATTTGACAGGTATGTGTTGATTAAGTCTTAAATGTAAAACATCAGTAAAAACAAAATATTCTAAAAAGACACGAGCAGGAAATAACGTAAACAAAATGACGATACATCTTAGGTAAACAATACCCTTTATGTTATGCAAAAAAAGAGAAGAGGTTTTCGTTTATCCGAATTTTACTTTATCCTGGACAATCTTCTGTATCAATCTGTAGCTATGATACATTAATAATGTAATAATGAGCCATGTGATCTAAATATTCGGGAAACTAAACTGCTTGAACCGAATAAACCTCTTCACATCTAGAAACCAGTATTCGAGCTTTAATTTATTGTTTGATTATGGTTAAAAGGATTTAAAGTTTTTGAATCTACTCACGGGTTGAGCTCCACCGGATAGTCCATGTCCCCATTCTCCCAGAACTGAACCGTCTGAACCAGTCGCTCATCCGGGTCGTCAGCGATCTCGTGGAAGGGTTTGGGCTCCCCCTCCCCATCTCCTTCAAGGGTCTTCTTGACGAAGTTCTCCAGTTGCTCCACTTTGTTCGGTTTGTCCATTGCTAGGAGGAGATTAAAATATATTTTATAGAAGGAAAAACATTATCTCTAAAACAAAAAGTTTGGGTTCGCTCTCTAATGTCTCCTTCACGAAGGTCTCTATAGCTGCTCCACTTTGTTCGGTTTGTCCATTGCTAGGAGGAGATTAAAATATATTTTATAGAAGGAAAAACATTATCTCTAAAACAAAAAGTTTGGGTTCGCTCTCTAATGTCTCCTTCACGAAGGTCTCTATAGTTGCTCCACTTTGTTCGGTTTGTCCATTGCTAGGAGGAGATTAAAATATATTTTATAGAAGGAAAAACATTATCTCTAAAACAAAAAGTTTGGGTTCGCTCTCTAATGTCTCCTTCACGAAGGTCTCTATAGTTGCTCCACTTTGTTCGGTTTGTCCATTGCTAGGAGGAGATTAAAATATATTTTATAGAAGGAAAAACATTATCTCTAAAACAAAAAGTTTGGGTTCGCTCTCTAATGTCTCCTTCACGAAGTATCTATAGTTGCTCCACTTTGTTCGGTTTGTCCATTGCTAGGAGGAGATTAAAATATATTTTATAGAAGGAAAAACATTATCTCTAAAACAAAAAGTTTGGGTTCGCTCTCTAATGTCTCCTTCACGAAGGTCTCTATAGTTGCTCCACTTTGTTCGGTTTGTCCATTGCTAGGAGGAGATTAAAATATATTTTATAGAAGGAAAAACATTATCTCTAAAACAAAAAGTTTGGGTTCGCTCTCTAATGTCTCCTTCACGAAGGTCTCTATAGTTGCTCCACTTTGTTCGGTTTGTCCATTGCTAGGAGGAGATTAAAATATATTTTATAGAAGGAAAAACATTATCTCTAAAACAAAAAGTTTGGGTTCGCTCTCTAATGTCTCCTTCACGAAGTATCTATAGTTGCTCCACTTTGTTCGGTTTGTCCATTGCTAGGAGGAGATTAAAATATATTTTATAGAAGGAAAAACATTATCTCTAAAACAAAAAGTTTGGGTTCGCTCTCTAATGTCTCCTTCACGAAGGTCTCTATAGTTGCTCCACTTTGTTCGGTTTGTCCATTGCTAGGAGGAGATTAAAATATATTTTATAGAAGGAAAAACATTATCTCTAAAACAAAAAGTTTGGGTTCGCTCTCTAATGTCTCCTTCACGAAGGTCTCTATAGCTGCTCCACTTTGTTCGGTTTGTCCATTGCTAGGAGGAGATTAAAATATATTTTATAGAAGGAAAAACATTATCTCTAAAACAAAAAGTTTGGGTTCGCTCTCTAATGTCTCCTTCACGAAGTATCTATAGTTGCTCCACTTTGTTCGGTTTGTCCATTGCTAGGAGGAGATTAAAATATATTTTATAGAAGGAAAAACATTATCTCTAAAACAAAAAGTTTGGGTTCGCTCTCTAATGTCTCCTTCACGAAGGTCTCTATAGTTGCTCCACTTTGTTCGGTTTGTCCATTGCTAGGAGGAGATTAAAATATATTTTATAGAAGGAAAAACATTATCTCTAAAACAAAAAGTTTGGGTTCGCTCTCTAATGTCTCCTTCACGAAGGTCTCTATAGTTGCTCCACTTTGTTCGGTTTGTCCATTGCTAGGAGGAGATTAAAATATATTTTATAGAAGGAAAAACATTATCTCTAAAACAAAAAGTTTGGGTTCGCTCTCTAATGTCTCCTTCACGAAGGTCTCTATAGTTGCTCCACTTTGTTCGGTTTGTCCATTGCTAGGAGGAGATTAAAATATATTTTATAGAAGGAAAAACATTATCTCTAAAACAAAAAGTTTGGGTTCGCTCTCTAATGTCTCCTTCACGAAGGTCTCTATAGTTGCTCCACTTTGTTCGGTTTGTCCATTGCTAGGAGGAGATTAAAATATATTTTATAGAAGGAAAAACATTATCTCTAAAACAAAAAGTTTGGGTTCGCTCTCTAATGTCTCCTTCACGAAGGTCTCTATAGTTGCTCCACTTTGTTCGGTTTGTCCATTGCTAGGAGGAGATTAAAATATATTTTATAGAAGGAAAAACATTATCTCTAAAACAAAAAGTTTGGGTTCGCTCTCTAATGTCTCCTTCACGAAGGTCTCTATAGTTGCTCCACTTTGTTCGGTTTGTCCATTGCTAGGAGGAGATTAAAATATATTTTATAGAAGGAAAAACATTATCTCTAAAACAAAAAGTTTGGGTTCGCTCTCTAATGTCTCCTTCACGAAGGTCTCTATAGTTGCTCCACTTTGTTCGGTTTGTCCATTGCTAGGAGGAGATTAAAATATATTTTATAGAAGGAAAAACATTATCTCTAAAACAAAAAGTTTGGGTTCGCTCTCTAATGTCTCCTTCACGAAGGTCTCTATAGTTGCTCCACTTTGTTCGGTTTGTCCATTGCTAGGAGGAGATTAAAATATATTTTATAGAAGGAAAAACATTATCTCTAAAACAAAAAGTTTGGGTTCGCTCTCTAATGTCTCCTTCACGAAGGTCTCTATAGTTGTTCCACTTTGTTCGGTTTGTCCATTGCTAGGAGGAGATTAAAATATATTTTATAGAAGGAAAAACATTATCTCTAAAACAAAAAGTTTGGGTTCGCTCTCTAATGTCTCCTTCACGAAGGTCTCTATAGTTGCTCCACTTTGTTCGGTTTGTCCATTGCTAGGAGGAGATTAAAATATATTTTATAGAAGGAAAAACATTATCTCTAAAACAAAAAGTTTGGGTTCGCTCTCTAATGTCTCCTTCACGAAGGTCTCTATAGTTGCTCCACTTTGTTCGGTTTGTCCATTGCTAGGAGGAGATTAAAATATATTTTATAGAAGGAAAAACATTATCTCTAAAACAAAAAGTTTGGGTTCGCTCTCTAATGTCTCCTTCACGAAGGTCTCTATAGTTGCTCCACTTTGTTCGGTTTGTCCATTGCTAGGAGGAGATTAAAATATATTTTATAGAAGGAAAAACATTATCTCTAAAACAAAAAGTTTGGGTTCGCTCTCTAATGTCTCCTTCACGAAGGTCTCTATAGTTGCTCCACTTTGTTCGGTTTGTCCATTGCTAGGAGGAGATTAAAATATATTTTATAGAAGGAAAAACATTATCTCTAAAACAAAAAGTTTGGGTTCGCTCTCTAATGTCTCCTTCACGAAGGTCTCTATAGCTGCTCCACTTTGTTCGGTTTGTCCATTGCTAGGAGGAGATTAAAATATATTTTATAGAAGGAAAAACATTATCTCTAAAACAAAAAGTTTGGGTTCGCTCTCTAATGTCTCCTTCACGAAGGTCTCTATAGCTGCTCCACTTTGTTCGGTTTGTCCATTGCTAGGAGGAGATTAAAATATATTTTATAGAAGGAAAAACATTATCTCTAAAACAAAAAGTTTGGGTTCGCTCTCTAATGTCTCCTTCACGAAGGTCTCTATAGTTGCTCCACTTTGTTCGGTTTGTCCATTGCTAGGAGGAGATTAAAATATATTTTATAGAAGGAAAAACATTATCTCTAAAACAAAAAGTTTGGGTTCGCTCTCTAATGTCTCCTTCACGAAGGTCTCTATAGTTGTTCCACTTTGTTCGGTTTGTCCATTGCTAGGAGGAGATTAAAACATATTTTATAGAAGGAACAATATTATCTCTAAAACAAAAAGTTTGGGTTCGCTCTCTAATGTCTCCTTCACGAAGGTCTCTATAGTTGCTCCACTTTGTTCGGTTTGTCCATTGCTAGGAGGAGATTAAAATATATTTTATAGAAGGAAAAACATTATCTCTAAAACAAAAAGTTTGGGTTCGCTCTCTAATGTCTCCTTCACGAAGGTCTCTATAGTTGTTCCACTTTGTTCGGTTTGTCCATTGCTAGGAGGAGATTAAAACATATTTTATAGAAGGAACAATATTATCTCTAAAACAAAAAGTTTGGGTTCGCTCTCTAATGTCTCCTTCACGAAGGTCTCTATAGTTGCTCCACTTTGTTCGGTTTGTCCATTGCTAGGAGGAGATTAAAATATATTTTATAGAAGGAAAAACATTATCTCTAAAACAAAAAGTTTGGGTTCGCTCTCTAATGTCTCCTTCACGAAGGTCTCTATAGCTGCTCCACTTTGTTCGGTTTGTCCATTGCTAGGAGGAGATTAAAATATATTTTATAGAAGGAAAAACATTATCTCTAAAACAAAAAGTTTGGGTTCGCTCTCTAATGTCTCCTTCACGAAGGTCTCTATAGTTGTTCCACTTTGTTCTGTTTGTCCATTGCTAGGAGGAGATTAAAACATATTTTATAGAAGGAACAATATTATCTCTAAAACAAAGAGTTATGGTTCGCCCCCTAATATCTCCTTCACACGAAGTTCTCTACTTGCTCCACTTTGTTCTGTTTGACCATTGCTAGGAGGAGATTAAAATATTGATATTTCATTAAAAATATTATCCTAAAAAGAAAGAGTTTTGGTTCGCTCTCTAATGTCTCCTTCACGAAGGTCTCTATAGTTGTTCCACTTTGTTCTGTTTGTCCATTGCTAGGAGGAGATTAAACCATATTTTATAGAAGGAACAATATAATCTTTAAAACAAAGAGTTATGGTTCGCCCCCTAATATCTCCTTCACGAAGTTCTCTACTTGCTCTACATGTTCTGTTTGTCCATCGCTGGATGGATATTAAAATATTGATATTTCATAGAAGGAAAAAACATGATTTTTTAAACAAAGAGTTTGGGTTCCCTCTCTAGAGTCCTCTTCACGAAGTTCTCTAGTTGCTCTACTTTGTTCTGTTTGACCATCGCTGGATGGATATTAAAATATTGATATTTCATAGAAGGAAATAATATGATTTTTTAAACAAAGAGTTTGGGTTCCCCCTCTAGTGTCTCGTTTACGAATTTCTCTCAGCGCTCTTCTGGGTTATGTTTGTCTATTTCTTAAATAATAAAAAAAAACTACCGTGCGAAATGTATAACACTTATTTTGAACCGATATAAAATATTAAAATAGTTTAACAACCTGACACTAGTTATGACAAGTACGAAACATGGAATTAATATTTAATTTTTTTTAAACCCCAAAAATAACAACTCTAAGGCATCATTTTTTAAAAACTTACACAAATATAAATTTGTTTTAGTCATACAGAATTCACAAAGACAAAAACAAAATAAAGTTCGTTTATGTTTCGTATTGGCACAATTGGCATCACGCAGACAGCAATACGCCTCAAAATAAAAATATGGATCAAAATCAAATGTACGTTAGTATTTGTTTGTTTAGTAGGCTTTTATTTCATATATATCATATCATTTCATATATCATACTTTCTTTTGTATGATATTTTAGGTAACTTAGACCCAATTTTCTAATTATTTGCTGTAGTATAGCGGGTTAATGTTTTCCCCTGACCCTCACCAAGTAGCGAGACCTTCACCATTTATGACCCAAGGTTAGAAATTCAAGGGCCATTAAAGGGACACTGCAAACCTGTTATACCATTGTTTACTTCGATATAGTGCTAAAATACAATTTGTGCTGTTATATTGAACACAAATCTCACATGTTTGAAGTACAAAACTAAGTTTCTTAGAATATTATCTATATAAACGAAAATGATATAATTAATGAACACAAGAATCTTTTGAATTATTATATTTAACGAATAATAAAATGGCTATTTCTCTTCTCGTCATCCTCGCCAACAAAGCATTCATTCGATTTTAACACCTATGCTATATTTGCTTAGAAGTTTCCGACAGCCAGTCATCTCAACGTAATGACAACCTGTGTGATGCGACCACAGCAAATACCCCAAACTGTACATTTTGACAAGATTTCGGCTAACGGTAAACGCAGATGGAGCTTTTAAAGTATAAACATGTAGTTTAAAGACGATGCATCAATTCTTGAATTGTCTTTATAGCTTATTCAAAGTGATTCCTTCCAGATTAAAAAGCCTTTCTCTGTTATTAACCATTAACCAGAGTATCTACGGTGTGAAGCTTGCGATCTATAAATAACTACCCCTGCCGCAAAGAGCATAACAGGGCGCGGCTCTTGTAGCAGAAGAAGGATACAAAATGTAACAAAATAGTGACGAAACATATTATCCTACAGTTATGAATTATATAAAAAGCTTGACGAATATCATAATGTATTTATCACAAGAACGATTTGAATCCCTTACCTGTCTCCGTGGTAACGATTTACTGTCTAACGATCCTTGTCCATTAACTCATAAGGGAGACAACTCGTGTTAGATCAATATGTAGCTAAAGAGTACAGTTCTGTACAATCGAAAACTGTAAAGGCTTATTTTCGGGTCCTTTCAACCTCCTTTTATAAACACACATACTATCAAATAAATGGAATTTGTAAAGAGCCAAATGTCATATTTCTTATCAGATCAAATAGAAGTATGCATTGGTATTAATTTGAAACAAACATTTTAAAATCTAAGACAATGAAATCATTGAGGTCAATGGGAGACAGTCTAGCCAAGTTGCCATAAATCTATCGATCTAAACTGCGTCTATGAGATGGCATCTTTATAATTATGACATGGTCGTTAAGTTAAAAGTGGAAGTCGCAGTAACTGGTGTGATAATATAAAAACAACTATCATATTTATCATATTTTAAAAAATGAAAATATGAGAAAGTAAAAAAAATTTAGATACATTAGTACCACACACAAAATATTCAAGGTTAGCAAATATGTAATATATACATTTTGTATTTGTGTTGTATTTGGAGAAAAACGTTGAAGAATAGAAATTCACTTATATATATATATATGTACATATCAATGCATTTCTCAATCAAATTTAAGTCTAGATTCAAAGATAACTGATCAATTGACGAGAATGAAGATTGGAAGGTTCAAAAATATATTAATGATGTTTTATATGCTCCCCAATTGCGTGTAAACTATGGTGTCGACGATATATTGCATTGTGATGACCTTGGTGACAGAAAGATGTGTATGTTTGTAATGCTTTCAGTAATCAGATAATAACAAAGGGTGTATTTCAATTTTCGATTTATTGAATATTGTTTATTCAAATATTAGATACACCCGTTGGAAAGAAATACCCAGTGTTCATCCTCTTTCCAATATATGTAACATTGGAGAAAATGATATTTTTGTTGAATAACAAGCACCGTATAAAAGACTGACTATTTTTAACTTCCACAACTTTTATTATTATTTTGCTTAAAATATGGTATTCATTCGTATGTGTGAATGCGTCGGTGTGTGTGTGTGTTTGTGTTTAGATGTTATTGTTTGAATTATGTTTGTGTCTCATATAAGCCTGTCAAAATTGATGCTGTTTGTATAAAACCGATTCATAAATGTTTTTATAACAGTATGTTACATTTTAAATAAATCTATTTCTTTTTCTTGTAATATGTTATCGTCTGATCTTTTCCATTAAATCCATATGAAATATATTGTTAAAATGACGAAATACTCGCGCTGTAGTAAGAGTTGCTTTACCAAAGAGATACGTATACGTGCAAATATGTACTTACAATGCATGAAAAAAGACACCGTTTATGTTTCACTTCAAAGGTATTAATTTACTGAATAATTATACTGTTTTACATGCATTATCTCAACCAGGATGTTCAATTCATCATTACAAGGTACATGCAAACACATTCAGATTATATATTTAACCATGTCATGTAAACAATCTAACCACCGCCCCGTGTCTTATGGGATGCAATCTGTGTGATCTATTGAACTGCCTTTATTCAAAACCACACGCATCAAGTTTCTGCACCAGAGGCTTATACAAACTTTTCTTCAGGGAATTAAAAAAAATTATGCTGAATCATTTGACGGGGGGTCGTCCCTAAAGGCATGTGTGTCTGTCAAAACACTGCAAGTCATTCTGTATTAATGATGATATTACTTATAAAAAGGGTTACACTTGATATACTGATTATATCGTTTGAGAATATCATTTTTGAGTAAGTACAAGTTTGATTACAACCGACATCTCCTTTTTATATGTTGGAGTACGATGTATCGTAAATAGAGAAAAATGTTTTGAGACGACCCCTCACGTTTCACCCGGACTTGTCTTGGTATTCCACTCTCGCTCGCCGACCGGTTCGTGCAAGTCTCGCACAAGACCCGAATCAAGTGAGTATATTTACCTTCTTGTTACGTGTTTTAATTGTGGTCTTTTCAATAAATGACAAGCCTTCTATTTCACCTCATATGGCCATACACCTATGTCATTTGTTTCTGTCATCTGAGGGTTCAAAAGGTCAAACGATTAAGTAAACATACAAACAAACATCTCACGAGAGTTGCGTTGCTATAAGAATTGTTTTATGTGAAAAGAGATTTTTTTAAAGAAATCCTCATTTTGCATATGCTAAACCCGATGAGAATCCGTTAGGTCAAGGTGTCTTTACGAAAACGTGAGAAGAAATATCTAAGGTAGCTTATTATCTCCCTTGGTGAAAACCGAATTTAAGCATATCCTTAAAGTAAGAAGGAAGTGGCGTGATATGTGAATCGGTGGTGTGACTACCCATGCATGTAATTGTTTTTGTGGGGCTAGACAAGCTTTCAAAATTGAAAGAAAATGCAAACCTATTTAACTGGTCCATGGCCAGAAGGAAAGCCTATCTCTTTAAGATGAAAATATTGACTTATATTATCATATTCCTTAAAGGATAAATATTGTATATAGACTAATTTGTATTCACATTTTCTCATTTATATTTAAATATTTTTTTGGGATGTGCATGTCAACGGTTTAAGAACCTAGTTCTCTTTCAAGGTAATAAATAGGTTAACTATCAATAAAATCTTGTGATTATTTTTCGATCAGTGAGAACTACACAAATGAGCGTAGACCATTGTTTCAGCGGACGATGAACTCGGGTATGGTCTGAGAGGTTGACTGATAAAGATGGTTGTCCTTAGCTACTGAATACTTCAATTCGGCCCTCAACATGTCCTCGATAGACTAGATAACGGTCAAGTAGTGTAGACCCTATAATCTCGGACAAGCCGACTACCCTTGGTTGATTTTAGCTTATGTGTTGGCTGGTGAGTCACTCAGGGGCCATTTTCTTCATCCTTTTAACACTTTGTAGTTTATAAATGCAATACTCTTAACTTGAATTAAATTTACACGTTCCATTTTTTAGCAAATGGTTGCCGCTAAGAATATCAAGAGTTTCTAGATAACAATTCCCTTATTGTGAAAATCACAAAGTCGGGTGTTCACAACAAAGAAGTCGTTATCCAGAAATCCTCCTGTACTTATGTAAACTTGTTAATCTCTTTCACAGATGTAATTAGTGGCTAAGTAGCAACAAACAGATTAGCTCTCAGATACTCACTATGTTAACCAAGGCCGTACAAGCATATAAGGGTTCGAATCGATAAACATTTTAGACCTTATTCCTTACGGAGATAGCAAAACTTCTAGCTGCTGTCTCTGTTCTTACGTAAATAGCAAAATTTCTAGCTGCTGTCTCTGTTCTTACGTAAATAGAAAATACTTCTAGCTGCTGTCTCTGTTCTTACGGAGAAAGCAAAACTTCTAGCTGCTGTCTCTGTTCTTACGGAGAAAGCAAAACTTCTAGCTGCTCTCTCTGTTCTTACGTAAATAGCAAACTTTCTTACTGCTGTCCCTGTTCTTACGGAGAAAACAATTCTTCTAGCTGCTGTCTCTGTTCTTACGTAAATAGCAAACTTTCTTACTGCTGTCTCTGTTCTTACGGAGATAACAATACTTCTAGCTGCTGTCTCTGTTCTTACGGAGATAACAAAACTTCTAGCTGCTGTCTCTGTTCTTACGTAAATAGCAAAACTTCTAGCTGCTGTCTCTGTTCTTGTGTAAATAGCAAAACTTCTAGCTGCTGTCTCTGTTCTTACGGTGATAACAATACTTCTAGCTGCTGTCTCTGTTCTTGTGTAAATAGCAAAACTTCTAGCTGCTGTCTCTGTTCTTACGTAAATAGCAAAATTTCTAGCTGCTGTCTCTGTTCTTACGTAAATAGCAAAACTTCTAGCTGCTGTCTCTGTTCTTACGGAGATAGCAAAACTTCTAGCTGCTGTCTCTGTTCTTACGTAAATAGCAAAACGTCTAGCTGCTCTCTCTGTTCTTATGGAGATAGCAAAACTTCTAGCTGCTTTCTCTGTTCTTACGGAGAAAGCAAAACTTCTAGCTGATGTCTCTGTTCTTACGTAAATAGCAAAACGTCTAGCTGGTTCTCTGTTCTTCTGTAGACCAAGTTCCAGAGCTACAGGACAGGATGCCGAAGAAGGAGCGCGTGAACCCCGGCTCGTGGCAGGTGTCGGACACCCAGGAAGGACGGGTGCAGGACTGGGTCCAGCAGTGGGACAAGGGGTGCTGGGACTTCCTCTACACTCAACCAGGCCCGTAGGTAGCAGTTTAGACTAACTTTCAGTCTCTGAAATGAAAATACATATTAAATGCAGTTTTCTACTATTAAAATTGAAAGGAGCCCACTGAAGCTGTTCATTTTCAGAAACTGCAGTGAGCTAGACTTGCCATCATAATATAGACTTGTGTGGGTCTTTAAAGATATTTTGTTTCAGGGGCTGTTAGACAGACTAGTAGCAGTTGGAACTGTCGCCAACTCTCATTAATTATTTCCTTCTTAGGTAGCAGTTGAATCTGTCATTTACTCTCTTAATTATTTATTTCGTACGTAGCAGTTGGGGGTTATCAATAATAACATTAAGTATCAAAATCAATACCTTTACCATATGGTGATTCACTGTTTCTCGTCTTTGATCTGGTCCATCTACCAGTGGACCATGGCATGTTGGGACTTCCACTTAACTGAACCCCTAAAACACTCAATTGTGTCAAACTAACAATATCCTTATCAGAACATTTAGGCAAAGCCGAAAGAAGTACGATCGATGAATAATTGTTCATTTTCTCACTTCTTTGACTGAATGGCTGAGCTGAGCAGAACTATGAACATAGGTTCCAGTTGGGGTACACCAACAAAGATCATTAACGTTATTTATCAATTCATTGCAAATGTTTGAAATTTCCAAATTTGAATCGGCCTCTATGATTCTCAAATGAAATATTTTCTAATGTTCTGTCGTCCGTGTCAAAGAGCAAAGTAGAACATCAAAATTATCAAATAAAACATAATTAATTGTCTAGAAATAGGGGTAAAGTGAAAATATAGTCGCAAGCGACGACAAACGGATTCAGCGCTGTATGGTGTTAATGTAATTCACAAAGGTAATGATTTCAGTCAAAAGCTTATGGGTTATAGTCTTTTGTTGATGGTTAACGCATTTTGCAAACATACAGTTATCAAATGCATTTAAAACGCATGCAGGGTTGACAATATTGAGAGGTCCGTAACTCAAAGTAAATTAAATGAAGTAACTAAATTTATTGTTAATTGTTAAAAGATTCTGTATTCTTCTAGCTTTCTAATGATATATGGAACAATGATTTATCGTCTATCACTGATGACTAACAACTTTTTTCACATACCTGTATCCTAAGAAATCAAAACGAAAGCAGAATTGACAATATTCAAAGGGCCGTAACTCAATGTAAAACAAATATAGGAATTTACTGTTAAATTTCAAAAAAATCTATAGACTTTTGGCTTTCATATGATGTATAGAACAAAGAGTTATCGTACGCCTTTGATTCGCTACGATATTTCAAACATACCCATCAAAACACCACATGTCCAAAATGGAAAGTTTGACCTCTGACCCTGACCGGAAATGACTGTTCGCGAGCGATTTTATTCTTTTATTTTTAGGACCTTGCCAATGTCTAACTCTCATGCAAAAGTCATAAAATTCTATGGTCTGGTTTTTGAGTTATCTGCCCTTGAAGTTTGCGATTTTTAGATTTTGGTCAACTTTGAAAAATCACAGCAAGAAAAGTATTAAAGTTAGGACTTTCTAAAGAACAAACTAAGAACTACAATGCTTCAGCTACCTTGAGTGTAAGTTTCAGATCTCTAGTGCAAGTATCTTCAGAGGAGAAGATTCTCAAAGGTGGGTGGGGTCGGCAATGGTCAAAAATGCACTAAATCCAAGATGGCGGCCAAACCACGTGACCTACGAATTTTTCATGATTTGGTTTTTTGCAGCATTTTTGATTGCGCACATTTTTAAAAAAAATTTAGCTCTCTAACTGCATTTTGAAAAAAAAGTCAATGTTAAATTTTCGATTTTGGAATCGAACTGGACCTTTAATGTATGGGCCGAATTATCCCAAAAGCTTATTGTCGCCTTTCCACAACAAGGTCTACCAGCCTGTGAAATTTGGCTTCGATAGCATCAGTCGTTTGGTCTGAATCCTGTTCACAAAAATCGTGGAAAAATAAAAATAAATATAGTCGCAAGCGACGACAAACGGATTCAGCGCTGTATATTAAAAGATTCTGTATTCTTTTGGCTTTCTCATGATACATGGAACAATGATGTGTCGTCTGTCACTGATGAGTAACGAATTTTTCAAACATACCCATATTGTATGCATTCTAAACGCAAGCAGAAATGACAATATTCAAAGGGCCGTAACTCAATGTAAAACAAATATAGGAATTTACTGTCAAATTTAAAAACAATCTATAGACTTTTGGCTTTCATATGATGTATAGAACAAAGCGC
The DNA here is from genome assembly GCA_916613615.1 of Steromphala cineraria. Lineage (NCBI taxonomy): Eukaryota > Metazoa > Mollusca > Gastropoda > Trochida > Trochidae > Steromphala > Steromphala cineraria. Next base: position 84,669,553 of record OU744722.1, read on the forward strand.
TATCGTACGCCGTTGATTCGCTACGATATTTCAAACATACCCACCAAAACACCACATGACCAAAATGCAAAGTTTGACCTCTGCTCCTGACCGGAAATGACTGTTCGCGAGCTATTTTATTCTTTTATCTTGAAGACCATGCCAATGTCTAGCTTTCATGCAAATATCATAAAATTCGTCTGTGTGGGCTTTGAGTTATCTGCCCTTGAAGTTTGCGATTTTTACATTTTGGTCAACTTTGAAAAATCACAGCAAGAAAAGTATTAAAGTTAGGACTTTGTAGAAGTCAAATTCAGAACTACAATGCTTCAGCTACATTGAGTATGAATTTCAGCTCTCTAGTGCAAGTATCTTCAGAGAAGAAGATTTTCAAAGGTGGGTGGGGTCGGCAATGGTCAAAAATGCACTAAATCCAAGATGGCGGCCAAACCACGTGACCTACGAATTTTTCATGATTTGTTTTTTTGCAGCATTTTTATTGCGCACATTTAAAAAAAAAATTAGGTCTCTAAGTGCATTTTGAAAAAAAAGTCAATGTAAAATTTTCGATTTTGGAATCGAACTGGACCTTTAATGTATGGGCCGAATTGTCCCAAAAGCTTATTGTCGCCATTCCTCAACAAAGTCTACCAGCCTGTGAAATTTGGCTTTGATAGCATCAGTCGTTTGGGCTGAAAGTTGTTCACAAAATTCGTGGAATAATAATAAAAATTAAAAAAAACACGCCAATAACAATAAGGATTCAGCCTTATGGCTGAATCCTTAATAAACACGCCAATAACAATAAGGATTCAGCCTTATGGCTGAATCCTTAATGAGGTCACAGCGACTTTAAAATACATAAATTCGGTGCTGTACTACCAATTTTGTCACAATATTTCGAAATCCTAATAATCACAGTTGATGAATATATGGTCGATGTACTCTATTTAAGTAGAAATTGGGTTATAAAATTTTGGTCTCAGCAAAAACAGAAACAATAAAGCTGCTGCCCACATCCTATTTTCATTGTGTTTTTGTTTTCAGGATGCTAGAAAGACATTTCGACAGAATGACAGACGGAAAGAAAGGATTGAAGATTCTCGTGCCCCTCGCTGCCACTACATACGACTTGATCTGGTAATTAAGAACAATGACATGAAAAAACAAGTCATTGGATAGTAAACTTGGAAATTCATAGTGTGACTTTGAAACCCGACACCAAGGATAAAGGAAAAACTTAAGCACCAAGCAAACGAGCAAACTTCTTATCTATAAGTATATATTGGTAAAACGAGAACCGAAATAAAACCTCAATCTCCCGATGGTTCAATTCAGTGATGATTCCAAAGTTCTATTGAGCAAATGTTAAGAGTTTTCTTTCTCAAATAAAAAACCTAATGTAGGACAGGAAACTTTCATCCTTTTTTTCCTGTTGACATATGTTCTTGGATAAAAAAAAACATACATTATCTATACTTGTGACACCTATAAGGCGCACCCCTCTCACAGGAAAATCCTGTAGGCCTATCCTGGTGTTTATGGTGTGTAAAGAAGTCCCATCTTGCTTTGAAACATTGTGTCAAAATGTCATCTTGTAGTTCTGGCAATAACCATGGTAACATTAACTTTCAATTGTGATTTATTATCGATTGGTTAAATTCATGTCAAAAGGATACAATAGGAGTATCCTCAAAGCAATGTATGTTTCAGTCTCCACGTGTATCCTCAAACAAAACTTGCTTTTCAAGAGTTTATATTTCTGAACAATACTCTGGATTTGACTGTTTCAGATATTTTTATGTTTCATCACAAAATGATATGCTGCTCTAACTTTGTTTCTACATCATATTCAATCTTATGTCTTATGTATTTCCCGTTCTTTATTTCATTTTGTCCATCACACGCAATGGTATAGTCTTACACACAGACGCTTGAGCATATAATTCACCCCATGGAAGCAAGTCTAGGTCTCCATTTGTCTGAGGCTCCTTTTAAAAAATTACTAAAATAAGATTTTTACACACAAAAATTCAGAGACTAAATATAAGTCTAGCAATGGTACATTGCCTTATTGTAACAATACATTAACATAGATATCCCAGGTTACAGGACAAAGGTCACGTTCAATTTCAAATCAAGAGAACAGAGACTGTCACAGATAGTAATGTTATCAGTTTATATAAGCAAGTAATAATCTGCTCATCTTGATAATTTGTCATTTTTTTGTTTCTAAGCGTATGTATAACATGCTCTCTGCAGGTTGCACAACAAAGGTCACGTGGTCGTTGGAACAGATCTTGCTGAGTCAGCGGCTCAGAGAATCTTCAAACAAATCAAACAGGAACCCGTCATCGAGGACGTGCCCAGCATCAACGGTAAACTATACAAGGTGAATTTTTTCATGAGAAACTGTTGAAATTTGGTTATCAAAATTATGATGAAATATTTTCCATGAAGTCACAGGAAGAATGTATACGTTTTGTCACGGTAAACCATTATGTTCAAGCTGGGGTACCTACCTAGAGCTGCCTCTATGGGCAGAGAATGGGTAAAGACAACTGATACAAAATCAACTGCCGAATTCAATAATTGTCGAGGACATGTAGAGATATATTAAAGCCCCACCATCATACTTGCATGCAGTTCGTGATGAAATTTAGCTATTGAGAAAAATATACACCACTCGGGACAAAAAAAATCTTTCGTCGAAAGTTTGATATCATATTTACATGTTTTAATCAACAATGAAATACTTAATTCGACGTCAAAAGCACATTAACCTCTGCAAAAGTGCCATAGCATTTAACGAACCCGCTTTCGGTGACGTCATCATTATGTGTGTCGGATTTACACGGCGTCTCAGTTACCTCAAAAGCTTCCAATGGGTATTAACTTGGGTGGCAACTATTGCCTTATTCGGAGAAAAAGGAGAGAAAATGTAGTTGTGCGCGACAAAGACGGCTTTCAAGTGTATATTAAGGAACCAGAAATTGTGACATGGTCACAATTGATTTGCATTCATGTCGACATGCCGGGGCATACGTTTCGATCATTTTGGTAAACTGTCTCCTATCTAATAAATTTTAGTCCGATCTTCTCATTGTTGGTCGTAAACAATTTCTAAAAATACCACGAATACAGTAAAAATACTTTATAAAGTGATACAGTTTGATAATGGGTTTTTACAGAATATTGCGATATATTGCCATTGCAGAATTCAAGCGGGACGTTGAAGTACTATGTTGGTGACTTCCTCAAGTTTAGTCCGTAAGTAAATCTCTCTAAACGAAATAATTGTTTTAATGTTATTTTTGAAGAACTCAATAAACCTAAGATATGTCAATTGCTTCAACTTTAACCCCTGTATCTACTCACATCAAAAGAAAAATGTTTAATGAATACAAATAATTTATTTGTAGTTTTCCTCTTTATATTACAGAGAACTTGAATCTGATTTCGACTTCATACTAGACTCCAAAGCTCTGTGTGCTATTGACGAGCGGGATAGGGACACGTGAGTATTAGCTTTGTGATTAGTTCAAACACCAACTAACATGATTCATCTTCCCATGATTATTATTCAAAAGGTTAACAATTTACAATTTTAAAGTAAATCATGGTTCTTGAATTAAATGTAAATGTAAATTATGAATATCTACGTTTTTTGCTTGTAGTTTGTTTTAATGCTTATCTCCTAACGGATATAAAGTTTTGCTGGTAGTCGTTTTATAAAACTTGCCAGTGTTTATTTTCTTGAAGTTAGTCAATGCTTCCATACAACATTTTAATTTGGATTTTCTTTAGATTGAAGTTTATAACCCTTTGACGTTCGCAGAATCTCTTTACATATTTCTTGTTTTATTTTGCTCCCAGTTATTTAAAAGTTCAACGAAGTGTTATGGGACCAAGATGCTCTTTAATGTTGGAATTTCCTCAGCAAAATCTGGGTCGTGAGTATCTTATTGTTTGTCATCTTTTTAGCTCATCTGGCCTGTAAGGCCCGATGGGCTTATGGCAGGGCATGGTGTCCGGCGTCCGTCCGTCCGTCCGTCCGTCCGTAAACTTTGTGGAATTTCGACTTCTTCTCCAGAACCATCAGGCCTACAAAGCTTAAACTTGGTGTACAGACTCCTTGACAAGTGAGGATTAAAAAATGTAGCTTTGGTGGCCCTGTGGCCCCTAATAAGGGCCACAGGGACCACGCCCTAAAAACCTATTTTCATCTTCTTCTCCAGAAGCATAAGGCCTAGAAAGCTAAAACCTTGTGTACAGATTCCTTGACTAGTGATGATTATAAATTGTAGCTTTAGTGGCCCTGTGGTCCCTAATAAGGGCCACAGGGGCCACGCCCTAAACACCTATTTTCATCTTCTTCTCCAGAAGCATGAGACCAAGAAAGCTGAAACCTTGTGTACAGACTCCTTGACTAGTGAGGATTATAAATTGTAGCTTTCGTGGCCATAAGGGGTCACAGGGGCCACGCCCTAAAAACCTATTTTCATCTTCTTCTCCAGAAGCATAAGGCCTAGAAAGCTGAAACTTTGTGAACAGACTCCTTGGCTAGTGAGGATTATAAATTGTAGCTTTGGTGGCCCTGTGGCCCCTAATAAGGGCCACAGGGGTCACACCCTAAAAACCTATTTTTATCTTCTCCAGAAGCATAAGTCCTAGAAAGTTGAAACTTTGTGTACAGACTCCTTGACTAGTGAGGATTATAAATTGTAGCTTTGGTGGCCCTGTGACCCCTAATAAGGGTCACGCCCTAAAAACCTATTTTCATCATCTTCTCCAGAAGTATAAGGCCTAGAAAGGTGCAACTTTGTGTACAGACTCCTTGACTAGTGAGGATTATAAATTGTAGCTTTAGTGGCCCTGTTGCCCCTAATAAGGGCAACAGGAACGTCCTTCAAATCTACTTTCATCTTCTTCATCAGAAGTAAAGGCCTAGAAAACTGAAACTTGTCGCCTATATACTGAATTTTATGAATGGTGACCCTGTGGCCTCTACAAAGGGGGAATCACATTGACCACACTCTACAGCATAATTGATGATGAAGCCTGATGAGCTACAGAGCCAATGGCGCTATTTTTTAAGTTTGTATGCAAAAAGATCAGCAAAATTGTCATTTTTCAATAGATTATTCCTACAAAATACTCATGCTTATACCGACATTGTAGTCATTCCCAATCCATTGTGGTTCAACTTTAGGACTTGGTACCATTTTTCAATCGTTTATAATCCCATATCTTTACCACTTCATATTTCAAGAGCTAATATCCAAACCCTACGACTATATCGTTTTCCTGTTTGAGTAACCTCAAATAGTTTAAACAGTGTAGGAATGTGTAAGGGATGGTGTACCCATCCTGCAAACATTGATGACCCTTGACCCCAGAGTTGACCCGCTCCACATTACGGTAGTCACTAGTGATGGTGTGATTGACATAATGATTCAAATTTAAAAAGCAGTGCTTGAATCTAAATATCTTTTGCACAGACGCCAGACTCTCATTATATATATTGTTTATACCTATGTATCTATAAAGCTTTAAACGAAAGTGCGACAACTAGTCTGCGAAAATGGAGCTGTTCGTTGCCCGAAAATGCAAACCTGTATACGAAATTAATAAAGCACGTTTGAGCCGGCAAACCATTCCGGATAGTTTCAAGATTGCTGAATTTGTTGTACCTTCTTTATATATTATATAGATAGGTATGAATGCTTGTATCTTTGCTAAGAGTCTGTTGTCTGTGGGTATTTGTTCAGTATATAGACTGATTAACCATTTCTAATGCTGCAGGTGCCCCCTACCACTTCACCAAGGAGGAGGTGACGAATATATTCGGTAGGTGAATCTTCGTCTTCTTTAACTCATATCCGTCGAGTCAAACAGAAAAGTCTTTAATCGTGTCATTTTAGCAGCAATCGTACATCATAACGTCACGACGATATAACATTGAAAACACTTGGTCAAGGACCTAAGCTTTGATAGTCCAAGGAGCAAGCATTTGGTTACAATATGGTCAAAAGAAAAATCATCCAAAACATAGCAATGTGTGTTTACAATTTGTGCGGTTTGACGAATTCATATATAGAATTGTCCATGTTTCAACATGTTCTCCTACAGGCGACATCTGCAATGTAGAATACCTGGGGGACAGCACCTTCGATCTAACGAAGGCGTTCTTTGGCGACATCGACGACGAGGGCAAACCAATAGTTGAGGAAGAGGAGAAGGAAGATAAGTCACGTGACCAGGGCGAGGAGAAGAAGACTGTGTTTGTGCTCGATTGCTACAGCGTGAAGAACAAAAACTGGTGATGTGTCGCTGAGACTTTGCGCGTTTGTTTGACTGACAAGAAATATGGCAATTGTTCTTACGACTTGCAGACTTGATCCTTTCCTATTTACGAGAACGCAAATCTGTAGACAATCTTCACTGAGTGAATAATAGGGCTGCTTTTCTCTGCAAAAACGTTATAAAACGTATTTAGACCTATATATTCCATTCGTTTTCTTCACGACACTACGTCATATGTGTAGGCCTAGTTCAGGCCGAACCGGAAAGTAATTTTTCGGGAAAAGGTGATACTGGTGACACTGGTCGTAGTTTTCAAAAGAAATCATAGTTTTTGGTGACACATTTCGTCTGCAGGAGATAAGGGTTTTCTAAAAAAGTCCATCAGATTGATAGAATAATCACTTGTTCCTCATATATTGTGTATATCAATGTTTCTTTAACGAAAAGAAAACATAAAGTTTGCATTTGTTGTGTGTATTTATGTATGGATACCGACCTTTGTCTTAAGGCAACGCGCTTCAGGGAAAACACCAGATTATGACATGCTGTATTTAGTTTACAGCCAATGCTCTACATGTTTTCTAAACCTTATTATAGCCCATTGTAATCTGCTTTAAGATGATACCGCCAACGCTAGTGTGACAACGTATAGGCTGTTTTTATCTATGAAAATAAAAACAATAAAATTCATATTTTAATTGATAATTATTTCTTTGAATGTTTAGTTGATGTCTATGGTGAATGATTTTGTTGTTCCTTTGACATGAACTCTTAAAAACTTACTATGCACTTACAGCATTGGTAAGGTTTCCATGTGGCATTTTTGTTACAATATTCGATATCACTGTTGAGAAATAGTAAAATCAAGTATTTCTAATATGTTGAAAAGAGTGTTTATCTACGATATTGACATCCTCTCATATATAACTTATATAAACCATACAACGGCAGTGTTAGTTTGTGCAAAGCGAAGCCTGCTTGTAAATTTTGATTAGTTCCACGTGATTGACTTCAATTTACATGTTGTCATACACTAAGAGAACAAACACATTAAGTTTTGTGAAAGTAGACAGTATCAAAATTAATTTATCAAGTTGCAATACAGACATTACAACATGCAAAATAAATCTAGGGGAGTTTGTACAATGACAACAAAGTCAACGGATGGAAACATTATATTTTAAGTCGAAAAATTTAAGATATGTTAGATAAAAATCAGATTTGGAAATCCTGACGTTGAGATTGTGCACTTCCATTCAACTGAAGTTACTGTAATATTTGATCGATATATAGCTCTGAGCACAAAATAATGAGACAATTCTCAAAATTTGTTTTCGGTTGCAACTCGAACATTTCGGACATGGTTTGGTCTGTGACATTGCTATGATGTTCTGTGCATAATCTGCCCTGTCTTTGGGTCGGGTCACGTGACGACGCTGTACATATAGCAGAGACTTCGCGTTTTTTATCATGCAGGGTGGTAATGAGATAAGAAATTGTTGAAAATAAAGGGTATACCTTGGGTATCTTTTATTCATTTTGACGAGATTTCGAGTTGCAGGGGGTTTAATGTGCATGCCGAAGTCTAATTTCTCATTGTCAAAAATTGTGCCGGAAAAATTGAATTTTTTTTATTATCGACGCTCTTGTAATTCACGGATTTCATTTATTCAAGTAAAGGCTCTTGGTTTTTATGTGATAGGTGGCTGAACAAAAATATTAGACAAAGTGTAAATGTTTTTGTTAGGCAACAGGCTGAAGACCAAATTTACACATTAAAAAACCCGAAAAAATTACTTCCTCGCGTTCACATACATATTATGGGTTCTTTTTAGTTTTAAAAGATTAGGACACAAATAAAGTTGTCCAGCGAATGATTAAGTGTAAATTTGTAACATTAAGATCAAAATATTCCACAGATTTGAAACAAAAGGTTCATTCAACTTTGCACAAGTTGTTTTCAGAACCAACAGGGGATTTGAAAAAATCTATGTTTCAGCAGATTTCACAGTGTTTATCATGAAATAGTAAACTGATTGAGTTTTGGCTTTTTTCAAACTATTTGTATATGAATTATCTAAATCTATTTCAAATTTCATAAGTTTATGTCAAAAATTTTATGAATACGGTTAATTTAAATTGTCTCATGTTATTTTGCTCGGAGGTATATGTTACTTTGGTTGGCAAAGCATATATTGGAAGAGAGAATATGCAAATATCCGTATGATTTAATATTAAGAGCCCTCTGGTATCAATATCGAAAGGAAATCCGGCATTACTGAGTACTCTTCCTAGTGTATTTGTACATGTGTTTAGCGGTTAAATGCAAAATATTTATTTAAAATAAGGAGATTTCATATATATATTATTCCTTTATCATCTCAAATACTCAATGCATGTTTTTTTTTATTTATAATTCAATATTTTATCATAACACAGGTGAGAAAATTATGCAAATTCACAAAACATTTGGGGAATATGATATAAAAACCAACGTACACGAATGCCACTGTCACCTTCCCACAGCTTTATAACGGGATAATTGTGTATGCGCTTGACGTTTTTATATCGAGCTCGTCGGCTTTAATAACCTGTTTCGTTTTGGAGCATGTTATTTTCTATAGTTATTCCTGATTAACGCAGATCGTTCATGGCAGTCGCGAACATATTTGAAAATATCTTGCTCCAAAACGCACCCCAGGTGAGCTTGACCTACTTGGGTGACATCGCCGGGTATGTATTTGTTTGATTTTTAAAGAGGTTTGACATTGTTGAAAAGTCATGTATAAACGTTGGAGTGAATAAAAGACTAAGTATTTTCTACCGAGCATATTCGTTTTTCTCGTAGAAATTGCAATGTCATGTTGTATGTATGGATTGACAGTATGAGCATCTAAGCGTGGTTCGTCTTGCCAGGAAGAACTTTGGTTTATGAATTTTGATTTCGACGAACGGACGGACAGACGGACGGACAGACAGATGAAACAAGGATTTATTCATCCATTTTTCTAACTAGGGTTCGTCGCATGAGTGCATTCAAGCACAGATAAATAGCAAACGCTTTTACAACATCGTACTTACAGTCTCAACACGGAGACGGGTGAGGGCTAAAACCGTATTGTTCATAAATAGAGCGCGTTTGTCTTTCTGTTTGTTGTGTTTTTGTATCAATGGTCCTACATTCAAAGTTCATGGTGACATGATTTCGCTTAAGACATGTTTTAAACATTTTTTTCAGCTGTATGACATGATATTGATATGAATGATAATGAATTACGCGAAACTTTATCAGTACGCAAACTTATGTTTACGCTATGTCGAGCCTATATTATTTATATATTGAAGACAATTGTACATAGGGTAAATAGATGTATTCATAGAAGATTTCCGAAGCGCAATTGGTCATTATAGATGTGTTTTGAGAATACTGCGTTGAATTTAATAAATTGTTAACTAGTTTAGAGGTAAGCATTTAAATAAATCCAAAATTATATTTGGGCTTCGCGCTAGAAACATTTTTCCGTTGGACATCTGATTATTTCTGGTGTATATCCCACTGTATGTATTAGCTAGTAGGCGGGAAGAGACGAATATTGCGTGTTTTGAATTTAATAAATCGTTAACTAGTTTAGAGGTAGGCATTTAAATGAATTCAAAATTATATTTCGGCTCCTCGCTAGAAACATTTCTCCGTCGGACATCTGATTATTTCTGGTGTATATCCCACTGTATGTATTAGCTAGTAGGCGGGAAGAGACGAATATTGCGTGTTTTGAATTTAATAAATCGTTAACTAGTTTAGAGGTAGGCATTTAAATGAATTCAAAATCATATTTGGGCTCCTCGCTAGAAACATTTCTCCGTCGGACATCTGATGTATATCCCACTGTATGTATTAGCTAGTAGGCGGGTAGAGACGAGCTGTAGACGAGATGGCGGAGGAGACAGCAGCTACCCGGGAAGGTCGACTTGACATGTGGGAGAAGGAGTGGGAACAGGGCCACTGGAACATGATCTACACAACACCCGGGACGTGAGTAGCAGGTTCTATTTACACTACCTTTATGTTTTACGTTTGTGAAAGATGAGAGAGTGGTGTGTAGGGAGAGAGGTAGACATCAAGAGAGAGAGAGACATCAAGAGACAGAGAGAGAGAGAGAGAGAGAGAGAGGGGGGGGGGGGGGGGGAGAGGGAGGGGAGGGGGAGGGAGAGAGAGAGAGGGAGGGAGGGAAGGGGAGAGAGAGAGAGAGAGAGATAGATCGAGAGAGATCGAGAGAGAGAGAGAGATAGAGAGAGATCGAGAGAGAGAGAGATCGAGAGAGAGAGAGAGAGAGAGAGAGAGAGAGCTAGAGAGATCGAGAGAGAGAGAGAGAGAGGGACATCGAGAGACATCGAGAGAGAGAGAGAGAGAGAGATAGAGAGAGAGAGACATCGAGAGAGAGAGAGAGAGAGAGAGAGAGAGAGAGAGAGAGAGAGAGAGAGAGAGAGAGAGAGAGAGAGAGAGAGAGCATAAAGAAAGGGAAGGGGGTTGGATGAGGGGATAAAAAGGAAAGGGGACACGAACATAGAAGCAGAGTATAACATGAAGATATAGCCGAATGAGGATGGAGAGAATGATATATTGGGGGATGAGACTGGTAGTGGATAAGAGAAGAGAGAAAGATGGAAGGAGTAAAGAGGGTGTGTAAGACAGGAAGTGCGTGATGGATGGAGACGGGAGTGAGGAGGGGTAAGGTAACGTGTGTCCTGTCGGTGGAACAGGAATAACAGTCAAGGTTTCAAAGACCCATTGCTAATGGTTTACATATTGCCCAAGCGGCGTGAAACACAAACTCAAACTCACTCAATCAATTAAATGGACAGGTTAAATTAGTTTATTTGGATTCGGATTCGACCTCTTTCTTCAGGGTGCTAGCCAAACATTACGAGCGACTGACGGAAGGCAAGGAGGGACTGAAGATTCTCCTGCCTATGAGCGCTACCACATACGATCTGATCTGGTAAGCTGGGTGTGATACTAATTTATCATCATATGTCATCTATGACTTGATGATGACTTTATTTGATAGTCGTTAGCCTCTTGTTCAAAGTCTCCTAGACCTTGTCTTGTGAACGTCAATGCAGTAGAAGTGGGAATCAGAACCTTAGAAGCAGTCACCTTGCAACTAAAAACACAGGTGACTCAAATTACTATAATGAATTCAGAGAACATAGACTGTCAGAGATAGTAATGTTATCATTTTATATAAGCAAGTAATAATCTGCTCATATTATTATATTTTGTCCAACTTCTTATTCTAAGCGTGTGTGTGTGATGCACTCTGCAGGTTGCACAACAAAGGTCACGTGGTCGTTGGAACAGATCTTGCTGAGTCAGCGGCTCAGAGAATCTTCAAACAAATCAAACAGGAACCCGTCATCGAGGACGTGCCCAGCATCAACGGTAAACTATACAAGGTATATTAACGAGTACATTCGCCGTCTGTTCAGAGACCGTTCTGCGCATGCCATAAATAACTTGATATTGAATTATAGGTAATCGTTGCCACTTCGTTTGTGAGGGTTTCTGTAAGCAATTAGGTCTTTTTAAGAGGATGATGTGCTGTGGAGATGGCGATTCACAAGATCCAAACTGTGCTCAATGGGGTTGAGATCAGAACAAATAGCCGACTAGTAACAATTGTTTACAATATTCTGGTGGTTAAAGATTTTCACTGCAATTAATGTTTGAGATGATGTTACCCTCTATCAACGTTGGACATGAGACAAACTTATTAACCAGGGGAACGACGATAGACTACAGTTCCGCACATAAGATTTTTAACTGAGTACATAAATGGTTGTTAGCGACAAAATCGTGCTCGACCATCTTAACCATGGAGCATGAACCTATTTTTATGTTTTCGTCGCTTTTACTTGTTAATAGTGAAGCTTATCAATAATCCATTGAGTCAGACCGAGATCTTTAATTCAACCTATCAATAACAAATCAGATATTGAAGTTGTGCTGCATGGTTATATTACATTTATTGATATTAATGAGTCAGAGCTGTGCGTTAATCGTTAGTTGTATTGTGTTGCTCGATTACAAAAAAAACTTGTACAAGTTATTGTTTCAAACTAATACATGACGCACTTATTTGTCTGTAGATGGTTATTTCAGAGCTACTATCAAAAGAGATAATCCATGTTGCAAAATCAACATACATATACATATTCTTCTTTCAGAATTCTAATGGTACATTAAAATATTACGTCGGTGACTTTTTCAAGTTCAGTCAGTAAGTATTTGTTCATATTATTCATAGATTAATATTGTGGATTTTATATGATTATATGAAAACTTTACGGTTTAACAGCATGTCTTTGTTGATAAAACAGGAAATCGTGATAGACCATGTCTTTTCTCATGTCCACCTCCCTTGGAAACACCATGATAGCTTTATCAGCGAAAGTAAGCCGAAAATCAGATCAATAAAATATCAGTAAAATGTAAAATGAATTGAACCCAAAGGATGCTCACACACACCGCACACCCAAAAAGACATCCCTTTAGTGTCCTTGATCTTATCATTTAGATGACTATAGAATTGTTTGTTTCCCCAGAGACCTAGAAGGCAAGTTTGACGTGATCCTGGACTCCAAGGCGATGTGTTCCTGTGATGAGAGGGACTGGAACAGGTGCGTTACTTACACCTTTCTTCTTTCTACAAGTGGACATCTTTTAGTTTCCTTTTCTGCATAACTCTCAGGAGGGAAATACTGTCAAGTGTTGGGATTACTTATTACATTTATCGACGTTAATGTACGGCATAACATTTCACGCTGCTAATGGCTGAAATATATGGAGAGGATATCTGTCTCTTCTTGGCTAATTCAATGTAACATTGTTTATCTCATCGAGTGAGTTAAAAAGTTTGTATTTTCATGTGTCATAAAATTGCCAGATATTCTATTCATAAAAGCTAAAATCCATATTTCGCGAAATGTTTAGCGGTCGTTTAACAGATCCCGTCCCCTCAGTGGAGTGACGATTAAGGTTATATGTAGCCAGATAGAAAGAATATTTCATCGATGAACAGAATATCTTACCCTCAACCATATAATAAATTCACACTACAGAAGGATTAAATAATTTACATTGAGAGTATAAAAATAGTCATGAAGAATAAACAGTTTCGATCGTGAAGACCCTACAGTCACCAATTGTTAAACTGAGGACATATTTGTTTCTTTTTCGCCACAGTTACCTGAAGGTGATGAAGGACGTCATGGGTCCGAAATGTCGCCTGATGATCGAGTTCTTCAGGAAAAACAAGGATGAAGATCAATCAAGTAAGGAGAGTACATGTTAAATATGTCACATAAATTCAATTCGATGACAAGATCAAACGTTTGGTTATCAATTTTCTCTCAAGATATCGGTGTTTATTTATGTCAGTGTTATCAGTGTTGTAATATCATTAAATATTTAAACGTATATTTCATTTTCAGAGTTGCCATATTGTTTCACCAAAGAACAGTTGCAAGGATTTTACGGTGCGCTTTTCTCAAATTTATTCAAACCTGTTTTAACTTCCTAGTTGACAAGGAATGTTTTAAAGAGTTAAGTTTCTTTGAGCAAGTACTCTTGAAAGAAAATGCGAAATATTTACCTATGCCATAAGCTAAACCAACTGACGCCTTCGAGTGTCAGTGACTTGATAAGGGCTTGACAAGGAGCGAACTTTATACGAGAGTTATTGAAATATACCCTGCTAAAACACTCTTTGCTGTGCAAAACTTAAAAGTAAACATGACTCATTGCCTTGTCTGCACCATGTGGGTATAATTCTTTTAAAGATAAGTTTTGGTTTGCCTGCAGGTGAGCTTTGTGATATCGAATACCTGGATGAAGGTGTGTTTGACATGAACAAGCTTGTTATCGGAGATTTCGACGCCATAGGGAACATTATCCCCACCAAGAGAGCGGACAGGGACTCTGAGGTTATTGAGGGGGATGTTGTGCCCCTAGATGCATACTTGTTGAGGAAACGGGAATGAAGTACTGTGGAGACGACTACTTAAATGGAACTATCAACTGTATATTTTGATAACCTTTTTCAAGTTTCAACAAAAGATAAATCAACAGGACATGTCAATTATTTAATTTCACGATATCTGGTCTTGGCACCATGAAGAAAAACGAGCACATTTTGAGATATCCACAATTTTTTCGTTACTTTGACCAGATAAATTCCTTGTTCTAACATCTAGGAAAGGATATTAAGATCAAATACAGAAGTATAGTTAGGAAGCAATATTTGGCAAAATTTTCCTAAACTGCTTTATAATCCCCGATCCTTATGTCATCAGTTCTCTTTAGGGAGATATCATGTCATTAATTTGTTGAATTTCACTGATATGCATGAATCATTAAAGACATATCTGAAGAATTTTGTTAAATTGAATTGTCCTTTCAAAGTTGCGTTCAATTCATTCAATTCAACCAGTAAGGTGTGTGAACAGAGTGAATTGCCTCAGAGTGCCTGGCAGGTTTGTTCTGTGAACCAATCAGAGATCAATGTGGACAGCTCTGTCCTTTCGCCTTGATGAGTGTCCTGATGACTCCATGCTCTCTCCACAAAATGTTGATCCAACCTCTGTTTGAATACGCCGAGTTTGTTGGGTAGAAAGGGAAAAGCCTGATTGAATGCATCAAAGGTAGTGATGCAATTAGCGAAGCGGTTCAAAAGTCATAATTTTGTCAACTGAATGCCTTGTGATAAGGACCACCCTTTACACAGAGAAGTGTTTTCATTGGCTGGACTTTTAACACAGGGGGTACTCGACTGTACAGGCAAAGCGGAAGTTGCACCTCTGCAACTACCCATTTCCCTATGTATAGTTTTAGAGGAAGAACCCATACAGTACGTTCAGGGTTTGTTTAAGTTAATTAATAATAAACGCCGGGTCTCGAATATAGGCCGGGGATAAGGCTGTTTGAAGTATATAAACGCCGGGTCTCGAATAGACGCCGGGTGATAAGTTGATTAATTATAATTCTCCGTAGTTGAATGCTAATAAAGTATTCTTCCACGTTTGACTTGGACGACATTTCCTTCTAAAAATGAATAGACGCCGGCCTCGAATACAAGCCGGGGGTAAAGGGGGTCTGACGCCGGGGGTGTCTATTTGAGGAAATACGGTATTTGAAGATGTTCTTCAGTGGTTCTATCTAAATTATACAACCGAGCAGCGCTACAGGGAGGAAGTGAATTCTGGAAAATTGGCCAAAAGTTATTTTACGACAATTTATTTCGCTTCATGAGCGGACTCAAGCACTCAGGCAAACGTATGGCATCTGCTTTTGAAAAAAAAGAACGTTTTGACCATCATAAATTTCCTTAATCCTTACGGAAAATATCACTTATCACACCAGGAAATAGTTCTTGAATAGACCATTTAATAATCAGATAAACGATGTATACATTATATACTCGCTTTCTTGGAATTTTTTATGATGATTATTGAATCACAATTACTTAACACCACAAAATATTCATATTAAAAAAAGAAGATTCTTGTCATACTAACTGATTTCTTAATATAATGTACCCGTCAGTGATAACATCTTAAAGATTAAATTTGAAATTGTCAACGAATTGACAAAACTTTGTGCATTTGAAAGTTAACGATTCATTAATTGAAAGTAAGAGGTCTATTGTATTCCTTATTTCTTAAAAGTTCTACACTGAGAACCAACATTCACATAGAACCATTAACTTCAAAAGGAAAAAGGTTACACAACTAAAGAGATGTACACCCGTCACTTAACATGAGATTTTAATCTAGTTATCACAAATCGTCTGAAAATCAGTATTATGCAATCATAATTTAAGACACATGATTCGGTAAAACGGGAAAATCACCATTCATTTATGCAATGGTGCACTTAATAAAATTGTTATTATGTTGTCATATGACCGTTTTCCGAATACCCATTAGAGGAATCATTCACTCTGTAAATGAGCAACTATCTGTACAGTCAAGGCGGGCGACAATAGCAACTACCTTATGGCGTACAGTTTACTTTCAGTCAAATAATAGCTTGCAGCAGTCAAAAATTCATGTTCTGAGCCTTTAAATAGTAAAATACACACCAAGCCTTCGACTACAATATCAATTAGCATCAATTGATTCATCGATATCACTGTAATCGAAGGATTATTACTTTTTCCATGAGGCACGCTTATGCCGTCTGAAGGGCGACATCAAATCATAACTGTGAAGTGATTTGACGACTGTCACTTCATAAACACGATGGATTGAGATACATGGAAGCTTAATCTGTCGTCATATTATAAGTTTGAGCATGTTCTGAATAAAATATTGTCTATAATTACCGTGAACGTGCAGTAGGGGGTCTTCTAAAACTGTACATAGGAAAATGGGTAGTTGCAAAGGTGCAACTTCCGGTTTGCATGTACAGTCGAGTACCCCCTATGTTTAAACAGGTTTTTATATTTTTCATTGGTAACAAAGAAAAGATGACAATAGACAGAAGGGTATAAGGTTACAGTTGTAATTATAGTTACACAAATACTTATATAAACATAATATGAAAATGTTTCATTGATGCAAGTAGAAATCATATTGGTCAAGTAAGTACTGGTTGGAGAGGGTTCCATTTGAAATTGAAATTTTCTAAATCATTTTTCTTTTTTGAAATAAGTTTTCAACAAAAATTATTTGCTTCACAGTTTTTTTTCATACTGCATAAGTAAATATGCCACTTTACAGTGATAATGATATGATTCAGCAGTCTATTTTGATATAGAGTACCAAACCAGATCATTTATTTGGAAAAAGTTGGATGAGGATATATAATTTTGTTAAGCTCAATTTGTAAGTTATTCGAAAAGGTTTGGGTCACCTGACATTCCCAGCAGACTTTTAAATAGTTTGTTGTGCAAATTATCGTAGCTAGGGTAACCTGACATTACAAATAGACTTTGTTTATGGTTGCTAGGGTTGCTAAACTGCAGGAATCCTGGGATCTGGTCTAATTCGAACAGAGGTTAACTGGAATATTTGGACTTGATCTTTCACATTATACTAAACTGATTTTATATCTTTTTTAAAGCATTATTTCTAGAAAAACAGACAATTGATAATGTTCGTCAATTTTGACTCCTATGCCACTTTCAAACTTCATGTATGCGATTCTGGAACATCAGTATTTTTAATGATAGATTTGGCTGCTTAAAACATTTACTGCTAAAATCCACCTACTGGAGAATTCCCTAAATAGCGTTTACACAAAACGTGGACCTCCACATTATACTCCACTGATGTTACACTTTTTAATAAATTGATTCTAGAAAAACAGACCATTGAAAATGTTCGTCAATTTGACTCCTGTCACTTCCATACTTCATAAATACGATTCTGGAACATCAGTTTTTTTCATGATAAGTTTGCAAAATTTCACCAACTGGTAAATTCCCTAAATAAGCGTTTCCAGAAAACGTTGCTGTATCGTCCTCGCAAAGTTTAAAACGTCAGTTAGATATGCCAGTTCTTGTGTTTTAATCTCTGCATAGGAAGGTGAACTTGCTCAGACAACCAAATCAACTCCCGATTGGACCGGCGTCAATTTGGAGAATAAACTGTCGTTGTAGATTGCATTATCGGACTTTGATTCTCTTTGACAACTTAGATTCTGTTCAAACAATAGAAATGGAACTTGAATCCGATATCATCGAACTCCTCTGCTATATCGCCCTCTCCCTCCGGCACGTCGTAGTCGTGTTCAGCAACTTTGACGACGGTGAACTCGGCTCCTGCAGCACACCAAGGGTTAACTCTAGATGGACTTCTATCATTTCATAAGATGACGTTCCGTTATGCGTTCAACTCTTCATTTTAATCTCACTTTCAATACATTAACTAACGAAATTGCACTCAAAAGAGTTCGCGCAATGATTTTTGTAACAAATATTCTCCTCTGTAGCGGTATTTTGATAATTTAAAGCCAAAAAAAATCAACTATTAAAATCTCACCAAAGATGGCCTTTATATCCTCTTCATAAAAACAGTACGGTGGTCCTGGAAAAGTAAATACAACGAGGTGTAACGAGGTGTTTATCTGTAAAAATGAATATTTTACTCTGCTTGAAATTAACCAAATTTTATTGGAGTTTCTACATGTAGACTAGATTGATGGATGAATAGTGTTACCTTCAAATTTCTGTCGATCAAAGACCAGTGTTTCCAGAAGATATACACAGGAGGGGTTTAATACTCTCATCATAGCGGCCATGTACCTAGAAATGGTGTATATTACTTGAAATATTATCTTTAAAGATGTTGTATCATACTTGCAATATTTTTTAAAAGTATTTTTAATGTATTCGTTGTATATTAGAAAAAATTAGCGACCAACCTAGGGAAAATCGGACCAAAATTCATTAAATATTAGATAATTTACCAAAATTACGGAAACGGCAGCCAAGATAAAGGCGAATCAAGTGTGGCCATCTCACAACTTCCGGTCTCTAAATATACGCTTGAAAACCGTCTTTGTCGCGCACGACTAGATTTTCTTTTCTTTTTCTCCGAATAAGGTATTCGTTGCTGCCAAAGTTGATACCCATCGAACGCAAATACGCTAGTTGTGACACAGTGTAAATCCTACACACGTAATGATTACGTCACCGAAAGCGGGTTCGTTAAATGCTATGCCCTTTCTACAAGGGGTACTGTGCTTTGGGCGTCGAAATATGTTATTGTTGATTAAACAATCTAAATATGATATCAAAATTTCGACGAAAGATTTTTCTACAAAGTGATGTATATCTTTTCTCAATAGCTAAATTTCAGCCTGAACCGCATGCAAGTATGTAACAGCATCTTTTATATTTTGTCAAATCTGAAGTCAACACCAGAATGTAAATATCGGCCACTTCTATGTGAATTAGTAGTAAGTAATGATGGATAGGGTTATGATCACCATTCAGCGTATTCCTATAGCCGTCGACGTCTTTTTACACTTTGGAATAGTTATATTGCAGATTTTATGAATTCAATTACTCTACAAAACCTCGCTCATTGCACTTACTTACGAGAATAATCACATTAAGTTACCTTCTAGAAATAATGGAAACGTTCCGTAATAACTGCTCGACAGTCCTACCATTATTCAGTCCGATTCATATTTCTGTTTACAATATACTCAGCACTGTCTTTATGGAATAAATTCAAATTTGTCTCAATGTCAAATGTATCTTGTCTCAAGGTCAAATGTATCTTGTCTAAAGGTCAAATTAGGTTGTTTCAATGTCAAATGTATGTTGTATCAAATGTCAAATGTATGTTGTTTCAATTTTTAAATGTATGTTGTCTCAAGGTCAAATGTATGTTGTCTCAATGTCAAATGTATGTTGTCTCAATGTCAAATGTTGTCTCAAGGTCAAATGTATATTGAATCTGTAACCTGCGGAAAATCCTTTAAATCTGTTTTATACAAAAAATCCAGAGGCCCCTATTCTTCTACCGACTCAGTTCCATTATACATATGAATAGAAGAAGGTTGTTTGCCTCACCTTCCCCGGTCTCGTATGTCGATAGAGCCGAGAGAACCTGTGTCCCAAACAACATCAAAACAACCTTCCAGGCTTCTATAATACAAACATAAATTTAAACATAAAGTTTCCATATGGTAGATATAGTTTTCAATCATATTTAAGATGTATATTATATAGGTTGTGAATTTAAGTAACCGAAAATATTACGGAAGTATTTGTTTGAGCATATTTCGATTTAAATTCTCAGGAAGTGGTTATGAGTAACATGATGTCCTATGTAAGGCTAAAACGGGTCAAATTAGTTTCAATTAATGTCCAATGAAAAAATACTTACTCATCAAATTTATAGAAATCTGAAACGTAAAACTTGATTCTGTCGTCTTTTGACTGGAAGAAAATCAACATATATTTAAGCTATTGATGAAAACAGCTAACAATATCAATTCAGAAACGAACTGATTCATATAAAAAAGAATCAAAAGTAAAATGTACATAGGACTCCAATTACGACTCTTAGAAAACTTATACACTGTAAAACAGGAAGATGTTTTTCCTTCACTATGAAACACCCCGTACCACATCTGGTATCTGCATGACTTTGGGGCTCGAATATCTTCACTTATGGGGTACGGTGATTTATATTGTTCAACTATTTCAGTAAAACACAGTATCAATTGTTACATGGTATTCAACTGTTGGGTATAACCTTACAATTTGAAAGTAAGATTTCTCGAGCAAAAATCGAGATATTCATGCCAATCTTTCAGTTCGTTAAGAAAACAAATTCACTAAGACGCCTCACCGTGTAAAGCTTCCCCTGGTGTTGGGGCGTGTCGAGCACGTGGTGGGGGATGTTGTGGTGTTGGAAGAAGAGTTGAGCCGCCACCTCGGACACCTCAACCCCAACCACCCGGTGTCCTCGCTCTGATAACCTGGCGGGTCAAATCACACATTGCAATCTCATTAAAATATGATCATAATGTTCCGCACTACGTTAAGCTGATGATAGCTATCGGCTTGTTAAGTCTGGTGTGTCTTTAAACATTCATCGTTTTGGAGAGTTGGGGATGGAGGTCGTTGCTGATAGGAAAGCCTGTGGTTTTTAGCCGTTGAGGTTATATATTAGTTTCAATTTGGACACGCAAGTATGACTATCATTTCTACAAGGTCGACGTGACTGTCATCCTCATCTGAAACTGTACATAACACTACTTGAGCAAGACCCTGTTCTCACAGTGCTCTGAGCGTTGAGGAAACTTTACATGCAGGGATCTAAAAGTCAACTAGGCAATCGACATTACAAATACCATTGCCTATCTAAATTCATGGCATGCTCACCACTTCATATATCTGCAGGTTACAGATGTTTCTGGGAACTATAATCATCTGAGCAATTGCGACTTAAGCTATACCTCATGGCATGTTCACAACTTCATATCTATACAGTTTCCAGATGTTTCTGGGAACTAAATGCCATCTGAGAAATCGCGACATCATCTATACCATTGACGATCTCAATTGATGGCTTGCTCACCACTTCATGTCTATGCAGGTTCCACACAAAGGCACCAGTATCTTCAGATCCTCTCTCTCGTCCGTTAATTTGCCAAAGTGATCAACCAGAAACCTGTAGGGAATGTAGCACATAAAGCTAAACGATTTCCATTTGTGAATATAAGATCTCCAGGATTATAACCAAGAGCATTTGGTCTCTAATAATTTTCCAACTTCATAAAAACATGTGTGCTTTACAGGTAAAACATTTTTCAATGATGGATTTCTCAACACATATTCCCTTGCAATAAGAAAGTTGAAAGTAAGGAAGACAAGAGTAAGTTCTATGGATGAACAATTTCTTTATTCGATAGTAGCGACGTTTCGGTATAGATTCTTATACCGTTTTAAACATAAACCGAAACGTCACTACTGTCAAATAAAGAAATTGTTCATCCATAGAACTACTCTTGTCTTCCTTACACCATCAATTTCCAGAATGCCACCCAAACAGCTCAAGTTCACTTAGTCATTCATTTTTAGACAAATTAATTATCATATACACGACCACACGTCAATTTTAGTAAAACATATATATTACAAAGGAGGCATATCTCACGGATCGGGTTCTTTATCATCCAGAGATTCCATAGTTCCATCGTTCCAAGATTCCAACCAATCATCTACTCGCTGCTGGTGGTCACGTGACGTGTCTTCCGGCATCGGACCACCTGATTCATCAGCCATAATGTCTTCGCCTGCGGTTCTATGTTTTGACGTTTTCTTAGTTTTGACACCAAGCAACAAGATTTAACTTTATAAATACATATTTTGTTTCTTTTCAAATCCTAACCCTTTTAATTGTATATTGCTTCCACAATATGTGTACGTGGGAGAAGGTTTACTCAGTGAATCGAAATAACTGTTCTGTAGGTCTTTTCTTTCATTTACCAAATGCTTCACAGGAAGATCTAAACTAGATTATAAACTTTGGATACACGGTAATAAAGTTAGATTTCAACATATGTAACCAACTTGCTGCTTATCAAGCCAGTATGAATCACCCTTGGTTGACTAGAGTCAATTTTGTTCGCGTATTTACACCTACATTGAAACCCTTTTGTGTTCACCATGATGTGTTTATAAATAAATGTCATTTGCTATCCGTGTATCTGATTCGCTGAACACTGTAACAGAAATTCAGTTCATACCTGCATAAACTTAATTTCGTGACGTCACATCACATTTAGCCACGCCCATTAACACTTAGCCACGCCCCAAATGACGGAACTATTCGTAAACAAGTAACGTTTTTTATGCTGTACCAGTTCGCGACAGTTCGGTTTAAAGACACATTTATCATCCAAAACTGTGTTCCACAGGAGATATCGCTTGTGGAAGATCAAGCGATATCTCCTAGGAGGTATCGCTTTGACAGTACATTTTGAACAATGCCCTGTCAACAGAAGGGACATGACATCACAAACGTTTTGCATCATCAGAAATGACGTCACAATGTTATGACGCCATAAACACAATGACGTCACAATGCTATGACGTC
The DNA here is from genome assembly GCA_916613615.1 of Steromphala cineraria. NCBI lineage: Eukaryota > Metazoa > Mollusca > Gastropoda > Trochida > Trochidae > Steromphala > Steromphala cineraria. Next base: position 84,692,461 of record OU744722.1, read on the forward strand.
ATGAACACAATGACGTCACACTGCTATGACATCACTTGTATAGGTGTTTTAGAGCTATGCAGTGTTCAAAGATGTAAATTTTTCAAACAAATGTGAGGAAAAATGATTTTGGATGATAAATAGAATCTCACCCTCGTGTCTTCTGATATCAAATATATCAACACTCGTTGATAAAAGTAAAATATCCTCGGCAAGCCTCGGATATTTGTTACTTTTATCAACTTGTGTTGATATATTTGATATCGGAAGACACTTGGGTGAGATTCTCTATATAACAAATAGCTTATATCAAATAAATATTAAATAGTTTGTTTGATAAATGGCACGGCTTCATAACAATACACCCGATCGTTTTCCCTCTCCTGCGCGCAGTCGCGGCTGTCGCAAGGGGATCGGCCATTGAAATACCGCAGTTTATAGCTTTGTTTCTCAACAAGATTACAGAACTGTGCCGTTTAACAAAAACTTAATACGATTTGATCTGATTGCTTGTCGTCAAGCTTTTTAGCCACATGTATGGCACCTACGATGGTCTAATCGGCTATTTTCATCCCGAATCCAACAGTCGCGAGTTTGTGTTTATATACAACGGCTGACACTAGGAATGTCAAGGCCACGTGACAAGACGTTGCGTGATTCCGTTGTGAATTTTCATTGGCTGGTGAACTAGTCGTAGGCGGAGCTAAAAAAGTAATGACGTTTTGATTGACATTTTATCTCTCTCGTTTTGTTGATAGTTGAATTCGTTCGCGTAAATAGTGCAATCCTATTTGTTGCGAATTTGATTATTTGGAGCAAATGAACGTATTAAAACATCAAATATGTGTATATTTATTTATAAGAATTGACTTCAAAATTTATTAAGTTCATGGAGGTATAAACTTAAAAACCGCTGTGCAAACTTCGCGTAAATCCGCTACGCGGATTTACACAGTTTGCATAGCGGTTTTTAAGTTTATACCTCCATGAACTTAATAAATTTTGATGTCAATTCTTAAATAAATTCGGACGCTAAAGTAACATAACACATTTACTTTCCGTGCATAAACGCACAATATAGGATTTTATGACCTCAACATGTGAAGTTGCTATGGTGCACAACTAAAGTCATTTATAATTTTAGTAATTTACAGGAAAAACTGATACCATATTTTAAAGCACTAAACTTTACATAGGAGTAATCGATTAAACCAACAAGGAAATAGTGACTATAATCTGTATCAAAATATTTGATGTATCCTCAGATAAAATACAAAAGCAGAGCAGAAGTAAAACATCAGAAGTCTGCCATGGCCGGCCGGTTCTCCCGATCTCAACCCTATTAAGCATCATTGTTGTGATAAGATTGGAAAGATGTCAAGGTCAGCTTTAACGACCTGAGTTTGACATTAAGATTAAGATTACACGAGGTGTTTTCACTACCTATTGTCTCCTGTGATACTGATTTGAGGACATGAATGTGTAAATCCACCCTAACAAGCAAATTATATGTAAATGCTTGGAATATGTTGTTGTTTCAAAAACAATTTGACAATGACATGTGGTCGAGAAACTATAGATTAAAACATTAAACCATTAGTTTTGTATACTCACATAAGAGTACACTGGACATATTCTTCTTTCACCTAGTATATATGTACTTTACAATGAAAGTCAAAGCATCTCGTGTCAAGAATGATAGCGAACAAAGATCAAAGTAGCTTTATAAGACATTATTATCTGTAAGCGGATGTAGTAATACACCAGCCACTACAACATCTCAACTAAAGCATCATGGTGATGTCCTAAAACTCCTACATCCCATTACCCCTTCAACCCATTACCCCTAATTCCATTACCCCTACATCCCATTATCCCTACATCCCATTACCCCTACAACCCATTACCCCTGCATCCCATTATCCCTGCATCCCATCACCCCTTTAACCCTTTACCCCTACATCTCATTACCCCTTCAACCCATTACCCCTAATTCCATTACCCCTACATCCCATTATCCCTACATCCCATTACCCCTACAACCCATTACCCCTACAACCCATCACCCCTCCATCCCATCACCCCTACATCCCATTACCCCTTTAACCCTTTACCCCTACATCTCATTACCCCTACAACCCATTACCCCTACATCCCATTACCCCTTTAACCCTTTACCCCTACATCTCATTACCCCTACAACCCATTACCCCTACATCCCATTACCCCTTTAACCCTTTACCCCTACATCTCATTACCCCTACAACCCATTACCCCTACATCCCATTACCCCTACAATCCATTACCCCTACATCTCATTACCCCTGCATCCCATTTACCCAACATCCAATTACCTCTGCATCCCATTACCCCTTCAACAAAGTAATGGTCCACCGCACTGCTAATTTTAAACTCATTACCCCTCACAATATAATGGACTGGCCCAGAACATTATCACAGAGACAGTACATTGTCAGTATCAAAATAAATAAACACCAGGATATCCTTTCTGTCCTTTTTGTCGAGTTTTGTGTTGTTTGTTGTTGCTCAATACGTAAGGTATTGAGTTTGCAATAAAACTATGCATTCATCTCTCCCCACTAAAACATATGATAACATACAACCTGATAAAGTATTCATAAAGCTTATAAAACGCCTGTATTTGTAGTCCCCGATTAGATTGAACCTGACATGCTTCAACGCATTTACCGGGAAATTGTTTAATACGTTTTTATATATAATTTATTTAAATGAATCTAGAAGCTTATCAAGAGAGCATGCTACTGTATATTTAGCCAGTATGTGGATTATTAAGCATTGCTTGGGCAAAATATCAGCCATAAACAGCGTGATGTGTAAACATTGCATAATTCTATAATTATTGTTAAAGCTAAATGAGTCAAGCCAAAGTTGTTAAAAGGTGATGTTATTTTAAACCTGTATAACAGGAGGAAGGAGAGAAGTTTCCCGTCCTCATCTGCACAACAAGCTACCACACCTACTAGGTGTGGCATTCAACACATTAACCGTAGTGGCTGCAACATCCGTCAGGTTTCCTTTATAGAGTCGATCATTCAATTAATAAATGCTCCTCTCCCTCCTATTATTTGTTTCTAGGCCGTAACATTGTGATTAAGAACAAATACTTCTGAGGCTAAGCGTTAACAGAATTTGCTTTATATCGATTTGAATTTCCTACTAATTACGGCTCCATTACAAGCTTCAGTCAGATTTATGACAAAAAAACGCACAATTTACGTTGGCTTGAGAGTGACCTAATTATATAAACTGATTTTAAAGCGACACCACGACAGTCCGAACCTACATTCCTCAGAACAGAGTCATGGTGTTTGTCTCTGCGACAATGAAAGAGATTTATCTTACCTTCAAATATCAAGAGAGATTTCAGACCATGTTCGACCCTGCAGCTGACTGGTTTGCCTTCTGAACACATTCAATTAAAAACTATTTATGTTTCGCTTTCACTCGCCTGGTTTTGTATGTACAGTCATTGTATGAAAGGGAACGTTATAAGCCCAGTTATTCATGGTTTCATACAAGGAAGTGAAATACACCGTCCGCTTTCAAGTATGTCCTTTTTGTATGAATAATGATATTCAAACATGTATATATGACAGACCTTTTCAACAAAATGGTTTGCGGTATTAAATATAGTTCAGTATATTCAAACTATGTGTATAGGTGTAATCCATGCCGACCCTACCCTGTAGCTTCAAACCTTTCTAAAGAAACCTTCGTATGTTGGTGGCTTGGTTTGTAAACTTATCAACCGGTTCTGTTTTTAAAGTTAGTGTTTGTGACACTTATGGTCGGAGAATTAATGAACACTTTGCATTGGGAATTGCAATCAAGTAATGATTTAAATACCCATAGCTTAAATAAAATGTATTCAAATCAAGTCAAGTCTTTTATTTGTCTATAGGCCATAGTCCCGTATACAAAGTATATAAATTTATATTTTCATATGTACATATGAGCCAACAATTAATAAATTTAAAGGTACAATATACAATATACAATAAACAATATACAATATATATGAAAATTCTTCAAAAATAATGATTTCATTATGAAATAATTATGTTTGGAACAATAAACCGATGGTAAATGTCTACGTCTAACAGCATCATTAACAGTGCAAACAAATAGACAGTATCCATCTTCTACTCCTCAGTTACAAAATTGACGGATACGTTCTGTAACAATAACTATTTCCCATCTACCTTCAGTATAGCTTAGTCTAAGTAATCCAACATCTAAATTTAATCAATATATTACGGAATAGTCAGATGAAAAATCTCTATACATACAATATCTTGAGCTATTCTCTAATATAATTGTCCTTTATTGAAAAACATATTGATAGGAACTGATTTGAAATTATTTATAAAAGCAACTTCATCGACGGATCTCTGTTAAATTCTTACATGACCAAAACCATGTGAAAAAGTATATATCGTATATATGAAGCAAATGTATTATATCCACAGTTTTCTTAGTATAAAATAATATGCTTACATCTGCGCTTTAACCTTGATCTTTGACTGTTAACAAGGGAAACCTGCGGTTATTCTTCACATAAGAGCCTCATAAGGAATAAGAAATGACAAATATGTGTATGGATATACAACTTCCTTATTCTTATGTATGACGTATACAATGTATATACAGATGTCGTTGTCAAGCAGTGATGACATTAAAGGGGCAGTAGCACGTTTTTTGAAAATTTAATATTTCGAATTTTTCACTGATAATTATACGTTAATAATAAATGTATTAATTTGACAGTGTCAAAAATTTCATTACACAAACCAATAATCCATAATCAGAGAACAAATTATGAGGTTTCACATGAAGTCCATTGGCTGCCATTTTTATGTGAACACCTTTAATTCATTTTGCGTAGGAAAAAGGAATCGCATGGCTTAACTAAACATTATATATTTCATGTATTACTGCTTCATTTAGTTTGAATACTTTGTCTTTCACTTGGAACCATTTATTTTCATTTTCCTGATATCACCTTATATTCCCCCTAAAAACCTGCTACTGCCCCTTTAATATCTATGCAGAAACGACGCCTACCTAAAAATGAAGAAATTGCAGATCATAAACATATGCGTCATTCCTTAGTGCTTCAAATTCGAAAGTCCCAGTCATCGCAGCTATGTACAGAATAATACGTTGTTTATTCTCGTCAATGCTGATACCTTCGACTCCTAAAACTATGTACAAAGATTTCAAGATCAGGATAGCACAGAGATATATCACGTTTTCATGTCAAAATTGTTTTTCTTTATTATTTACAATTATTTATTTCTTGATATTGAAATTTTGACCTTGACCATCTACTTTGAATGTAAACTTGCCATTCAATTCAACGTGGTTCAAAATGATTAATGAACATTATGAGTTCACAAACAAACTTACTTTCATTTCCAAATTTGAGGGAACATTGCAATAACTCATTTCTCTTGACCTCGACCTTTGACATTCAAATAATCGATTATAATTGGGTATAATAATCATGACAGTTAAAAGTGAAAATACTTAAGTTATGACCATGTTGTGGCCTTGTCATTTAATGGAGGATGACAAAAACCTGTTTTGTTGTTACTTTTACATACACGTCACGTTATCATGTGAAATCGTAAAAAATAGAGTCATTGTCCCTGCAGCTCATCAGGCTTTATATTCAATTTTGCTTTAGGGTGTGGTCAATGAGGTTCCCCTTAGTAACCAAATGTTCATTTTAAAATCCAAATTATCTGAGTAGTCGCTACAACACATTTCTAGGCCCTATGCTTCTGGGGGAGAAAATGTATATAGGTTTTAAAGGTGTGGCCCCAAATGCCCTTTGTTGGGGCCACAGAGCCACCAAAGATATGAATTGTAATCCTTATTAGTTACGGACTTCAGATTTCTAGGCATTATGCTTCTGGAGAAGAATATAAAAATAGGTTTCTAGGGGTCATAGGGTCACCAAAGTTATAAATTATAATAGCCACTAGTCAAGGAGTCTGTACACAAAGTTTCAGCTTACTAGGTCTTATGCTTTTGGAGAAGAAGTCGTAAATGCCCAAAGTTTACAGACGGACGGATATGACGCCATGCCATAATCCGGTCGGGCCTTACAGGCCAGATGGGCTAAAATGTCAAAGCATTGTTACTATTTAAAATCAAGGAATTATTGCTCACTGCTGCGTCTGCTAGTGCTGATGGTTGAACTGAGATAATAGGTACAGGTCTTGTAAAGATGGTTAACTTGAGATTCCAGTGACAAAATGACGTGAAGAATCACACCAAACTCCTTGACGACACATACAGGTTGTACATTAACCGATGGAACCTTCCCCTTTTCTTCGTAATTGTTTTCCGAGTTCCGAGAATGGGAAGCTCTGATTTTCATTCATTTGTAGTTTTTGTAGACGCAAGATAACAAAGACCAAAACTCGCATCCACAGGGATTTATTCGTTGAGTGGGAAGATACACATTGGCGACGGTGGGTTCATTTACCAATGGACAAAGTCATGAATTACGCTGTACGTTAACAAGACCGTTGATAACGTTGACGTTAAGTAGATGAGTGGATGAGGTTTGGAAAACTAGAATGAATGGAAAATAGCTTATTACAGTTTGATATATGAAATACAAAAAGCGTTAAGCAAATATATGAAACAGCATTCAGCATTTCAAAGCATTTAGAACACTTCTTGAACATTATGTATCAATATTGAATAAAGTTACGTTCAGCAACTAGCAAAGAGAAATAACATGAAAATATCAAGCCTTCATGTATTGAATATGGTAACAATGCAATGTACAATATGAAAAACTTACATTTGTGTTCCTGTGTAACTACATGGGGTTATCAGAGAGGCAAGACACCTCTGCTACACACTGAACATTAAGGCAGCAGTGAATAATATGTACTTTTTAGGGTCATGTGACAGGAAGCAGGTATTATGGTATAGAAATTATAATCATTAAATCTGCAAAAGTTTACTGTGGAAAGTGGGGTTTGAACTCACACTGGCTGGGTTGCCAACATCCAGGGGAGATAATAATCATCATAAGGATGAAGTAACAGTTGCACTGTGCTATGGAGACAGTGATACATATGAGAATACTTTTATGTCATGAAATAATTATGCACGTGAAAATATTTAGATTGTAGAAGTAGTATATACAGAGAATGTAATTATATGAATTCTGCATTTACAGTTTTCATCTTGGCAAACAACAGGTGTGTCTTCGAACAGTACAAATCCTTGCATCAAGTTTTCCCCAAATTCTTGTGAATGGATTATAGCGGTCCAGAATTACAATACCAGGCGGAATTGCGCTGAAAAAGATTCCAGTTGGTAAAATCATTAAAACTCGCAAGAGGCCCAAATAACCAAAGAGGTTTTAGTGGAAAAATCAACATTTTTATTTGAAAAATTCTATAAGATATGTATAATACTGACATCTGGTTTGAGTTTTTGACTCAGTATGCATAAATCAATGGCATTTATTAGTGAAATACCGACTATGTGCAAGTTAGTGCTGAGAAGACAAAAAAAAATATTCAACTTCTAACAAAAATGATAATTTTTGATAAAGTGATGATTGAATGAGCCGAAAACCATGTCAGATGCATGAGAGTTGCACTAATTAATAACCAATGAACTAGTAGCAATAAATAAACTTTTGTTCAGTAGTTGTTGACAGGTATTTATGATAGTAAGTTTGATATACATACGTCATCATGACTGCGAAGAAAACCAAAGGTACATACGATCTTTCGTCAGCTGAAACAAACATTTTCTTTATTGATGTTTTTATCATTAAACTCAAGGAAAACTAAACGATACCATATTTCTTTTAATCGGCATTCTTTGATTTGCCTTTAATAGACGAGAAAGAAAATGATAGGCGCATTTTTGCTTGTTTTCTTGCGTCCTACAGTAAAAATGTTTTAATTTACTTCAAGATAAAAAAAAATCAATAATTTCATATTTCATGATTTTTTTTATTAAACTTTCTAAATGTATAGCTTTTTGGAAATCTAATTCATTGAAAAAATCGAAAGAGAAAGACAAACAAGTACAAGACACAAAGAGAAACGGAGAGAGTGCCCGAGCGGGTGTGATGAAAGGAATTCTTACCATGCCACGTCACACATTGCCCAGACCGCTGGTCGCACTTCTCACAACTGGTTGGACAAACATGTTCACATTGACCACCCCATCGGCCATCCATACATCCGGCGAGACAGGCACCTTCATTTGAACACGCTGGGCATGCAGTGTGCAAACAGCCGCTAAAACAGTACCAATCACAGTTGGGGCTATAATTCGAACAGGAGCAGCTGATACAATGAGAGGAATCGTCACGGTGGCAGGTCCGGCACTTACTGACACATCTCGTGTCACATCTCGCCCCTGAGTATCCTTCCACACATGACTGTGTGCATTCTCCCGTAGTTTGGTAGCAAATGTTTGGAGAACACCCATGTGAACACGTATGGGTGCAGTTGACGCCATGCCAGCCTTGTTCACAACCTCCTGTACATGTCGCAGTCGATTGATCACATACCGAGCCACGGCAGTTTGAAGGACATGTGGAGGTGCAGTCGGGTCCACAGAAGCCGTCTTCACAGGCATAACTGCAGGAGCCATTTGATTTATTGCACACATCCTTGCACTTAACCGGACATGTCCTCTCACAATTTAGTCCATAAAAGCCATCAAGGCAATCTGAACAAGTTGGCTTTCGACAAGCATACTCACAATCAGTTCTTGGTGACGACTCGCAGCGACCTGAAACATAGACCCCATAAGAGTACAACGGTTAAAAATGTAACTCTGATTTGAACATATATTGTGCTTAAATACGAATTTAAAATTCAAATATAGTATCAGAAAGAGCAACGTTAAACATTATAATCAAATCCCTGAATTAAACTCTGAAAAAACTGGAGACATGCATTAACATAAAATAACCAAGAAGGAAGATACAAACTCATTTTCATATCACGCACCTGTTTGGGAACATCTCTCACAGCCCCTCGGACACCTCTGTTCGCAGTATGGACCCGTCCGTCCATCAACACAACCTCTGGTACACACGAGAAAGTTTCCAGAAGAATTGAAAGCGCATGAGGACTCCTTGCAAGAAGAACTACACGGCAGATCGCAGTCTCCGCCATAGAAGCCATCGGTACATGTTCCCACTGTAGCCCGTAATAACAAAAACAAAGATGTCACACAATTCCGTTTTGACTTGTCCCATACTAACCCGTCTCTACATCTGTTAGCACATTCCCCTGTGTCTTGTATGCAGACGTCCCTGATACATTCAGGGGAACAGGAGTGAATACACGTCGGTCCCCAGAATCCTTCATCACATCCTAGAAGGCAGGCACCGGTAGTCTGGTCACAGGCAACGCTATTCTTCTCACTTGGCCTGCAGTTTGAAGGACAGAACTCCCCGCAGTAAGGACCATAATAATTCGGTCTACAGTCTATACAAGCACCAGTTTTGTTGCATCCATCAAAGCAATTCTCGGGACAAAATGAAGAACAGTTTGGACCGAACCACCCAAGTGTACATATACTGCAGTCAGGCGTCTGGCAGGGGTTACAAATTTCTTCCGACAACACAATCCCTGAATACGAAAAAATGCGTTACCAATATGTTCATATTGTTCATACATTATCATTTTTCTACCAAACATTTGTTTCAGAGTTTTCTTATTTCATCGTCTGGAATAACATCTGTTGTGACTTAACTGTGACAAGCATGCATAGGAGTAAAAGCTGTATGGAATGTATTTTAATTTGTAGGCCTTATAATAAAATTATTAAAATAAGGGTGCGTAAATAACCACTATCAATGCCTAAATGTTCCACAATAAGAAAACGTCCATTCACATAAATAGCTTACTTAAATGTAGTGTGACGAGATTGGTCTGATAACAAGATTGAAGGATACATACTTCAAACATATACTTTTTTCAAATGTAGGTTAAAGTGACACACTTGTATCTTTCTGAAAATTTTATTTGGTTTTGATAAGCTACAAAATATCTAATATGCTGATTGAAATTCCTATCTCATCATTGGACTTGCAAATATATCAATTTTTGCATAATATCTCTAAAAAGCTTGATTTTATGGAAAAATCAAGAAAACATCTCAAATACGTTTAATATTCGAAATTATGCATCCAATTAATCTACCTATTGGTTACGATACCTAATAAACACTATCGAATCGAATATATCTTCCTGCCAGCTTATGACAAGGTTTTAAAATTACGTTTGGCGAATTTGCGCGCGCCACTCGAGCCACATTGTCCGGTTTTCGATCAAAATCCCGACTTTGAATGGCCGTATTTTCGCTCTTATGTACTGATTGACCTTTAACTTGTTATTTTCCGTAACAGTTAGTGGTTCATCGATTTCAAAATTTGACATACATGTATGTGATCCTATCAACATACTCTGTGTCTCTTTAAGTAATTTAATGCACATTTAATGAAAATTAAAGACCATGTATAAATCTAAAAAGAGATTCAAGGATATATATTACAGAGTGAAGAGCAACTTCGTGAGTTGTCAGGGATGATATATGACATACTTAACCAATAGCGTAGTCTGATTAAAAAGCATCGACTGTTGCAAGAAAGTATCATTTTGAATCTTATCGACGTTGTAGTGTGACAACGGGAAGGTTTGAAGTAGCGATTATAATCGAAATCCGGACATTGAAGCGCATCAATCAGTCAAACGTAATTTTGGAAACTTATCTAAAACAGTCAGAATGACAATTACGAGTTGAAAACTCTTAGGTTTTATACTAGCATGTATTTAATTTGGACGTGTGAATTTGTCTTATGTGAATATAGAGTATGGCTGTTTTAAGATTTTCGATCAAGAAGTATATATCATAAAATTGTCATATGGGGAATAAGTATGTGATTTATTTTGAATTTATATTATTAATAATGACATGTGCGTTTGAAGCAAAGCTATATGTGACGGAATCACAGAATGGCTCTTTAAACAATGTGCATTATTTAGGATAAATAAATTACAAAGGTTACTACGTTGTATTGGATTTACTATTTACGGCTTTAGCTTACCAAATGAAAATAAAAGTAGGCATCCAAGCAATTGCATCGCTGTCATTCTTGTTAAATCATAGCGTGCGAACATAGTTGTTTCTTCACTCAGTCTGCAGTCGAAAATGGTTGAATTGAAAGAACACAGCAGTAGGTCTGTTGAAAAGCCTGAAAAACAAGTCAATAAGGTGACATAAAATGTCTTCCTGAATCGGCAGAGTACCAACCTTCACATCCCCGGGCCCGCTGCTCCCCCAGAAGCCACTCCCTACTCGGTATGAAAATAACTCGATCCTTTGACCCAAGAACTTACTCGCATATTTTAAACATTCGTGATTTAAAGCACAAAATGCTTAATTGGTGCTATTGGCAAGTACAAGGACAAAAGGGTATCATTGTATCTCAATCAAAGTTCAAGTTTTCTGGTTCTTCAAAGGAACGCCGAGACCCTCAGACAACGTTTTTTATACATTTTTACCAGCTGTAAAACGCAGCGCTAATGTTACTAGGGGCTGATTTCAATTTATGTGTAGTTTTCACCACCACCATCACCGCCACAGCTGCCAGCACGCATGTTCGATTTGCTGTTACTTTTTTGGGTAACTTATTTATCCAATTAGGCTTTTTCAGAACATATCTTACTAATATGCTTTAGGTCAAGAGTTATAAAATCACTTAAAAGCTTTTTAAACCACATAGAATTGGAAAGTTTTTGTGTGTGAAACACAGGGACATGTATTGCTAATAAAAACGGTTTCTAGTAAGCATACTTGAATACGATAATCCCCTATTACTAATAATACTGAAAGGTATCCAACGCCGTGTAGTTACTTCCCCCATGTCAAAATAAGTCAAGTGTTTATGCTATTACGGTATTACCTTACCTTTAAACAAATATATACTACAGTTCTGTAGCTAAATGTTTTCACTTTCGATTAAGACTATTACCATCAAAATCGGTGCATTAATTCTTAAGTTATGACCCCTGAAAAGTGTTCTCTTGCGAATCGAGTGGGCCAAAACGGTGTCTCAGAAAGACATCGATAACAATGGAAATAGCACCAAGAGCTCTCAATCTCGGAAACAGAATTTCTCGACTGCTTAACATTCATGATGCATTTTGCATACTTGAATCGCTCGTAGTTTCATTCAGTGCGCGCTCGACGTTTGAAATGTACAATCATGTAGGTCACTTCCTCCAAGATCGCGCGGCCTGATGAAAGCTTGTCATGAATTTACAATAAAGTTCCATTAAGGTGTTACGGTGAGAAACTTCGAGCGATTCAAGTATGCGAAACGCATCATAAATGTTAAAGTGACACAGAGTATCTTTCTTAAAATTTTATTTGGTTTTGATAAGCTTCAAAATATCTAATATGCTGATGGAAGTTCATATCTCATCACTGGACTTGCAAATATGTCCATTTATGCCTAATATCTCTAAAATGCTTGATTTTATGGAAAAATCAAGAAAACATCTCAACTCCGTTTAATATTCGAAATTATGCATCAAATTAATCTATCTATTAGTTACAATACCTAATAAACACTGTCGACTCGAATATATCTTCCTGTCAGCTTATGACAAGGTTTCAAACTTACGTTTGGCGAATTTGCGCGCGCCACTCGAGCCACATTGTCCGGTTTTCGATCAAAATCCAAACTTTGAATGGCCGTATTTTCGCTCTAATGTACTGATTGACCTTTAACTTGTTATTTTCAGTAACAGTTAGTGGTTCCCGATGTAACAACATCGATTTCAAAATTTGACATATGTGATCCTATCAACATACTCTGTGTCTCTTTAAGCCGTCGAGTTACCCTGTGCTGTGAAACTCTAACTTGCTTTACCTCATCATAAGAAAAACACAAAAGAAAATTACAGGTTTCTGCTACAATCCATCACACAGGTCAACGTCACAGCAAACGTCGTGTCATTGTTATATTCATTACAGAATTGTTATTCCGAATGAAAAGTGGTCATTGATTATTACCTTCATGTACATATAAGAGTTTAATTCATCTTTTGGTTATAATTTGAACTAAAAAATAGTTTTTTTGAGTTCTAAATATAATAATTTGTTCCCCGCTAGGAATATTTTTACATGTTCACATCTAAGATGTAAATTCAATATCACGACTTCTTAAATGTTATTTCGTTAAATATTTCTCAGAAAACCCCGAAATGACTTAGGTTTTATAGAACAGGTGAAAGTAAAAACCCTCAGTTTTGGGACTGCTCAACTTCTGCGGCGCTAAGAGATGGGCGTTTAAAGTATGTGTCCGTCAGATATGCAGACATACAGAAATAGTTTATTTAAGTGTGTTGGATATATAAGTAAATATAATAAAAGATAAAAAGCAATTATCATAATAAATAGCCATAATATTAAATATACACCACGACAGATGACACAAATCCGAAACTGCGCCTTTTCAAAGTAAAGTTGGAGAACAAATCAACTGTAACTAAACAAACGATCAACTGGCTGACTGAATAACATCATTACAACCATCAAGTCAGTAAAGCTATTCATACCAGGAAGTATAATCACGCCGGTATCTGAGCTGGAGCAGCTTTAGTCAATACGACCCTTTGTCATGTCCTGATGACATGTCTCCTTTCTCAGCAAGCTAATGTCTAAATTTATAATCGAATCCCCGTGATCTGTCGATATTTATATTTTTGAAAGAGATATGCCATAAGTGTTTAAAATAGTTTTTAAACAATCGATAAATAACAATAACCAATAAATACCTGGTCAAGAATGAGCTGTATTGGCATATTGTATCTCTCAATAGATTCGAACATGGTTTTGTTTACAAGCGACAACGCCCTATCTTGATAATACTTGCATCGCGAATTTATGAATAATTGATAATGTCATGCATGATTCAACTGTGTTTCTGTACGGTATGTACACACGACAGACATTGATTTCCTTCCGGTAACGTTCTTAGATGAACAAATGTCTAAATCGGAAAAACAACTTACCGCAGAGAATAGCCTATTCAGTGTCAACTGCACATCCCATGTGGACTACGCATGTTCAGCATTTCTTGTTTTGTGTACTGTTTCTATTTTGATAAAATATTATTTTTAAACACGTGTCATTTTTAAGAAAGGGGTATCCCACAGTAATCATTTCTAAATTGTTGTGTACATAAAAAATCGATTCGAAACTGTATCCGTTTATTTTTAAATATTTACAAACAAACTTGAATAAATTACGGTTAATCAATGATTCATACTAATGTTACACCAACGGGACGGGTCATATGTAAACTAAGTTGAAAATAGACTTGTGTATGTGTGAGTGAACTTTCTTAGATTATCTATGTGAGATGTGTGGTAGCCTAATTCATAAAGACAATCTCTGACTTGGAAATAATTGACCATGTTTACAAAATAACCCTACGTTAGTGTGTACCACGAGTTCGCCTGTTCCTCAAGGAATTAATGTACACTTTTTCTCCATCATGTGTGCAGAGCAACTTCAACTCTGTTCAAAACCAAGTACCAGTAATTACAATAGGAAAACCATGTTTGTTAGACTCGTTGTAATTTGTTTAAATCAAGTTCGAATAAGTGAGTCTTTTTAAACTTTAACATGGTCAGGGATCCTAAAATTAACGCTCCATTACAGAAAAATAATGAAGCGAGAGAATCAGTCACAAGTGTATAAGTTAAGTGACCAGAGCCTTAGTGTGACCTGAGAACTCACTCATTGGGCATATTTTAAACTTTCGTGATTTTAAATGGTAGACATTGCAAAATTTGGCCAAACTTTTTTAATTTGATATGTACACTGTTTATAGTTTAACAAGATGGTATGTGCTCGTACGCAATAGAGTGTACGGTTCATCAAATGAACGGCGTGACCCTAACACAATATTTTTGCCATCTCTAATTTACACTTAAAGCTGCTTAGTCAGACTTGCATATCCAGCTAAGCCTCCCGAAAAATTGTGACACAGGAGCACATAGTCGGGTAGAATAATCTTTCAGAAATTTTTTTTATACCAAAATCAGATTGTTTGATAAACGGGAAAGTACCTAACTTGAATTTTGAAGTATACCACCCTAGAAAAACTTGCCGTAGCCTTAAACGACCCCACAATCAGTGACACCACTGTTTCATGCGTAGGATTTACCTCTCTTCCTGTTTATCGAAATCTTGGCCATTCAGGTTCCCTGAGTGTATTACGCTGCGCTCCGACTGGCTACAGACACTTAAGTACAAATTTCAAACACCTACATTATTTTAATTACTTGCTGTCATATCACCAATTTCACAGAAATCATGTAACGGTAATTTTGACTAAACGACCAATACAAAGATTACAACCGATCGTTAAGATTTCAATTATTTTCTTAGAAAGTAGTTTGGGTTAAGAACTAACCAACATAAGGAGAGTATAATTCATAGAAATAAAGAAATATTCTGTTCAAGTGGCTGAATATTTTAAACCATAAACCTGCCTACATATAAGGAAGTCTAAATCTGCGAACAAAACAAAATTTACGTCCTTCTGACTATCATATTATGCTTTACAACTTATTTATGCAAATTAGAAAGATTCTTGTGTTGACAATGGCTAAGGCATATGAACTCAATTTGTTCCCGCCTTGCAAAAAGGACGAAACATGCAAATGATATCAATGTATTTGAAAGTATTTAATTCATTGATAATTTAAATCGCCTGTAAATTGTTGCGTCACATATTCACTAGTAGTAGTAGTAAGAGAACTGCCGTTTCTGGGCCACTTTTTTGTAGATGATTTTATAATTGGTGGTGGTGGTGACGAGACGATGATGTATGGAAAGTAGAGACAGTACTGAAGACCAGAGGAAGGGGACCGAATAAACAACATTACGTTAAATGGCTTCATTGGCCTAAGAACTTCAATTTTTGGGTCAAAGCTTCTAATGTCCAGAAAGTGTAAATAAATACAATGTAAGGTGTACGAGGATGGTCCCCCGACCTTTGTGCACTTGTATGTACGGGGGTAATAAAATGTAAATAGAAATTTTATAATCTTGTTGTTGATCATATATACGTGAAAGAAAATGTTATAACCAGTCAAAGTACTCGACAGCCTCAAAAACAAAAACCTATCACATGAATTCAGCATGTTCAGACTTGTCTTAGGTAGATGACATCGCATACTATACATAGATTGGGATTCCCCGTGGTTATAGATAATCTATAAATACATATAAATACGAGCCTCCCAACTCCAAAGAGGCTCGGAAAGCCTAGTTAAAATCATCTACAAAAAAGTGGCCCAGAAACGGCAGTTCTCTTACTACTTTCACTTCCCACAAGCCTTTGTGCGACTTTGCAAAAAATACGCCCCTTTCTATCTATAGCAATCTGCCGGTTCGGGAAAGCCGTTTCGATTTTTTAATTCTTATTTCATGAATAATAATCTGATTTCAGGTTTGGTTGTACCTATGGATTTCTGAATAATAAGTGAATATGTTAAAAGTTATCTATATTACTTAAATTCTGATCATGGAACGTTTTCAAGTATATGTCCGTTAGTTGACATATATGATTAAGGAATCGATACCAGTAAGTAAGCCTGTAATCTTCTTTCGATTAAAGCGTTGAACATATACGATAACTGAACAAATCAAGTGTGACTGTGACACAATCAATAGGCCACGTATCTATCAATATACTCAATAAAACTATTGATAGAGACTAATGACTTACCTGAGCTTGTTTCCATCAAAGCCTCCTGTTTGTTAATCTTGCCCATGAATGAAACACAGCCTGCTCATGTCTATAATTAGCCCTGTATCCAGTTAATTGTCTCTGCTGTAACCGAATCTTCGGGCACATATCTGTATGTGACCTGTCTATGTTGGGAAGCTAAAAGATAATCTGTCTGTCTGTCTGTCTGTTTTACATGAAAGAAACAGAATGTGTTGTCACGGAGTAGCGACATAACACAATTGACCTACATGTGATCAAGCAATGCGCAGCCGGGTATTTTTAACTGGGAATACCCGGGATGGAATTGCGATGGTTGACTTGATGATTCAGCGACATATGCAAGTTGGAGTCAAACTCCGCTTGGGTATCGATTATTTCGGCCTTTTACGTCGTATCGATGATTGAACATGGCTTTGTAAAGCGAAATGACATATTTTTTTTGTAAACACTCGCTTTATAAGAATAGTTGAAGACGCGTGGCTTGTTTTCTACAATCGATAAGAAATCTCTTCAGGGACCTTCTATTCATTAGACAAATCGAGATTGAATACACAATATATTAAAATTCAAATATCAATCATTTTGAAATAACACGAATAATGGTGGAATACTCCTATAAGATCATAACATCAGGGCCGGCGAAAAACATTTCTACGAATCGGTACTGTGACTTTAACGAATATTTGAATGGCTTACATTAGGCTGAAACGTACCAAAATAAGACAAAATGGGTTTGGGACACGTCGACCCTCTCACCATTCGATAGTTTCATTCATTTCATATTTCATGTGTGAATTAGGTTATGACATTTTACAATGTAGGATCGTTTTGGTTTTTGGAACTTGAAATGGAAATCCCGAGAAGACAAAAACAATATTCTTCTGATTTCTGTAAACCACAGGAACCTGATATCGTAATTAAAATGTAGGTAAAACGTAGACAAGAAAGACCTACATCCTATAGAGAGGGTGTATATCTTTATTATCTACGTTTTACCTACATTTTGACTACGATATCAGCTTCACATATAGAGGGTGTCTATCTTTAATATCTACGTTTTACCTACATTTTGACTACGATATCAGGTTCACATATAGAGGGGGTATATCTTTAATATCTACGTTTTACCTACATTTTGACTACGATATCAGCTTCACATATAGAGAGTGTTTATCTTTAATATCTACGTTTTACCTACATTTTGTTTACGATATCAGCTTCACATATAGAGGGTGTATATCTTAATTATCTACGTTTTACCTACATTTTGACTACGATATCAGCTTCACATATAGAGAGTGTTTATCTTTAATATCTACGTTTTACCTACATTTTGTTTACGATATCAGCTTAACATATAGAGGGTGTATATCTTTAATATCTACGTTTTACCTACATTTTGTTTACGATATCAGCTTCACATATAGAGGGTGTATATCTTTAATATCTACGTTTTACATACATTTTGACTACGATATCAGCTTCACATATAGAGGGTGTATATCTTTAATATCTACGTTTTACCTACATTTTGTTTACGATATCAGCTTCACATATAGAGGGTGTATAATCTTTAATATCTACGTTTTACCTCCATTTTCTTTACGATATCAGCTTCACATATAGAGGGTGTATATCTTTAATATCTACGTTTTACCTACATTTTGATTACGATATCAGCTTCACATATAGAGGGTGTATATCTTTAATATCTACGTATTACCTACATTTTGTTTACGATATCAGCTTCACATATAGAGGGTGTATATCTTTATTATTACACGCCCGTGTTAGATACCGCTTTGTAATATTTATACGGCAATATTAAACTAGTGTAATATCACAATGCAAGTATGACGTCACAGAAGTGAGCTGTTGTGACGTCACAATGTAAGTGCTTCGTCACAATGGGTGCCGAGTCGCGGAACTGTTAGTTTCAGCACATTTTCGGCAAGTTTGCGTGATTTTTAGGGCAAGTAATAAACAGAATACTAAACTTCCTTCCATTTAATACTATTTTTATTAAACTCGTGAATGATTTAATATCAAACTCGCTTTCGCTCGTTTTATACAAAATCATTAACTCGCTTAATAAAAATAGTATTAAATGGAAGGTCGTTTAGTATCCTCTATATATCTACGTTTTACCTACATTTTCTTTACGATATCAACTTCACATATAGAGGGTGTATATCTTTAATATCTACGTTTTACCTACATTTTGACTACGATATCAGCTTCACATATAGAGGGTGTATATCTTTATTATCTACGTTTTACCTACATTTTGTTTACGATATCAGCTTCACATAAAGAGGGTGTATATCTTTAATATCTACGTTTTACCTACATTTTGTTTACGATATCAGCTTCACGTAAAGAGGGTGTATATCTTTATTATCTACGTTTTACCTACATTTTGATTACGATATCAGCTTCACATATAGAGGGTGTATATCTTTAATATCTACGTTTTACCTACATTTTGTTTACGATATCAGCTTCACGTAAAGAGGGTGTATATCTTTATTATCTACGTTTTACCTACATTTTGATTACGATATCAGCTTCGCATATAGAGGGTGTATAATCTTTAATATCTACGTTTTACCTACATTTGTTTACGATATCAACTTCACATATAGAGGGTGTATATCTTTATTATCTACGTTTTACCTACATTTTGTTTACGATATCAGCTTAATTCACATAAAGAGGGTGTACATCTTTAATATCTACGTTTTACCTACATTTTGTTTACGATATCAGCTTCACATATAGAGGGTGTATATCTTTAATATCTACGTTTTACCTACATTTTGTTTACGATATCAGCTTCACATATAGAGGCTTTATATCTTCAATATCTACGTTTTACCTACATTTTGTTTACGATATCAGCTTCACATATAGAGGGTGTATATCTTTAATATCTACGTTTTACCTACATTTTGTTTACGATATCAGGTTCCCGTGCTGTAAAGGTAGTCTTGTTGAGTGGTAATGTCGCCAACAATGAGCATGCAGACAGGCGATAACAAGTGTCAGGTCATAAAATTACCTGCATTCAAGCTTTTTTAAAGACGTAATATTTCAACATCTAAAAAAAAAACAATAAAAAAGTTTAAGGGTCACACTGAAAACGGTTTGTAAACTTGTTTTTGATTAAGCTGCATTCATGAAAAATGTTATTTCATCGTACATATCTCCTAAATGCTTATAATTTTTTAGTTAATTCTATAATTGCTGTAGATTATATAAAATGAATAAAACGTCTTGTTCTTGTGACCAGAAGAAGATTCAAATTGAAGTTATTTAGTTTGTTAAGTGAGATATCCTATTTTAGACAGCTAAATATTATTATTATTATATTATTATTTATGAATATTTATATAGCGCGCATATCCATCCACTCGTGGTTGCTCAAGGCGCTTGTTGTTTCCCCTGGCCAATGGCATTCTTTCACCGTGCGATCATTTTTCCAATTCAACTCCCTGGGGAGTATTCAACCGGCATCCATATGTGGCTCTCAGGTTAGGGAACGTTCTATGCCTCACAGGGTACCCATTCCCAGCTGGGTGAACTGAGACACATAGTCACAGCAGTTTGTCCAACACTGCTAAACGCTGATAACCGACAGCTCGGCGTATGCAGGAACATGAATTAGTGAATTTTTTAAGTGCGCAGGTTTTGTTGCACTACACACTAGGGCTCCAGGGTGACACTTATAGAGTTCTAACAGAGGTGAACTCTAGAATTTTTACCCCTTGGTCTGGATGGGATTCGAACCCCGGACATCAGCAACGTGAGACCGGTGCTCTTGCCGCCTGAGCTATCCCGTATATTTGAGGAAGCGGTGGTAAAATCTTGATTAACCTTCGCTATGTTTTCTGCATTATCTTCGTAACGATATATTATATCAAAATTATCACAGTGTGCACAACTGAACGAGCAAATAAACCTTGTCTCATAGTCCTTGAGATACCATGATAATGACATCAAATGCATTCTAATGACAATGGCTATTTGTAAACTTTTCTGTCAAATATATTCTATAATACCTCATACTTGTTCAAATCTAATAAATGAGGATAAGACAATCTCACCAGAGATTACAACACACGTATCGACGTATATTTATTATAATGAGTTGCCTACCTATTTAATATTCTTTTGTTTTTTGTTAACCATTCATGCAAAATAAAACTCCAGAAAACCTTCTGTTTATTATATTAAATATATTCAGTTAACATCATGATAAACTTTTTACCTTACTTACATGAATAACATATTGTCAAATATTGAAATAATATTGAGTAATACAGTATGTTTGTATTGTACTCTTGGAATCGGCAGCCACAGTTCAGTGCCTGTGAAAAGGGGCGTTGTCTTATTCTTATTTAATGCGAAGCAAGGAAGAAGTCCCATCTTTAACACGGTTTGTTATGACTGGAAATGTTGTTTATTTTATGTTTTAAATGATAATTGCGTACACATGTGTCGAGAAGGATCACATTTCCGCTGACTTTTATAGAAATGGACAGATTTACAAATTGACTAATGTGAGTACTTCAGGACAAAGTAAACCTATCCACGACTGGCGAGATATTACGAGACACAGCAATGGCGGAAATCTCCCCCTCTGGTTTCGAAGCCAATATCTCTCTTCCAAACTTCAGTACTGGTCAGTGTGAGATGCCTTGACACGGACACAGCAACAACTCTTATTCTGGCTCTCGTGACATCTCGTCTCGACTATTGTAATTCGATTCTTGTCGGACTTCCAGGTCTTATGTTACCAAAACTACAGAAGGTGCAGAATACTGCAACTATAGTGATCAAAGAAATCTGAGCACACGACTCCCATCCTTCATTCTCTTCATTGGCTTCCTGTGCAATACGGCATAATGTATAAAGCTCTGATCCTTGTGTTCAAGTGGTCTAGCACCAAGGTACCTAATTGATCTATTCCAACCTTATCCATCTGTCCTCTCCCTCGATCAAGTCATCAGTGTCTTTTAATAATGCCATGCGGTGACTTAGATCAAAATCATATGGTGATAGGTGTCCCGTTAAAGGGGTTCTGCAACCTGAATTTTTAACTTCCAGAGTCTTATTATCAGGGCCCCGAAAAAGTCGTAAATGCTCAGTAGGGACGAAATCGTAAGGTTATGAACCGCTTATCTCATTGCGATGATCGATCAATAAGGTTGTTGATTCCCTTTAACTGCTGGGTCTCGCTTCTGGAACTATCTTCCATATCACTTTAGAACTCAACCAGATTTATCAGCTTTCAAGTCAGTTCTGAAAACAACCCATTTCTCTGAAGCATTTGAACATCATATCATGTATTTATCACATTAGAACTTGAGCGCCTTTGAGTGTGTTACAGATATTAACGCTATACAAGTATTTGTATGTTAAATGATTGTATGTATGTTATATATATTTACTTTCACTTATGGGAGTATTTATTTAGTTATGTAAGCATTTATGCTTTCGAAGTAAATTGTGTCCATGTAAATGCGTTTCGCCAATATGCTGGCATTAAGTTATTTTGAGTTACTTTATATAGTTCTTGCTAGTTGTAAGGTTGTCTTGTCTTATGAATAGATCTTGGGAACATGAGGAGTTGATACATATGGTACTAAACAACACGAGGTTAGCGAGTAACGGCACCTATAAAAGCACTTTAGTACACGCTGTACGAGAAAAGATGTTTTACCCTCTAAAAAGGGTTTACATTATCAATTATCTAAACGAGTGCATTTGGACAAATATATACAATTTTTCTGTGTCGTTTAGATGTTCTGATGAATTCAAACTGTAGAAAATGCTGTTCTACTTTGGAGTTACATGGCGAGCGTTTAGTATGTTCACAAACGATGTTGGCATCTTCTTGTCCTTTTCTGATGGCTAGTTCAGAAAACATCAGTAAGAAGAAGCATTTTCTTTGTTATTGACCCTTTAGCGACGTTACAGTTGACATTTTTCTTGACCATACAGCTGAAAAGAAAGAACAAGTGTTCTAGTCTTAGGTCAGTCGTTTCAAATGCCAACATATTCGTGTATATTCAGAAAATGATCGTCTTGGTCGTCACAACGATGATAAAAGATTCAATCTATTCAAATGTCAAAATAGTAAACTAAGGTGTTGAATTTTACCCCCAGAAATGGAAAGTGGAAGATTTTCAAAACCAAAGGTGCTATTAAATCAAAGAATTTGTAAATTTTGGGACAATAATAAATACGAAGTCCATTTTTTACCACACGTAGTCTCTATTCTGATTAAGGTATGACTTTTGGAATTATATAACCAGCAGAGACCCTCTATTTGCCCAGCTTTCGCTAGCTGACCAATTTGTTTATCTAATGTTTTAGCTTATCAACGAATTTCGTGTCTCATAAGCATTAAAGCTGGATGTTGTTTTTTAAATTGATTTTACAAATGTTCCAAATGTTGACAACATGTGACAAGTAAATAAAATGTATTATTTTTCATCTTGTTCTTGTTCTTGTTCTTGTGTTATTTTGTTTAAGTCGAGGATGGATACAATGTTAAACGGTTACTACAGCATACAACACGAAATTTATCTCTTTTGAAAAATTTGCTTATATACACAATGCTTTTATGTTCAGAGAAAATGTGCTTCTACCTTAAATGAAAATGTTAAACTATGTACGCCTTTGGTTTTCAGTATAGAAATATACTATTCGATTTTCAATGATATTCGTATTCCTATTATTCAACATAAAAAAACGGACTAAATTTTCCCATGCGTGTTCTTTTGGATATATGATGTAGCGTTTTATTTTCTATTTTGTAAAATATTTCTATATTTTTATATGGTTTTTTAGCTTTCGTTTTTCGTTTCGATGAATGTTTTCTTATTTGTTGAAATGAAACCTGACACGACTTTGCAGCTTTAAATTGTAAAACCCCGGACATCTAAATTGTTTGGTCCAAGAGGTCTTCGATATTGAAATACTGATTAAAACTTCGAAACTTTGAATCCGTAAATGTTGTCATTTTCTAACATAACAAAATTGTTTTTTTCTAAAATTTCTTTTTTAGTTTGAATGTCGATAATAAAGAATAATATATAGATATGAACTTCTTTATTCATTGTATGCAAAGTTTCGACACATGTTCTTGTTTCGTTCAACTGTGCTAGACACCGACACAGAAATATGTGTCGAAACGTCGCATACCAGAAATAAA
Source organism: Steromphala cineraria (assembly GCA_916613615.1). Taxonomy (NCBI): domain Eukaryota; kingdom Metazoa; phylum Mollusca; class Gastropoda; order Trochida; family Trochidae; genus Steromphala; species Steromphala cineraria. The sequence continues at coordinate 84,716,520 of OU744722.1, forward strand.
GAAGTCGTCATCCCTATATTCCTCATCATAGTTAAAAAGAACGCCATACATGGAATGAAAGAATCACGTGTCATAGCTACAGGGTAAATATGCCTCTGCGTATATCTAGATATTAGTTAGAAGAAAGATGATGTATTTCTATTATCTGCAATTTGTGAATCAAATCAAGAGATGATATAGCTCGATCTTAAACCATAAACACTATCTTCATTACTAAAATAAGTTTATTAGTGGTTCATTGTTGTCGAAATAGCTTCTCATGATTAACAGAAACTGTTTCCTCGATAAATGATTCTTTTTATAGGAAGCTCTTTTAATGCATACATATATATGTCACCTCGTTAAATATGATTACCTTTAAGGACTGGTTTTAAGATTTATTTTTAAATCTGCCTCGCCTTGGGCCGTGATGACGAGACGTATAGGGCTCGATGTAGTCTATCTGCTCGATCTGTAGGAATAAGCAGTCAGGTATGAACGCCCCTGCAGTTGAAACCCAGTTTAATATGAATCGTCATACTAAGTGTGTGAGAAGTCTACGATACCTGTCATTAAGGTAAATCCATGCTGAATCAGGCTGTACGCAAAAAAGATTGGTCTTGTTTATCTAGTTTAACTGAGGATAAAATATGCTGGATTAACGAGATATTATTGCAAGGATTCAACGGTGCTGCTTCATCTCTAGGATATCACTAGATGATTGAATAGGGTTGATTCAGCTTTACTTTCACGACTAGGATACAACCACAGGAACCCGATATCGTAAATAAAATGTAGGTAAAACGTAGATAAGAAAGACCCACCCATATAAGAGGGGTGGGTCTTTCTTATCTACGTTTTACCTACATTTTATTTACGATATCGGGTTCCTGTTGATAAAACGTATGTGTTTCGTCTGAAACATCTCCACACGTAGTGAGTAAGGGTAATAAAGTTTTGTCTTCACGACTAGGATAAAACGAGTGATTCATCTGATATTTCACTACAGGGATTGAATAAGGTTAGTTTAGCATTACTTTCACGACTAGGATAAAACAGCGCTACTGCATCTAATATGTCACTGAGCTGGTTGAATAGGGTTGCTTCAGTTTAACTTTCATTAGTTCTTCATCTTGTTTTACTGCTAAGATAAAATGGCACTGACTGAAATAAATAATCATGTTTATAATCATTTATAAACAAGGATATTTTTACATACATTGATCAAGGCATTAACCATGGTTGCTTGTGCTAAATTTTCACTGTTGGCATTCAGTTAGAGTTACAGTTACATGAATGATAGTTCGGGACTGTTAGATTGATGCGAATAAAACGGGGTTGGTCTTGCTTCACTTTCACTGCAGAGATATAACAAGGTTGCATAAACTTCATTTTCACTGCAGGGATAAAAAGGAATGCCTCAACTCCTTTTCAACTGCAGGAATAAAACATGAGTGCTTCAACTTCATTATCACTGCAGGGATAAAGTGGATTTGCTTCAATGTCATTTTTTGCTTCAGGTATAAAACGAGGTTGCTTCAACTTCATTTTTCACTGCAGGAATAAAACAATATATTTTTAACTTCAATTCTACTGCAGAGTAAAACAGGAATGCTTAACTTCATTATCACTGCGGCGATAAAACGGGACTTCCTAAGATTATCGCTAGTCTATATATAAAATATTTTTTCTATTTGCCCCCAAGCATGGGTAGGTTGTGTAGATTATATCTTTTTAGATCGTTGACATTTCAGATAGTTTTGTCCCTCGACAGGATACGGGACATTTGTTCTTTCTACGAGATAATTGGTCCCCAGCACTTCAATGCCGCTCCAGTATTTGAGGTCATAGGTCAAGTTCTCTCCGACGTTTGTTCTGTAGTGACGTCAGGGCGTTCAGCTTCTGTTTTATCCTTAGAAGGTTCTGGGGGTTACACACTCTGATGTCCAGTTGTCTGACCAGCGAAACGTGGCTTTATCTTTTGAACTCTATACTCGATGTCTGGCTTTGGACTTGCCAATCATTTATAGGGTTCGAAATGGAAGTGTGATTGTGAATCTTAAAAAACGAATTGTGAGTTACGAGGATTGATTGTTAATATTGTGATTTGTGAAATGTGCATTGTGGTTAAACAGTTTTTGCAATTGTGAATCGTGAATTTTGAATTTGAGATTTAAGTCGCTTATGAAATGTGCTATGGATTACATCGATAGGTGCTGAAATTCTGCATTGCCCTTATCGGATTAACAGCGATGGAGGATTTTTTTCGTATGTGATGTCTATATATGGTAATTGGAACTTACTCACACACTATACAAGTAAGTCATTGTTGATTTCTGATTCCATTTGATATTATTATTAAAGTTTTTCGGTCCAAACCTTAAGAAATGATGTTTTACCAACAAAATGACTTTAAACTTATATCTATGTAAATGAATAACATTGTCAAGGTGTTACAATTTGATTTGGATTATTTGACAATTTGATAAACGTTGAGAACAAGACTGTCGTACGTTTAGCTAACAACTATTGGGGAGCATTTTAGAATGGTCATACATTAATTAATTTATCATAACAACATGAAGTTGTACAGAACAGATAACAAAGAAATCGTTAAAGAAACAGCTGTTAAACAATATTTATTTCCATATATTCCCTCAGCGATATATTACGAAAATAATACATAACAAAATGTTGATTTCATGAGATCAACTTTTATTTTCCAATGAATTTATTGCTCTGTTGAACAACTCGTGAAATGGAATGTCAAGACATTTTTTCACTCATTGATTGAAGCCAGATGTCTCAATCATGGAGTGACCTGTTTAGTTTACCAGGTGAGAAATTAACACACCTGTCAGGTGAGAATAGCAAACTAGTACAGGTACACTGACAGGAGGGCAAATGGCAGGTGACAGGGCTAACAGGTGTGATGTCTCATACCTGGATGATTGCATATTTACTTCTAACTTCAAGGTTTGTATGACTTGTCTTACAAATGAAGATGAACAAAGAGAGAACAGAATTAAATATATATTGATAATGGAACTTCAGTCCTCTGCTTCAAATGCATACATAACAAGTTTACTTACAGGTGTCCGGTCAGATGTCTCCTATATGGGCGATTGAATCTTAATTATATTTCAATATTATGCCACTAACAATAAGTTGATCGAGTCATACTTATAACAAATATGGAGAAAGAGAAAAGGTTAGAGCTAACCAGGTGTGATGTCTGGTACCTTGAGGATTGCAACTTTACTATAATACGTCAGTTCCAAGTTACTAGGATTACAATCTGGTTTACATTATAGAATAACATCAATGCTTCATATGTTCCAATCTATGCATATTTTTACATAATAAAATTCCGTTAAAATGAAAATAACCTCATATTACCAAAATCCAAGTCCTGTTTAACCCTAGGACTCTGAGAAGAGAATTCGGATATGCTATTATCACATCATATCACCGAATTAGGCATACAATCTATAACTTTTGACAAGGACCCTTGAACTTTCTTATTTTAAAGGAATGCCCATCACGGAGTGACCTGTTTGGATTAGCCAGGTGAGAAAGGTAAACTGGTACAGTGGATGTACAGTAACGATTAAACCAAGCAAACATAGGGGGCCAGTATTGAAGCGCTTCCCACTTACAGTTTGTTCAAGTCAATCCTGCCATGTCCACCTGGATTATCGGCGTCTGACTTGGTGTGAAGACAGACATCACGTGGGGGATCACTATATTCCCGCGGTTACTTAGGAGGATCATCTTCTGGGTATTCGGGCTTTAGAGAGATCCATCGTTTGGATTTGCGTGGTTTAGGAGAACCATCTTATCGAAGTCAAGTACATATCATAGAGCTGTCACAATGGTTTTGCCTTCAGCTATAGCCATGTATTTTCAGAATCCGCTCTGGCGATCGGGTTATGAGATTACCGTGTAAATATGAGCTAGTCAACACATGCTTGTTTTATCAACCTTATATCTGGTTATGGATTCGCACATTCGTTGTATTACGTATTTAGCAAATCGGTTTATGTTATTGGATTATCATGTGAAGTCAAGGACAGTTGCATAACTACTATATATCAAACCCTCACGTAGGCTTTTCGATTTGTACCTTTCGTTCTCACTGGCGATACGTGCAGCAAGGAATGAAACATGAGCATTTAATACTAACGATCTTCTCTTAAAAACTTAAACTTAACTTGAAAACTGAACTAAAAATAACTAAACGTATGTAAAAAGTTAAACTAAAGGGTAACATATTAGCTAACAAAATCGTTGTTAAGCGTTATCTGTTTATCATGATACATTGAATTTATATTGCACTCTTGCAATTTCTCGAATACACTTCAGCAACTGTTATCAGGTTTGTGAAACACACAAAATGTGACTGTACAGTAAGATCAAAGATATCCACAAAATAGATATCAAACATTTTAACATTGAATTAACATTTTGAAGTATAATTTCATTACCATATGATTAATAAATGGCAGACAAGAACACAATATATCACAAATGAAGTATGATAAGATTTATTATCATGCCCTCAACAATCACAATGACTGCTATAGACAAGGTGCCCGGGCCAGCAACAGGTGAGGGAGGAACCTCCTTAAGTGCTGTTGGCAAGTCGTATATATGTATAGAGAGTGTATCGACACCGTGTGAGTCACTACAGCTGCTTATAACAAATAACATAGAAAGCCACGGACAGAATAAATCACCTTGTACCACTCCATACCGTAGTTGAACAAAACAGATTTATACATGTTCAGTGTAACATTCGGCATTTATCGCTTGAAATAACTATTGTTTCAGGGAAACATGGTACATTATTCCGTAAATTAGAAGTTTGATATCTTTAAAGTTATGTCAAATCAGGATTAGTTCATAAAATGACCGTTTTAAGAGAGAATATCTTGATACTTGATAAACGATGAGATTGTTAATGTTATTTTATTTATGATGTAATATTCGCATTATATAAAATGAACATGGTATTAGACAAGAAACTTGAAAACATCTTTTGGAATTATTAAATTGATAACTTCTTTGGAGGGCATTTAGAAGCTGGTTGACGAAGAAGAACAAGCATATATCAAGCAAATGATAATAATTATAAGGGTGTTAGTATTTTCACCGAACCGTCGCATTTCATGCAATAAAGAAGTTGACTATCCAAAATAACTTGTTATTCTTTATTAAATTGATGTGAGGTATGTCCACCCCACAGTGATTCTACTGCTTAAAACCTTTTGCGTCAGGATATTGTAGTAAAATTTAGGCTTGTTTCTATAAATGAAATTTCGGTCTGTTGTAGTTTCCTTCGTTAAAACGCGTGAATGTAGCGAGATAGTGTATTACTACCTTGTTTGATTACCCTTAGTGTTCTTAGATGGTAGTACTGTGATTTTCTGTTTCTACAAAAAAAGGGTAATATCCTTTGATGTTCTTGTTTGTTGGATTATGAAATGCATATATGTAACTTAATGGTAATTACCTTAGATGTAATACATGGTTTTAACGAGTTGTTAAGAATAGATTGCCTTGTAAGATTACCCTGGGTGTTCTTATATAGTGTGCAACAAGATATCCGTAACCAAGTGGTAATTTCTTTAGATATAGAGAATGATTGTTACGAGCTCACAATATGAGATTGCCTTTTTCAGATTACCCTTGATGTACGGAATGCAACAAAATATCTGTAACCAATTGGTTATTTCCTTAAATGTAGCGTATGAATGTAACGAGTAAATAATATTAACAAGAAGAGTTTGGGTTTTTCATATGGTTGACTACGAAATTGAACAATATATCTGTAACCAATTGATCATTTCCTTAAATGTAGCGTATGAATTTAACAAGTTATTAATATTAGCGAGAGGAAGTTTTTTTATATGGTAGAGTACGAAATTAAACAACATAGCTGTAACCAATTGGTGATTTCCTTAAATGCAACGTATGAATTTAACCAGTTATTAAGATAAGCGAGGGGAGGTTTTTTATATGGTAGAGTACGAGTACGAAATTAAACAAGATATCTGTAACCAATTGGTGATTTCCTTAAATGTAACTTATTAATGTAACTGGCAAGCAAAGTTTTGCTTTATACATGTATATGTTAGAGTACGAAATTAAACAACATACCTAAAACAGAGCTATAATATCTTTAGATGTAATGAGTGAACGTAACGAGACCTTGTAAGGAGAGCCTGGGTGTTCTCAGATATAGGAGAGTACGGTATGCAGCAGGCTAACTTTTTTGCATACTAAATGGCCCTCAACACGCTATACACACTACCAGCACGCCCCGTGTCTCCCCGTCTCCCGGTGTTTGTCTTCTCTTTCAACTTCTTGTAACAACATCGAATACATACAAAGTGAAATTAAGAGGCGGGAACAGACAGGGTCGACTTTGAGTTACCTGTCGCGTGTACCTACCTGTTAATTACAGGTGATAGCTGCAGCAAGGTGTGCATATCTTCCTCAATATAGCTCGTAAGTACTTTGTTATATGTATGTGTTAATGTTCATAATATGTAGATCTAATAGCAACGTTTGTTACCTACCTGTTAATTACAGGTGATAGCTGCAGCAAGGTGTGCATATCTTCCTCAATATATCTCGTAAGTACTTTGTTATATGTATTTGTTAATGTTCATAAGACGTAGATCTAATAGCAATGACTGTTACGTTCCTGTCAATTACAGGTGATAGCTGCAGAAAGGTATTTAACTAAGGTATCAGCTCAAATGAAGTTTGTAAGTATCATGCTATTGCAAATCTATATGAGGTGTTGATCTACTAGTTACACAGATTTGCAAAGTATTTGATACTGAGTTTGATTGCAATATATATGGATTAGTTATGATACCGTTATGCAGTTTTCACAATGTGAGTGTTTTGTGCTTTGTTTCATGCAATTGTGAAATTTAATGTATTTGAGGTGTAGATATATTCGCCGAAAATGCTTGCAAATAATCATATGTTGTCATGTTCTTTGATACTGATACAGTTTGCAATAATTATGGATGTAGGTAAATATCTGTTGAGTTTCTTAAAATTAAGCTTATACTTCCTTTTGTTTACATATTTTGAATGTTTATCAAGTGTTGATCTATACTTGCAACAAATAAAAAGTTTGCAAGTTTTTATTTATGAGCTCCTTTGAAATCCAAGCATATTGTTATTCCTACAAAAGTAGGTATATACATGTTCCACTACAACTTTTCAAACATAGCTTGGGAGTGCTTTATTTCATCACTTTCCGTGACTATCATATCGTATATATTTTTTTCGTGAAATGTACATTGGTAAAATACCAGTTTCTCGCTGATAATTGTTTTAATTCCATAACATACAGAGCACCCATGCGTTTCTGTATCGTAAACTGTTGACACATGCCAACATATCCCTCGCTTTTTCTCGGTTAATACTTTTCATCGATGTATTTGCTGTCAAACGCGTGTCTCGTTTCCATGATCTTCGATTTCATTTGTTTGGTATAAATTTTCTCCTTTTGACTATGTTGTAATATCCAATGTTTGTATTTTAATCTCATTGATATATGGAGAACATGCATTATTTCTTGAATTGTCATTTGCGTAGCTACAGGTAAGTAAGTAGATCTGTGTATTGACATATCGTGTGAAAGTCTGTACATATAACAACCACCCTGTCATTGACGACTCTTATCTCATGGTTGACCTCTCACCCGGAACTAATGTGACTAGTGGGTTATCGTGTATATTTCACATACATCGTGTCGATATCATAGCAGGGGGTCTATATACCACATATGTTGTTGTAGATATAAATCATTTTTCATTGATAGCAGCAGAAACGTTCACAAATGTATAATACTTACTTATTGTATATACATAATGAGGTAACACGCTCCATTATGGTTTTCCTACTCTGCTGATAGATAGAGAATACTTAACGACGTCCCGTTTCATTTTTATGAAACGAGTGAATTGGTTGGTATTTAAGGAGCGAAAGCGAGTTAAATACCTATACCATTCACGAGTTTCATATACATGTTATGAAACGGGAATGAGTTTAGTATATTATTCATTACTAGCTTAATCACCTCGTAAAAAATATAGATAAATTCGCCGGCGTGAACATCGCGGCCGGGCCGCTGACATTGTGCCGTCGTATTTAACAATTGTGACGTCATCATGACGTCAGCGGTCGGTCAGCGCGCGATGTTATGACACATATGTGTAATACCGTGATAGATTTATTAAACAGCGATATCTTCAACGGGAAAGTAATAAATACATTCATTGTATTCATTCGCTTTCGCTCGTTAAATACCACCCCATTCACTCGTTTCATAAAAATGATATGAAACGGGACTTCGTTAAGTATTCTCTATGTATTCAGCTTACTATTGATAATACCTTAGTATAAAGTGAGTATTGGGTTGCTATCAACGTGTTTGCTTATATGCATCCATTTTGTTTTTCATATTGGTAATACAGCATGTCATTGTTTTGTTTTCAAACGACCGAAATCATTATTTTCATGTTTTATTGTCAAATTCGAAAATGATTATATGTTCTAAATCATCAGGTAACTTATGGTTGATTAGTCTGTTGTTGGCTTCAATGATACTTGCAGCAATGGTTTGAGTTATACTTTCTATCCAAACATTTTTTTCATAACCACCGCTCTGATTTTCTTGTACAGATGAGATACAAGAATACTGGTCCTTTCTGTCCATTATTTAAGTGTTATATAAGTTCACATACCATATATTTGTTCACACTTAGATATAAAATAATGTCTGTTGTTTGCTGTCTAGTGTACTCTTTAACAAAACATTTCACAAACGAAACTTAGCATTGTCTTGTCAACAATTTTACCATTAGTTCTTCGTTTTCATAATTACTTGTTTTTATGACAATAGTTGTTCTTGTTGTTGATCTAGCATAACTAGATGAATTAGAATTTCCCTTTATGAAAAATAGACTTATACAATCTTTATAAATATTAAGGCGATAAACCTAGCATGTCTGAAAATGGATTGCTAACGAGTTAATTCTGAATTGAAACCGAACTACCGAATTACGTTAACATTAATTCATAACGTTTAATTTTTCTGGAGAACCAATCAGAATCGAGTATCCAGCACTTTCATGGTAGAATTGTTAGTAGATAGATGTGACCAATCCTTTCATCAGTTAATGCAATCTCGATGGCATTGTATTTCTGACTCGAACACACATTACGACCGATAAAATAAACTTTAAGCAATATCAATTACATTTAACAAGGAAAGCCATTAAACAACACTCAAGAAAGCATATTTCAACGTGTTTAAGATCAAATATAATTTTATGACTGCTCTCACACGTAACCTGAGGGCCGTAATATACATTCATTTGATTTTTTATTTCCTGATAAAATCATAGATCAAAATAAAGAATCTTAATGACGTCTTTTTTATCTCAAAGCTCGTAAATCCGCACTAAGTAGGTATGTTCACGTTTACCTACATTGCGGGGGTGTGCAATGAGTGACACGCGTCACAGAGTTCCTCTCAGTACGTGACTTAGGTACACCAATAATCATTACAGGCTCGTGTCACTAGACCAGCTTCCGACCTTTCACCTTTGTAGAAATTTAGCATAATCAGTATAACTTGGCATAGCAAGGACGAGGGTCTCTTGTGAGTATGAGTGTTTGTTGTTGAAGAATGGAAGGAAGATTAAATTGAAATTGTACAACCAGTGCTCTTGTTTATAAACAAAATGAAACATGAAAATGATTTTGCAAACGTTTTTTTGAATTTTGTTATATGGTATGTTAAGAAACCATGACATGTATGTCTTAAGTGAATAATTATGTCATTTTGAAAAGGACTTATTCGAAAAAATTATGTTTATAACGCATCACCGACAAAATATAAAGATACCTGAGACAAGAAAGAAATATCAGCATTGTGGTACTTCGATAAATGTTTTAAACTTATTTTGTAGGCAATATCATTTCTTCTTATAATTTAGGTAAACCTATATGTATTCTACAACCATGAGTTGAAAGTATGTTTTGATGTTACTCAATGAATAGAATTGTTGATATACAGACGTAAGAACATGTAAGTAAAGCAAATACAGGTATGAATACGATCTTTAGTAACCCTATAACATATCAAATATCACTTAAAACGCTCTTTAGAAAGTGCACAACATTGCAGCCGAAAATACGCAACCCTTTTCATCGTGCACACACAGGTTCACTCAAGTCATTTGTAAAAGCGATTTAAAGGGTTTGATTGATGTTGTTTTTAAGAAATACGACTTTGAAAAGTTGTAAAGATATCCTTGGATTTGTGGGCAGTTCAAACTGCATGTTTGCTCTCGTGCATAGTTCAATGTTGTGAACACGTCACAGGGATCGTCTAACCGGAGTGTCAGGAGAAGGTTTTCACTGCGAGAAGTGTGATGTTTATTACTGTACTTAACTTGTTGATTTCTGCCAATCAGTGTCATACATCATATTTATGTTAGTGTTCAGTTTCACGTGAGCATGCATTCCTGGTACATAGAGAATAACGAGGACCTGGCTTCATTCATATCTGTACGAAGAGCGAGCTTTGTCAGTGTTGAAGTGTTGGTACTGTTGTATTCATACTGTTACGCATTGTCAGAGAGATTATGTGTGTGTATGTGTTCAGTTTCACGTGAGCATGCATTCCTGGTATATAGAGAATAACGAGGACCTGGCTTCATTCATATCTGTACGAAGAGCGAGCTTTGTCAGTGTTGAAGTGTTGGTACTGTTGTATTCATACTGTTACGCATTGTCAGAGAGATTATGTGTGTGTAAGTGTTCAGTTTCACGTGAGCATGCATTCCTGGTACATAGAGAATAACGAGGGCCTGGCTTCATTCATAACAGTCTGAAGAGCGAGCTTTGTCAGTGTTGGTACTGTTGTATTCATACTGTTACGCATTGTCAGGTGGATTGTGTGTAGATGGTATGTCCGTCTTATTCAGAGTATTGTGACTTTTTGATTGATATTTCATATAACTGTGTAAAGAACGATGTTTGTCGGTATTGAAGTGTTCTTGCTGTTGCATTATAACTGTAGGTATAGGTGTAATGTTGAATGAGTGTTGGAGGTATGTCCCTCTCGTTAAGATTATACAGAATCTTTTGATTGATATGTCAACGGTAAGCAAGCCTCATTTGTTGATTTCAGAGAGTGAAAAGTGTTGACAAGACTAGGAGTTTTAGAGGAGTGTAACTCATTCATAATCGGATACTTTCTACTATTGGACTCGCAGTCAACTGAAAGGTATGTCAGTCTTACTTATATCAATAGATGTTATTGCTGAGTTAGCAAGCTTGACTCATAGCTTTAGATGGAGTTATTTGATGAATTGGAGAAATATATTATGCTAACATATATAGATATTATTTCACGCGGGAATGTGCCAAAACAGGTGCGAAGATTTTAGTCACTTTTAAATGGTCGAGGGTGGAACGTAAATTAATAATTTTGGAAGATGACACATGAATAAAGAAGTTTTTTATTCAAAAAACCTTGAACTTTATTGTCATGTGACACACTTTTGGGTCTAATACTTTCTTTCTAAACAAGACGGGGTTTTTTTTCAAGCAATGCATTGGTTTGCTTCAATTAGGTAACTTCTCAGTTTCTAGGCAGAAAGTGTTAATGCAACTTTGCACATATGAATTATATGGCACAGGTTACGTTTTACAATATAGAAAACAATCGAAATATGATGAGACTGACAGTGTAATTCTGTCAAAAACGAGTTTGCAGAATAGCACGCAATTCCAAACTCCCAAGCGTTTATATTGAAACTGACGAACCAATGGAAAAATGACGGATTCTATGAATTACAAAAATTTCTTTATTTGTTCAGTGACGGCCACGATTCCTTTTAGATTTGTTTACTTTTTTCTAGACTATAATTTCTAGATAGCGTTTGAGAGTTAGTTTATTCAAGAGTCGGCTTCAACTGTCATCAAAAAAAAATTATCTCAAAAAGAGGACAAATAAATGTCCAATATAGCTGGAACTACAGATGATCCTTTAAAGGGACAGTAGCACGTTTTTTGACAATTTTATATTGTCAATTTTTCACTGATAACAGTTTACTATAAGTTAATGCTAAATGTATTGCTTTGATAGTATCATAAATCTCATAACACAAACCAATCATCCGTAGTCAGAGAACAAAGTATGAGGATTCACATACAATCCATTGGCAGCCATTTTTGTGTGAACACCTTTACTTCATTTTGTGTAAGAAAAGGAATCGCGTGGCTTAACTTTACATTGTATATTTGATTTATAACTGCTCCATTAAGTTTTTATACATTGTCTAAAGATTCGAACCATTTATTTTCATTTTCCTGACATCACCTTTTATTCCCCCTAAAAACGTGCTACTGCCCCTTTAATGGAATGGATAAACGAAGTACGAGGTTGATCGAGTCTATAAAGAACAGCAAACCGGTGTACGTCCAAATACAGTTTAATTGTATCATAAGTTGAAAGATTTATGCATGTGTATTTGAATACCCTCAGACATTCTGATTAGACTAGTGAAAACATAAAAGCATTTAACCTTTTACTGTGGACCATAAACTTTTAACCTGGCAAATACTCCATATCAAACTAAAAGAGAGTTGTGTTTTATGTCAGATGATATGAGAGCATGCTTCATGCAACAAATATGTCGTGTAGAATAAAACCTTGGTGTATCGAGATAACTAATATGGCACTTTTGTATACATTATACGATACTCGTTCTTAGTTGATACTTGTTGACTATTTTTTTAATAGTTGATACAAAGTTTGAAACTTAGTATCAAGGGAAAGAATAATACACGCAACTATCTGAAAATTGTTGCAAACGTCAGGAGAAATACGTGATGCACTCGTTGCCTGAGATGCATGTAGATATTTGCCTTGAAACTGAGACTACAACTTTAAGCAAACTTCAAAAGATTTGATTTCTTTAATTTCACATGCCTCTGCTGTATTTCATATTTCTATCAATGCAAACGTATGTCCAAAATATTTTCATTAACTACCCCATCGAGACTTGAAATAAGAAAAGATGTCACTTATCACAACTTAGGTGTGTTTTCTACTTTAACGGGTACCAACGGTCATGTGGAACATGTCATATCTATGTCAACGAGTTTTGACAAGAATTAAAATCATTTAATGATAAAGTTCTATTCATATTTATATAACTTGTATTGATGAAAAACAAGGGGAAAACACACACCGACAAATATGTTATCTAGTATAGTGGTACTTAAAGAAAAAGTATATATCATAAGCAGTATTACATGTTTGATAATCGACTGTGATGTAATTGGTTGTTACTTGGTGATTTCACTGTGTTGAAATCTTTACCTGGGACAGGTAAGCAGCGTTCTCCACCTGAAGTCACCTGGGTCAGGTGAGCAGCGTTCTACACCTGAAGTCACCTAGGTCAGGTAACACTGTACAGGCTGACTCACCTGTAACAACCAGACTGACACACGACGATAACACTCGGACTTTACAGTGTCAGGTCGTCACAATAGTGACAATACAAATACAATCACTACTTCTCGACGTACAATGTATCTATCTACTCGTGTTCTTAGTGAGACCCGTCTCAATACTGACATTCAACACTCACATACCTGTCTTCTCACGTCATTCACCTGTAATAAGTTTTACCTTTTATGGATTTTAGATATGGAGTATTCCTTGAATGGTTAATCATTTTCGTACTTACATTTGATGTTAGATATGGAGAATTCCTTGAATGGTGAATCATTTTCTTACTTCCATCTATTTACAAATAGGCTAGTTGTGGTTTGTAAGATAGCATGCACCATAAAACTAATCGTACGAGTTCATAAAGTAAGCCTTTATTTGAATGCAATTTTAGTGAAGAATAGGATGCAGAAAGAATTTTCTGCAATTGTGCAATATTTCATCCTTAAAGGGTCAGTAGCACGTTTAGGGGGAATATAAGGTGATGTTAGGAAAATGAAAATAAATGGTTCCAATCTAAAGACAATGTATTTAAACTAAATGAAGCAGTAATAATTCAGAGCTATGATGTAAATTTTAGCCATGCGATTCCTTTTTCTTACACAAACTGAATTAAAGGTGTTCACACAAAATGGCCGCCAATCGATTTTATGTTAATCTTCATACTTCGTCCTCTGACTATGGATGATTGATTTGTGTTATGAGATTTTTGACACTATCAAAATAATACAGTTAGCATTAACATACAATTATCAGTGAAAATTTTAGAATATATAATTTTCAAAAAACGTGCTGCTGCCCCTTTAAGCTATACTAGTGCCTTTAAAAAGTATAGCAATCTTGAATTGTTGAATAGCTGCTCTCATTATTCATTTTCCTGGAAACGCATAGTCGTTGTGACACCAATTTAGATTTTTTAGGGAGATTCATAGCTTCTATTTTTGTTAAGCCTTGGTATTATGATAGCATTGATATGAATCTAAAATTTTCATCGAACGGATTAGATTCTATACAGCTTATCAAATGATTTGATTAAAAAATGACGTCATTCATCGTTGGCCTTTGCGAACATTAAACATATAAATAGTTTACCAGTCATTAAATGTAACAATATCCTGGGATTTTCGTACTGTTTGTGTATTATTTTATTTTCGTATGTTATTACGTCGTCATAAGTTTCTAATTCTTATTCTAAACAGTTCGCAGGCTAGTTCAGTTAATGCTATTTTGACTGTGACAAACAGTACGGGACCTTCATGCCCAGAATATCTTACACTAGTGTGTATACATTGCACGGTTGAATAAGAAGACAACGTGTAGAGATTTATACATGCGACCATTTATCTTACTCGTTACTTCCTTCAAAGACAAAAACGTCAAAGTTGAAAACGATGTCATAATAAAAAGTATATGTGATTCAAATTTACTTTGAGTGTTTGTTTGAAAAGATAATGTTTTATTTGTACTTCTCTCTTTGATAAGTTTGACAATCATCCCAAGTGAACTTACGCCAGTACGAGTTAACGTGATAAGCATGCTTAAAATCTTAGAAATGCTTTATGTCAAGCATTCTTTGCAATATGAATTATACTTTCAATATGTACCAATAAAGACGTATGTTTAAACTTTGATTAAATGGATTAGATGAATGTGCCTTTGCGCGCATATCAAATTATGAGGTCAATTTTTAAAGAGATGGGCAGATGTGTATAAAACAACATTGCTATCAACCAACGACCTTTGTCTGTCTGTGTGTACAATTACTTGTCATGTTAAAATAAGCGACGTATACACTACAAACTAAAGGATTTACAGTTTATATACTTACCCTATAACTTGTCTTAGATAATGCTCCGTCTTCTCGAGTTGATAAATGACTGTATGTATATTTGTGTCTCAGGTTGTAAATATATATTCAAGTTTCATGGTTAAAACTAAGGTGGTATTGAACAACATCCTTTGCAACAGTTACTTATTTGTAAATCATTACCTTTAATTGTCAACATAGAGCCAATAGTCATTTAAACGATTATTAAGTATACTTGAAATTTATATTTATTAATTAAACACATGTCAAGCCCATGATATTTAAATTTTGTTAATGCAGTATGCTTGAAATTTACATTTATTAATTAAACAAATGTCAAACACATGATATTTAAATTTTGTTCATGCATTCGACCAACCTAAGTTGAAATTTTATAATTTGAATAAATAATAAATAAGCATTTAAAAGAAATCAATTTAGAAATGTAGAAAATACCCCCTTTTAAATATTAAGTTGAACAAGTCTACACCACGTCGCCAGTGACCCGGACAAGCAAAGAGTTAGTTCACACCCTGTAGGTAACCACTGCAGCACAATCAAACATCTCACACTTTCTTAAGAGGTTATTTTCGTAACCCTAACACCAGACGTATAATTCTTTGTTTGCAAACTATCCCAAAATACTTCATTCAATGAACGGGAAATGTGTAGCATTTGCAGTTAAAGCGAGTAACTATATATGAAAGAAGAGAGAGGTATAAATAGTCATACATAAGTTCAGAGGAGGGTTCGAGGTCACGTGTGTTAAGGTAATCATTGATCCATATTTATATTTTTAACCAAATTAACCAACTTATTAACTTGAATTTGAAATATAATCATATGTTGACGAATGGAGGATTGACTGATGTGAAGTTACTGATTAACAGAAGTGGAATGAATGTTGAATATTTCATTGATTTCCTGACTACATGAATGAATGAATGTTGGATATTCTATTGATTTCCTGAATATATGAATGAATGAATGTTGGATATTCCATTGATTTCCTCACTATTTGAATAAATGAATGAATAAATGTTGGATATTCCATTGATTTCCTGACTACATGAATGAATGAATGTAGGATATTCCATTGATTTCCTGAATATATGAATGGATGAATGTTGGATATTCTATTGATTTCCTCACAATTTGAATGAATGAATGCATGAATGTTGGATATTCCATTGATGTCTTGACTACATGAATATATGAATGCTGGATATTCCATTGATTTCCTGACTGAATGAATGAATGAATGTTGAATATTCCATTGATTTCCTGAATATATGAATGAATGAATGGATTTTTAATATTCCATTGACTTCCTAAATATATAAATGAATAAATTAATGTTGAATATTCCATTGATTCCCTGACTATATGAATGATAAATCCAACAAGCAAATGATATCATCTCTATATTTTCATATAACCTACATTTCACATTGAAAGTTCGTGGAATAAGTATATGAATAAACATGGACTCAAGATAACCTAGGACGTTACCGCACAACCCGCTCACACTGATATGCATGTAGGCGTACACCTTGATTCACTAAGACATTACACATTCTACTTTCACTATTGAAGTAACTCGAGAGCTTGGGAGCTGACATGTATAAACTTATATAGATATACGTACTGCCGTCTACAAGTTCCTTTATCTACACTTACCTTGTACATATATATGTGCAGGTAAATATTGTGAGGTTTTGCTTCCTTTCAGGTACGTATTCACCTTTAATTTTGTTGACAGTATGTGACATAATGAAAGGCTGTGTTATATCCATTCAATATGTATCCAGTTAAAAAAACGAACCTGTGGAAAACCTTTTTTCAATTAAATGCCTCGAATTAAACACTTTGAAGTTGCAAATTGAAGTTATCTAATGTATATATGACATTTGAGAGTTAAAGGGAGTTCAATTTTTCAAGTTAAGGGGATTGACTGATTTCAGGGTTGAAATTGTATGCAATACGGTAGGTCCTGCGGTGTCCTTCTATGATACCATGGTATGTAAGACAAACATTATTAAGAGCTTATCTAAACTTCTAACATTTCAGTCAGTTTTCCGGAAACTCTGTTTGCGGATACAAACACACTGAGTATGTCCCACTAGAATGATAGTAATGTTGAACACATAAAGCCCTGCTCAAGTCACAATTGTGACGAAGGTACGTAAGGTTATATATTTTTATCAATCTAAACAGTCGACATCAAGCAAGGTTAGAATAACGTTTTATCAGTGTGCACTATTGCGGGACATGATGAACTGCAGGCACATTATACTTTCCTATATTTTCTAACGCCACTATTTCTTACAATTTCTTTAGCCTGTTCAAATGACTTGGTGTGATTTAATTCTATATTTAAGTAATTTCTATGCGATGTATTGTCTAATTGGTATAAACAATGAAGAATCACGTGACATTTAATAGCTTTTAGTTCTGTTTATTTAGTAGAACGAATTGTTCATTCTCTTAAAAAAATCTCGTGGCTTTTTACAAGTATCTTTGACGTACAACCTACTCTGTTGTCAATAGGGTGCGGGGTTGATTAGATTGTAAACATGGTGTCTTTAAAATACCGCAGACTAGAATTTATACTTTAAAACATATTGGGTCTTGCAGTTGTCTGCTTGTACACAGTTATGGAGCAGCATTAACCATTGACACACATCAACTAGATTTTTTTTCTTTTTTTCTTTCAACGACAACTGATGGCCATGCTTCATGACTGTATAAAAGTAGAGTCTTCATTCAGCAAAGCTATAGATTTACTGAACACATGAAATGAAAAATAACTTGAGCTGTTTGAGTGGCATTCTAGAAGTTGATGGTATAAGGAAGACAAGAGTAATTCTATGGATGAACTTGTAACTTGTATTGAACTGAAGAGTCCTAATAGATAAAATAACATAAAAAATGCACGGTCATTGTCTGAAATAGATCAGGGATTAAGTGTTTTCAAATAACTATGGAATGATTTCGACTACACACGGGTCACTTTGACCTTAACGAACCCTGTAACCTATGACCCCATCCTCGAATCACCGTATTGCGGCTAGATAAGCCTTGTTGCGGTTCGTTACGGCAGGTCGGGGATTAACCGGATTATCTGTCACGCACCGACTTATAACCACACTAATGTATGAAATTCGGCACGAGACCGCTAGATTCTGACCATTGGGGCTACTATTGGTCAGTGACACACACTGGACATTGTCTCAAGGGTCAGTTGATGTAGTTGAGGGCTGGTTGTAATGTAATTACTGCTGTATATTCATATTGGATTGCTTCTAGTAATAAGCAAATGGTGTCCCTGTTTGAAGATCAAACCGGATATTGTATCATGAAGGTAAGTTGTTTTACTCCCTCTCATAGGAAGAACATGTATAGAATTCGGTTACTGGTACATATGAATATTGGATTGATTTTGATGATAAGCAAATGCGTGGAGATAAAACCGGAAGTTGTACTGAGTATGGCAAGTTTGTGTTTCTCTCTTAGATATAAGATATGCTTTATCAGTAAAGTGTTCTGTTGCTTTCTGGTTGACGACAGTAAAATCTGAACGAAAGGTAAGTGTAAACCTGTTCGTTCATTGTTCTGTTTTATGATTAAAGATATATAATCATTTTCTTGTTTGCTAATACCGTATCCACAAGGTATTGTTGTATGATTCGAAGTTAACATACTTTTTATACATATTGATCAATTTTGCTCTTATAACATATTCATAACTTGATTCTTAAATTAGCTTTTAGTACATGATATTCACACGTTAGGCAAGGTCATCGTAAATACAGAGGGTATTAGGGTATAGCTAGGTAAGCATATTCGACCCTCTTACAAAGATTCTGGTTACCGTTCCGTTGGCTCTATCAGAACATGACACCACATAAACCTCTCAATATGGAAATATCTCATACACATGACTCTATAGTTCAAAATTCCGTTCAGAAAGGACGTCATATACTTGTATGTACGAATCTTCAACAAAAGGTTGTCTTTTATATGGACTTCATATACATTCGTATATTCAACCAGAGGTTGTAAACCACTCTTTCCATAAAGACTTCATATACATATATTCGTATCATCAACCAACAATTGTACATTTGTTCGTATCTGCAACCAGGGGTTGTAAACCATTTTTTTCATATGGACTTGATATACATATGTTCGTGTCTTCAACCAGGGGTTGTAAACCATTTTTATTAGACTTGATATACATATGTTCGTATCTTCAACCAGGGGTTGTAAACCATTTTTATTAGACTTCATATACATATGTTCGTATCATCAACCAGGGGATAAAAACAATTCTTTTTATATGGACTTGATAGACATGTGTTCGTTTCTTCAACCAGGGTTTGTAAACCATTTTGTTATAAGGGCTTCATATACATGTGTTCGTATCTTCAACCAGGGGTTGTAAACCATTTTTTCATATGGACTTGATATACATATGTTCGTATCTTCAACCAGGGATTGTAAACTATTCTTTGTTATATGGACTTGATATACATATTATTATTATTTTTTATAAAGAATACATATGTTCGTTTCTTCAACCAGGGGTTGTAAACCATTTTTATTATACAGATGTTCGTATCTTTAACCAGGGATTGGAAACTTTTCTTTTTTACAAGGACTTGATATACATATATTCGTATCTTCAACAACGGGTTGTAAGCTATTCTTTTTTTATAAGGACTTCATATACATATGTTCGTATCTTCAACCAGGGGTTGTTAACCTTTCTTTTTATATTGACTTCATATACATATATTCGTATCTTCAACAACGGGTTGTAAACTATTCTTTTTATATGGACTTGATATACATATGTTCGTATCTTCAACCAGGGGTTGTAAACCATTTTTATTGGACTTCATATACATATATTCGTATCTTCAACCAGGGGTTGTAAACCATTTTTATTGGACTTGATATACATATGTTCGTATCTTCAACCAGGGGTTGTAAACCATTTTTATTGGACTTGATATACATATGTTCGTATCTTCAACCAGGGGTTGTAAACCATTTTTATTGGACTTCATATACATATGTTCGTATCTTTAACCAGGGGATAAAAACAATTCTTTTTATATGGACTTGATATACATATGTTCGTATCTTCAACCAGGGGTTGTAAACCATTTTTATTGGACTTCATATACATATGTTCGTATCTTCAACCAGGGGTTGTAAACCATTCTTTTTTATATGGACTTGATATACATATGTTCGTATCTCCAATCCTTCTTTGTTGTTCTGTCGTCATATTCATATTGAGAAACCTATAATCAGAAGTTTTCCCAACAATTTATCATAAGAAGAACGATATGCACATACCTACAGAGGTTGACGAATGACAAGAAATGTTTTCATTTGTTATTCCTTTAGGCATTACCTGATAATTGTTGAAGGGTTGTTCAGCCACTCTAGATATGTAAAGCAAGTAATTTTTGGTACATAATTCGTCTTCGTACGCAAACTTTATCTTTGCACTTCATCATAAACTGTGAGAAAAAATGACAAAGACTCTATGAAGGGTGACGGGGCATCAACCACATGCGATTAAGATTAATTCTGTTCACATTGTAAACATTTTTTTTCTATTGTGTATCTATTATTAAATCATATCGATCATACTTGATAATGCCTGCAATCTATATGACTCATGCAGAACAGACAGTTTATGATTATTTACTCACTCAGTTGGTATGTTAAGAAGACTGTTTGATACCTTTCCTTTGTAACTTTGAAGTACAGCAGAATGAACAGGTGACTTATGTGTCAGTGGTGTGATCTAGTAAGGAAAAACATTGGATCCATGAAATTATACATAACCAACGCAGGTAGGATGCATGTTTGTGATTATACATTTTACTTTTAACTATGCTTAATTATTTTTGATTAATAATAGATGAGAACATGCTTAGTGCATCTGGTTAATTTTAAACAGTATTCTCCATGTCAGTCAGGTATTATGATAACAGTGAAACAGGATAAGCAAGTATCGTATTTCAAACTTAATATGTAGTCTGATTTGCTTGCATATTCAGTGTTTTCAGGGGGATCATGTTATATGCTTGCTTTGTACGCATCCAGATGGAAATATGGCCTACCTTCATAATCAATATCTTCATAGTTTTTTTTTATTATGGAGCCACTCCGCGAGTTGTCGAGAGTCATAAATGCCAACTTTGCGAATACTGTCGGCTGATAGAAAAATATCCAATGTTTTAAGAAGGTCTCGTTTTAAAGCTTATAGACATCGTATAGTGATAACAGGAAGGTTTGAAGTCTCGATTATGACCGAAAGGCGGACACTCCGTCTCACTGATATAAAACAGTTAGAATGACAGTTGCGAGTTGATAATGTTTGATAGGTTATATAACAGGTATGACGTAAAGTTGACTTATGAATTTAGCTTCTGCGAATACATGGAATGTTTTAAGATTTTCAATTAAACAAATGTTAATGAAAAAAATGACATTTGGGAATTGAATTGGAAAGCATGATTTTGTCAATCAAGTTCGTTTCAGAAGCCACCAATATGTGATAAAAATGACGAACTGGCTCTTTAACAAACATAAACTTTGACAAATTAATTTAAAGAGGAATATATGCATGACAACTTATTTAATCATGGCATGCGACTTTTGGACACAGGTTCTTGTGTAGCTCTCAAGCAGAGGTGAAAAATACACTAGAACCTGTGTCGAAACGTCGCAAAACATGAATAAAGCAGTTGTTATATATCCATATAGTTCTCATCATTTTTGTCCTTCCAATCTCTTAAATGCCTCTCGAAGAAAATGATTTCAGTTCTATTATTGCTGCACGTTTCAAACAGTAGTCACTCGTGATCAGGACCATCAGTGTCCGTGTATAGGCTGGGTGTCGTATTGACCAGCTACACGACGTGACGTCATAAGCTACGTATCGTTATAAGTAATCTCTCCAACAATAGGTGTTACATTAAACAATACGGTTGATGTCAGTCCAACACCTCGAGGCGATAACACACATTATCTCACAGTGCAACATGTAAATATGAAGGATACTTACTGAGGTAATAAGATCATTGTATATACTTAGTGATATACTGGCTGACACGAGGACCTCCCGCTTATCGTGCACTTGCTATAAGTATTTGTGATGTAACGTTATATAAAGTATATTCCTGAAGATTTGCATGTCACTTCAAGTTTCATTGTGTTTGGGGTAGCATTTTATTAACAGGGTTGTTGAAAAAGAACTTCACAAAATGAGATTACTAAATGTCATATTTAGATTACATATAATGTGCGTATTATCTGGGTATGAACTTGAAGCTCTTGTTGACTAACATCAACTCGCGATAGGTTGTTATGATACAACTTTAGTTTTTTTATGTAAAGGTAGATTTTCATTGAGATCTTCTTAAGCCTCCAGAAGTTGCAGTTTCATTGTTTGAGGTATTTAGAAAGGCTGCTTAGATTTTACAGACACGGTCATGACGATAGCTTAATGCCGGTATGAAACTACCAATAATGTATTTAATCCGTTTTGGTTACATTTTCAATATTTCAACAAATTTTGTTACGTTTACAGTTTGTGAATGATGAATGAGTTTATTTATGTAGAGTGACCACGGGCTCATTGTACAAGTACAGCATGACATTTTATACAGTGGTACAAGCGCCATAAAATGCAATAGTATTCAGCAATATTTCAAAATATTTTTTACGCATTTTTAAACCGAGAAAGATATATTTTTCCAAACAATTAACAGTATTTGTATTTGTACTTGACATCAATTGTTTAAATTGTCCATCGTTGGATTATTGCAGTAGAACATAGGGAGAATATCATGTCTTAATTTATCATAACATGGACATACTAAACAAAGTGATATTCAGACTCAATACATGGAATTACACAGAAAGGACCGAGTCTTTCACTTCTTTGTAAATTAAACTTCCTGCCCTCTTCTATGAAAAGTATATGGCTAGAGTAACGGGACTGAGATAAGGTTATCCAGTAGACTGTAACTTTAATCATAGATGGATATGGTTCAAATTTTATTTCAAATTTAGTCATCTTCAAAACTTATTCAAAACTTGAATTGCTAAAAAGAGCTTTTAAAGTAATTTGTCCATCTTCAGTTCCTTGACATTCGGACCTTACTTCCTACTTCAGAAAGAGGTTCTGTTGTACAACATGTAGGCAATTGTAAACGCATGTCTCTACATACTGTGTTTAGATTAAAAGATGCATGTCTTATAAGGCATGGTCGTTCTAACATAAGGGATTCCTTTGTTGATGTTGCTTGTTTGGTCCAGTTACAGTCACATGGAAGTGTCAAGTTAACGTAATGTGCAGCTGTCAAGAAGACAAGAACAATGCTTATGGTTATGACCATTTTTTTTATCTTAGTTTGTCGTCGCTTTGTCCGCTGTCGCATTAAAAATACTGAGGTACGAATACTTAGCCAAAAAACGATTATGTAATACGTAAGACTCAGAGATTTAACGTCAAAGTTTAACTTTTTTCGTTAAGGAGAGTAAATGAATACTTCCTTACTCTATTCAATTTCTAATTTGTGTATTTTCTTAATTTCAAGCAGATGTCTTTTTAGCTCATCAGGCACGTCTGTCCGTAAACTTTTTGCATTTTCGACTTCTTTTCCAGAAGCATAAGGCCTGAAATCTTGTTTACATACTCCTTGGGTAGTGTGGATTATAAACTATAGCTTTGGTGGCCCTGTGACCCCTAATAAGGTTTACATGGACCATGCCATTAAATCTGTGTTCATCCTCTTCTCCAGAAGCATAATGCCTAGAAAGCTGAAACCTTGTGCACAGACTCCTTGACTAGTGATAATTTTGATTTGAAGCTTTGGTGGCCCTGTGACCCCTAATGAAGGTACCCTTCTTACTCAATTTAGGGTTGGTCTCTTACAACTTTTTACATTTTCTTTGAATGTAAGAATAATTTTCATTTCTGATTTCATTACCGGTATCTGAAATCACATCGCCTACATAGAATGCTAAAATGTTTTGTAGAGACTCTTAAGGTAATGGTGATTCCAAATGCACATTTTGTGACCCTACTAAGGATGAAACCACATTGACAACATCCTAAAGCAACATTTAATATGTAGCCTGATGAACTACAGAGTCAATGGCTCTGTTTTTTCTTCTGTTTCATTTTCCTAGTTGTTTTGCCAGACACAAAGGTGTAGAGTTACTATTGTATTCTGTGTGTAACAAACGTTACTTTTTGTAAGTGTGTGTGTCGGGGTCTCGATGAAATCATAAGGAGTAGGAGTTCTGAACGTGCTCAGTGCATGGGAATAGTGTGAACCCTTTTCTATCTCTCCCTTTCTCTTGTCGGGTAAAGTGAACATCACTATTGAAAGCTTCGTGTGTGATATGGCGGAAAGCTGTACCAGGTAATATTTTTTTAACAAAAACTGTCATACTATATTTGAAAAGAATTACTTTACAGTGTAAACTCTCTTCGTGTGTGGTTTGCAGTGAGTAAACTATACTTGACGTAATGCATGATTGAATGGTTCTTCGTTAGGATGTGTGAACTGGAGTAGCCTACATAAGAAAAACAGGCCATGATTTTTTTGCCAAGAACTTCATTTTTATCAGTATACACGACGAGTACCCGTTTATCAGATGAGTTGTTATTTTTGCCTTCTTTTTTTCAATCTCATTAAAATAAGGTCATAATTTTACTTCATTTAATTCCGTAGCGAGTGAATGAATGAGTTATTGTTTTACGCCGCCTTGGCAACATTTCAGCCATTAACGGCGTAATTCCGTAACGAAGTGTAGCAATAAATTTGATATTTAAATAACATTTCCCCTAATAAATGTTATGTTGTGCTATGAGAATCTTTGGTGCAACCTTCGAACATATATGTTAAGTTTATATAGATACACCTTCCTGGATACTTAGATAGTAAATTTCCACTTCATGGTCTGTGGGACCAAACGTCTACAAGTTG
The DNA here is from genome assembly GCA_916613615.1 of Steromphala cineraria. Classification (NCBI taxonomy): domain Eukaryota; kingdom Metazoa; phylum Mollusca; class Gastropoda; order Trochida; family Trochidae; genus Steromphala; species Steromphala cineraria. The sequence continues at coordinate 84,741,895 of OU744722.1, forward strand.
TGAGATGCGTCTAAGCAAAGAGTAGGCCTATATTACACCGTTTGCCTTTTTGATTCCATTCTGTTCTTAATCAGCGGTAAGAGAAGAATTTGATTTCTTTACTCCCACATTATTCAATGATTGAGGCAAATTTTTATCAGATGTTAAATAATTCGAAAAGTTTGATTCAATTAATAAAACATTCTTTTCATTTCCTAAGAACAATATCTACCTTGCTCAGATTGGTTGTACCATGTGAACACTGAGAAGCCGTCAGACCAAGGGCTTCAATACAAAACGCTTTTCAAATATACCAATTTGCAGAATTACCTCAACGAATAATTACCCCATTAACGCCAGGAAGGTTGTGTTATAGGCCACTGATTAACGTAATCTGCAAAACAGACCTTGAACAATCGTGAAAAACTGCGCCACGCAAATGAGTTTTAAATGGTTAGCGGTGAAGTGGTGATGTCACACGCTAACCGTCACGCAACACGCATGGCGACACATGCTTTGCGAGTAAAACTATCGATTCACAAAACGTTTCCGTTCAAACATTCTCAGGGTCAAATGTTTAAGTGCTTTAGTGTCGAGAACGTTTCTATGAAGAGCAATTAAATCGGTCAAGTATTCTTTCTTGGAACTCTTTTAACATTAACAACTCTGTGGGACGTAACATCTTTCACAAAGAAACACGCACCTGCTGCGGTGAAATGTACATGACCCGGGTCACGAGACTAATGTCAAACTGTTCCTGTCAATCAACCAATGGCATCGATTGATTGGAAGGGTTGTTGTCATCTTTGTTACATGATTATGATTATATTTTTACTAACATAATTAATGCTGTCAATGATTATTACTTTGTAATGAGCCTTTGTAATTGTTGACCAATTATATTTGCTAAGGTTGAATATATGTAGAAGATGTACCGTAGGCTCAAATTCATATTTTATTATTGCATATCGGAAACTGTAACCAATCGACATCCAATATCTGTCAAGTTGTCAACCAACATTTGTCAAAAAAACAACTACATTTTATTTTAAAGCCAGCGTTCTAGCTCTAATATGTGTGTCTGTACACTCGAAAATAATTCTTCTATATACTTCCTTGCCTGAATAAGAGACCTGTTTCCTTGGTGAGTTACTTCCCCTTGACCGTGAGAGTTCATCTCTCTGCACTTGCCGTGTTCATAGATTTCAGCAGGAAATCTTGTCTTGACCATTTTAAAACTACACTAAGGATAAAAGTGCCATTATTTTCAGAGACTATACGAACAAAATTATGTTCAACTTACCATGTGAACTTTGATCACTTTTTATCAGAAAAATTATCTTCGTTACGGGAAACAGAAAATGAAAGAAAATTATATCTTTGATTTGAGTAAATGAAATATCTAAACGAGGTTGTGTGTAATATACACCTGTCAGTCATCAGCCCGTCCCGACATGCCCTGGGTCAACGCGACTATCAGTGCATAACACCGGGTAATTGGCACAGATTCCATATAAGTACTGATTGATCAGTGAGATAAACTCTCATATCTAGCATACACTGTGAGATATGGCTGTTAACTAGCAGTTGCCTCTAGTGTATGTTCTAATACCCGGCACTTGGTGACTATACTTGAAATTCAGCTCCTGGATATGCGCGAAGTGTGACTTTTGCTTGATGTGACACACACGGATGTATATTTCAATCACGCTCGACAGTAAGGCGGTAAGTTATGAAAGTCATACTTCATATCTCACCTCCGACCTTCTACGTGACTTGCACTGTAGCTAATTCTAAAGTGAATTTTACACATGGTCACGATCACTAACTTCCCCTCAATTCTTGCAGTCTAGAATTATCTATGATGATGCAGAAAATGAACAGAATTAAATCGTGTACAGTTTGGGAACACATGAAAATGTTTTTTAACACATTCTTCTCTAATAGTTCTCTAATTCATTTTATTAATACCATAATGTATCTGATTGAATGAATGAATGTAATAAAAGTTCATAATCAACACCATATACTGCTTATTTGTATCATGTATGACATAAACAATTTGGAACAAAAGAATGTAACCTTGTTCAAAATAATGTTGAAGTGTCTTCTCATACCCAAAAACTAGCATTAATAGAAATATATTCAAAATAAACAATTGCTTTGACCACAAAGTTTCACTCATAGGAGAAAATGAATCATATGGAACAGCTGTTCTTTCCATTATTTTATACCTATGTATATTGGTGAATGGTCTGATGGCTTGTGATACACTTGGAAATATAAAAACATATTATCTATTTTCCTGCTGAATAGGCATATATGTTAATGACAAATAAGAACAATATGTACTGCTTAAATTCAGTTTAAAAAAGCAAAAGTAAGTTTCTAAAAAGCAAAAGTAAAGATTTGGCCAGGTCTAATTCAAATCAGAGGAACCAAAGAGTATTCAGCGTAACTTTGATATTAACCCTGTTATATGGTGGTTTATTTAATCAGTTACAGATTAAATCACAAGAAAGAAACGAAGATATTTCAATACTAAAACGAGTAATACAAACTATTGCCATGAAATATTTCACACTAAAATTATTCTCCTGTGTGGAGTCTACCTTGACCTACCCAGACACCAACTGTTGACAAATTCACCCCATCAATCAGTAGAGATGTCTTTCACTTGCAGCCGGTCACGATGTTGTCAATTGATATTGTAGGTATTTGGTTGGATGTCAACTGTACATTCCGATCCATCCCTGCAGTAATTTCAGATGTTGTTCATGTTTGATTCTATAACCCTCTTACAGTATATCTGTTGCCAGTTTCAATTACATTACATATGAAGCCAAAGTAATGTGCTTACGTAATTAAAATAATAGATATAATTGAAATTGATGATAATTTAACTGTGAAGCAACTATTGTAAATACGGAAGTAAGTACTAAACGCTAGGCAATTGTTACACTGTGTTTTATTGATCCTGTCTACGTGCAAATATTACTGTGACAGGAGGCGTAACATACATGTATACGTACATAGATCTATACAACATAGGTAACATTTGCTATTCATAGAAAACCCATCGAATCATGTAAATATCAAATTATTTTTATTTTGACAAATGTTCCGAATTTTGTTAGAGAAGTATTCAAAACAATAAGACAACACGTGTGTTGTGTTATTTTTATCTTGAAAATGTTCACATGAAATCGATAACGTTATTTTAACTTGATGGGATGTTGTAAGCTATTTTGCATCAATTAGAATCACCAGGATCAAACACAATGATCAGGTCGGTGTTGTACCTTTGATCCCACCGGCAGCGCGTGCACCGGTACGTGGTGACATCACTAAAAAGGATTCTGATTGGCTGTGCACTGAAGACACGAGAATTATTGACCAACAAATGCTGTTCTCGTTTGTGCGACTCCACCCTCCGCATTACTGACTCATTGCTCGGTTATTAATATCATACGGAATAATCTTATTATATTTTCTTGTACCATTAGATAGTCAATATCTATGTCAGTTATTAGATAATCTCTCGACTTCCTAGAAACAGAAAATAAACACATATCATACAAAATCGGAGGAAGTATTTCCAATATCGGGGAGGAAAACGGAGCCGTATCAGTTACCAAAGGGAGATAACTGTGTTTGTATTGAGAGAATCGTTTACTCGCGGCCATGTTCTGAGAAAATGGAATGGTTTTCGACTGGAATAATATTATAGAAAATATCTTAAACGGTGAGAAAATAATTCATTATAAAATATCAACCCTTTTCTTTCGTTTCAACCCTTTCATGAGAAAATCGGGCGTGTATTCGGCTCGTATGCCGATAATAACATCGCTGTCTGCTAGCCAATTTTCTTCATGTCACTCGAACTTGGCTGCCAAAATATGCCAGCAGTGTAGCTAAGGTTTTGCGTTGTGTTGTAGATGTGGCAGCCCACGAGCGAGTCCTGTTAGGCCGGAGTGGACGATGAAGAAGTCCTGAACAGCAACCATGGACCATCGATTACCCTATGAACAATCGAAGGATTTTTACCAATTCCAGGAAGACTACGAGTCTCTTCCATTGTGCATCTTGCAGCTCGACCCCGCGGATAGAGCTGTCATCAGGATCGCAGGTAATCTATCACAATTTATTTTTTATCTATGATTAATCATATTTTATTGATCAGGTATGTACAACAACAAATAAAAATAGAGCCACGTGGGTTTGTATCTTTAGAAAATACACGTGGGAGAGGGAAGCAAAAAACATAAACAATTATGAATGGATCCCCCAGATGCTGGGAATGATTTGTTTACATCACACCAGCAGGAGGGTGCTCACATTCAGCAGAACACGGCAACGTATTGTCTTAGACTCTGGTTTCATCATAGGACACTGTAACAATGAACGTGAGCCATCGTCTGCTAGCGTGACGGAAGTGAATGCATATGCCCCTCCAATCCACTCCACGCATGAGCTCTCTAGCTAGATCAGCCAGTCAGGTAGTATACCTCTCCCACTTCACTTACTCTTCTATAGCCGGCCAGCCCAAGAGAGGTGGGCTATTTATATAGCAGGCTACCCAATTGATGTTGATCGTCAGCCAACCAACCGAAGGACTGGCAGCCCCTACCTGTCACTGCTAGCTGTGCACCTCTGGACACTCATTTATGACATTCCACTATCAAGGCAACTAGTTTAACCTGGAGAGAGCCGTAGCCTCCAGTGATTCGGCTCACTCAGCCACATGTATCTCTTCAACACTTGAATCAGCCACCAGTTCGCCTCTGTCCGCTGTGGGACAACTTTCACTGACTGAGATTGTGAGATTTACCTACCGACCTACGTACCTACCTGGGATATTTATACCTTAATTAGGGCATTCTACCTGAGCCTGCTGTCCTCATAAGGGCAGTGAAAGACCGCGAGGCTGACATATGAAAGTTTAAATCTCTGTCCTGGGCTTGACATTCAAAGCTTGACTGGATGATTCTGAGGAACTGAAGAGCGGGTAGGGACACATGTGGAGAATACTCAAGTATGGCAATGTCAAACGGATTCGGATTTACGATGAACGACAGCATGAACGACAGCCAGGACCTTGGGCAGGAACTTCCAAGTCTCAACCCCATGGCCTGGTATGAGCAGAATCGTATGAAGGATACAGGTATGCATTGCCTATCCCTTATCATGGAGGAATTTTAGTTTGTGATTTGAAAAAAGAGAAAACCTGCTCTGTAGCTTGTCTATAAAGGTCCTTTTCATCCTCAGTGGGTTACGTGGGTTAGCTTGTGTGCTCAGCTCTCCAAGGCTGCACCTGTTGTTATGATTCGGGAAATGCTAACACTTTCAGAAAATTTTCAGATCAAGTGTCTTGTCTAAGCATCATACAGGGTGAAAGTTGGTCCTGAATCAGGTTTTGGTGTGACCTGTTTTATTCTCATAGACAAATTCATCTTAAGAAGTGTTTCTTTAGGAATTCACTTGCTACAGAATTCATGCTTGCATGATCAGGGGAAATGTTGATGTAAGAATTTACCATTAGGATAACATGTTGCGTATGCTATAGGCTGTTTGTGATACTGTAGGTCTAGCAGACTATGACTTAGCTAAAGCATCATTTTTAAGACACATAAATGAAATATTAAGTTCAGTTAATTCCGAAATCATTCATTTTATTCAGGATTCATCAACCTTGAAATTGACTTCAAATTTTCTTGTCAAGTGTCACAGAAAATGTTGAGAAATCTCTTCTAAATCACTGAAGCATATCATGCCATTATTAGTATTTTCCTCTGATCTTTCTGTCAGGATGCTGGTCAGTTCTATATTCAGCATCATGTATATGTGATGGTAATCATGCTAATGGTCACTTCTAGCCAGGACACTGGTCACTTACAGGTCAGCAATATTGGAGGATTATCTAGCTTCAATTTGTGCCACTTTGTTGCTGTATCTGTCTGATACAGTCACTTGATTGTACTTATACAACAATGTTGCTGTTTAGTATATTTCTAAAGTAGATGGAACGATTGGAATCAGTGATGATTCTTATACAACAATGTTGCTGTTTAGTGTATTTTTAAGGTAGATGGAACGATTGGAATCAGTGATGATTCTTATACAACAGTGTCGCTATATTTCGAAACAAGATACAAACAGTCACAATGCTAATAGAAATATTTGAAATTTCTCAATAGCGCTCTGTTGCTATTTGATATTGTTATAAAGTAGATGTAACCAGTGACGATTTTTATACAACAATGTGTCTTAATTTCTAAACAAGATACAATCAGTGGGGCTGATAAAATATGTAAAATTCAAGTCCTTATACATGAAGGATATTTCTGCTTTTTTAGATTCAAAGTTTCAAACCATCTTATTGTGCCCAGTACATTGTTTCTTTATTTCTAAACAAATTACACTTATTTGTGTTTCGGACATGGAATTTAGCCATGTTCTTGATCAATTCATTCATTACGTATCAATTTGTCTGTTTCTTGACAATAGTAGTTGATAAAGTAGGTCTGTAGACTAATCAATATTACCATTTTAGCAACGTCGGATCATGTTGATTTTTATAAAATAGATATATATAAATACATTTCCAGTAATTCAAGATGCCTTCAAGCAATCTTTGTTTTCATTTTACTGAATAATCCAAACATCAATGGCCTGATTATATATAATGCATTTCCAATAGTTTCAAAATACTTTCAAGCAATCTTCAATTTACTGAAAAATCTAAATATCAAGGTCTTGATTATTTAATTTTTTACAACAATGAAATAAACATTAAACAACACTTAATACTGCTATGCTCAGCATTATGTAGCCGTATCCCCTAGATAGAGAACGATATAGACATGCACATGTGTTGATATGCAACCTGGCACCTAGACTACAGTGCAGATATAGATGCAGATAGGTTTAATGGACATGACATAAGCCACATCCTGTCATTGATAAATACAGAGATAAAACAAATGTTACATAGCTTGGCCGTGAATCATTGTGGATTTCAAAATGAACTTGTTACACACAAGAGCTATGTTATGGTTTGGAGGGCCCATGTTGTCACTCAGCTGTCAATTAGTTTCATATTGGTGTTGGTTACAGCTCAGCTGTGACCTAGAAGTAGACTGACATCTAGTCTCTGAAAGATGAAACTATTGTTTTCTTTAAAAGGTGCCTATTTTATGAATTTATTAAGGAATAATTTTTTTATAACCAAAATCTAGACTTGCTTTTCAAGGGGTCGTCAGATTTACACAAGATTGAGTGTAGAACATTATTTGGTAAAATACAGTGTTATTTAAGAGGGCAAGGATTTACATACTATTTTAATAGATCATTCAAATTGTAATATATTCAGTCGTCACGATGTACAATATTCAAGATTATTTATTGCACAAACAGCCTCATGGGGCTTGGTACAAATCTTTTCCATATACGTGAATATTTCATTTTCATATTCATGGCTCAAAGTTTATTTGTACGTCTCTATATAAAATATGTACAAGTTTATTTGAATTTCATCTTCATTGATTTTGTAAATATGTAATAAGTTTAAATCTTACCAATAGCACACCAGTCATTTTGATTACAATCTGTATCAATTGCGTACCTATCATTTTGATTTCAATCAATTGTAAACATATCTTTGGTTAAAATCTTAATTAATCATCTATGTATTTGATTGATATAAATCTTCATCAATTGTATTCTTGTCAACAATTTCAATATCAAAATGGTTGATAATCCCGACAGTCTGACAGGTGTAACAGATGTCCCCTCCGTCTCATCATTGCCCCTCCCTGTAACCTGTCGAGCTAGATTCATCATCCATGTCTGTCCAGCTGTCCAGTTGTACCTTTCACTGTCCATCATATTCCATTGGCTGAGACACCAACATCGCTCTCAATTGATCTGTTATACTGACACATAAACTCTTGACCCAAAATCATCTGTCCTGTAAAAGGTATTCTTAAAAATGATTTTTTAAAGATTGAAAGGACCTGTTGAAAATACAATTTTGAAGACCAGATCTTTACTTTCTTATTTATAGATCTTTATTGATCAAATTCAAAGCAATTGAATTCAACGTTTAGATTTCAACAAAATATTTCACTACCCGTTAAATATTCCCAGGTGTGATAGTAAACTTGAGTAAGCGATAACATCATTGCTGTTTGTCACATTGTTGCCCTTTGTCATCATTGTTCCCCTGAAACCTTTTCGTCTCCTTCAACATCAGTGTCCCCCTTCCCCTCAAATCTTCCCCCACCCTGCACTTTGTCCCCTCATCACCATCTTTCCCCTAATCGATTAGGTTGAATCCCTTTACATCACCACTGTTCCCATATGCACAACATCACTGTTCCCCTCATCACCACCGGTTGTGGTTGAGTCGGTGATGGCATCCCTCCAACGCTGTACACTTCTTATCGTCCAGGAATCCCAGCATTCTTCCCCAGTGCAACCCCAGCATTGCACTCCACGGTGCAACACTCCGATATTGTGTATGCGGGAGCTTTATGAGTGAGGAGCCGGTTGTCAGAGGGATATGTCCTCATGTTTTTCATCTCGTAATGTAATTAAAATACCACCTTGCTGGACAACATGATCCAGCGGCTACGAAGCAAGATTCTCTCGTCTTGGAGTGAAATCTCGTAACTGCACAGTAGGATGACTCCGAGAACATCAATTTAATTAACAGACTATCTGCTAATGAAGTGCATTTTTGCCTGCCTAGTGGTTTTATATAGGGTTAGTTCGTTTCAGGTTGGAATTTGTTGTAAGGTGTTTTGTAACTTGCTGCTGGTTAAGTTCATTAAGATGGTAATGTGAGAGATGATTAAATGAAAAGTGTATCAGGAGATAAGAACAAATTTCATTTTGCAATTTAGCTTACTAGATGTGATGAATAATAAGTTGTTGAGTAGAATCAGAGTCACTTCATTGTAAGAGAGGGAAATACTTTGTCACATAAATTTTTAAAATCTTTGAATACTCAAATTTACATTCACTTTGTAAAACCCCAACCATATAAGTTAAAAGTTTAATGCAATAAACTGCCTCAAAAGCGTGTAAAGTAAAAAGAACAAATAAATTGTACACAAGTAGTAATTTATATTCTGTGCACAAATGCCTCAAACAAAGCGCTAGTATCCAAATAGCACCAATGATATAAACAGTGACTCTGCAAAAGTTCTGCTCCTATTTATGTCTGATGAATTTACAGGTGGAATAAATTAGCTGTACGTGAAGTGCGCTTGACACTAAATGACAACTGAAATCGGAGGCTTGTCTCCATGCTATGTCTAGGTCAGGTTTGAAAAATATCTCTCAACTCATTCTAGACTGACATTAAGCCTTTCTTTGAAAATTTTGACATTAATTGGGGATGCTAAACTGAATCAAAGTTACTATTGATTGGTATTTAGTAATATTTTTGCAATTTCAGTTTTATTGTCTCATTGATGATTTTTCTAAAATTAGGATGTTAGAATGGAATACTGGAAAATGTATAACAGGCTGTTTTATTGTATTTGAGTGAAATATTGTTATGGTTCCAAAGACTAATTCTATGTCTCCAAGAATTAAATTTCAGATAAAATATGCCAAATTGTAAAGAGAAGTTAAAAAGGACTAGCTAAGGACTAAATGTCACGTAGAAACTAAAGGCAGAGCTCTATTTGTGAACACAGCAGTAAGAAGGTTAACTTGAAGTACTTTGAAACAAGAATTTATAGTTCAGGTGGTAGATTGTGAGAGATTGCATTACAGACGACACATATAGTTTGATGGGTGTGACACTTTTTGGGAAAGTAAAGGGGAGAGAATAAGAGACTTCTGGGTTAAAAATCTGCCTTATTATAGGTCATTGGGTTAAAGTTGCTAACCATGGTCATCTTAAGGATTTTGAAGTGTATCCTTGTAAGTTTTACATTTGACCCAAATATTTACCACATTTTTAGTGTTTGTATTTTTAATGGATATTCTTTCATGGTGAACTGATAAACAAAAGGTCAGAATAATTATTTCATTATCCTGTTTGTATTCTTGTAATATGCAATAATTTATGATATTCTCCCTTTTTCACATTTCATTGAGTTCCTATGTATCCTATCAATACATTCAATTGAAAACAGTTTACAATTTTCTATTGATGAAGTGATTCAATATGTTTATTTAACCCAAACATTATAGAAATAACAAATGAAAGTAAATAGTGTGCCATATTTATGAGTAGGGTACTGAGGGTAGGTAAATATAGATAAGAAGTAAGTAAATCATAGGTATAAAAAATCAATAATGTGGAGAGGAATCCAATTATGACTAAAAGAATGTTTATGTAGGTTTTATTGGGTTGGACCAAACAGGAAACAATCTCAAGTGGATGACCTTGGTTTGCGGTGGTGTAGTGGTTAGCGTGCTGGCCTATCACGCCAAAGACCCAGGTTCGAATCCAGGTGGAGACACCAAAGATTTGTGACCTGGGCTATACACCGTGTTGTGTCCTTGGGCAAGGCACTTCATCCACATTGCACTCAGTCTACCCAACTGTACAATTGGGTACCTGAATACGGGAAGTACGGACCTATGTGGTCGCGCGAAGCGCTTAGTAGCGGCTTTGAAAGTACAATTCCTTCAGGGTGATAATGTACAGCCAATGAGCAGTGCTGGCTTAAAAATGTTCATTATTATTTGAGGAGAGAGTTTTAGGGGAGAGACAGCTTAGTGGATAGGGTGTTTAGCTTTAGAAAAGAGATTCTGGGTTCAAATCCTATCATAGACTTCACATTATAGTATGCTATACATTGAATCATCCTAGGTTATGCAGGTTAAAGGTGATGTTCCTAGCATATAAAAATTAAAGCATATGTTTACAGATGGTCAACTACTTTATTATTCAAGTTGCAGCATTTAATTTAGCTGTTTCTTTGGAAGTTCTTGAATTTTAGATCAGTTTTGTAAGTACTCCCGTGATATTGATAGGTTAATTCCTTGCTTAATTGTTCAAGATTTCTTGAAATTCAGGAAAATTATTTGCAGGAAGTAATTAAGGAAGGAGGTGTAAGGTTTACTAATGTTCATTCAGTTTAAGTGTATGATTATTACTTTATTCCACTCACCAATGTGTTGTAGCTGTCCTAATTGCAGAGAGAGAGGAAATATGGTGTTATGTCAAATAGAAGTTATTTTTCTACAACAAGAGAAATCCATTTATAAGAATTCATAACAATTCAGTTGTTCACTTAATAGCAAACCACACCCATGTATAACAAGTGTTAAAACGGATGTAGAATATTTTCCTCCAATATGTCCATTATGTATGTAAGCAATGAAGCAAATCCACCTACATGTATCCATTTGCTCCTGTTTATCAGTGACAAATCAGTCCTAATTGTGAGGGATAGCCCAAGGAGCTATAACCACCAAGGTAGATAGTTCGTGTTAACATAGGCCAGCTAAAAGGTGTGATAGTTTCACAGGTTCAGATAGTTCACGAACTGTCAGTGATTATAGTGATTAGTCATCCGGTATATTGGACAATTTCTCACCTGGCTGGTGCACAGGTAAATGTAGGTTGAGTTATGAAGCTTTATATTAAACTTGGGTGATAAGGGGACAGGAAATGGGATCGAGGTCACCTCAAGTGTCTGTTTCCAGGTCGTTGAAGCATCCTGGAGGAGATTTAGGATTAATTCTTGATTTAAAGAAATTTAAAAAGGCTTAACAATGTTAAAATGATCTAAAATTATTTTTACAATACTTTAAGTTTACATACAGACTATTTTTACTGTTATATTTTTTCAAACCTAAGCATCGCTCTTGGAAAGCAAGTCCAGATCTGATGTAAGCTACAGAAAGAGCTGTTTCTCTGAGTCTCTTATGTATTGAATTAAATAATCGATTTAAGAATTACGAATCTTCACAAATGTTCAGGTTGAAATTCCCTGATTACAAAGTGTAATGCAAACATGTTACCATTTCTTTTTTTTTTCACATTTGAAGAAGTTTTATGAAGAAATTTATTATCAAATTGCTAAGTCAATGTTCAATTGAAGGTCACCAAATTTCTTCTTAAAGCAAAGCTATCACCTGTCACCTGTCCGTCAGTCACAGTCCAGCGAACTCATTGATATTGACATCAGATAGAGGATGTCAATTTCAAAATGAATAGTTGAGGAAGTGTCTGTAGATCCCATGGATATGTGAGTCTCATCTCGGTGATGTAATCTGGGTGTCTATGTCCAGGAGTATGTGAACAATCGGCCTACTTGTAGTTGTCATCTGTCAGGAAATTGACGAGGTCGTGTTGACAGCTTGCATACATGTGATATAGATTGGGATGGTTGATCTCTGTTGATGGTTGATTTGTGTAATGAGATAGGCTTTGGAATTGATATTTGATGGGTTTTTTTGTGTTCAATTGTTCTTCTTTTTCTTTTAAAAAAAAATTTGATTAAATTTTTTTAATGTGACATTTCTTGACATTTTGAAATATCAAAATTTACTAACATTTGTTTATGAGATATAACAAAGTCTTTATAAGACATAACAATTTGTTTATCTTTCTAGATGGCTTGAATTAATGGACAGTTCATCAACTGCATAAAATTGATTTGTTTTCTCAACCCGTTTCTTAATTCAATTGTGAAGTTTTCTTATTCTCATGTTCTATAAGACTTGCAGTGCAAACATACTTACCTTCAAGTGTTTATTTATAAGTAAGCGAAAGGTAAACAAGTCCTTTACCTATGTGTAACTGGCAATTGTCCAGGTTCCATTCAGAGAACTGCATATATATATATATATATCCAGGTATATCCAGGAGAGAATAATCCTCTAACGATCGTCCATTACCTAGGGCAGGTTACAATGTTGACACTAGCATGTCCCCACTTCATACAACATCAATTTGAGCTAGATTTCATGACAGTTTGAATCTGTTTGTTTACATAGATAATTATTATGCTTGTTAGTTCAGCATTTGAGTTAATGATCTTCTGATGTTGTTGTAAATTGCGCATGTTTGTGGACGATCTAGAATCATGAGTGTGTACACAAGTTTAGGGGTCAGTATAGTGTGTGCTGTACAAGCTGTTGTGGCCCCAATATTGAAGACCTTGGGGTCTCAGGAGCTACATTACCTCCAAACTATCCCTCTTGTAATTACTAATAACTAAGGTGCAGCTCAAATTAAAGTAATGAATTTATTAAAAAAATCTAGCCCTGTCATAACTATGATATACCTAGGAAAATGTTTTTTGCACAAATAAATGTATATATTATTATTATTGAGTTGATGAGCATCCTCCAGAAGATTTCTTAAAAAGTAACACAGCGTGTGGTTTAGGTGTAATCCATTATGTAAGAAAATCAATTTGTCATTAACTAAGAAGCTCAGACATCTGAAATGAATTATTATTGATTCATATTTAGCATGCATGCTATTTTACAGATTCATTGATTCAGATAAAGTATGCATTTCATTTCATGAAGTTGAATCATGGTGTACTTTATCAATATAAAAAAATCTTATTTACCTAAATCCAACAAGGGATTCATCTTTCATATATAGCATGCATAATTTCCTTTACAGTTAAACATGATGTACTTTATCAGTTTCAAAAATCTTATTTGCCTAAATCCGAAAAGGGACTAATATTTTCATTAAAAGCATGCATATTTTCATTACAGTTGAATCATGTTGACCTTTATCAGTATAAAAATCTGTATTTGACTAAATTCTGTGTTTGTTGTTACAGATCAGCGAGATGCAGTACAGAAGAAAACTTTTACAAAATGGGTCAACAAGCACTTATTAAAGGTAAGAAGAAACTCTTGCATGATCCCCTCGACATTTGACGACTTCAACGCTGAACAGTGTCCCTGTTGAGCAAGCAGACACACCTCGTAGCGGACCAAACGCGATGTGGAGAACCTCTTGCTATTTACACGAGTTCAACATGCAAACACATCCGAATGGATGACACTTTCTATGTGACTACTTCCATTACCAGACAACTATGAGTAGAATTTGTAATTTTGCCGACAAGTTCAATCTGACCATATATGGTAATGGGACATTTTGATGTTATGGTTTATTGAAAAGGGAAATTGAGGGCTTCAAGGTTGAAATTTGCATTTGACATTTACGGATAGTTTCAGATGATATATGTCAAATATAATGATAGAATATAAGTTGTAGGAGAGCAGCTTTTACCTAGTTGAAATGTGCCCCTCTGCCATCATGCATTTCCTGACAAGGCAAATGTCAAATCTCTCTTCCTGTCTCTTTTTATTTGGTTGTCTATTTACGTTAGAACGAATACTCCAAAATTGGATTCTAATTCTGTTCTGCCAATTGGATACGTAATGTAAACTGTTTGCGGAACCTTTACGGAATGATTAACCTGCGAGTGATTGCACCATGGTGTAAACAGGGCTATCACTCTCAATTTTTCTGCCGATAACTCTTAAGAATTTACAGTTATTCTTAAAACCAAACTTCATTACCTTAAGAGATTTCATTGTTTGTTATTGTCAGGTATAGACAATTGATGCAGTTGTTTAGAAAGGTTAGACTTAGAGTTCTCTTCAAATGCTATGATTATCGTGTCAAGCATTAATAGATTTATGATGGATGTTATCTTGAGGGGAGGATTGAAGTAGAGGAACCTATCTCAGTGTGAGAGTAAGACAGATTTCATGTATCTGATGTATTCTAATGTTTCAATGCTCTGCAGACAATTGAACAATTAAAGTTTTATTGATTAAAATTTAATAAAATATTACAGTTTTATTTATCTTCCCACAATTATTTAGCCACAAATGAAGGAGTGCCTGTTCCCAGAGTTAACTAAGCTTTTGCAAGTTTGTACACCATTTCGCCACAGGGGGGGAAATGTTTCATACAGGTGCTAATTTCACCCTGTTTGTACTTAAATGGGAAGTCATGTGTGTCACCATGGTGACAAGTTCAATCCCATGATGCCGAACTCATCCCATGATCTGATGGTAGGGACGTCATATTGATATCATCTTTGTTTCAACCCGAGATGAGAGTGATATCCTACCTCTTGTATCTGTTACCCTTTTGTAAATGAGATAAGAAAGTAAGAGTTTAATCTGTCTAACAGCTCCTAAAACAAAGTAAAGACCAACACAAGTCTACATTGTTGTAGCAAGTCTAGATCAAAGCTGTTTTAATGAAAATGAACAGCTTCAGTGGGGCTCCTTTATATATATATAGTTGCAATATTAGATATATTTTCATTTTAGAAACTAAAATTTAGTCTAGTAAGAGATGGACGCCTATTGTTAAAATGAAGCTTAAGGTTCGTTTTGTCTTGTAAGGTTCCTTGTTGTTTTATTTATAAGATATTTTGTATTATTTGTTTCACTTCTTGTAAATAACATGAGGAAGTAAGAGATTGGTACCTATTTGAAAAGGGAAGGTAGAGATTTATGAGAGAGTGTCAAAAGTAAAGAGTTATGTTAGATGTATAACCAATGAAATGCAATCTTATACTCTCTATTTGTGTTTCCGTGTGAATATGATACACCTGATGTAGACATCGACTAAAGAATCATTTTGAGCTAGCTGATAAGTATTTGTTAGTGAGCATGATAGTCGAGATATGTCAATAACTGACTGGAAATGATTGATATGGAAACTGACAGGCTTTTGTGAGCAGTATTTACCTAACTTATTTCCACAAGGCTGAAGGATATGCCCCTGGCGTATACCTATTGATTAACAACAATTCTTGACAGGTGTTTTGATGTTGATTTCTAAACAAACAAACAATTTATTGAAACTAATATTACAGTTCACAAGTTCAACAGGTTTGCAGTTGGTTGTCTGGTTCGTCAAGATTGCATACTTTGTTCCGCGGTGCTATGATACAAAGTTTTGACTTGTAGCAAGTAAGCAAGTAATCAACCTTCTTCACCCCTAAAAGCCAGAAATAAAGCTCAAAAACATATTTGTGTCTGGTTTCTAAGGATTAAAAAGGTTGAATTAGTCTGTGGTTACTTACCCTCAAGGTTTGTGTGATAACATCGTCAATAAGTAAGTCTCCAATTACAAGATTTTGTTCTGTTGCCCATTCTAAAACTAAAGAATCGACAGGCACCAACTTCCAATTGTGGTAGTATTAGTAATACTAAATTTTAATGGTGCATATCTCCATGCAAAATGCATGCTCAAAGCACTCATGAGTGATAAATCAGTAGGGAAAAAGTTTTGAACAGACAGTTTTTAGGCTCTTCTGAATGTGAAGATTTCTTAGTTCAATCAGATGCACAAGTCTTATCCTGCCTACAATCATGTCTCCTAATCTCCATGCATAATGCATGCTCAAAATGCTCTTGAGTGATGAAGAGGTCAGTAGAGAAAGCAGTTTTGAAGATACAGGTTTTAAAGCTCTTCTGAATGTGAAGAGTTTGATGTTCAACCGGATGCACAAGTCTTATCCTGCCTACTATCATGACTTCTAATGTATGTAAATATAGGACATTATCAGTCACTTCAGCGGTCAATTGTTGTGTGATTATCTCTGTTTACAAACCGATTTAGTTCTGATGGGAATGTGTTGGTCAGTTAAGGTCAGCTGGGCTATCTGACCACTTGGTATGCAGCTCTGTTGAGGGCTGATTAACTTCATTAGTTGGGCACACTTTCCCCTGATCAGGGTGTTGTTGTAGACAAGTTGTCTCTCTAGGTTTGTCTGATATAGTATTCCATATTCTAACTAGACTTTATAGAAATTCTGAAATTGATTTCTCAATTAGAATTATATTGAAATCAGTTTACCTTTTGCCAATGAAAATGTTTGTAAAAAATATTTGAAAATTTAGGAAAAAAACTAGGAGATTTTGAACTATGCATAACATTAACCCTCCCCTTGCTGAAGTAGACTGTTGAGGCCGTGTTGAAGACAGATATCCACATGCAGGTTATAACTGCCAGACGCTTTAACATCAGATTTATATCCACCCTCAGGGTATTTAACAACCAATCAGACAAACCAATTCACATTAACATGCTCATTCCATGTAACAACAATAGCTGAATTAAACAAACAAATAATCAATCCATGAGAGTTGATGTTATATTTAGAAACATTTGTTCGTACAAGGGTTTCAGCTTTAGAAAAAAAGAAAGATAACAATCACTCTTTGCAAGTGTGGATTAAAAGCTCTGCCTAGGGCAACGTATGTGTCAGCTTCGGAATGTTCGCTGGGGACGCCAAGACTCAATCAGAGGTAGTACAGGGAGGCCTAGAGGGGGAATTAAGTGAAATTTTGATTGAAAAGATCAAATATTTTATATCTAGCTAGAGGTGATTGCCTGATGATATTGTTACAAAAGGTGTGATTCATATTTATGAAGGGTTTTTCAGGTTTTTTTTCTCTCTACAATTTCTCTTCAAGGGTAGTACTTGACAATATAGAACTTTCCATAATCAGTTGTTTAACAAATTCAGTCACAAGTAATGCTGGAACAAAATATTGCAAAATCCTTTTTTTCGTTCCAAAATTCTTTGTGAAAGTATCTGCAAGCTGACATTTGTGCCAGTAGGATTTGCAAGAGGGTTAAGGTCTTGTGAAGGTGTGAATATCACCTATATCCCGTACCTGTTATCAGCCGACATTATCAGGTAACTTGGTACCAGCGGTATGTGACACGTTTTTTTACCTTATACCTATAATAAAGGTTGTTTTATAGGTGATGTTCTTTTTTCTTTGCCAAGAATAATCCTACTATACATAAACAGTCCTTAGGTACTTGATTGACATAAGGATACAAATATATGTTGGACAAAACTGCTTTTGTAGCAATGTTATTCATGAAAAATTGACAAACACAGTGTTTTGAATACAATATTTGTTACCCTCTTCCTTAAAGTAACTTATGAGGCTCATTGAAATTTGAAAATAGTGATCGCTCAAAACTCAAAAATTTGATTAAGCAAATTGTGAAGAGAGCCTAAATCTGAAGTAATTACCTCATTCCCTCATTGGTTCCCTATGGTGTGATTATTTCTTTTCAACAGAGAAAATTTTCTCTCCCCTTAATCACTACCTGATAAAACAGGCCACCATAGTACATAATGATAGTTGCCAAGGTAACCATTTTTTAACAATCTGATTTTGATATAACCCTGCCAAAACACATCAAATGAATTTTGTTCTTATCTTAAAGTCTTATCAAAATGTTTAATGATTTCTTTTGAGGATTAGGATGAAATGTTTGGGTATATTATTTAAAAAAATAAGCGTTCAAGACACCTGAATATTATCCAGTATATTTATTGAGGTTATCTTTTCACTTTGAGGAAAAAATTGTAGGTAACATGTCATATGGCAATATTATGTAACTATTCATTAGTGAACACAATCCAAACAAGGCTGAGATAAAACACCTTTTCTTTTGATGTAACTTTTCACAGGTAATTTTCATTACTTTCATATGCATATTCAATTCAATAAGATATGTGGATTTGCATTTTAGAAATACAAAATGTATACATTGCAGTAAGTGTCACAAAGTGCATCAATGTTATACATTGCCCGGGATATAAATGTCGCATTTCATGTCAATATCAGCCCAGGTCACCATGACCCGGTATGATTCTGCATTAATACAAGGCTTGATCTTGTAGACTTAGTGTGGATTTCTCTTCTTCCCTTGCGGATTATTCCTCTTAACACCTGCCTCAATACCTAGACTAACCAGGTAGATACTCGTTAAGAGCAGGTGTCTTCAGGTAGATCTTGTTGGCTGAAGCATATACGCGTGGCATACAACATAGATGATGAGTCATGTATTGAACTGTATAGCATACAACAAGAGATGTGATACTATCTTGATCATGGAGCTGATAGTTTACATGGCCGGTGATCTGATGTGATCTCACAATGAGGCTACTGATCAAACAACAGATAGATCAAAGTGGGTCTGGAATATATAGATGGGTGGTTAGAACTGTCGTCTAGCCATGGTTTTAAAGTATATATAGGCTATGCTAGACACCCACATGAAGGTTTCCCTGTAAAGTAGACAGCCCTGTGAAATTGATGACCCAGTGAATACCAGACAGGGGCATGTGCTTACAGATATTGTTTACTTTTACAGACTGTAAATACTACATGCTCAATGAAAGATGAAAAATTCTTTTCTAGTTCTATGAAGTTTATTTTAAGCATATCCAACAAATATGATTTTTTCTGTGGAAAATGTAGTAACCATTCACGTGGCCATGAAAAACAGTTTTTTTTTACAGAGACAGAATATATGCTACTTATAGATGAAAAGCTCTTTTCTAATCCTATTCAACCATTGAACAATTTTAAATTTAAATTCATTTTTATCCAAAGGTTGATGTCTTTGAACATGTAATAAACTTGTATAACTGGGTATCGGTTTGCAGTTGACATGTTTATTTGACAAAGGACAAGGTATTTAACCCAAACAAGACATTAAATGTCCAACAGTTAGTGTTCTCTACACCATATATATGTAACAGGGAGCAGTAACTAACAGTATAATTAATAGCCTGTAAGCTGATAGTCATTCTGCAGTGTGATACCAGAGTTAAATACCCACTTGAAATAAACATCTATTATATATACCGGCCAGCCATGTAATATTGACACAGTGCCAGGCAATACAACCAGCCTATAACAAGATAATGATACTAAGTGGTAAGATTGACTGATATTGACACATGCAATAAACAAGCTCCAGCTGAGAAGTAAGCTGTTAAAGAGTTTATCTATCTTAAGCACTGTTATGTCCTGGGGGTTATACAGCAAAGTCAACGGTTATACACTTGCCGACCCTACACTGACCAGTAGGGATGGACAACTGGATTAACGGGCAGTGTCTCGGACCAGTATAGATCTTGAGCCTTTGTTGACCATTGATCAGACCAAGGCATAACGAGATCATGAAGTGATGCTGAGATATATCGGTCACTGGAACCAAGGGAATTGACCTCGATGTATCGATTGGCATTGAGACTTGATGAAGCGATAACTCTTTAGTTTGTTCCCACCTCGGCCATTACCGTTTCATTGATAGAATTGTTGGCTTCCAAATCGAGGTCAAAATGTTTTTTTTTACAAAGGATGATGTGATGAAATCTGTTTCAAATTGATACTTATTTTGATCCAGTTCCAGGAAGAAATACGAATATTTGAGATATAAGATTCCGATTCCAAACACAAGGATGGAAATTTTCTTATGATTATGGTAATAAAGAACATAGGTTTCCAGTGCTTGAAATTGTCAAAAGTGTTTTCAATTAATGCAGATCCGTGGCAGGTAGTTTACTTGTAAATTTAGCTGATGAATCCAGAACCTCAAATAATCTTTGAAAACCAAAGCCAAAGAATAAAGTATTGATATAGTTATACAGGGAGTTCAGATAATGTAAGATTAGGAAAGAAAGATCATTGAGCAATGGCCAGGGTTTGTCAGTATCAAGGCATGGTACCTATCTCAGACTAGCCAGTCTCTAATGTACATAAAGAGGGACTAGAGTTCCAAATTGACCAAGTTCTACTCATTCCTAAACCATTTCTTTCTTCCCCCATGTCAGGTAGCAGTGACACAGCTTCTGTTACCAGCTTCTCAAGCCAGATAACATCGTCTGAGAAGCTCATGTTCTCCCTATGGGTGTTCTGTAAATATTTGTGCAAGATTCGTTTTCTTACCAAATGGAAAGCATCATCCTAACCTTTAAAATTTTGTTATGTAAGGAAATTTTGGGCCTAGTTGACTGGATTTGTGTAGAGTGAAAAGACTATGACAAATAGAAGTTCACGGATATGAAAGTATAACTTTTGAACCAAATCTCAGAACAAAATGTGCACAACCAAGCTATGACCGTGCGTAAAATAAGTTCCTTAAAAGATTTAAGATTTAAAAGAAATATGTATCGCTTGTTTATCTATTTTCCCCTAAGAAATTACCCATGGGTTGTACAGTGTAAAATAACACAAATAAGTTTGTCTCATATATAAAAATGTTTGCACAAAAAGTACAAATTTATAAGTGGAAGGTGTGTACTTTTTGGATTAAGAAAAATATGTTATAGCGCCAGTGAGAGAGTCTAGAGTATGAGTCAGCGTTGTCCACTGTCTGGTCAGTACATGAAGTGTATGGTGTTTACACCTCGGACACTACACAATGTTTACACCTCTACACGGGGTCCTGACCGGCTGTGTCTAACTGCTAACAAATCTGACACTGGTCAGAGGAGGTGCTTGACCTCTAGTTAAAGCAAAACAGGGATATATGAGTGACTCATTAAAGTTTGTTGAAGATTGTTTTATAGTTTATGTTTTTTCGAATTGTTTTGTTACAAATCTGACACTCTGGTCAGAAGAGGTGTTTGACTATACAGATCATAAAACAAGAATATTTGTGAAACTACAACTCATTTGTTGCAGGTTTTTTGTTGTTTCAATGTTTTGTGAAATTTTATTTTTGGTGATGCTCATGCATTGGATAAACTGAAAATGTTCCTATGAAAAATGTGTCTGATACTAACTAGAACTCATTGGTTGGAGGTTTTATACTAAGTTTCCATGTTTTGTTCAAGATTTTTGTCAACAGTAATGCACTACATATCAAACATCTGCAAATTTTGTTTAACATATGGTAAAAGCTTGATTTATTTGACTCTGAACTTGTTTGGTTTGCTTTGGGTTTTATTTAAAATTATTAAATTGCACAAGATGAATTTTATTTTTAAATGAGTGGAATTTTTTTTTTGATTTCACTATCTTCTTTCTGAATTCACTTTTCTTACTATAAAAACACTGTCATCCATTGCTGTTCAAAAATTATACATGTATGTGTTTACTTTGATTTGATCACACTTTGTTGAAGCTGTTGTTTAATCAGGAAAACAGTTCAAAATAAAGAGTACCATAGCGACGGCACTGTATGGATTATTTATTGCTAACTCATATACTTCTGAGAATCAATGATTTCACTGGAGTTGCTTAACTTTTACTTTCCTTTCTGAGAATTGAATAATGTCTCAAATACACTGCAAACACTCCTTATTGAAGTTGATATTGAATATACACTGAATAACGTCAATCTAATGGTGATTTTGATATAACCTGGTCACATATTTGGAAACAGATTCGCTCCATGATATACCAAATCATTATTCCCGGTGCATAGTTGATAGCGGGAGACATTCATATTGTAATATTTCATATCTAACCCTGTACGCTACAATCAAATAGGTCACAAGCTGTCAGGGTTGACTGAATAGATTCAATTAGATGTACCACAAGCTATCAATGAGTTTTTACTGCAGACCTAAGCTGTTTTTATGATTTGGGGCCCATCTAAGCCCTATCAAGGTTTATTCATGTATTCAAACCTCTCGTGCTCACCAAGGCAAAACTTGCTCTGTCCAGGCATTTGTTTGTGAATACCTTCTAGCTTGACAGAAGTGCCCAGATACTGCTTGCTATACAACTATCAATATTACTTACATATCCCTTTCTATACAACTTATTATATTTATCTAATCTTTCTTAGACTTGAAATGGATGTTATTAGACTACCTTTGTTGATTTAAGTACTAAAGTTGTATGTTTTTTGTTGGTTTTATTTGAAAACTTACAGGAATGAGGGTCAGGCTATGTTAACTTTTATTCATGTCATAAGATTCTAAGTGAATGTGTAACAGGTTATTAACATGATAAAGTATCTACTTGTTAAATGCTCTTGATTGACAAAATGTGAATGAATTATTAATGCAAGAATGAGTTATTACTCTTTTGTACCTCTTTCTTTCCCTGCAATTTGACATTCAATTTAGTACAAGTCATTTAAAATGACAGATCTTGTTGAATTCAATATAACATTTCATGTCAGCTGTCTTTTTCACAATTTGATACACTGACAAGTCAATTAAAACTCAGTGATTTATTATTTTCAATATTTGTTTTTGTATTTCATTGATATTTTTTTGCCACAACCACAAAAGAGATTAAGACGAATGTGAATCTCAACCAATATGACATATGTTCAGATATTTAACTCGCAGATATTGGAAAGCACTCAGACACATGCCACTCTTGTCCTGATGGTTGTATTTGTCTGTGAGAGTTGAATGCACATATATTGGCTGACCCCTGATTCCAGGAAACACTATTGGGTAATCACTCACTCCTTCTAGAGCGTTTTGAAATCCTCTTAACGCTCACTTAAAAGCGAAGATGACCCCCTTTCACACCTCCTTAGGCCCCCCTTAAACTCTCTTATGCAAGTTAAAAGGGGTTGTGTGATCCTCACACTGCATAGGTGTGGGGATTGGAACGGGGATTTGAGGGGAGCGGGGAAACTGTTCTGGGGGTGACCCAACTTCCTTGTGATTTATTGAATGGTCGTAATAAGAATTTGTCTAGGAGCTGGATCCCTAAGACGTGTGAATTTTATTTTTAAACCAGGACTAATACCTTTTTATACCTTTGGTAAAATAAAGCTCATGCTAGATGCTTTTTCTCTTTATACAAGGCCATCATTGTTCAAGAGAATTAGGTACAAGTTTCAGCCCTGTTATAAACGAGTATAAAGGTTTGGATGACAGAGTAGCTGTTTATATGGGAGAATACATGTTGAAGTGACAAGTCAGCAATAAAGAACACCTTGCAAGTGCTGTTGGTCCAGAAGGATGGGTTGAACTATAACCAGCTACTGTGACTGTCAGTGATGAATTTACATCCACATTAACTATATCAGTTTCTCATTCTGACCGTAAAGATGTGACTACCCCAGAGCCAATATTGCAATACTTTATTGAGGTATGCAAATTCATGAAATTGTAAAGTTATGCACAGTATTGCAGCAAGTCTATATTTCAACCCCTAAGCCTCACCCCTTGAACAAGCCCAACCCCATGCCCTCACCCTCCAAACCACAACCTTTAAATGAAAGATACATGTAGATGATAAATTGACAATATGCAGAATCCTAAAAGACTCAAGATTGCAGTTCCTCTAGATTTCAACCAAAAGCCAGACACAAAAGACATCTCCATCTAATATACCATCACCCTCCACAAAGCAACCTTTTAATGAAAGATACATATAAGTGACAAGTTGACAATTAACAAAACCTAAAAGACTCAAGATTGGAGCAAGTCTAAATTTCAACCTCCAATGAAACCCCTAAGTAAAACCTAAACCCATACTCCTCACCATACCCCTTTTTAATGTAAGATAGATATAAGTGACATGTTGACAATATACAAATCCTGACTAACCCAGTAGATCCACCAGGTAGGTTGTCCCCATATAGCGTACTGTGTATCCTTCTACTGTACCCATACCTCTACTCTACTGTACCGTGTATCTGAGCGAGCCGGTCTATCGGAGGATTAGGAGTAGACTCACGTCCCGAGCAGGACAAACCAGTAGCTACATTCCTCCCTCCGCACTCCCTGCACGTCCCGCCCGCCTCTGTTTGCGCACAGAAACACAATTTAATTGCTACTGAAGCATCCATCCCTCCAAACTTGTCCCGAGTCCCATTGATGTTGGTGCAGTTCCTGTTTCTCAGGATTAATACTTGTACGTCAAAATAGCTTTTGTTCAAACGAGTTTATCATCTTCTTTTGGACTTGTCACACCTTAGATTGTACCCGAACCCTTGTCCAGTCCTATTCTGATTATGTGCAGGGATTGGGAAACGTAGGGGCCATCGGCCATTTTGAACATAGGACAAAAAAAATTCTCATCAAAATTTTGAGGTTTACTATTGATATAAGGGCAATGACACATCTAAAATAAAGAAAATGACACAAAAAAGGTTGAAATTGAAATTGTCAGAGATCTCTTTCCATATCCCTGAATGCATATGCATGAAGAGCCTTTTGTACAGTCTAAGTTCTTATTCTACTAGTTATGTTTTTATTGTTTTAAGTTTAATAAGAGGCTAAAGAGATTGTCCAAACATCTTGCAATATTCATTAACATCTTCTCTTAAGAATGCATTGAATAATAACACTTTTCTCTTCCTTTTGTAAGATTTTGATATAATCATTTTCACATAGTAGAGCTATATGAAAATGATTATATCAAAATCTTTTTCTCATCAGTTGTCAATGAGTTATCAAGCTATCACAGATTAGAGATTTTTGATATACAAAATAATATTCAAACAGAATGAAGCTTTCATGACTGTCCTTCATACCAAACTTCTTTCTACAAGGATGACCTCGAGTTACTTGTGCAACGCAATCACATCTTCTAAAGTATGAACACAGAATACTAATAGGGGGTTATACAAAGAGAGAGCGTTGTGTATGTTAAGCCATTCATCTATCATTATATCATCTCCTCCCTCAGGTAGTCCAACCTGTACACGGATCACCGGCACCCTTTCAGATACATTAATACTCCAGGAAAATTATATCTGGCTTGTGGATCTCTTTGTAGGGACATAATGAAATCAGGTTCAGGACAGGGGCTTGTGTAAGGTACAAGTGGAGGGTGGCTCGGTGGGCGTGGTGTCGGCTCGTGCTAATAACTGGGTTCGAATCTCAACGGTGCTTGGTTGGGCTTCCTGCACATGTGTGCTGATGCGTGGGTTTATAATTGGGAGACTTATCTTTTGTAGACATATTCAGATGGCTGATGTTATGAAGTGAAAAGGGAGTTGTGTTATGAATGATGTTATGATGAGAATGATTTTTTGAAATATCATTGTAGCTTAGTAACAGTTTAGAATGATTTTGAAATATTTTCAGTTAAATTTTTAAGTATGATCCTTTATCAGTTATAAAAAGCGAACTCTAAAAACTTGCAACCAGATGTTTTGTTCCACAATAGAACTTGACATCTGCAGATTGTTGTGTTCTTTGAAGAGGCAAGTATTAATTGAAATATGTCTGTTTTGATGAATAAGCACCTTTGCATGTAGGTTGAGAGAGGAAATGTAAGAACAGATAGTACTCAAGCTTTCTCTGATCAGGAAGTGAATGCCAAGCATTTCTACACATCTTTACATCTCCCATTGAGAAACTTTTAAAGTCTTATGAAAATAATTTTTTATCTTTTACTTCTAATTATCACATTTCACAGGTTTCATGTTTGTTAAACATCTTCTAAGTGTTTTTGATGTTTTTATTTGCTGAATGCTCTTTCGTAAAAAGCAAATTGTTATTTTAAGGAATCTGTGAAGATCGGGTCGGCTGTTTTCATTTAGAAGATGAAAAGTTTTCTTTTTGTATGAGTTGGATTCACTGCAGAACTTGAAATATTTCTATGATATAGATATTTGAATTTAGTAAAATGTCACCTTTTATGTAATTTGAACAAAATTGTGCATGTACCAAAGAAAGAATTAAACTGATTTTAATTTATTCAAATATCAAGTAACGGTAGTTAAGGTATGACATGGGATACCTAGATGAAAGATGCCAGCCAAAAGTGAAAATGTTCAAATATGTTTCATTTGGAAAATATTCTGGTCTCAGAGTTTGTTAGAATATGATTTACTAAGTGGGTCAGAATATCATTGTATTTGTTTTCTTAGCATGGTATTTGCTGATGTGAAATTATGTCCAGTGTATAGTAGATTTAGAATTTGTGGTCTCGGGTCTCATTGTCCGTTAGGCTATTATGGACTTGATGGGTCAGAATATGTATCACATTCATTCCTAATCTTGGTATTTGTTCGCGTCTATGTGACAAATATTTGAGGTTGTAATGTATGGTCAGTGAGTCATTGATGATAGTTCTATCAATAGCGTGAGACTGTGCAAACATGTGCAAATGCACCATCAAATGCAACTGCGGGGTCATCATGCTTCATCATCACACTGTGTTGATCTAGCGATGTTAAGGGGACCCTTAACCATGTAGGAAGTTATAAAAATATTTTGCCTTTTAAGGCCAAAGCGAGTCTGTTGGTGATTTCTCTCATGAAAAAACGTGTCAAAGTTGTGCCAGTTTTGAAATATTAGGAATTATGTATTAAATCTGATTGATGAAGACTCCAGTGCACCTACCAGAATAGTAGAATTCATCTTAAACCTACAGACCTGCAGTTATCAGCAATTGATTGGCTTCCAGAGTTGTTCCAATAAAGTCTACGCATGGGAAATCATTAGAGTTCTGACTAAACAGCCATGTCCAGTTGCAATATGTATCAAGATACAAGAACGATGCAAATTGATACAGTATACATCAAGATACACTATCTTTATGGTATTTAATACACAAAAAGAACTTAATTCATAGGTTAGGTATGCTTTTTCAAAATCAATGATACTTGTCGCGTTATCAACAGATTCCTGTACAGAGCATGAACTATTCAGAAGGCTTTTTGCAGAATCCAGAACCCGCAGTTCCAGAATGGAAGTTTTCAGTATTTGGGTTCAGAAAGTCCTTCTTATACAAGAGAGTGTTCAATTCTCCGAGTCCCAGTGTAGAAGTGCACTGGTTGGCACCTCTTGATCTGCATGTCACAGCGTATTTGTAGAGATCTCCAGAATTAATAAGATAAATTGTCTGGCTGGTAAACTCAGGAAATCTTCACTGGTGGATGTGAGGTAATCAATGGAGGATCGTGCAGGATAAGGTCTAGTCAGGATTACGTTTAAACCGAGTTCTTAAATCTGCCGGGTAGCAATATGATGATGGCTTGCTCTGTGGGTAGACTGGGCAAACAGTCTGCTGACAGTGTTGTTCCTAGTAATAAGCTGAGGAGGTCATTTTGACATATTCCAAGCATATTGGACCTATTGCAATAGCTTAAGTATCCTACCTCTTAAAATAACGGGGGACACCAAGCTAGAAGGGTGGACAAATTTCTCTAGGACCCCTTCCTAGTAACAACTCTGGCTGATAGTTCCATTGTAATTTTCAGAAAGCCAAGTTGATTATTCCCATGATGCCCAGTTTGTTTCAAGAACTTTATTTTGGATAGACTGTCATACAGTCTCTTGAGAAACACTTTTTTTAAGGAAATTGTTCAGCAACAGATAGCGTGGTAACAATTGTTATGTTTTCTGTTGTAAAAATTTTCATGGCAAGGGTTATTGTTTAATGTAAATTCAAATTCTGCAAGGTTTGTTTTTCAACAGTAGATCTTTCAAGATTAATATTTCCAGGACTCAACTCAAGTGTATGTTTATTCAGTGTCATTTTATGCAATGAGCAAATGGGTTTATGCAATAAAGTAAACATGAGTGTTTTTGTGTCATAAAATTTAGCAAAGTAGGAGGAAGATTTTGTTTCTAGCTTTTTATGCAGGAAGACAGATTTTTGAAATTCCTGTCATTATATTTTTCATCCAGAAACATTCAGTGGTGCAGGATTTCGGCACTTTTTATATTTTTTGGGGTTTAAGATATAACTCAAAGATTTTTACATTTTTTTCCCAATTATTTATTGCTGTTTGAATTAAATAATTTGTCATTTGGATTATTAGCACCATGCTTTTAAAGTCACATTCAGTTTAATTACAAAAACAAATTCACTGCTATCCATAAAGATTACTTAACAGTCTTCATTTCTTTCTTTTTTTGGTTTAAGACATAACTCAAAGATTTTTTACATTTTTTTTCGAAGTGTTTATTGTCATTTGGATTATAGCTCCATGCTTTTCAAGTCTCTTCAATTACAAAAACAAATTCACTGCTAACTTTAAAGAGTACGTAACAGTCTCCATTTCTTTCTTTCAATCAAGGTTTTGATGATCATCTTACCAGATTTTTTCAAACCCCAATAACAGGTTTTATCTATTTGAGTTGTCATGAATCTTTCTCAGCATATAACCAGCTATATCAAGACTTAACTTGCTTAAAGTGAGTTTAATGAGGGACAGAGATTGCCACTTTAATTTCCTAGTGGGTGGTAATGGGAGGACATTTGATAATTCCGCAAGAGCAAATGTTACAGCTATTTGAGTTTATTTTAAGTGTTGATTCAATCTTGTTTAAATTTGAGGCTTAAACATAATCTGTTTTTCATTGTGAGGTTTCCTGTTTTTAAATTTAATGGAATTTTTGTGATCCTATAGATACAAGCATGTTTGTCAAGTATTTGATTAACTAGATTGTGAAATGTGTATATTGATAAAAGATAACTTTTTTAATGAAAATAATTTTGAATTAAAATATAAATGTTTATTTAGATAACATCACAATTATTTAACTATTTAAGGTAGTACCATTATTTCCATTAACTTAAAAATTTCTTAGTTCTATGAGGGCTTTGAAAATCAAGATCCTTAATCTTCATACAAATGTCCCGCAAGGAGCCACAAAATTAAAAATAGGAATAATTTCCAGGTGGGCATTCTAAAAAACAAAAATGGTATCCCTTCTTTTTGATAGAGACAGCATAATCCAAAGAATCCTTTTTATCAGTCTCAAGATGAGCTTGTTGCTACAATGACCCGCTGTTAGCCGATCCTACACAGACATAGCAACTCTAGAGCCCCTCGAGCTATGGTACATGTAGGTGGAGCTGTTTACATTATGTAACCTATCTATTACTCTATACCACCTGGGTGGGTCCTGTATACATAGTGTAACATAACCACGGGTTAGTCATAGGATGGATGAATCTTCATTGCTGTCATATATATGTGCAAGTAATGATAACGACATAAGTATCTTTGTCAAAACGTTGCAAAGTTGAATCAAGAAGTTGTATATCCATAATATTGCTTTCACTTTCTTCATCATCGCAACTGTTATCAATCAATGCTCTCTGAAAACAAAGATGTTAATGGATATTGTAAGATGTTTGGACATTCATTTAAACAATTAAAACATAACTTAACAGAATAAGAACCTAGACTGTTTAAAAGGTAGATATAATTGATTCTATGATATAACAAAATACTGTACTTTCATTTATATTATTTTATTTCTTGAGGCTTTTCATTTCATATATTTAGACTTGCAGAATAAGAACTTAGACTGTATTAAAGGCTCCTATTTAATATGCAGTCATTATCGTGAGCAGGATTATATATAGATATTTTGAATTACTTATATTAATGGCTCCCAAATTATGTAATGCAAAGAAATAAACGTTATTGTAGAATGAGCTTAGGATATCAATATAGACTTTCACATTTTCCAATAAGGAATGAAAATGTTCGGCCATATCAACCATATTTCACGCTTTCATGATTTAGAGGACTTCTTGTATATTTGAGATATGAAAAACAATACTGTCTTCTTTTATGGTAAAATTTCAAACCTCTAGCATTGAACTAACAGTATATTTAATGTATCTATAAGATGACCTAGAATACACCCGGTATATATACTTGAGTATCAATGACGGTGGTTATGACAGTATTGTCAGTATAAGTAACCAGGGGAGCGACGCGCTACTATGTCATTGTCACTGTCAAAGAATCCAGCAAAGAAAACATAACCTGTTTTTCTGGGGTAATGAATTCTAAACCAGTTAGACCAGATACTTGTAAACAGTTTGATATAAAATGGAGGGAAGTATCCCCTTGAAGTAAACATGCAGAGAATACATTTGACTCTTCAGCTGTTTTCTATAAGTATAATATACTTAGTACTTTATGTCTTCTTTAAAGATAAATATTATGTCTTCTTTTAAGATAAATATGTATATGCAATATAACCATCTATTTATGACATATCTGCAAAATACAATATTCTGTAAAGTTAAGTGAAAAATAAGTATGATTGAACAGTTTTAATGCATTTTGCAGATATTGGCACAAAATGGTATTTCTAGATAATCATTTCAATAAGATAGAAAACAATAAGTGCTTTTATTGTGCAAGACCCATTCTGAAATTCAAGAGACTCATCTCATCTACATTTTAGATCCGACTTATTTCTCCGTCAGCATCGTCTGGGATAAACCGCTGATTCAGCTGAAATGAAAACGAGTTGTCTAGTTTTTCTTGACATTGGTTATCGGATTGAAGCATTTGTCTGGAAGTGGATAGCATGGGGTTCAAAGTCATGGCTTTTTTAATGAGATTCATGGATTCTGTGTCATGGGTTAGAGTAATACAATGTCAAAGGTATAATCCAAATGACTTCTTTAGTTTGGGTCAAGTATGATGCAATATTCCAACAAAAGAGGCCATTTGAAGAAATCAATAGAAGTTTACAGCTAGAGATCCAGTTTCTGGTGTGTTTGGAAGCAATTGAAGGAAACCAATCATGCTTTATGGTCATCTAATGTCTGCTTAAATCAATCTGTCACTGATCTGTAAAATGTAAATTGTTTGTTATGTCGTTTATTGTTGAGTTTGATCAACGGGTGACATAATGACTCTCTGACCTTTGACCTCCAATTGCTTCCCAATCAACCTGTCCTATTTTCAATTGATTAAACAACAACTTATGCAGAACCATTGATGACCCTATTTTGCTTTGTAGTAATTCATTACGAGAAAATGAACAATTGTAATGGATTAGAGTCAACACAGACAATATGGCCGATAGCTTTATTGTGTCAGCATCACCCTCATCAAAAGAACATCTGAACTGATGTGTTAAAGCAATGACGCTTTGATTGCTCAATCACTTGTGGTTTATTGAAGCCCTTAGAAGCTACCCTCTTGTGTTCACTGGCGTAATTGAATGGAAGAGATGCTAAATAACTCGGATGCTCTTTTCTCTGCCTGTTAGAACACGTTAGGAGTATTGACTGTGATTATCTGCCTGTTATTCAAGATTCTTTTTGGAAGTTAGTTGGCTTTGATGAATTGATGTCTTTAGGGTTATCTAGGTCTGCCTCTTGTAAAATGAACTGGTTGTTAATTTCTAGGTAGCAAAGTGATTATTTATTACAGGAAATTTTGAAATCTACCCTTTACGACTTTGTTCTTATCCATTTTTCAACAAAGTTATTCAGATGATAGTTTAAATTTTACATTTCTTAGAAAATGATTAATCGTTTTTATCATTCTTCTTCATAACTTTTTTTTCGATCAGATTTCTTTTAACCCTCACACAACCTAGCTACCAGCAGGGGTCAACATGACCTCGGTGACCTTTGCACTTGGGATGTTAATTTCATATAATCACCCCAGGTGATATGAACCAAACAGGTGAAGTGATAGGAACCAATGCTAGCGAATTAGCATCAACAACACTTACATAAGTGAACACGACACTCATGGGGTTAATTGTAGTGTTCACCTACTCTGTGATGGTAGTTAGCATATGCTTCCATGTTAAAGGGGGCGTTTTGTCACCTTGAAGTGTGGAGTATTCTACTCTGGTGCCCTGGTCTAGGGTTTGAAGGGGATCTGTTGAATATCCATTAGTAGAGGTAAAGGGGTTAAGAAGGATTAGGGGATTGTGATGGATGAAAATATGTATAGTTATTGGCTGTTTATGTATGCAAAGTAGGCTTATGAGATTTCTGGTCAGGATTAAGGTCAGAAAGGCAGAAAGGTTGAGCTCTGTAATAGTTGAACTGGCTTGGGATAACCTAGTAAAAATTAAGGTAGTTTAGGATAGGTTTATCATCAGCAGCTTGTGCCCACTGCTGCTTGAGGAGGGTTAATATGAACTGTAAAAGAGCGGTCTTTCCTTTGACTAAGTGTTTATATGATCAAGGGATTTATCTTAAGAAAACTTCTGATGGTTTTTACTTGGATGAATTTGCATGTCCAGAATTGAATACCAATAAAGTATAAAACTCTTTCTATAAATTTGAAAAAGAGAACTACAATTATCTAACAATAATTGGATTGTTCTAAGAAATTTTTGTTTTGTCCAAAAGCAGGTCATGCATATAAAAAATTCAAACTATTTGGTGAAGATATTCAACTTTTTCATTTCTTTGAAACTCAGTCAACTCAATGTTATCTTTCATCCATCAAAAAGTTAAGAAGTGTTTTTGAGTGGTAAAACTTGTTTATCGAGACTGCAACCATGCATGTTATCTGTTGAGGACACAAGCTGTCTCCAAGATCATCATGAATGTTGCCGTTCCAGTTTTCTATTCATCCCTTTCCAGGGCGAGGTCTCCGTTATTGTGTTTGCACCTCATGAAAGACTTAATGCAGTTCAAGATTGGTTTGTGGATTAATAGTTGACACTTTACAACCAAATTCCCGGTTGACGACAAATTTGACAAAACATTCACCTAATTTCATTCATGATTTACACTACAATAATAATGTATGATAATGCGAACCCCAAAATGGAGGTGTTGTGACCCCAAACCCAAGCTTCCTCTGTTACTCTGTGAAAGGTTCCTCGAGGCTACAGGACTTGCTACTGTTAAGATTCCACGCTCTGCTACCCCCGAACAACAGGTTACTCTTATCTGAATCATACACCGTGGACAAATTTGGGGCCCGGCTAGCCCTAAGCTGAATGTTTAGTGCTGCTTGAGTGGTGAGATGCTCCTGCCCCGGGTGATAGATGTTCCAATATTGCGACTACACTAGATCATCACTAAATGATCCAATCTAGGGAGATAGAAACTGTTGTTCCCAAACTTGGATAACAGTAGCTTGCTTAATGTTCCCAGTCCCCTAAACTTGATGATAGGCTTTTTGATAGAAGATACATTTCCAAATCAGAACCGAGGACCTTAGTCCTGTTTCATGACTGAATAGATAGGAGCTATAATACCATTTAGGTCCTTATTCTGCAAGGTTAAGTTGACTGATTACACAATGAAAGACTAAAGAAATAAAATAATATAAATGAAGATACAGTAATAATTTAAGATTTTCCATAGACTAAATTTTAGTCTACTATAAGCTGGTCAGTTATCATTTCTTTCTAAGGTCACAGGCATGTTTTTGGATATCAGGACCATATTGTAAGTTCAAGTTGTCACTTGATGATCCCATCTTTTGTGAAAGGAGATCACCCCAAAGTGAGGCCAAGTTGCTTGTCAGTGTAAGAATATAGTGAAATATCAAGAGAGAGAAAACAGGTTGTAGATGAGTGGCAATGTGCATGAAGTTCAGATTCCTTTTAAGTTAACACGGACTTTGTGCATGTAGAGACTGCTGCTGAATCATAGAATCATCTTCCTTTATGAAGATTCCCAGATATTGAGAATTTCCAAGAGTTTGTGGCATAATTTGATTAGTTCTGCTTCCCACCCAATAAGCCTCAAACCAACTATAGACTAATTGTTCAGGACTGCAAGTGTCTGGTGATTATTGGCATGGAAACTACAGAATTGTTCTAAGAAATGAACAAGTTGCCAAATATTATAGATAGATGTGATCAGAAATTGTCCCACCCAAATAACCCTCTAGGCCAGTAGTGAAGAATGATTTAGTCAGTCTGGGGAGTGAGAAATTGTTGATGATTATTGGCATGGATAAGACCAAGTATAAGATGACCCTGAGGCGAGACAGCTGATTGGTTGATGTCCTTGAAGACTGCTTCTTGATTGGTTAATGTCCTTGAGGCCAGCTTCTTGATTGGTTAATGTCCTTGAGGCGAGCCTGTTGATTGGTTGGAGAGAAAGAGGGGGCCAAGTGATATTGACCTCACCCAGACTGATAAATGTGTCCTTCATGATTGTTTAGTGTTTAGATATCATCAGTGATTGTAAAAGGTTGAGATTTATTCTTGGATTGCTGTAACTAGATGAATGATAGCTACTAGAATGTTGTCTTTATCATGTGATTCATGCATTTTTCAGACCTTAGATAAGAATGTTTTTGACAAAATTAATTACTATCATCCACCCTTCTACTTATTTCATGCTACTGATTAAGCAGAAACAATATATATATAGTGTATAAGGTCTCATATTAGCAAAACTCTACTCTATTCAGATAAACCCTTTCAGAACAATTTGTTGCCAAATCAAATTTGTTATTGTTTTAGTATGCATATCACACAGACATGTGAATATACAGAACGGATAGTATGACAACTAAGTTATTTACTGGACCTGCCCTAGAATATCTAATCACGCTGATGTCATAAAGACGTTGTCTTTACGTAGAGCAAGATGACAATAATGATGATGAGATAGATAACAACAATTGACATGGCTTCAGATTAAATATCTCCTTTATCTTCTGATCTAAAAATATTTTGACACTAGATGTTGTCAATAAGACAGTTATGATGATGATGATGATGGTGATGATGATGATGATGATGATGGTGATGATGATGATGATGATGATGATGATTTTGATATAGATGATGAATTGATCTCAATTAGACTAACATTTAGTCTCAGAAGTATTTTTTTTTCAATATTGACAACATTTTAGACAATTCATGTATAATAACAAAAATGGAGCCCAGAAGAAGCTTTAACTTAAAAAAGCTGAGCGATCTAGACTTGCTATACTTTTCTAGACTGGGTTGATCATCAATTAATTTTTTTTGCTTTGGGGTCTGGATGACAGACTAGACATCAATATAAATAACTCATTATTTTTTTTCAAATATATTATGACACCTAGTGTTGTCATGCTATACTAAATGATGATGAGAATGTTGATGTAGGTAATTACTTGACACTGACTCAGCTAGCGCACTATCCGATGTGTTGAAGGATAGTGCTGGATTTATACCTAGTGTTTGTGTGGTTGATATCAGTGATTTCATCAGAGAGGAATGTGATGTTATTGTCTAGCTGCGGGCTGCTGTATGGACTATTAGTCATTATCACATATATACAATGTGTTTATGTTCTAATATTGCACGCTATTGTGTGCTGAGCTTTAAATTTCCTTTGAAGAAGAATTATTAGCACATAAA
This sequence comes from Steromphala cineraria, assembly GCA_916613615.1. Lineage (NCBI taxonomy): Eukaryota > Metazoa > Mollusca > Gastropoda > Trochida > Trochidae > Steromphala > Steromphala cineraria. The sequence goes on from OU744722.1 coordinate 84,777,642, forward strand.
TGTTCTTAGTGGGAAATATTTAACCTTGAAGACAATACGCAACAGAATAGACTCTATTACTTAAGAGTGATAAGAAATTTATTTCCTTTAAAAACTGCGGGATCATGAGATTCAGAAGTGATAAGTTATTGTTCTGAATTGTTTACTCTATCCTTCCATGAAATAAATATTCAGATCCGTTGTCCTTTTTCTTTTAATTCATAGATTTGAAAAACAAACACGAGTTGGATTATTTTCCCTCATCATAATATTTTTTAATTTGATGAAGGCAAAAATTCTTTAAAGATAAAACCTTAAAATTTCTTAGCTTCCAAACTTGCAACCAGTTGTATGTTATATTCCCTTGTGATCAAGTGATATAGAGTGTTGTCCCCTGCCCCCAGTATGATATTGTGTGTTATTACACACGTGTCTGGAACCTGTCAGACATAATGTACGTCTAGCCTCTATTTCTCCGTGGGTTCTTGCTTCTTATTAATGGTTCCTGGAAATAGGGTAGCGCCACAGGAAATGAGATGGAAATTTGGTTCACAAGAATAATGTATGTTGCAGTAGGGAATAAATCATGGATTGCGCAATAATTATAAAGAAATATGGTTTCTGGCATGAAATTATGATTGTATTTTCCTGTAATAAACCATTATATGAACAAGGCGTCATTATTATTAATAATACTACAATTACAGGTTATCAGATTGCTTGCCAGTTTTATGTTATGTGAATTGAGTATCTCTGCCATTGAAAGTAGAGTGGAGCATGTTTTACTGAAATTATCCACTTTGGCCAATTTCCAGAATTGCAGGAATGTATAAACATTGACGTTGTCTATGGAATCGGTTTCTTGTAGATACTTCCTGGCAGTGTGATATAGAAGGTAACTGGAACTGTCTCTGACGACAATGGAATAAGCTCTTAACCAGACTATATGCAGTGTTAATGGGAGCTCCAAACAAGGAGAATAATGTCACAATGACATTTGCATATCTCAATGAGAGTTTTTCTTTTCAATAGGGAATTCATTGAAATGAGAACTAAAATTAAACACATTGTAAATGGGTTCTGCCGAATTTTTCATTCCAGTAATGTCAATGAGTCAAGCAGGAGAAATAAAATTTAAAATTAGCTTCTTAGTAGATTATTGCTAAACAGTTCTTAGAAGTTGAAGTTCGAACATGTTATCAAGGAATAAAAGGATTGCCAAATAGACAGAGGATTTTGACAAATGCTGCATCCATATAGAACGAATGAAATGAATGAAGCTCTCTTTCCTTAGAGCCATATTGCACATGTATATTTGACTGATACAAGTATAACATCCACATGAGACAGATTTGTTTGTGTTTTAGATTTCTGTAAAATATGTCAGATAAGACGTTCACTGTTATTCACAATGACAACCACTTGCAGTGTTTCAAAGTTGAACATTATCAAAAGTATTGATTCTGATGGTTAAAGCCGTAGTTAATCAAGAAATGGAATGACAATTGTTATAGAAATACTTCTTGGAGGACGATGGGAGAATCTGGGAGAGTGCTTATGTGAGAAAGAACTTCTTGTTTGAATTGTATGAGACATTCACGAGTATTTGCTTTGTTTGTTCTGGCTTCCATATTGATTTGTTCGTCACTGTCCGACATTTACTCCTACATTAGTCTGGAACATAGCAATCTAGTAAACCGAAACTTCAGATATTTGTTAGCATCAATTCTTGAATTGAGTTTGACATGAACATGCCTTTTCTTGAGTTCTTGAATTATGATTTCACTTGAAGTGTGAAATGATACCGGTTATTGTTCAAGGTTTTCTTGTTTTCTTTTTGTTCCCAATGTATATATATGGTCACATACAGGCAATGTACAATACACAAGCAATGTTGAATGGAACATACAATAATGAGTACAGCAGGCAATTTGAATATGGAATACATATGTTCACTCAAAAACTGGAGTTATTGTTCAAGTTATACATTATAGTTGAAAGTGACACAATGTCATATTGACCTAAGAAGTACAGTACTATTATGAGGCTATGGAGAGTAAACTATAGTGCTACAACTCTTATCATTCAGCATAATGTTCAGTGTAAAGGAAACATGATCCATGGTAAAAATTGTATGCAACGCTCGGTACATAAGCTTTATAGCATTTCCGTTGAAACCAAAGTCAATCATTTATTCTTTGTGTGAATGAAATAAAGGGTGAACCTTTTAAGACTTAAATTTACATCTTAATGACATGCTTTGACATTGCATATCAATTATCCAATGTTTTTTTCCATAAATTACTTGGGTAATAGACGTAATATGATAATAGCAATTGCTTTTCTGTCAGGGAATTGATCATTGTCAGTGATTAATATATCCTCTGTGGGTTAAATGATCTGAACATTAGATGATCTAGTAGCTTGTCAAAGTTAAAAATGTTTGTTTATAAAATAGAAGTTTAAAGTCTGTTTCAATATTAAACATTGCATTGAAATACAATCAATCAATCACTGTTGATATTGGCTAGTGAATGCATGTAGTATCTGCTGTGATCAACATCCATGTGATATAGACAGTATCGACTGGTGTATACGTGTACTATCAGTACATCCACCTTGTCAGGAATGTAAGGAATGGAACCAGATTCCTACACTCCATGCTTCTCTCACTGTCTTCTAGACTGTCTGCCAGTCTCTTGGAGATATAGGCTCTGCAGGCATCAGAACCAGTGTTGGTCCTAGAGGGGGTGTTAGGGAAACTAGCCCACTTGATGTCCCTTTTAATTTTGCGACTTTTGATACTTCTACCATCTGAAATGACCCCTCGACTGATCACCTAGGAACAACACTGATAACCCTTCAACATCATCAATATGGATAAACTTTTGATCAAGGAAAGGTCTGTCATAAAGGCTTTGGCAACTTCAACAGTAAAGAAGAGCGCTAATATTCATATTCAGTGTAGATGTTCCATGGTTCCAGACAGAAAATCAATGGTTTCACTTTTCTGATGTTGTGCATGGTATTCTCTTGCAAATTTTTGACATTTGTTTTAATGATGTCCAATTTCTTTTGCTCAAGTTCAAATAGATTCAAATGGCTGAAATATTTTCATCTCACTCAAGAGATGGAAATGCTTTCCAACATGTTTAACTTGACCCAATTATTAGGGTAATAATAAGGGAATCAAAGAAAGGAATCTGAATCAAGTCTACATCTCTGGACCTCATTATCACCCCCACTCTACACTGGGAGTAAACAGTGAGATTGACATGTCTGTGACAGGCACCTGGTTGCTATAGACGTATATCTGGGATGGGGCAGGTTATATAGGATCTTATACACTTGTCAACAAGATGTGATACTTTGATCATATGCTTCACAACCAACTTCACTTAAAAATATTAATGTATCTCCTGGTTTATGGAATCATTGTTGAAAAGTTTCTTTTTCTCATAGATAATGTAACAGGCAATATGATACATAAGCTATAATGATATACATACATATATAAGGAAGTGACTCTTTTGTTTACCAAAATTTCAGGTTGACTTTGATTGATATATGACATAAATTATGTATGTTTTCTATTGAAGTAAAGAGTGTCAGTTAATTTCCTTATTTTGTATAAAGTGATATTCTCATGTCATGAATTTGTCAACAAATTTAGCCCGCAGCATAAACGGGGTTAACAAAATACAAACATTCTGTTAGAACTGTTACTTACCATCTGCAGTCGTACAAAAAGTAGTGCAAAAGAAGCGAGATTATTCTAACAGAACCATCTGTTGGTGAGGTGTTTTTATCTGTGAGCAGTTGGTAATGAAAGTGTTGAGATGCTAGACGATCCCACTCATGAGAGGACTGTAATTACCTGCTTCGTTACAGGTGAAATTGATTAGGAATTAGATTTTATATCTTTAATATTTTATAACAGTTATCTAACAAGAACTATTTTATGGTAAAAGTATAGGCTGGATAGAACCTTTGTCGTCATGTTATGATATTATAAGATATAAATATAGAGATCTTCTAATTGGTGATGAAGACTTAATGATAATAATAATGAAATTATGAAGCTCCTTGTATCCACCATTAAGATGCTCATTGGCGCTACTCGCTTCAGGTTAATCAAGATAAATTATTCTTGTGATCTATTTCTAAACAAAAAACTCATAGAAGAATTCAACTTCAGTATCATGTTATGGAATAGAAACTACAGAGCCTTTTCACCTGGTGCAAGGTTAAGCTTAGGGTTACTACACCTTGACTCGTTAAAGGTAAATCATGATAAATTATTCTTATATCTATTTCTGAAAAAATACCTTGTAGAACAGTTCAACTCATCTAGGATTTACCTGATGCAAGGTAAAGTTTAGGGTTACTACACCTGTACTCACCTTGACTCGTTAAAGGTAAATCAGGTAAATCAGCCGAATGTAATGCATACATAACCCTACCTATCCTATATCAACCAGGTATTGTCACCTCACAAGGGTTATCGAGAACATATGCTGAGACACAAGTGCTAGTATCAGTAGTTGTAAATCTATCTGGTACAGAGGATTTGTGGCAGATCTTGTTTCCAGGATTAAGCTGACAAATGGGAAAATAAACGGTCCTGAAATGTTATCCTTTTGTATGACTTGAATTATATTTTTGCATTTCAGAATTTGTAATTTTGCTGAATGGGAGAATGTCCTCTCAAATAAGATATATTTCTCTTATAAAATTCTTATTTTTAGTTCAGAGGAGTTCCATTTGCAAAATATAGGTAGATATAACGCATCAATCGTCACCTGCAAGGTAGATCTGTGCCTGATTATCTCACCTTTATCTTGAAGATAACATTTCCAGGATTTCTAGGTTTTGCAGGCTAATACGGGTCCGTCTAGGTGATAAGATGACATTCCAAACCTTAGTTTTTGCATGATTTATCAGTTAATCTGTGTGATTAACTTTCTCCTACAGAAAACTGAGGTAGAAGATTGGCAGATTTATCAGTCATGGGAATAAATGTTGTTGGTCTATACTGGTTTAAATTTAAACATTTCTAGCTACTAGATATGCTAGGTACACAAGTCTATGAAGCAATGACATTAACAATTTATTGTAATCATACTAATCTATGTACTTTACTGAAGTAAATCTCAACTTGGGTAGTAGATTATATGAAATAATGTTGATTATTTAGTGGACTAAATGGATACATGAACTCATATTAATATATGAATATTGCATTGAATGTCCTGCACAATTATTACAACCATGGAACAAAATGTTCTGTTTTTCTGACCCTAATGAGAAGACCTTAACGACTGCTATCACCTGTGCTAAGTATATCGGTGTATAGATGTAAAGGTCGGGCTGTGTGTGTTTGAAGTGTAAGGTATCTGCTATTTGTCTAGCATAAACTCCAACACCCCGTCCACAACGTGCAGTGATTCACCGGGGCCGTGACATGCATACTGCCTGTCATAACATTGGCTACAGGATATGCAGTGATGAAGTTACCCATGAGTCCCACATCAAATACTCTCAAAATTTTGAAAGTGTTTTTCTTTTGATACTATTGTTTGCTTATTGAAGGTCTCATTTAAATCTAATAAGACTCACAAGACATTTTCCAAGCGAGTTCGCAGCTCATATAATGTAGATTGATCACTGGATATGTGCACTGTATGGCAATGCATGGAGAAAGAGAGATAGTTTGATGTAGATTGATATTTTATTGATAGTCTTTTGGTATTTATGTAAATTGCACAAAAGTTAAGACATATGGTGTTGTCAACTTTAAGAGAAATATATCTAAATTGATTAGATACGAGAAATATCATAACCATACATAACTTTTCATCAATGATTTTCTATCCTATACTAGTTATCAACTTTCCAAAACCTGACCTGTAATCCTTCTGAGGATGCATGCATGAAAATACAAATATGAATTTTCAGCTATCCCTTTGATATTCAAATTCCGCTTTGTATATCCAGTATATTGGCAGTAATGAGTAGCCTTTATGAACCAGGGAGAGAGACATGTGTGGCTATTGACCGGAGAGTGTGTGTTTAGTGGGTGGGTCAAGCAATCGGTCAATACCAGGCGGTCAGTGTGACCACTCGCTACACCAGGAAATGGATAAGTAAAGGTCTGGTCTTAAGAGGAACTGAGTGGACGTGTGATGTACGCTGTCCATCCTCTCTCTTTGTGGAGAGGTTTTATATATGTCCCCTTTCATTGCTGATCTTTCATCTTGAACCTTCTCCTTTTGGTCGAGGTGGACCTTGAGCTGTCAGCGTCCTTGTGCAAGGTTAAAAAATCAATTGAAAAGAGAACATGTTCTCTTCTTTTGAAAGAGACCTTCTATCTATATATCATGTCCTGCTTTCACCGATCCTTTATGTTGAACCTTCCCTGTCAGTGGATGTAGAAGGGTTTGAGATTCGACTTGCAGAGAGTTTGCACTTTGGTGTTTGATGGTATTGAATGTGAATGATATATATCTCCAGAAATCTCTTCAACTTGACAAGTGTTTTGGGCTTTAGATTTTAGTAATCAAACTTTATTTTTTAGATTTTGAGCCAATTCTTAAGCAATTATACTATTCAGTTAATAAAATAACATGCCGCTTGAAATGTGTAGTTTAAATATTATGGCGATGGCGTTTTTTTATCAATCGTTTTAACTCTGAAAATACACAGTCAAAATTAATTTGGTATCAATAAGAAAGTAATAATAAATAAATGTGTATTTCTTCAAAATGAATAACATGAAGACAGACAGTCAGAACACCAGTACAAGTGAGTAGTACAAGTGAGTAATGTATTTCACTCCAGAAGGCAGCAGAAAGTATACAAACTGGATTACCTCAATAGAAACCTCAAGAGAACTGTGTATTGATTTTCTTTTTGGCAACTGTGAGGTCTACATGTGTGTGTTATCCCCAAGTTACAAGAAATAATCAAGTTAAACAAAGTTAATCAAGTTCTCAGAGAAAACATGCACCAGCCATGCTGTAAGATAGATTGGAATGTCATACAAGGCTTCTAAATGATGTCTAGACCGTCAAAAATATGTTTTTATTGATGCAGAGTCATTTTCACAAATCCAGTTCAACTAATGAAATAAACAAATTTGGAGTAAGAAGAGAGGGTAGAAGTTAATTACTGGAATCAAGTTGTGATGCAGGAGGTCAAATGACCTGTCCCTATGATTATTATGTAGGGAATTATCTGCTGTTGCTGCTTTTGGCATAGCTATTTAATCTCTGTGAAATAGACTACACTTTCATTGTGATTATTGATTAAAAATGGTTCTTTAAAGAGTTTCAAGTAAAAAAATCAGTCAAGCATTTCATTGTTGTAAGACATCTTGTTTTACCATATCAGTTATCTTGAATCATAAAATATGCAGTTAGTGACTTAAGCAGACTTCAGCAGTGCAAGGGTTAATGTTCACCATTCAAGATCCAATTTGTCATTACAGAACTTTTTGTCTGTTGTATTGTATTCAGGATGGTATTTATGCTATATTACCCCATGTGGTTCAGTGATTGTAGATATTTGCATTGTCATCCTGTCTGAATGGTGGGCAATACAACATAGGCAGAGAATAACTTGGATAACATTGTGTAACAACTACCAACTGGGTGAAGAAAACATGTGGTATATTGATAAAACACATCAATAGCTGAATGTTAGAGAGCTATCAAAGTGAATTAGACTGTATAAACCATCTGTCATATTGAACCCTGTATAACTGCCAAGTAGCAATCAATACTTGAATGTAAACTGTGCATAGGGCAGCCAGTCATTGCAGATATATTTGTAAAATAAATGTCATGTGCTTGTAAGAGCTTATATGATTATTGGAAAGCAAAGAAGTAATGATGGCTGATATTGAAAATTTATGTTTTGCAAAAAATTGCCACTTTAATGAAGTACAGCATTAACCTCAAACACAACACTGCCATTGAATTGGATCTCAGCTGATATAAGACAAGAAACCAAGTCTATGCTACAATCTGGCAAGAAAAATAACAGGGTTAGGTGTATTTTTGAAAATATAAAAAAGCATTTTTTATAGCATAGAATTAACAGGAGCAGGAGGAAAAGAAAAGTATGTGTACAAATTTGTATTTAAATATCTTGAAATGACAACCTTGATTATATGTAATGATTGCAACAAGTTATAACTATGCTCTGTTTTTAATATTAGTCAAATATACCTTCATTCAAAGGTTTAGCTTCTATTTAAGTCCAATGAGTATTAGTAGAACCTGACAAGTTTCAAACAGAACCAAATGTTGTTAAAGGGAGACAATTCTGCTTATCAGCGCAGGAAATTTGTGGCTTGAATTATTCATATTGATGTGTTCCGAGTGACATCTAAATGTTTGGTATCCTGGTGATCTATGAAATATTCATTAGTTAGTGACGAAAATGAATGTAAAACATAGGTTTCTTGGTTTCACTGATATGAATTCATCTGTTTTGCTGATTTCATAACTTTTCAATATTTTTACACTTCATGTCCAATGATATAGAAGAAATAGTATCTCATTCAGATGAACATACAAAGCAACGATTAGATTAGAATTATTGTAACAAATATATAAGAAAAGCAAATTTCAAAACATGTTATGAGTAAAAAATAAAGATGCATCCCTTTTCCTATGATTCACCTGAAAGGGAATACCGTGCACTCTTTCTGCGTGCGGGATAACTTGACAAAGATAACAGTGGATAACACCTGGGAACTCTGATAACTCCTAAGGGCCGAGGGTCGGGCCGAATATGTGCTCGTAACTCATGGCAGATGTGGCAGGGGAATATCGCTGTATTACTACAATATTAGTTATCAGCCTCTTGCTGGGAGATATACACTAGGATAAAGTTGTTGCTTTCACTTTTAGTCCTATTTGTCTGCATATCTCAGTCTGGGTCGGATATTATGACTCCTGTTCTGTATCATAAAAAGTGATAGTGATTAAAAGAGTTTTTTTTTTGTGTGCTGCTCCATGGTCTGCTCAGATTGTGTGATTCGAAGAGGTTATACATGAAGAAAAGATAAAATTATATTAAAAGAAAAATATATATCTATTTTAACACTGTTAATATATCAAAACTTTAAAAGTTACCACAGCACAAAATGAAAATAGTTCTTTCAAAATGTTTCTTTTTAGATAAAACTTTTAGAAAATTGTATTTACTCAAACTCATGTGCATGAAAAAAACCTATTGAAATTGAATTGAATTTATTGTCCTACTTCTATCCCCTGCTTACATTGTCTCCTATTGTAAAAATATATGCGGCTCTTTAAGGTTTTTGAAGAATATGTGATGTTTATTTCTAACAGTGGTATCCTCTTCCCGTTGATTACATGCAGCATTGGAGGTTCTCGCAGGTAACATTGTGACACCTTTAACGAGTTGTCTCACCTGAGTTGTCTCCCCTGACTAGTAGAGCAAATTGCATGGCCGCATGGAATCCTTTAATGTTGTAGTTTATGTCATGCCCTGTAGTCGAGTATTCCTTTATTTCCTTTAAACTTCCTTTTTTGTGCCATGATGATCGTAGTAAACCTATATTTGTTATCAAATTCCATTTTAAGGAATCTTTTCTCCAATGAAGATCTTGGTTGTGCTTTAAAATATCTTACTTCATTTTCTAAAACTAATATTTTTGTAAGAATAGAACTTGTTTCTTCCAACCCAATGCTGGTTTTGGTGATACACTCCTAATGCAAGTTATCGAGTTGCCAATTTTTGTTGTTGGAGTCCTTAAAATGTTTTCATGTCTCCATGTTGTCACTTATTCTTTTTTTGTTCCATTAGAATTTTTGGAAAGATTTTTGAATTAATGTTTTTTCTGCTTTATTAAATTTTGTTTTTAATTAAAATTGTTCTTCCCCTTTCTTTTTGTAAAGTAATGTTTAGGAGGTAATTGGTCTTTTTGTAGTACCTATGTAATTTTATGTGTGCATAAGCCATTGTTGTTTTATCAAATTGTTTATTTTTGATTAATTATCTCATTGATAATGGCAGGTATGTATCAATAGACATTTAACTGTAAGCATGGATTTAGTAGATAGATACGTCACTGATCGAATGAGATTTTGAGTATAAATTTTGCATGGTCACATTGATAGTTTAAAGAACTTGATTACCACTTCTCAGAGTTTGAAGCATGCGAGAGCTACTTGAGTGTCAAGAGAGAAATACTGTAGTAAATACTTCTTGAGTATGCACCATCAATTTCACAAGTAGTATGTTGTGTTTGAACAGTGTGGCAAATCTTTCAAAATGTGTGTTGATATTTAAGAGTTAAAGATAAAAATTGTATAAATATTTTATTTAGAAAGATGACCATACTTTGCATTGATTCAATCATATACTTGATAAAGTTCAACAAGAAAAATGAAGATTGAAAATCTAAGTGTTACGTAGTTTGTGAAAAAAAGCCCAAACCAAAAATGAGATTCAATAAAAAAACTTGATTATGTGTTAAGTCATCAAGTCTGAAGAAAGTCTATTTTTCTCTCTTTTATTTCCTAGTCACATATGCAGGTGAAAGTGTGTGACTCACAGACATAAATCTAGACTGTAAGCAGTCTCTGTACAAAGACCATAAATGCACCCAGCCTAATTAGAAAACTATTGGTAGTGTTAAGGAGCTTTTGTCAATATTGTTCTAGTGAATAACAGTAACAGGTTACAAGTAAGGTTTGATGATACCGACCAAGTTCAATAAATAAATATGAATTTTTAGGACAAAAATCTCTTGCAAGAGAACTATTTCAGGATAAAGAAATGGCAGTAAGGAACGTTACTGTCTCCTAATTTTTCCAAATTCAAACTCTTTATCCTTGTATGTTTTTGTTTTTCTTTATCATGTAAATTTTGAAACTTACTAGATAGAAAAAATGATGCAAACCAAAGATATTATTCCCACAGGCATCTATTCTGGGTTTTTTTTCAAATGTGTATAATTTGAGGATAACAACAGAATTATTTTCAAATTTAAAAGATATTAAAGGAATCAGAACTTTATTTTTGGGCTGGCCAACAGCTGTTTGCTGTAGATTGTTATGGTTGCAGCACGATGTAAAATTATCCGCCCTGATTAGACGTGATGATAACATTATAGCGAAGGTGCTCTCTGATGCATCATGGGTAAATCTGCAGCTTGACAGATGCAGCCCAGGTGCCTGGAGTTACCTCCCTTGAATTAACAAATACCATGTCTACCTCTTGGTGGAATTCGATATAGACATAAACTGTTTATCCTGTTTATCTCAAAAGATGAATTTATGAGAATTTTTTGACCTGATATACCTGTAATTAATTCATCTCAGAAATAATAAATGTGAAATATTTTAGCATGCGTGAGTAAAAAGTCTTTGGAAAAGAACAGCAATTGTTTTAGATGATTTCTTTATTGTGAAATACTGAAGTGATTGTCCAGAAAATGTTGCTGTTCTTATCAACTGAGATGCATTTACGGGTATAACCTAATAAGTAAATCTATGTACAGATTAAATGGGCTGAATTTTTTTTATAAATTCAATTTAAGATTAAAGTAAAATTATATTGTATAAGAAACAATCATATACATTTAAGTTATCAGCAAAACTCTTTATGTTTTCAGAGAGGAGAAATTTTCACAAAAAATATTATTTTAATATTTTCTTGTTTTATTGCAGGCTGGCAGAAGAATAGTTGACCTATACGACGACTTAAGAGATGGACATAACTTGATCTCACTATTGGAGGTGCTGGCCCACGAAATACTGGTGAGATGTTGTCACTTTTAGTCACTAGAGGTGCAATATAAGGGTTCTATTTGATTAAGATCATTCCACGTTCTATTAAATTTTATGTCTTTGGTACAATACAAAAATAATAGTCCTACCATATATGACAATTTCAGTTATTTCAAATGATTATTTTTCCCTTCAGTAGTTTTGCTCTTCCTACAGAAAGATTCAATTGTTACTGGTTTGAAGGACTCTTTGTGATTCAAGTGTACATTAAATGCAGTAAGGCTATACATACTTAATTTGAAGCTGATATTAGTTTTCCTAAGGAACCAAGTTAATCACTTACATACTGACAGTCAAATTGTTATTCTTGGTCGAAAACTGTTATGAATCGATTTTAAATTATCTCTATATTTTACTTGTTTGTTTCAGCCGCGAGAGAAGGGGCACATGAGATTCCATAAAATCCAGAATGTACAGATAGGTTTAGAGTTTCTCAAAATGAAAGGGGTAAGTTGCTGAGTTTTCTAAGAGTTCTTCAGAGAGATGTCAGCTTGAGTAAAGGGAGACAACTCTGTGTGGCTTACCACTTGCATTTCTGATAGTGAGCCTTACTGACATCAAATAAAGACTAAAATATTCAAAACTTATGTTTTAAGTTAAAACTTTTACTTTCTTTTAGTTCATCAAAGTGTTCATGTTTTTCAGATTACTTCATAACTTTGAATTCAAGTTGAATTCTCTCTAGAAAATGTGTATATTTTTCCTAAATACTTTTTAACTGATCTGTTTCAATATGTTTATTTCATGATCTTCTGAACATATGGTTTTCATTGCATTAATGTGAATAAAACTATGTATCCATATCATTCATATATGTGTTAAAATCTGATTGTTTAACTGTAAAACAACTTTCAGATTCGAATTGTGAACATACGTTCAGATGAAATAGTGGACGGGAATCCCAAACTAACTCTTGGTCTCATCTGGACAATCATCTTACATTTCCAAGTAAGTTTTTATCTACATACATACACTGTCTACATATCTACATACATGAGCGACATTTACAGTATCCTCTACCAGCTGTGTGATTTTTTTGGAAGGATAGTTTGCTAATGGCACTGAGAGGGTTAAGGATACATTTCATCTTCAAAATTGATATGAAATTGAATTGCAAATTGCAAACTTATAAAAAAATATAAATGATTCAAATGCCATTTCTTTTTGAAAAAATATTTTGTTTCAAGACCTTTTTCGTATTTGGATTGTAGTTTATCAATATCAAAATACTCTGAAACATTTATGATTGAAATGCCCTTTTATCACATCTCATTACACTCAGAAATCAAATATAAAATTATTTTGTATTTCAAATGATCCCTAAGAGCAGCATTGAGTTTATTGCTAAAATGACTTTTTAACTTTATGGAAAAATTGATTTTTCAAAATTATTCTGAGTGTTAATGAAGCTTTTGATGAATGGGCTCTTCAGTACATATCACTTGTCAACACATTTATTCTTCACATGCATCTATTTCAGCGCTGAAGAAGATTACTTTACATTACACACATTACAAATTTGCATTTATGTTGTTTTCACACTTTTTCTCCTATTTTGTGAAATGATTGATAAATATTCACACATACTAAATGAAGTGACATAAAATCCTCACAAGATGAATGTTGTGTAGCCATGTAAGATGTCACTGATGCAAATATATGCCTTACAAGACATCTCACAAACATCCTATCATCTATAAGGGATTTTTTGTGCTAGGAGCACCCATGCAGCACAAAATACTTTCTCCCCATGTGTTAAGTTTCACCATTTTCTTCAACATCTGGGTTTCTCATAAAGGCTTCCTTATCTAAGTTATCTGATGTTCTTAGAAATATTTCATTCATAAAATGAGAATTCCTTTTGATGTTTTTTGCAATTTTCCCCCATTATTATCTTCAACATTTCTGAAAACTTGAAGCAAGAGGCGTTGAAATAATTTGAGTCGTCACCTGTCGTTTTGTTTTTAAAAGTTTTGCCCAATTTAAGGGCTGACGTCATTTGCGAGTTATATCAGTCTGTAAGATGATACAGAGTTTTGTCAGGTCTTTAAGTTACATAAGATAAGGCATGATTCTGTCAAGTACATGAGGTTGTAAAATGTCGCCAGTTTACAGAAAGAGCATGTTTGTAGATGTGAGGATATCAGATGTCCCGTGTAGAACTTGTGTAGAACTCGGCTGGTAAAGTTCAAGAGACATTCTTATCTAGAATACATGGGACAGATGGCGTAAATAGCTGGCATAGTTTTGTGGAAAGTCACTCATTTGACATTTATCTGTCTACATAATTCTTCTCTGCACATTTATCTTTCAATTTTTAATGAGTGTTTTTTTTCTTAATGATTTATAAGTGTATGAAAATTCATCTGGATTTTAAATCATATTTCCTGGTTTTAAACCTTTTATTGTAATTTTTATTATTTATTTTGATTAGGATTCTAGTTAAAATAATAATCCTACATATAGGAAAAAAATTCTATTCTTGTGCAATGAACAGACAAAAAAAGTCATGTATATATGTAAGTACAATTTCCAAAAAGTCTACCAAGGTGATTGACAGAATTAACAGTAGATGAATTGAGAAAACAATTTCAGCAAAAGATGTGTAACAGAAATAATCGTAGTAGCATTAAGAAAACAATCTGTTCTTTATCATAACAAACATGCGCATCCACATCACTTCCCAATTACAGAAGAAAAGGTCAGAAAAACGTGCACGGTGCACCATAAGCATAGTAAATCATGAGCACGTTTTCTCTCGGAACAAAGAAAACGGAAGCCGTGTTATCAGCCAGCATATTTGTGCTTCACCCAGACATGACAATGTTTATCATTATAGATGAAAGTTGCTTTCAACTTAGGCTTTGGTAGCTAAGGAGGTCTGTAAACAAAAAAAGAATAACCCTTTGTACGAGTAATCATTTTAACATGGAGGCTCATGTTGAATGCTCCTGGAATTCCTGATAACGCTACGGAAGGTTTTGTTGATAAAAATGATGAGCTTTGGAGGTCTGATGAAGGAATGCTGGTTTAAGTGAAATTCTGTTCTTCTTATTGTTATAAACATTTTTGTTTCTTCCTTGAGACAGCCATTTTGAAACTTTTGTAGATGTTACAAATCTTATGGTCTCCAAACCTGAAAAAGTTGGGGGAACTTAAATGACAAATTTTAATGCAAGCAATTTCTGTGGAGTTATTTCTTAGACTCTTCTGAACATGTTGTTTTGTCCTCTAATATGATCAAATGTTGATGTTTGTTCAGATTTTGGGGTTGAAATTAATTTTCATTGATTTGTATTGTTTGGGGACTTTCTTTGTATCTATATTATGGAAATGGTATATGTATTTCAATTTGCTGTCAAACTTTAAGATAACACCCAAATTGGTTTGCTTCTGTGTCTTGGTGAGTCATAATCAAAGAATATAAATTTCTAGATGAGATAAAAACAAAACAGTAGGTTTCCTTGGCATGTTTACATAAAATAAAATGAAATTTCAGCCAAGTTGATAAACGTTTTGAAAAAGAGGAAATGTAAGTGAAATAAAATTTGTTTTCATGAAAGCCTTCCTGAAATAGTTAATAGCGTTGAGTCACAGAGAGGTTCTGGAGAAGCGAGATGACAGAGTCAGATACCTGGTGCTCCATGGTTGCTATGTCTAGGTGAGGCTCGTGAACGTCACATGTGCTTACATCTAGTTTATCTGCTTCCTCATAGGTGGAGCACAAGTATCCACAAAACTATCTATATATGCCCCTGAATTGAAGATACAAATATTGTTTTCACCTTTGTTTCTTTTTGTTTCTCTGCAGTTTGTCAACTCTTTCCCTAACTTTGATAGGCCTTTGATACCTGAATTGTGAATTCCTTTATCATAGACCAAAGGCAAGGGTTAATTTTTCACAAGGACCTTGCAAAAACTGTAATATTATGTCCTATACATTGCAAATACAATTCAAATCAACCCTACAAAAGAATCCAACTTCATGTATCCAGGCTCATAAAACCTGACAACCTCCCCCCCCCCCCCCCCCAAAAAAAGGACAAAGTCAGACATTTTTTTAGTGGTATCCAAGTTGAGATGGAGTGATTATCTGCCTTTGAAGTGGTCCACAGAACCATGAAGAACCAAGTTTTTCAGGAAGATGATAGATAAAAGCCATTGTGAAAATAGTAGCCATTGTGAAAAAAAGAAAAAAAGAACCACCCTTGTAAAATATAAAGCTTTAGAAAAGTTACTGTGGCCATAAAATGGATGTGTTCAGACAGAAAGTCGATCCCTGTAGACATTGAGGAGCAAGTTGTCTTCTTGTTTGTTGTTTCAAGACGAGGTTGTTTGGGGTGAGGAAGATGGTAGCCGATTGTATCTCCGTGTTGATGGTAGTTGAGCCACTCTGAGCCCGAGATGATCAGAAAATAGCTATTAATATGGCCTTCTTGTAGAAAGATACATTGAAACTAGCAATGAATCTCATCATTGAGTTGAAAGATACACAGTTTATCGACAGTTGCAATCTTTATAGACTGTTTCTTGAGGATAAGACATGTTCTGATGTTATCATTATTACACAAGGTTTAGGGGGTGAGGTCTCAAAATGACCAAGAGATAAGGGTGAAGTTACATGATAAATGTAATGATAAATAACTTGATTAAATTGTTAAGAGATTTAAGCTGTTTTGATCCTTATGTTCTTAGATTAATTAATTTCTTTTGAAATTACATATGTGAAGTTTTAATGGAAAAATGACATGATTTCATATTCAAGAAATCAGAGAGGATGTTGTTAAAAACAAAATACAATGTCTGTTTGTAATTATTTCTTGTTGCAGTGTTTAGTTTTGCAGCTTGTCTAAGAATGCATTGAACTCTCGTTGAATTCTCTTTAAAATTGCAAAAAGTTGCAGCTTCAAAACAAGTTCAACAATGAAATGTCCTGAATTCCAAGAGAAGCAAGACAAAGAAAGAATTGGTTAATAAGGGATCTTGCATTGTTGGCAGACATGTTTTATGGAGAGTTTTTAAAAGATCATTTTCCTCGTGTCCCATGCCTTTAATTATCTTAACAGCTGTGGGTCTCGGGTTTATAATTGTCTCTTAGATTTCTGGGAGTTTTTCTATGCTATGTGACGTCTCTGCAATAATCATTGCAATAAAAGGCTTTGTTGAGACCATTTATACTGTGGGATGTTATTTGAGAACTGTTTATCTCCATAAAAAGCATTTAAATGATTAATATTTAGCCAGTTTGACCTCTCAATGCAGATTTATTCATGAGAAAAAAAATCAGATATTATTATATAAAAAGCCATGAGAAAAAAATATTTTAGTGAATGATAAATGGCAAAAAGAAATGGTAAGAATTTAAATATTCTGATTGGAGTATATTGCTTAAATTTCATTTTTCAAACGGAAGCTCTCAATTATTCTATCAAAGCGATTAATGTGTAATGTTTAGTTAACCTCCGTTTACATGGAACCCCATTGCTCTTCCAGACTTGTGTGTACCTTTGAGATCTATTTTCTCAGGAACGATAATATTTGGGGCAAGGTGTAGAAGTTGGAGAGTGTTTACATCAGAACTCCTATGGTTAAACTCATGTCTTCCTTAGAGTCATTATTTATCCAAGCCAGCTCCAATCTAGCGTCATCAGATAAGTAATGTGGGTAAATACAGGTGGTCTATCAAAGAGAGAGGAAAAACAAGAACTCTTAAACCTTAATCAAAGAGTTCATAAACTCGGCTCTTCATCTATTGCATTTTAGCTTTTATATTCCAAGAAATGTTCGTGGTTTTGTAGTTCTTGGGATATTCTTGTCTTTTGAACAATTAGTAGTGGTAATGATAAAGTTTCATAATATTTTCTGATTTTCAACATATAGCGCTGATCAAAATCTGCTCATTGATAGCCCCCACTGCATTTCGTGAACATGAACTGTAGTATCAAAATCTCAAAAGTCATTGGCGCGTACCAACTGAGCAATTGGCATAACCCTCTTTTCTGACTTCAACCACCAAAGTTTGTTTTGACACCAATAAATTTTGGCTTATAAATGTTGATATAGTATCCACTTCTTTGAATTAATTTCAACGACCTTCTGCTGTTAACATTTATATCATCTTCTAACAACTACAGTATACATTTATTGGAACAAGCGCTTGCTTTGCATTTGAACCAATATGTTTGATTATTTACTGTCTTAGCACCACTTGTTCTTTGATTTTTTTAACCATTAAGGGTATAAAAAATAATGGCAAGAAGGAATTTATTTTATCTAGCTATCTGACTCTCAATCATTGGCACTTACCAAAAAACGGTCAGAACTCTGTGACTCAGTTTGTTTGCATTAACTTATCAACATCTTTGGAAAAGTTACCTGTCTTAACTGTGAAGGTTGACATGTTAATGGAAGAAAGGAGGTTCCGAGAAGTATTAAGTTGAGTCTGACTGATTTATTCCTCTTTGTCTTGGAGAAAGTGAAAGTAAGAGTCTATATCACCTGGGGCGAGGGGAAAAACAGAAGAGTATGCTTGTCTCTTTCAGTCAGTACCCCCTCACTATAACACACCATTTGGGAGACATTGATATAACCTCAGTATAAGAACAATTTTGCAATATGAGTATCTGTTTTTGAAGTAACTATGGATCTAAGCAGCCTTGCCTGATTAAATGTGTAGAAAGTTTTGCAATTATTCTGTGCTCTATATTGAGGGTTTAAATTTACAAGAATTGTTTGTAAGCTGAACTGAAAGTTTCATGTCAGTAAATGCATGTGGTTGCTGAGCATGAAATTGGATGTACTCCTAATATGTTTAGTTTAACACAAACTATGTGTAATTTACTAGCAAACAAACTTGGATAAATCTGTGCATCTTTGGAGGTAAAGATAACAATATTTTTCTAAACAGTAAACTGATGAATTTACCATTTTACTGGATAATTAGACACTAAAAGTAATGGAAATGTTGCGAAAGATTATCGGTTTTAAAACTTGAATGGGAGTATACAAAACCTTGAGATCAATGAACAACTTTTAAAACTTAAATTACGAAAAATTTCACAAAATGCATTTTATCCAGGTTTATTAAATAAACAGGAATGTCTTTTTTATGTCAAATGAAGGTTATAAGCCTTGGTGTAAGAATTTCAGTGTTGTTTCTAGGTGATGATTTGAATGAGTCTTTTTGGCATATTTTACGCAGATGGGACCCTTTGAAAATTGAAAATTATCCTACTTCTAAAATTTTAGGAACACCATGCCAAAAGGGTGGGCAAATTTACCAGGACCCCCTCTCGAGCAATGCTGCATATTACTTTCCATCTAATATTACAGTTAAAATCATGTGATGGAGAAATCTGGTGACTGTAGGTAAAACTTCCCATCCTCATCACTGTAGGTAAAGACATAAGTAAAGAAGGTAAACACATACACGGTGGAGACAGGCTTCCCATACACAGTTTATAGAGCAGCAGCTAGAGTGTAAACCTCACATTAACACCACGGGGAAACTACACCACGCTAATCTGTTTACATGGGAGTCATATACCTGGATACACTAACCTACAAACAGCTTCTTGAGGGTTTATACTTCAGCATTTAGATGGTTTGTTAAGGAATTATTTTCAAAGGTTCTTTTGGTTTAAAAAAGACTCTTTAGACAATTTTGTACTCTTGGGTTTTTTTCGAAAGAAGTTCAATTTATTCTTTGAAGATACAGTAGAACTCGGATATAACAAACTCCAAGGGACCAAAGAATTTAGTTCGCTATATCCGGTGTTCGCTATACACATATAATTTTAATGATATTATATAGGGACAGGACTTGAAAATTTGTTCGCTATATCCGAGTGTTCGCTATATCCGTGTTCTACTGTATCATAATAGTTTTTCAAAATAGCATAATCTAAACAATGGGAGAAATGCAGTTGGATTGAAACAGTTTCAAGGTGCCCCTTTTATTGAAATATTTATGAATGTATATAAATAAAAAAATTGACTTCATTCACTGACTTATTCACATCAGGAACTGTATTATTCTAATTTTGCTTGCCTAATATTTTTTTCGTAGATTAAATCCATTCAAGTCAAAGATGATATGATTATCAGGAAATTCAGACAAACTAAATCTTGTGTCTATCAGGATCATCCGACAGTCCTGAATACGATGTGATATTTGGTTGCTTTAAGCATGCCATCTTACCGTCCAATCAGTGGTCAGGAATATATTATTGTGAAGATGATCCTTGTGTTACAAGAAAGTGAAAGTAAACCTTTTTCTGTTTACACTTTGTTGTCAGAATTGTTTCTGTGTTTACATACTCTTGGAATCTTATGTCCTGATTGTGTGATACATCAGGTTCAAACTGAGGCTCAATCTGAAAGTGAGGCTGGGAGGGGACGGATTATCTGTTCAACTCGTAAATCACGGCATGTCTTACAAGCGCTATCTCTCGACTTCTTTGGTTTCTCTTCACTTGACATTGTCTGACTTTCTTTGGAGAAAGATTGTTTTTTTGAAAATGAAGACCAGTTTTGTAGATAAAAGTTTAAACAATTTTGTAAAATGAAAAAGATTTAAATTTTTCTTTATGACGATAAACACAATTTCTTACATGAAATCAACATCATTTTTTGCGGTAGTATTTTCATAGTTTGAAAATTAGTTTTCTCATCCACTGTTTTCTCTATGGTGTGCTTGGAATAATGTAAGAAATTCTAACAACCATGTTCTTATCAACTTAAAAGCTGAACTCCATAAATGTTTTTGTCTATCATGGAAATAATAATAATCCAAGAAATTCCAGTGAATGTAGGTTCTTGTCAACTTAAATGCCTCAGCCCCGTGAGCTCCCATTAATGTTTTGCATGACAACAATCTACAGAGCCAGGAATGTAGTGGAAGAGCCGGTATTCAATCAACCGTGCCGGTAGTCGGTGAAGCCTGTCCCCCTCTCACCCCTGTGTCTATCTGACTGGTGCAGCACGCTGCAGCTCCAAGTGCTTGTATCCCCTTCCCATTATCAGGAACAGGAGAGAGTGGATGGCGGAGCAAGTTGTTTTAAGGACGTGAAAACTTTTCTCAGAATTATTCTCTATAAGTAATTATAATTTCACTGTTTTGAATATTCTTCTCCAAAATACCATTCAAGTTAATTTGATTTTTTTCTGAGACTAATTATCAGTTATTTAAGAATTTTTGTATTTTCATTAATGAAGAACTGTTATTTCTGAACGTTGTTGATATGGGAGGGTTTTGCCTTGAAGATAGTAAGATTTCAATATAAGTATTATATTGTTTTGTTGATTTAAAAATTAAAATTGGTGTTCAAACAAACGATATTTGAAATTGAACAAAATATCATGAGGACAAAAGAAGGGGTACCATCCCAAAGCATATCATCACATAGAGGCAATAAAACTCACAGCCTATCATTGGATAAGTTGAGGGGTGATCAGCATGCATGCACTCCAGCATTATCATGCCATCAGGTGTGGGGGGAGGGGGGGTTCTGGAGAAAGTGAGGGGGAATAAACAGAACGGGGACATCTGATAGGCTGCCGCAGACAGTGAAGAAGAGAACCCCTGGTGGCCAAACCGACCACTATACACTTACACCATGTACACACAGGGATACCCTGCACCTTGGAATCGGTTCAAAAAGTAGCTTCTTTTCCTACCTGGTTGTCATGACAACTGACATTTATCCAATGTGGCGCCTTACTGATGATACCTCATGTGATGTATAAACATCTCATTTTGTCAGCGCTTTGTGTATCTTGTGTTACGTGTTAACCGTTATCCGATTTGTTATGTCAGAATAACTGGAAGCTTGCCGTGCAATCAACAAGTGTTTGGAAGTTGAAGATGGTAAAGAAATACCAACATGATGTGGCAATTTTGAGTGATTTATTAGTAATCTGTAGAGTTGTGTATGAATTATATTGAGCTAGTGGATACAGCAGTGGAGTGTACATGATGGATAGAAGAGGAGGAGAAATAAGAGATGGTAGGAAGGAGGGAAGAACTCACCTTCTGGATGTTCAAGAGAGCATTAGACTCTCTGTTAAACACAGGTTCAAACTGGCCTTGATGACAGGGGGAAAGGTAGGTCACAGTCAATGCATGAAAAGGATGTTGAAACTTTGAGTTGTCAATTTTCTCTTGATTTTTCATTGGATGATTGAAAATTGCTATGAACAGGTATCTTTATAATTTATTTCAAAAGAAAACCTTCGTAATTAACTGGATTGTAGGTTCTGCTCCAAAAGGTTATTTTGTTGCCATTTGTTGTCTAGGTGTCTAATGTTTAGTCCACATATGCTTTCTGGAAATCATATCTTATGCGTGTCTATCATTAGAAAAATCAAGATCAGTCCTCTATTTGGAATCTTACTATTACTTTACAATATGACGGGCAGATTTACAGAGCATTTCCTACTACTCTTCCATTCATACATCAATACAGTATGTTGTTTCGTTAACAGTCAGCTGTAGCACTAGGGTTAGCACTATTTGTGCCTGAGTGTTGCACATTGTGAGTGATATAATCAGGTTTATCATCTGCACCTGCTATGTTGCTTAATTAGTCAGTCTCGTTACCTTTAGTACTCTGAGTGCAGTCTCGATTCATCAAAGTCTGTCTCTGATAGAAGCCACTGGATGCCCTCTTCATCCTTATAACATGAATGTCAGCATTGGGTTACACTAAGTTAGATAACCTGGTACTCAATCCTTTAGTTGAAATTATTATGTTTTATCAATCATATCAGGAACAAAACAAGAAATTTTTCCTGTAGGAGAGCTCAATATTATGTTCCTCTTATGCAAGATTTCTCTTTAGAATCCTTGACATCAGGTTGTCATTAAATGGCTCCTTGATACTTTGATTTAAAGATTTGTTTGAAGAACATACTTTCTCTTTGGCTCATTCAGTTATCCCAATTAATGCAAATTATTGAGAGACATGTGGACTTGTAGACTGTTGTCTTGGTTCATCAGTTCTGGCTGACACTCAAAATGCATTGCTAGTAATTCCACAACATTCCATTTGAATGTCACAGATTTGTGGATTTGCCATGTTGGAAACAGTTTGTATAAAAGAAAAGTTCTGTCTTTATTATCTAAGACTTATCTGAGTTTTGTCTTTGAATGATTAATTGTGTCTTTCTCATGACATTATACATTGAATGAAAGTCTTTCTATTAACCTTATAATTTGATTAATGAAAGTAACTATTATCTTTGCTTACATGGGAATTGTCCAGAAATCCAAGGAATCCAGGATAAAAGCAAGAGTAACATCTTTAAATGTCAATGCTTTGTGAATCTGCCATGGAGACTACAACCATTTCTTTTTAAAGAAAGAGTTTGTTTATTTCTCAGTACAATCTCTCAACACCACAATGCAGTGTTACAATATGATAAGAACAATCAAAGGTCGGGGGGAAACTGTAGTAGTGTTTGTTTGATTCACCTACAAGTCATCCTTTCATCCAATTGATTTGGTTAGTCTTAGCTGGGTCCTGTGTTTGTCTTGGCAAAGAGAGAAAAGGAAGCAAGGTTTAAATTTGTCTGTTTCTATTCCTATTCTTCATTTCTTCTGTTCCAATAATTTATTTATTCTGTTACAATCCTTTCTTTCTTCTATTCTAACCACTCTTTGATCCAAAAAAAAAGCTGACCACAAACGTTTCTTTTTAGATTCTTGCTGTAGGAAACTTGATTGTGTAATCATTTCAAAAGATAAACCTGCGTTTCTCTGTCATATCTTTTCCCCAATTGATTACAATATTCTTAAGAATCTGATTTGATGACTGAATTGTTAAAAAAAAGACAACGTTCAAAAGTCTCTCTGCTACAATCTAGATGGTAAAAGTCAGCATTTGTAAAATCACAATGACAACATAATTATAATGTCCAATAATAATAATGTCCAAAGTCTTCCTTTTTCTGTTCCGACACCTCATATCAGCAGTTCCTCACTTCTGACGGATAATGTTTATTTATCAGCCATGTTGAATCATTTGCTGCTAAATTGTAATCAGCGTTCCCTCCTCCGTTTATTTATGTTAAGCCAGTTGATTCTGACCTTCCAGTGATTTAAATTCCAGATTTATCTAGACTTCACGGCTGTTCAAAGTTCCTTAGATTCCTTACTGCCTGACCATGAGTTGACCTGTATTTGGCAGATTTGGATCGGTTTTATTGCTAAAAGGAATATCTGTATTCAGGGTTGTCAAAAAGAATTTGAGTAGAAGGCAGAATGAATAAAGTAACAGGCACCTTTACTGAAGATCCGACTTGCCGTAGGCAAGTCGGCCGACGGCCGAAGGCCGGAGTGGGGGAGAGAACGAGAGGGGGCATTGTCCCCTCTCGTTAGTGGGGGTCCGGGGGGCCTCCCCCGGGAGATTTTTTAAAATTGTATGCTCTTAGATGCAATTTTAGGTACTCTTGGCAGGTAAATGACACTGCCAAAATGTTAATTTCACAGACTATTTTTACTATAATTTTTTTAATTTTCTTGGATTTTTCTACAGGAAAATATTTCATCACAGACAATATGTACAGTGGTTTTGATGGATACTTCAACAACAGGTCAATTGTCCTGAAGTTAAATTTACAGGTCATTTCTGAAACCTTCAGGCCACACTCTACAAGTCTAATTGGCAATTTTAATTAAGAGTTTTAGACCAAAAAAAAAACAGTCTTGTAATGAATAAAAAATACTTTCAGGTCCTGGTGTCAAGTGTTTTATTTTATCTGACACTCAGACAGTCAAGAACAACTTTTCTATAATAATATTTTTTTTTTTTTTTTTTAACTTTTTATTTTCAAAGCATTTTACAGTGTTTTTTAAAAATCAACAGATGACATTCCGGTACAGCATTAATAATGAAAAATCACATAAGTACAGTATGGCAATTAGTCAAATTTACGTGAATAGATCATGGCAAGTTGACCAAAATTTATAGAAAAGGCTAATATCACACTCAATGATCGCTGAACATTTAGTAAGTAAATAATAGTCAAGCATTTCGTTTTTGAATACTTGAAATGGTGGCAATCTTTTATTCAATTTGTTTTTAAATATAAGGTATTTCATTATTATTAAGATGATATTCAGAGGATCGTTATTCTTATCCGGATAACCAATCATAACATGTTTCTTTGTAATGTTTATTTGGATAAGAGCCTTCTGACGTAGCCAGGATTCTAGTTGTTGCCAGATTTCATTTACTTTTTCGCATGTCCAAAATAAATGAACTGGTGTCTGGATTTCTTGAGAACAGAAACTACAGTTTGGATTGTCAACATAACCTAATTTATACAGAATGCTATTAGTTGGAAGTATGTGATGTAGTATTTTATATTGAAACCATTGAAGTCTAGTATCTTTTGTGCATCTAAAAGGGACCATATTGTATTGAGACCAGTTATCAAATGTGTTTTCATTAAATATGTTTCGTTCCCATTTAATGCTGTGTAAGTTTTTTGTAGTGAATGGTGTGATTAGTATGTTGTAGAAATATTTAGATCCTTTCAAACAATTAAACACATTTAGCAGTGTATAAGGCAGTATTGGATTTTGCAATTTTTCTAAATTAGTCATATTCAC
Organism: Steromphala cineraria; assembly: GCA_916613615.1. Taxonomy (NCBI): domain Eukaryota; kingdom Metazoa; phylum Mollusca; class Gastropoda; order Trochida; family Trochidae; genus Steromphala; species Steromphala cineraria. Next base: position 84,803,064 of record OU744722.1, read on the forward strand.
ATGTTTTTCATGAAAATATTGTTTAATTGCAGCGATAAGGCCATTATAGGTGACAAAATTTGTTTTGATCTCGAAAGATTTAGAAAATTTCTCATAGGTAAAGAATTGTCCGTCCTTATCAATGAGATCGTTAATGAAGCGTACTCCCTTTTGATTCCAACCTTTATAGTAGATAGGGGTACGTGCAATGCGTATATTACTATTAAGCCAAATAGTTTCTGATAGTATGTCGTTCCCTTTATGTTCTGTTCTAGAGTTGAAGTCCCACCAGGCTGTCAAAATATCTCTGTAGTATTTGTTAGGTGTAAGCGGAAGAAGCTCATGTCTCAAGTAATCACAACTATATTCCAAAAAGTTACCCGAACCTAACTTAGGGAGATTGAGGTTAAAAAGGAAACACCATTTTGAGTCTGAGGTGACGAAACGCCGTAACATTGATAATTTCTGCGCCTGCATTGTTGCTTTGATATTTGTCACATTGAATCCTCCATTCTTTTTGTCACAAATTATTTGACTTCTTTTTATTTTGTCAGGTTTGTTCTTCCAAATAAATTTAAAACATTTTCTTTGAAATTCATTAATACATTCAGTATTTGGGTTTGGTAATGAACTAAAAAGGTGATGTAATTTTGGAATAATTAATGATTTTAAAACAGTGTTTCTTCCAAATGGGGTAAGGTTATGTGTTGACCAAATAGACATTAACCGTTCACACGTTCTAAGTTTTTCTTTATAGTTAGTGTCTACTATATCTTCAAGATCATGAGTAAACGTTATACCTAGGAGGTCAAAGTCGCCTTGGTCCCAGTTTAGGTTAAGTTGTGGACATAACTTCATTTTTGATCTCTTTTTGGATCCAATCCATATGAGACGCGTTTTTTCAATGTTAACCTTTAAACCTGAAAATCTGGCAAAGAAATTCAGTACGGTAAAAACAGCGAAAAGACAGCGTTCTGAACCATCTAAAATGCATGATGTATCGTCTGCAAATTGATTCAGTAGAAATTCCATATTACCTATTGTTATCCCTTTGATGTTTTTATTATTCTTGATCATTATCGCAAGTATTTCTGCACATAATATGAATATATAAGGCGAAAGTGGGTCGCCCTGACGGCATCCCCTTTGTATCTCAAACATAGGTGAACCATAACCATTTACCAATACATTTGATTCTATCCCATGATATAACGTCTTGAACCATTTACGTATCGATTGCCCAAAATTAAAAAAAGCAAGTGTTTTATCTATAAATGACCAGTCGACCGTGTCAAATGCCTTTTCAAAATCTATAAGCAAAAGGAGTCCAGGTATTTGGTGAGATTCTGTATATTCCAAAAGATCATATATTAACCGCGTTATCTCGCCAATGTATCTTCCGGACATGAAACCTTTCTGGTCCTCACTAATCAACGTCGGGAGCACAGTTTCGATTCGTTTAGACACTGCAGCTGAAGCTATTTTATAAAACACAGACAGGAGAGAGATCGGTCGCCAATTTTTCATAAACATCTTGGGTTTGTTACCTTTTGGTATACAGGTAATAAGTCCCCGTTTTAAACTAATAGAAAGTTCCCCTCTATCGTATGATTGATTTAGTGATCTGATTAAGAATTTATTGATATCTGACCAAAAGAACTTTAAGAATTCTGCAGTGAAACCATCGGGTCCAGGGCTTTTGTCATTTTTCAGGCACTTTAATGCTGTAAGTAATTCTTCGTATTCAAGTTTGCCCTCTAGTGATGTTGACACGTTTTGATCTAGCTTTGGTACAGTGTAGTTTTTCAATAGTTGATCAAGGTCGATATCGCTAACATCATGTTTCTTACTGTAGAGTTTGGAATAAAACTTTTTAACTTCATCTTGAATTTGCTGTTGATTTGTCAATATGAGTCCATCATCACTTTGAAGAGATGAAAATGACTTATTTAAAAAGTTTCGAGATTCTAATCCAAGGAAATATTTTGTTGGTTTTTCGCATTTTGCTAAATTGTTGACCTTTGATCTAATCATGAGTCCTTGCGTTTTAATTTTATTAATATTTTCGAGTTGTTCGTTCAAATCATCAATTTCTTTTAGTTTTATAGATTTTAATTCAATGTCATCAATTTGATCCATATCCTTTGTAACGTGATTGAGTTTAGATATAAGTTCAGTTTCATCTTTTTCTCTTTGCTTCTTTTTATATGATGAATATTTAATTGTTTGACCTCTTATTTGAAGCAATAATACTTCAAAAAGCATCTGATCATCGATAGTATATTCGCTATCTGTGTTGCCATGGTTTTCATATTGCAAAATAGTTTCCGAAATAGTACTTTTGACAAGTGCAACATAGTCTTTGTCCCTTAAAAGAGAATTGTTGAATTTCCAAAATCCTTTTCCCCTGTCTAATTCTGTAAGTGTAAAAGACATTGATATTGGAGAGTGATCGGACATGAAGCTTGGTTCTATTGCTACATCAGTTATAGACGGGATCATATTGTGCGACACAAGGAAGTAATCGAGTCTAGCCTGTTTTAAAGGAGAAGGTTGACGCCATGTATATCGTTTGTCATTTGGATACCTCTCTCGCCAGGGATCAATTAAATCAATTTCGTCTTTTAACTTCATTATTCTATCTCTAGCATTTGGATTGTTATGATGTTTGTAGTTAAACGTATCGATATAATAGTTTTGTACTACATTCCAGTCCCCACACATGATTATGTGGTCACTGTTAAGAGTCTTAATGGTTATTTCAAGTTCATCATAGAAATTGGGGTCGTCAGCATTTGGGCCATAAAGATTGATGATCGCTAGTTTATTTTTGTCTAAAGTGATTTCTACGATTACACTATTGCCATCACAATCTTTTCTAACATTATCAAGGGTATAATCTATGTATTTAGAAAAAAGTATAGCAACACCCCTCGAGTTACTGCTGTAAGAACTAAAATAACAATTTTCTATAATAATATAATAAATTCCCTTCATATTTAACAAACCAGCACATATTTACATTACATTACCAAACTCTGACAGTCCGAGTCTAGAACTTCTTAAATACATTTTAAACCTTTGCTTTGAAATATAATAATTCTCTTCATATTTCACAACTTGAAAAGAGAGTGATATTATCAAGGACTGATTACTGAAACAATAAAATCTCAAACAGTCTTAAGTGCAATAACAACAGCACATATAATCTTACCAACCACTGCAAGTCTAGAAAATTTTCAAATACAACTTATGATTTATACTTCATTTTATATTTCACAAAAACCTAAGGGAATCAATGGTCTTGTCAGATTGAGCCTGGCAACTAAACCAAACTCTCAAAAACAGTGGACAGGAAGTGTGGAATAATAACAGCACATATCATGATATTTACACAATCAACATCAGATATAGAAACTATTCAAATACAGTTACAGCTTTGCTTTAACTCAGATTATAATTAATTCACTTCATAAATTAATTCACAAAATTTTTAGAGAGTGATATTATCAGAGACTGGTTACTGAAACAAGTCTGATGAAAGTGCAATAATAACAGCATATAGGCCTACCGTTTCCTCCCGGGTATAAGACTAGGGGGCCCGGCAAACAAATATCTTGAAAATAGGGGTATGGGCTTTAAACCGCGAGAGACCAAGAAATTAATCATTGATGCGAGTTGCGTTTAAAATTGACATCGATACTTCTTAAATATCAAATGGCACTTTTTTCAGACGTATATTATTAAAAAGAATGATAAAAGAAATTGTAAATGCTAACTTACATTGTTTGTTGTTTGTTTTAATCAGATTACATACCGGTAATATTATTCTCATGAAAAACGAACGTGAATACTCAGTCGACAGCTTTTGCTGCATGTGTTTACGAGTAGAGAAATTTTTGTTACAAGACTTTTCATTGGCCCAGAAATGTAGGTCAACCAATCAGCAAGTCGATTTGAAAACGATGTTTGATGCTGAAACGTGGTTGTAATAAATTCATGACAACATATTGTAATACAATATTAAATGTCTAAATATTCACATATTTGTAAAACATATTCGATATATTACATTTTTCAAAACAACATGCAGTTAATTGAAATATTGACTGATTTAAAATTCGAAGAAAAACTAGCATAAATTTAATAAATTATGATACTGACCACGAAAGATTATCATATAATGTTATTTGTCGTCAAGAAATTACAATTGAGATTCCAAGTACAGTGAAACAACGTGCTTTCGCGAAAGTATTTTTGACAAGATATCTTTGAACTCTGATTAAATATGATAAATAAGTTTGGAAATATACCATAATAAACATTTAAAATGGATAACAAGCCTTATGAAGCGATAGTTCTTGATAATATTTTGGGAATCAAATATTTCGATTTTCGATCGCTGAAACAAGTGAAGCCACATACATGAGAGACGCCAGGTGAAATGTATCGGTCCTTTGTCGGAATTTGTTTATAATAACATCTCTGCTTGACGTATCTTTTAACACTTGAATGTGTTCTGGCATGATAAGATACCATGTCAATTAATCATTTTTAGTAAAAAGATCATCTACAGAATTTGTAGACGGCGATAAAACACAAGTAGACGGCGAAATCGCCGGTCGCCGGCACATTTTGACAACCCTGTGTATTAAGGATCCATGACATTTGTTAATGAAGGGTCAGCGTAAAATCTACGTTCTTCCTCTGTTGGTTTATTTTAAAATTGTTCTTAAAGGAATATCTGTATAGAGGATTTGTGACATTTGTTTCTTGGGGTTCAAGGTAGACTGTCTAAGTCATTGGACACAAGTTCCCCTTCATGAAGTTAGTTTTGAATTTTTGTTATCCCTGAATAATGTTTTTCCATAATGTTGCTTGATAATTTACAACATCCATGTAGATTGATGACACTCCATGCCTCTGGTAGGTTCTTTCTCAATCACTAAATTCAAATATTCAAAATTGTTTTTTCTCTATGTCTGAAGATTTTCCAAATCATTTCTCAAGGATGAGGGTCCCCTGTAAGTAAAGTCAAATGATTTTCCTAAAAATCTATTCATTTAAACTTTCATGAGCTTAAAAAACTGATTTTCTGAAGTAAAGATAGTATAGGTTTGGTAGCCCTCAGGGCAGGTATGAGAGAAGTTGTGTCCATCTGGTTTGGAAGGTTAAACAAACTATCCAAACTCTTCTTGGACTTTTGTCTTGTGTGTTTTATCTCCTGAGATGACCTTTTGGTCCGAAAGTGAAATTATCTTCTACTTCTGGCTTCTGAAACTTTGGAGATTCCTTGATCCTTTGGAGATTCTTGATCCTTTGGAGATTTCTTGATCCTTTGGAGATTTCTTGATGCCTTTGGACATTCTGCTACTTTTTGATAGCTTTCAGATGATGGAAGGGGTATTTGAGTCCAGATGAAGTTGATTGTAGAGTTTGTGGTGACTATCATGATCATGGTATTTGTGCTGGTGATGATGATAATGATGAAAGATAATTTTTATGATGGTAGCGATGGAGTTTGTAATGATGATGATGTTAACTACTTTAATGTTAATGAGAAATGCTTGAATAATGATGATAACTCATACACATAATGGATCATGATGAAAATGGGAAGCTTCTGTTACCACTAAGCTAATTATATACTAGATGATGTTGATGAAAATAATAATGATGATTATGATTGTGATTAGAGAATGATAATAATGATGAGCATGACGGTGATGGTTATTAGTAGAGATGCTGATGATGATAATGATGATGTTGATGATGATGATAATTATGACTGTGATGAAGATGATAATGGTGATGAGCATGACGGTGATGGTTATTAGTAGAGATGCTATTGATGATGATAATAATGATGATGATGATGATGACAACTTCTTTAGTGTTGATGAATACCACTCTAAACATAATGATGATGACACAAACACATGTTGACGATGATGAAGATGATGTCTCTGTAATAGATGTTTTTGTTCAACATGAAAGCTCAATCAAGTAATACAATCTCCTTTGAGCCAATAACAGGTGTACAAATAGAGTTTTTGTTCTGATGAATCTGTAAGTTTGTTATGAACCCCATGGAAGGATGATGAAGTGATGATCTATGTGTGGAGATCTATGTTGACTCAACATCACCTGAAGTACTTCCAGGATCCATCCACCAGGGACGGAGATGTTTGGACAACATCACGGGGTCTTGTCGGGACAACAGATCTTCTGAAACATGACTCTGATGGGTTGATGGTGTTTATCAGTCAAGTGCTGATTTCTTTCTGATCGGAATATGGGCCATATCTATTAAGTAGGTATAGAAATAGCTGATATAAGGAGGTTGTTTGACAAGAAGCACCACCTCTCGCGATCCCCTCTTCATGTTTTCATGAAGAAGCCACCTGGATGAAGTAGATCAGGCATGTAAGAAAGGAAGAGTTTACGTTCCTGGCAGTCATTAAAGGTGCAGGGTCACCTTTTGTGTAGATGATCCTGGAGATGAAAGATGTGTGGAAAGATTTATGTTTTGAGTCACAGAATGATGGAGGCAGGGAAGAAGTTACAGATGATGCTGGTGTTTGAGATGGGTTTTGAGATGAAAGATGGTTGGGTGGTGGGGGTTCTGGAATGGGAAGAGGTACCGTTGGTTCGTCTTTGTGTTTGGGAATGATGTATAGACTCAGTGGGGTCTGGTAGTTGAGGTATTTTATGTAATGGGTACTTGTAAAGATGAGAGGTTGTCCTTGATATTGGGTAATTGAATTCAAGATTTATTGCTTTTGGGAAACTAAGACTTTGTAAGATGTATAAGATTTTTGTTTGTTGCATTAATATATATAATTGGTTATTTATCAACTGGTAATTTTCGGTTAATTCAAAGTTTAGTTGCAATTATGTGATTCCTATTCCAAATTTTTAGAATCCCACATAAGGCTCAAAATGCAGAAATGAAATTTCAAGCAAATACCAACAAAAGCAATTTGAAATAGCTGTAACAATTTTTATCCATAATAAGAAAATACCGCTATCCTTATTTGATAATGTAAGCAGCAGCCTATAAACAACTTAGAAAGTGAATCCCTTGATGTTGTGAAGAAGTAATCAATTGAAAACAACTCCTAACTCAATACTGTTCAACTCCTGTATGTATGAACACCCTGATGTTACTCTTCATCAAAGCTAAACAGACAAGCTCAATTACATGAGTCTGTAGCCATCCATTACGTGAGTCTGTATCCATCTATTTAGTCTACACCTTGGGGGGGTGACGACTGTTTGTTAGCTTATGTTTTTCACTTTCACAGGTGAACGATGTAGGTAAACTCTACTTACCTGTAAAAAATCATGTTTTTGTTTACCTGCAATTAGTGAGTCTTTGATGTCTTATTAGTTTAATGTCTATTACAGGTAAAGCTGTGTTGGAGTGACTATGTTATGACAAGTCTAGTGTTAGAGAATTTTAAAAGAGAATAGAAGATATTTGAGTTATAAAAATGTGTATATAAAATGGGATTTAATTTTTTTTTTATGAATAACATTTTTAGTGGTTTTGTCTTTGAATGAACAACATTTTTGTATATAAGTAGACTTTGAAACAATTAACTTTCTCACACATTAGAATGATTTTCTGTGTTCCAGCTTGTTTACTTGAAAGTGTTTTCTTTTCTAGGGGCGAGAAGGATGTAGCATATATAAAAAGGTATTGGTGATCATAGATAGGTCAAAATAGTCTGCTTTGAAATTGATTTAGATATTTCAAAATATTTTGAGCTGCAGTAGATTTTGTCCATTCAAAGATTTTGAAACTTTTGCTTTTATTAGTTGATCATCAAATCATCATCCATCATAAGGAAGAATATAAGGTTTTCATTGCAATGATATGAAGTTATTCAGTCTTTTGTTGATAAATCTTGGAAAATTATTCCATATGGTTTTGAAAATGAACACATTAATTTAGCCAACATTTATGAGCTTTGTCTCTATAGGTTTTAAGACAGCATGGAATAACAGATAGCTGGAAAGTTTTGACATGGCATAACCACAGCAGTTCTGACATGAAGAATTTGAACATGTTCTTTGTAATCATTCTGAAAAATGAGGAAATATAAGAGTTTAGACATTTTTGTTAATAGTTCTTTCTACAGACTGCCTTGATGTGCATTACTCTTTGGGGAATGTAGAAATAATTCCAGGGAATGGTAGGAACATAGGAAGTTAGTCTGAACCCGAGGTCTACCCCGACGTAGTAGACCAAGGATCTTGAGGTACAAGGCAGATGTGTATGAGGCAGATGTTGGGATCTCGATGCAAGGCTAGGGCACAATTAGGGGTTGTTCTCCTGGCGCACGTTCCTCATCTGTGCACCATGTGCAGCAATAGTTTATGAAGGGCAACTAGACTGTGTGGTGGTCTTCTGGATCAGAGTTTTAATAGATACATTCAGTGCTCCTTCTTATACTTCAGCTAGGTTTCTGAGTGCTACATTATGGTCTTGTGTTGCATTGGTTTCAGTTTTTCATCAATCATTATTCATCATGAAGGCATTTTCTTGATTTTAGTTAACTTCAGTGTGATTTGCTTCAATCTAATATTGTTTTTGCAATTAACTTTTGTTTTTCAAATGTAACATTTTTCAAAATATTTATTTGAACAAATTTAATCACATATACAAATAGATTTCATGAGGAAGTGACTACAAAACATGAAAGTGAATCAGTGCAAAGTCCTAAATGAGCGGAATGACATCTTTAATGGAGGCAGATTGTAAAGGAACGGTCTTGTAAGTACGTAAAGGAAGTAAAATGAGATCTGTTTGACCACAGGTATAGTCCAGAGAGGGCTAGAAGGAGTCACTTGTATATACAGTTTATAAGTCGTCAAGTAGATAGTACTGGCAATGGGGCTTTAGTCTGGGAGCGTGGGTCTGTAGATTGAGGGAGATTCTTACAGAGAGAACACCTGGGTATAGAAGGGTCAATAAAACCGTCTCAAGTGGACTTCTTCAGCAAGGCCTTTTATGGTTTCTGTTGAATGTGAGAATACAATTTTCGTTTCGATATGAAAGGAAGAATCTTGAATAGGAATATATTGATGACAACTTCTTTACTCATGGTATGCGATGGTTCTTGTGTAGTTCTGAAGAAGAGGTATTAAGTAGTAAGGCAAGAGCATATAATTTATGGTACAATACACAGTAAAAATGCTTCTTAAAGAAGATAAGGAATAACAAATATGCTTGGAGTAGTTTTGATGCCTTGAAGTTGTTATCATGAACACAAAAGCTGCACAATTCCACTAATTACAGAATTGGCAAGACAATTGGATGCACCAACAGTAATGTGATTGCCGTCATCCAAACTGCCAGCTCTTATACAAAGGAGGTGTTAAGAGTGTTATTGGCAACAAACAGGATTTTATCTTATCTTGTGTAAGTGATGCCCCATCAACTGATTGCTGAGTGTTAGTATGTGGATTCCTTCCCTATCTGCAGTACGTAATCTACCTTGTACTATCTCCCTCGCACTATCGGTGCCATGGTATCTTCATGATCTACTTGGTACTATCTTCCTGACTACATCAGGGTTACGGTATCTTCCCCTGGGTATTGGCTCATGGTCTCAGTGCAGGAGGGTTCTGGCAGGAGATTGGCTCACAGATAGTATAGGTGACACCCTGGCATCATAAGTGAAGAAAACTGTGTAATTGTCTAGGTATTGTAAGTGGAAGGTGGAATGGTGTTCCAGGTAAATGGTTGGGTGACATCAGTGAAGAAGAAGTGTTTAGTCTGTGTTACTGGAGAAAGAGAGGTTATTGGTGTGGCTTGGGTTGATTTGTTGTTCAACTTCAGGGCAGTTTGAATGATCCCAGTTGTCTTCGAAGTAAATTGTCTTGCTGTAGTTTTGCTGTTAGTTGAAGTTATTGAGGCTCTGTGGTATTTGTGTAGGTGGAACGTACCTTATTTGTCTAAAGAGCAAACCTTTTCACTGAAGTTATGGATAAAGTTTAACTTTGTTGGTTTAAATTGTTGTGTGATATAAGTGTAGGTGGAATGTAATCCCACTTTGTCATCAGAGTTTTGTAGTATGTTGAAGTTGCTGGGTTGAATGCATGGTGATGTCAATTAAGGTTGAATGTACTTCTGATACTGACTCAGGTTGAATGGTGGGATGACTTACAAACTGATTATTTCCCTTGAGTGTGTTGATAGTGTTGTTTCCTTTTAGTTAACTTTCAGTACCAAAGTCTTGTTGGAAATAGTCTGATGGTTCAATCTATGATCAAATAACTGCAATCTTTCAAAGTTGCAGGAAGTAACACTGTTACTATAGGATGTGAGAGTTGTTATGGATATTATATTTTCACCTCCACTGCCAAAGAGTGCATAGCCAGGATGCTCAAACATCAAGAGGGGCATGCTTTTCTTGTACCTAAATGTTATCAGAGCATAGATAAGAACAGATAAGCTCAAAGATGATTGCTTTATGTTTTGAAGGTATCCTTATTCCATAGCATTTTCTCAAGCTGTGCATCAGGTAGCGATTTAGGTTAAAACTTTGAAAATGTTAAGTTATGTTAGTTGATTATTCTTGAAAAAGGAATAAGAACCTATACTTAAACATTGCTACTGTCTACAATAAAGAAGTTTATCATTCATCAGAACTCTGTGTCTTCTTTTTTGAAAATGCTTTTTAGGTATGCTTCAATAAATAGTTCTGATTAGAGATTTTTCAAAGTTGTAAGATTTGTGCATGAAGGAAATTGCTTGAAATCATTTGTAAGTAGATGCAGTTATCTTTGATGTATTCATGTCTCAAATATTTACACCAGTAATTTGTAGTGATGATGATAAGTTGTCTTTGAGCAGTGTAAAAAAATGGGTGAACTATCAAGGAGAGATGTGTGATATCAGTGGATCTGTCATGACAACAAGAGAGGTTCCATGATTGACAGAGCTAGATTCTTCTTCATGGAATGTCCTGGACAGATAGCGGCAGGTTTTATCTGGTACTTGGCTGGAAGACTTCAGAATGAAAGATGTGCTAAGATTTATCTTTCAAGAATTCAATTGAGATCTAAACAAGCTGAAGCAAATTAACTCTCGCTGTCTGTAATGATCCTATAACTACATATACTGTCACAGAAATCTTAATCATATCACTCTAATTGGAAAAATTGGATCATGTTTGTGAGATATGTATTTGTGTAAAAATCAAGTAATCAGAAAGGATTCAATTGGCATGATTTAGGTAGAGGCTTTGACTTGATTTCTTTTTTGTGATTTAGCAGCCATAAAGAACCTGTATTCGAGGGGAATAATAAGATAGAAAGTTTTTTTAGGATTATAAGCATTTATTAGGTATCATTTTTTCACTCTTTCTTAGAAGTCTGCAGACATAATATACTGATCACTCAGAAAGTTTTTCAGGATTATCATAAAAGTGAACAGCATTTCATATAGTATCAATCTATGTGCATCATCATGTACCAATGGTTTAATATTTACTGTTATGTCCTAGTAGATGGAAAATTTGATACAGTGATCTCACATGAGGCAACCTATCAGCTGGATTTGACTTCCTGCTGTTGACTACACTTCTAATTGTGACCTATGTGTTTGATGGCTGGAGTTGAATCAGCACCTAATTGGTTCTGGACAGACAGTAAAGCATGTCATCTTTAGAGATAACCAGATGTTTGGTGTGGTATCCAAGACTTATAGCAACTTCATCGTGGCAAACTGTCTGGAGTGCCCTTGGACTGACCTTGAAACTCTCGGCTTTCTTCTCCTGTTTGTAGAATATGCAAACTTTGAGTCATTGTTTTGTTGCTGTTGGTTATGTGAATCAACCATTAGATAACCAGGTCCATCATTGGACTTCAAATCTTTGAATCTTCAAATCTGAAATTTTGTTCATGGATATTTGACCTTGGAGAAGTTGAGTCATTCTCTGACATGGTAGAGGTGTGTCATATCTTATGATTTCAGATAGATAACAAAAAAAGATGCTGAATTGTCTTCCTCATTATGCTCATAGAATCTGTCTGGAAATTGAGAAATATTTTTTAGAAAAAAGAAAATTTAAAATGCACTTAACGATTCCCTCAGTGGGAGGCAGCAGAAAGGTGTTCAAAATTGCTGAAAGAATATTCTGTAAGTGCTCACTGTTGGAGACCAGAAACTGGAAAGCTGATATTTATGTACCTTGTAGATAAGTATTCCTCAGATATGGGAATTGTTTTCTTTTCGTATGACTCATAATGATGAGTTTATTGGTACTTGCCAGGTGCAGTTGTCTTAGTGTGGTAGGTAGAGTCAGTATGAAGTTGTACAATGAAATAAGTCTTAAAATGTCCCTTGAAAGTTTGGAGTATTATGAAATGTATAAAAACACAAAAGTAATTACAATTTGTTATCACTTGTAAATAGCTTTATGTGCTTGTTTCTTGAAAGTGAGTCCCAGTATTCCACAATAAACAGGATAATCAGATGATGTAGAAGCAGAAAATCCCTCAAGAAAATGGTCGACTGTTGGTTCCAAAACCTTGGAAGGATAAAAAAGGCAGCGAATTCCAGTTAAGAAAGAAAGACATGACCTAACAATACTTCCAATTGAAAAAATGTCATAAAACATATTTACCACCCACCTTGATCAGTCTGTATATCACAGCAGCACATAGATGCTTCACATCACAGACAGTCATTCCAATTCCCCTTTCATCATCTCTGCTGTCTAAATCCATCAAGACCTTTAGAAGTCTACCCTGAATTCTTTATTTTTGATATTACCTATCCATTGGCGCTAGAGTATTGCATGTTGAAATTCTTCAGAAAGGAAGAAGTGATGAATAGCAAGAAAAGATCCATTAAAAATGCAAGGCTTAATTGTTTTAAAAAAATTTTAATTTTTGAAAAATATATGACCACCTAGAATCACCAGCTATGACCAGACCGGTTGTAAACAGCAGACTACATACAGAAGGATCATCTCGCAGACAACCATTTCCATCAGCTCCAATCATCTCTCAGTCGCCATCTCCATCTCCACCTATATGCTTCTATTCTTGGCTCTGTATCTAAAATATTACCTGTTCGTCAGCGCTATGCTCAGATCTCATAAATTCGGTCAGAACTAGACGGGACGATTGATTGAGGTGAACATAGGAAGATCACTCGGGTTGCTGAGGCAAGGTGATTCCATATGCAAATTATAGTTGCAAAGTGTTTTCCAATGATTTTTAGGTAGATTTGAATGATTTCATAGGCTTGTGGCAGTTCAGTGGTGTTCAAGAGAAGAATAGTTGAAGGAAGATTTATTATTGTTATCCATGATTTTAATTTGAGCAACATTTGTTGCTACAAATGCATTTTGAGGATGATTTTGACCCACACAATATATTGAAAAACATTAAGCTTCATTGATAATTTCTTTGAGATTCATTTCAGAAAAACAATTATTTATGATAGATAACACGATTGCAAGAATGTGAAATGTTTTTCTGCTTCATCATTGGTAATCCTACTGGACAGCACTAGTCTGTGGTATTGGGTCAAACACCATTCCAGATGGTCAGAAAGGGTAAAATGTCTGTTATCCATTGACCGGAAAGTGATATTCTGTTTGTTGATCTGCCCCCACCAGGTGACCGACCAGGTCTGTACTGTTAACTCTAGAAGTATGTATCTACTACAGGACAGACATATGCTAATAATAAAGGTCCACACCTGATGTGGGGAATCTGTCCAGGAAATGATGTATTGGTCAGACAGGACTGCCATATCCAGGGGTCTGGGTGGTCTTCTGTAGATCTGCTAGGGTCTTGGAACTGTTTTTGGGACTGTCCTGTTTTGTGGTTTGACATAGAAAAGTTCTTTGTAGAAATGGTTTATGATTGCTTATTTGTAAATCTTTTCAGTATGTTAATTAAGAAAAATTACTGATAACATGTAAATCTTTCATTAAGTATCATTTCAAGATACATAGAACTTGAAATTTGACTTGTGGTATCATTGGAAAATTGTTCATTAACTTTAGTTCAGTAATGAAAGTCAATGTTATGAATGCCGAACTGTATACTGCCCATGGTGTTGAGCAAGAGGCAATAAGCTACAAATTATTTATAATGCTGCCTTTTAAAGGTTTCATTGTATTCATAACAGCAGTTAATTCAGAATTATGAAACTGTAACATTAAACAAGAACATAAAAGATTTATCATTTTCAGATTTAAATTGATGAAGGCAATCTTGATAATTTTTCAAACCTGCCTGTACACTGAACAAATAATATGCCACAAAACAGATGAATGCTGAAAGAATGTATTTTTAAGAAGCTCAATTTGAAACAAATTAGTCTCAAGCTGTCAAAAACATAATGGAGGCTTGAAGGTTAGGTAAATATTTACGGCTGCACTTCTTGATGATAAAGCAGGAGATCAGGTTGAAGGTTTACAGAATACTCTGTCTATCATCTATGAGCCGACTTTTTGATATTTATCCAATGGATAAGAAGATGATGAGGAAATTCTTGTCAAACAAAGGAAGCATCTGTGCCACTTTAGAACAGGTAACAAGAAGGGAGATAACTCCATCTGCAAGTTGAGATTAAAAAACAGCTGACTTTGTTTATCCATCTGGACACTGACTTGCAAATGATTTCTATCTCTGTTTTTGTACAAGAAAAAATTATGAAGGTTTTTCGACCTTATATTTATTACTTTTTTTGTTATCAGTTGACATATTTATACTCAAGATGAATTATGATATTAACAGAATGTACAAGACTTCAGAATGTTCTGAATATTATCATTGGTAAAAGATTTTCATTTTTATGCCCCCGAATCGGAGATTCCGGGGGTATATTGTTTTTCACCTGTCCGTCTGTCTGTCCGTCTGTCCGTTTGTCCACAAAAACTTTAACCTTGGTCATAACTTTTGATTGGTAAGAGCTAGGTCTTTGATACTTGACATATGGATCCCTTGTGATGAGACCTTTCAGATGACACCATGACATTTGACCTTGTGACCTTGACCTTGACACAGCGAGCCTTTTCCGAAAACTTTAACCTTGGCTATAGTTTCTATACTGTCAGTGCTAGGTCTTTGATACTTGACATGTGTATCCCTTGTGATGAGACCTTTCAGATGACACCATGATATTTGACCTTTTCCGTCCGTCCGTCCGTCTGTCCGTTTGTCCACAAAAACTTTAACCTTGGTCATAACTTTTGATTGGTCAGAGCTAGCTCTTTGATACTTGACATATGGATCCCTTGTGATGAGACCTTTCAGATGACACCATGACATTTGACCTTGTGACCTTGACCTTGACACAGCGAGCATTTTAAACTTTAACCTTGGTCATAACTTTTGATTGGTCAGAGCTAGCTCTTTGATACTTGACATATGGATCCCTTGTGATGAGACCTTTCAGATGACACCATGACATTTGACCTTGTGACCTTGACCTTGACACAGCGAGCAGGATGCATCCGGGGGCATTCGTGTTTCACAAACACATCTTGTTTTTTTTAGGTTTATGAGAATAAAAAAGGCTGTTCTTCTGACAGTTTAAAGAAGGTGTAACTTGATTCTTCTGCAGGATAATCATTTGATAATTATTTATTTATATCATGGATACAAATAAAAACCGTAATGCAATGAAAACAGAATGAGCAATTATGGGCATTTATCTCGAGGCATTTGCATTACGTTAATAGAAATACATTTTCATTCTCTCTGCTCTGATAACTTGGAACAGAGCCTTGGAATAAACACTGAGCCCTATCTTCTAGCAGACGCAGATTCGCCCAATTATACTCAATCCTCTTCACTAGGAACAGTTTCATTGGTGGGAACGACTCTCGATGCATTTCAATGTTAAAGATCATCCTCCAGGTATAGATCAAGTCGCCTAGATAGGAGGAGAGCTCTTCAGCATGTCGCGGAATGTGTTGAATGGAGTTGAGGTTCTCCTTCAGGAATCAGATGATTTGAATTAACTGTAAATGTCTCTCAATCAGAGAAAACGTATGTGTTTTGTTAGGGGAAGAGTACTTCAAAATGTCTTTAAAGTTTAGAATGTTGTCTTCAGAAAGGGTGAGAACACTACCCTTTAGTGTAAATATGAGATGAAGGTGATATAATTGTGAACAGAGAATATGTGCTTCAAAATTTCAAGATTTTTAGATTCTTGTATTCAGGAAAAGGTTACAGCATTCCCCTTCAGTGTAGATATCAAAAAGGATGGTGAACAGAGGAGATTCTCCACAAAGGCGTGAAGATGATAAAGTGTGAAGGGTTGCATGAATAGTGTCAAGTGTCCTTTATGTCCAAAATTAACAATAAGTCAGTAAAAATCATCATCACATGTAAATACCTCGCTTTACGAGCAGGTTAATGGCCATGGAGCATGTTTTGCGGCAGATGGACAGCAGTTTGTAGAAGCAGACGTCATAATTGAATAGATGTGCAGCAGCAGACGCAAATTAGAGGAAGCAGACGGAGAGATTCCTAGATGTATATTTATTTTATTGCCCAGTTGTTGAAATAACTGATGTTGAAGATATCCCTTTACCACTCGAATGAATGTTAATGCACCTGATGCAGGGGAGTTAACTCTTCATGGACTATTGAGTGGCTTAGGTCAGGTCAAAGAAAAAAGTTTGTTTAGAACTGTTAGATTGGTTTCCTCAATTTAATTTTTAGAATGTTGAAAATAAATCTTAATTGTTCATTATTGTTGTTTATATCTAATTCTGAAGCTGATAATGCGAGTACATTTAGTTAACTATCAATTCAGAAACACATTTCTTCACTTTACTTGTGAAAATAATTTGATAAATCCTCAACTGTATTAAAAACAAGGAGACGTGATGAGAACAAATCCTCACTCATCTACACTAACCAAGATGTTATTAAAATCTCTATCTAAATTTATTGAAATTTTTATAATCAAGACATTATGGCAATGACCCTTATATCCCATGCGTGCAGTATAAGTTAATTGCATCCCAACCAGGCAGTAAGTTCTGTATTAATTGCCCGAGAAATATGTTCCCTCCTCTACATAGACTCGGACATGTGTTCATACCACCGGGAGTCCAAACTACCTTCCTTACAACTTAGGATGTATGTAATAAATTTGTCTGGAATGCTATTAGGCGGACCATGCCTGTGTTAATAGGCACCTATACCGAGCTGTGGATATTGTTATGTGGCTATTAAATCTTTGACAACATTTTGAGAATGGCAATAGAGTTTGTAGATTACATCTTTTGTTTTGTTTGAGTGCGTTTATGAGTGTTATAACTTTCTAAGACAAAGTTTAGGAATGGCAATATTATCAAAACTTCATTAAATGTTTATCACAAATTTTTACAGCGATGTCTTACCAAGTTGATAATTTTGCAGTATATTCTCAATTCATATTTTGATCTATATTTGTACCAAATTATTCTGTTTATCTATTTTACAAGACAAAAACAAGGGGCATGCTGATTTTGGCGTTAAAAGTTTAGGTCAGAGTGCCCTTACTCAAAGTTCCCAAACTCTGCTGGAGTCATTTTCTTTTTGTGTCTTTGTCTCTTATTTCTTTAAGTTTGAGACATGCAGAAGTTGCATTTGGAGATAAAAACTGCAGGAGTTGAGAAGTGAGTCAGAAAACAGAAAATGGAATTAAAAATCTGAGTCTTTCCACATCTCTACGTACAATGACTGAAAGAAAATGTGTATATTTCTCTTTATTCTGTCCAGGATTTCCAATTTTTGTCGATTATATTAGATTCCTTATAATTGAAGTTGTTCACAACTAAATAATTCAGAAGTTTTTATGTTTAAACTTTGCAATAAAGAAATTACAATCTTTACTGAAGATTATGTAAAACTTTACTTGGTACGCAAGGAACGTTAGCTTGTTGTTTGAAAATATGTGCTAATGCTATGGAATATGATCACATCTACTTATCATAAAACTACAATTGATGACTATAATCATCGGTCAGACACACATGTTTAACTTCATAGAATGTAAAACCCTTCTCAATGGAGAGTGGATTACGTTAAGTGCCGCTGCTATTCAACTCTTAGATAAAAGTAAGATAATACATGAAATGGATAGAATGAATAGGTGAATGAGACATATCATGTTGTTCACAGGGTATTGAACTGATTGATAGGGTATTGATTGCTGCAGATCCTTGATAAACTCAATAGATCAGTTACATCTACATCCTTACTACAACATTGTTCTACTTTGAAAGATATTTTTGGCTCACCATTGTTGTAATATTTGAAGTAGGTCAGTATTATCAGATATAGATATTAAATATTAAATAAATATTGATTATATAAATACAGTTATATAAGTCTTGCACCTGAAGAAGGGGCAAGAATTGGCCCAGAAATGTCGTGGGAAATCAATAAAAAAGTTGTTATTCATAATATTTGGATTATCACACCAACTTAAATGCCTTTGAAGAACTTTAGATATAAGTTGTTTAAGATGATGATGCAAATTTATTGTATCAATGATATTAGTGCAGTGGAATGTGATATAAATATTTTGATACTAGATATTTTTGCTATAATTATCTTTGTGACAATTTCTAAATATTCTATTCTGCTAAATATATATAAAGCATGAAATGTGAAGCTAATTTGAAACTACAATATGTATTTTATTCAATAGTTAATTATTACAATTATTACAAAAAGTTTATCATCACATTTGACATAATTGCTGAAGTGCAGATAGTTGATATTTTCATAATTTTAATTTATTCAAACGATCACAGGAAATTGCATCAGATACAGCCAATTTGATAAGCTATAACCTAGGCGTAAAGTGTAATTAGGCTGTTGTGGTGTTATGAGGTAGCCATATGCGATGTTGTGAAACATGTTTAACTGACTATGAAGGGGGTAATAAGTACATTGCCGTACAGCTGTCATCACGTTTGACTGGAACGCTTATAAAATGAAATAACTTAACTGTAATGTCTCATTTGACTCATTATCAAGATATTTAGATGTATTTTTTTCAGTGACATTATGAATTGTTTATTCATTCTTTTTCCAAACTGTTTTAATAAACAAATTTCTAGTTGCTGTTCCATACTCAATGTTTTCATGGTCTTTTTCTTTGAAGTGGATAATTTATCACCTCTAAAACTAGCTGTTTGTACAGACAATATTAACTCCAAGAACCTGTTTGTTCATTAGTTAATATCATCTATATCACTCATCACAAGTTACTATGTATAACAAAGTTACAGCTTGTGTCGGCTTGGTTAAATCAGTTTGCTCAGCCCTACCTGTTAGGATGTAAGCAGGATGTTATATAAGAAGCTTGATTATCCTTGAGGCCTACAGGTGATATATGTCATTTATCAACTTCTACACCCTATGATTACAGGTTGGGTTATGACAAGGCACATGTTTATGTCCATATTTATTAATGAGAAGTACAGATATTTTTCATACCAGCACTTTTGGAACAGGAACAATTAATTGCTTCATCATCATAGACTGTACATCTTAATATCATCCATGAGGGAAATATTATAGAAGGGATATAACCTCATCCAATAATTATGGGCATGCGGATATAAGTTTTCTTGAAACCTTTCCTCAAGCTGACCTTTGCAAACAGTGATTCCACATGCAGGTTCTGCACCTCCCGAGGGGACGGGAAGATAGGTTCAAACAGCACGAGACCATCGTGGAATTCAATAGTAGGATATTCCGTTTCATCCCTTGAACTCTGTCACTGGAGCAAGCTTTTACCATCTGGTTTCTCCCTCACCTTTCTCTCGCAGAGAACGATCACTTTCTCACCCTCGCATTGAAGAGCAGAGGAATCTGCGAGATACACAAGCTGTGCAACATATTGGTCATTATTTTTTCCTCTGTGATGTAATATGTTTAGACTGAGGCGGAGGTGTATGATCAGTTCCTGTGAATCTGCCGGCATCAGATAAGGGCAGGGCATCAAGCTTACTGTGTGTGAGTTGTTCCGAGAGTAACCAAGGTGAAAGGAGAGAGGCTTTCTCATCTTCTGTTGTTGTTTGGTCGGTGCTGTTTGATACCTTTACGTTTTAAATCAACACTAATCAGACACTGGATATTTGTTTGTGAATCTGAGACCTTGATGGAGTGTGGACTTTAATTTGAGAGAAGGTATACTTCTACGAAAGGGCATTTATTCCTTTGAGATGACAAGAATATGCTATTTGTGAATGGATGGTGTTATTATAGAAAGGAATACTTGGAACTCGTGATGTATTTTGGAAGCATCCCATGTCGCTGTGACATGGCTGCAATGATTGGCTGGAGAATGCGCAAGTATACAATAACCTGAGATATTACATTGTTGCAATAGCTCTGTTAGTTCTCTCAGTGGAGGGAGTGAATTATCCTGAAGTCATTAGCAACACAATTATGAAATATGTGCTTTTGTACCTAAACGCGACAACAATGACTTTGAGTTTGAGATGTAACAAATCGTGACTGAACAGGATAACCAGTAAATCACAGCAAGAAGGAAATCCAACAGTTTCCTTATACAAAGTGAAGAAAAGCACTGTTGATTGTGAATTGTTTTAAAATGGCGAAAAATGTTTTTACGCCTGTCCTCAAACACGCAAGATCATTGAGCCCACACAACGTACGAAGTGCCAGATCTAGCGTCAGTCCGCCAAAAGATGTCAAACAGGACCGAAATGACAACAAGATATTTTGTTCTTCTTACCACCGACCAATCAACAACTCGAGACTGGTGGAAGCGTGGCCTCGGACGTTGTCCACCGCAAGCACCTGTCTCCGATGTGGCTGCAGCTTCTGTTGTCTGTGTGGCAACGAGGAGAGGACAACACAGAGACTGCTGAATAAGCGATATTGGGGACGGCCCGATCCTGATTTTCGATTGAATGTCTCTATAGGCTTTAGTCAGAAAGAGGTAAGCGTGTGAGTTATGTAACCTTCCTTATAGTCTCCTGTAGGATTTAAGAATGCACAAAGCATCATTCATGGTTAAATATGAATCAAAGAAGATGCCATCAAGTTGTGATAGAAATCCTGATGAAATAAAAGAAATCGAGGATATTTTGTCATGAAAATCAGTATTCCCCAATCCTTTTCCCCTAAATAAATTTATTATTACGTAAGAGCTCTTGTAACTGATGGACTAGGGAGTTTACTGTTAGTTTATCTTTAACAGAGACTGAGTCAGTCCACTATTCATAATGAATGATTCATTGAGAGTTATGTATAGACAGACAGATGTCTAATGTTTTTGTACTGACACCCAATATAAGATCTTTCAACACATAGTTAATAAAGATGAGAGTTTTACCATCTTGACATCAGTACTTGCTGTATTGAAAATTACAAAATATTAGATGACCAAGTTTGATACTATAATATATTGACATTTTAAAACTAAAATTAACTTGTTGAAATATTTCAATCGATTGATATGTATCATCGACCAACACTAGATGAACACCTTAAGAAAATATAATTAACAAAGCTGGTAATTGTTTGTATAAACAGTGGAGTGTTAGTATTGGATTCCAGGGAGCTACATAAATATTTACCTGTAATTACCTGTACTTACCTGGGACAGGTTACAGTTGTCTTCACTGATATTCTGGAGTGGATTAACAAGTGTTGTGTTTCGTCTGTAGGTGCAGTTGGGAATGTTGGGAATCAAATATATTTGTGGTTAATAAGGGACTGCTCACTGTTGCATGATCTTAAGCTATCTGTTTGAGGTAAAAAGGATAATGTGTTTTGTCGCCAGTGTCGCCATCTAATTAAGGCACATACACTTTTACAATTATTTGCTCAAAGAAGATTGACAAGTGTCTTGATATACATTGAAATATTTCAGAATAACCATCAATCGTTTGACTCAGTAAGAGAGTTTTTGTCACATGATAATGATAGAAGTGAAATAAAATGATAATTATTGTATTCATGACAATTGATCTATAAATGTTTTGATTGTTGCTTATAATTAGTACCAGACAATTTTGACTGACACACAGCAGAACTTATTGCCAATATCAGTTACTCCATATAATGACAGCAGGTAAATTTTTGTTTTCATGAAATGTAGATAAATTCAAAACCCCTATGAAACTGATTGATCAATCAAAGATAAACCCTAAAGATAAAACTCTATCTATATTCGAGATGAAGTTCTTACTGGTGTTTCTCATTGTACAGAAACGATTATAAACATACATAGTTATCAATTATGGATAAAAGAATTCTTAAGTACTCTATTTCCTGTACTTCTGATTGCCTAGAGCATAAAGGTGTGGAAATCACCAGCAGGATAATCCAGAGAATCGGTAGGTTTCTGATGTGAAGGTTCATTCCATGAAGAATCAACTGTTTACCTTGTTTAAAAGATTCAGGAGGAATGTAAGAGAGTGTGAAATCACTTAGGAGGGATAGAAGAGAGAAGATACAAACCATTGGGTGTAAAAACACTTGCTTCTCCTGATACTAGTTGGCAAGTTGTCAAGGAGTTTGTATGCTGTGGGTTATAATTGTGCAGAACTTGCACACTTGTAAGTGTTATTATAGTGTTTATTAGATTTCTCTATAGCTGAATGAGCATTTGTAAGATACTTACTAAGCAAAATTATAGATATACAGTTTAATATTACCATCTTTAAAAAAAATCAGGTTTTTATCTCTTTATCCTTAGAAATTGGATCAAGAGTAAAGAGATTTTACTCTAACTGTTGCTTTTGAGCACTCAACACTCTTAAAAACTTTGTGTCAACATCTTTTTTGTCCCAGTTTAGTTAAATTTTCAAAAGGTTTCTTTGAGACGATTTTATCTTTCTCCAGCTCATTAAAGAGGAGTTTGCAGGCTTCCCAAAACATTTGGATGTGTGGAATGTCAATGTTATTTTTCCAAGTATCTCCACAGAATCGTCTCTTATTTCAAGGAAGCCTTTACTAATCACTAATACAAAGGTTAAACCTTGGCTGTGGAACCGAAGAGTTCATCATGTAGACGAGGAACAATCTAGACTGATATCTAGTCTCAGAATTTCTCTTTGCTCTTTTTCAATTCTTAAAACTTTTTTCATCAAATATTTGAAAGTGAGAAATGGAAGTTCTAACAGACTATGCCTTAGTGTAGACTTTAGACTAACATTTTATCTCAGAACTATTTTTTTTCAATATTGACAACAATTTTAAACAATTTATGTATTATAGTAAAAAAAAAAAAGAGTCCAGATGGTGCTTTAACTCCTAGAGCTGAGCGATTTAGACTTTCTATACTTTTCTAGACTGGGTTGTTCCTCAATTGTATATTTTTGCTGTAGGGTCTTGATGACAGACTATGTAGACTTGTTTCTCAGGTGTAAGTTTATGGTTTGTGAAGGTAAAGACGATATAGGGGAGAGCCTCTGTTGACTGGAAAAAATTGAAGCGGCTGTTCTGTTTCTTCTTCACAAATGAGTTTAATCATCTGACCAGTCATGTGACTTGTTAGAGACACAGTAGCTGCTATATCCTTGCTTGTTGGTGGCAGCTACTTTTGATATAAACCAGAAATTGGACAGAAAGGGTTTTACCCTTTGTTCATGCTGTAAACACTGTATGAAAGTTACAATATGCAGATAAACTTTTACTTTATCTCTATGATGTCAAGATTGTTTAGCCTTCAAAGCAATAAACACATAGCTCTATCCAAAATGTTTAAATTTGAATAATACTGAGTTTGAATTTGACATGTAGTTTTATGTGTCCAGATATCCCCCGACTCAACCCCTCCCCCCCCCCCCCCCCCGATGATTGTACCTTGAATAACCGGATGTAACATTGTAATATACACTAGGCGTTTACCTTCATGGTTGCTGCAGTCGGTGCCAAGAGAATTATACTATCTTCTAGACAACAGCTCAACAATGTCAGGATGCTCCAAATGCGTCTACTGACATGGCCGGCTGACTCCACTGCAGTAACTTGACCTCAATTGTGTTAGTTTTAATTGGGCATTAAATTACACATGTTTCTTTGATAATATTCCTTTGGTGCCTAGTTGTAATATTCATGGATAATTAGTGATAATTGTTCTGTGAAATTAGTTTATTAGCAAGATGTTAAATATCAAATTTGGTTAAAGGCTGTTGTATTTTACTTTGGTGTTTTGTGTGTTAAAAGAATTGTACTTCTATGTCATGATTATAGAGAAAGCAAATTTTGGTAAGCTCAGTTCAATATATAAACTTTCTCATGGCCCTTTCACACTTTTCTGACTCACCACTCACACAGATTTAAAGCTAATCAACTGAACCACATCTGATTTAGCCATCAGTACAGACCAGGCATATTTGACAAGACACTAGCAATGCAGAGAAACTGTGCATAAGTGTTTTCTTTCATTTTTGCCATTTCTGAACTAGAAAGGCTGTTAGGGCACATTTACATAAGACTGAAGACATAGCTAGTTATGTGTTAGACAAGGAAGACATCTTAGACTATCAGGTTTTCTGGAAGGCAGAGAAAGTCACAACTGGTCTGACACGTTGGTGATTGAGTCGACAGCTGAGATGAAGGTGGAGAGAATGTATCACCCTGACACAGGCATCAGACAATGTAAACAAGGGGATTAATGAGGAAGATAATTGATGCTTATATGCTGGAAACTCTTCAGCTATATTAATTTATTTTTATTTAATGCCATTAATTCATGAGCTAGGTTAGAGGAAGTGAATGAAAATACTAAATGACATAAGGCTTTGATATGCTTGATGGCAGAAAAGATGGATTTGAAATCAATTTTCAAAGTCATACTTTACAATTGATTTGAAATCAATTTTCAAAGTCATACTTTGCAATTGATTAGAAATAAATTTTCTAAGTCATTTTCAAACATATATAAAAAAGATAAAACATATGTTTTAAACTCTTTGAATGACAATGCCTAGATTGAGATCTTCTATATGTATAATGTATGGAAAGAAAGGGGAGGTAGCCTAGTAGGGGTCTCCTAGACACTAGACACATTTATTTGTTTGACAATATAGATATGAATATTTATGATTCTCAAATGAGATAGAAAAGACAAAATTTATGAGTGTTAAAATTTTGCTGTGAAGAGGACAATGATGTTTTGTTAACTTTGCATAAAAGCAAGCTACTTCATCATATATATATGATCTTTTTGTCTCATATGTTTTGACCTTCATCAAAACCTAGGATTTTGTTGCTTATGATTTGTCCACATATCTTTTAATTAATCATTTGTAGACTCATTTTACTGACAATAGTAAGAATTTATCCTTGTACAAGCATGTTATATTCCTTGATAATCAACTTGTCCAGGGAAAAAGTGTATGAGGTATCTTAACTTATTAATAGAGGATAAGAATGGAGGTAAATCAAAATCTCTAGAACATATGGAGCTTATATCTCCAAGATAAGAATCACATTAGTTTGAAATTTGAAAATTTAGTTAACCTGCGAGGCAGATGTGTAATTTCATAGCTCTCGCGTTTAATACTGTTACGCCAGGTTCTCAATTCCTGTGGGTATGTATACAGTAAAGATCAGCTGCATGATTTCCTGCAGTTGACAAGCTTGTGGTTGTTTATTAATCTTCAGCATTTCATAGAGATTAAAGTTTGATAATTGTGGGAAAAAAGTTGATTTTACCTCAGATGAGACCTATCTCACATGCATCATGCATTCATCTGGTCCTAGTTTACCTATGGTTATATGATGATGTTTCAGGAGAACTAAAGTCTAGTCTTATAAAATGTGTTTAATATTTACTGTACTTTCATCCATGTTGTTTTGTTATTTTAGGCTTGTTTGCAGTCAAATTAGAGATGTTGAATGAGGATCTAGACTTTGTTTTAATCTCCTATTCAATACAAGATCATGAAGCAGGACTAGGAAGAACTAAGAACTAAGGGACTCTTGTTTTGTTTTAATACTTTGAGAATTGTTTTGAAGCTTGGAAGGTCTTGTTTCTTAGGGTTCTTTGTGATACTTGTTGGTCTTGATAGTTTTCTGATGGGTAAGAGCTCAAAGACCTTGCCCTCAACCAACCTAGTCTTAGTTCCAAGTAGAAGGGAGCTAATTAGGGGAGGGAGACACATGAAAGGCTTATCACCTGCCGCCCACAACCTGATGACTATCAGATGGTCAGTGTCTGGCCAGTCTTTCTTGACCAGTGGTCTCAGTTGAAGGGCTTCTGTAGCCTCTCTTTTCTTCTTATCTGGATCATCTGTGTTTCTTCCATCAGTGTTGAATAGCTTTTCACCATGATAATATCACAAACGTTTAAGAAGTATTACCTTATTATCTGCATGTTTCCCCTGCAACCATGAAACGTACACATGTGCACATATGTAAATATGACACTGGACATGTTTAGCCACATTCAAAAATAACCATGGGCTGTATAAATTTCATGATATTCTCAATATGTAACAAGGTAAAATCTGTAAAGTTTGCTATGTATGAATTACAAATGGAGATATCAGGAATGATATGTTAGTTAGTTCTTCAATTGAAGTGACCTTTAACTTCTTTTCATCTGAAGTACAACAAAGTACTCTGTTGTTCTCCAGAAATCAGTCTCATTCCTTTCTTACATCAGAGGCCAAGGAATCACATTGTAAATGTCAGAGGTGTTTTCTCTGTTTGTGCAACGATTCTGGAAACATTCACGGAGAGGGGTAACCTAAATAAACCATCAAAGTTGTATCTTTACAAACATATTTTGTAGGTTTATCAATTAATGCCAAACTTTCCATCAAGACTTTTTTATTAGGGATATATCAAGATGTAATAAAACCTGCCTGTTAGAAGGGATGAATCAAGGAGAGATTCTCTCTCCCGTTCTATTAGGTAAAGTTTCCTCCAGGCAATGGAACGTAATCTCAAGCTATAGGCACTCTATGATGGGATCAGACAATAAGATTTTTGATAATGTATATCTCAAGGTATGATAAAACCTGCCTATATGCTTTGGACGTTTCTGCTAGGTAAACAGGACTGCAAACTGAGAGATAAACATTGACACTGGCGGTGAGCTCTGTTGTCTTATCTGGTGCTAGAAGCACAGATAGCTTTGTTGAGACGGGAGAATGAATATTGACTAATGGGAGCAAACTATCAGATAAAACCTTAATTCAGATGAAACAGAGTGAGATGTGTTGAGAAAATAGGAACAAGTGCAAGGACCACTTTTTTGAGCAAGTCAAATTTGAAGTTTTGATTTCCTATCTCTACAGACATGAATGATAACCTCTTTTAATCAATTGCACTGGGTCTTGTGTGTAAACTTTGGAAATTGGAATGTGTAAATTCTAGTATTTTGAAAAAATATCAATTTGAATTGAAATTAGATATGGAATGTCACAGTAAAGAGTGAAAACAAATCATAAGTTTAAAAATAGCCCTCTACTTAAAGTGCACATTCTCCATGTCCGTTTATAGCTGTGGCAGCTCAGCCCTGTGTTGACTGGCAGATTAAGGGTTAATGGGGTCAGTTTTGTAGCAATCCTCTTGGAATGAGGCTTTCAAAGTGTCCTCAAGCATATGGTAGTTTTGGGTCATTATCTGGGACTCAATAAACGTGAAAGAAGCATATTTGGTTACATTCTTTTCAGAGTTAATTTGAAAAGTTAAATTCAGAATATCTTCAGAAAAAGTTTGTATTAATGATAAGAACCAGGTCATGTTTGACGAATTAATGTTTTTTATGAGGTATTTTTGTTTTCAACTGTAGAAATTAGGCAAGGTGAATTTTAACTTTTCAGTGTTCATTGTCTGTTTCATCTTGTGTTTGTTTCATTTTTACATTTTAGTGCAAACATTTCTTTTAAATTCCAAGACAGATGAAAGTGATGAAAGAGGGAAATCCACTGTGATGAGGACGGTTGGTACTGAGCATGTTGTTGTATGGTCTCTAGAGACAATCTGTTAATTGGCAACAAACTGATGATATTTTGACTTTTAAGACCAATGAGTGACAGCCATGTCATAGCCTTATCACCCCCCTGTGTAAACATATCCCATGTCTTGTAGCAGACAAAACATCACCTTGGCGCCATTTACCAAAAATGTGACATTTCCTCAGGTAACATGAAACTTTAACGCCCCAGAGAAAATAATCAGGCTTTAGTGAAAAATACAGGTGCAAAACTTGGAGAACTTATGTTTATAAGCGTTTCTGATGATACTGTTTAGGGATATTTAGATCTTATAGACAATGAAACTTTACTTAGCAAGTGCAGGAAGAGTGAACTGGGCTAAATATTTTGGAATCTGGAATCATTTATAGCAATGTGGCTTTCTGGCAGATGATTTGGCATTCACAATGTTTGGTGTAATATGATAAAGATCTGCAGATGGCAGGATGGTATAGTATCAGGTCGTGGATTAAGTCTGTTAGATAGATGTATAGCTGGCCAGGAGTGAGTCAGAATATTGGATACCAATGAAGATCTTCACTGATTGGTTAATTCATTAGGTACATAAAGGTTCTGTACAATTACTCTGACTCTTTGTATGCTGGAAAGTCTGTGCTAAAATATTCCAAGGAACTTTACCTTCCAGGTTAAGGGTCGAAGATGGGAGTAGAGAAAGGGCTGTCAATGAACAGATGTGTCTTTCTTTGATGTAAAATCATGATTTGACACATTAACAATGTTACCAACCTCGCTTGAAAGAAATGAAGTTGCTAAGACCAGATAAAACATCTGCTGCACATAATTAAGGATTAACCTAGAAACATTTAGATTATTGAATAATACTGTGGATACACTTTGGATAAATAGCCAGTATTTGCAAAAATTATGTGATTCATCATTGTAGCTATTCCTTAAGTCGGTCGATTGTGATTATGAGATGATATTGTAAGAAAATACCTGTTGGCGTCTGAATCAATTAGTGTATAATAAGCTATTTTTCATATTCATTGCCTTTTCACATGCCATTATATGCAAACATTAATCTTTTAAGCTTTATGAAAGCATGTTTTCTGTCTCTTGATAATAAATAGCCCAGTTATCTTGGTTCTTTTCACCTGCCATGAGGTATTTTATTACTTCAATGTGGGATATGTTGTATAATTGTGTTAATACATTGCCTGGTGCTGGATATGATTTATATCATCCACAATAACCTCCCGCTTGAGAGTATCAAGAAGACAGAAGGTTGCAGATTCCCAAATATATCATGTCTACCGTCAATGCCATGTTGAGTCATTGCTTGTGTAACAATTTATTACATTTATAAAATATCAGCCTGATAAGGGGCACTTTTTATCATAATTAGGTACCTCTTTTTGAACAATGTTAATATGTGCTGTACATTTTCATAATTCACTAAAGGTATGAACTATTCATTAGTTCATTAGCAAAATATGTGTTTTATTTTGACCAAGTATATGTGTATCACAAGCATGAAATTTGAAATAATTTGTTTTGAAAACATAAGAAAACTCATTTCATTATACAGAGCCTCCTCTCCTTCACACAAGACTGAAACTTATTCTAAATGATGTCATAAAACACATCATAGTGACAGAACCCGTGTCTTGTAAGGAGCTCTACATAAAAATGTGAGTTACTGTTATCTTGAACCGAGTTTAACAGCGCCTAACTTCCTGATATTGATATGACTCAGAGAAGTCTTCAGAACGGATCACTGGGAGTGAAAACAAACCAGCTATCTACGAGGGAGCGAGATACTTAAACCTCCCCCCTCCTCCCCTTCTTGTGTGTGGATTTCAGGTTTTATGATGAACTGTCATAATTTGAAAGCTGATCGCTGCAGCTGAGATTTGGATAACTACTGATGCCTTGCCCAGATGGTGCCAGGCCATTCTGCAGACAGTTGCAGACAAATCAGCCAATCAGAGCGCAGCTTTGTGTTGTTGGTGCTTCTGTACTTTCATATTCTACCCTTTCAGATATTTACGGATAGTTCAAAGATAATTCAAAGTTTAAACATTATCATCTTACTTCATTGTGTGTTGAATATTGTCTTTATTTCTCAAACCTATTAATCTTATCATCAATCTGTCTGCACATCTGAGATTTATGGTGGCAATATATTTAATCAATCAAAATAAAATAAATGTCAGTTGATAGAAAATTCTCCTGCATTATACAGACAATGGTTCTTAATGGTTCTTTGTCATTAGCAGCCCCGTCTAAGGACGGGGCTGCTATCAGTTTTTGTGAAGTTTCCATCGCCGCCGCCGCCGCCGCCGCCGCGTCCGCACTCGTACTACTAGCTATAACTTTTTTCCCCTAAGCTTTCCAGAACTCTTATTCATACCTTACTCCTCATACATCGGGGGAACGATTTTGACACGTTCACTTTCAAGGTCAAAGGTCAAGGTCACGAGCTATGTATTCACACTAAGAATTCCTTGTAAACGCGATAACTTGAAAAGTTTTTGTGCTATGAAGCTCTTACTTGGTATATATCATCCTTGGAAAAGTAAATAAATTTGAAAAGGTTTTGGCTACAATCCGTCAAAGGTCAAGGTCACAGCAAGGTCATGACGTAAGCATGTTTTAGCGAAAATGCTTTATTTTAACTATGAACACTTTTAATCAATACATGATTGTTATACTAAAAAAATAGTGTTCAATGATTGTGTGACCTTGAAGGTCAAAGGTCAAGGTCATGAGATATGAGTTATTACAAAATGCACTAAATTGGGGTATAACTTCATCCCATTTAGCTTTTCAGAACTCAT
The DNA here is from genome assembly GCA_916613615.1 of Steromphala cineraria. NCBI lineage: Eukaryota > Metazoa > Mollusca > Gastropoda > Trochida > Trochidae > Steromphala > Steromphala cineraria. The sequence goes on from OU744722.1 coordinate 84,833,800, forward strand.
GAACATGTCTAAATGTTAATACTTCCAGGGAATCATTATGACATGTTCACTTTCAAGTTCAAAGGTCAAGGTCACGAGTTATAAAATCACCACAAAATTCTTTGTAAACACGGTAACTTGAAAAGTTTTTGTGCTATGAAGCTCTAACTTGGTATATATCATCCTTGGAAAAGTAAAAAAATTTGAAAAGGTTTCGGCTACAATCTGTCGAAGGTCAAGGTCACAGCAAGGTCATGACTTAAGCATGGTTTAGCGAAAATGCTTAATTTTAACTATGATCACTTTTAATCAATACATGATTGTTATACTCAATAAAAAGTGTTCAATTATTGTGTGACCTTGAAGGTCAAAGGTCAAGGTCATGAGATATGAGTTATTGCAATTCCTTGTAAACACAATAACTTGAAAAGTTTTTGTGCTATGAAGTTTAGATTTTGTATATATATATTATCTCTTGAGAAGTACAACATTTTCAAAAAGTTTTGGGTACTAACTGTCGAAGGTCAAGGTCACAGCAAGGTCAACATATATGGAGAAAATGGATTAATTGTATTTTTAACACTTTATTTCATTACAATAATGTTATACTCAATGAAATGTGTTCATTGATTGTGTGACCTTGAGTGTCAAAGGTCAAGGTCACGAGAAAATTCCCAATTTGGTGAGGCCTGTAAAAGGCGGAACAGGGTAAGGCGAAACCCAAAGTTCCGGGGCTGCTCTGCTTTTGCGGTATCCCGCAAACGCTAATCTAGTTGATGATATGATTTTATTTGATGTGAAGTGAAGAAGTTATGTAATATGAGTTTTAAAGAGAAGGCTAATCACATCTCAACATTTATATCACACATACGGTTCATCGTATTAACATTCTACTACGCACTTACACAGAATTGTTTCCCCATTCCATTCCTGGCCATTACTCAGTAAATGTCATTGTAACATAATCGGAGCCTGTGATTGCTCACAGATTGTCTGTTGATGGCGAGCATCTTTACATCAGGTGCCGACCATTGTTGAATCATTGCTCGGAGTAGAGGTCCCGGCTGATGTAAAGTTCAAAGAGAGAACGGACATATCATATTTAGTCCACTCTCTGAGAGCTGGTGAATCGTGTTCAGAAAGATCTATTTTGTTGATTCATTGGCTGAAGTGAAAGCACTGGCTGATGTAAAGTTCAGAGTGAATAGGTCATATCATGTTCAGTCCACTAGATTAGTCTGTGGGAATGATAAATTGTGTTCAGTATTCCATTGTTGAATCATGGCTTGAATCAAATGATAATGACGGTAATATTTCCTTTTCATTATCCACATTAAAAGCCTGTTCTACTCGCATATGACTTTGTCATGTCTGGCCTATTAAGATGGAGTAATTGGTACATTTTCCCATTGCATAGCCTGTCTTCCATATTCTTACATTAAGTACAATAAGATCAAGTTGATAGCAAGAGTAGAAGTACCAATGTTAGAGTATGTAAAAATATACAGGGCAGTGAAAAGGTATGATTCTTATGGTATCAACATACATTTCAATGTGCCTGATTATTTAATCAGTGATAAGATTAGTTGCTCAAGAGTCATTTTTCATTTTCATTTCAAAGTTGGAAATATCAGGAATAAAAGGAATTTTATGGATGATCAACTTCTTTATTGTAAAATCTATAATAAAGAAATTGATCATCCATAAAATTCCTTGTCTTCTCGATCATGAAGATTGTCTGATCAGATTCTTAGTACTGTTTTAGAGGATTAACTAAAAAGACAAACATGTGTCTCTGAGTGTCAAAGAACAAATAGTAGCTTTTCTCAATGAACACAGAGAAATATGGCCGCCCCTTGTTTCATTGAGAACAGACTGAGTGGACGAGAGACAAACAGTGGCTGGTATGTTTTGAGTCATCTGTTCATACATCTCTCTCTTTGAACCTCCTGCCAACCATTGAGAGAGATTCTGTGTAGATTACGGGGCACTAAATCACTGGCCCCAATGGATGAATCATTTGTCTTTGGAAAGATCCCTGATATTTGGTGTAAAGATCTGATGTTTTATTTTTCATCGATAATCAATATCTGTAATGATAGAATCAAAATCATGAATGTGTTCAAACGGCTGACAATGAATAATAGGATATCAGTATAGATAGTTTTATTGGTAATAAATACATTCTTGAGTCTATCAAATCAAAGGCTTAGTGATGATTTGTGATGTGTACATAGTTGATGTCCCATATATTTCAAGATTAATCCCAGGATTGACCAAGTCGTATATCTCAGTAAGTGTAGACACCTGCTCTCATTTTCCCCCACTGCCTAGATAGCACCTTGGATTTTAACCCTTCACAGGCTGGATACAGGCAAAGTTGCTGAAATTCTGGAATCATAATTCGTTATCCTTGTAGACCTGAAACCAGATTTGTAAATATTTTTTTCTCTGGGATTTTTTCATTGATGAAAGGGTTAAAATGAATATTTCGTGATGAGCCACTTTCCTCAATTTTCCCCCAATGTATTCTCAGACTTCTAGGTTAAGAGTTTAAAAAGTGAGTAATCTAACATACGCATGACCAGAATATTACTGCATTAACAATTGATCATTAGGTTTTATCATTAGACTAGAATCAAAAGACAAAGCAATCAGGGTAAACCTGATGAAACAAAGTTTATTTTTGAAAAAAAAGCTTGACCTAAGACATTTCCCTGCAGTTACAACTATGGAGACCAACTGACTCTCGATCCCTGCAGAGGGATGTTGATTTAGGGATTCACAAATCTCTCAAAACATGGTCACAGAACATCCATTGTGGCAGGAGACAGTTGGCTTGTGGAGTCATCACAATGTAAGCCATGTGGTGTCTTGTGCCTGTTTAGGTATACTGAATGTAAGCCAAGTAGTTTGGATCCTATATAGGTATACTCAATGTAAGCTATGAAGTGTGGTCCCATGTAGGTAAGGTATCCTGTCCTTCACTGGGCCCAGTCTACCGGTGAACTGGAGATCAGAGATAACAGGCTCGTGTATAACAATACCTGGCTAGTGTTTCCTCCACTACGGCTAGAGACAGTCGAACACCTGAAGCTTGGCTCGTTAGGGAAGGTGGCAATCTTCTTCATGTGCTGAATAATGAGAGGCTGGTCAGGGGGAGTCGCTTTTTTAGGAGGGTCAGTGCTCTGATGGCTATCTCTTCGTCACTGAAAGGATTTATTTGAGGGTCAACAGTTTACTTTTTACAACTGGTCTCGCTCACAGAGGATATATATAGGCTTTTTTAACAGCCAGAAGATTTCAGCACTGACACATTTTAAAGAAAAACAATTCTGTTTGACAGAAAAGATTTATAATAGAGTCCTGAATTCAACAGCTGATTTGTGCAAGTGTATTTATAACAAGGTCAGCAGTTTGATGTTTATCAGCTGGTGTCGCTGAACACAGAGCAAGGCAAGGCAAGGCGAGTTGACTGGTTCCGTCCGTTCGTCACTCGTCACACCTGGTAGCGATCTAGTTCCGAGAGCCAGTGGAGGAGGGAGTGAGCGGGATATCTACCTGTGGAACTCTTCTGTGTCTGAGGAGGGAAACCTGTTCTCCCAGTTTGTCTGCTGGTCCAAGCTGTCTTGTCTTCATTCTGGATTAGGGAGATTCTTCTGGATGCCAAATCTGGATATCTTGAGCCACATTTTGGAACAATTCCATACCAAGATTTGAATATCTTTGTCTTGAGGACTGGTCATCAAAACCAATTTGGAATTTCTCAAGTGTCTCCGTTTCAAACCTGAGCCTCTAAAGTCTTTTTTGGATACCTGGAGTATTTCCCTGCTGTTGATGGATTAAAGAATATTCTCAAGTGTTGGTCATTTGAAGCTTTTGTGCAATCTTACCTCGCAAGTTCACGTCAGGTCAAAAGATTCTATTGATGGCCTCCCGTGGAATTTCTAACCCGAGGATTATGGAATTATGTTTGTAGAAGGAGTAGCCTCAGTGTCATATGTCACTCGGAGATATGGAAATATTTGTGGACGTGTGTTCCCCACATGAGCATCTTTTTTAGTTGTGTTCATGACATTTGTGAAAGTTAGTACCCTGATTTGATCTATCGAGTTCTCTGATTTTTGATATTTGTGACATGATACATTGGATAAGCCACCTACAAGATGTTTGGTTGTTTTCGTAAGAAGCGAAAGAAGAAGAACAAGAATAAGAATGCATCTGCAAATGGTGCTCCCTACCCAAAACCTCAGGTAAAAAAATTCTTATTTGACAATTTCCAAACTTGATGTCGCTTAATGATAATTCATGAAAAAGAAATTCAAAATATTTAACTTTAGAATTGGTATATTATATTCGGACAAGTTTTCAAATATTCAAGTTATATTCAAATTTTGAATCAGCTTGACTCACTTTATACCTTTTAACTTTCTGTGTTTGCTATCAAAATTGTCACTTTTTGTTCATTTTCCATTTTGGGAGCAATAAATGTTTAAATTTGACAGCTTAGGAGGTTACCCTTGCTACCAAAGTCATTAAAATAATCTCTTACAGTGCAAACTTTAACAATTCAATTCTTAATTTCAACTATTACAATACGTACAAAGCTCTTATGAAATTTCATCACATAACAATGCATATTTTTATCATGAAGAGTTCTAAACATAACAATGTACAACACAAATATTTACAAACAAAGCAACTGACGTGAATGTAAACAAATTACTTTGCCAAACCTCTTTGGAATTTGAAAAAGGAAAGTGAAACAGGTCTACTGAGGCACAACTGATAGATCAATAATCAGCTGATTGATCTGTGTATTGTTACAGCAGAGAGAGAATACTTCAGGCAGCCATGTGTCACCGATGCAGGCTTTAAGACGTGTGAATAGGTATACATTATGTATAAGTATACTTATGCAGTCTACATTGAATGCACTCAGTATGAATATGTTTACTTTTAATATAAATATACTGATGCGCTGAATATGGGATGCAAAACATGTTTCACTGTCCTGTGTGATTGCAATGTCAGAAAACTATTTTAAGTAAAAAAAATAATTTAATCAAATTGCAAAATGAAATTATTAGCTGTTTGACCAGTTTTTCTCCATGTTATAAGTTTATTTGGGTAGTTTAGTTTGACAAAATAAATTGAAAAGATTTTTATGTTTAAATTCAATTTTATTTAATTCTATGTTGTCAAATTTGACAAGTTTTGAAATTAACCACCATAGTTATGAAGTAATTTTCTGAGGGTCATTTAAAGGTATCATTTTGTTCAACAAGTATCTTTAAAGGATTTACACTCGATTTACACTCGGAGTGAAATCCCATCGGATATTGAATAGAGTATGCTTAGTAAGTATCAATTACAATTTTGATAATATTCTCTACTTGGATCAGAGATACTTCTACAGCTTATGCCACAACCCATCCTGATACAATATACAGGCTATATACTTGACTATCCCCCTCTAGGGTTATCTCTACCCTGGTGGCCCACCCTCAGTTAATATATACAGTATAAGTCTCCTACAACTCCACCACAGCCCCGCCAGCCATGTAGGATTTGTTCCCAGACCGGGGGTCTGTCATAAGGACGTGATTTACTGTCACAGCAACTCAACCCTCCTCATAAGCTTATGGAACTGGGTTAAGTTGATACAGGAATTATTGCCGGAGATTGGACATTGTAGCTAATAATTGGCCGAGTTACAAGCCAATGGTTGTCATATTTCACTCGGAGGATGACAACCTACGGGGACTTGTAATCAGAACTAGAGTGGAACAGTTAAGAAGTTGTATGGGCTATCAGAAGTAGGGTGGAACAGCTAGTATAGAACTTGGGGTATCAGAACTAGAGTGGAATGGGTTGGGATTCTTTAATGCAGAGGTAGAGATTGGATGATTTATATGATAATTGTTCATATAATGGTTCTAGTGTGAGGGTTTTGTCACCAATGAAATGCAGAGATCGAGATTGGATGATTTATGTGATGATCATTGTTCATATAATGACACTAGTGTGAGGGGTTGGTCAGCGATACAGGCATGAAGTGGACATCTTCCTGGATGACAGACCACCATTATGTGTCTGTCTTGTTCACCTGAGTGGGTTTATGAGAAGTTGTTAGGATGTTATAAAAGTAATACTACCCACTAGGAGGCCGGTTGAGATGGTATACATGCTATATCTACACTTCTGAGAGCTCATATGATGATATTTGAGGCATCTTCTGAATTACTGGTATTAGGCTGTTATTAATATGGTTTATGTCTGAGAGTTGCTGTGATGTTATAATAGTTTTAACATTGAAAAATAATACGAGTGGCCAGTGATATCTTCATTTAATAGCATTGCTGCTGTTGGTTATGAGTTTTGTCCATTTCCAAGGACTTTGAGAGATGTTATGCTGTACTTATGTTCTTGACACTTAACAGTTGGTTTAGTGTCTATCTGCAGCATGCTTTGTTAGTAACAGGACCACTTGATTTTTGCATATTATATGAAGCAATATGGTGTGGAATAACCAGATAGTCAAGGGTAACCTGGGTTGTTAACATGAAAAAGCAATATAATTGGTTAGTCAAAAGATTGTTAACATTTAAGAGAAATATAACCAGATAGTCAAGGGTTGTTAACATGTAAGAGAAATATTACTGGATAGTCAATAGGTTATTAACATGTAAGAGAAATATTACTGGATAGTCAATAGGTTGTTAACATAAAAAAAAGCAATATAATTGGTTAGTCAAAAGATTGTTAACATGTAAGAGAAATATAACTGGTTAGTCAAAAGGTTGTTAACATGTAAGAGAAATATTACTGGATAGTCAATAGGTTGTTAACATGTAAATGTAAGTCAATCAGAGTTGATGGTGAACATTGTCCATGATGAGTAATCTTCAGGTTAGATACAAGTCATGTTCACAGTTCAACACTGATGCCCCCTACAGTGGACACCTGCTTAGTGTAACAGAGCTCAGTGGCTGTGGACAATGTAGAGTGGCTAATGTTTCCATGAAAAAGAAATTAAAGGGATCAAGAGCCTAACTATAAAAAGGTTTTATTGGATCTTCTTTCAACCCTATTGCTTGTGCAATACCATCTATAACCCTGAACGGACAAGAACATAGGAAATCCTCATGTGGTCTCTTCTGGTGGTCTCATGTGGTCTCTTCTTCTGTTATGCTGATGTGCATTGGCTCAGTGCTTGTATTGGGTGCTTATGTTATAATTGTCATGATGGCCAAGTAGAAACAACATAAAATTCTTGATTGAACTTCTTGACCGTGTACATGCTCATTGATTGTTCAATTTATTGTCAATTCTTGAAGTCCATACCTGTCTAGATAAATCATGTTTTGTTAAGATTGATGACTGCTTGTGAATTGTAGATATTCAAATAAACAACTGGAAGATTTTGTTTTTTGAAGACAAGTTTTTGTTAAATACTTATTTGAAATACCTGTACAAATTCATATTACCAATGGGTGGTCATTAAAATCAATTTACATATGCATATTTTTTTAATTTGGATAATTTACAATTTTTATTCACTTCCTTTTGTTCAAATAAATGATAAGCTAATGTAATGACTCAATATTCTTATCACTCATTATCTGATAACACCTGCTTAAGGTCATTTTGCATTGTTATTTCGTAATCAGTAATGATGTTAAAACTAGCAATGATATAACAACACTGACATTATCGGTAGATAGGCACACGACTGTAGGTATTGCATGCAGTATAAGTGTGATATATGTCTACATATATCATAGTCTAGACGACAGAAAAACAAAGTCCAAGCAAGACGTTTTAGTCAAGCTTGTTTAACTCTGCCAGTATACGATTACAACAGGTATTCCTCAGGTATTCAGCCAATCGGAGTGTGACATTCTGAGGTCACCAGAGGTCAAGCCTATAGACATGTGCATACATTCTGAGTTAACCAGCCATAGCTCTTAAAGGGGCAGTAGCACGTTTTTTGATAATTTTATATTTTGAAATATTCACTGATAATTGTAAGTTAAAGCTAAATGTATTATTTTCATAGTGTCAAAAATCTTATTACACAAGCCAATCATCCATAGTAAGAGGACAAAGTATGAAGATTCTCATAAAATCCATTGGCGGCCATTTTATGTGAACACCTTTAATTCATTTTGTGTAAGAAAAAAGAATCGCATGGCTAAATACATTGTCTTTCAATTGGAACAATTAATTTTCATTTTCCTGACATCACCTTATACTCCCCCTAAAAACGTGCTACTGCCCCTTTAATGATCAGAGAATATACAAGGGAAAGTTAACACCTTAACTGCTGTGTTTGATAGGTTTGATATGCAATATATATTGTAGATAATATTGACTCTGGCTGTAGAAGAGATATTACTGAATTATTTTGAGGAACAGGACTAACTTTGACTCTTATAAGAGATACAAGAGAAGAAACATTTGTTCTATTGTTCACATGTCTTGTAGGTTTGTGAATATAAAACTAGGTAACGAAGGCCAAATAAATCTACAATTCTTGCACAAAGATCAAATTTGATTTTTTGTTTGTTATGAATTCGAAAGTATTTTTTTAATTATGCCAAGGAAGAAGCATATTATCAATCAGAAAGATAAACATAACACAAAATCATGTGCATATATAAAAACTATTTTGTTTACTCAATGATATAAGATCTGATTGTGTCTAGTACGTCTTATGACAAGATTATTATTATCTCAATAGGTGTAACATGTAGGTCAGCTTGTTACCTATTTCAAATTAAACTAAATAATTGATAAGGATCTAACTGTTCAACTAATCATTAGCAGATTTACTTTACAATCCAGTGGTTATTGATCTCTGTAGAGTTGTTGCTTGCCAAACGCTCCATTTGTCCCTGTGATATTTACCAAGTCTGTGTGTACATGTCGTTAACAATAACATGAATCGACTCTTTGAAATTGACAACTCTTGCCAGTTTTTTTATCATCGATTCATTATGAATGAAGGAGAATGTATAACAAGTTCGTATTCAAATTGTTTTGTTTGAATTATGGACATGCCTATTAATCAACTATTGTGTTTGTTAGAAGGGAATTTATCAGTTGGTGAAAAGAAAGCACATGTATACTCCAAAACTTCATGTTTTTCAAATCTTGCTGTTTTTGTTGTAAAGAGTTAAATTCTTTGTTATTGAAATAAACACTAAAAAAAAGATAATATTGTCCAGAAAACACTTCTACAATCCTTCTATATATGAAATAGATAAAAACATTCTCAAATAAATGTAGTTCAAGACCATGTGAACTATCAGACATAGTATAATGGTTAATACAGGAACTATGAACCAATTTACCAACTCAGTTGTTGAACGCTCTGTCAACAAGAAAAGTTGTATTACATTAGCGTGCCTTATTCAATTGAGTTTCATTCAAGAGAGTTAGAGTCAATTGACACTTTAACAGAGACAAGGTAGCTGCTCTATACCCTGACCTTACGAGACCTGACCGTCTAGCCACACATGACTCCTGATAGTAAGTTAGCCTGTGTCTACACAGGAACCTGACATATGTACTGGTATAGGGCTGTACCTGGTGGGGTTGGATCTGATCTACATGTACTGTAACTCAAAGTTGTAAATCATAACAAATTTATTTCTGAAACACATAGTAGGCAATCATAGCAAATTTAAATTCATCAGATTAGTGTTATTTTTGCTCTTAGTTGGTAACCCTGACACATATACTTGAATTGACGTTATCTGACTCTCTAATTAGGGACATGAACATACATCTTCCATGACAAAGTCCTTACATAACATTGAAAATAAAGAGGATATTGATAAAGCACTGACATCCACCACATGTCAAGATTGTCAAAATGCTGTTGAAAATACACATGCGTACAACCATATCAATCTGCAGGATTATATCTAGAGTAGAGTGGATATTACATACAGTAGCCGCAAACATAAATATCAACATCTATTTCAAGTAAAAGACATTGAATGACATCTTTACAAGTATTTTCAGTAACAAAACAATGTCATAACCAGATACATGTACAGAAAACTGTACAGACTTGTATTTCACACTTTCTATTTTACAGCAAACAATCTTCCAGGTACAATCCTGTGTATTCCATGATTATCATTTTCTAATATTTAGCAAATATGTATTTGACAGAAATTCTAATGAATGTCTTTGCTGTTACAGATTTCCGAGGTGGTTGTACCAGGACAGACTGAGAACGTAACAGCGAAGGACGCACTACTGTTATGGAGTCGAAGACACGTGGAGGGATACCCCGGTGTTCAGATTCGAGACTTTTCGAAGAGTTGGAGAGACGGAAAAGCATTCCTTGCAATCGCACACAGACACAGGTGAGAGAACTGTTTTTGTATCTAATGAAAGGGGGGAAAAATAAAACGAACCCAAAACACAGCACCTTCAGAAGCTAAGAAACACGTAGCCAACACGCGACCAAGGTGCGACACTTTGAATGAGCCAATTCAAACATGTAACCAATAGTCTACATCCAAACTGTGTCCTAAACATAACCCATTAAAAAGGAATGCTAGATCTGAAAGAAGTACCATTTGTCTGAGGCCCCTTTATTATTATGAGTGAAATGTTCATTTTATAGAATAGTTTTTCAGGCACTGAATATTAGTCTTATGTAACCAACAACCTCATACCATATTAATGCTTTGACATAGTCAAGAAATCATTCTCAATACTATTAAGTCAGGAACATGCCATGATATCCAGTGACAAGTTAGTTTATGTTTTTTTTTGTAAATTCACGATGTATGAAATCAGAAATTAATGATTTGGTTCAATGGTTTAGTGTTAACTTTTGGGCTGGTAGTTTCTTGTTTCGAAAACTGACATACCGAAAGGGTTAAATACTTGAATCTAAATCATTTGAATAAACAGTACCATATCAAATTTAATTACGATTTTATAAGAATTGAAAACCATTTTACATGTAACTCATGTAGAAACATAAACTAACCATTTATAAAGTAACACACCACAAAGACAATGCTGCAATAAATACTCTGAACCTATTTAAAGCATAAGTATGTCAGCTCCACACAGGTAGAGCTATGAAGAAGTCTGAATTGAGCCTTATCTCTTCACCTCGTCAGAAGGTCAGAAAAACTTGCTGCCACTTCGGCCCGACTGTCTGTTTTTGTGAGCAAGTTGTTGGCAGAAGGTTTTGTTCCTGGAGCAGTCTTATCTCCATCTGATAGTCCTCACTGGCTGTATTTATACTGCAGATTGCCTGTAGACTGTCTCATACACCTGGAGGATTCTATCCTTTGCAGTTCTCAATCTCTGTAGTTTATTCTTTTGTTTTCTAAGGCTGGGTTCACATGTATTCATGACATTTTAATCGGGGCTATAGCTGCATGAGCTTGTATAGTGTCCACTTGTCACTAAGATTCCCTGTCATGTCATCTCAAAAGACCTTAAAAGATTAACACATCCATAACAGTTTAATTCAAATTTTGGTAGAAACTGCAAATTTCATAACAATTGAATGAGTTATTGTTTTACGCCACTTGGGCAATATTTCAGCCATTAGCAGCGTTATTTCATATCAAGCACCTGTCAATGCCCAATGAAAATTTTTTATACAAATGAAATCTTGCAAGTCTATGTTGTGAAAGCTGATTGGTATCGACATTGAAGTTGCCTAATGGCCGACAGCCAAGTGGGAGAGAACCATTTCTTGTAGCTCTACCGAAGCTTGGTGTAGATGCTTCTTTATCTACCGCTATATCATTCCTCCGCTGGCAATTGTTTCTCCTGCTATACAACTTTATGAGCGTAGTTAATGATGAACTTTTTGTCTGGTTATAAACTTGTTACGTTGAAGTGATACTGGTGGACACTTGTATCTGATTATAGCATTTTAGGAGACATTAAGTTCAGTATTTCTCTGCTTATAGATTTGTTTAGCTTGAGTACATTTTATTGTTGTACAGGATCATGGAAAACCTGGAAAATTTAGATTATGATTCCAGGCCTTGTAAGTTTTTTTAATATGGACATACTTTTTTGAGGTCATGGAAAAGTCCTTGTTTTTGTTGTCTTGTATAATGTCCATTTATTAACAATATTTTCCAAATTTTTAGAAATTCAAGTTCATGTATACACACTCAAACCTTGTTTGGTCTGTCATGGAAAACTTGTGCAGCAACATTGAAAAAAAAAAAAATGAAAACTAATTGTAGAAGGTTTCTGGTCTAATGATGTACACCATACACACTACTGTTGATATTTAAAGAAATCAACTAAATGTCTGACAAAACACTTGCAAATTATGTTTATTATAAACTTAAATAGAAATTGATAAATTAAATCTTATAAAAGGTCCAAGATAGATCAATATGTTTCGTTGATGTATTTGTATAACCATTTTATTGAAGTTCATATTCTTGACTTTCAGACCAGACTTGGTCGACTTCCGGAGAGCACGTCAAAGCAGCAACAAACAGAACCTAGAGACTGCTTTCCGGTTGTACGAGCGAGAATACGGGGTCACACGTCTTCTGGATCCTGAAGGTCAGTAGGGGCGACGACTCTTTTTGCAAAAAAATTTAAAAATACATTTGAACAAATTGTATTACTCACATTATGAATAAAGAATTTGTGGTTGGTAAAAACCTTTGAATGATAAAGACCGGTAAATCTTTCAGCCATTAAATATTTAGTTATATTATCAGAGAGCAAATATTGGTATCTTAAATTCTTTTGAGAATACACCTGATTGTACCTGCAAAGAATTTAAACAAAACTGTAGATGAGACTGATAGGGTAGTCTATGTAAACCAAACTCACAACTCTTCTTGTGCAGTGTTTTAATGAGAAGGGAGGGTGCTGTTTTCAGTGCATGGAGTTCACTCAATGGCTGTCATGAGAATATCATATGTAGGATGTGCATGTGTGAATCAAAGTCTGCAAGATAATAAATAGTTGTGTTACATCAAACTGGTGCCTATCTTTCATCTTGAGGCGAGTTGGTACAACCAGATAAGATGGTGGGTTTGTTTTGGTAATATGGATAACTCAAGTGTGTGGGAATATTTTGTTAAGTAGAGCTCAAAGACAAACAGCCATCAACCTTTCTTTATGTCATCAAAATAATTATTATTGATGATTAAGAATTTTACCAAGATCCAAGATAAGAATTCATGGAAAAAGATTTTTGTTAAATTTTGCAGTATTCATAGCATCTTCAAAATATTGACTTGAAAAGATTGTTTGTACATTGTTTGGCACTTGCATTTTCTTTATTGTTTGACTCCATTTTTTTACCCACATTTCCATCAGTGTGATAACCAACTAATCTCTTTAACAAATTTTGACATAAATTATGATGAAGTCTGTTTTGATAGAGATGCAACCCTATAGACGACAACGCCAAACTCGGCTCTGTATTCATACCTCTCCTCTCCTATACACATCATATAGGTATACATATCTACATTGTACCTAGTATATATATACATATCTACATTGTACCTACCTGTATCCGTGTCGAGGATTAAGTAATGGGATATGTTTACTGTTGGGATCTAGCTGCTTGAATGAAGGAGATGTAACCGTGACACAGAAATGTAATGTGTTCGTAGTCAGTGTTGAACAATGCTTTATACTATGTAGGACATTTGACACTGAGCCTTTATTGAGGGTAATATAGTATAATCCTATGAAATGTTATCTTTTAATTCTCGGTTGCTCAAAGTGTAAATTCCTGCCAAAACTTTTGATATTTAAATCTGCAGGACAGAGGTTGCAGTGTTTGTAGATACTTAAAGTCTAAACTTACAAAATATTTTTTGAAGATTTGTCAATTTGTTTTTGAATTGTATGATAATAGTTCATATAAGCCTTTAACTTTCACTCTGCTACAGCCCAAATAGCATCACATAATGGTTTTCTATTCAATTTAATCCAGCAGGATTAAGATAACATTAGATAAACTTTATTATCCCTCTGGGGAAATTCGATTTACATTCCAAGAGCTTTGCATGAATAAAAAATCACAATTAAATAGATATATATGGGTGGAATTCAAAATTGGTAGGATTTTCAATTTCTCATAATGGTCAAAATAAACTCCTCAAAAAGGATTATTTTTTATTCAAATAAATTGGCAAACACTTGATTATGAGAAAATACAAACCGTCAGGCTCAAGTGTACCAATTAAAATTTTAGTGGAAACATAATTAATTAAACTGAAGGAAAATGTCCTGACCGTTACCGTTTCTTAATCAGAAAAAAGAATTTTAACTAAAATTTAGAAAAATCTTTCAACGATGACATTTACATCTTTTACATTGTATAAATGACACTTGAAGGTAAAAACTGTTCTTAATAATCTTTAAAGTCCTTTTTTTGTATCTTTTCATTGTTTAACACAATTTAATAGCATTTTTCTCAGAAACCTTTGTGTTTATAGTTTTCAATAGGTGAAATTATCTCAAATAAGCATCTGCTGCTAATCCGCGAACACGTTTAGATGACATCTACTTAAAGAAGAGAGCTTCGTGTATTATCATGAATTAATTAGAGAAGTCAATTAGCTCCAGTAACGGCTGGGACAGAACTGGTAACGGTCGGGACATGTATGGTAACGGGCTGGACATAAGTCTCCTTCAATTCAATTCACTATAGAGACATAACATGAAAGATAAAAATAAATATTCTTTAACCTTTATTGTTAACTCTATTTTGAACAAAAAGTGAAATGTGAATTAGAAATGGTAAATTTAAGGTTGTATTGCATATTTCATTCACTGCCATGGTAACGGTATGGACATTTGTTATGAAATCAACAACAAAACTTAAAAATAAATTTGTATTTTTAATATTAACAGATTATAGCTTGTAAAGAATACAAATACACATTGTCTTGATTTTGACACCTAATTATTATTGAAAGAAAAAGTGTTTTTGGCAATCAAGTAAATGAGGGGTAACGGTCAGGACATTTTTGGTAACAGTCAGGACATCTGTGTAAAAACAAAGTTTTTTTTCCATTGTATAACTTGTAAAGAATAGAATTCTGAAAGATACTGCAACAACTATCAAACTGCACACTGTGACAAATGATTAAGCTACACAGGCAAGTGCATTTATTGCTGATATTGTTCCATACAGTTTGCACATTTTGTCCAAACCGTTACCATAGTTTTCTTTGTCAATTATCTCATAAAAAATTAAGACATCTATCAGAAATATATGTAGTGGTTTCTGCTATTAATATTCAATAGATAACTAAAAATTCACTAACTAACCTCAGAAAATATTCTTCAAAAAGTAAATTTATTTGACATATGTCCATACCGTTACTATTTATTTGTCCTGACCGTTACTTCAAAACTTTTATTTTAAAACCATTTCATTAAAACTACTCTGAACAGTAAACTCCCAAGCCTAAACAATTTATGATCTTAAAATAATTTCATTATTAATATTTCTTAAAATATTTATGAATAACTTAGTTAGTTTCTCCAAATAAAAATGGGTTTGTCCTGACCGTTACCAGAACTGTCCTGACCGTTACTTTGTAAAAAGGTAACGGTCAGGACCGGTAATGGTCAGGACAATTTGTAAATAATTTAAAATAACACAATGAATGATCCCTTAAAGATGTCAAAGGACATGCCTTCCACATCTTCCAGTTCTGAGCAACAAAGCTCATTATTATTGAGACAAAGGGAGAATACAAATGCACAAAATCCAACGGTAACGGTCTGGACATTTAAGGGTGACACATCATATTTATACCTGCTTGTTGGTGTCATATTTCTGCAAAATGTACCGAATCCTTTTATTTCACTAACTGTCATATGCAAAGAGCATTTGTCAATCAGACACAGCAAATAAAATTCCAATCCAGTTCCAGGGGGAAATTATTGAAGGAAATATCTACATGGTAACGGTCAGGACACAAAATCTTAGGACAGGCATGTTTCAATTTGTAGAATTTTTATTTTTGAAATCAATACAAAATTAAATGCAGTTTGTACATGCATGATGAATGGTTATAAGAATAAAATATATTTTTTTGTTTGGTTATGTTTATTTGTATGATATTTTGGCAAAGTTGTATGAGGACCGTCACCTCAGGACAGAGTAAATATGCCAAATTTGACCCTAAAATGTTATTAAATTAACCATTTTAAATGGAAAAATTAATGGTTGATCACGAAAATGTACTTGTCAATGGCTAAATATATTTTCTAGAACAAAAAACCCCTAAAAGACACACTATGTTTTTTAAAAATTGGACTGGACAGAAAAACCTACCAATTTTGAATTCCACCCATATAAAACATTTTTTTTCCAATAAACTATTATAACCATTTTGTGAAGTAAACAGAGACTCTTTATTTTCTAAATGCCAAACTATTAATGTCTAATCTCCCCAAATTTGTAAACTTTTGTCGGAAGATTCAGCCACAAATAGCAGCATACTCACGACATCTGATAATGTCATGCACTAAGCCAGTTTATTCTGTACTTACTCTACATTCCAACACATCCGGAATTTCCACAAAGATTTTGACAGAATCTTCCCTCAAGGAAGCTTTATGCTGTTTTGACATTTTGGTATGCTATGAGATTGTATTTGTATCAGAAATGTCAGCTATTAAAAACACAGCCACGACCATATGTATGAGAAAATATTTTATTTCGTGGGGCCTCCTGGCAATTTTGGCCATGTATAAGATATGTAAGCTTTTTAACAGAGGTAACAATCATGTGATTGTGTTTGCATCAGAAATGGCAGCCATTATAACAGTGAAAGAACCATATATCAGAAATAATTGTTTTATATGGCTACCTGGCTGTAATAGCGGTGGAATGTAGACTAGATGCATGTGAGAGAGAGAGAATATTGGCAGCGATCCCCGATTCCAATCTGGTGGAGAGATAAACATGGCTACCTGTATAGATATAAAACAGCTGGATCAGGGTAGAAGGCACAAGGAATTGTCTAATGTGCAGCGAAATGGAGACACATTTTGTCTTGAACTATGTATTTCCAAATCATGTTTTAGAGTAATGAATGAAAAAATAGATTTCATATGCAGTGAAATGGAGACAAATTTTGTCCATGACATAATGTTACCTAATCATATTTCAGAGATATGTATGAAGAAATAGATTTCATAACTTTTAGGATATACCT
The DNA here is from genome assembly GCA_916613615.1 of Steromphala cineraria. Lineage (NCBI taxonomy): Eukaryota > Metazoa > Mollusca > Gastropoda > Trochida > Trochidae > Steromphala > Steromphala cineraria. Next base: position 84,850,998 of record OU744722.1, read on the forward strand.
CGCTTTGAAGCAGGTATGCAGAATTATTGTTACCTTCAGACATATTTTGGGGACTTTTAAGTTAAGAATTAGGATATAAAAGATTTTGATTATTTCATTGTTGCCAACTTTAGATCATAGTTGTTTCGTAATGCTGTGTAAATCCACTTCACAGGGTGAAAATTATGTCGCCCTTCATGCTAAACATATGTGGACAAAGTTGCTTAAGCTTTGAACAATTTCAAAATATTTTTTGTAAACATTAAACTATTTGTAGAAACATGGACGATTAAATAGTCTAAAAGGGACTTGAAACCGTCTCTGCCCATACTAAATGCCACTTCCAATAACAACATGTAGACAAACCCCGAGTAATTACATTGTTACTTCTCTGCAGTGTCGCTATCTCCTACCCGCACATGTTGACAGAAAATAAATAAGATGCAGGAATTGAAAAAATTAGTTTGCCCAATTAAGATAATTTCTGTTAGCAATTACCTGTACACAAGATCAGCAACTGCATTGCATCAGTGTCTATGAGGAGTACAAATTTCCCCGTGTCAGGTTCAGTTAGGGAGAAGATCCACCACGAGCTAACGAGCCGCTAGATGTACGAACAGCTGAACACCTGTGGTTGAGCTATCTTAATTTGTAGATACATGTATATTTACGTTGGGGAGGTTTTTTAGCGGGATTTGATAGAGTTGTTGCTATTACTCCTGTGTATGTTGGGGTGTTAAGAGATGCCAATATCATGACATAGAAATTATTGTTTACTGTAATTAATTAAAATAAAAGGGTAAATGAAAGTGTATTTTGGCACTTATGGTATGGATATATGTTGTAAGGGGTTGGTGAGTTACGGAGGTCGTAGGATGTCTTATAGGAGGTGTGGAAACAGTTTTTTGTTCATATTTAAATTTTGGTTGTAATGAATGATGAATGGTGTTGATTTCGTAAATTTAAGAAATGTTTTTCAAGTTTTGAAACCACCTACTCGTCTGCTTCATATTTATAATCAGCATTTTAAAGCCTATTTAACCTATAAGAGCATACATGAAATTTTGTGGTAGTTGCATGGAAAGAGTATGCAACAGAGAGAGAGATCAATTTCAGCACTCAGGCACAAGAGATCAATATTCGCAATTTGCCAAAAACACATTTTCAATATGATTTGTTTGATGCGAATGAATTTTAATCATTAATAATTTTTCCCGATATTTAAAGCTATTCTATTGCTGTTTCAGATGTGGATGTTCCGGACCCAGACGAGAAGTCTGTGTTGACGTACGTCTCTTCCCTGTACGATGTCTTCCCCCAGGTGCCCACCGTCGAACAGTCGCTCAGAGATAATGTAAGTCAGCGTCAATCTGAAATCTCCATATAGTGTTGGGGTTTTTGGGAGATATTAATTAAATTGAAATTGAGACACATGTGAAATGTATATAGATAGCTGATAAGTCTTGATCTCAGGGTTATTCTTCTACAGTAACCTGCAAGTTATAATCTGTAAAAGAAATTCATAATGCTTCAAAATCTTTTGTCGAAAGGCTAATATTTTTGCAATATGTGTTACTAAATCAAAACCAAATTTAGAAGTGACCTCACTAGACTACAGATATTTGTTTAAGTCCATGGGTTGGTTGGGCCAATATGATTTGTAGAGATTATCTCATTTCTTATAACAAGAGGAAGTTTTCGTGATGATAATATTTTCAGCTAATATATTTAATATTCCCCCCTGCAGGAGCGCCAGTTGAAGGTGGAGGAGTACCGGGACCTGGCGTCCAGTCTCCTGGTCTGGCTCGGACCCACCACCAACATGATGCTTGACCGCTCCTTCCCGCCCACTCTCATGGAGGTCAAGGTTCGTACACATGGCCTTTCTCTTACATCCTAAACCTAGCATTTAGCATTTAAAATATCTTATTTCCTCTAAAAAGTGTCCTGGCTCTTATTTTCTCAACTACTCTTGTACCCCTCCAGCGCTTCTTAGAGGTCCTGTGCTTATACGCGACCCAGCGCTTATTAGAGTCGTGTCTTAATCCTGTCATTGACATTCTGAAACTGGATCATAAATAATGAAAATGTAACATCATGTTTGCTTTGGAGATCATAGCATCGTTTTTTGTTTCCAGAACTTACTAACAGATTTCAACCGATTCCGTCTGGAGGACTTCCCCGCCAGAATGGAACAAAGAAAGAAACTACTCAAACTATGGGAAGGAATACAAGTAAGTTCCCATAACATATTGCTCTCATTTCTTGGATTAGACATTGATCATATCTAAACGGTTAACCATGTCAGGCTTGATAACAAAATAAGTTTGACAAACAGAAGGCAACCAAAGTTCTGACAAATTTCCCCCCAAGCTTGAAAACATTGGTATCTATGTATGTATGTGCAAACTTTTTCTTCTTTTGGCTCAAAATTAAGCAAATTGGTCTGATGAAAAATGGCTCTTGGCCAAGATTTGTCCTTGAGCCTAAAAACTTCACAAAATGAATGTGTATGTACAATTTCTGATTGAAGAAATCAGTTTTTCCTTGACCATTATTTGTAATAAGTAAACCTATATTACCCAAATTACTTTTGAAAATATTTGGCCAATAAAGATGTTAGTTTCAATTCATCTTTATGTTCAATGATAATATTAACTACCAATTTTTTTGTCATAGAAATTTACAAAATATCTTGTTGAAGTGAAATTGCTCTTTTGGCAATTCCAAAATCTTGGCTAGAAAAAATGTGTTTCGCTTTTAAGATCTTTCCTATTTCTTGCAAGTTCTGAACAAACCCTCCCCGCTTTTGAACCATGCAGCGTAAGCAAAATCTCACTCACTCAATGAACAAAGCCTCAATGATTTTGACTTTCTGTCCACAGGAGCTATCAACAGACTCCGCCCACCCGGGTATAGAGGAGGAACTACAGCCCGACAACATCAACCGCCTCTGGAGTCGCTTCGTCTCTGCACAACAGGAGAGAGATATGGCTCTACAGGCTGAAATACTCAGGTAGTTTTTGTTATATATATATGAGATGTATTTACAAATAAAATGAATCAGTATAGTATTTTGTTTTCAAGTCATTCAGAAAATTTCAGATTTAAAAACCACAGAATTCATCAGTAGAATAATCCTAATGAGCTTAAAGCTTTTCTTTTATGTTAATGATCTTTCGTTGTTGAATTTGTATATATATGAACAAAAACTGATAAAGTTAGAAAAAAGAAAACCTCTATAAAGTCAGATAGATATGAAATGTATCTATTTATAAAGGATATACTCTTTACTGATCACGAACTAGAACGTATCAGGAAAATAAGATAAATTTCAAGAAGCTTGTGTGGAGAAAGGTTTAATATCTCGAATCCTTTACAGACTAGAACGCCTCCAGCGTCTAGCGGAGAAAGTCCACCGAGAAGCGAAGCTAAACGAGGACACGCTAGCGGACCTGGAGCGGCGAGTGAACGAGGAGGAGAGGAGGGTGGAGGTGCTTCACCCTTTCGAAGCCAAGCGTAACTGTGATGCTATAGAACGAGCCCTCAAGACGATGGAGGACAACATCACCAACCTGTTCCGTGATGTCCAGAATCTACAGGACGGTCAACATCCGCAGGCCGATCAGATGTACAGGAGGTGGGTGCAAGAGTTTAGGAATGAATCTCCTTTTATCCCAATAATTTGTGTGAAGGATACTTTTAGTGGTCTGCAGGTTTTGTTACCTACCCTTGCTCATTTGACTTGTGTACAGTAGGTGGATTTCAAGATTAATTCTCGTTTTATCCAATTTATTTGTGTAATTAATTCTCTTAGGTTGTGATGCTCATTTCCTGACTTCATAAAGATACAGAGTTGAAATAGAGTTGGATGGAGCCAAAGCATTCAAGGATTGTTTTAGATAGAAATCATGAATTTTAACCCCAATGCCAAGCCTAGTTTAGTTTGTAGATACACATCTAACTATCATTAATTCTTTCTGTAGGGTGTCTGAGCTCCAAGGCCGGATGTCCCAACTCAGAACGAGGCTCTACAGCAACGTGGTGCAACGACTCTTGTCCAAATCGTACGTGGAGGAAGGGCGCACCGTGACCAAGCGGAAGGAGGTTGTGACGGAGGTGCGGATGATTGACACAAACCCTGCCTTCAAGCACCTGCAGGACTGTCTCGACTGGATCGAGGAGAAACAGGTAGGGGAGATAACTCTTCTTAGGGCAGAGATTTGGGGATTCCTTGGTAACAGTAAGATTTACAAAGGGTTGTTTAGGACTTTACCAAAGATGCAAAGACTGTGTACATAAAAGTAACTCAATATTTCCTTCATGGTAAGCCATCAATCACTCTACTATCACAACATCACATGATCATGCACAAAATGCAAATTAAGCTTCTGACAATATTCCATCATAACATGAAACATTTGTCTCATGAACGATTAGTCCTGCTTTATGAGTTTATTTGATTGGACAGTCAAAGTCCTAATTCTGCAAGACTAGTTTGACTGAATACACAATATTTAATAAAATGTATAAAAAATGTAAATAATGTAGATGAATGTACATTATTTATTTTAAATATTTCATAGACTAAATGTTTGTCTGATGTTGATGTTGCAGAAAGCGGTGGAGTCCGCAGACTACGAGAGTGAGCAGCCCCGGGTGGAGGCCCAGCTCCAGGCACACCAGCGAGTCCATCAGGAGATCCAAACCTTCCGGGGACAGGTGGACAAGTGTATACAGGGACAGGTGGGGCATTCATACTGGAATTAGTAAAGAACATGTTCCACACTTATTAAAAAGGCTACTCAAGTAATTGACCTAGGGACTCAATTGTCAGCAAGCCGCTAATGGCTGAAATATTGCCCAAGCGGCGTAAAAAACCAACTCACCCACTCCATTGTCAGGTTGACAAGTGTATAAGGTATAGGTTCAAGCTGTATAACAACTTTTCTTGTGGAAATCACAATGTTTTATTTTTTTGCGATGCATTATTAAGTAACCTTTTCACTCTACTTAAAGTCTATATGCCCTTTTAAATCGTACCAGAAAATAATAACATGAATGTTTTTTGGATCATACATGTTATGACTGCATCAGTTTCTGGTTGTTATTCATCATCTGCTTCTGATTACATGTTATGACTGCATCAGTTTCTGGTTGTTATTCATCATCTGCTTCTGATTACAGCGGGGTCTCTCAAGTGAAGAACAAAAACTCTATGCCCAGAATCTTTCCAAAGTTGAAGTGGCCTATTCGCTACTTACAGTAAGTGGAATAAATTGATTATGTGATCATGTTTCACTTTGTTACATAAAAGAACTCTTTGTTGTTTAAATGAATAAGGTTGTCGTATCTAAAGAATCTCCCTCTCTTCACATTATGGTATTTGCGTTATCATTAAAATTTTAAGATTAGAAGATAGATTCTTGTATAATATTTCCATACCATTCTGTTCTCTTCTTCCATTCTGAAAATAATATCCATCTCAAATGAATCTTGCAACTTTATGAAATTTCCTTTATATAAGTTTTCTCCAGTAAATCTCAGGATAAGATTTCACTTTAAAATTGTTTTTACAAAAAAATACACATGAATACCTTCAGTCTCAAGTCTCACAATTCTAGGTGGTTTTTTTTATCAAATATTCTTAGACTTTAATTGAGATCAGAAATAAGATTTCCTCTTCTCTCTCTCCAGAATACCTCAAACCGAAGAACGAAATGCCTGGAGTCGCTGCTGGACTTCATTGTCACGGCAACAGGAGAGCTGGTGTGGCTCGGCAACAAGGAAGAGGAGGAGACAATTCGAGACTGGGGCAGTCGCAACATCAACATCGGCGAGGTTGAAGAACAACATCGGGTACGCTGTGACTTACATTTGGGGAAAAAGATTATGAGATTTATTCTGAATTTGATTTTAGTCGTACTATCAAAATTTGGGAGATTGAGAACCAAATCAGGTTTTGTAACTTACAATTATCTAATTTTTTGGTGAAAATCCTGAGACAAACATGTTAACTGTTGCAGTTTGAGACACAACTTGTATATGTGAGGCAATTTCAAATAACATGACACTTGCACACAAGAAACATTTTGTCATGTTTCTATCTTTTACATATTTGACATTACTATTCACCACAAACTTAAACATGACAAAATGATAGTAAAGGGGAGATAATCAGGAAAATAATCACTAATATATTGTTATTAGGCACATAGATAAAGCTGAAAATGTTATTTAGAATGAAAAATGTGTATGTTTGATGTTGGCAGGGCTTGGTGCGGCAACTCGAGTCACGTGAATCCCAGTTCAATGCTGTTCAGGAACGAGGCGGGGCCATGATACTAGACAGACATCCTGCAGCCAAAACAGTTGAGGTATATTACTGTTTTCATTGAAGTGTTTGTCAGTGTTGCATCTTTAAAAATAGTAATTATCCATAGCGTAAACTTTTCCTCTTGATTCAGAAAGCTGCTTTAAAGGCAGAAAAGAAATACATTTATTTTAGGTGGTATGCTGTTTCCCCTCCTATGTAAAAAGAGCACAGAGGTGTAGTGGTAAGCATGCTGGCTTATGCGCCAGAAACCTGGGTTCAAATCCTGGTCAAGGCCACATATTTGTGACCTTGGTCTCATCCTGTGTTGTGTCCCTGGGCAAGGCACTCCATCCACATTGCACTCAGTCTACAGAGCTGATATAATGGGTACCTGAAATTTTGATGTTCAGACTAGCCCTAAGTAGCAGTTGTGTGTCATGATGTGTTAATCGCTTTGAGCATGTCTTTGGACGTGGAATAGATGCCAAATCAATATTGACAGTGTTTTTACTACTATTTCAAACTAATAATGCCCTTTTGCTATTGTTTGCAGGCGTACATGGCCCAGATGCAGTCCCAGTGGTCGTGGTTGCTGGAGCTGTCAGCCTGTGTGGAACATCACCTCAAACACAGCGCCGCTCATCAGCAGGTCGGCCATCTTTCATGTCACTGTATAATTCTTGACTGATAATATGACCTGATCAATCTGTTTTAGTTATTTTGAATCGGTCACTTTAGTATGTTGTTATTTTATGAATTAATAATAAGACTTCATATTAAATAAGAATAGATAAGGGATAAGTTCAACTTGAAAACTTCAAAATGAAATGAGATTAAATCACAACAATGTGATATAATTATTATATTCAAACGATTTCCATTAGTTCCATTGTCATGCAACAAAATGTTTCCAGAAATGAAGGTCATGATAAAAATTTGTTTGAAATATAGTTCTCTCAGTCATAAATAACGTTTCTGATGTCTGATTCCAGTTTTTCGAGGAGGGCGGTGAGTGCGAGCAATGGATGAGCCACCAATCAGACCACCTCACCAAGCGGTACGCTCGCTCCATGCTCCCAGGGGAGGAGGCGCAGCAGATGCTACGAGAACTTGAGGAGATGCAGGACCGTTTCCATGACTACGAGCGCCACATTGCCGCCTTGGTGGTACGAAGTCACGATGTCCTCCCCATGTCCCAGAGGAATCGACCAGTGTTCAGTCCACTCCGGGTCCGGTCTCTCTGTACCTACCATCAGGACCAGGTCCGTGGAACTCATGACTTAGAAATATATAAAGATATATTATAGAGGGTGTTTATGGTTCAGTAAAGCTATCTGATAAACGTATTTGAATTTGATATATTTTAATCTGCAATTAAGGTCTCAAAACCAACTTTTTTCGCAAAACTCATCAATAATGAGGTCACTTACTGACAAATCATCTGGCGTATTAACAATCTTTATTGCTTCGTTGCAGGATAAAAAGCTTGACCATGTCAGCTGCTTGTTGTCTTTTCGTTGTATTGTCTACTTAGTATGAAAGGTTCTGATGTATAGCAGTGATTACATGATAGACATTATAGGAAACTAATGATCCTTATTACTCAATTTCAGGTCAGTTTCCAGAAAGGAGAAGAATGTGTACTTTTGAGTAATTCCCAACCTCTCAAGTGGAAGGTAAGATTGACAATTCTTTTTCATGTAAACCGTTTTCTTTAATATTTGAATTGAAAAGAATTGGCACTTATTGAGATAATAATGTGACAAGTTACAATTTAACCATCAATTTTATTTTGTGTCTTTTTGACTTGATCATACTTGAATTGATAAATATTTCTCAAACAAACGTTTTTAATATTTTTCAGGTGCGGACATCAGTGGGTATTGAAGCCACGGTACCTTCTGTGTGTTTTGTCATTCCACCACCGAACCAGGAAGCCATCGACTATGCAAATAGGTATTGTCTTGTTACTTCATATAAAGAATACCTTAGTCATGTCTTCTCACTCTAAAAGTGTAATTTATATTTTTACATTTGATGATGAATTCTTGGTAGTAGATACATTAATTGCCCATGTCACTTAACAATTTTGACTCACTTAGATATTTTTGGAAATAGGAAAAAAAAATTGAAGAATTTTATATCAAAATTTATAAGAGGTCATCTAACTAAACCATTCAGACTTTCATTTAACAATGTGTAGTTAGTATGAGAATCTCAAACCGAGTAGTTGTCAAATTAACCTTTCTAACACATTACTGGCCAACTTCTGAATGCCAATAAGTAACACGTATGTATTCCAATCACTGAAATTGAATTTCTCAGTTGAGTCTAATGAATAACAATTAGTGAATCACTTTGGTGTGCAGGTTAAAGAAGCAGCTAGACGATCTGATGGAGCTGTGCAGGAGACAGCAGTACAACATGAGGAAGGGCGTGGTCCTCTCCACCATACAGATAGTCAAGGGCTGGGATCTCAAACAGGTATATACCAATATCACATTAAATCTATTGCATAGAGAGAACAAAACACCCCACAGATTCACTTGCTCGATGAATTCTTGTGAGTCCAAGGAGATTCAAATGAGTCCTCCAATAAGTGAACATATAGTACAACATAAAAAACTTCCCAGGACTCACAGCTTATATTTTCATGGCTTCTTTCTTAATCTTATGAGTATTGCAGGCAGGCCTCAGAGGACAATTTATGACTGTTTTCTGATTGGTTTCTCCTCCAGTTCCTAGCCCTGGACCCGTCCCAGCGAGTGGCCATCTGGCATTCACTCAGACAGGACGCCGAGAAGCTTCTGGCTGACGGGGCAGATTCCGACCCTCAACTGAAGAACCTGCGGCCGGACCTCGCCGAGTGCAACCAGATCTTCCTCAACCTCTCATCGCAGGCTGCCGAGAATGGTTCGTATTTTTGTGTTTCAGTTAAATCTTTGCTTTAATGGGGGATGCATAGCTGGATAGCAAAATCAGATATCCTTTAACTTCTCAATGTGTATTCTGTGACACATTAAGTTTGAAAAAATAAATTGAATTTCAGATATCCCTCTCATACCAGAGTAGGTGAAGTGCTGACCTTTGCTATTTAATGGGAAAAAGTAATGAAGTGTGATAGCTATTGATCTAATAAATTAATAGAATAATTTATTGGGTTGGGGGAAGTACGGTCAAAACATACATAAAAAACTTGAAATTAGGAAATTAAGCAAGAGGCCAATTTAAGTCATCAATGCATATCTTATGACTAAATGATTCTAAAAGGTAAAGATACATCAGTTACAAGCTATTTTCTCTCTAAACCTTTCTCCTTCCCCGACAGAATCGAAGGCGACAGCGTCCCAGAGTTTCCTACAGCAGCTGGAGCAGGTGAACCGGAACCTGACCCAGTGTGACCAACAGCTCTCCATCCTCCTCAACAAACCCATCCCCAACAACCCCGACTCAGTCAACCGTACTCTCGCCTCTCATCAGGTACTAGAGGAAATCTATAACAGATCTTAGTCAGAATTTAATCTAAGGGAGGTAACTCTCCATTATGCTGTCAACCGTACACTTGCCTCCTATCAGGTACTAGATCAAATCTATAAGAGTTTCTAATCAGAATTTAATCTAAGGGAGGTAACTCTACATTATGCTGTCAACCATACTCTTGCCTCTCATCAGGTACTAGAGGAAATCTATAACAGTTCCTAATCAGAATTTAATCTAAGGAGGTAACTCTCCATTATGCTGTCAACCTTACACTTGCCTCTCATCAGGTACTAGAGGAAATCTATAACAGTTCCTAATCAGAATTTAATCTAAGGGAGGTAACTCTCCATTATGCTGTCAACCGTACACTTGCCTCTCATCAGGTACTGGAGACTTGACTATACAGTTCTTGTCTTGATTACATTGGTTGCTGAAATATTGCCCAAGCAGCAACATCGCACCCTGAACAACATATATAATATGTAAACAGGTTCTATTCTGATTTTTATCCAAGGGAGTCCCCTCTTCAGAAACATATTCCTAGCTTAGGTTAGAAGATAGTATTTTTATTACTTTGTTGTATTTAAAAAATTATTCAGGAGTGATAAAATACAAATACTGTTCGAGTTAAAAAAATGACCAAGGAAAACACAGTTTAGTGTTGTGTGGTTTGAATGATCAGTCATTTTCACTTATCAATATTAAATCTGTTTCCACTAAATATTGATGACCTACTTGCAGGAGTTTGACAGAGACCTGCAGAGCAATGAGCGAGACGTGGGAGAGCTCCAGAACACGTACCGTTCCATCACTCCCAAAACCTCCCAGATCGAGTCTCGTCTCAACCTCGTGGTACAGAAGTGTGACCAGCTCAAGGCCATTTCCTGTATCTATGTCGACAGGTGAGAGGCAGATTTAAACAAATGATGTTAATGAAGCAAGCAGATGATTTGGCATTGCTATTTAAGTTAACTACAAATACTTTTCTCAAAGTTGATGAAAAATGTTGTACTGTAAGCATTTCAAATATTAGAACCTGAGGTTTATCTTTTTAAAAATGAGAAAAAGTCGCTTCCCTTCCTTTTGCGAGCATGCTGCTTACAGTAATAGTCAGTCAGCAGGCGATTGTCAATGGGTGAGTAATAATTTCCATGTTTCTCCAGAATGAAGAGTGCGAGGCTGGTTGTGTCTAATCTAGACGACGTGAAGCAACTCGTGTCTGACTACGAGATCACGCTGGCCTCCCAGGACAACATGACCTCCGACTCTCAGGCTCTCCGCAACGCTAAGGAGGAGCTACAGGTATACTTTGTACTTTTGATTTATTATTACCATGATATATCTTAGTAGTTTGAGATTAATATTACTGATAGAAATTATTATGATTTCCTTTTCAACATAATGCTATTTATACTTTGTCCTTTTAACCCGAATTGTCGATGTAAACATTCTCATTTTCATTCAAGCTTAAGCGTGCTAAAGGAGTTTGTAGGGTTCCAAAAGTATCGAGAGAAGCTTATGCCCAGTTTCAAATCAGTTCATATATAATTACATACCCCCTTCTATCAACTTACAAAAATATAATATTCTTCCTCACTGAATGAGCTAATAGTCAAGAAAAGACAGATATCCTCGATGCATTATTTTTCAATAACTTTCTCCCACCCAGGAGCTTCAATCGTCAATCCAGACCCAGCAGCCGAGACTCGAGGGCCTGAAGAAGGACACGGTGAAGCTGCGGAGTCTGGTGGAGCACTCGCGCCCCGGGGTGATGCAGCACTACGATGTGGAGACCGTGGAGAAGGATGTGGAGGACGTCTCCACACGCTGGGACAACGTCTGTATACAGGTTGTGGAGAGGTGGGTGCTCAGTCGACCGTGAACAATAATGATAAACAATTATGATGACTCTTTTTTGTCAAAGTGATTAAGAGTTGTAAATTCATTGTGTGCCTTGGCACCAAGCAGCCACATGCGTCACCAGTTCAAGCTTAGTTTTATTCTTATAATGCTGTGGGTCAAGCAAGAAAGCATCATCCCCCATCTTTTATTGTCATTTGGTATGATCCTCATGGAATTTGAATCACACAGACAAGCATTTGCTTCATAGATCAAGCTACAACCCCAGATGTACATGAGATAAATCATATGCATGCCTTGTCTGCCGTTACTCATCTTTCTTAGTTTACGTTACACATTCCTTTATCACAATACCTGATATGTTCATCACAATTCCTGAGTCCTTGTGTTAGGAGTATAGACACAACATCCCTGTACTAACAACTCTCTCCCTTACCCTACAAACATGCTCCTATATATGTAAGTTTGCTGCTGATGACTGGAATACTGCCCTAACAGCTTAAACAAAATCTTGCTGTAAGCAGCGTTCCCTTATGGGTAATAAAGTGATATCTTAACCAATCCCTGTTTCCCCAGACTGCGCAGTATGGACACAGCCTCGGACCTGGCGTCCCTGTACCACAACGGACTGGCCGGGGAGCAGCAGTGGGTCGGACAGATGCAGAACAAGATCAACTCTCAACCCCCACTTTCGGACAACGTGGACCACGTCAAACAGATGCTAGAACCTACCATGGTATGGGCAGTTAATAATGATAATAATAACATTTTATTGTCATCGGTACAAGCACATATTGGAAATTTGTTTTGTGCATTTTGCACCCGGGAGCCACTGTGCAGTGCCAGTTAAAGCGTTGTTCTGCCTTTTCAATGCTACCGCTGCGCTATGTCTTTGGTAGTTTGTGGTTTTGTGTATAGTTTAGGCCCTGAATAGAATATGATCTGAACAAATCAGTACAGTCTCTTAATATATTTTATTTTGATTATCAATCAAGGGGTTTGTGGTTACTTTTGGAGTGTAGTTCAATAATGGAATATCTGCACATCAATATGAGTTCAATTCCTTTTCCTATTGATAGTTTGAGTACAGTTTGTGGTTGAATCTGTTATCAGATTGATTATCTTAACATTTGTGATTGCAGTGAAGATATATTTACTGAGTTCATTGTAAAAGAGGGGCTTCAAAAGCGATTAATATGCCAATTTTATTAAAATATTCTATGTCCTTTTGCCTATAGGCTATCTACAACTCCCTAGGAGAACGGCGCCACCAAATTGAGGCTGTGAACCGTCATGGCGGCCAGTACATCCGGGAAGCCAAGGTAGGTCTTCCTGTCTGTCTGTCTGTCTGTCTGTCTGTCTTGTTGTTATGTCAAACCATTGCTGCTGGTGTCACCAAAATGGAAGAACTCAAACCTACTCCTCAACAACAAAAGAAAGTCATTTGAAAGCTTACAAATCAGACTATGGTTCATCAAAATATTGATGAAAACAATGTTTGGCCATTTGGAGTTATGGAAATGAATTCTTCCATAATGATGGTATTTGCAGCAAGGAAGAGTGAATGAATTGATTGAGTGAAGTGAATGGAATGTTTGATAGGAGACTCATTTCCAGTTTGTTTCAGCCATTAGAATGATTTCGACAAGGTCCCTGGCATGTGTAGTGAGCATGAGCCTTTCATGTCCACGCTTCCTGCACAGAATCTTTGTCCACAGCTGATTGGTCAGTCACCAGCATGGCAGGCTCTCCGCATGTGTGTTGACCAGCATGCCTTCCGTTCGTCGTCTGTCTGTGTGTCCTTCCTGTTGCATCAAGCACCCGTCATCCCATTGTCTTGTTTTTGTTTTAGTGTAAAATAGATCCGTTTTTAAATGTCATAGTTGTTGATAATGGTTATTTTCATTTTTGCATTTTGGAATAAATTTACATTTTATAGTTTAGTTTTATTTTTTGTTTGAGCCATTTTAGGTATCTTCAGTTTCCTCATACATGCTTGCTTTTATTTCCCCCACAATTTTGCTGCTTTACCTTTTATATTTGTTAGTATTTTTAATTTCAATAAAAACTAGTATAAAAGAGTCTTTTATTTTATTTTTTGCTGCATTTTGAGAACACGCGTATGCGAATCCCTTTGCCAACATCCCACCTTTTTAAGCCAACTTTGATTTGCAGAGTTCCCCTGTTCCTCTTTCCCCCAGCTCTCGTAACACTACTAGTCCTCCCCTGCAGTTGTCTCCCTTTCCCTCCATTGTTTTACTTTGGTTGCTCTCGGAAACTCTCTAATCACTCAAGTGCCAGGAAGCCTATATGGAAGCTAATGGATGGTAGCACGGTCGGTCGGTCTGTACTGTCAGGTTGTATTCAGTGTTTGTGTATGTGCCTCGCTAACATCACATATACTCAAACCAGTCTACCAGTATCTAACCTCTCTTCTTCAGGCTCATATATTCTCATCTTCAAAATTGTCCTGGTCTAAATTAAACACTAAGATAGTCCCAAGTTCCATTGTTACCATTGGCTTACAACTATCATAGCGCTGAGAGAGCTTTAAAAAAATAAGCCCTGCTTTTGAAAATTTTCTAAGTTCCATCAAAGTTCTATTGTTAACTTTTTTCAGACTCTATTAAGAGGCCTTTAAAAAACAAGTAAGGCCCAAAAGTGAAACGTCTCTCTCAATAAACACCATTCCTGCGCTGCGAACAACCAAATCATTTTCACTGTAAACTTGAGTGTTTAGGGACAATCCAGCCTTTCCCTTTGTGATTTTTTTTCAATCTTTTTGCCGATATTGGCTGGCTTGTTTTAGTTACAGCTCGATCGAGTTTGAGTTTGCTGCTTGCCGACACAGCTTGCATCATCACTATGGTTACTTTCCTTGTTTGAATTACCTTGCACCGCAGTTCTCGCACTCGCCTAGTCCAACCCGAGCTCTCGTTGTGCCGTGAGCCACCAGTAAGTAATAATATCGATGCGGCCAGCTCCTTAATGGGAAGTTACTTTAATTTAAATGAGGAAAATTTGAAATTATTTCATGTAATAATTAAATATACTGGACAAATAAGTCAGGGATATTGGTATCTTTTTTATAAATATTAATGTATTAAGTCATCTCAATTGTTAGATATATCTTTATCTCAAAATTAAAATTCACATATATCCCTTATATATTTTGTTCAGTAAATCATTTTTGAAATTTTGAATTTTTACCTAGATATGAAAAGTTAAGTATTATTGATAACATTTTATTTAAAAAATAATTTAAAATAGCAAGAAAATGAATTTGTTTTTAGGTCATTTGAAGAAAAAGCTTTCCATTATGTGAGCTATGTGCCACATAAACCTAAACTATATAACCCCTAGGCTAGACTTGATTAAATTGATTAAAGATAAATTTCTTTGATATATTGTTTGTATGTTCTTGTAGCATGAAACTATGGAATGATGTTATTTTGGCTGTTACTTGACGAGCTCCGCCATCATTATTATTGTTTGTGGTGATGGGTAGAATTGCATGCTTTTTCTCGTTTCATCAATCAATTGGTCACAAGATTTTGTGGGTGTTTGTTGACAATCTGATTATTTGTAAAAATGAAACCAAAATTTGGAAAAATTTCTTATGTCATTGTTGTTCCTAGGTGATCAGAACAGGGTCATTTTGGTAATATTTTAGTAGACGGGCCCCTTTACAGTGGTAAAAGTATCCTACATCTAATAATCTTAAGGGACACCAAGCTAAAAGGGTTGGCAAATGTCCCTAGGATCCCCTCTAGGAACAACACTGCTTATGGTGAATTTTCATTTACAGTAAATGCTTTGGGGTTATTGTTTAGTTGGCTTCCACCAGTTGGAAAAATAAAATGTCTTTGAAACAAAGATTTTCTTTCTGATTGTCAACATACTCATTGATTTGTGATCATGCCGTTTAGTTGGGATGGTCATGTTATATGTGGTAATCGATTTCATTTACTGAATTTTCCAATATTTATGTTTTATCGAAATTGTCACATTTCTTTTTTAAAAATCCAACTGTCATGAAATCTGTTACCTGCCAAGTAGTATGCATGAATTGTTTTGTACTGATGTTCTAACAGTGCTTTGATTAACTTACTAACGAGCTAGCTTTTCTGCT
The DNA here is from genome assembly GCA_916613615.1 of Steromphala cineraria. Taxonomy (NCBI): domain Eukaryota; kingdom Metazoa; phylum Mollusca; class Gastropoda; order Trochida; family Trochidae; genus Steromphala; species Steromphala cineraria. Next base: position 84,866,765 of record OU744722.1, read on the forward strand.
GCACTCATTAACCCTTAATTAACATCAACTCATCAAGGTAAATAACAACAAACAGTTCACCTCAATCAGAGAAAAGTTAGTTTCTAGATAGTTATATGCATGAGTGACCATGATGCCTTATACATATACAGATGTGAATGGTGGTTAAATTTTGCCTGAAATGAGATATATTAGTAATGATGAGAAATCGTGGAGTGAAATGTGATGTCAGTTGTTTGGAAACAATGAATGAGATGAATACAATGTTGGATGAAAACAAACACACATGTGGAATGCTTTGAGAGGAGTCAAATTGAGCAATTGGCTTTATCATAATGTTTTTCGAAAATGATGTGACTCTAATCAAGTCTTTGAATGGGAATTAGTATTTGAATACCTATAAGAAGGAGCAGGCAAATACTCAGAAATGTTGTGTTTACAATAACGATATGATTTAAATGGAATAGGACTTTTCCTAAAAACGTTTAGCTTGAGGACTACTATAGTAAAAGAAAAAAGAAAAACTTTTCAAATTCAAAATTTTAGCTGAAAGAAGCTTTTGGTCATCCTCTTATGGCGTACTTGGTTTTCTTTGAAATTTGAAAAAGGGGAATTCAAAATTTTTCCCTTCCTTGGGTTTTTAATGGAAGTGAATGCCTTGAATGACATGTCTGCAGTTTTTAGATAGGACACTTATTGACTGTATTACATAGATGAAAGCAGTGTTGAGTTCATGGGTTGGGTGATAAGTAAACAAAACAACAAGTTGTTCCTACCAATCCTTAAAGTTAAGTGTCACGAATTGTTTTAATCTAGAAGATCAATAAATTTGTAAGAATAAAGGTTGTCTATTTTATCGTTCACGGGTTAAGTCAAGTAAGATTATTAGTTATAGATTGGCTCTACTTTGCTTTATTCTCTTGTAGATAATTTCTGTTAATCATCAATCTTCAAAGTAGATGTAGAAGTTCATTTCTCTGGTTTCTGATAACTTTCTGTTTACCCTTTGGTGTAAGTCTTTTATCAGATCCACATTAGAATAGCAGATACAAGGATGGAATACTGTTTCAACATTTCTGTTATCTAGAATAGGATGCTGTATATTTAACTCAATTGATAAAATACTAGTCAAAATTTTCTGTGTTACCGTGATTTCCTGTAATAACAGAATACTGTTTTTTCCCCGTTATGACGGTTAGTTTGAAGTGTCCTGAAAATATTTGATATTCCTTAGTTTGTAGTTTGTAAAAATATGTGATAAGGAAGCTATATCTCCTTGACTGAATAGAATATTGTCTTCTGTTCCAATGGGATACTGTAGTTTTTGGGGTGGGGTAGGAATAAATCTTAGATAAGGATTGTGTTGTTATCGGTAAGGGAAGGAATGTGTAGTTTATGACATGAATAGTGTTATTTAAAGTAAGGATGGAATTATGTAGGCTATGATATGGATAGTGTTGTTTCCTGTAGAGACAAGATTCTATACTCTTAGAAAAGGATAGTGTAGGGTAGTTGGGTAGTAATCTGTAGTCTATTGACAGGGTTCTGTAGGCTGTGTAGGGTTCGGTATTGTGTAGTGTAGCTCAGTACTGACCTAGCATAGCTACTTACTGTCTGGTGTTCTGCATGCTCCTGTCGGCCTCTCACCCCAGAGGAACAGCCCTACCAACTCTGTATAACCCCCACCCCCAACCTCAGGACCCCCATTACCAACCTCTGGACACCCACCCCCCAAACTCAGGACACCCACCCCCAATCTCAGGCCCACCCCAACCTCAAGACCCCACCCCGCAACCTCGGGACCCCCTCCTCCACCCAACCAAAACTCTCTTCTGCTCATTTCCTCTCTCTGGACCCTCCGCCGAATCTGCTCCTTTCCCTTCCCGGAACCACCCTCCACCCAATACTCTCTTTTTACCCCATCCCCTGTACAGACCCCAGTCCTTCCTGATTAGATAAAAGGTACAGCCAAACATTCAAATAAGTTACCCCTTTCTATTTATGTTTAACTCTTCTTAATGTCTTCAAACTCTACAAATTCATTCTTCATCCAAATTTCCACATCTTGAACCTTAGTTATAGAAGACCTTCAGAAAACCTTTAAAACATCACAAATCATCTATGCCATTTTTCTCATGACCTAATTCAGATGTTAATGATGATAATCACCTCAAATATTCCTTTGCAAAGTTATAATAAATGCCAATTTGATGAAGTCCTAATTTTTTTAAGTTTAGCTGTTTTTCATACAGATGCAAGCTAGACCTATATCAAAATAATAAGAAACTTGTCAATTCATATAAATAAATAATTTTCATGCAAATGTATTTAATTTACAAAGTCCCGAACCTTCATGCTGATAAAACTAAGTAAGTGTTAGTAAAGTAATGTTCATAGTTGCAGTGCCACTGTATGGGGAAATTCTTGTATCAATATCATGTATTATGGAAGGTATTACTTGCATGTCAAACTTATAGTAAAGACAAGAAAATATCCTTATATTGTTGTATTACTTGATTTAAATGTGTTCTCACATTATCGGGAAGGCAGTATTCTTTGTAGTTCAGTAGTTTTATAAATGCAAAGTGTTTGTGTGAATGTGACAATATTTTTCAGAAAGTCTTCGTTCTGAATTGTTTTTGTGATTCTTTCATGTTGCTAATGGTTGAAGTATTGCCTAATCAATATCGAACAATAACCTACTCATGATTATCTGTCACAGGAAAGTTTACTTGCAATAGTTTATATATACCAAAAAACACTCATCCTTATGAACATGAAGTCATGAACATTAACAGTTTATTATTATCATGAAATAGGCTTTTGCAAAGATCTTCCTCGAACAGAAACATGTTTTTGTGATCTTATATCTTCCCAGATGTCATTATTTGCTGCTTTATACTGTGTATTCTTGTACTAGCAGATCACATCTTTGTTTCACTCTCCCATACTGCAGTGTTTCACTCACCGCTGATATCTGGCTCCTCAGTGAAAGCTCAACAACTGAAAAATTGGAACATAAAAGCTTTCAATTGAAAGTATGCACCTGATACAGAATCTTTATGTAAAGTTTCTAAAAGTATGTCCAATATTTAGATTTTTTTTTTCTAAATGGATGCCAAAAATGAAAAAAATGTCGTCTAAATGGACATTGATCTTTGAATTTCTGATAATTGACAGCATCAGATATTCTTACAAAATGGTTTCAATCCTAGCTATATATACATATATATAGTTATCCTTTATATAGTCGTGGAGCCTGACACAAAGATGTGATATCACCAACCCAGCTGAGATTAACCATGTGATACCCATCACCTGTCATCCTGTTATCCATCATTGTATATTGCTTGTATATTACTGCTACTGTATGATAACTACCAGGGGCCTGATGCAGCCGCCAATCAACTGTCAGAAGGGCACATTGCTGTATGACATATATCACCCACCCTGTGTATAGATCAAATATGTGTTGCATGGTTATATCTAGTATGAAGTCATCCTGATACTAAATATTTGGTTATCATGTATGATAAATCTTTTGTTTCAATGATTAAAATTTGAAGAAGGATATACAAATGTCCAAGACAGTGAAAACTATTTTAGCTTATTGTTTTTTAAACATTTTATTTTCATATTTTGCCTCCTTTTGGGCATACATTTATAATACATATTAAAAAAATCTGAACTTTTTTGACCAACTATAAGTTTGAAAATAGAGATAGGCTGATCTTCATAAATTGAAAACCATATTTGTAACATACACTGGGTGCATTTAGAGCTTTATTACATATTACATTCGTTCAAATATATATTTATATATATGTATGTATCTGTATACTGCATGACTAATTTCAACTGATTTCTTGCATAACTGACAATGAAATGAATCAGCTTATTAACAGTCTAGCCGTCATCAACTTTCTTTATGTGAGTTTTGCCAAGTAACAGATATCAATCAAATGTAAAAAATACTGACATAATAAATGTTGAATATATATAGAATGATTATCTTGAAAACATGAACTTTGTACTAAGTTGTACTTTTATTCCTTGCAGATTTACGACAAGCGATTGCGGCACTACAGGGAAAGTCTCGAGAACATTGACGGCGGTCTCATAGAGAGTATCAACAAGAAACTGAAGACAGAATCGGGCGCCAAAACCGTTCAACAAGAACTTGACTCCCTGAACCGAGCCTATATGGACATGGTCAAATGGACGAGTGTCCGTCTGAAGGACATCACTGAAATCCTATCTCGGGCCAATATCAAGGTTAGCTAACGATGAAGTGTGTGTAGAACTGACCATTTGAATATTTCTGTGTAAGGGACTGACATTTACCTTCTTATCTATTTATCTGACACTGACCATAAAATTTGGGGTAGGATCATAACACATTATGTGGGAAAAAGTATCATAAATTCTATGAATATTTTAATATAAATTTCTTGTTAACAGAGTTATGTTGATTTTTTTATAATCAAATCAGATATTTGAAACTTAAAGTCAAAAGCCCAATTTCAATATTTCTTCATTGCTTAAAAAATAATAATCTAGTTAACCTGAGCAAGTTCAGTATTTCCTTGCTTATGAAGAACTGTGTAACCTTTGACTTAGTCTTCTGACTTCGATCAGTAGGTAAAAAAGTAACAGTAGTTGTAACCTCTAGAAATCTTTCTCACACCTGTCTTTTGCTTTTCAGTTCCAAATGGTCATTGATGATGAAATTCCTCTTCTTCGTACATTCCGCGCTGAGCTGGCCAAACGGTCGTCCATGTTGTTTGATGAAGACATGGAAGAGTTCTTCCAGCAACTCAACGAGTTTGAGGGATACGGGAGTCTTCCGACAACATACTTTGGCGGCCATCGGACCTACGTCAATCAGGCTACCTTCCAACAGCCTGAGAGCTCCATGTCTGCCCAGCTTGACAGTCAAGAGATCCGAGTAACCAGGAGCTCACATGAAACATCCCGAACATACGACAGTGGTTTGAGTTTGGACAGCATGAGTGCCACCATGTCCATGAGGCCAGAGCACTCGATGCGTCTGTCCCAGAAAGTGGCTGTGATGACGAGACCAACAGGAGAGAGACCTCACCCTGGAGATGCCCAGAGTTTGATCACTGTGAAGACAGCTGAGGTAGCTCCACGAGGACCACTGTTGCATGTTTCTGCTGTCCTCAACCCAGTTACCAAAGAGAAGATGAACCTTGTTGAAGCTATCCAAGCTGGGTTGATCGATCCTCAAACAGAAACCTATGTAGAACCAATGTCCAAAAGAAAGATTCCACTGAGCCATGCAGTCAGGCAAGGTTTTGTTGATGAGAGTCTGTTAAAGCAGCTCAATGCCAACTCGGGAATAAAGGACAGGACAGGAAAATCTCTGTCTCTATTGGAAGCCATCAGCAAAGACTTGTATGACCCAGCTACAAATACTGTGAAAGATCCTGTGTTTGGAACAGAAATGCCACTATCTGATGCTGTATCCCGAAACATCATGTCAGAATCATGTGCAACTTCCCTACAAGGACAGCCTGTGAATCTCACTGCAATAACACACTCACAGGCAGTTCTACCTAATTCTGATCTCAGGAAGTCAGAAGCATCAGTCAGTCTTACGCAAGCCATGGACAAGGGCTTGTTTGACTGCCACACGGGAAAGATTCATGATCCAACAACTGGTGAGAGTGTGACATTGATCACTGCTGTAGAAAGAGGAATTGTGAACCCCAGTGTGTGTGAAATTCAGAGTCCTTTGACAGGAGAATACATCACACTGACTGAAGCTGTCAGTTGTGGATTGATTGATCCTGTGAGTGGAAGCTATGTACACAAGGGAACTAACCAGAGACTTCCTCTAGATGAGGCAAAGAGAAGAGGACTAGTGAAGGGTCCTGCCTCTCTCTCTAATGTGATATCTGATGGGTGCTTACTTGAAAATGGATCAGTTTTGGATAAAACTTCAGGGCAAGTGGTGTCTTTCAAAGAAGCTTTGCAAACAGGGGTTCTTGATGGAGACAACAAATGCTTAGTTGATCCAAAGACTGGTGATGTTCTGACTCTCAATGAGGCTGTGAATAGAGGACTGGTGAATAGAGAAGGCGAGTTTGTCTCTCCCGGAAGAAGACCAAAGTCCATTGTTGATGCTGTTGGACAAGGTGATCTCAAGATAGTCAGTGAAGATGTTTCGTTTTCAGACTCCTTGGTTAAGGATACAACCACCAACCAAGGAGTGACTGTTGCTGATGCTATCAAACAGGGTCTCCTGACCCCGAGAGGAACCTTCATTGACAAGAGGACAAGACAGGAACTGTCGCCAGAACAAGCTGTAGCCCGGGGCATAATTGATCAGTCTCTAGCTGACAAATTGAACCAAAGAATCACCCTGCGAGATAGGGTTGGTCGCTCGATGACCATGATGCAGGCTGTGACACAAGGATTTATTTCTCCAGAGGATGGATCTGTCAAGGACCCTAAAAGTGGACAGCTGTTGACATGTCAGCAGGCTGCAGCAGAAGGAATCATATCTTCTGAAGAAGGCATGGATGTCCTGAGCATCATCAGTCCAGTGGTCACGTCTACAACCATCCTGACACAGATCACGCCAACTCACACTCAGGCTATGAGCAAGTCAATAACAGTGATGGAGGCTACAAGCCAGGGACTCCTGGATGCCTCAACTGGAATGTACACTCACCCCCAGACAGGCCAGCGCATGCCAGTGGATGAAGCTCTACAGAGAGGGTTCCTCAGACTGAGCTCACAATGGCCGTCATCTTCAGAAGGAGCTTTACCGGGAGGATTTGATGAAGTGGATAAATCTCATGGTGCTAAAACAGCCACTTCAGTAGAATCCTTCCTCACTAAATCTGGTGCTCAGTACTCGTTTACAACTACTACCACATCCCAACCCTCTGTGTCTCAGACAGTCATCAACGAGACAAGACAACTTACTCTGAGGTCAGTCATCGACCCCAGGACGGGCAGGGAGATCAGTGTCACTGATGCTTTAGCCAAAGGTTTGATTGATCTCGAGAAAGGTCTATACTGTGATACAACCAATGGTACTACAATGCCTCTGAATATGGCAGTGGAAAGAGGCTACATCAAGGCTGACCATGGAAGTACAGAGAATGGAGAGCCTATCAAGGAAACTAGAGCTTTCTCAATAACTGGAGTCATCCATCCCAAGACTGGTGAGAAAATGACTGTATCTCAAGCAATAAAAAGTGGAATCCTTGATCAAGAAAATGGCATTTATCATGGACTAGACAAGTTTGGAAGAAAACAGACAATACCAATCAGTGAAGCCATCCAGAAAGGCTTTGTTATTGCTGAAGACATCAGTACCACAGTTACAGTCCCTGGCTCCATGCTGAGGGAGACCAAAACTTTCACCCTGAAGAGTGTCAAGCACCCACTGACAGGCAAGCAGATGACTGTAGCTGATGCTGTTGCTGAAGGAATCATCAATGAATCGGAAGGTCTCTACATCAATCCCTTCACAGGGGAGAAAATGTCCATCCACGAGGCCATAGAGAAAAAACTGATTGATGCTGACCTGACATCTGTAACTTCAAATGCTGAAGGAGATGTCAACAAAATTACAACTACAAAATTGACAACTCTGGCTGTGACTGCTGTGATCGACCCAAGAACAGGCAAACTGATCACTGTCAACAAGGCTATTGAAGAGAGTATCCTGGACCAAGGCAAAGGCAACTACCACAATCTAGTTACAGGGGAGGTCATGCCAATCAATGAAGCAATCGACAAAGGCCTGGTGATGGCCGACACAACAGATGCTGACGATGACTTAGAAAGAGCTGAAATTTCCAGTATTCATATTGCTGATGATCAGGAATCATTTGAGGCAACTCTTATGGAAGATGTTCACACTGAAACTATGACTCTCAGCATAGGAAGTGTCATTGACCCTAGAACAATGGAAATGATTTCCTATGATGATGCTGTTTTGAATGATATCCTTATAGTCAATGAAGGTATCTACAGAAACCCTTTAACTGGAGAGAAAATGAACTTCACAGCTGCCATGGAGAAGGGATTGATTCATGGTGAAGTCACTGCCAAAACCAAAGAAGAAGAAGTCATGCGGTGCTCTGTGACAGCAGAGAAACCAGCATTTACATCATCTCACCAAATAACATCAGCCATCGATCCCAGGACTGGAAAGCAAATTTCAGTTGCAAGAGCAGTCAAAGAAGGTCTTATCAATGTTGACAAAGGAACATTCTATGATACTAGACTAGGAGCTGAAATACCTTTAGAAGAAGCAATGAACCAAGGCTTCTTGAATCCATCAAAACAGACTGATGCTTCCATCTTGGAGAAGTCAATGGATGAAGAAGATGTTCCACAAATATTCTTGAGAAAAAGTTCCGATAAAGATAGTCTATGGTCTGTGGTTGATATTGAACTGGAGAAAACAACAGGAGGGGCTGAGCTTGGAGATTCCCTCTGTGCTACTGAAGTACTTCACTACTCAACTGAAATTGAGAGTCATAGTCCCTTGAACAGATCCACAGACTTTCCACAAACACCTATCACACCAGGAGATGTCTTCACCCCAGGACAAAACAGCCAGCCACTTGGTCTATCTTATGAAGCAGCTGTGAAGCTTGGCATCATCGACACCGACAAGGGAAGAGTTAGGGATCCAAGAACAGGAGTCACAATGACACTCTCTGATGCCGTCACTTGTGGACTTCTTGATCCTGAGAAAACTGCCATTGCCAATCCAACATCTGGTAGAACATTGAGCCTTAGTGAATGCCTTACTAAGGGAATCGTCAACCCGGTATCATGCAAAGTTGATTCAATCAATGCAGAACATGAAGGGATCAAGGATATTGAGAAACCATTCAAGGGCAAGCAAATTAACCTTATTGATGCTGTGAAGAATGGCATGTTTGACAACAAGACAGGCAAGATATTTGAACCTTCTATGGGAAAATCCATTACTTTACGAGAAGGACTTAACAAGAACTTTATTGAAGGCACGTTGGTTACTGTGAGAAACACACAGACTGGAGAAAGGGTTCCCTTGAAGCGAGCAATGCAACAGGGGCTTATTGATGGAACTCTGTGCTTAGTTTGGGACAAGAAGGCCAACAAGAAAATACCTCTTCCAGTTGCAATAGAACGACAGCTTGTAGAGAATGTTCTTGACTACTCATCTGGAAAAGTACTGGACACAAAATCAGGAGAACACATTCCACTGAAGAAGGCTCTGGTGCAAGGTCAGCTTGACACAGACAGCATCAAGGTTTATGACACAAGGACTGGTGAACATGTCCAGTATAAAGATGCTCTGAAGCAAGGTCTTGTAGATCAATCTGGCAATGTTGTGGACAAGACTGATGGAAGCAGGATGTCGGCAGAAGAGGCTCTCAAGATGGGACTCCTTGCTGTTGTAGGAGCTCCCATCCTTGCAGGCAAAATGATGGTTGATGCAATGAAAAAGAAGACATCTGACAGACCAAGCCAACAGTTTGAAACCATTAGTTCAAAACAAACCAGTCAATTTGAGGTTTCAAGTAAGCCTGCACCAGGGAACCAATTTGAAATCTCCCAAGGTGTTGTAAATGGTGAACCAACCTTTAGACAAAATGTACAAGTGACAAGGAATGAAACCACTGTTGAAACAAAACCTTTGACAACAATTGTGTATGCTGGACCAGGTGACAACATTCGTCCTGCAAAACCAAGAGAAACCATCACTAGAGAATCTAAATCTGAGGTCATTGAGCCTCATGTTGTGCCAAAGATGAGAAAACCTTCTGATGTGTGGGAAGATGGGAACGTTGAAAGAAAACTGAGTGAAGTAACAAGAGGGGGAGATGAAGTTGATGTTATACAGACTTCCATCACCACGACTTCGGTAAGTGCCATAGTTGGCAGTTTAGATCCTGCTTCTCCCCTCTATTCTGCACCTTCTAAATCATCAACACCAAAACCATCTGTGCGTATTTCTCAGCAGCCTGAGGTGAAGGGTGTCCCTGTGGGCCGTAGTACAGACTCTATCTCCGCTTCCCAAACATTTACATCCCCTTTCTCCAGCTCTGAACCGAGACCAACTGTGCCCTCTGTTAGCCATACTGACTTAGATATTGACTGGAACTCTGGACAGGTTCTTGTCAAATCCACTGGTGTTGCAATGACAGTGACCCAGGCAGTGCAGAAAGGATATATAGATTCTGATGTTGTGGAGAGACTTGCACTTGGTAGTGGATTTGAATCCGGTCATAAGATCACAGTGAACTGGGATGACGGAACGATAACTGAAAAAAACTCTAATAAGACCTACACCATTCATCAGGCTCTAGACAAGGGTCTGATAGACAAGCCAACATTTAATGCTCTCTCAGCTGTCACTGGTCCCCAGCCAGAAGGTCAACCGGGTCAGACTAAACAATTCAAGATGTCAGAGACCATTGAATCCACATCCTTTTCCTCCAGCACCAGGAAAGAGGCAACATTTGGTGACACTATAACTGCTTCAGTAAGACATTCTGAGAAATTTGACACTCTCTCAGGCTCCAGAGTCAGTGATACCAAGCCACTGAGAAAGCCAAGTGAACCACCAACCCTAAACCAGCTGGTCCAGGAAGAACTATACGTACCAGCAAGTGGGAAGATCATTGATCCCAAGACCAAGAGACCTGTAACAGTAGGAGAAGCTGTTGACACAGGTGTTGTAGATCCTAAGAACTCAATTATAATTGACCCAAAAACTGGCCATCCAATTCCTTTAATAGATGCTATAAACAAAGGTGTAATGGATCCACGGACTGGATATTTGACACATGCTGATACAGATGAGAAGATTACCTTGCAGGAAGCAGATCTAGAGGGTCTTATTCCGGCTCCAGAACATCTGAATACTCTGAGAGTGAATGGGACAGCCATGAATCTGAAGGATGCAGTTGCAAAGGGCCTGGTTGATATGGAAAGTGGAACCTTTACTGATCCTATGACTGGTGATATCATGTCACTTGCTGCCGCCATAAGCTATGGGTACTTGGCTTCAGGAGAAAGTCAGACAACTGCTTCAGGAAAATCAGTCACATTTAGTGTGAATGAAAACCTTAATGAGGTGAAGACTACAAAGGAGCAAGTTGTAAGGAGGTCCAAAGAAGGAGAAGTTGTTGATCTTTCAAAGAGAATTTCTTTTGCCGAGGCCCTTGATATGGGTTTTATTGACTTGAAGTCTCAGAAATTCACAGATCCCACTACAGGTTCACGAATAGCCATTGTAGATGCACTGAGAGATCAACTTATTGACCCTGAATCGGCTATTGAGCCTACTCAATCAGAAGGCATGAATCCCCTGACAGCTGTTGAAAAGGGTCTGTATGACAAACGTGGAGGATTCAAAGATCCTTCATCACCAAAGAAAAACCTTACATTCCAAGAAGCTGTATCAACTGGGTTCCTTAACAGCAAATTTTCCATTTATGATGTCAAGTCAGGGGAAATCTATACACTTGAACAGGGAATTGCTGAGGGAAAATTGGATGCAAAGTCAGGTGAAGTATATGATCCTGAATCAAGAAGAAGCATTCCTTTGAAAGAAGCTGCAAAGATGGGACTGATTGCTGTTGTTGGAGCACCAATTGCAGCTGCATACATGGCCAAGGAGAAGCTGAGTTCAGCCCTGGATGCCAGGAAATCTTCAGCCCCAGCTGGAGGAAGCAAGAAGGAAGAGACCAGTGGGGAACGACCTCTCATCACATTCCAGACTGTGACAGTCAAACAGGTGTCCCCTCAAGTCTTGGAGGTCACCCAGATGGAACAGGGAACAGAGATGGGCAAAGTGAGAGCTGATGTCCTGACTTTGATGGAAGCTGTGTCAGCAGGCTATTTGAACACCAAAACTGGAGTTCTAAAAGATCCAAACACTGGAAGACAGATCACTCTGTTTGAAGCTGTCAGGACAGGAGTTGTTAGGAAAGACTCTGCAGTTGTGAACTATAAGGGATCTAAAATACCACTTGAAAGAGCTCTTAAAGATAGGATTCTGGACCACACTGGTCACATGCAGGTTAAAGGTCAAACCAGAAATCTTGAACAGCTTATTAAAGAGGGTGTTATCCAAGAAGTTTCTGTCAATCCAATTGAACAAAGTAAGATCCTGGCAAAAACTGTTGAAAAGGTCCATGTTGATTCTGTTTATGATGCCAACACCGGACGAAATATTAGCCTAGATGATGCAATAGACAAAAGAATAATTCATCTGGAAGAGGGCACCTATGTTGATCCATCTACTGGACGAACCATGGATATATCTGATGCTGTGCGCAAGGGTCTTGTACAGGGAGGTCTCATTGACAGTGTGCGGACCAAGGAGGAGACTACTAGAGCAGGGTTTGCAGCTGAAGTAGCTTTCTCAGAGAAGAAGACTCTCAAGGTACAGTCAGTTAAAGATACAGAATCTGGAAGAAACATTCCTCTTGCTGAAGCAATTGACAAAGGTATCATTGATAAGGATGGCAAAACCTACTTTGAAAAAAGGACCCAGAGACAAATACCAATTGAAGCAGCCATGAAAGAAAACCTTGTTTCTGCAAGTGAAATTCAGTCAGAAATAACAACTGGTGAAGCTTACAGCAAGACGAGAGAAAATACAGTTACACAGACAACAAACTTCAATATTCAAGGGGTCATTGATCCAGCTACAGGGGTTCAAATGACAGTTGCAGAGGCAATTCAAACAGGTGTACTTGATACCTCGGCAGGCTTAGTAATCAACAAGAGGACAGGAGAAACTATGATGATTGGTGATGCCCTGAAGCATGGACTGTTGAAAGGAGCAGCTTCCCCTGTAGAGGCACCACCAAGTGGGTCAAGTGGAGTTATAAGGAGGTCTCAACAACAATCAGTCTTTGATTCTGCAAGTGGAGAGTTCCTTACCTGGAAAGAGGCGATCAGACAAGATGTCATTGACCCGTCATCTGGACTCTATAAGATATCAGACTCGGAGAGTATGTCCATTGAGCAAGGCGTTAAGGAAGGCTTCATCAGAAGAACACCAGCAGCAAACTTGCAACAGAAAAGGAAATCGTTTGATGTGACAGCTGTTTATGACTCTAGGCTACAGAGGGAAGTTCCTGTAACTGATGCTATTGATAGTGGACTGATTGACTTGCAGAGTGGCATGTACACTGACCCTGCCTTTGGGACACCTATATCTATCCAAGATGCTTTTGAGAAGGGACTCATAAGCTCTTCAGCAAGGGAAGTACAATCAGAAACCAGATTTGAGAAATCGCTTGTTGTTGGAACTATTACTGACTCAGGAATGGGAGACAGCATCATCACTCCTGTGCTTGTTGAAAAGAGGGATGTTCCAGTTGTAGAGAGAGCAACAGCAGAATACATTGACCCAAGCACTGGGAAAAGTCTCCGGGCGTCCAAGCACTATCAAGTCCAGATCTCAGGAGACCAACAGGACGGACAGATTCTCACATCCGTGGTCCAGAAATCCTTGACCATTCACAGCCTCATTGACCCGGCAACTAAAAGAGAAATATCACTGGCACAAGCTGTAGAAGAGGAAATCTTTGATCCTGATAAGGGAGAACTAATCAACAAGAACACAGGAGAACGTATCACTGTTGAAGTTGCCATGGAGAAGGGCATGGTTAGTGCTGATGTCAGTCAAGGTCAAAAGGCAGAAGAGTTCACCTTGATAAAGGGCCTGATCATCACTAGTGTCACAGATGGACAAACTGGACGTGAGATATCTGTCAGGGAAGCAATGAGGAAAGGTATTCTTGATGAGAAGACAGGAACCTACTACAATGCTCACACCAACATGAGACTGCCAGTCAAGGATGCTCTTAAACTTGGCATGATTGAAGGCAAAGATGTTGAGAAAACTGAGCAACAGAAACAAGACCAGAAACAGGTCAATGTTACATCAGTCATTGACACCCAGACTGGAGATGAGATCTCTCTGGAGGAAGCCATGTACAAGGGGATCATCAACGAACATGCTACCACTTACACAGACAGTCTGACAGGCAAGAAGATTCCTGTTGAAGAAGCCATGAAGGAAGGTCTTGTTGCAGGGTCTGTACAGACCATCTCAACCACACAGACAACTGTACTGTCAAAGAAACCACCAACAAAGTTCAACATAACTGGAGTCATTGATACCAGGAATGGAGCACAGATTCCTGTAAATGATGCAGTAAATAAAGGAATTCTTGACCCATCTGGAACTTTTGTCGATACAAGAACTGGATCTGTGTTGTCACTGCCAGAGGCAATAAAGAAGGGTTTGGTATTCACCGAATCAGTTGATGAGAATCAAGGAGCTCCTGATGTCAGCATCACAGTCAAAAAGCGAGGAGAAAAATTTGTTGAAGCACTTAGAAATGGTTCCATCGACCCAAACACTGGACAATACAGGGATTCAGATTATGCCAAAACCTACACTGTTGATGAAGGCATAAGGTCAGGCAAGTTGTTGGGAGATGATGGCCGGCCTTACAGGTTCAAAGTTGGAGCAAAGAAAGCAATATCATTCACTTTCCAAAATGCCCTGAAATTACGACTAATAGACCCATCTACAGGGATGTTTTATGATGAATTGTCTGGACAGAAGATGACAATCCAATCTGCTCTAGACAAAGGACACCTTACTCCTGTTTCAAGTGTACTTGGGAAGCCTGGAGAAAGTGTTGTGATCCTGAAGGGTTCGGTGGCTCCGGTAGCTGCTGCTGAGGGAATGAGAGAGCTTGTCAATACTCAGACTGGAGAGAAAATGAGCATTACTGAAGCAGAAAAAAGAGGCATGGTTAGCAAATTGTCTCCAAAAGAAAAACTAGGGTTAGATGATGCCTTTTCATCTGGTTTAATAGACAAAGATTCAGGTCTGTACCACGATCCAGTGACCGGTGATACTATGACTCTTGATGAGGCTGTTCTTTGTGGATTTTTGAACTTTGAGCAAAGTGTTCAACCTAATGGACATGGCGATGTGGTTGACAGGCTGCCTCAAACACACAAAGAGACTCTTTCACTGTCTGATGCTATCAAGTTTGAGAAAGTTGATGTGTCAACAGGCTTGTACAAGGACACAGAGTCTGGTGCTTCAATGCCAGTTTCCCAGGCAGTTGTGGAGGGGTACCTTGCTCCAACAATGACAAAACCTAAACCACCGATCAAACCAAAACCACGGAAAGACCAATATGTTGTGATGACTGAAGGATCACCCTTCAAACCCAAGGCAGACATTGTTGTGAAAGATGGACAGATTGTGTCAAAGACTGCAACTGAAGTGACTGTAACATCGGGCAGTGCTTGCTACATTGCTAAACCAGGATACTTCATAGACTCCTCAGGCAATGTAGTCAACAGGAGTACAGGACAGAAGATGCCTGTAGCTGAAGGTGTTGCTGCAGGTATAGTTGAAGCAGAGATGTCCGAGGGTATCGGGGCGGTGCAGACGACTGGGGCGATCCCTCCAGCTATCGAGGTGTCCTCTCCAGCATCGACCCCGGCAACCCCATCAACCCCCTCAACCCCAACCACACCCGTGGTGAGTTGTCTGCATGTTTTACTATCACGTTCATTTCATTCCGCACCATCTGTTCTAGTGCTAGTTGTTTTGTAGCAATTTCAATAGTTTTTTCTATTCATTTCCATTTTCATTGGTTTAATTGTAAAATGTTTTAATGTTTGTTAAAATTTAAATTTTGAATCACTATTTTTGTTGATTTAACAATTTATTAAAATTATTTTTTGTTTCAGCTTAGTTTTTTTAATAGATAATTGTTTTGTTTCAGATTGTTTATGTTTTAGATTAGCAAATTGGAACACTTGTTTTGTAAAATCTGTTGTTTTGTTATAAATATATAAAGTAATAAGTAATTTTTTCCAGATGAGAACAACAGTTGCTGTTGATAAGAAATCTGTCTCAGATGCCACAAACACTGCTGACACTTCTAGACAAAGCAAACATTTTGAAGAAAAAGTGGACCATGGCGTTCTTGATGTTTCTACTATCAATGCATCAGATAAAGCTCAAGATAATTTGAGTAGACTTGAAAAAGACAGTTTGTTACACATAAATAAGAGAACATCTGATGTGGCTGATGATTGCCAAGATCAAACAGAAAAACAAGGTTTAACAAATGATATCAAAGAGACCAAAGATAGTTCAACAGCAAATGTATCATCTATTTCTCAAAGTGATAGTCATCCTCATTTGGGCAACAAGCAGCATTCACCAAATCAAGAGGAAATTGTGGACAAAGCAAAGAAGAAAAATTCCAAAGTTTCTGAAGGTGAAACTTCAGCTCAAGCTCAATCAACAGAGCAGAGAAATAGTAATAATGCGACACATGTTGAACAGAAGCAGAAACCTAATTCCAAAACATCCTCGAATGCAAGTACCCCAGAAGATGAGTCTCATGTTCTTGAGCGGTATGTTGAAAACTTGCTGGTCAACTTCTGGGATGTTCAGGCTGAAAAACTAGTCCATCCTCGCAGAGGGAAGAAGCTTGGGTTCTATGATGCTATCATTGCATCTCTATTGCCAGAGAGTGTTTGTGTAAAACAGTTCCAAGGGGAGGATGATGTCCCAGTTCTTGAAGCTCTCTCCTCAGGACAAATGGACAAGAAATCTGGGCGTGTAGTGGACATGGACTCTGGTTTAGTCACCCCGATTCTTGATGCTCTTCATTCAGATATCCTTGTGACACCTGCTGATGATCCTCAAGCTGTAGAGAAAATCAGAAAAGAGCTTGGAAAAGGTTTGTTTGATCTTATTGTTAAGGGAGAGGCCAGGATGACACTCAGGATAATGGACAGGAAAAGTGGAAAGAAGAGTTCTGTTCCTGTAAGCATTCAACACTCACTGATGTCAGCTGAGGATTGTTCAGTGAAGGATACTGTGTCTGGGAAATGGTTGAATTGGGAAGATGCAAAGAGAGTTGGACTTGTCTTGGATTCTCGCCCCATTTCCCTGCAACAAGCTGTCAATACCTATTTATCTCCATCCAAGAAAGATCAGTTTTGTAAGCCCGGTGAATGTGGTTCCTTGTTGACTCTGCAGCAAATGATAAATCAAGGCTTCATTGATACACGTAAGAAGGAAATCTTTGATAGTGAAAGAAAGTCATGGATCTCTGTTGAAGAAGCGATTGCAAGAAATGTTCTAGATCCAGAGACAGGAAAAATCTTTCACCATTCCATTGACAAACAACTTTCTCTGGTTGATGCTTTCGAAAGTGGAATAATAGCATCCAACAAAGCAAAGTCTGCCAAGTCTCCATCATCACCTGTCACAAATGGAACAAGTGGCAAACAAAAGAGAACCATTTGCAACAGTCGGTCTCCCAGTCCACTCAGCATTCTAGAAGCTCTTGAAAATGGAAGTCTAGATCCTCTTACAGGTGAAGTCTTCATCCAAGATGAAACATATTCGTTTGAAGAAGCTTTTGACAGTGGAATTCTATCTGATAAAGAGGTTTATGTTGTGGATCAAGGGACAGGGCTTGTGTACTCATTCAGTGAAAGTATAGATCTGGGATTTGTTGATCTAAAATCTGGTGGTATATATGACACTGTTAGTGGTGATAAGTTGACAGTTTACAAGGCAAAACAAAAAGGACTTTTGCGAAACACTCCTCAAGCAATGCTCCCTCTTACAGTTGCATTCCAGAGCGGAATATTTGATCCGGAAGAAAAAGCTGTACAACATCCAGTATCTAAACATTTCATATCCTTGACAGAAGCTATTGCTGAAGGTATTATCAATCCAGCATCTAAACTTACCCATCCAGTCACCATGGAGAAGTACACTCTACAAGAAGTAATATCAAGTGGCTCGTTGAATTTGGATACCTTAGATCTAGTAATTCCAGGCGGACGCAAGCTAACACTTTTTGAAACAATAACTCCTGCTAGGAGAAGATCATCTTATGCTGGAGACTTTGGAAGAAAGTCCAGCCTGACACTAGATGAAGCTATCAGTAGAGGTTTGTATGATCCAGTGATGAATAGTGTCACCTCAAAGGATAAGTCAGTTTCCCTGAAAGAAGCTCTAAAGTCTAACCTAATCCACCACGACTCTTTGGTGAGGGATCCTTTCAGTGGAGATATCCTCTCCCTTGGAGAAGCCCTTGATAAGAGGATCATTGATCCTGAATCCGGTAAGATGATCGATGCTTCTGGACAAGCCATTGCTCTGAACTTTGCAATGGATAAAGGACTTATTCTGAAATCCAAAGCACCTCTTGGTTTATCATTATCTGAAACTCTAGATGAAGGACTGTTCAATGTTATCTCCAATAAGTTCCTGAATCCAGACACAAACCAGGAAGAGGATCTGTCAGCTGCTCTGCAACATGGAATAGTGGACCCCAACCTGATCAAAGTCAGAGACACAAATACAGGCATGCTCCTCAGCTTCCACTCGGCGGTGGAGGACGGTCTCCTGGACTTGGAACAGGGAACTTGCATTGACACTGCTGAATGTGAGGACTACAACCTCATTGATGCTATGGACAAGGGAATCATAATTGACACCCGCAACCAACCTAATATCACTCTGCAAGAAGCCATAGAAGAGAACATCCTTGATATAGACACATGCACATTCAGAGATCCAGTTAGTGGATTCACAGTGGGGCTTGATGATGCCATGGAGTCGGGGTTGCTGGACAGACTCTCAGTCAGTGTAAGAGACATTTCCAATAATACACTGTTGAGTCTTGATGGGGCCATTTCGGAAAAGATTATTGACCCTGATACTGGAACCTTTACATTCTCAGACTCTGGTGAAGAGATTTCGTTTAGGGAGGCTTTTGAGAAGGGACTCATATTCTCTGATTCGTCGGTTTCGGACGACAGTTTAATGGAAGTAATCAGACAAGGAATTTACAGTGAAAGAACAGGAAAGTTCATTGAACCATCCACAGGGAAAGTGAGAGATTTGCATGAAGTTTTAAGGGATGGATATATTGATCAGGACAGACTAAAAATTCTGGATAAAGGAAACAAGAGGTTGCTGACATTTGCTGAAGCAGTAGATTCCAGAATTATTGATGTCAAGAATGCATTAGTTGTTGATTCAGAAACCAGTGAACTTGTTAATCTAAGAGAAGCTCTTGACAAAGGATTGATTCAAGAAGACATCAGTTGCATGACACTTTCGTTGAAGCAAAGTGTGGATGGTCAGCTGCTACAGACGAACCAGGGAAACATCCTTGATCCCCTCTCGAAGAAACCTCTCTCCTTAAAGGAATCAATAGACATTGGATTGATTGATGTTTCGGATGTTCTCTTCAAACCACCAAACAATCAGACCTACCAACCTCTGTCCACTGCTATGAATGAATCAGTTGAAATTGAGGATGATCAAATTCTTGTTCCCTCGTTAGGAGTAAAGGTTGATATATCACAAGCATTTGATAGCCATATTCTCTTTGAAAAACCTCCATCAGGTTTACCTTTAGCTGATGTGCTTGAGATTGGGCTATATGACTCAAGAAAGCAAAGATTTTGTGATCCAATGTCTGGGAAAGATCTCACTCTACAAGATGCAATAAAAGAAAAACTTGTAAATCCAGATCTTCCTCAAGTTGTTGTACCAGAGGTTGGAGACTTTTCCCTGAAACAAGCCCTGGATAAAGGGCTCGTGGACCCTCACACTGGGAACTACATTGCTTCTGCCAGTCCTCTCACTGTGAGTGATGCAATGACAGCAGGTCGCCTGATTGCCACAGATACTCCAACCAACGGCAAAGGACAGAAGCTAGTGAAGATGCAGGAATCATTAACTATTGCTGGCAAAAACGGAAGAGAACGCACCAAACAGGGATCTTCAGGGAGAGAATTTGATGAATCATCTATGATTGATGTGTCAGTTAAGAAACAAGATACTTTTGATGTTGAAATGAGAGTACAACAATCTGGTAAAGAAGATACTCCTCTCAGTTTAGGAAAGAATATATCTATTGAAGTAACTAGACAGGCTAAAAATGTGGATGCCCCTAAGTTTGTTGTTGGGGATTCACCATTGCCTGCAAACATTCCTCAACCAGGGACCAAAGAAGATGCCAAAGAGACAAAACATGAGAAAGGGCAAGAACGCAGAAATGTCATTTTGTCTGATGGTAAAATTGTCAATGGGGGACCAAAGCCAGTGGCCATGAAAGAGAATATCACCAGTGAACCAACTTCAGATGGCTCTGTTGCAAGTTCTATGACACATGAACCAGTTCCTGGTATAAAATTCACTGAAGCCATGAATACATCAAAAGATTTGCTTTTGCAACAGGAAAAGTCAGATAAGCAGATTGATTGTGACTTGCAAACTGGTAAACATGCCGAGGTCAAAGTGACAGCAGATCCTGAAGCATCAGCTAGATTAGGTGATACTCTGTCACCAGACAGTTCTTCTATAAAAGTTGGTGTACCAAGAGCTAGATCTGCTGAATGCTTGTCAAGGGAAAAGTTAATAAATAGTCAGGGACCATCGGGTCATGAAACTGATTTTGAAAAGACAGACTCTGCAAAAGATACCAAGACTGACTTTATTAGATCTGTGAGCAGTCCATCAGGAGTGGCTGTTATGGAAGCATTGTCTAAGGACATGGGCCAGGGTAAATGGTCTCCATGTTCGAGAGAACTTTCAGCATCATTGGATTCACTGATAGAAAATGCAATCAAGAAACAGAAGTTCGGTCACAAGCCTTGGACAATGTTTGAACTGATCGAGAGAGGCCATTACAACAGTGACACAGGACAATTTACAGATCCTTCAACAGGAGGTAGATTTTCCCTTGTAGAGGCTATTGAAACCGGGCTGATAGATCACAACTCTAAAGTTATCTCCCCTTGCAGTAAACAACCACTCTCCCTCCAGGATGCAATTTCAAAGGGAATCATTGATCCAATAACAGGAATCTATCATGACCAAAATACAAACAAGGACTTAACAATGCAGCAGGCAAAGGATGTTGGATATATATTCAAAGAAAAGGATCCCTCTAAAAGTGCTGTTGAGATTTATGTAGAGGAAATACTGTCAGATGCCTCATCATCAGGCCGAAAGAAGTTAGAAGAAGCTTTTGAAAGTGGTGTCCTCCACAGATCCAACTCTCAGGTCATTGATCCAGACACAGTTCAACCCATCACCCTGAGGAGAGCTGCAAGTCTAGGAATGATTGATGTGAAAACTGGCAACTATAAGAATCCACAGACAGGAGAGTGCATGTCTTTAGCAGATGCAGTTGAGAGAGGATTTATCATGAGTCCTAAAGGCATCAGCCTGTACAGTGCTGTTATCAAGGGACTTTATGATTCAGAATCTGGACAGTTTGTGGGACCTGCTAAGACCGACTCTCTGAAGGACCTGATTGAGGACAAAGTAATCAGTCCTATGTGCGTTGAGGTGAGAGATATATCCCATGACAGTGTCATTTCTCTGGGAGAAGCCATCAATAGAGGCTTGATAGATCCTGATAGTGGATGCTATGTGAACCCAGCCAATAACCAGATGTTTGACTTCAATGATGCCATCGCTGCTGGGCTGCTCCTTAGCAGCAGCTCGAGGGAAGGATTGTCAGAACCTGCACACCCAAAACCAGCTAAACCAAGTCTTGACACTGAAGGAGAATTTATACTTAGTGAGACTGGTGATGATGCATTTGAGGAGAATGTACAAGGCCAAAAACCAACATCAAGTCAAGAATCAGAAGCACAGGCTGTACCTATAACTAATAAGGAGCAAGAAGAGAGATCAATGGCAGATGATGTGTCAAGTTCTGCCCCTGGAAAGGAAGACAAAGTTAATGTCAAAAAACAATTGGAAACAACTTTTGTCCCACCAACAAAAACATCAGATGTCAAGGATTCTCTTGATACAGATCTTGCAAAATCTTGGACTGAAACAGTTGATAAGCCTCTCAGTGAAGTTTCCCAGTCAAAGAGTGTTATTAAGGAACACCAAAAGCAAGATATTTCCTCTGCACCAAAGGCTGGCTCTGATACAAAAGATGTGGACCATGTGAAGATAACTGATAAAGGTCCGTCCAAACACGATAAGGAAAATATGCCAAGCACAAACACTCCAATTCCAGCAGATTCTGCAACAGAAGTTGTGTCTAAGGAGGAGGAAGGTGTGAAGAAAGAAGAACAAATCAAACCAAAGCCGTCAAACCAGAAACCAGATGTGGTCAAGGTCAACAAAGAACCAAATGTCGAAGAAAGACCTGGCACAAAGCAGAATATTGAATTGAAACCATCTTTGAAGATTGATTACCGAACGTCCAACGGGGATATGGTCAAGTCAACTGATGGTGAACCAAGTGTTTCAGATTTGGAAGACAAACCAATTCCCAAAAAGAAAGAAACCGGCAAGTCAGGAAGAATGGTTAGATTCAAAGACGTTGAATCTGAAAGTGACTCAAATGATTCAATCCCAAGCTCCCCTAGAGACTCAAGACTTCACGCCCCGGCATCTCTCGGCAGTGACTTGAAGCAGAAGGTTGACCGAGCTCGTACAATCAGCTGGGATGATAGCGACACCAGCAGCGCTCCAGAAACTGAGGCTACCCGGTTGAACGATCTCATCCTCAAGATGAACATCAAGGCTGGAAACATGGCCCGGGAGAGAAGAAAGGTACAAAGCATGGAGTCAACTTTTTGGAATGCCAAGCTTGTGTGTTCTGCATCATGGATTGAAGTTTTATCAAACTAAACTTTTATTGGATGACATTTGCATCATGGAGTTTACATGCTTGCAGTCAGCATTTTCTGCATGATGTTTTCAGTTTTTGAATTTGAT
Source organism: Steromphala cineraria (assembly GCA_916613615.1). Taxonomy (NCBI): domain Eukaryota; kingdom Metazoa; phylum Mollusca; class Gastropoda; order Trochida; family Trochidae; genus Steromphala; species Steromphala cineraria. The sequence continues at coordinate 84,889,572 of OU744722.1, forward strand.
TGACTAAATGTGCTTGAGATGTGAAGACGTGAGAGTCCAACCATCCATGGACTCTTTGAGGAGTTTCACCAGAGATAGCTCAAGCTTGCTACCAGCAGCAGGCATGATGTGTGGACTTAGAAGAAAGAGTGTTAACTAACTCATAGACAGTGATTAATACAGCATGGTGTGATTTAGGTTTCAACTTTTATAGATCTCCCACCCATGAATGTGAATTCTTGTTTATCACTTAGATTGTTTTATTTGTCTCTTTTTATCACTTTTTATCGTTTTTTGAATTGAATATAAAATTACATTTGTATAACTCATTTGTGTCTTTAGCATTGAAATCAATATTTGTATATAATTATCTTTCTTTATTATTGTCAAATTGGGAGAAGTTCAATGGACGGCTGCACAAATTAATGTTTTTATTTCAGGGTTTTATATATTTCTTTTTTGTTTGTTTTCTAACTCTGTTTGTTGAATTTCTAACAATTTCTCAAAAAAAAGTATCACTTTCAGGAGTTGTTGCTGATGAAGTTCAACATTTATTACTTTGAAATGCATGTGTGATTGAAATTGAGTGCATGATTGTTTCGTAGAAGAAATTTGTTGTGCCTTAAATCTGAAAATAATGTTTTGCTCTACCTTTATGAGTGTGTTTATTTAATCTTTCATAACTTGTAACTTCAATTAAATTTAAATCAAATCTGTCAAAAAACTTTATTTTTATCTATTCCAGTCACTTAATCTTTTGAAAATCGATCTTTCTCTTCTGTCCTTTTTGTTTATCATTTAAGAAAATATTTCGGTCAATACCTTTATGTTATTCTGATTCCAGTAAAAATGTAACATCTTTAATCTTTCATGCAGATTATGATCTAAATATCATAAGTCCAGTATTTCTGTTACTGTCCAGATATTTAACCCTACAATGCTAGTGTACCTAAAGGTTCAAGCACTCTAACCTCCTGTGTACATGTTCAGGGTCGACTGGCCGACTCCTATGACAAGCTGGTACAGGACCTCAAGAACGAGCAGAACCGGATCTCAGACTTTGAACAGCTTCTCAAGGAGGACCAGCAGATGGGAGATGAGGTCTACAAGGTTCAGAGTTTACTCGAGGCTCATAAGGTGACTACAAATAATGACATACATATGATGACCTACATATGATGAATCATTAAATTGTGGCAATTGTTGCTCAATGCACAGTTTGAGGGTAAATGGTTGGGCCCAGAAATAAATTCTAAGATCAGAATGATCATATGCAAATTCAAGTCTAGTCAAGGACCACAAGGTTGATCAGAAAAAAATAAAATCTATGATGATTCATATTTCAAAGTTATGTCAGCATTGTAATGGGGGTATTTTTACTCTCTATGAACTTTGTTTTCTATCAAAGGCTTGAGATTTTCATCGTAAGTAAAGAATGGTATCCCTGGTTTACATGCAAAGTTTCTGTATTTCTAACCCTCTGCTGCCCTTCCCCAGGCTGTCCATGAGGAGATTGTGAGTCACCAGCAGAGGATGCTGTCCCTGGTGTACCAAGCTGAACAGTTGACTGAACACTACCAGGAGGAACTCACACCAGAACAGGTCACAGAGCTGCAGACCATGGCTGCTCAACTCAAGAAGAGCCTCAGCAAGGTGGGTAGAACTTTGACATTATTTGTACAAAAGGTGTGTAAAATAGAAATAGCTGATCCTTGGATTAATTCTTGAAGACCATTTAAGATTGATCCTAACCAAAGGAACTTGTTTCTGATAACCTCTTTTTCTGAAGATCCTGATTCAAGAATACATTGAAATGTGGAAAGTGGACATCCAGAATAATTTTCTTGATATCTTGTTAACTGACAGGTTATGAATATCAAGCGTTATCATCTTTGTATTGTTTTACAAGAGTCTTAGTGGTCGATGGTTGTGATAATCAAATCAGCCCTGAAGTCGCACAAGTCCTCCCTAGTGTTTCATGAGTACTTCAGTTCAGACTTATTGTCATATATTATTATTGACAAATATAAATCAGTGTTATAAAACTTTGTGTTTCCCAGGTTGTGAAGTCCTCAGAGACCCGTCTGAACCACCTGAACCGTGCCCTGGAGGAGTTGACCAAGTTCGAGGGAGAGCACAACAAGTTCCTCACCTGGCTGACCGCCTCCGAGAACGAGCTGGAGCGACAGGAGGAGTGCATGAGGAGATTCGAGGATCTCAAACCACTCGCAGAGAGGCAGAAGGTAACCACATCCAGATGTTGGTTGTTAATTACGCTGCTAGAATACAAGAAGGTCAGGAAGAGTATATTCAAGAGGGGGAATAGGGCATTTCAACAACTTTCATTGTGATTTTTTGTTTCTCTAACGTTGACTAGAAACCGTTTGTCTGTAAGAATAATAAGAAGACTCTCAGAGAATTTTATCTCAAATACAACACTGATGCAACTTGCTGTTAAAGAGTTTCAGGTGTCAAGATGTTCTTGAACTGCTGTGGTAGATTATTTATTAAGCGATTTAGCAATTTGTATTTGGAAGAAAACTGATGATTTTGTTTGTGTCTTCAGACTCTGATGTCAGATATTGTTGCCCACCAAGCCGATATGAGATTCATGGCAATGACTTCACAGAAGTTCATGGAAGAAGCTAAGGTATGTTTCTTATCAAAAAGATGCCCAACTTTATTATTACAAATAATTATTATTTATCATTATTCGAAATAAAAGTCACATAAGAAATAATTATTCGATAATTTATGAAATTACATTGAAATACTAAGATAATAATAAAATTGTCTTTCCAGTTGCACAAACTTGAGCTGGATGCATTTAGAGCGGATCGACAGCGCCCATCCCGACTGAGTCTGATCAGTATGGAGGGTCTACAGGCCGAGTGTGTCAAGGACGATCTCAAGGACACTCAGAATCGTTTCCAGGATTTGAAGGGCAAGTGTGGAAACTTCGGGGAACGTATCTCTGATCTCGCTAACAAGCAGAGAGACTACAATGATGTGGCCTTCAAGATGCTTGGATGGCTGACCAAGGCAGAGGACAATCTTATGGGTGTCAAACAAGAAAGTGGATCTCCTGATCCCCAGAAACTCCATGCCCAACTGGACAAACTTAAATCTCTCAGGACTGATGCTATTGCTCAGTCAGGAGTTGTTGATGATCTGGAGAACAAGGGACGGAACCTGACCAATGGTATGAGTGGGATCTCCGCAGATCCTCAACAGTTGGGCAAAATGCAGGACACTCTCAGAGACATTACTGGAAGGTATCAATCAGTGAACAAAGATATTGATGATCAAGTGAAGAACCTACAGACTGCCATCACAACTTCCCAAGGTGTTCAGGAGGCAGTTGGTGGACTTCGCGACTGGATGAAGGATGCTCAGAAGGCTTTGAGGAAACAACAGGCAATCAGCTTGAACCCTGAGAACCTTCAAGAACAAATCCAGGAGTTCCGTGCTGTAGAGAGTGATGTCCAGAACCAGAAGTCCAGTATTGACTCTGTGAAGCAGGGAGCTGTTGATCTCATCAAGACCTGTGATCTCGAGATGGCTCGTGCCCTGGAGTCTCAAGTTGAGGACATTGACACACATTATGCAACCATCCAGAATGAGGTTCAGGTACGAGGTCGCGACCTTGAGGACATATATGGAAAACTGAAGAATTTCCAGGACCAAGTCAAAGACTCCAACCAATGGATAGTTGCATGTATTGGCACCCTTGAATCTAAAGACTTCAATAAGCTTCCAAGTGATGAGATGAGGGAAGAACTGGACAAGATTGCTGCTCAGAAGAACCGTCGAGAAGCAGCAATTGCTGAGGTGAAGAGACTTGGAGACTCCTTGGTGAAAGACCCGAGAACTGGAGATGTGACTGCAGTGAAGGACTCCATGGCAGAGATGGAGAGGAACTGGGGAAACCTGAGTGTGCTCCTGTCAGATAAGGAGAAGGAAGCTCTGGAGAAAGAGAAGCAGGGAAGTGAGTTCGAGAACGCGAAGACACTGCTCATGCTCTGGTTGGCAGGGATGGAGGCCAATATCGATGGATTTGAACCAGTGGCTGTAGATATTGAGACTGTGGAGAAACAGATCGCTCAACTTCAGGTATGTAATATGTTTTATGTGGCATTGATTCATAACTTGTATACTTCTATCTGCATTTCTAATGTTTCTGAAGAGATCATAGAATATTAAAGATAAAGTATTATATATTGCCGTGACAATTCAAAAGAAATCATTTTTTTCCATGTCTGGTGCCCTTCTGTTAAAAGTCATATCATATTTAAATCTTAACCATAAACTTAGAATTGAATATCGAAATGACACCACATTTTATTAATTTTTCAACCAAATTCATCAATGTAATGTTTCAGCCCATGCTGGAGGAGTTTGAGACCCATGGTGAGAAGGTAGATGAGGTGAACGATCTGGGGAATGCTCTGGAGGTGATGCAGTCATCGTCCGAACGCCCCATGAGTCCGTTCAGGAGGATGGGAAGTGAGTTTTGCCGGTTGACTGATCTGTGTTGTGTTGTGTTGTGTGGTGGTGTGTCAACCTTATAAACACCAGCATGTAACTTTACCTTCACTTCTTGGGATTTTGATTCACTTCATGACTATTTTGGTTTTTTTCAATAAGCTTGTATATTTGATGAAAGTTATCTTTTTGTGGTGGGATCTTGTTAAAAGTTTTGAAAATGCATGCATAGGAGTATTTTTCACACATTTACAGATAGAACCGACAAAAAGAATTCAAGTCATTGCCTTGTTGCCAGAATTAGTTAGGTTTTAGTGAAAGTTTCATACAACAGTTTAGTAAGTTTCATTTGATTGCAAGTATATATATATATATATTATATCCTTGGGGCTGTTCTGCAAAAACAATATCATAACTCACAAATTTTGGCTTCAATTCAGTAACAATTGATTTATATGGAAGTGAAAGTTTTGTGGAACAGCCCCAAAGATCAGTACCTTTCCTTCAAAGCAAATATTAACAATTTCACGTCATTGCATTATTCACAATCACTGTCATTTTCTTCACCTCCCACCCACTAGGTCGACGACGCCTTGGTCTATATTCATCACCAAGACTACGAACCCCCTCCCCCACCTTCCCCCTCTCCCCCTCCGCTACCATGGCAACCAGCCCTCTCTCCAGTGAGTCTAGCGGTGTCAGCAGTCGCAAGAGCAGTTCTGACAATTTGCTGCTGGATGGTATGTATTGTGTTCCTTGTATAGTGTCTTGTATCATATGATATCACATATAGTCATCACAAGCACCTGTCAAGGAGACTTTAAGAATGTATATTTCAAGATCATTTCATTCATTATCATGTTTGATATTCCAAGTAGAAATCAAATTGAAACACTGATTTTGTGCCAATTTTGAAACTTGTGTGTTTGCATGAAGGTGATGGGAATGCATGGATGAACAAATTTCAAATATGGTTTAAGAAGGCCTTTCTAAATTTGTGATTCTTAATAAGTTTCTTTTATTGAAGAAAACTTGATGGTTGAAATTATAAAATCAAGTTTACATCTAAGACATTTATTTTCTTTGTGAAATATGAAAAAATGTCAACTTGAACAACTTGAACAACTTGAACGTTTTCAAGTAACTAATTGCAGAGAACAAAGCACACTGTCTGTAACCTATGAGAATTGATTAACAATTCCACAATGTATATCTCCCTTGCCCTTATGGCTTATGTATTGGCAAGAACCTAAAAAATAACATTCACTCCCACGCTTTATCTATTAACATTCAAAGAGGATAAAAGCATCAGATGATATTGCCGAAGGCACATTAAACCCAACTCACTCCCTCCCTCTCACAGATCTCTCTGAGACCCAGCAACAGCTCCTGGAGATGAACCAGCGCTACGACATCATCGGTGAGCGACTGACGGACCGACAACAGGAGCTGAACACGGTGCTGGCGAGCATCAAGACCTTCCTGCAGGACCTGCAGGATATCCTCACCTGGCTGGAGATGAAGGATCGGGAGATCGGAGCTCAGGTCCAGTCTGTACCCACTCATGAGAAGGAGGCCAAGAGGAAACTCAAGGATCATGAGGTTGGTCTTTGGTTTGATATATCAATATGATACAAAGTATTCTGTATGTCTTTTGAAACAAGTAAAATGGAAATGAAGATGATCTGATAGGATTGGGTATTTAATTGTATCACTTTAGAACATCATGCAATTTCCTTTTAAAAACTTACATCTATATGTGACATTTTTATGTGATTTCCTTTTGTTAACTTAACCCTATGTGTGCTGCAGGCGTTCCACCGAGAGCTGCTAGGCAAGGAGGGTCTGGTTGAAGACATCAGGAAGAAGGCCAACCACCTCCTCAAGACCAAACCAGGAGTCCCGGGACTCGACACTCTGCAGGCTCAGATCACTCAGCTAGGTGTGTACTGGGTTGTAATCTTTATTGAAACAACTTTTTCTTATATTTTGCTTCACTTTGACAATCTCCAGCATCACCTATCAGAAGTATTCAAGTTATGGGTAGCCTAAAGGTCACCCTGAGTGTCTCTCTGACTTGACTTCAGAGCGTTATTTGATGTGAAAAGAACAATACTGGAACTGGATTTATAAAGAGTTTTGGGGCTAACAGAGACCTAAAAGCCACACATCAATATTTGCCTATGACTGTCTTAGGACAAAGCAATTTTTAAAATATAGGCCCTGAATAACAATAATCATTGGTGTTAACGAATATTCCATTACTGCTCCAGATGACAAGTGGCACGGTCTGCGAGCGACGTCGGAGCAGAGACGTAAGAGCCTGGAGGACATGGTGTCCAACCTGAAGAGTCTGAGAGAGAACGGGGAGACCCTCAACAAGTGGCTGGCACAGAAGGAGAAGATGCTGGACGTCCTCGGACCTGTAGCTACAGAACCAGCTCTTATACAGACTCAACTAGATCAAGTCAAGGTGAGGAGGCTCAAAATGAATAGTCTTTCTTGTTTTGGTCGTTGACATTTAAGTAATTAGGTTGTGGTGCCTGTTTCATGGATGACATTTAGAAATATAAAATTTTAAAAGAAAAATATTTTTTATGGTATGAAATTTCACCTCCTGAAGTTGCTATCCTTTTGATTATGTGACTGAACTGTTATTCAACTAACTATCATTAAATAATAAAGCATCTGAATGTTTATTTGTTCTTCAAATGATCCCTTCATGTAGACATTCAAGCAAAATTTAAAGAAATACGTAAGTATTATGAAATCTCAAATCTATTGCTTGACTTTATTGCATTTGATAATATACACACCACTGTTTCTACTACAGGTTCTGCTAGAGGAATTCTCCAGCCAGGAGCCTCTATACGACCAGTTCATCCAAGCTGGCCACTCAATCCTTGACAAGTGTGACCCTGATGGACGTGACGCGGCCACCATCAGCCGCAAGATGGACACGGTCAGCAAGGCCTGGGAGAAACTCCAGAGTAGACTCAACGAGAGACAGTCCAGTCTCGGTGCCATGGAGGGTATAGGGTCTGAGTTCGCACAGAAGACGAGTCTGCTGCAGAACTGGAGCCAAGACTTCCACAACCGACTGGACTCCCTGCCCCCGGTCAGTCCATACCCTGACAAGCAGGACCAGCAGGGACAGGAGATGATCGTGAGTGCTGCCTTCAACTGTTAGATTCCATTGTAGCCTTTCTATAGCAAGGGAGATGGTTATGTGTACAAAGAACTTTATCACTCTATGTTATTAAGTGTATAATTTGTAAGACCTTGCCGTCTGAGCTAGTGGTCAGTACTTGATCTTTTTCTTATGAACAAGCTTTGATTCCAGGAAATTGACCACTCAAAATTGTTTTGAAGTAATTTCAAAGTTTCAATTTAAATTTTAAAGAACACTGTTTTGACTTCATTAGGTACTTGCACAATACCTCACTCCAATATAAATCAAATCAATATAACAATTAGGCTTGTTATCATATATCATTTAAAAAAACTATAATGATAAAGGATGATCAGGATTCATTTTTATACATATCCTCGTTTTAAGAAATAACACTAACTGATACCCTCAATCCTTCTACAGGCTCTGGCTGAGGAGATGGTAGAACAACAACCCGTCTTGGCTAGAACCAAAGATCTCTGTAGACAACTCTCGGAGAAAACCAAAGATTCCTCAACCAAAGCTGATCTCCGTGCTAAACTTGCCAAGATTGAGAAATCCATGACTGATGCAGACAAGAAAATCGGTAAGAAAGATAAGCTCTTTACAGGCGTTAAGAATATTTCAAAATGTGTCATAAATATAATTGGCATAATTGGATTTTTATAACATTAGCAACTTTGTTTGCATGTAAAGAGTGTCAATACAATTAATTTGGGTTACCACTGCAAAATTATTATGAGTACTTTTAACTGCATAGAATAGAAATGAAATGTCTTTGCTAAGTAAGTTTCATATCATTTGGTATTGGGCCAGAATGTACTTAACAGACTAGTTTATTATAAAAACAGAATTCTTCTACTCCATACTTATATTCCTTCCTCTCCGCCTGTAGACGCCAGGAACACCGCCCTGGAAGCAGCCGGGAAGGAAGGCCAGAAGTTCAACGCTGACTGCCGTGAGAACTTGGCGTGGATCCAGGAGACGGGACGTAGACTGGAGAACCAACCCCCGCTCTCAGGAGACAGGGACATGCTTAAGAGGCAGTCCGACAATCATAAGGTTAGCACCTGTCTTTGTTGTAGACATATTTTTATATTATGAAAACTGCAAATATTGCATTGATGATGTAAACAATTAGATATGATACTTTTTAAGTTGAGAAATTGAATTCAGAAACCATAGATTTTTTGACCATACACAATTATTTTATGAAAAGTATGTAATGTAAGAAAATCATAAAAATTAATAGTAGAATTTATCATTTATTGCCAGCTATTTTACTATCATTTGCATCATGCATTTATTAGAATTTTGTTAAATTTTTTAAAAAGATTCTAATTTGTGAGTTAAATTAAAGTTGCCCCAACCTTTCCAATTAATATGACACTCTCAAAAATTAATTCACATCCTTCGATTTGACCACAGGCACTGCTTCAAGACATGGCCGCCCAGGAACCGGAGATCAAGGACCTGCTGGACAAGGGCCACAAGATTCTGGACAAGGCTTCCCCGACTACAGACAACCGGGACATCGCCACCACGCTGGAGCAGATCCAGGCGGGCTGGCAGGACCTCCAGGAATCAGCTTACAACAAGGGCCAGGAACTAGCGGAGGCCAAGTCTCACGCTGATCGGTACCAGGACTACCTCGACAAGATGCTCATGTGGATGGACATGTCCGAGGATAAACTCAAGAAGACCTCACCGGACAAACTGGATAAGAACTCTGTCAGCAAGAAACTCAAGGATCTTCAGGTAAATATTGGATTACAATAAATTCTATCTATTTCTTTAAGATGATAATATTTAGATCTTGAATGTCATTTAGGATAAATATCAGTCTGAAGTTACTCGCTAAACCTTTCCCTCGAGTGGTAACTCTTAGATCTCATACCTCAGTTCTTTGGCATCTTAAGAAGAATATGATATCAATAAAATTAACATCAACAGATTTCAAATAATTCAACATATTCAAAATGAGAACATTTGACCAAAGCACTCAACCCAAACTTATTTTATCTTCAGGCACTCCAGAACGATGTCCTGAAGAAAACCCACGACCACGACAGCCTGAACCGAGAAGGAGAGGCCCTAATGGACTCTGTGAAGGATGGTAGGCAGAATGTGAAGAACCAACTGGACGACCTGAACAACCGATGGGAGCACCTGAACGCCGGTATCGGGGAGAGGAGCCAAGGGCTGGAGGACCTCCAACAGAGACTGGCTGAGGTTCAGGACAATCTGTCTGATGCTACCGGCAACCTCCTCAAGTGGGAGAACAGGCTGGAGTCACACCTGGCTCTCGGACAGACCTCCAAGGATCCTAAACATCTTGATAAGCTGAAGGTGAGTTTCACTGGCATTTAATAACTGAAGCTTATAGTAAATAGCAAGGTTGGAATGTGTAGCTTTTGGTTGAGGGAAAAGTCAGGGTCAGGGAAAACCATATTCATGAATAACAATCTAGCAGTCTTGAAACTTCTCCAAAGCTTCTATTTCTCCAGTCTTAGAATAAGATGTTAACTTCTGTAAAAGTAAATTTGTAGAATCTTTGTGCTGAGATAGTCATAATTTCCATAAATTTAAATGGGTCAAGTGAGCTTCGAATATCTAGGCGATTCATAATTTTATAATGCTTAAACCCCTCTCTTCTTCCGTCAGACCCTACAAGAGGACGTGGAAGGTCTCCAGGACCAGATAGACTACCTGGACGCTCTTGTTGAGGGAGTCAGTCTGGAGGCCGTCGAGGACTCGGATACTGCAGAGCTTAAGGCTGCTATTGGCAACATCCGAGAGCGACAGAGACGACTGAAGGATGAGATCGGGGAACTGCTGTCTGAGATGGAGACCGGGTCACAGGTGGTCGGAGAGTTCCAGGTGAGGAGCAGATTGTTATAGCTGGAATGGTGTTTGTCTTTACTCTCATATGTTGTTGGCAGTTTCACAGGAGTAATTCCCTGAATGGATTATTATTTAACAGTTATCTGTTCTTTGTTCTACAACAACCATGGATGAGCACTTCACATTTGTTTCTGAAAATATCTACTGCAACACTTTATATGAATGAGCAGTTTTCAGTAATCAAAATTGAGAGTCAATTGCATTCCTCCAAGTATGGATGATTAATCTGCACTCCTTGTCTTCTTATTGGCTATACAAGCTGGACAAGGAAAATATTTCTGTCAACAGGAACTTAGTTGTCTGTATGTCACAATTTGCTCTTGACCTTGTTCATGTATTGGTCCCCTCACAACACTTCATCACTCATGTTCTGTGTTTCATGTTGCAGAGCCAGCTGAAGGCTGTGGCCGGGAAGATGACAGACCTGGAGGGAGACCTGAAGAAGATGGGACCTGTAGCCCGAGACGAGGACTCTCTCAACGCTCAGCTCCAGGACATCCAGGAGTTCCAGACTCAGCTAGACAACATGGGAGAAGGACTGCAGGACGTGGAGAAGCTCAGTGAAGACCTCATCAGGTCCGGATACATCACAGATCCAGAACTACTCAGGGCTCAGGTCAGTACTCTCACAGCAATTAATCCAGGGCACCTGCCTCTGGTGTGAAGCTCTTCAGTCATTGCTTAGATTGAAGTTAAAATTCTTGTATGTGAAGTTCTCATGTGTTATGTTCATGAAACTTAGCCTTGCTTAGACAGAACCAATTGCTCTGCTTAGTAGGTCTGATGCTTACCTTGTATGAATGATAAGTCTGAACCTCTATGTGTAGATTGCAAACCTGAAGAGCCAGCATGACCGGCTGTGCGACCAGGCCAACAAGCGCAGCCAGGAGATTGAGGGCAATCAGGAGAAGGTCCAGAATGTCAACGAAAACTTAAAGGCAGTCAGGAAGGGAATCGACGACGCCACCAACAAACTGGAGTCTCTCAAACCAGTGGGCAGTGACGTTGGACTCATCAAGACTCAACAAGATGAACTCAAGGTTTGAGAAGTTCTGCTCTTTTTGTCTTGTATGTCTCTTATATGTCATGATCTAGATAATCATTATGATTTTCAAGAAAATCAAGACAGGTGTGAAATACTTGCCTTTTGTGATAACATTTGTATAACATCTGACCTTATTTCTTTATTTGTCCTGGGTAGGTAGAGTTATTTAGACTAAGCTCATAATAGCTAGATTGTTCACTTTATGAATTCTTCATACAAGTTAGCCCTGTGCTATGACTCATAGGAGCATAAGAAAACTATCCATTGAACAATACACTTGATTTCAGAACATCACACGTAATGAAGTGGACCCACTCCAGAAGAGGTTTGACGTGGTGTCAGCAGAAGGACATGCTCTGATCCAGTCTGTGCCTCCAGGGGTAGACACCTCAGATCTGGAGTCTGAACTCGATGTGCTCGCTGACAAGTGGTCTCATCTCAGTGAGAAGGTGAGGAAAGACCTCTTGTGATCTTCAATCATTTGTGCTTACGGTTTAGAAATATGATGTTAATAATCTGAAGGTTAAAACCTTTCATATCTAATCAACAGTAACAATTAGGAGTCTGAATTATTGCTTCATTTGGAGAATATTGTTGTCTTAGACCTTTACACCATTTGTCATCAAAAGTTTGAAAATAATGAATCATGAAATGTTGAAAGGTAATCACAAAGTTACTGACACCCGCAGGTATCGGACCGAGAGAGAGCTCTAGACAGTGCTCTACTCAATTCTGGCAAGTTCCACGAGGCCCTCGACTCGCTGCTGTCCTGGTTGGCTGAGACGGAGGAGATGGTGACCAATCAGAAGCCTCCCTCACCCGAGTACAGGGTCGTCAAGGCTCAGCTTCAAGAACAAAAGGTATGGAAACATGAGTTACTTTAATCAATGTATACATAAACTATAAGAATTTATATAGCAATTTATTTTTGTAGTTTTTAGTTCAATGTTGTGTCATTGTTTTATTTTGAATCATAACACTATTTGTGGCCACTGAGAGCTATATATATCCAGTGATTTGACTTGAAAAAATTACACAATGACTAAATGTAGACAGTTTAAATAAAATTTCTTCTGTCTGTTCATTGCCAAAAAGAATGTTTCTCACCAGTACAGACCAATGAAGATGAATACTTGTCAGTGTTTTTAATGACCCCTGTCTTATGAACATTAGAACTTATCTCTCTATTTGTTCTTTTCTCCTCTAGTTCCTACAGAAGATGTTGGAGGACCGATGGCCAAGTGTGAGTAACCTGAAGGAGACAGCTGACAATCTTCAGTCATCAGTGGACGGCAAGGAGAAGAAGAAGATCCAGAAACTGATGGCCGACCTTGACACTCGCTGGGACTCCCTCGGCAGGAAGGCTGGACAGAGGATGGACGTTCTGGAGGACGTGGTCACCTTGTCCAAAGAGTTCCAGGACATTGTGGACCCTCTGTCCACTTGGCTTACCCAGGGAGAGAAGAAGTTCACCCAGCTGGAACCCAAGGCTCTTGATGCTGACGGTATCCGCAAGTTAGTCAAGGAGCTGAGAGAACTCCAGAATGAGATTGATGACCACGATGACAGTGTCCGGGACTTGGCGTCCAAGGGCAAGAAACTCCAGGACTTCTGTAAGGGAGATGATGTCGTCTTCATCCAGAAGAAAATTGACGAGGGACAGAGACGGTACAGTGACCTAAAGAACAAGGTCGAGGACATTCTGGAACAGATGGAAGAAGCTCTGCCATTGGCTGAGCGATTCCATGATGCCCATACCAAGCTTGTTGATTGGTTCAACATGGTTGAGCCAGGAGCAAGAACCAAGGAACCAACTGGCGCTGATGCAGAGGAACATCTCCAGGTAAAGGAGAATCTTGACCTTTGATATTTAAGTTGAATTGAACAATGCAAAATCATTCTCAGTTGGCAGTAAAAGTAATTAATTGCCTTTTAGGTCCTCAAATAAAATGAGGGAAACTTCAAAGTTATGACAGAATCACAAAAACATTACCACAAAGAGGTATTATTCAAGCTTCTGAATGTCTGCTTTCTATCACCAGGTGCTGCTGGACCAGGTTGAGGAGATCGAACCCATCCTGGAGGTCCTCAACTCAGAGGGTAACGAGCTGGTGGACCTCGCTCCCGGGGACTCGGGACTTCGCATAGAGGACCTCATCTCCAAGGACAACAAGCGCTTTGATAATGTCAAAGACCAGATTGCCAAGAAGGCAGAGAAGATACAGCTCTCTAGGCAGAAATCTACTGAGGTGAGTCTGGGTTTTGTTGAAAGTGATATTCAAAAGTTACTTATTTTATTCATTAAGTACATTTTCTCATTCTACTGCTTATCAAATTATGAATTATACATATGTAGTTTTATCTCAAGAACAATAAAGTTTTATCATGCCAAGATACTCTTTGCATTCAATTTAGTGTAGATAATGAACAGGATCACTTCACAGTTTGAATTGATGTAAAAAATCCTGATTTTACGTGAGAATATTTATCTGAAATTTCTGTCCATCAAGGCTTTGAATGCACTTGATGACCTGCTGGAATGGTTTGAAGAGGAAGAAGGAAAACTCTTGGACCAACAACCAATCAGCTCTGAGCCTCAGGTTATTCAACCTCAGCTCGTTGAACAAAAGGTACGAGAACTCGAACACTCTTGACCAAATGACTTTTTAAAAGATTATCATACCTTTGCAGCAATCAGTTTTTGAGTTGACTATAGTGTAAAAAATATCTGTATGATACAAAACCTCTACCATCACAATACTTGTCAAGATATTTAACAGTGTGATATCTTCATATAAGCTCGGTAGACTGTCAGGAAAGCAGAAACAATTTTTATCCAACAAAATTATTTGAACTCTGATAAACAATTGTGAATCTTAATGGTATCAGCTGCCCATGATTCTATAACCTTCCAATATCTCCTCCAGTCAAGCAACGATGACATCAACAGCCAGAAGTCGAAGGCGAGAGATGCTATCAGTCTGGGCAAGAAGCTCCTGAGAGAGAACTCAGTGGAAGAGGAACCAGCAATCAGAGAGAAGATGGAGCTCCTTAAACAACGATCAGACGCTCTGTCTCGTCTCAGCAACGATCGTCTCACTCAACTAGAGCAGGCTCTACCACTGTCGAAGAGTTTCGCCGAGACTCATGCAGACCTTGTGTCCTGGATGGAAGAGATCCAGCCTCAACTGGACGAACTGGAGAAGCCGTCCATTGATATGGAGCAGGTCAAGAAACAGCAGGAGATGATCAAGGTCAGAACAAAACACTTGATATCTCAAAGTTAAATTGAGTCGATTTATTATTCTGAGAGCTTTCAAAGTTTAGATCTGTTACCACTTGTGAGAGTAGTGAACAGACAGCTGACAAACTTAGCTTTTGTCAATCTGTAATTGTAAAATTTTTAATTTTTTTATTAAATTTGTAATTGCTAGAAAAAGGTTTTATCACTTCCATTTCAGACAAATTTATGTTCTTTTGAAATTATCAGTTTCTCAACCATGTTTTCCTTATTTTCCCAGGCTTTGAGACAAGACGTCATTGACCAGAAGCCGATGTGTGATAGACTCAACAAGACAGGAAATGCGCTGATCCAGATCTGTGGAGAAAGAGACGCTAACAAGGTCAAGGACACTCTGGAGGACGACAACAAGCGAATGGAGGATATCCGTAACGCTGTGAGAGAGAGGTCACACTCCATCGATGCTGCCATGCAACAGTCAGCAGAGGTAAGGGACATTCCTCAGATCATAGATCTCGTTTTGATGCCAAAACCTCATTTATGAGGTGTCAGAATTGTTTTTTTATTGCCAATGATGCATTTAACATGGTTACATAAGACAAATAATGATCCTTTAAAATTGCCTGTGTATACTAAAGCCCTTTCCAAAAATTAAAAGCAACAGTCGGCAGAGGTAAGGGACATTTCTTAGATCATTGATCATTGATCTTCATCCATTATCATTAGCATCATTTTATTTTTTTTTTGGATGCCAAACTGAGGTGTCAGAATGTTTTGTTTTTTTACTGCAAATCGTGCATTTATGTAACTCTATATGACTTATGTAACCTTTATTTTTGAAAATCTCTTAGTGCTTAGAACTATCTAATAACAAGGACAATTGGTTTGAAAATAAGCTAATAAGAAAGTTCCTCAAACTCTGTGTATGATTAAATTATCTACTCACTGCAGTAAAATTGCCTGGTGAGGGATTGTTTCATTACTGCTCATGACTTTCTTAACACTAGGAGAGTTTAGCCATAGTATTTATTGGTTTAATTCCCTCACATATGATTTATCTGTTAACATGGTTAGACAAACTCACAATGATCCTTTAAAATCGAAATTTGTATAATTACATACTAAAGCCCTTCCCGGAAATTTAAAGCTTTGGCACCTTCTTCCTGAACATTGTTGATCATTTTCTCCTCCCCTTCAGTTCACGGACCAGCTGGAAGACATGCTGGAAACCATGACGACCACCAACGAGCAGGTCCAGAACGCAGAACCTATCTCCGCCATGCCAGACAAACTCCGGGACCAGATCTCAGAGAACAAGGTTTGTGGATCTGTTTATATAATATCAATCACCAATGAAAAGGAATTTTGAAATAGCAAAAAAAGTGTATGATACTTGTGTTTAGAAATTGAAAAATTAGAAGTAAAATAGGATATATTGAAAATTATTTACACTTTATACTCACCAGAAATCATTCCTGAATATTCAAATATCTGTTTTTGTCCAGTTTATATGCTGCAATAAGACAATTTCTATGGAAACTGACTGATAAAATTATCATTAATAAACATCTCTAAACATGCATGCTGTTGAATGTATTGCATAGTTGAAGTGTATAGAGTCTGATGATTACCATGTACATGTTCTGTCTGCAGGATGTGATAGATGACATGGTACTGAGAGAGAAGGCCCTGGAGAACGTGAAGGCAACAGCGGAGGACCTCCTCAAACAGGCCGGCGACACCCAGGACGATGCTGTCAAGGGTAGGTTTCAGACTCAATTGTGTTTTAATTGTTACAATATGCATCCGAAATAACTCTCCTTTACATGAAATAATAACTAAACTACATTGTTTCAATATTTACCACAATGTTTTACAGACATGGTACAATATTTACCACATTGTGTTAAGGTGTTCAAATATTTACAAACATGCATTACAGATATGCAACATTGTTCCAATATTTACCTAAAAGTGTTACAGATATGTTACAATGTTCCAATATTTCCCACAATGTGTTACAGATGTGAAGGAGAAGCTGGACGAGTTGATCAAGCTGTTTGACGACATCAAGGACAGTACGAGAGATCGTGGAGACAATCTGGAGGATGCCCTTGAGGTGGCGGAGAAGTTCTGGGATGATCTCAACTCTCTGATGGGCACTCTGAACGATCTGCAGTCCAACCTGAGCAACCAGGAACCTCCAGCACTGGAGCCCGAGGCTATCAGGGAACAGCAGGAGGAACTGGAGGTAGGGACAGGATACTTGAGATTGTAGATTGAGATGAAATAACATCTATTACCCACAAGGGCAGTCATATCGAGGTTCACATTTCTCATATGTTGCATGAGGTCATGTAAGAAACAATGCTTTGACGTCACGGTTCACCTATGACGTCATAATCTATACGGGCTGGCGACGGCTTGTCCGCCTATCCTGAGAAGTAGGTTTTGAGTACTATTGAATTCTGGGACTATGGTAATTAGCAGAAAATTTTATTCGTACCCATGTTTACGACACTCATGCCTTAATATCAGCTCCTCCTAGGGAAATATTTAGCCACTCGTGTCAAAGCATAGTTTGTCATATGATATCCTCTATACAATCATTCAATGAACACCAAAATTCCTTCTCATTGTTCTATGCAAATAATTGATTGTTGAAATATTTTCCAAGCTGTACACAACTCACTCTTCCTATCCTTATGACAGGCCCTGAAGGAAGACATCCAGGCTACAGCTGCGGACCTGGACGATGTGAGACAGACGGGAGATCAACTGATGTCCATGGTCGGTGACTCAGACAAACCAGAGGTGCAGAAGAACATCGAGGATGTGGACGCCAATATGGCCGCCATCACAGACGAGTGTGAGAAGAGATCCAAGTCCCTGGAGGAAGCACTCAAGAAGGCTGTACAGTTCCAGGATGAACTCATGGTAAGCCAGGAAGTTGAGATATGACACTGTAGTTTATTAAATTATTCTTGTTTTTGTCCAGTCTTTTGAAACAATTTATCTTATTGCTCTTTCTCTTTTGCTAAAGATGTCTTTTGATTCTTTCTTGCAGAAAATGCTTGTCTGGCTGCAAAAGCCAGGAAGTGGAACAATAAGACTGTAGATAAATAGTGTATTTGATTATTTTTGTTTTTGCTAATTAATAAATTTCTTTTGAAAAAAGTGATCTTATGGCTGTCATTGACTTTGCTAAACATGTCCTTTGATTCTTTCTTGCAGAAAATGCTTGTCTGGCTCCAAAGGATGGAGGATCGATTCTGTGACCTTGGACCAATCGGTGCTGACTTTGAGACAATCAAGAAACAGTGGAGTGATCTGAAGGTAAGATCAATCAGTAATGAAAACATTAATATCCATAATACCATGAGTAGAGGGGAAAATTGCATCTGTTGCATGTAAAAAGTCAGAACCAAATGACATAAGAATAAAAAAGAGTAAAAGTCTCGGTTAAGACATTTGTAATGTGTGAGAATTAAGATTTCTTTGGAGGGGATCAAATTGCTTTAATGTGAAAAAGTCTTACAATCAATCCTCTGCTGTATATTGCAGCTGTTCAAGAAGTGCTCAGATTTGAATATTTTCTTCCAATTTGTTTTTTAAAAAAGCGTTTATAAAACATTCCTTGCACTATATTGCAGCTGTTCAAGGCCGACGTGGACCCCAAGCAGGTTGACGTGGAGACTCTGACCCAGCAAGTGAACGACATGGTGAAGGACTCCACATCAGAGCAGGCAGCTGTTGTCAAGGAACCTCTTCTGGAGGTGAACCAGCGATGGGACACCCTCAACAACGGTATCGGAGAGCGCCAGAGACAGCTTCAACTTGCTCTGCTCAGTGTGGGTCAGTTTGACCATGCTCTGGACGAACTCCTGGCCTGGGAGGACAAGACTGACCAATCACTGGACGCCATCACACCGGTTGAGGGAGAGGCCAAGGATATTGAGATGGAGCTTGCTAAACTGAAGGTAAGCTTGAAAAGAGTTACTGTATCAGTATAGCTTTTAATCTTTTCTTGGAATTGTCAAATTTAGGATTTGGAACACTATTGAGAATAAACATTACGCAGAATTGTACTACTGTGTAGCAAAGAAATCAATATTATTATCTCACAACTGGCGTTTGAACAATTTAAATATTGTTTTATTTTTCTTACATTTGTTGACAAAAAATATCTCTAAATCTGCAAAGCAAAACCAAAACAATCAATAAATATGATAAAAAAGCAACCACTAACTCAATATATTCCTTCCTATCATCAGGCTCTACAGAATGACATCCAGGCCCATCAACCGAGCGTGGACTCCCTGAATGAAGAAGCTCAGAAGAGGATGGCCACAGCAGCGGACCACGGAGAGTCTTCCATCAAACCTCGGGTCGATGAGCTTAACAACAAGTGGGACGATCTTCAGGAGAAGTCTGCGGAGAAACAAGGTCGGCTGGAGGCTGCTCTGAAGGAGGTGGGTACACTGGAGTTCTCTCTTAAGAAACGTAGTGGCAAAAAATCTGAAAATGGATTACATGGATAAAGCTGTTGAAGTTGATGCAATATGTATATTTGTTGTTGGTGCTGATATTGATAAAATTAAGTGCCTTGTTATCATAACTGACATTGACTGATAATTACTCCTCATACCTTATTATTGGTGATACCAATATCCTTGAGACTGGAGAGAGGACAAAATGTTTTAAGATCATAAAAAAACCATCCTCCCACCCCCTCTAGCATTTAGCTCAGTACATCTTCCCTATGTTGAAGAAAATGGTCACTACCATAAAAAAAGAGTAACTTACATTTATACAACTACAACTGTAAGTGTATATTGATGTTTGCGAGTTGATCTAACACCCTAACCATGTTGCAGGCCAAGGCATTTGCTGGAGACCTACAGGACATCCTGGTGAAACTGAGCGATGTGGAGAACCAACTCATCACATCCAAACCAGTTGGCGGACTCCCTGAAACAGCCAAGGAACAACTTGATAAATTCCTGGTTAGTTCATTTGCCATTGTTTAATATTTGAGAAGTTAGACAACATAACAAGCAATCTTTTACCATCTAATGACACCTATCCTTGATGATTTCATTCTTAGAATAAGGACAGAATTAACAATGATTTTAAATTGATTAATAAAAAATTATTATGATGTTGATCCTATTACTTCTGTCCATTAGGAGTATATTTGATCACCACGAAGAGTTACCTAAGAGTCATAGGGTACAGGATTCATCCTTGAAACTTAATGTAACCACTTGTGAGTGACCTTTATATTAGACATAATATCTGAATCAATGAATCCCATTAAGATTAACCCCATGTGTGCCACAGGAGGTGTACAATGAGCTGCAAGGCTTGGACCCAATGATCAAGGCAGTGATAGACAAGGGCGAGAAACTGGCCCGCAAGACAAAACGACCATCCCAATCCAACATGGGGCAGAACGTACAGGCCCTCAAACAGCGCTGGGAACACGCCAAGAGTCGCGCAGCTGACAAGAAGGTTAGTCAAGTTTATCTGAGCTTGAATATTCTGTTTCACTTTCTATTAAGATAAAAAAAAATTCAAGTAATAATGTGTGTGCAATTCTTTCTTAAAAAGACTTGTATGAAGTAACAAAAAAAACTGCAAGTCTTCATGCAGGAAATTGTCAGTTCTATGAATTTTATTGATTGAAACATGAAGATATGTTTAAGAAACAGAAAAAATATTAAATCTGTTACCTTGAAGGCTTTATCAAGAATATATTTATTTTGAGAGCTTCAAAAGTTTTAAATATGACACACATTTCCACTCAACAGAAAAAGCTTGAGGACGCCGTGAGTCTAGCTGGAGACTTCCATAAGGAGCTGAACAAGTTCATCATCTGGCTGACCGACACGGAGAAGACCCTGAACAACCTCGACCCTGTCAGTCGACTTGTGGACAGAGTCACCAAGCAGATCGACGATCACAGGGTAGGTCTTTATAGGGTCTTGTATTCGTGATTTGCAAGAAATAATGACATGATTGGGTCCAATTTCAAATTTATTTTGAAATCATGAATACATAAACACTATACCAGAAGAAATAAAGTTGACAGTCATTAGAGAATATCCATCCCTGATTCAATCAATCATAGAAATCATTGAATACCAATAATGGTCAACATTTCACGAAAGTGTCACTTCTCAGCTTGTAATGTTAATGACCTCCACTCCATCCCATACTGATATGACCAAAAAGAAAAGACAATTAAAGTTGACAATTAAAAGTTCCTTTTAGAACAGAACATAATTTAATAAACGTATGACACTTCTTGTAGATTCTTAGTTTCTTTTATTCAAACTAGTGACCATATTTTCAATTAACCACCCCTTCTCCCCCCCTCTAGGTTCTACAGAAGGACGTGAGCAAGCACCGAGAGGCAATGATTGCGCTTGACAAGATGGGGACTCACTTGAAGTACTTCAGTCAGAAGCAGGACGTCATCCTCATCAAGAACCTGCTGTCTAGCGCTCAGCACCGCTGGGAGAAGATCGTCTCGCGGAGTGCTGAGAGGACACGACATCTGGAGCGAGGCTACAAAGAGGCTAAACAGGTGCGTTCTGAATAAAGTTGAATGCTCATCCTTCTGTCTTCATAGCTGACAAGATTGATGTGTCAATTATACAGATGTAGCTATTGTTTAAGTAGATAAGTACAAGTGTTTTTCATCTTACTCTCTTCTTGAGCTTGCCTGTGTTCACCAGAAACAGAAGTTTGCTCAGTAATCACATTGTTTTGGGTTTTTTTTGCAGTATGATTATTAACCGCTGTAAATTGAAGCCATTGAGATTTCGAGTTAGTGAGGTTTGAGTGAATGAGATTGAACTTTATATTTCTAGCATTAGCAATCTAACAAACTCCGTGTTTTTTTCTTCAGTTCCACGACATGTGGCGCGACCTCAAGGACTGGCTGACCGAGGCTGAACGTGCAGTTGCAGAGGACCAGTTTATTGCTAACGAACCAGACAGGATAAAAGCACAAATCGCCAAGCACAAGGTTAGTGTGTGTTTAGAGATATGATTGATTTTGTTGTGCAATGATATATCCAAAAGAAATATTAGCTTTGGTCTTCCACTTTCTTCGCTGAAAATATGCAATAATGGCTTTGACTTTATGTTAAAAGCATGAGCTTCATCAAAGAAGACAAGGACTTTTACAAATGATCAACTTCTTTTATTGTTTCAGTATAGATTCTTATGTACCATTTTCAAGCATGTGGGGAAATGGAGGGGTACAGCAATTTGATTTTTTGAGCTTCATTTGTCTATTCCTTCCTTTCCATAAGACACATCATCCTTGATTTTTACAGGAGTTCCAGAGGAAGCTTGGTGCCAAGCAACCCAAGTTCGACACCGTGAATCGTACCGGCAGATCCCTCAAGGAGAAATGTCCTAAAGATGACGTCCCAGTTATCCAGCAGATGCTCAACGATATCAAGTCTGGCTGGAACAATGTCTGCGGAAAATCAGTTGACAGGTACTTATAATTAATGAGGATGTCAAATAAGTATGCTATGTTTTGAGACAAGTTTTTCCGTAGAAGTAACATTGAGTATGTCTTTCAAGAATGAATGACATTAAAAAGTCTTATATCAACAAAGAAATTATGAATTTACCAATTGTCCTGAATTTAGAAACTATGTCAAAGATGGAAAAATTTCATGACATGGAAGATATAAAGTAAAATAATTACCTGATGCGACTAAAAAGATAGCAAAATGTTTAACCTGATGTGTTTTCTGTTGACTTTTGTGCTGGAATAATATGATGAAGTTCAACCTATAAATGCTATTGATATAAACAGTTTAACTACATATCAGGAACAATTACATGGCTATATATCAAAATATTTGACTCCCCAGACAACGTAAGCTGGAGGAAGCCCTGCTGTTCTCCGGTCAGTTCAACGACGCTCTACAAGCGCTGCTCGACTGGCTGGCTAAGGTGGAGCCCACGCTGGGCGAGGACCAGCCCGTTCATGGAGATATCGAGACCGTCAACGGACTCATGGACCAGCACAAGGTAGGGACACTTGGGAATCTTTATTTGAAATATCAGTGATAGCTCTTTCATCCCTAATATTCCTGATAAGCCATTAGAAAGATCTTTTTGAGCCTGACTGTAAATCTTGAGTTAAGTAAAGTAGTGACAACCTTTCACCCCTAATAAGCCTACAAAATATATTTTTGATTCTTGATTTCTGGCTTTCTAGGAGAGAGATAGATATAAAGCTTATTGATCTCAGCAAACGGATTACTTAAAATAAGTTTTTGAAAATTACATATTTCTAAGTTTGATCTGTCTACTTCAATTGGATGGCTACTTTAATGTGTTAAATAGCTGAAAAACTGCTGAAAAATATGTTAAACCCAACTCACTCACTACACTATGTATCCTAACATCTCTGCCCTATTGAAGACATTCCAACAAGAGCTGGCAGCGAGGACCAACACCGTGGCGTTCGTGAAGAAGTCTGCGAAGGAGTTGATGGAGAAGTCCCAGGAGGACACGTCCCAGCTGCAGGCTCAGCTCATCGAGCTCTCCACCATGTGGGACCGCACCTCGCGACTCGCTACCAACAAGCAGGACCGCCTCGACCAGGCACACAAACTCGTAAGTGAAGGATTTATCTTGTATTGTAAAATGACTTCGGTAAATTTGTGGGGTTTTTTTTTGAGATTTGGGGTTCAACTTATGATTATTGGATTATTTCTCCTAGTTCTTTTTCTCAATGGTTTGTTCAATATGTGATTTTGTATCAATATCATCATTACTGGATTTTCTCCTCTAGGCTGACGAGTTCCAACGCAAGGCGCAGGGTCTGGTAGACTGGCTAGGAGAAGCGGAGCAGACACTGAGGTACCGCGGACCCATCCCCGACGAGGAACCACTCGTACTACAGCAGATGGATGAACACAAGGTGGGTACTTGCGTCTACTTGGGTAGTGTGTAGATCCAGAGTGGAGTAGAAAGCTGGCAGGAATCTATAAACTATGTTAATTCTTACGGGTATACACGTAGAAAAAAATTAAGGAAGCAGAAAATTTGTCTACTGAAATGTTGAGGATTGGAATTGACATGATGATAGTTTTTTATGCATTTTGATGGGTTTGATGTAGGGTGCTGTAGATATTGGAAATGAAATGAAAATGGATTGTTCCTACCCTGGTATTTCTTTCTTGAATTTAAAGTAGATTCAGAATTTTACATCTTTAAGACAGCAGCATATCTATAGCTTTGGCCTTCGTAGCTTGACTTTTCTCATCTTATTATTGTATTTGGTTATGATGTTAATGAATTAAACTGTACTTAATCCATAGAAATTCGAGGAAGCCCTGATGAGACAGGAGGCTACACTGCGTGAGACACTGAACATCGGACAGGACATCATGAAGCGATGTCACCCTGACGCTGTGTCCACCATGAAGTACTGGCTGTCTGCACTCCGAGCTCGCTGGGAGGAGGTAATTATTAACATTCAATTAATCACCAAAATTCTAATGGCCTTCTAAGACTTAGAATGTTTAAATTTCACAACAAGACAATGCAGTTGCATTGACAAACTCCTCTTTGCTATTTCTAGTGCTCTACAAAGACTAAGAAACATTATCATAATCAATCTCAATCTTGCAGTTGACAAGCTGGTCGAAGCAGCGAGGCCATCGTCTTGCGGAGGGTTTGACGAACCTGCGTAAGAACAACGCGATGTTGGAGGAGTTGTTGGCGTGGTTGAATGATGCGGAGGTGAAGCTGCACACCAAGAACCAGGAACCGATCCCGGAGGAGGTGCCGCTCATCATGGAGCTGATCAGGGAACATCAGGTGGGTGGATCAGATTGTCAAAGTGTTCCTTCAGGTTTTATGTAATATCATGGGATATTATCGTTGCTGCGCCCATATCAGGTGTCCGTCTGCCATTTTATATCTGGAGCAGATGTCCAAAACTTACTGGAGAACTCCCAAAAGAGACCTATGTTTATGATTTTGATCATCACCCCCCACAAAGCAGCTAATCTGTTTAGCTTCATGCTAAACTAGAGTTCCATAGTAACATTTCGAGAATTGCATCACACATCCAAAAGAGTTTGCCAAATATTAGTAAAAGTTGTCTAAATAGGGTTTGTAGCCTCTAATAAGTTGAATGAATTAGTTATGATAGCTTAGTCATTCAAATGAAAGTTTATAACAACCATTTTGTTCTATCCAAAAGGACTTCCAGAACGAGATGTCTGGCAAGCAGCCTGAAGTAGACCGGCTGACAAAGGGAGGTAAGCGCCGAGCGTCCGCTACATCTCAAGATGGCGGACCCCTCTCACACATTCCTGTTTTCAAGAGCGGCTACAAGACTCCAAGCAAATCAGGCACACCGTAAGTCAGCTTTTCTTGTCCGAGACATGTTCCTTAAGATTTTCATGGGAAGGTAAAAGCTTGACATAGAAGTATTTGCCTTCTTACCTCTTTGCAGGGTTCCAATAAAGTTCAAAGTTCAATTTGGTATTTCTGTCCTGTATAGAAGCCGACTAGAAACTCCCGGCAGAAGAACACCAAACTTCGGCCGAAGGACACCAGACATCAGTCATGGCCGACACACCCCAGACAACTTTGGTCGTCGCACCCCTGACAACTACGGACGACGTACCCCCGACCACTCTGGTTCCCGCACCCCTGAGCCTCAGTTCGCCAACCCCCGTGTGGGGGCGCTGTTCAACAAGTGGAGACACGTGTGGCTCATGGCGATGGATCGACAGAGGAAGCTACAGGATGCCCTGGAGTACCAGAATGAGGTTGGTGAACTCATTGGTGTTATATTGTAACAACTAATGTGAGCTACACAAGAATGTACTACAGAATGTCCCAGAATGAGTTGGTGAACTCATTGGTGTAATATTGTAACAACTGATGTGATCTACACAAGAATGTACTACAGAATGTCCCAGAATGAGTTGGTGAACTCACAAGTATCATATTGTAATAAAATAACTTGAAATGATCTACACACTTCAGTCTTGAGGTTCTGAAGTAATATTGGTTGATAAGTGATCAGCACATGAGTACCATGAGCAGGACTTGTTGGTAAGGTCTAATTGATAGAAGAGCTTCTGGTCAATGTCAAATCCTGAATTATTCTTCTCATGAATGGTGTGAATGTGTGTTATGAATGAATAAATTAAGAATCATTAATTTGATCTCAAGTGTAAGGTCTCATCCCCAGATAAACAAAGACAACTTCAATAATCTTAATACTTTTGATAAAGTACTGGAGTCGTTAAGCTCTTGTTTTGATAATGATAAGACACTTTTCACAAAAATTTATTTCCTTTTGTAGGTTTTGAATGATTGTGTTATAAAATATGACTTTCAGCTTTTGTACTATTATATTGAATTGAAGCTCTTGTTTTTCTAGCAACATCTCTGAGAAGATTAGAGCCTTGAGCATGCACTAATGGATGTAAATGTTATTCTAATAAATATTCAGTGTTATTATTTTATAAATTTTGTTTTCATCACAAACTTTGATACCCTTCTGCAGGTTGAGAGGATGAAGAACTTTGACTTTGACGACTGGCGGAAGCGCTACCTGCGCTGGATGCACCACAACAAGGCTCGCATCATGGATTTCTTCCGTAAACAGGACCGAGACCACGACGGACAGGTCACACGCAAGGAGTTCATAGAGGGAATCATCGCCTCCAGTACGTCTTGCTCTTCAGATTTGTCATTTGAAAAATTATTGGCAGACATAGATTAGAGAAAGTTGTTTTAATGGATGAGGGTTATGGATGTAATACAAGTCAAGTGTTTTGTGGTTTCTAAACAATGTTTGATGAATACTAACAACTTATTTCTTGATAATTAAGCAATTGAGGGAAAAAGTTAAAAGAGCTGAAATTAAGATGAAGAAATAGGTCCTTTTGATAGTGAAAGATGAAAAATGTGAAAGAGAAAAAGAGCCTTTTAGTTTGAGCTGATTATAGATGAAGTATGGCCTCTGACAGTAAGTCTGCTTAATCTTATATTTCAAACATCGTTTGTGCTTCTAGAATTCCCGACCTCCAAGTTGGAGATGAACGCTGTTGCCGACATTTTTGACCGAGACCGAGATGGCTACATCGACTACAAGGAGTTTGTGTCAGCCTTACGACCAGATAGAGAGGTGAATAGAGGAGATTATAAAGATGAACAACTATCTTTCAGTCTCAAGCATCTGCAATAACTGTCAAGTTATTAATGTCTTTTGAATCAATGTCTTTTGAATCAATGTCTTTATTTTTTTGATGCTCTGAATATCTCCCAAAATTAAATTTGTAGATCAATAATAATTTGAGTATCCAAAAATTACCTACTGAATAATTGTCAAATTAAAATACTTTCATTTGAATGACACTGATATTCTACATATTTAAAAAAGTTTAATATTTCTACCCTTTATCTCATACAGCCCCAGAAGCCGGAGACGGAAACAGACAAGATAAACGACGAGGTTCGCCGCCAGGTGACCAAATGTACCTGTATGAGACAGTACAAGATCCACAAAATCGGAGAGGGCAAATACAGGGTAGGTAACTCACATGTAACTTGTGCTAGTCATGTTTGGACTGGCAATATTAGTCTGAGGCTATGATCAAAATGGAAAACTTGCTTTATCCAAGCTCCTAATAATAATTTCCATCTCAAGCTTGATGCTCTATTACAGATGCTTATCATTTCAGATCATTCACCAAATATAGCAAATCTTTCAAAATATGGTATCATTTCTTTTAGATTGTCAATTGATATTATATCCACCACAATATTCTTTCATTTGAAATGATTTCAAAATAATAAATCTTTCATAACATGGTGATGTAATGAGTTTTGAGATCTTATGCATTTCATTGAAGATAATCTTTAAATAAGAAACTTTTCAAATTTTGTGATTGATTTTAAATTTGATTATGTTTTGTCCAGTTTGGAGACTCCCAGAAGCTGAGACTGGTGAGAATCCTCCGAAGTACGGTGATGGTTCGTGTCGGCGGCGGATGGATCGCGCTCGATGAGTTCCTCGTTAAAAACGACCCTTGTCGTGGTAAGTTAATTAAAAGTTCAAATTAATCTTTAATGTATACATTTTTTTGTGTGCAATTCATCAGAATTCGTAAAACAATCATGATCAATGTTTCATTTTGTCCATGCTAAGTGATTTAGATGTCAAGATTTGATGAATTGCAAGTGAAAGGTTTGCTAGATATTATTCTTGATATGTTTCTTTATTAATTAAAATGCAAAATGATTATTTATATAGCCGCAAAGCTTCACATAGATATAAGTATGTTTGTGCAAGCAGCTTTCTGTTGCATGTTTTGTCTTTTGTGATCAAACTGTAAGTTGGTAAAGAAAAAAAGCTGAAATTGAAAACATTTAAAAAAATTTATTCAAATACACTTCTATATTTATAAGGCTTTGAATATTAAAGAGTAACGTTAATTATGAGTTTGAAACCTAAGAAAATATCATTCTATATGCAATCAGTCTGTGAAGTAAGAAGATGCTATTCATGTGAAATACTTCATCCTTACTTCATATCATCGAACTCATGAATCATTTCTTGTCCATGAGTTTCTGATTACATTTCTGCAGACAATATATGGGACTGGGAACTTGAGATTGGTACGAGAGATGAATGATGCTAGATGATATTTCATTTTTTCTTGAATGACGGAATGATCTTTTATTGCTAGGCTAGAAGCTCTTATGCAGAATTATTCTGTATTCTAGACTGATGTTATGTTTCATGTCAAGCATTTTCATATCCTAATGTACTTCTTTTCTATGATATATATTCTAGCTAGTCATCTCTAAAAATGACGTTGTTAATGATAATTTTGTTTAGATATGAAATTTGTATAAAATACCATCTTGTTTGTATCTTTGTTGAGATACATCTTGGAGAGGGTGTTGTACAGGATTTTTATTCAGAATTAATTATGAATGATGTCCAAAACTTGCCAAATCTGATCTTAATGTATATACACTTATGTCCAATCTCAGACTTTGGCAAAGAGGTTAAAAAGAGAAAATCGTTTTGTAAGTATATTGGGAGAAGATATCTCTATTCCCAACTGTAGTTGTTTTAAGGGGTTAAGGTTTCACCTCTTGCATTTTTTGTTTATTTTGTTGTATTTGGGAGCTTTTGATTTATTTTGTTGATCACACTTTGTTTAGTTTATGCTTCTGTCCAAATATCTATTTTCATATACATTTATGATTGTATATCCTTGATTGTCTAAAAGAAATATATGTAGTTGGAATGTATCCGTCAGTATATCAATGTACTAGATCTAGAATTTTTCCCGAGAAATGTTTAGAATTTTGTTCTTTCTTTTCTCTCTTCAAAGTTGGACTAAGAAGGCGATACCGCTTTCGGTTCATGCGACGCTACCTCAAAGGAGAAGAGTGTATGTTGGCAACGTGTTGCGTGTTCACTGCATTCGTTTGCTGCCAGTTCCGTGACTAAACTAGTCCTCATATCAGTCAGCTTAACACATTTGTCCGACAGTTCATTCATTCATTGTCGCTAGCCTGGATTACCATTTCAAATCAACAATAAAAACAATTATACCGTGTTGTGCCATGATTTTCATATGTAAGCTATGGAATTATTTTACAAAGGATTATTTCAAAGCTTAGCTTTATATGGTGCACTTTCAAACTATTTTCCTTCCCTGGTTTTGGTTCAAAACTTGTTTATCCTGCTTCAATCCAAAAAGCTTTTCAAAAAAGCTATGAATAGTGCACTTGATGATCAATGTATCACTTTCAGACAAATTCAGATTGAATTTTAAAAGATTGTCGATAAGTAGATAAGGCCATCATCAATAAGACAAACAAATATTTATGAATAAAATGTTTGTAGGCAAGATGATATTTGTAGGCAAAATGATATCTATTGTTTATATGATTTCTTATATATCTAAATAATTTATACATTGATAATCATAAAATAGTTGGTAATGATGGAAAATATGTATTAATTGAGCACTTGGCGCAACACTGGTTTTAGAATACCCCTTTCCTGCATGCTGTTTCCTCCCGCATGTTTTTATGTGGTCTGCAATTTCCTTGTTTTTCACTGGTGTATGGTTTGTTAGGTTTAGATCTTGAAGATTATTGTTAGTTAGAGAATAGCCTTGAATACAAGTGGTTACTTGACTTATTGATGTAATGCACTAGCTAGAAGCTCTAAGTGTTGTTGTTTGATTTCTTTGAAATTAATTACTATTTTTGTTTCAGCATGTTTTAATTTGACAATTTTACCTGTTTGTTCAGTTTTGAGCAAGAGATTGAGAGTTATTTCATCCATCTAACATTCTAACTTTCATATGTTAAGTTGTTTACTAAAGTTTTTGTTTCATATTAACTTATGCATTCCATCTTAGCGAAAGCCTGTGATTAATAGTTTTACTCTTTTAATGAAAAGTGAGGGAGATTTATTGTTTTGTTTCAGCCATTTGTTATATTATTTCCAATTGAAGACGAATGAAGATTTTCTAAACTTTAAGATTTGATCTGTGAAAAGAAATTTTTTCATATCAAATTTAGACAAGTTATTTTGGAGTTATTTCATGTATCATTCAACATGAATTAAAAGCTGAACAATTTTCAGCTTAAAAGTTAACCGGAATTCACTGAATAATGATATTTAGGAAGCTGTAAACTCAAAAGATATCAATCATTATTATTTATTTTCTTGCATCATGTTTTCATCTTAAAAGAGCATGAAGTTAACAAAGATAAATCAAGTCAATGCTTTTGGAAACTAATATCCATTATTAAACCCGATCCGTCAATCCAAAAATGTATACACTTCGAGTTAATTCTTCATATATATTGATATAATGCCAATTCAAATTTCAATTGTATTTTGATTTATTGACAATTCTCAACTGACAAAATTTTTCATATCAACTTTCAACCAAAATAATTAGAGACAAACAAGGATAACTTTGTGTTCTTTCAATCGATACAGACTAGTGATTAAGATATTCTGATTTAATACCTCCCCATCAAATCAATATTCTCACTAATTTCACCCCAAAAGTTGATTGAAAAACAAGAAAACTAATGAGTTCTCTCCCTTGACAGCGAAGGGACGTACGAACATGGAGCTGAGAGAACAGTTTGTGCTAGCTGAGGGAGTCAGTCAGACCATGAGCGGATTCGTCGCCAAGTCCCCGGCCAGTTCCAACTCCGGAAGTTCCACGTACTCTGCCAACAACTCTTGGAGTAGCCGATCGCCCAGTAGCGCCAGCGGACCAATCACCAAGGTAACAGAATCATATTTCTTGCTAGATATAGAACCTCTACTTTTTATGCCCCCGAATCGGAGATTCCGGGGGTATATTGTTTTTCACCTGTCCGTCCGTCCGCCTGTCCGTCTGTCTGTCCGTTTGTCCACAAAAACTTTAACCTTGGTCATAACTTTTGATTGGTCGGAGCTAGGTCTTTGATACTTGACATATGCATCCGGGGGCATTCGTGTTTCACAAACACATCTTGTTAATTCAAATGTTTAGATAGGGATCATTGGTAAGGATATGAGATTTTTTATTTCAAACATAACACTCTGATTTGGTCATTTGCAATGCATTTTCCAAATTACCAAGACATTGAGACTTTTTATTTCCAAATATTTTATTCATGTTCAACTTTTACTTGATTATTGACAATCCCAAGTCAATTAAACTTGATTTCTTACCTTAAATTTGAATAGACTGACCACTTTACAGTTGATATTTGATTGTGCATTATCTGATTATATGTATATGTATATGTCATCATTCTCAGTTACAATGAGGTTAACCTTGATATGATATATATAACTTCATGACATTACAGATTCGAGAGAAGACCCAGAGCCAATCACCATGGAAACACAGAGCTAAGACAAGCCCAGACAAGGAAGTTACTCAAATTATGTCACACCCAGACACACCAAAGGGACGCTACTCGAATCTTCGGAGTCCAAGAAACATTAATAGTCCAGGTACATTTCCTTGTAAACTACTTCTTTGTATACCTTGTTAGGTGGCGCTTCTTGTTGGCGTGCACGTCTAAGTCAGATCTCAACGAATTTTTTACTTTTCATGCTCATTTAAATGTAGCACAAATTCCCTAAAGGGCAATAAAGAATTACCTTATCTTATAATACAAGATGTTGTCTCTATCTATTCCAGTGAGCCGAAGCTCGAGTCGAGCGAGCACAGGAACAGGAACAGGAAGTCGTCCCCCGAGCAGGACAGGAAGTGAGGTTTCGGAAGGAAGTGAGCCTGACGTGTACACAACTGTCCAATCAGACACAAGGAACATGGGGGGACGCAACACAACCACACTCACGTACCAGACGCACAACGTGCAGACTCGTACAGTACAAACTCCTCCCCATTCACATTCTCATATTCCAACACCAACCAAAGGATCAAAAATACCCAAATTTTCGCCCCGGAAAAAGTGAAGTGAGATCTAGAGACGAACGAAAAGAATGATTTGAACACTATCAGTGTCTTTCAGTTAAAGCTTACATTCGGAATCTGAGTGTTTACAGGAAGTGACCGTGTTGTTCATGCTACAATGTCCCGTTGTTACCATGGAAACGTCCCTATCTATGTGTGCTAATTCGCAGAAACACGTCCAGATTTGTTGAGCTAATTTTGTCATAAAGTGCTACAATTGTGAATCTCACTAGTGTTTGACATGCTTGATCGATGTTACACTTACGTCAAATTTGAATTGATTACTTCTTTGGTCAATTTGAGACTTATTTATTCAAATACAGTCTTTTAGAAACACATAACCTAGGAAATGTTATCAATATATGAATACATAAAAGGCTTTCTTGATACGATATATTTCACCAGATTGTCTCATTATACCAGAACCTGTTTCTCTACAACTACATTGTATAAGACTACCCCTGGGTGGACAAACTACATTGTATAAGACTACCCCTAGGTGAGTTAACTATTGGTGATAATACCACGTAATGATATAGCGTATATAGGTACGCTGATGTACTCTAGCTGCAGGTGCCCTGATAATGTATATTTCAGTTCTACAGGTAGCCTAGCTATTATCATGGTGAACAATTGTTAAGAAGTGAGGAAACTATCCAGATATAAGACTGTGACTATTCTATTGTTACCAGTGTTTCAACATGTTTGTGAAGCCTGTTACTGTTTGGAAGTGTTGATATTGTTATTTGTGTGAAGATTAGTTCTATGTTTTAGTACAAATATTTGATATTACATTCAGCTGCAGTCATTCGTTTTTGCACATCATTTGTATGTAAATTGAAGCTGTAGATATTCTAGCGAGACATTCGTTGATTTGTAATCATTATTCACCGCGTCATTGTTGCTGCAAATTTTCCATCGTTCTGTTGACGCGATGAATATGATTACGAACAATGAAGTTCTAGCTGCGACTGAAACGGTTGTATGTGTTTGTGTGGAAGGTTGTGAGTGCTTCACATAAAATCATCAAGGACGCTTAGACATATGCAGTTTTGTTAGACGATTTTTTGTTAGTTTGAATATTTTATGATTGTGGCTAAGCCTGTATATGTATTTATGAAATGTTCAAGAACGGTTGGAGACTAACCAACCAACTTGTTTGCTATATTTGCGTCTCATGTAGCCAAGTTTAAATCTTTATTTTAAAGTAATATAAAGCAAGACTGAAAATATTTTGATATCATCTTAAATTATTGTCATATATACACATTATGATTATCATGTAACTTGTATCACTGCTAATGTTATGTATTGTTTCTTACCATTCCCAATATGTTAATAATAGGGTTTACAGGAATAAATTACCCCGTAACTATGGTAACCTCTGCCTTATTCCATGACATAATTCAGTTATTGCTTGAGCCAGGAAGCGTGCATTCGTGCATTCTCTGCATAATATAATATTTCGGGTGAATGGGGAAATTGTCCATGCAGGACTTCAGAACATATGGATGATTCTATACCTACATGAAATAAATACATGAATCTCTACCTGCACTGTTTGTTGTTGTTGTTAGACATATGTATATATGTATATATATAATCAAAAGATAAAAAAATTACACGAAGCCAATCAAAACTCCAACATGTTTCAATGGTATCATCAGGAGTCTATATATATATATATATAAGCATACTCCTCAAAAGAACTTCTTTGAGAGGCATTTTAGAAGTTGGAAGACAATAATGCTGAGGAATATATGGATGACAACTTCCATGTTCATTTTATGAGATGTCTCTGTTTGAGACTGACACAAGAATCTGTGTCGAAATGCCGCATACAATGGACAAAGAAGTTGTCATGCATATAGTCCTCAGCATCATCCTCAAAAGAAGTTAAGGGTCAAACCTATTTCCTGGCTGACATGCTTATATGCACAGAAAATGTGTGAATTCTGATTTGAGTATTGAGTTGTGGAGTTGTAGGAGTCACAAAAGCTAGCCAAAATTTGATTTCGAGAAGTAATGAATGTTGATAAGAACTGCTTTTGTTTCTGAAGGGTGCAAAGGTAAGTCGCTTTACTGATTAAAAATGACAATCACCCGCATAAATTAGCAAAATAGAAAAAAAAATATTTAAAGCGGGCATCCCTGTAAATTGTTCGAATCAACTATTTGACTAGCCCTCAAAAGTATAAAAATGTTTACTAAGATAGTGTGATCCCAAATATAAGCATATCACTGTGTTTTGTATTACCTATGTGTATGCCTAATCTGTCATTGGCGCAATAAGATGATTATGGTCAACTAAGAATATGGAACTACAGGAAACTGTAACAGACATAATTTGATAAATACTGTTAGGCATTTTATAAATTGTATAATGATCTTAAATAAAAAAAAACACGAAGTCAATTTATTTGACGCCTAAACGATTATGAAAAAGTTTTGAAGATCTCAAATTGTTAATTCTCGTAACATTATGTACACGCACTAGGTGAACTTTGAAAATTTAGAAGGTTGCTTATAAGAAGGAAAATATAAAAAAGCGACAGACGGGCTGTAAATTAATATCTTATGTTCGTACTGTATTCCTTTTCCATTGAATCAGCAGATATTATTAATTTATTCCAACCTCATTTTTGTATTTTTTTAATATTGATTGCTTCCATACTTTAAGGAGCGAGCTTGACTATTTGATATTTCAAGTAAAACCCCTGAATTTCAAATTGCTAAATTACACAGCAAACAGGAGTAGACAATTATAACAAAAAATATTTCTATGCAGTTATTTAGTTTAACAGCATCACTTCTCTCTTTCAATATATATTTTCTATTATTGGTCATTTAGTACACGAGGTGCAATGAATGGATTGGTCACAGACTGAATTCATTCTACTCGGAATAGAATTAGATGTAGACTATTAAAACGTTGTGGAGAAAAGCTACGAAGAACAATTTAACTCACTATACAAGCACATGGACTAATGGTCAACTCGAATATTAACACCTTGGGGAAGAAATACTTTAAATCTCTGTTTACCTCTCAATTGAATCATTTATTCTCTGTATTATCAAATCCTTCCAAAGATAGTATCGATAGATTTTTAAAAAAATGTTTCTCCTTTATATGAACAAACCGGACAAAATCAAGCGAGATGTCATGATGTTAATGCCTGAACACGGGGGTATAAAGACCAAATATTAGAGAAATAATAGCATCACAGAAGCAAAAATGGATCAACATTCTCAATAGCAACAGTTATTAATGGGGTTATTTGTATATGATCAGGACACATAATGAAAATATGCTCTGGCTCTCTGCTTCGTGGTACATGAAGAACATTATAATATTATAGTTACCACTTCTAACCAACCCTTTTTGGAAGGGGGTACCTAACGTTTGGTTAATATCTTGCCAAAATCAAAAGCGTTAATTTAAACGGAAGAGGACTTCCGAGCGCAGGCAGTATTGAACAATGAGGATATAAACATAGGAAACAAAACTGTATTTTTACATCACTAACATGGGATAATTTAATAAATGATTTTATTGGCGAAACTGATAATATATTCACCTTGAGCGATTTCAAATGACAAATACATGTATTCAATCAATGCAAAA
This sequence comes from Steromphala cineraria, assembly GCA_916613615.1. Taxonomy (NCBI): domain Eukaryota; kingdom Metazoa; phylum Mollusca; class Gastropoda; order Trochida; family Trochidae; genus Steromphala; species Steromphala cineraria. The sequence continues at coordinate 84,925,551 of OU744722.1, forward strand.
TTCTTAACTTACGAAGGTATATAAAGAACTATCATGGCATATGCCCGTCGACTTAATAGACCAAACTTTAACAAAACAAAGATTCGACCTATCTACCCTTTCAACATTAGGCACATTTATAATTATTTGTAGATTTATGCCACTTTACTAAACTCTACCTTTGTGTACCTGTCCTGTTACTCAAAATGAAAAAGGATTATTAACTGTGAGTTTTTCGAGTCCGAATTAAAAATATTTAACATTATCAGTAACAAGTACTCCTTGCACATATCTTAAATGGTTTCAACACAAGATTATCCATAACATTCTGCCTACAAGAAAATATCTACACAAGTTAGGCTATATAGAATCACCTATTTGTTCATTCTGTAAAACGGAGGTGGAAACACTAGATCACCTATTTTGTACATGTGATATTTGAACTTATGGGAAGATTTGGAAGCATGGATGCATTCTGTATTGATCAATATGCTGATGATCTTGCTATTGAAAAGGGATATCTTAGGGATAAAGGTAGAAATAATAAGAACTTGAATGCCATACTCTTATTGACCAGAATTATAATCTTCCGAAGTAGGAAAATGTTTTATTCCATCGACTTATATAAAAAGTGAAAAAAAATAATATTACAATACACCAAAACTATACAATACAACAAAATGTATATACCTATCCAACCAAACGAAAAGAAGAATTCAAACGATTTTGGGCAACACTACAACTTCTCTTTCGAAACTGGTAATCTTTTTTTAAAATTATTTTCATAAGAATACTCCATTGGAATGTGGTTAAGTGGCTTTACCTAATGAGTATGTATAAACGGTGTAATAATATAACGCACGTGGTATGTGGTACTGCAATTTGATTTTTGTTTCATGTAATATTTAAGCTAAGACATAGTGAGAATGTTCTTATTTATGTCCCATAATACATATAGCCTACAGCGTGCACGGAATTTATACATGAGAGTATATGTACTATGTATGTTTATATGTCATACTTGTTTGTACGTCATACTTGTATAAACAATTTCGTATTAAAAAAATTAGTACACGAAACATGACAAATATACCTTTCGATTGAATAAATGTTTTTGATATTGACATTTGAAAACAAGTTATTGCTGTTATTCATACACCATGATTTGATAAAACATTTTTATCCTTGATAAACAAAAGAATAAAAAATAAAAGCTCAATTCCTCAAAGTCTATAAATATTTCACATGTGATATTTTAACATTTTACGAAAACACTTCCAGAATTACGATTACACTCGACGCCTTTTACCAAATTAACCCAAATGCGTTGTTGTAATGAGTTTACATGATCCCCTAGATATCGGTCACATTACGCTTAGATCACTATACAAATGCCTTTCTTCTTTGTCATGGTGATGCAAAACAAGGAAGAAGATCTATACATGGTTCCAATGGCTGGACACGTGGTCGAGAAGAATGCCAGTCATCTGACTCGAATACCAATTGGAGCCGAGGAACTATTTTCATCCCCCTGAAAGCCAAGAGCCTCTTTATCTACTACCAGAGTACCCCTGTATATAAACACGCGAGACCTTGGGGTGGCAGTTAGCTCTGTTAACACGTAATACCGCATACACAGTACAAGAGAGAAGATTCCTATTGTCGGAGTCACATAAACACTCACATACCCAGGGCGCTGAACTTTCAGTGTGGCTATAACTTAAACAGAACATCATTCATAACATACAGAGATAACAATACCCCGTATTTCCTGATCACGTGATGAATCAGGAACATCCGACACATCGCACACCTACATCAACAGCTGCATCTGAATGGTTCCTGCAATATTGTATGGGTATGAAGGATGCATGTGGCTAACTTATACCAAAGGGGGACGTTTATGTATAAAACAGCTATTCCAAATGTAATAACCATCATGGCATGTTCCTGCTTCATCTTATATACATCGACGAACTGGGATTGAAACAGTAACTTTTTAGAAGAGATTTAAGACGATTTTATATCAATGTCTTAATGAAATATGACCTCCGCAGAATTCTCGGGTGAACGTATACGCTTAAGATAACTTTACGTTATTATATCTTTGAAAAACCGATTATAGTGTTTGCTTTTATCCCAGAAGTTTTGTTGTTGTTATTTTGAAATTATATATATGATTGTATACATATCATAATATAAATCCCTTCAAGTTTGGCCTCTCTCACGTGCCACTGAATGTTCCTTACAGTTGTCACTTCGTACGTTCAATATGTTGTTTCTGCTATGCATTTGGTTTCAAAAGCATAAAAAAGGATATCGTACTTATGAACACGAACACGATGTTGCGGATTTGCGATGGTAATATTCAGCTCTGATGGCCATCAGTTCAAAATATTTAGAAAAGTTTTCAAAACGAAATGCCTTTCTTGTAGTTATCTGTTTATGTTTAAGTCGATCAATCCTTATATGGACCTTCAGAGACGAAATTTGCATTGTTGTTATCTACGTAGTCAGAAACCCGGAAGTAAACACGGAAGAAGTGATTGTAAGTGCATACACCAATTACACTTTGTTTCACAAACATTCGGTGTCTGTTAAATTCCGTAGAGCGTTAATACCCGATGAACTACACGAGATAAACACTTCAAACCAGCGTCGCCTGATTCCAGAGTACCGGATATCATCTTGTCCATGTCAAAACGCAATCGCTGTAGGCGTCGAACTGGGGAGAAAACGTGATGATATTTTATTTCTGATGACATTTTGGGTCAGGTCATCGATTTTTGATACACATGAATCAATACGTGGGGGTCACTTAAGATACTTTGTTAAGATGGGTTGTTATTTGGAGCTATTACTTTCTACTTATCGTATGGATTAATACTTATTAAAAACAAGATCTAGAATCTAGATTGACTTAAACTTTTGACTCTAAATTGGAGGGGTAAAATTAATTAAGAGAGTCACCCTATACCGGCGCTATTACACTGGTCAGCGAACCAACTTTTTAAGTACACAGGTAAAAAGGTCAACTGTAAAAACATGAAAGTGAACGTTAACAGACCTATTTTTGGTTAAGGTTGTTTAATCAATGATGTTCAAATGTGAAATAAGATAGATGGCATACTTGGATGCAAAACTTCGTAAGAAACTTAGCTCGTAGATTTACCCGGTCACAGGAACTCGGTGTGTCTGTATACAAAGTGTGCGTTATCCATCCATATACTGTTTTGAGTAAAATGATGAACAATAACTACGGTATTAACTATTGACATTCCAGATCGACTGTTAGATCCAGGAATAGTCGTCGGATGAAAGCGGAACAATAACACGACTATCAATAGAAGCACATGTGCCTCTTTACGAGATTGATAAAGACAACAGTTTACACCAGTACAGCGAGAGAGACTGCCGAATCAGAAACCGTCTCTTTTCAACTTCTTGAAGAGATACTTAGTTTTACAACAATAATTCAATGCCCGGAATTAAAATTCATTTGTCAAGATTTATTTTTATGTTTTGATATTCACATATTTGGTTATGGTTTAGTAAATTTTAACGACCTTTGAAATTGGACAACAATAAACGAGAATAATAGAGGTTCATAGGAGAGAATGCCCTTGAGAAAACAAACATCCAATACACTGATAAGGACAATAATCTAGATATTCTCAATATATATTTTGTAATTATAAATCATAAACTATCAATTTACAATTACAATCTTCAATAACGCTGTACATGACAAACAATATTAATTTATTCTTATTAATTCATGTTAATATTGCTATGAATATTCTCCTTTCTGAAACAATGATCATTTATGCTTTGATAAGAATTAACAGAAATGAAGCGTAGAACAGTAGACAGTAGCACGTTTATTGATAATTTTATATTTTAAACTTTTCACTGTAAATTGTAAGTTTATTAGTGTATTATTTTAACAGTGTCATACATCTCATTATACATGTACGAGCCTTTCAATTGGAACCATTAAAATTTTTTTTTTCCTGACATGACCTCATATTCCCCCTAAAAACGTGCTACTGCCCCTTTAATGACATCTTAGAAACTATCCCTTTTGCACAACATATATACTGTCTTAACCAATAGAGCGAATTCTTAAAACCTCTTAGAGTTTGTTACAGGATATAATTGATGAATATCTTTTGGAAAACAAGACCAAGAAATAATCAAAATAATGTCTACATGTTCTTCGCTTTTACATCAAGTCCTCTGACCTTTCGATGCAGCAATTCGAAACAATGTATGTTGCAACACGCTTCAAATAACGGCAGAAATAGCTGAAATATTGCTCAAGCTAAAAAAAACACAACCCAATAACCGACTTGCAAAATAAGCTTATGGATAAAGGAATTATAATAAAGACATTATATAATGAGGATATTGATTACACTGAGAGGTGACCACATTAGGGTCTATGCTGCCAGAAATGCGGTTTTCAAAGTAATCGGTTCTTGTATTTCGTTTACTGCACTGAGAGGTGGACACATTAGGGTCTATGCTGCCAGAAATACGGTTTTCAAAACATCGGTTCTTGTATTTCGTTTATTACACTGAGAGGTGGACATATTAGGGTCTATGCTGCCAGAAATACGGTTTTCAAAGTAATCGGTTCTTGTATTTCGTTTATTACACTGAGAGGTGACCACATTAGGGTCTATGCTGCCAGAAATGCGGTTTTCAAAGTAATCGGTTCTTGTATTTCGTTTACTACACTGAGAGGTGGACACATTAGGGTCTATGCTGCCAGAAATACGGTTTTCAAAACATCGGTTCTTGTATTTCGTTTATTACACTGAGAGGTGGACATATTAGGGTCTATGCTGCCAGAAATACGGTTTTCAAAACATCGGTTCTTGTATTTCGTTTTTTACACTGAGAGGTGACCACATTAGGGTCTATGCTGCCAGAAATGCGGTTTTCAAAGTCATCAGTTCTTGTATTTCGTTTATTACACTGAGAGGTGGACATATTAGGGTCAATGCTGCCAGAAATGCGGTTTTCAAAGTCATCAGTTCTTGTATTTCGTTTATTACAGCGAGAGGTGGACACAATAGGGTGTATGCTGCCAGGAATGCGGTTTTCAAAGTCATCAGTTCTTGTATTTCGTTTATTACACCGAGAGGTGGACACATTAGGGTCTATGCTGCCAGGAATGCTGTTTTCAAAGTCATCAGTTCTTGTATTTCGTTTGTTACTTGATCAATTTGTTCTCATTGTCGATGACATTGTCAACAATTGTCTATATATTTTGTTTTTCGAAGAGTCTTAAATGACACCTATTGCAGAAAATGGTGTTCGAAGTCATCAACCATAAACCATGAAAAACAAATATGAGATTTGGAGAGCTTTCATGAAGTTTTTTCGGTTTTTTTTATGCGATTTTTTTCATCTGAGAGTAAAAACAGAATTTAGTTTGTTATAAAACCGAGGGAAATTATACATGTACGTGGGATTCTTATTCCCAGATTATAACACTGGCTGTACTGTTCTGTTCTGTTTTGTGGAGTAAAGTTAGTAATTGTGGTAAATCAGAACTAAACTATTTGTAGTATTAACGTTCCTTTATTCTTAAAACAGATAATGAATGTATTCTGTAAAAACGTAATGGACACAACATTGTAAATAACACTTAATGCAAACGACAAATGGAAACGGTGCATTACTTAACCGGGATACATAATATTGGGCTTCAACCAAATCTGAACACAAATTTGTAAATAACAATTAATGCAAATGACAAAAAACAGTGAATTATTTGACCGGGGTACATAATATTGGGCTTCAACCAAATCTGAACACAAATTTTTAACTAACAATTAAAGCAAATGACAAAAAACAGTGCATTATTTGACCGGGATAAGCCCATATAGTACTGGGTTTCGGTATCTCCCAAATCTTCATCCAGAGGAATTAGATATTATTCATATTCTACAGTTCTTGCTCCATCAACATGGACATGACAAAGGGGTTCACTCTGCGTCCTCCTCTGTTCATGAACGCCATCATTGGCAACATCGAGCTGCTCTCTCCGCCATTCATCAAGTAAGGGAACATCATGTTGTTACCATTCGAGTTGAGCATCATGCTGTACCTTGCGAGTTGTCTCCCTTCGTCGCCAAACAGAAAGGGGAGATAACCCATGTTTGACCTTCTTTGGTTGCCATTGTTATTGTTGTTGTTGTTGTTGAAGTTTGAGTAACGGTGGTTCATGAAGTTATTACTAGTGTACTGGTGGGCATTGGATGCCTGTATTTGGTTGTAGTAACCTGAAACAAACAAATAGAAAGCCCGATATATCAGATACCCGAATTTCTGGATAAGTTTAAACAATTATTGCTAAAAACAGGCCTACTTCAGGTTATCTCCAAAGAAAAACTATTGTTTAAACATTTCAAACTCATTGTGGTACCTTATATCTTAAGAAGAATAACTATAAAACGTTATTTACTTACGTCGGTTATCTTTGTTTTACTGAGGTCAATAAATAGTCTTGGAAAATATATAACTGTTGTTTTTATTTTGGAACCAAGGAGATTTCATGGCTTTCAAGCAACTAGACGCAAATAAGAACTGTCTGTCAACCAAACACAGGTATGTGTTTGTTCCTGCCTTGTCAAAGAACCTTACCTTGCACGGAGCAGGCACAGAGGACAAGGCAGATGATGGCACCCTTCATTGTAGATCTGCAAGAGCACATTACTTTTAAACAATTCCAGATTTTCATATTTTCGCATTTTCAATCAAATATCTGTATATTTTGTACAGTATTCCCTCTTGAAAGGGAAGCAATACATGAAGTTTTAAAGAAATACATGAGCACGAATCTGGTATCGTTATAGATTAACAAGAACAAGTTGATGAATGGGTAAGAATTATCCGAGGAACATCAACAACAGATTAAAGGGGCAGTAGCACGTTTTTTGACAATTTTATATTTTAAATATTTCACTGATAATTGTAAGTTATTGCTAAATGTATTATTTTGACAGTGTCAAAAATCTCATTACACAAGCCAATCATCCTTAGTCAGAGGACAAAGAATGAAGATTCACATAAAATTCATTGGCGGCTATTTTTATGTGAACACCTTTAATTCATTTTGTGCAAGAAAAGGGAATCGCATGGCTAAACTATACGTTTTACATATGAATTATAACTGCTTCATTTAGTTTAAATACATTGTCTTTCAATTTGAACCATTAATTTTCATTTTCCTGATATCACCATATATTCCCCCTAAAAACGTGCTACTGCCCCTTTAATACGAAGGATTGGACGTCCTTCCTTGTCTTTACCTTATTCCGACTTGTTATTGAAAGTACCTATTGTCATAAAGTATCTGAAGAATATTTAAAATTGAATATATTATTGAGTTATATTTTCAAAATAACAACTTCTTTATCATTAAAATGTACGACGTTTTCATTTTGGCTTATTTGCTTACTTTGAATGGCAAGTTCTTTAACATTTAATTATTAAGAGGAACGTATGGATGAAAACTTCATTGTTCATAATGGAAAAGGGTCTTGTGTCGTTTTCTGCTTGAATACGACATCAGAACTGTGTCAAAACGTCACGTACTATGAATGAAGAAGTTGTCATCCATATATTCAGCATTTTGTCCTTCCAACTTCTAAAATGCCTCACAAAGAAGATGTTTTATATTTTCTTTTTTTTTTGGACAACATGAGATGTCCTCCTTAACTCAATTTTGAATCGGTAAACGAAGAAGTGTATTAAAACATATATGTGGAACATATTACTTTGTTATTTTGAAACAAAACTAAATAAATATTAAATAAAATAAAGAAAATGAGCTCACGGTGTGGAGTGAAATTCTCTCTGTCAGGTGGATGCAGGTAAGGTGGTGATGATACCTTTGGTCATGTCTGACCTGTATATATACACCTGGACACAGGTATGTATGGCATAAGAGACGCTCGACTCGTATATACATCAGCTTATGTCACCTGTCCACGTAGGTGATACTCGGGTAATGCATTTACAGATTTCTTCTTGAACTGGTGTCCGTATCCATCACTTGTCCCTTATCATCTACCTTGGTCTTGTTATGGGGTTATAACACCCTGACCTTTCCGGTTTCACACATTTCACTACATAAACATGTCATGCAGCCAGTCGTAATGGTAGAGATGACCCCATGTAATACTATATATTGTATTTATTACAACGTTTCATCAAAAGTGCCGACAACTGATATCTGAGAATTACGATTTGACTCCAGAAATAATTCTAAGTAATGCGAACATGGGTCCATGTATTTCCATACAATGTCGACATTGATTACATACTACTGGCCTTATGTAGACGTTTAACCTGATACAAACTTTTGTTGGGTGTAATGTAACGTGTCGCATAAAACGTACAATAGGTACATTTTGTTTAAGATAAGATTACTTCTCGTCATTATCTATAATGTGATATCAAATTAAACATATTTTGGTGTCAATGGTACCATTCCAGTGCCAGTCTTATATACGAGCTGTGTCTACATACCGAGGAAAGTTGGAAGTGTTGGAATAACAATGCGAACATGAGCTGAACACCTTTATAATAAAACCTTGACATAAAATGAAAATGCTGATGTGTTCTAAAGGACTATCAGTTATAAAAAATATGTCAAAATTTATTACAATTGTAAACTCTGTACTGAAAAAATAGATGTAAAATCGACCTTCATGCAGATGAACGATACCCAATTAACAAATGGTTCAATGCCCTTATGCTTAGTTAGACAATGTTTAGAAAAATATCATACGACAACAGAAGCGAAAAAACGATTGTAATACTATTGACATTGTTTTGGTTTAAAAACGAGATGTAATCATATCAACCCCGTTGGCAGTTGTATACAAAGAGGCAGATAACAATGAGGGGGGAACTAATACATTTTCTTCTGTAAAGTCTGTAAATAAATTGAACTCATTTAGTTCTAAAACCATTTCACATAGCACCTCTTTTGGTATTTCGCCCTCAAGGCCAATCGTAAAACGTGAAATAAGTTGAAACAGCCTTGAAACTTGATCTTTATCCTAAAACTGTTAATTTCATGAAATGTCGACATGTGCAAATATGGTGAAGTATATGCGGAACTTGTTGAATATGGTTTGAATGATACACATCCTATTCCAGTAATGGTATATTACTATAAGCAATATAAGAATATATTTTGAAATATTGGAATTTTTTTAATTTGATTTCGGGAAGAAGGTAAGTCACCTTTAAGTAATAAGAGAAAGATAACTATTTATCCATGCATTCCTTCCACAAATATGACCCACACTTCTCAAAAGTACTTCTTTATCATCTTTCATAATGTATAGTAGTTATACACTGCAGAGATCTCTTCACATTGTTTTCAAGGTGTTACAGCCTGTCAATCAAATTTTCATTCCTAAATTTTAAAAAATGTCAGCTTTTTAATAAAGAAGATATCATTTTTTTTCCTTTTCATAAAGTTAATAATGCAACGTTTATTATAATGTATGTGGGACCTTAAACATTGCCTTATTGGATAATTTCAAACCAATATCAAAGCAAACACATGGTCCAGATGGTCTGTAGTATTCTAGGGTTAACCTGAATTCTTCCTTGGAACACCATTGTGTTGAGTTCTTCAGAGTTACCGATGCCTAGCACAGTACTTCCACTAAACTGATGGTTAGCAACAGTGACGTGATTGGTTGGCTCATTTTTGTATCTTGTGTATCTTGTTTCACTTCTTTATGTACCTATGATGTGTCCGTATGACGTTATATATAGTGTTTTAAAAACTTTTCATTTTTAAAATTCATGTATCATTTTCAACTTCTTAATTCATCTTGTTCAGTGTGACTCATATATGCATCTAACGTTACTCCGAATGTATCTTGTGCAACCTATTCATGTGTTTTTTGTGATTCATTTATATATTAAATGATGTGACACATTTATGTATTAAATGATGTGACACATTTATGTATTAAATGATGTGACACATTTATGTATTAAATGATGTGATACATTCATGAATCTTATCTACTCATTTATACATCTTGCATGACTCGTTCAAGCATCTTGTGAGGCTCATTTTAACATCTTGTATGGCTCATTTAAGCATCTTGTGTGGCTCATTTAAGCATCTTGTGTGGCTCATTTAAGCATCTTGTGTGACTCGTTTAAGCATCTGCATGACTCGTTCAAGCATCTTGTGTGGCTCATTTAAGCATCTTGTGTGACTCGTTCAAGCATCTTGTGGGGCTCTTTTAAAGATCTTGTGTGGCTCATTTAAGCATCGTGTGTGACTCGTTCAAGCATCTTGTGGGGCTCTTTTAAACATCTTGTGTGGCTCATTTAAGCATCGTGTGTGACTCATTTAAGCATCTTGTGAGGCTCATTTAAGCATCTCTCATGACTCGTTCAAGCATCTTGTGTGGCCCATTTAAGCATCTTGTGAGGCTCATTTAAGCATCTTGTTTGGCCCATTTAAGCATCTTGTTTGGCTCATTTAAGCATCTTGTTTGGCTCATTTAAGCATCTTGTGAGGCTCATTTAAGCATCTTGTGTGACTCGTTTAAGCATCTTGTGTGGCTCATTTTAACATCTTGTTTGGCTCATTTAAGCATCTTGTGTGGCTCATTTAAGCATCTTGTGTGGCCCATTTAAGCATCTGCATGACTCGTTCAAGCATCTTGTGTGGCTCATTTAAGCATCTTGTGTGGCTCATTTAAGCATCGTGTGTGACTCATTTAAGCATCTTGTGTGACTCGTTTAAGCATCTTGTGTGGCTCATTTAAGCATCTTGTGTGACTCGTTTAAGCATCTGCATGACTCGTTCAAGCATCTTGTGTGGCTCATTTAAGCATCTTGTGAGGCTCATTTAAGCATCTTGTGTGGCTCATTTAAGCATCTTGTGTGACTCGTTTAAGCATCTTGTGTGGCTCATTTAAGCATCTTGTGTGACTCGTTTAAGCATCTGCATGACTCGTTCAAGCATCTTGTGTGGCTCATTTAAGCATCTTGTGTGACTCGTTCAAGCATCTTGTGGGGCTCTTTTAAAGATCTTGTGTGGCTCATTTAAGCATCGTGTGTGACTCGTTCAAGCATCTTGTGGGGCTCTTTTAAACATCTTGTGTGGCTCATTTAAGCATCGTGTGTGACTCATTTAAGCATCTTGTGAGGCTCATTTAAGCATCTCTCATGACTCGTTCAAGCATCTTGTGTGGCTCATTTAAGCATCTTGTGTGGCTCATTTAAGCATCTTGTGTGACTCGTTTAAGCATCTGCATGACTCGTTCAAGCATCTTGTGTGGCTCATTTAAGCATCTTGTGTGACTCGTTCAAGCATCTTGTGGGGCTCTTTTAAAGATCTTGTGTGGCTCATTTAAGCATCGTGTGTGACTCGTTCAAGCATCTTGTGGGGCTCTTTTAAACATCTTGTGTGGCTCATTTAAGCATCGTGTGTGACTCATTTAAGCATCTTGTGAGGCTCATTTAAGCATCTCTCATGACTCGTTCAAGCATCTTGTGTGGCCCATTTAAGCATCTTGTGAGGCTCATTTAAGCATCTTGTTTGGCCCATTTAAGCATCTTGTTTGGCTCATTTAAGCATCTTGTTTGGCTCATTTAAGCATCTTGTGAGGCTCATTTAAGCATCTTGTGTGACTCGTTTAAGCATCTTGTGTGGCTCATTTTAACATCTTGTTTGGCTCATTTAAGCATCTTGTGTGGCTCATTTAAGCATCTTGTGTGGCCCATTTAAGCATCTGCATGACTCGTTCAAGCATCTTGTGTGGCTCATTTAAGCATCTTGTGTGGCTCATTTAAGCATCTTGTGTGGCTCATTTAAGCATCTTGTGTGGCTCATTTAAGCATCTGCATGACTCGTTCAAGCATCTTGTGTGGCTCATTTAAGCATCTTGTGTGACTCGTTCAAGCATCTTGTGGGGCTCTTTTAAAGATCTTGTGTGGCTCATTTAAGCATCGTGTGTGACTCGTTCAAGCATCTTGTGGGGCTCTTTTAAACATCTTGTGTGGCTCATTTAAGCATCGTGTGTGACTCATTTAAGCATCTTGTGAGGCTCATTTAAGCATCTCTCATGACTCGTTCAAGCATCTTGTGTGGCCCATTTAAGCATCTTGTGAGGCTCATTTAAGCATCTTGTTTGGCCCATTTAAGCATCTTGTTTGGCTCATTTAAGCATCTTGTTTGGCTCATTTAAGCATCTTGTGAGGCTCTTTTAAACATCTTGTGTGGCTCATTTAAGCATCGTGTGTGACTCATTTAAGCATCTTGTGAGGCTCATTTAAGCATCTCTCATGACTCGTTCAAGCATCTTGTGTGGCCCATTTAAGCATCTTGTGAGGCTCATTTAAGCATCTTGTTTGGCCCATTTAAGCATCTTGTTTGGCTCATTTAAGCATCTTGTTTGGCTCATTTAAGCATCTTGTGAGGCTCATTTAAGCATCTTGTGTGACTCGTTTAAGCATCTTGTGTGGCTCATTTTAACATCTTGTGTGGCTCATTTAAGCATCTTGTGTGGCTCATTTAAGCATCTTGTGAGGCTCATTTAAGCATCTTGTGTGACTCGTTTAAGCATCTTGTGTGGCTCATTTTAACATCTTGTGTGGCTCATTTTAACATCTTGTTTGGCTCATTTAAGCATCTTGTGTGGCTCATTTAAGCATCTTGTGTGGCCCATTTAAGCATCTTGTGTGGCTCATTTAAGCATCTTGTTTGGCTCATTTAAGCATCTTGTTTGGCTCATTTAAGCATCTTGTGAGGCTCATTTAAGCATCTTGTGTGACTCGTTTAAGCATCTTGTGTGGCTCATTTTAACATCTTGTGTGGCTCATTTAAGCATCTTGTGTGGCTCATTTAAGCATCTTGTGAGGCTCATTTAAGCATCTTGTGTGACTCGTTTAAGCATCTTGTGTGGCTCATTTTAACATCTTGTGTGGCTCATTTTAACATCTTGTTTGGCTCATTTAAGCATCTTGTGTGGCTCATTTAAGCATCTTGTGTGGCCCATTTAAGCATCTGCATGACTCGTTCAAGCATCTTGTGTGGCTCATTTAAGCATCTTGTGTGGCTCATTTAAGCATCGTGTGTGACTCATTTAAGCATCTTGTGAGGCTCATTTAAGCATCTCTCATGACTCGTTCAAGCATCTTGTGTGGCTCATTTAAGCATCTTGTGAGGCTCATTTAAGCATCTTGTTTGGCCCATTTAAGCATCTTGTTTGGCTCATTTAAGCATCTTGTTTGGCTCATTTAAACATCTTGTGTGGCTCTTTTAAACATCTTGTGTGGCTCATTTAAGCATCGTGTGTGACTCAGTATGTATGTTCTGTGATTCATCTATGTACCTTATGATGTATCGTGTGTGGGGGTATTGTTCAAAATATATAGGTTTAAAAAGTTGTTGCTGAAAAAAAAAATCTAAGACATTTTCTTGTTTTTCACGAATGCGAGAGACACGAGTGTTTCCTTTCTTCCACAACGCAGCTATCTTCGATTCACATAATAAGTTTTCAGTCAATCTTGGTGTAGTCCCCACGGGCAAGGAATAACCATGCACAATTATCAAAAAAGGTTGAGAATAAAAAAATATTTTCAGGGGTTTTCTTGTTTACTAAATTCTAACAATTAAATGCAGAAGATATACGTTTATTTCTTGTCACGTTTTAGTTATTTTTAACAATAAACCAATAAGGCAAGCACTGACTGTCCTAACAGTGTAACCACTGGGCCAACAAGATCTCGAAAAAGTAAGTAAAAAATGTTGTTGTTATGCTTTTTTACATTTTGATGAAGATGAAGATCCCTACGAATTTATGTTCAGTTTGTGATGATTACAGAAATTTATGTTGTTTAATAACAAAAATCTAGAAAACAGCTCGTTTCGACGATTTATTCAATCAGCCAATACAAAACAAAAACTCCTTGACCATCAGCTGTTTTCTAGGTCTTAGTTTCAACAATGCAAATCCATGTGGCTATAATTCACAGAAGAAATACAACACATAAGTTTAATCTGGCATAGAAGTTTTATTTTTGTTTAAATGCATCCGCATGATTCTTAAGTTAGAACATAGAACTCTAGACATAGGCAATTGGGGCTGCAAACCTGACAGGTTGGTAATTGCTTAAGCTTGGGCTGGCACCCCACTCGGAATCTGTTCCGCTCGTAAGAGGTTGTCCGTGTGGCCTCATTCTTCGCATTGGCTTTATTCTATAAAATTGTTTCAAAAAAATAAGGAAGATTTTCTTATCCCAAGGTTTACTTAATAAAAAGATAAAGAATATCCCAGCATATACACATAATAGAAACCAAAATAAAGAATTAAGACCATGCGAGATTTCACTAAAATCTTAAAATTTGTAGATTTCAGATAATGAATGTGTTCTGTTTCTGTAACTTGAAATTTAAGAATAACGGATTTAATGCTTTTGTTCAGGATCTGCCGACAATTTGAATTCTACTTATATGAACTTATCACTTTGTTACTCCACAAAACTTACTCACAAACCAACAGTCTATAATCCTTAAAAATCCACCAAAAAGGTTTACCTGGGAAAGAGCACTTGAAGGGACGTCGGTGGTTCAAACACTCTGTCCAAGTCAGAGGCCGCTCCATAGTCTCTGTTCAACATGGGCATGCCCCCGCCCAAAGAGTCATAATATTGGCCACTGACTCCTGGGGAAATTTATCATTTCATGAAGAAAGATTACGTTTGAGATTTCAAATGTATCAAGATGGTGAACGTAAAACTGAGGATTTTAGTGCTTTTGGTAAAATCATAAACAAAGTTTATATTTATCACCATAACAACTCACAGGATGGCAAAGTAGAAACAACTGACATCACTAACCTTCACCAAAGCAACACAGATAAACCAGGAAACACAGGACAGCAGCTTTCATTCTCCTTCAAATATACTGAAAATTAAGGTTTATGAAAAAGTGACACTAGAGATAGTTTTGCTGTTATTTCTATGTTATTTAATGGATTGTGCAAGAACCAGTTACATGAACATGAATTCTTAGACCTCGAGTGTTGGAACCTATTATGTACTGTATGTGCTTTATCAGAACATGATAACAAAGTTACCCGGCTTGTGTGTCTTTATTTGAAATTTGAATGTAACATTGTTTGCTCTCTCAGAAAAACAGAACAAAATGTATAAATAGAGAAGCTCACCTTCTGTAAGAAAGCACCTGTTATACGTGAACAGCAACCGATAATGCCACGTTCCGTGTGTGGACATCTGTTTAAATAAATTATAAAATGCAAGACTGTGAATTCAATTACAAGTGAAAATTAAAGCTATTTGATAATAAACGCCATAATGGAAAAAGAAACATAAATTAGATTTTAATAGAAAAACAATTTAGAATTTGATATTAAATGAGATGCAAATTAGGAAAGTTTAAAGGGGTAGTAGCACTTTTTTGATAATTTTATATTTAAAATGTTCACTGCTAATTGTTAGTTAAAATGATAAAATAAACAGGTACGAAGACTTTGCTTTCTACCTCAGTGTATAAATGATTATATGATGGTGAGTGTCTCACTTAATCACCTAATGATATGCAGATTATGAGACTATCAATAGGTTAAATTAAAATAAATAAACATCACAAAATTAGATCAGTGCTAGTTATAGAAGATTCAGACATAAGTCTTCTTTTCACAATAAACGCGTCTACACCTTTATATTCACAACGCAGCACGCGAACAAATAGCATCATTTCTTGAATTTGGCATAAAAACCTCGACAGCAAGCTTGCGAGATTTAAAGCGTCGATTTTCACTTACACCCTCTATTGAGATCAGTTATCATGTTGAAATATATACAGACTGAGTGTATAATTTAAACAATTTCTCCCATCTCCATGACCAATAACTGATTAGTCTGGGAAATCTCGTTTAAAATGATACTTATGATTTCATTCAATTTAATTTTCTTTTTTATAAAAGTATGTGAATTTTAGTCGATAACCTTAAGATAATAGCCTATATCTCAAATGTCCGCTGCGCAAAATAATTTTATAAATTTAAATTTTATAAGGAGAAAGAAATATGTGTTTTTGTGTGAAAATATTCCTTACTGTTATCCATTGGTCAATTTACATCTTTCATTCATTCGCTGCAGCGGTATTCCTCGGGCGACCTTCAAATGTACATCATATTGCATCAGCAAGTGTGTCTATGCCGATATCTTGTGTGATACAGTTTTATGAAACGGTAGTTTGTTATCCTTCTCCCGTTGAAAGTGCAGTTTCTGAAAGGCACCACTCGATCCGGTTCCGTCCGCCATTTTGAAATGTTAGCGTTGGGAGAAAACAAATGTGATGTATAATGCTAATTCATTAACAAAATTAAGAAATAACTACTTGATTGATAGAAGAGGATCATATTTACAAACAAATCATAATAAAAGTTACCAAAGCATCATGTGGTAGTAATGCATTCAACCATTGTCGCCTCTATGATTGGCTTCATTTCACGATGTTTTTATTTTTTGAGCGAAACACTTTATTCTTTGTCAAATTTTTGAATCGTGAACAACAGAAGTGGAAACCTCACAAACATATTTGAAATTAAGTGTGAATTTATCATGTTAAGATCATATATAATTGTAAACAGGAAAGTCCTCCTGAATTTCGTTTCCATAAAAAATACCCCGCTCGAGTGGTCCCTTTAACACATTGTATCCAGCAGTACCAACCTCGTCACTGCTTACAACTCCTCCAACAACAACCGAAACACAATGCTTTATCGGGCCAAAAAATTCTAAAGCTTTGACTTGAAAAAAACCCAAATATTTCTTTGAGTTGCCAAGTGGATAAAATTGCTTACATAACAATCAGAGGGTTGCATGATTAAGTCTTAACTCAAACAAAGTTACAAATTTGAGATGTTCTATTCTAAAATGTCATTGAAACTTGTAATCGAGTAGACTCGGAACAGTCACTTAGCCATGGATTCTTAATGATAATTATATCATAATAATAATCCGCTGTTAAATCAATAGAGTGACGCCATTACCATTGATTAAACAATAATTGTATATAATCGCTACATTACACTTTGTGATGTTTTAATCTTTGAAGTTGTTATACTTATATAATGGAACAAAAAATGTTCAAATATCTTTAAAACAAAAAATGTTCAAATATCTTTAAAGGCGGATGGTTGTTAAGGGATAAAGTGAGAGGGATAGATACGTCAATGGATAGCAAAGTGCAAGTGAATATCCACTTTGAGTTTAGATCCTCTTGTTCCAGTGCATCTTGTGATTAGGCTTTCGTTTACATCACCTCAATTAACTGACAAAGGATCATCTCTGACTCACTTGGACAACCATAGCTTACCAGGTAACTCGTCAGGTAAAACAAAACCGATATGATTGGCACTTTCGCATGAGAAATAGAAGAACGTTTTAATTATTTATTTAAAAAAAATATTCAATATTGTCTGAATCAAAAAACTTTATCGATAGTCGATGTATATTTACGTATTATAGACAAAAATACATGCCAGTGAAATCATATGTTTGGTACCATGCAACTGTTTAGATTTACTTCGTATAAGCATATATAAATAAATGGCATTTTCTTTGCCGCGTGTACTTGATTCGCTGAACACTGTCACAGAAATTCAGTTTATACTTAATTTCGTGACATCATATCACATTTGACGGAATTTTGAATAAATAGATTCACGTCATAATGTGCAACTTCTCGAAAGTACTGTAAAAAATATTTACACAGTTTTCACAGCGGTTTTAAAGTTTATACCTCAATGAACTGAATAAATATTGAAGTCAATTCTCGAAAAACATACATATATAAAAAAACGGAGAAATGGTTTCTCCCGTAAAGATAAGTTGTTTTTTCTCGTGAGAAAGAGTAATCAATTAAAACAATTCATTCTGTATGCAACATAAAGGTCAGATTCAGTTGTTAACTTTGCAGCAAGGCGAAAGGGCGTAGTTAAAACTTGTGAATTTTGTGAATTTTTTCTTACTTTCGATAGCATTTATTTTATAACCATTCCATTCTATCGCGAAATGTTCATCCTATAAATTACAGATAATTAAACCTATAAGTCTCTCCTCTCTTGTAAAATGCCAATAAATTTATATTTTGCTTATAAGTTTGAAATGGTTTTTAGTTTTTCATCAATAAATCAATCATTAAAGTGGAATCTATCGTTTACCAATAATTGACCTTAGTACCATATGGATACTAATTACCTTTTGAAAATGAATATAAACAGATATACACTACTTTAAAGCAGTAGTGTTTGCTGCTGGCCCGTACATACAAGGTAAGCCTAACTGTGGATATTTTCACATACTTTGCTGGTTTCTTTCGGAACGGCCTCGCACTATTGAACATTTTACTTCTATTTCAATGAGCTTTATCAAAGGAGCAGTAGCACGGGTTATTTAGAATTAAATTTCTTCAAATTTCTACCTTTTGATTTTAGTTTATGGCAAAATTATTATCTTCAGAGGGTCAACTCAACCCGATTATACGTAGAAGCAGAACTTTCCAAAACAGGAGATGTGAACACCTTTCAATCATTTGGTAGGGAGAAGATTTCACTTAGCCTAAGCAAACATGGTACCTTCGTATTAGAGCTGCCTTTTATAAAGAAACGTTGTCTTGGTTAAAGTTGTTTTTGTTTACACGAGATCCCCTTGTTTTTCCTAAAATAAAAATAGTACTGTCCCTTTCAGAAGGATTTTTATATCAAAATATGAAGAAATTGAGCTGCTTAATTAATTATCACCTTTATCATCTGGTTATACGTTCAGATAGATGTATTAGATGGTAATATAATGATGTAATAATATAATTTTTATTAGATTAATGAGAAGCATACAGGATTGATTATGCTTAATAAGTATTAGTATTCTAGTGTATGTAACACCTTTGCTTTCTTATTCTCGAAATTGGCGAGTCTATAAAAAGATGGCTTCGTTAATCATCCATTGATTCTCGTCATCTCAATGTTAACAGCAACGAAATATCTACATTTTAGACGCTTTTATTTGAATATTATCTATTGATATTTGAGAAGGAGAATGAAGCCCGGTGTTCTCTGTCTACTGGCCTGTCTATGCTGCGCTGCTGAAAGTAAGGGCGGAAGTCGTTCTATATATCATAAGCTACGAGGGCAGTCATATCAGGGTTCACATTTTTCATGCGATGCCCTAGGGCAAAATATCACTTTTCATCGCGTAATAAACAGTGACGTCACGAATCGCCTATGACGTTACATTCGTTTGCGCCGACAGCGGCTGATTGCCTTTATTTGGGATCCTATTTTAAGTGTTTTCTAAGGGGAATCAGAATATTATATTCATGTCAAGGACATTCTATAATTACGATCCGCGTGGCACCTACATTTTGGCAATTAATGAAAGACATCTACATTTTTGCATTATGATTAAGTCAAATATCGTTGAAACTCTCGATATTACAAAGATCATATTCATATTCAATGTACAGTTGCATTGAAATGATATATCATGTCGACAAATATTATGTATAATACATACCACCGCGAAACCAAGAAAAGACAGGCATCAGGGATAACCAACAAAACGTCTTCTGAAGTATTTAAAAACTCTTTTGGCCGGACTCGGATGAAATATATGAGGCTTCCTGATTAAACAACGACGAGGCCTCATGCGTCAAGATCCTTTAAAATTCTTTCACTTAAGTCTTTTATTCACAAGTTGGTTGATTCAAAATAAATATGACCTTTGAATTAAGTAAGCTGAAATAAACGTTTTATTTTTTAAATCTCTTCCAGCATTCACTGATATAGGGTACAGTGAGTTACTGAATTTATTGAGGGAACTGATCATGACTGAAGAAACCAAGGAAGTGACCGACTTTTCAGATCTCAACTACAAACGTGAACCTATCGTCCACCCTGACTTAATGTCACACAGGTACGTAGGCTTTTTGATTAGTATTGTGTCCGTTAGGTTATCGGACTCATTCGTGTAAAGAATGTCCTCACATCCTTATCATTGACCAACACGTATTCTGTATTTCTGGCACAAAAGATGCCATATCGATATTGAAATGTTTAGCTGGCACGTCAGTAACCCTATAGTAGTTTGGTTAGAGTTAAAGTGAACATTTGCAACCTGCCAGGAAACCTAACCAGCCCTATCAAAATGACAAAGTCAAAACCCAAAAATGTATAATTAAAAAAAACGTTGACACCTCCAAGAGGCACATCTAAAGGATATGAAGAGGACGCACACCAACTTTGGTGAAGATTGGTCATGTAGTTTCAGAGTTATGCTCCCGAAACTCACCCATCCCTTCAAAATGACAAAGTCCAAATTGTTGCCATGGAAACCAAACAATTTTAAAAAGAAGTTGAAACCTCCAAAAAGCACATCTGCATGATATGGAGAGACTGGATACCAAATTTGGTGAAGAGTTATGCTCTGGAAACAAATGGGAACGCCAACGCCAACGCCGACGCCGATGCCGACGTGGACGGGAACTCACCCAAAACTAATATGTCTCCCGACCCTTTTGGAGGAGACATAAATATAGAAATAAATCGTTTGTTTTAATTTTCCTCATATTTGTTCATTTCTCCGTTGATAATCTGCTACGGTTTTCTCCGGTTTCTATAGTTCATTATGTTGTCATATCATTTAGTACATTCCAAAGTAATCCATCTTTGAGAATGTTTTGTTCCTAATTACTTTCTCCATTAACTGGTTTTAATCAAATTTTTTACAGATTTTTTCGAAGATTCGTTGATGACTTTAAGAAGACTTAGAAGAAGGCCTGTTTACAGTAACATGCCGTACGCCAACTGACCTAAGAGTCGTCAACCTCACAAGATATGAATTTGTACGTGCAATAAAGCCCTTTTGTTGAAGAGATCTTATGTGTGGGTTTATATTCTGCAACACCTGTCTACATCTATTTGTTTCAAAATAAGGATTAGACATGGTCCACGGCAATATTAATATAAAGGGATGTTTGCCCGGGATTTACGAATCAGAAGGAAATTAAAATATATAATGACCTCAAAGAACAATGGAGTGACGTCACTAAAGGTTTATAAGTTGTTTGTTAAATACAAATGAACAGTTGGTGAACGATCGTTCCAATCATGGTTCAGGAATATCAATCAAAACTTGTTTTCACTCTTTTACGTGATGACAAAAATGAAATTGTCATCTTCAGGTGTTGTCGTAATGTCTTGTCGATGGTGCAATTAATGTTTATGGAATGAGATAGTAATATTACTCGCGATTGCAAGAAAGTCAGAGAAAGAAATGGTGTCATCCATACTTCCTCAAACTACAATAGAAATGTTTTCGATATGTGTAAGGGACATTCTAGTAGAATAATCATTCAATGTGCTATCGCTAAAAAGCCAAGGACAATAGACAGAATCTTAAAGTATTGGCTCTTCTCCTATATCCAATCATTTTAATTAAAGATATTAATTTTGGATACGAAATCAAAATATTTTTTTTAGATATACACTCAGTCATAATTAAGTTAATATTGTGCTTGACCTGTAATCAAATCTATGGCTTCTAATTTCGTTTGATAAATGATGAAAATGAACATTTCTGCAAACTCAGCAAAATTGATTTCTGCTGACTAAGCGTTTCCCTTATAAACAGCCTTTCACCCAATGTACCTTTGGCCGTTATATGATCTGAGGGGGTTCCATGCATCTAAACATCCAAGTCCAATTTTGACTTAATAGGTTTGTAATGCACAATTCTTAATCGTAAATATTAGTACATTAAATATAGGTTATTCACTTCATTTATATATTCATATTTTCTTTTGGCCCCACTATGTTCACTAGACGAGTACACTGGGCAGATATACGACATCATGCAACGATAGGCCAAAGGAAAGTGTATGAAGTCTATCGATGATAAAAAGTTCGTAACATATAATAGGCTCGTAACATTTTTATTTAACATCCTCAAATATGGCTACATTCAAAACAAGGGAACAATGTTATTGGCGAGTGTTGAATAACATGACTCCTGGAAATTACAGTTACCGATATTTACCGATATTGTAACATATCCGTCAGTATGGTATATATATTTATAAGAGCGAAATCTCTATATTTGCGTAGAAACTTCAGTTGAGAGGACTTTGTCACAGCTCTATCATTGTGTGGGTAGGTCTTAAACAACCGCTAACCTCGACTTTATCACTTCTCGATTTTCGTTCAAAGATTTTTCAACAAAATTAGAACTGGGCTTGATTTTTGTTAATTTGTCCGAAAAAAAACCCACAGGAAACCGATATCGTAAATAAAATGTAGATAAAACGTAGATAAGAAAGACCAACCCCTCTATATTATTGAGTAAAGGAATAAACGCATCCATCTTGCCGATCTCGACTCGCTTTCGAGTTACGTCAAAATTATCGCTTCAAATTGGTGACATCACATACACATACACAAGAACCTCTCAGTTATACATTTTCCCCAAAACCTTGGCTTATTTCCAACACATGTCACCCTTCAAATAACGTTTATATCTATTTAAACTCGCAAAACGACCGCAGAAACCTCTGGGGTGAACGTTACTCCGCACCAAACGCCGCTCGAGCGATCCGATAGGTCGTAAAACGTAACGGCGATTTTCTAAGATAATCTCTAAAAATCGCGCAAAATATATATATATGTTCCACAATTTTCAAGCCAGGTTGTGACAATGGAGTCAAAAGATTATTTATGTTGGTATGTAGAATAATTTTTTTGTACTAGGGGATTGGGACGGCCAAGACTCTTGTCTTCACACACTGTAGAATTAATAAATGGAAATTTCCATTTCATTATTTAAATAAGAGTTCAAGATTTGTTTATCTCATGTGTATAATTACAAGAAAATAATAAATTTAAATAATTCATAATAGTATACTTTACATATCACTCTCGCTGGTGTGACGTATTAACAGAGTATTGTACAGAGTGGCGCATCATTATTTCAATTGAAATACCGCCGTAAAAATTGTTTAATTCCAATAGATGTTGATATATTTTTTAACATCAAATGCTTCATAGTGTTACATCGTCAAATGATTATTCTAACTGAGTGGAAAACATCTATGAAAATCGCTAGGTTTTTTTTCTGCGATATTGTTATTGGTATATGTATAGATCATGAGGCAATGATTCTGTTTATGACGTCACAAAAAGGGTGTGCGACCAGTCATGCATTCACTTGTTTGTGGCAAGATAGATCTAAGCCGCCCATCAAAAGTGGCATTCAAAACGGCTTTCATTACCTAACTGAACATAATTTGAATAGCTACCTTTGACGCATTATAGAATACTGTAATCAGACATTCATACATTCAAAAGGAAAATAGTGATATGTGTTTGTTGCTATGTACACTTTAACAAATTA
This sequence comes from Steromphala cineraria, assembly GCA_916613615.1. Classification (NCBI taxonomy): domain Eukaryota; kingdom Metazoa; phylum Mollusca; class Gastropoda; order Trochida; family Trochidae; genus Steromphala; species Steromphala cineraria. The sequence continues at coordinate 84,949,008 of OU744722.1, forward strand.
GATTTCTCTGCATAATAAACATTAAAAACCATGTACTTAAGAAAAACCTGTGGAGGTCATAACGGAGGGGTCTTGGCATGTTACATGTGAAATTTTAGAAAGAATTTATTAGTTGTTTAATTCATCGACCAACAAAGAACATATTTAACTCACCCAAGACGGCATTCTCTTCCCACAGAGGCAACTCAGTCATTCCTAATTCAGGTATGACTGAGCTGCCTCTGTGGGGAGAGAATGCAAAGACGGTGACGCGATGAATATGCAAATTTTGACAAATACGTTCTATCATTTTATTTACATATTTACATTTAATTATTAGTTGCAACTATGTGGACAAAGCAAAACCAGTCAAATTTGAGTACCCATAAATAATTAGGGAAAAGGATATTGAAATGTTTACTCAGACCGAATCTAATAGACAAAAAAATAGGGAAATCCTTCGAATATGCCAAGGACATTCGACGATTAAAAGCTTATAAACATTTAAAAGTATTTACAAAACTAAAATTATTAAACATTTTAATGTTATAAAGGTACCATATTTTTTATTCAAACATATGATTCGCAATGGACAATTGATAACTATTTTCATGGTGAAACTATTTGTTCTCTACGGGACGTTAATCTTTTGGGATTCGAACCAATTTCCAAGTTACAAGTTACAATGGGTCATACATGATCAGGATGTGTTAGGAAAATGCTGAGTACTTGAAAACAATATAATTGTTTGAAATATTTCTTTTAACATAAGAATCCTCTCTGAAAATAACAATAAACAATATGAAATAGTGAAGATTGTGCTTTATTACTAAATAATACATAAGTTGGAGTAATAATTTAATGACTTTGGTAAATGCAATAAATTATAGAAATGAACACGATATGCCTATTGGAAGACGATATAGGAAATATGGATAATGGAATCCATCATTTCAAAATGGCGACGTTTAAAGTATGAAACAAGTATAAATGACGAAAAAAATTTGAATTCTTTTTAAGTTCTTGTCTTTTCTCCTTATTTATGAAATGGTTTACGATGTTGATGTACTTATAAATAAACGAATAATGTAGTAGATCCTTCATAAATTATATGACCTTCTATATGATACCAATTCTAGAAAGTTTCTTAAACAGTTTATGTTAATGATAGCTTATAAATAAGTGAATAATGAAATTGATCATCCATAAAACAAATCCTAACACAAGTAAGTCTACAAATACTATCACACATGTCATATTAGTTAATTATGTATTAGGTCAATCATAAATCACTGTCTACGCTTAAATTCGAATTTCTACGTTTCTTTAACATGACGTGATATTCATAGACCAATAAGTAAGTGACTACTAATCATAAATACAAGATGGAAGAAGTAGGTCAGTTGAGGATGCCGGGATACTCTACCCATCCTCCCCCTCATCAAATGCTTCCTGGACCCGCCCCTGGTGGTTGAGAGCCTCTAGATGAGTTCCTGGACCCGCCCCTGGTGGTTGAGAGCCTCTAGATGAGTTCCTGGACCCGCGACCCCTGGTGGTTGAGAGCCTCTAGATGAGTTCCTGGCCCATCATCATGGACATCACGACCGGGTTCATTCTCTGTCCTCCTCTGTTCATGAGCGCCATCATGGGCAGCATCGATCTGTGTTCACCATTCAGCAGGAACGGGAGCATCATGTTGTTGCCATTGGGATTCATCATCATGCTGTATGTGGCGAGCTGTCTGCCCCTCTCTCCGCCGAGCATGAAAGGGAGATAATTCATGAAGCTGTTGGACGATTCGGTGTTAGCCTGGGTGTTGGAGTATTGTTGAGTAGCCATGGTGTTGTACATGGGGTTGGAGAGCCCTGTTGGGTAGTTGTGAGTGGCTTGTTGAGGGTAGCCCATGGTCATAGGATAGCTGCTTTGTTGGGCTCCCATAGAATACAGGTTGGTTTGATCCATTGGGTACATGTTTTGCTGACCTTGCGCCATAGGAAACACGGTGTTTTGACCTTGGGCCATTGGATAAGCGTTGTTTTGACCTTGGGCCATTGGATAGGCGTTGTTTTGAGTTTGGGCCATTGGATATGCGTTGTTTTGAGTTTGGGCCGTTGGGTATGCGTTGTTTTGACCTTGGGCCATTGGATAGGCGTTATTTTGAGTTTGGGCCACTGGATATGCGTTGTTTTGACCTTGGGCCATTGGATAGGCGTTGTTTTGAGTTTGGGCCATTGGATACGCGTTGTTTTGTTGATTTTGCGCCACAGGGATGTTTGTGTTGGTTGAGATGGCTCCTTGTGGCTGGATGGGAGTGTTGGCCATTGGACTGTTCGTTCCTTGACTCAACACACCTGTCGGGAAATGTTTGAATGAGAATATGTGAAAATTGCAAAAGATTTATGTTTCACAAAATTGCCAATATTCAATGATTATTCTAATAAGGTACCCCAAAAGCAAACAGGTCAAGCAAAACACAGCATCTTTTGTCTATGTATATTGCAAACATAAACATTTTTGACGATAAATATAAATACGACGAAAAGTTTTCATTCCAAAAAGTTGACATACAATTGGCTGAAAAAAGACCAAACTAAAAAGTTCAATGATATAACTTTTTGCAAATAATTGGACATTTTGAGGCTAAGATATTAAAGTTTGGAACCCAATGGAATTGGGAAAAAGTTATTCTGTTGAAAACGTACATGATATACATGTATTGCAATTTTAGATATATGTGACCCTGTTTACTATAACTTTTGACTATAAAGCGAAATCTTTTTTTAAAACCTAATAAAACAAAAATTGAAATCTTACTGAAAGTGAAATTTCAAAGTCAAATATTCAAATGGTATTTTGAAAGACGAACGAAGATACTGACAAACGAATCAAAACTTAATGATTGGATGAACAATCAAACGATAACTTTTGTTTTTTTAATTGAGCCTGCGTTTCTATCGGTTAACAATTTAAAAAATAAACTGAATGATACAATATAACAATTCAATCCTTTAAATTTGGTTCGTTGAAAACGAGCAAAAGGAATCCAAAATAAAATTTACTGGTAGCAAACGAACCAAGATAATAGTAAACAGCGACTATATTGTTGGTTGATAAAAAGAAGGCATGCCAAAATGCATTAATTTATTATTTTTTAAAACAAAGTTATAGTATTTTGTTCCTACTCACCATGTGCTAAGGCAACACACACCACCACAGACAGGATGAAAGTCTTCATGTTAGCTGTATTTCTGCAAAATTGCAAATCGTATGTTGATATATAACGTTCTATATGTAATGAAAGCAAGAATAAGATAAGTTAAAATAATATTTTATTATCCCGAAGTTACATCATAAAACATACAGTAGAACACGGATATATGTATGCATGGATATATGTATATGTTTATAAATTACTAAACATTAAACCACAACAAAGCACAATTTTAACAAGCAGTATTATGACGAGAAAAATGAATAATTACATATAGTAAGAGCACTATAAAAGAAGTGGGTAGATAAAACTTGATAATATACAGAAATATGAGACAGAATAAGCAATGATTAACCTCTTGTTGATGTCACATACTTCATTCATTAAATGGACCAGGTCTACAAGAGCAAATATTCGGAAGGTTTATAATTTAAATGACGTGAAAGTAAACTGATCAACAAGATTAATACAATCCACAAAGTACATACTTGTATAAACTGCAGGTAACGATGGATATGTAAACCTTTTTGTAAAGACAAGCCACCAGGAGCAAGCGAAGATGAGTGAGACGATATTGCAAGGTGCCCGGTGTGTATATATATGCTGTTCAATATATCCATCACCAGCTCGCTTGACTGATTAGACACATTAAGAAGATCTACGAGTACACGCAACTGACAAACGAGTTACATATGTATGATAATCCGTTACATAATGATGTAACTTATACAGCGTTAGCCCATCATGATGTCAGGCCACTGTCACGTCCAAAGATATATCGCTCTGACCAATTCTGCATTATGGTCTCTATTATGGTCAAGTCCAATTGTTGAGTTACACAAACGGCTTATTGTGGACTTTCAAATATTTTTAGTTATTTGTGTAGGGTCGTATAAACTGCATGTTTATATGTATAAGCGTGGTAAAATGTCTAGTATATTTTAACCTTCTTCTTTGGTGTCTTTTTTTACTCTGACCTTTCAAAAAATTGAAAATGGACTACTCGAGATATTCGTTTACCGATATCAAATTTTGAAATGTATTCATTTTAAGATTTTTCATTTTGTGAATGTTTTTGAATGTCACCAATTGTAAATATCAAATAATCTTTGTGTAAGCAATTAAATTCTATTGATACTAGTGGTCGTTGTTTTCATCTCCGTGTTGACATTATATCCAATATATAACAATAAGTATTTAAAAATTCTAACGATAAGTGGGACTACATGAAATATCAAACTCTGTATACAGTTCATTAATACGTAACATTTTGGTCGGTTTTTAAAATGAATCTGAGAGTATTTTGCAAGGTTAGGAACTTTATAGATATTAATCTTCAATACATTAATAGTTCGTAATCTGTTTTTTTTGCACTTGGTGTCCAAGCACACGAATCTAACATTATACGGTCTTGACAAATTTATAACATTACCGCAAAGACTGACGCTGTAAAAATACACAAAGATTAAATATTAAATAAACTTTGATTTTCCTTTTCTTTACATGGCCATAATTATTATCATAGTATGAAAGATTACAGCTACGACAATAGCAGCTATTAAGTGCAAGCAAAATTATTGATCCATTATTGATATACCAACAATATTATCAATCAAACTTATGTCACATTGAATATGTTTTAGATAGAAACAATCGTATATTCAATGACAGCAAATACATAGTCCATATACTGATCTTATTTGCTTACTTGCTATATATTTTTATTCTTTTCGACGAAAACAAATCAGGTTTGGTTCTAATTTATCAAAGGCAGATCAAGAGTCAGTTAGAGGATTGTACTTGTTCTTGACAAGTGGTTCGAAATGCTGTCTCTTTGATTAGGTTTGTATGTATACATACTATAATGGTATCGAAGGACAACTAGAACATATATACTAATTTTTGTGTGGATTTGCTACTGTAGCGAAAACAAGAGGTTCCTTATTGACGTAAAGAAATAGGGGTAACTTAAGCATTTCACATTAATCTATTTCAATGACCATTTCTTGAACTGTATATAATACTTATTTCAAAGTCTATCCTTGATTATTCAATCGAAGGTTTTTGCTATTTACTTATTATGGCTGTTTAACCATTTTAGTTTGATCAGTGAGATAAAAAACGTTTGATCAAAGAAAATCCTCTACTAAGAGCTGCTCGCTAGAAAGCTTACTCTGCTAATGATTTTTGCACCGAAAATTTCTTTTTTCGCTCGTTAACAATTTTCGCGAATCAACCCCCTTATGAATTCTTCATTACGAAACGTTCACGAAAAAACATATGACATATATAATATCTGATTGATTGTCTTGTCGTTTTATGAGTATTCCTTTCTTTTATAAACCCTTTTCTTTCAAACTTTTTCTTTTTTCTCGATAACAGCATTTGCTTACAACCTTATCAAGGATATATAGTTGACAGACGTTTTATTCAGTAGACATTTGTATTTTTCAAGTTAATCCTTTGGTATAAAATTTTCCTTTTTAATTTGCTTATTCTCTGTGGTCATCTAACCTTTAAACCGACGAGAAGGTCATGTTTCTATCTATTAACATTATTTCTTTGATCAAAGAAAACCCTCGCTCGGCGACATACGAAAGTTTCCTCGTTGCATTCTATAGATGTAACATAACACAAAAAGAACAGCAAAGCGTTATCTTCAGAAGAAAGCATATGTCATTTACTTGATTGGTTTGTTTACATTCAGTTTGAATCGCTTATTCTACTTAGTTTTAAACATTTAAGATTTCGCTATTTTATCTCTGTTTTATGTCGGTTTGACATCTATTCTGAGCACAGTGGTGTAGTGGTTAGCATGCTGGCCTCTCACGCCAGAGACCCGGGTTCGAATCCCGGTGGTGACACCACAAATTTGTGACTTGGGTCTCATCCTGTGTAGTGTCCCTGGGCAAGGCACTTCGTCCACATTGCACTCAGTTCACCCAGCTGTTAAAATGGGTACCTGAAAATTGGATGTACTGACCTACGTGGTCGTGATTAGCGCTTAGTAGCAGCTGTGAAAGTACACTCCTTCGGGGTAATAATGTAGCGCTTTGAGCATGTCTTAGGACGTGGAAAAGGCGCAATATAAATATGCACATTATTATTATTATTATATTCTAGCGGTGTTTTTTTGGTCCGGGTGGGGTCTTTTGGTGAGGTTTGGGATGCTTTTGTAAATCAAGGTGAAAAGAAACGTCACCATCTAGTTATTTTAATCCACGAGGGAAATGTATAACAATTACAAAGTGTCCTTACGCCCCAACAATTGTAATTACAAAAAATTGAAATATTATTTTGAAAATCCTTTAAAAATAATTCAAATATTCTGATATTTGGCGTTTAAGAATATCCCTAACTATGCAGGAAGAAGAGTGAACAAAATCCCTTACAAATACAAACGTATGCCAAAATTATAAATGACATAAAGATGATAAAATATGATAAAATATACTTCATATAGTCGTCCATCTCAATTCATTTTATCCAATTCTATCCCATTATTGGCATGACCAGATGTTGTTAAATGTTTAGCCAAATATATATTCTTAGGAATGAAGAAACGAAATAAGTTTTTAAGTTGTTAACATATCAATGTACAATGTTGCTCTATTCAACACATGGCTCTCCATGTCATTATTATCATGCGGTAACATATAATGTATAATGGGCCGGTGGCCCCTTACTGGAATAAACACAATCCTAATCAAAAAAAAAAAAAAATTGGCATGACCTTGTTTCAAATGCATTTCGCTTCTCTCGTTTTGCTTTCAATGTTAAACAAGAGTTTAATTTTGATTTCGGTTGATATCTTTTCTTAAGGATTCTTTTTGGTCTAGAAAAATTCTCGCTATTATGGTAGTGGTGATGGGGGTCCCTTTGTAGTTACTCAGGAGAAAACAGACGTCACCAGCTAAAATGCAAGTTAGCTTAATCAACGAGGGAAAGACACAGCAATTATATAGTTATAGCATGTGCTTATGAGGCAACTATTGTAATTAATAAAATTTAGAACATTATTTGGAAAAGTTTCTTTTAAAATCATTAAAAACTAGGCAGGAATGGGATGAAAAAAATAAATCCATTACAATTACAAAACTTGTTACTTTTACAAATTCTCATTCTCTCCCCACAGAGGCAGCTCAGTCATATCCGAGTAAGCCTATGTTCTATTACGGCCAATACATGGGATAGAAAGTTAGAAATCTGATTGGAGGCAATCGAAGTTAGTTGTGCAATCAGCGACGCCGTTTCAAAAGTGGTCATTCGCAAAACGTCGGCCATCTCCGTGTGGTTCTGCAAAACTATCGTTGAAATTTAACATCCAGGGGAGATAACTCTTCCTTTTATAAAACATCGCTTTTTACCTTCTAATTAGTTATTATTTGGGTGATTAGTAAAACAATCATTCATAAAACAAAGAATAATTTACACAATTAAAAAACAGTTTCTATCTAACGAAAAAACCCAATCCATATCTGATTTTAAAATTATATCCCTCTCACACTGTTAATGAAAAATAAACATAAGGCAAGATATTTCCCATGTCACTATACGACCGATGATAATTTCCCTAGTCATGGATATCCAAGAGGTGTTTTCATTGGCTGCAAATAGGGGATATATATGAAGTTACAACTTTTCGCCGCGAGGGTCATCCGCCGGAACCCCGGGGTCTTGGCGTAATAGAACAGAGGCTTGCTCGCACTGAGCTGCCTCTGTGGGGAGAGAATGACAAATTCTATGAATATAATGATCCTTATTCTTTTTATAGTCGTATACTTTAAATCATTTATCCAATTCTGGCCTTAAACTATTTCAAATAGCTTGAATGCCATTATTGGCATGGCCGGGCAGCGAATGCTCTATGTCAATATCTTATTGTTACATGCTGTAAAATATTTAACATATAAAAAATAGTTATTCTTTGTCTACGTTTTATATATCAAAGTTGCTCAAACACTTTAAGAAAGAAGAAAGAAGAAGAAGAAATATATTTTATTTATGTGTCACATGTTGTTTTACATTATTTTACAAGAAATGTTTAAAAAACAACATCCGGCCGATCGGCCTATGAGACACAAGTTGACATAGTGTTACAATAAAATATTAAAATATGATATTTTTAAAAAGTACAATAAATGGGGTAAAATGTTTACTGTTTTAAGTAACCCGACGTTTCAATACACCTCCGCATGACTGGGTAACCTTTCCAAATTCTCTGTTATAACGTGCATTGCAAGAAACGCATTGACGAAATCTGTCAACTTCCGAAGCACTCACATAAGTAACCCGACGTTTCAATAAACCTCCGCATTGTTGTTTGAGCATTTTAAATAATTCTGCCCTCTGGTATATATATAGTGCCTTGCAAATGGTTACTATCTAGTCTGTTTTTCAATGAAATACACTCCAACTGTCCAATTTGTGAAGGATTAAGCAGATTTTTTTGAAAGCTATTTAATTTCATGGCGAATGTCAAAATTTAATATGATTTAATTATTTGAGTAAATATATAATGTCTTATCACAATAAAAATGATGATATCCATATCTCTCAGGGCCTCCTTTCACAAAGCAACCTTTACTAAGGTTAACCTTAACTCCCATCCTTTAACATTGCACTACGGCTACCTTAAGGACTTACGATCACCTTTGGGCTTTGTGAAAGGGGACCCAGTATTTCAAGTTTAGTTCTCTTCTACTTTAACCCGAACTTTGTCTAGCTAAAAGTATGATTAAGCTAGATAAAGTGTTTTTAAGCAATATTAGTATTCAACGAAATGATACACATTTCAGGATTAAAATGTTTATTTAAAAGAAATGTATAATATAATGAATTAATTTTAATAAAATTCAGAATTAAGCCAGGGTTTAGTTAACGTAGTGTGCAAAAAATGTGTCGTACATCATGCTAGGTAACCAAATACAGGTTGTTGAATTATGCTTAAGCAAAAAACGATTTTTTAACAAAGTAACTTCTGAGTTCACAGTTCTAATCGTTCTCAAGAAGATGTATCAACATGAAGTGACTATAAATAAGCTAAATTCTAATTCTATGAGCTCTCTTTCCTTCTCTCCCCCTCTATCGATCTTTATTCATACACCCCTTTCCTGCCTTATCCTTCCTCCATGTGATGATAATTCAGATCATATAAGTGGATTGGAATCCCATTTAATTTGAGTAATTGTTTAAGGTCAATTTATGATACAATGTACTTTCGTTTCCAATAATATAAAGCTAGACTAAAAAACTAAGAAGAATAAGAAAACCGTTAATGTTGCTTGGACAGAAATTAAATTAGGGTTAAACGTAGGTAATCAAGATCACAGTAATATGCTTTCGACCAAACATATCAATGCATTGTGGTCACGTCCAATACAGTTATAGTCCGACAAATGTACACCTGTCAGATTGTGTTCGGGTGTCATGTTTAGAAAACTGGTTCACAAACCTTAAATGAAAAAAACGAGAGAAAACAGATTTTATTTGTGTACATAACAACCAGGTACATATGTAGGATGAAACTTTAATTTCGGTTTTCGAAAGGAAATGATGGCTTTCTTCCGTGATCTTCTTCAACTTGAGAATGAAGAATATAGGTAAATATGGGTGAATATAAGAAAATAGCTGTTGTAATGTCATGTCAATGTGGATTGGGTTACTTCAAAAGTATATCAGTCATGTCACAACATTGAGGGAAAGTGTTACATGTATCTGAATGCAAGAATCAACCGAGTATATTTTATAATTGAAAATCCTTGATTCAACTTAATTTTCGTACAAAGCAGGATGATATTATTCGACAAAAACAAACGGCATTCAGACCGTTTAAAGGGGCAGTTGCATGCAATAAGAGGTTATATAGGTAATGTCAGAAAATGAAAATATATGGTTCCAATTGAAAGACAATGTATTTAAACTAAATGAATAAATCAAATGTGTAATTTAATGTTAAGCCATGCGATTCCTTTTACTTACAATAAATGAATTTAAGGTGTCCACACACAATTCGCCGCCATTGGATTTTATGTGGAACTTTAAATTTGTGTTCTGACTATGGGTGATTGTTTGTGTAATGAGATTTTTGACATTATTAAAAATATACATCAGGCATACAATTATAGCATTCAGGTTCAATTGTCAGTGAAAAATTGCAAATATAAATTTTCCAAAAACGTGCTATTGCCCCTTTAAAAGGTGTCAACAAGTATGGTAAGAAAATGACTACCTTCGTAGAGAGTATCCAGTCTCAACTTGAGATGATTCACTTTGGAATCCGTTTGGAGTATAACATGGTTGCTGCAAAAGCTTGAAATATAATCATGCATTTTGAATTTGATGTTAATTTTGATTTAAATTACCAAAAAAATAAATTATCGATTAAAGAAAAATCAAAAGTTCCATAAACTTTAATTGTTGTATAAAATCATGCATAAAAAAAATACTAGAAGGGTATTTTATTTCATTTTCAAGATGTATCGTCCATCTTCAAAACAGCCACTTGTGAAGGTTAAAAATGGCTGACCATTATTTAAAAAATCAACAGGGATTTATATTCACTCTTGAATAATTCGGAAAAATACATCTACATAAAGAACGTGTGTGTATTCATGCATTTGCTGTTGCACGCACCGTACTAGACTAAATGAAATGAAAATATAATCGTATTGCAACTTTTAAAAGAGAAAGGAGCCCACTGAAGCTGTTCATTTTCAGAAGTGCAATGATCTACACTTGCCACAATAATATAGACTTGCGTTGGTATTTTAAGATATTTTGTTTCAGTGGCTATTATACAGACTAACATCGCACGGTATATATAATATGTACGCTTCATACACCACGGACACATCAGTTTAGTCAGTGCTCGTAGTACCGACAACGACGTCAATGACCGTAGTATTTGCATATGCAAATGAGCAATGTCAATGAATTTCTTGACTGCGTTTGAGAGAATGTTTTCAAATTTGTTTACAAATCATTGAAAACATAATCAATCAAGACATAGCTCAAGCATTTCACTACGTTCTAAGAAAAATAGAAAACTCGTAGCAATGCATTATCGGGGGATAAATGTACGGGTTTGAGAAGGTTAAACTCGGCTGACGCCTCGTCCAATCTTCTCAAAACCGTACATCTAACTCCCGATAATGTACTGCTTCTTGTCCTCTATCTAATACAAAGAGGTTGTATCTATATATTTTCAACATTATAATCAAACAAACTTTGCCACTCAGTAGAGTAGTTTCGCACACTTTGTCTTCGAGTAAAGAACTCATTTGATGATCAACCTTCGTGTCAAGTGTTGCAATTGCAACATCCATGTCGAGGACGATGAGGCAACAGGGACAAGAAACTTAAGGAGTTTAATCCGTCTTCATTGTTAGAGCCTGTACGATTAAAACGCTGCAGGGGCTATACTTAAGAGACAGAATCTGAAACTGCCTACAGGAAAGACAAGGGATAGACTGGTGTTGAATCATTTCCTCAATTATACAGCTCTCTCAGGAAGGATACACTGTCTCACAAAATGGATGATGTTTCATTATTTCCTACTTGTAAATGGCTCTCACTGGATTCATGAAACGTGTCACAGTTAAGATAACTGACGATAACCTTTGATAAGAGTGCTTCTCAAGTAAGGATTACTGCTGTAGGGAAAGGTTATGTGTGCCATCATGTCCATATTGACACATTTCCCAACATTTCACTAACTCGAATTTTGTTTTACCATTTTCTTATTCACAGTTTCGCTTCTCACATGTTAAGTTCTTCTTTTAAATCAATGCTTAAGTTTTACGGATTTAATTTTGATTTTCAGTTTATTACCAATTGATACGAGCAGTTAGGACACAAGGTACGTCTATCTGAATTCTTTTCCACAGAGTCGGATGAAGTCATAAAATGTTGATATTACCTCTTTTCAAATTAGACCAATTCCGTGGTTTCCCATTGCGGCAAAATTTGCACAATCCATTTGAATTAATTTAGCAAATAACAACACTTTTCCCATAGAAAAGGTGGTTCCTATCACAATACCTCAACCATGATCCAGTAGCCTAAATTTCAGGACAGCATAAGTGATTGCACAACTAACTTTGATTGCATCCAAACAGGCATCTCCCATTCTAGTCTACAACACGGCTAATTGGAACAGAGGCTGTATGAACATTTCATGACTTGATCTGCCTCTTTTGAGATTTCTTTAGATTAAAGAACGACTGTGTAGCTTCTACAGTGACTATCCGGTACATTGCGGCCAATTGTCTTAAACTTTGGCATTGAATAAAAACCTTCTTCCTTGAAAAAGCACTTCGTTTACTGTGAGTAAATGCATCGCACTGGAGTTGTCGCCCTTTGGGTGGATATGTCATTACAACTGAACTATGCCGAAATATGACTTTTTTGTATCTGATAGACGATCGCGTACATTCAACCCTTTTTTTGCCTTTGTATTCTTTGCAATATCATTTGCAATGAACCAACGTGTGAATGATTTTATCTTATATTTTCTATAATAACGTTCTTAGAATAACATTCTTCATATTATCAGAAAACTAAACACCAGGCAACAACAACTCTATCCATTGTGTATCAACATTCTCTGTAATCTACAGATTTATGATCCAAGTACTTTGGAGGATTGTAAATAAGTGCACCCTTTTATATTTGTGAATAACTTTTTTCATACATTCGTTGCTGATTTGCTGTACCACACAAATAAACTAACGTTTCTTTTCTACTATATATCATATATGTGAAAACACGTTATGTTTCCATATTGTTTCTGGAATGTGTTGTGGAGGTCACAGCGTAAAAATTTGTTCGTACCGTTACTATATCATACTATGATATATACTTTTTATAAATTAATTATAATTACGAGGTTATCATTTCAGTAAGGCTAGACGTTACTACCCTATGTACAAATGATCCATGGACAATATTAAAACTTAAGGAAGTTGTCCAAAGGCAATGGCCGAAGATCCATCCGCACGCAGTACACGCATCCTTTGTCATTGATAATGTCCAAGGAGCTCGTTTTATCTAATATAACAAACGCAAACATACTATACTACCCTAGATTTCTTTTATATATAATAATTGGTGAAAAAAATGTAAAAGTGTCTGGAACGCGAGGACGTAAATCGGTTAGAGACGGCATACTACAAAGCATTTCCAGATTACTTGAAGTTATTATCTTGAAAAAAAGATATTTTGCTATCAATTAGATATTAACAGAAAAACGTTCTTTTAATGATTAAATAAGGTTATAGGACAATGTTGAAAGTAACCAGCGTTCGATGGATATTATTTCAATATTGCTCATATCCTGTGAGGCAGAGTAATGAAGATAAATAAAGACCCTCAAGAGCGGTCATAATGAAGGCATTTTTAATTTGATTCGTCTGCACCTCATTTCATATGTATTGTACAAACAAATAAGTCAAGACACATTTGGTGAACTGCCACGTTGGATCGCATAAACAAATCCTTCGTTATTTATTATAATGTTAAAGAGAAAGAAATAACAATTCAAACATACTCGTAAATGGTTTATTCATATGTTCATGTAATCCATGATTTAGATGAAAATGGCTGGGTGTCAATAAGATTGACATACAAATATGAAAATAAATAACATTTCAATAAATAACGATTTGATATGAAAACATGAAGGCATATTCACAAACATGTGTCTCAACTCAACTGATCAATCACATCGGACATGATGAAAGGCAGAAACATTTCTGTAAATACATCATTTGCTTCGCCTTCATTCATTCCACCATATCGTGCAATACCGTTTTCATCAGCGGACATCATCATACGATAAGCCCAGAGTGATCTCCCTTGATTACCCTCCATGTTGTAAGGGAGATAATTCATTGGCGCCTGGTATTGTATACTGTTACGGTTAAACATTCCAAGCCTTTGTTTCATGCCATAGAATCTGTGAGCAGGAAAATCGAAATCTTGATGACGAAATGATGGTTTGAAGCCTGCTATTGCAAGCGGAATTGCAACCGGTCTGTCGTAGAGTGGCAGCGTCGGTTTGAAGCCCGCTCGATTAATTGGGATGGCGACGGGTCCGTCCGGGTTGTTGAGATATGGGACCACGCCACCATTGGAGCTTGAATACTTCGGCTCAAATCTGTTTCTCGATACAAAATCGTTTTTCAAAGAATAACGGTTCCTTGGCATTGCTGAAATAAAAAACATGAAGTTTAATTTATTTTCAAACATATATAACTGTTAAACATTTCGTTTTTGCAAGTCAATTACCGATCATTTTATCAACATCATATTGAGAGCTAGTGAACAAATACTTTTTAGAGAACGTTTTTCAATGTTAAGATAAATGAGGCTACATTTTGTCCATAGGGACACATATCACTATTTCCACAAGATATCTTTCAGCCACATTATCATATAAACGAAAAAGAATGTTATTGATGGTCATCTTGTATTTTTTGCAATGGAACAACTCCGTTTACTCCAAATACCCCAAAAAAGAAATTGATTGGTTACTATAAACCTTCGGCAGGTTCAAATAATTCATAAAACCTTTTTTCATCGCACACAGACACAATTCTTTAGTAGATATGATTGGACTTGATATTAACACTGGAAACATGTTTTGTCAAATTATGTATTGCAGGCTTAGACTTGAATGCAGTGATTTAAATGCACATTTATTTAAAATATTCATATGATCCATCTTTCACAATAATGTGTTGTCAGTCCGAACTTCATTTCAATTATGGGCATAACATAAAGAATGCTATGTATAAAGACCTTAATCTATCAGAATATGTCCGTTTTTGCATCATCAATTCTGTACATGATTTTATTACCGCATCCAATCAATATAGTCCAGAAATGTAGATGTTTAGAATTTTAAGTATTTTATTTTTGTCCTTTATTGAACTTACACACGTTGGAATAAGAATGATATATGCATGCACAGGTTAAATGTTATTTTGCTTGTTATGATATATACTTTTTAAATTACAAGACTGTGTACATTACAATTATGTTGTTGTTTACATGCAAAGGCATCCGTATAAGCCATTGGTTTGTTTGTCAATCCATGTCTTTATCTTTATAGAAATAACTATGTTTAAACTAAATTTCCATTTAAGACAAGTCAAGTTTATTGTGCTCGAGGCTTCCAGTCTATATGCAGGTTACAGAGTTATACATAAGACTTGAATAAATGGCAGTGTAAGACTTTTATTTGAACAATTCCTCTCTTAATGATAATTTGAGAGTTAATGCGGAGTACTTACCTTGCACAGCAGTGGTAGAAACAAAGATGAAGATTGAGATCAGCGTCTTCATGACAGACTCTCCTGGAACAAATAATTAGTTGTGTAAAGTGATGACAAGTAGTATCTTTGTGTTCAGGATGATAAAGAAAATAACCTGGACCAAAATGTATGTATTCAAAACATCAAGACGACAAAGACTAGGGGAAATATGGGACATGTCCCTGACCCACCGTCAAGTTTTAAGTAATTCATTTCAAGAACCACCATTTTTATCATCTAAGGGATATTCAATTATATACAATATATACAATATAATATATGTTAGCGGTGTGGGAGTAAATCGTTTGGATTGACATTGACAGTCAATGAATATATAGATATTTTCATATTTCAAAATGTACATGTTACTACTTACTCTTTTGGTCCAATGTATGATGAAATAATGAATAAATAAATAATTTTAAGTTAACTATGCAAGTCTGTTGTCTATGATATCCAAACGATTCGGTGTTGTATGACGAAGTATGCGATCATAGCGTGTTGTATATATACGTATGGCCGACCAACACAAATCAAGCATGACCTAACTTTAAGTAGCGAGGCGTGTGTCATCGCTTTGAAGTTATGGTAATATCAAATACCGCAAAAAGATCAAAGTTTTCAGATTGTTTGATCAGTTAATAATTGCTAATTTATCTGTAACTTCTTTTTCTAAACAATCAACATTGTTTAACCGTCTTCATTGATTGATTACTATTGCCGCAGAAGGGAAATCAATTTCTGCACTACAATATCATGTTCATCCGATTACAGGTTCTTACAAAATTAATGTCTGTCTTGATGTTACATATACAGGTTTTGGATGTTTTGAGAAATAAAAAACATTTCAGGGATTATTGAAAACTTGTCCCTAAAATGATATATGATTCTATACTTAAGCTTCAAATTGTATTTCAAAATGGAACTTTAAAAGAAAATCATTTTATTCTTATTCAAAAATTTACGCAAATGCTTGATATCTATTATTAATTTGATTTGAAAAATCCTAAAGTTTTGATCTTAATCACATTAAAGGATTCTAGACAACTATTGCTCTGTTGTATATATATACTCTCCCCCAAAAAAGAAACGCATAGGTAATTTTTTTTTAAATGGCTGGTGTAAAACATATAAAATAATACAAATATGATATTTCCTTCTACAGCGTACATGTTCAATTGTTTTCAGCTTCAGTGCACATGGGCGACAATATTAAACTTTTGGTTTATAGGAGAATCACATAAGGACAGTTTAAAAAAACGTCTTTAGAAACTATCTAAATCGAAATTCACGTAAGAGTAAGCGATAGATCATGTTGGAACATTAGCCAAACCAAAGGCACATATTGTAAAATCAAATTAAAACTAAAGATTTATGATTTGCAGTAGTCTGGAATCAAAATGTTCATGATCACACCATTTTGTGCCTTTTTGGTTGGTCCCTGCAGACCACTTCAAGAGTTCATCAAAGAGTTCCACCAAACTCAAAACCTCTACATCCGGGTCATAAACTTGTGTCATTTTCTTGTCACAGCTATACAGATTATTAAAAAATCTTTTTTTAGTAAAAAAGTCTACCAAACTTTACGAAACCATTTGCATGAAGTGTATATTCAAACAAGAAGGCCAGTTATTGGCCCTGCTTTGGTGGCTTCAAGAACACAATCGTATAAAGTTGCGTTGTAAAATCAAAATCGTGAACCTAAGAAACTTTAGGAAAGTCAAGGTCAGTAATATATCACAAATTCGCCATTAACAACAAGTTTAACAAGTTTAACAAGTTTAACGCGTATTAGTTTTGTTTTATCGTTGGAAATTGTTTTTGCCAATACTTGATGCCACAAGTCAAAAGATTCATTTGAGACAGTGTGATGGTATGAGATTCAATATCAAATACATGTATTAAATTGTAAAACTGGGATTTGCAATAATTTTTTGAGTTTTATTCAAAGGTCGTCCCTCGCTTCAATACATGTCAGTTGGATCTAAACGAAGGGATAAAATAGATATATACTGGACAAAATAAATTAAGGATATTTCAATTTCCATAACTGTATGTAATTAAGTGGTAATTCATGTAATACACCATTTTCATGATTCCAAAATGTTCTTATTTCCCTATTTTTAGTAAAGTTGAGACCACACTGTCTGTTCAAGTACAATTAATTATGTTTTTTTATATTCAAATGACGTTACTATTAGCAAAAAGAACGTTATGCTTCCAAGCGATTTATTTAATAAGCGAACAGGAAAGACATATTCCTTGACATAAGTACATAACATTCTTACTTCATGAGGCGGCCATTTGGTGACCCCATAAATTATCGATATTGATATGGCCCGTAATATAATTATTTGGCGTCATTATATGAAATCATCACTTCGACTGTGACCCACCTGGTGACATAAGATTCTCTAATTAACGCAACAATACCAAATGACCCCAGGTCAGTCGCTTCAACATATCAGATGAACACCTATAATAAGGAACAATACCTTGTGATCTTTTAACGCCGCTGATCACCTAAAGACAACACATCGTCTGGACGCTCTCTAAGGTGAAGAATAGATCTACGTCACAGCTAGGAATTTAACTCAGCTACCTCAAGGTAAGATTTGTCAATATCAAATGTCAATTCAATTCAAGAATATGCTATGGTTGATATTCAGCGATTTAAGTTTTTATCTAAGCAATTGTGAGGTTAATTAGTGTTCATCCTCAAACCTTGAATTTTGATATTTACGTACATGTTTATGCTAAGGTACACAAAGAACTCTCAAGGGATATAAGACTTTTTCTCTAGCAATTATATATAAGTATCCCCAAACCACGAAATAAGATTGAAAACGTATCTCCTTAACAGTACAAATAATAATCTAAATCAGCTGCTTTAAGGTAATATTCTATATGTTTGAGAATACATAATGGTTAACAATGAACTAATATCCAAGCTCCGCGACAATGAAGTGAAGATAATTGTTAAGCCTGTATTTAATTCTATTTATTCAATATTTGTATTTTCCTGTGTCCATTTTGGAAACTATGTTTGTTCTTTGTTATATATGTCTAGGCTCATGTATAAATGAATCTGAATTTGTTAATTCAAAATTCCATATGTACTGACCATAAATGAAATGTGCTTAGCTATGAAATCTAATAGACAAAAATTCAAAACGAAATTTTGACAAATAGCTTTGTAAGTTTTTAATATGACATAGTTTGTGTCCCTCCATTTCGAGGTAGATTATATCTTGTTTTACTCTTGAATTGGATATACAGGTGTACACTACACAAACTGCTCAAGTTTTTAACTTCAAAATAGAGATATTTTGTCGTGATAAATGTAGTTAAACATTTATACTTAAATAAAATGCAACGTTTTAAGATCTGTATCAACCGATGACAGAACTTAATACTCTTTTAATGAAAAAAATAATCGGGTCATATTCAAAGCGTACCCTTTATCAATGGACTAGGTAAAACAGGCTTGTTTAGATCTTTCTACTCTTTCATTGCTTCTCACAGATACATAAATGTAAGATAAATTGCTTAGTTTGCTATTTTTTTCACAGATTCATTTAGAATGAGAATCGTTGTGATCTGTCTTCTGCTGTGCTCGAATATCAACAAAGGTATGTAGGAAACAGAATAATTTGAAGGATATTTTATTTTTACGTACAAACTTGATCCATATTCAAAGATATTATTTTTTGATTGAATTTTTTATGACTTTTGCAATAATACGTTATGTTATTTGCATGTGTTTGTTGTTAAATTTTGGAAGGTGACAAAGTTGTTGACTACTTAAATTTAATACACTGAAGACAACATTTTTAATACTTAAAATTAAAACGTGAAATTCAATATTGCTGGTATATTTGTATGAAATATATGGAATGTTTATTACTTACCTTTAATATGAACATAAACTGTCATTGTTGTTTAGTAATGAAATTTTGCTTTGTTTGGGCTAGGAGTATCTATCCCTTGATTAATTCAAACATCCATACAAGACTAATAGGTAAAATGTATATTTGAGCCAAATAACATTTCTTAATCAAAGAAATACAACGTGAATTATTTAACTTCTTTGAGAGGCATTTAAGAAGTTGGAATGGCAATTATGCAGAGGAATATATGGATGAAAACTTTTTTGTTCATTGTTTACGCATACAATGGACAAAGAAGTTGTCATCCATATAGTCCTCTGCATAAGTGAAGTATCTTATCCATGCCACAGTCACTCCACCAAACTCAGTTTATTCATCTCGTTTGATCAAATCAATCCAGTCTATTTTATTTGCAGGGTCAAGTTACCCCAAGAGCCCGACTGTGCCAGGCTACCCAATACTGGACGCCACCAAACAAGCCTACCCACCCTCTACCATCATCCCCACCCTCTTGTCTCAGACCCATCCAGTCAGGATACGGGCTGAGTTTGCGCTGGAGAATAGGCCTGCCCACCCGCCAGTTAGTGACGACAGCTAATATGGACGCTACATTTACCTGGTGGTTGTGATCAAACTTGATTATGTTGTGTTTGAATCTAAATAAATTTTGGTATCGGTGACTTGAATGTTTTTTTCTTCGAATAAGTCTTTCACTATACCGCCTCTGAAGGAGAATTGGATTTTCGATCTTGATTACACTATATTAAAGGTGCTGGATGAACGAACAGATCGGCGCTATGATAAAATGTTCAGTGTTGTTCGAAGTGGAATAACGATTAATGTTGGTGACATTTGTTTAGCTTTAAGAATCAAATTGAAAATTCGATGGTAAATGAAAACTGATACACTAAGCACTCAAGTAGGTGGCGATGGAAAACATAGGGTCCTCTTTCTTGTACATTAATGAAATTAATATTGGATTACAAATTGAAATAATTTTGTTAAGAGGTAAATCATATAATTATTTTGCCAAGAAATGTGTAAGCTTTTAATAATAATAACAATTTGCTTGGTCGCATGACGTTTTGATATAGTCAGTGTTCCGATAAGCTACACTGTACCAATATGAGAACACAACTATGACAACTATAACAGATAACACTTTTTATAAAGGTAGGATAAACCACGAAGTTGATGGTAAGCCTGTACCAAAGAAATTAAGGGGAAACACTAAGAAATCATTTTTTTTAAATACAAAACTTATGTCCTTTAGATACTAAGCGAGTACACATTGTTTCAAACGTATATCACGATTTACAGAGAAAGCATTGCTATGGTTTCCAAATCAGACGCCGAGGTTTGATGGGCGGGTTAGCAGGCTTTCGGTGCGGACAGTGATGGTGATGTTTTCTGACTCTGATATAAAACCGAAAGGTAATGCTTGTACTATTGCAGATGATGAGATCACAATTATAACAATGTAACTCCAATCAAACAAATTCAGATGTGTATAACAAGAAAGATCAGGAAATGTTAAATACAATGAGGATATATCTATATTAACCAATCAAACACCATCAAGAAATACCAGGAAATAAAAGGAACCAGGAAATCAACTCACAGAGCATCACGTCCTGTTAACCTCAGCTCCTTCCTGTTGGTCAAATGCGTCTTCCCCATCCCTCGAGTACTTAACAAGCGTCACAGCAGCTTTCACAAATCATGAGTTGACAATTAGACGCGTGGTTACCATATGACCCAGGTCAGCCGTGATATAAGGCGATCCAGACCTCACGAAGAAAGGCAAAAGTTTACGGTTACTTCATGCATACGGTGTCAAAGGACAGTTCCTCTCTCAGTAGGCAAGTGTGAATTAATGTCAAGACATGCTTTCCCAAAGTCGACCAAACTGCCACATGGTATCGACGCTTCTGTCCATTCGGTGCTGGTGAATGTGTTTGGACATGCATGGTAGTGGAACTTATCAAAAGTCTTTATATACAAGATCTGAAGTCAAATTGTAGCGCCATGGTTTTACAATATGTCTCCTTCTAATCTACAATGCATTCTTGGATGGTTTGGTTGCGAAATACTAATAGTCTTAATGTTACAATATTAGGCATTAACTTTATTACAAAATAATTGTTTCAGTAATATCATAATTATGAGAAACATATAAACATTGTTTAATGGGCATTTACACACTTTTCTTAAACTTTGTCATTTTAGCCAATGTGTTATTTCAGAGGGTCAAACATCTCACAACTAAACCCGAAGCTTTTCCGAAGCTGTAGAATATCTCAGTTTCAATTAAATATCAAGCAAAAACCGTTGCAGCAAAACAAACATGGTGCGTTCGATCTAGTACTTCTTCTTATGATTAACAACATTGTCTTCGGCAAATTGGAATATTTTTGTTGGTTAACATTCACATAAACAGCTAAGAAAAATACACATTTCACTTAACCTTCGACAAATCGTTATCGATGCAAACAGAACTACAGTAGTCCGAAGGGTAGAAGAACATGACGTTTTAGTAATGAATTATTTTTCATAATCAGTTGAGCTTACTTTAACAAGAACAAACACTATGAATGCGTGGTGCAAATTGAAAGAGGTTCCTTCTATTGAAATGTGATCTGGAAACATTACTTCATGTATATATCTATTGTTGTACATGTAATGTAAAGAATCCAAGAGTTCACCTTTTGCAGTTATCAAGTGATGAATCTCTATCTGGGTAAAGCATTACTATTACTGCTATTAAGAGATTGTGTTGAGTTGTGAACCTGCAGAGTGAAACAACAATTTTAGTAACATGCTCTGACCTATACAAAAGACAAATTCGACACGTTACAAAAGCAGTCAGACGTATAAGTAGACGGCATCTCATTACAAAAGCTATATGCATCAAATTCTTCAAAGGCATTTAGAAGTTGGTGTGATAAAACAAGACACCTGAAGAAGGGGCAAGAATTGGCAAGAATTGGCAAGAATTGGCTCAGAAACGTCGTATTAGCTTGTATTAGCTATATGTATCAGACGATGTTGTGAGGATAGAGGCTATTGAATATTCGAAGACAACGGTACAAAAATGGTACTTTTGAAATGATTAATTAAGGGTAAAATTTTAATTTTTTTTAACGTAATGGTATTCTAATTCATCTTGGTATATATAGATTATCATCAGAGGAAGTGTGTCATGTGACTTTTTCGAAACAAGTGTGAATTATTGTATTACCTGAGCGAGAGCGAACTTTCGTAAAAGTCATATGACACATGCACTTCCGCGGGTAATAATTACCGATTCTTTTCCATTTTTGTCTCCTAGAACAATGGTTTTATGACGTCACAGACGTTTATATACGGGGCTACAACAATTGTTGCTAGGCAAAAGTGAAATGTACACATGTGCTCATATACAAATATGTTATTGCTTATGTTCCACCATATGGGGAGCCTACGGGAACATGTATAAAGTATGGCAAAAGAAAAAAACCTTTTGTTTTAAATAAACCGTATAACTATTGAAGACAAACAATGCCCGTTAAATCATTTTGATATATAGAATGGAACAATCAAGTGAAATGGATAAATGGAGTAGAATTATAGAAACGCGCACCCCGAAAAGCTTTTGAATAGGTACACTAACATTTGTTACAATGTTCTACAATTTTGCATCATGTTTTCAAATAATGAAACCAGAACCTAGTGTAAGAAGTTGCTTAGACTTGAACACAATATAACGCAATTGTATCAAAATTTTAAACATTGTGTCAGTAGCGATGTCATTATTTTCTATATCACCTTAGGTTGTACTGTTTGCCAAATGGTCATCAAGAATACATGTAAAGAAGATATAATCGTCTAGCCTCCATGTCGCCAAGAATGACACATTAGAATATTAATTACAAGATAACAAATTTCCTTCAACAATGAAAAGTTATCTGTCATTGAAGTCACGGAGGGTCAGAGGTTACTGTGTCAGACATGGACTTTTAACTGGACCATGATTTAATTGAGGCTATATTTACATTCCCATAAATTCTATTGTTAGAACCCAATCCAGCATTTGTCAGTTTCATTCCTGTTGACGATTTGACTCAAACATGTTAAAAGGTCACGTTCCAGTTTAATTCTGTATGAAAAGAAAGCCCAAAGGGGATAGATATTGTAAACGCGGTTACCCTTTTGGCTTTTTATCTTTAAATCTGGATAACTGTCTGTAAGAAATAAGGGAAATGAGGTTTTGATAAATCATAACAGTTCTAATAGTAGAAATACATGATGCCATCATTCAAAACAAATATATTAGAAGAATTGGGACTTACATAGCTTGATAACAATTCATACGTCGAAACATTTGAATATGCATTTTTTTAAATCTCCATGCTTCATCCACTTAATTCAAGAAACTTTTATTTGTTCTCAGCTGTTCTTGGCTACCTTCAATACTGATAGTAGAGTCATCGTGTATTTCAATAATAACTTCCCACAATTAAACGAAAATACATGATACCACATTATGGAAAGTTTGAGAAGTTCTGTTTTGTTGAGATTTAACCATTTGCGGATCAAGATTGTTTGCGGGTTTGCGCACCCGAACCAATAGAGTCACTCTACAAAGTTATTTTCATATTGGTATGTCATACCGATCAGTTAAGGGCAACATTTTTAGGTCAAAAAGGTGACATGGGTCAAAATATTTAATCGCGGTTTTCACTTTTTTCCAAAAATCTTTTGTAGCTTTTAACATTTATATTGACAGGAGTGAAAGGGCTGGGCACAAGCCTTCTCCACTGTATTTACAGTTCACATTTTGCAATATGTATACATGTATATATGTACAATCGCCACGGAACCATATGCTATAAAATATACAGAGAAAAGAGGAAAGGATATAAAATTATTGAAATTAAAAGGCACACTTAAATCTGTTTTTTTTGCTAGAATGTATTCATGTACATGTTAAGATATGATTTAACTTTCAGAATTCGAAATTAGGATTTAAAGTAAAGGACAACCTACCTATAATTTACCATCTTACCTAATAACATGCGACGCTGAACTTATAAGAATGAACAACCGAAAATAACTGAAGCTTTTTTAAAAGGTTACGTTTGATATGAGTGAT
Organism: Steromphala cineraria; assembly: GCA_916613615.1. Taxonomy (NCBI): domain Eukaryota; kingdom Metazoa; phylum Mollusca; class Gastropoda; order Trochida; family Trochidae; genus Steromphala; species Steromphala cineraria. Next base: position 84,973,539 of record OU744722.1, read on the forward strand.
AGATGGACAGTTTCTTATTTCTTAGGGGGGATTATTCTTTTTTTTTTTCGAAAGAAAGAATGATTCATAACATTTTTTACTTTTTGAAAATGAGACTTTTCTGAATTTCTAAGATTATTATTCTTCTTTAGCCCTTGATGCACATCTCATTTTGTTCATTTGCACTTAACTAAAACTATGGTACTGATTTTTATTACAGGAAGTTTATGTGGAATATTCACATGAGCATAAAAGAAACAATGATCGGAATTTCTAAAATGTGTCCAATGTGTCCCAATCAGTCTTTTTTCAATGCTAATTTTCGAATTCTAACACTATAACCAGACGATTCCAAAATATGGTTTGAATATGGTAATTTTACACATAGACCAATTGGTGAATCTTAGTCAGTGCTGCTGGAGGTATTTGATTGACGCCCAAACGAAATCCACTTGAAGTGATATTTGCTTTAAAATATTTAGCAAGTGAACAAACTTAAGATACGCAGCTTTTATGTCATCAACGTACCAGTTGAAAGTTGAACATTAACAAGTGAAAAGAAACAAACATGTACATTGGCACCATTGTGTAAACTTTAAATAGTTCTAAACAATATCTCAAGGCACTCTAGCATCCATTTCGAAAATTAGATATTTGAACTGACTTTGATATTATAATGTTCTAATAAAGGGTGTACTAAATTTCATAGTATATGAAACATGATGTCAATGACGACATTGTTATGGCAGTAACAAATTACGTCTAAAGTCTAAAATTCGGGTTTGCACAAAATTTTAATATTGATTAAAAGGGTGATCTGATAAAACTTTAATCTCTTATCAAAGAATAGAGGGTTTATTTTAATGGTTATATACTTAATCAAACAATTTTGTTCATTTGCATTCATTAAATGGTTCTGATATTTTGTTCAAAGATTGTAGATAAGGATTATTTTAATCGAAATTCAAGAAAATAGAAAATTCAAGTTTCAGCATGGCTATTTCACAGTTGGACCTTGGTTAGTTCTGCTGAAGTTATACAATTGGTGTGGACACAACCCACATGATCTTTGCACTGAGATACACTAATTAGTAAACCATCGCATAATACGCAGCAGTATTATTCCCTTAACGGATAAGCTTAGGGTATCTAATGTTTTATAGTCAAAAGTTAGAAATCAATAGTTATTTCACCATGCATAATAAGAAACTGAAATAACGATGAAATGTCATCATTTAAAAAAAAAGAGTTGTGACCGAAAGGTTAAAGGGACAGTCATATTGGGGTATTTTTGTGCAAACGATTTCAAGAGGTAGTAGTGATGCATTCTATTCTTTATCAAATTGTTAAATCTAGAACAGCTAAAATGTTACCCTCAATGTGAAGTCATCATGTAATAATCATATAAGTACATGTATACATAGGGAAATACTCTTGAATTTGTTTCCACACAAAAAACCCGATAGGACTGCCCCTTTTAAACCAGACAAATTAGGACCAATTGCATTTTTTTTTCATTTTTTTTTTATTATGCTGAAATGTAAGAAAGATCAAGAGCTTAGACAATTTAAATCATAGAGATTACAATTCATATGAATCGTCATTTACATACAGCTTTATATGACTTATATGTAGTTTTGTAATAGTTTGATTTTCAATTGTGTTTTATGTTTACAGTAGCATACTGATAAAATATCAACCCTAATAGTTCCTGTATCCAGTTTTTACTTGGCTCTTAATGTAAGTCAGAAGATCAAAGTAAACGACACTTTTGTAATAAATTAACCTTTAAAAATCAAAAGCATTCAAGGCACAACCGAAAGGTGGATACAAGAGATAATTCCGACAGCTAAGAAGTAAACATATTCATAAGTTTTCCTGAGAATCTGTATGTTCACACATTTCAACATGGGGATTATCAGATCTAATAAATGTTATTACAGGAAATAGAGCATATTCAACTTGTGCTCATACATCAGCTTCACGGACTTCAAAGAGCCCCCATCAGGAGTTATGCCCCTACAAGCGCTCTACACACGCTGTCTGCGATGACCATGGTTGGTGACATAATCTGGAGACGCTTGGTGGCTGAGAAAAGCAAAATGACAACTGCAAATCAATATTTTCTCGCCTCCAGCGTACAGGTAGATTTATCAGGTGTTTGGGTCAGGTGTATTTAAGCTCTCTCACCTGTCTGACTGCATCAATCCTCTGGGAAACCTTACTTGCAAAGAACCACGAAAGGTAAGTCATTGTCGCGAAGAGACAGGGAGAGAATGTAGAATCAAAGATTTGGTCTTGTTACAAAATTAGAGATATCTATTTTTGAGTCTCTGCATACATGACCATGTAATGACACTGTAGTGGAAGTAATATAGGCGAAAAAGCTGAATTATTCTTTCAAGAACGATAAGTTGATAATGAAACTTTGAAACAAAGATGTTAGAAGTTGTTAGATTAATAAATCTATCAAAGTCAACTAAATCACTGCAGGTCGTCATAATATCAGCTCCTGTTCATTTACTATAACCCTCAAAAGTTTCTATATACAAAAATAGTAGGAAGATGTTACCATTTCCTCTAGTTTTGGTTAAACAAATGTTGACACTCATTTGCATAGATCATATTAGGCACCAGGCCGACGTAAAAAAACTTTAAGTTCTATAATAGCACTGTGACAAAGTTTATGATTCAAGTTTCAATTATAGAAAAATTGCATATTGTTTCAGTCATGTCATTGCCTCACCTTCATAACGAAGAGCTAAGACCTTAGTTTTGATAATGTTCACAACTGAATGTTAACATAGTGTACTCAAAACTATTCTATAATTGTAGAAGACCATTGCCATGGCTACCAACACTGTCCTGTTGATGTGTGTCTTTCTTGTGGGCTTTGCCGTGTGTGGTAAGTCTTCATATATTCTTCCATTCAACCAGAGTCCAATAAACAAGATATCTATCATCAAACACATTTATGAAAATGGTTTCAAGTTATCATATTTAAATAATTTTTATTTTACATTGAATCCTATTTTAAAATTTTGAATGGTTACGTTAAAATATGATGCGTTTGTACTTTTCTCTTTTAGAAAAGAAGAAGAACTTAATCATGTTTTCTATTATTCTAAATGTTGGTCGGTCAAGTACATCGACTTTGTTGTTCAAAATATGATTAACGTATTATTCATCCTGAACTCCCATTATTCCACAGAGGCTTTCAACCAGATGGGATACAACCGGTACGGTAACGGGTATCAGATGAATAACAACGGGTATCAGATGAATAACAACCGGTATCAGATGAATAACAACCGGTATCAAAACACCGGTTATACTGCCAACAGGAACTCGGACGAATCCATGAGGTACCTTCCTTTCCTGGTTGGAGGAAGCGATTCAGGAAGAAAGTTCGCACAATATAGCATGATGTTCAACTCCAACACCAGCCCCATGGCGCGATACTTCATGATGCAGAACGGCCCAGACAATATGTGGCCCATGATGGCCTTCATGAACAGGAACAACGGACAGAGAGGCTTCAACCCCTTCCTGATGATGACCATGCAGGACGCCATGAACTAGATCATGAAGTAGCGTGTATTGTGATGTACTTTATGAACTAAGGGACAAGGACTAGGCAGGGTTAACTAGGCGATATCTAAAAGATTATGAATGAAGCGTCTTCTTGATTTTTCAATATAGACTTTATGAACTAAGGGACTAGGACTAGGCAGGGTTAACTAGGCGATATCTAAAGGTTATGACATGAAGCGTCCTTTTGATTATTCAATATAGACTTCATGAAGTAGGATACTTGGATTAGAAAGATATTACTCGTTGCTACAATGAACTAGGACATGAAGTAACTTCTTTTTGATGAGTAGATAACATACAAGTAGTCTTTATGAACTAGGGAACTAGAACTAGACAAGGTTTACAAGTTGATGTCGAATATAATGAATGAACCAGAACATGAAGTAGCGTATTCTTGGTGATGTTATTATAGACTTCATGAAATAGGACACAAGGACATCGCAGTAGAATCTCCTTGGTGAATCATATTGAAAGACTTGACGAACTACATCATAATTCAAATATCATTTTAAATTGATATTTAGATGATTAGATAGGATGGTCTACACCTCGCATGACTTCTTAATCCTGATTTCACTAAGTGTCATAACTTATTTGATTTCAAAAGATATAAATTAGATTGTATTGTCCTCTTCCATGGCTACATCAATAAGATTTTCACGAATGAGTGCAATGTTGACTCATTTTACTCAAATTATACCCCCAAAAAATTGTATATCATATATTTTAACTCCTCTTGAATAACATAATTTTTCTTTACGTCTCTATATATAAATCACTTTAAAGTAATTACTTTTGATAATTTCTTTATATAATATTATTTCTTCACATATCTAACATCAAATGTCCATCATTATATCCAATGGAACTTGCCTTTTGAGCAAACACACCGGTGAAACCAATGTAACCCTGAAGTCTTACCATACTCCAAACTAAAGGTCAATAAAAACATTTAAAACAAAATCATGTGTTTTCGTTATTTTAGAAAGTGTTTCAAATCATATTTTGTAAACATTGATTCCCAGTCTCTTCTTAAAGGGGCAGTAGCACGTTTATTGATTGTTTTTCATTTTTATTATTTCACTGATAATTGTGAGTTAATGCAAAATGTATTATTTTGACAGTGTCAAAGTCTCATTACACAAACCAATCATCCACAGCCAGAGGACAAAGTATTAAGATTCACATAAAATCCATTGGCGGCCATTTTGTGTGAACACCTTAAATTCATTTTGTGTAAGAAAAAGGAATCGCATGGCTGAACTTTACATTATATATTTGAATTTTCACTGCTTCATTTAGTTTAAATACATTGTCTTTCAATTGAAACCATTAATTTTCATTTTCCTGACATCACCTTAGAAACGTGCTACTGCCCCTTTAACAGCAACAAACGACAAACATAGATTCAGAAAGACTATGCAGGCTTGATTGGCCATATACATCTTTATGAATCGACAATCAAACGTTTATTCCACATTGTCGAAGCGAACAGGATTGTTAGTGGTTTTGGGATGTGTACTCTAGCATCAAAGCAGATATAGATACTGTCAAAATGTGTACGATATATATATTCCTTCCAAATCTTGTTAAAGCACAATAAGAGCATAAAGAATCGAGGACGTACTGTCTTCTGTAAGCACAACTTTGATATAAGAATTCCATGTGTGAATGACATTGTTGATGATAATGGAAAATATCTAAACCTTCCTTCCATCTAAATTATGTCTCACCCCGAAGGGTCGGGAGACATATTGGTTTTAGCTGAGTTCCCGTCGGCGTCGGCGTTGGTGTTGGCGTTCCCATTTCGTTTCCGGAGCATATCTCTAAAACTATGTGACCGATCATCACCAAACTTGGTATACTGTCTCTCCATATCATGTAGATGTGCCTTTTGGAGGTAATAGATTTCTTAAAATTTAAATTTTTTTTATTTCCATGGCAACAATTTGGACTTAGTCTTTTTCAAGGGTAGTGTTCGTTTCCGGAGCAGATCTCTAAAACTATGTGACCGATCATCACCAAACTTGGTATATTGTCTCTCCATATCATGTACACTGTAGATGTGCCTTTTGGAGGTTTTTATTATTGTGTTTGCTACAATTGTGGAGTTGATAGGTTATTTATTCAAGTTGAATTATACAGAGAACATTAATGTTGCTTTATGATAGTATTGTTTAGAGGTTTTAAACATTTGAGGGAGGGGGAGACATCTGTTTTTACGGGTAAAAAGACTTTCTAGTTGATTACGAAATTAAAACAACCTTTCTTGAATATCACGGGGTAATCATTTCAACTGATTCATACATCAAAAGGATATGCATAAAAACACAATCTTAACTTCACGCACACATTCTGCGTTATTTGTATTAAGGATTTATGTGAAACGAACACTGGTTGAAGAATATTTTACGATATACTTATTACAAGCGTTACTGACATATCGACTTCAAAGCACATATGAAAGAATATGAAGTGTGTAAGAACAAAAGTAAATATGAAAAACAACCTAGCATGCACCTCTACAGAACACAAATGGAAGTCCATTCATCACATTCCATTGCGTACATCTGCTGACTACACTGGTTCCAAGACATGGCATTTACAGAAAATTACAAACAAATGAACTCTTATCTAAACTAATACAACAAACAATTGATATATACCAAAAGAAGACTGAATCAATAATACATTTATTCTATGAATGTACAAACTTACAAATATTTGGGATAATTTAGAAGATTGAATCATAGAAAAAAATTGAACGAAGCTAGAATTCATAACACAATTTTTATATGGTTATAATGAAATGCGCAAGGACGTTGTTATATAAACCATCAACGCAAATAAATTAAATATTTACAAGCTTTTCAAACAGTTCATCTAATTCTTACTATCAAAAAAGAGATATAACAATTTCACATTACATAGTCTTTCTTAACTTGTTTCTTCGCCCAATTCAATATATGGGTCTATTTGGTTTATATGCCATTGCCTTATTACCTGAACCCTTACAACTTCTGCAAAAACGAAAATATCATGTTGTGTGTTCAACAAGTGACCATCTGTTCATGTAAGAATTGTACCTGCTGAATAAAAAATCAGCAAAATTTTTGTGTTTTGCTTGATTAGAGTGTGGTATAAACTAGAATAATAATTACGTGCATACTTATGGCGCCTTTTCTACGACTTTAAACATGCTCAAAGCGCTACATTATTATCCTGAAGGGGTGTACATTCACAGCTGCTAATCACGACCACTTAGGTCATTACATCCAGTTTTTAGCAACTCATTTTAACAGCACTGGACTGAGTGCAAAGTCGATGAAGTGCCTTGTCCAGGACACAACACAGGGTAAAAAAAAAATAGGTCACAAATATTTGGTGTCTCCAGCGGGATTCGAACCCGGGTCTCTGCAGTGAGAGGCCTGTATACTCATCACTACACTACTGCCTATGTATACATAGCATTGCAATTGTATGGGTTTTGAGCATTTAACTTCATAAAATAATTCTAGTCTTTTTGTAAGCCACTGCATGTTGACTGTTTCTTTTCAAGCTGGATCTTCCAGCTTTGTTGTGTGAAAAAATTGCCGATTTTACACCCTTGCTTATCTTCTTATTCATTTTAATTAAAACATAAACACTTTAATTTCAAAATTATATAATCAATACATTATAAACCTAGCGAGTGTCCGTATTACTGATATCCCAAACTAGTAATTAAATGTATTTATCATAATTTGATTTGCGGTTAATCACTAAAAGCATCTTGACATTACTGTCATTACAACTTGCTGGTGAATCTGAGGACAAGGAATCCCCTCGTTCCTTGTTCGGACTTGTAACAGGGATTCAGAAATAAAATATTGATTTTAAAATACAACTTGCTGGTGAATCTTGGTGCATGTGTAACTTTGTTAGTTAAAAATGTCAATTAAATAACTTCAGGAGAATTAAAAAAAGGATTAGACATGTCAACATGTAGTTCTATCCTGCGTTGACTTGTTTTCAGTACCGTCTGTTTTCTCATGCATAATTTCCAATATTCTTGCATTTCTTGTTTTTAAAGCTGATAAATGCTTATGAAAATTCTCGAGAGAATGGGAAAAGATCTAACGCCATTGACCTTTGGAATATGCCAAAGTTGTTACTGCTAACTGCTTGGTATAACATTCAAATACGGTAGGGTAATGACTTCAGTAGTGAAACTTCAACATTATCAGTTTCGTTTTTGCAATTGAATGATGCTTCAAATATATCCTTCATTACAGCTGCTGATCCAAAGCTTGTTACACTTCATGTTAAATTGCCGAAATGATGCAAATATAATATCATTAATTGTTCTACATTTATAAGACGTCTGCCAAAACCTATGATTTTGAGAAAATGAAGAAAACTCATCTTTTCATCACATACTTAATTATAAAACACATATTCATGCCAAAACATATTTGGCGTGGATTTGTGAAACACTTGGGTCATTATTCTAAAACTCAAATTTCATAATTTTCTTATGAAATTTCAAAATTGATTGATGAACATTTAATTTATATGAAAAAAATATAATACGTTTTGACCCAACCAGAACTTTGTGCAGCATACCATACAAATGGTATACATTGTATATAAAAAGGAGTAAAAGCATAGGACATTATAAATAAATAAACAATCACAGATATACGTTTTTTGAATTTTTATTGAAAAGAGAAACAGTCGGAAAATCAGTCAGACATTTGAGGAATAAGTTATAATCATGAAGAATCGTAATCCATGGAGGGGCGCGGTTAGAACATCCCGGAGAAAGCCATCATCATCAGAGGGTTCATTGCCTGGTTCTGGTTGCCCCTCTGGTTGTTGCCCTGTCCTTGGTTGCCCATCATTGCGAGAGGCAGCATGTTCTCGGCTCCGTCCATTAAGAAGAAGGGCATCATAGAGTTAGAGGCTCCGTTCATTCCTCCGGTCATCATGCGGATTGTGGCGAGTTGTCTCCCTTTGTCGCCCATCATGAAGAGGGGGAGGACGTCCATGTTGTTCTGGTTCTGGCTGGGGACTTGGTTCTGGTTCTGGTAGTTGTGGGGGTAGTTGTTCTGCGCCATCTTGTAATGCATCATCTGCCTGGCCTCCGAGATCATCTGGTCCATTGGTCCCCCGAATTGACCCATTGGGTAGCCGTTCTGGCCTCTGCTAGGGAATCCAAGTGTATTCATTCCATTTTGCATACCATTTTGCATACCATTTTGCATTCCGGTAGGAATTGTATTTTGCATTCCGATAGGCATAGTGTTTTGCATTCCGGTAGGCATTACATTTGGCATTCCATTGGGCATCCCTGTATTAACTGCGTTCTGCACCGGTGTGTTGGTGAGTTGGTTGCCGGTGGGCACCTGTTGCCCTGTAGCCACTGGCCCGGTCTGGGTGACGGGAACTTGGACAGTGTTACCCACAGGAGCAGTCAGGGGGTTGCCTGCAACATGGTAACAAAACTTCATCAAGAAAATATCTTCTTCGTCTTATAGTACCTGATATTTTACGAAGCTACTGAGTGATAGATGATAGAGAGTGGTGATTAAATCTTAATTGACGGAAATAATAAAATGGTTTAAAAAAATCTGCAATTAAACCTTCGTGGAATGAATTTTGCATTTTAGGGTAGTTTCAGATAAAATTAATTCAGGAAAAAATAGGAGTGACTTACCATACACGCTGACAAGGGCTGCAGCACACATGACTAGACGAAGTTGGATACTCATGGTTTTCTGAAAAAAATGACACTCAAATTAGTTTAAGACAGAAGACCTTCAAACAAAGCAATATGCCATTGGAAATAATTAATAAAGAAATGGTAACCCTTTTCAACACCTTTAAATTTGCTTACTGGAAGTCACGATTAAGACTTTATATTTGCCTTGTTGATGCAAATCCATTCAAACGACTTAAACAAACAACAAAGGTACTTACCAGCTTGTGGAGAGAACTGTTGGAAGTCAGAGGAAGACTGAAGTAGCGAGTATGGTCCAGCCTAGGTTTATATACACGATGTAGATGTATACCCGTCAACAGTGGTCAACGCCCCCTTGTCCTCACGTCGCTCAAACATCTTACCATTACGTAATGAACTGACTTATGCAGTGCTATTGACATCTCTTTCATGTCCGTCTTAATGGAAAGGTCCTGTAATGTACAGTGGATTTGATGTATCTGACTTCGGACATTGTGCTGTAATCATTGTAATGCTCCAGCGTAATGACCCGGGGCAGTTGGTGAATTCATTTTTCGCTTGGACACTCTTTCTCTTCTATTTTCCTTGTGCGACGAAAGATATTCAGTATTTATTCTACAAGCAAATAAATATTATAAGTTCATTTACGGAATCTCCTTCAGATTTAGATTTTTGTATCTATATGGCATACCTGAAACGTTTAAGAAACGTTTCGTCTACTCTAGAGATGCTCTGCTTTCTTGCCTCCTGCTTTGGAAAGGCTGTCCCCAAAAATCCATAAATCAACAGACTAATTTGTTTTGCTACTATATCTTTTATTTCATAAGCCTTCTTCTCGAAACTCTAAAACAATAAATTTGTTTGATATGATTTAATAATGATTACGATTCATACGATACAACTCGACTTCTTTGTCAACTGTCATAAGGTTGAAGTTGATAAAGAACATATAGAACATATAGATATCATATCATTTACTTGACAAAAGCTAACAAGTGTTCGGTAAGCTTCACAGAATTCACATCATTGACGCATATTGTTATCGACATTTTAAAAATCCTTTGAGCTTTGAAACACAAGAAAACTAAGAATTAAAATTACAATTTTCAAGTCCCTTTAATGATTCAAAACACAATGTAACCTTTATTCAGCATGACTAGTATTGTATTGACTCAAAAGGGTTGTTTTTTAAATCTAAATTTAAATTTAGTATCATCAAATTTTCTTCAATAGGTACAACAAGGTTTCTCCTCAGAAATGAAATGTTTGAAAGTCGTAAATTCTTGTGTTCTATTAAACATACACTAAACGCATGTTGTACATTGACATAATATTTCCATGGTAATTTAGCATTTCGTAAAATATCAAAAATTAATAGTTTAATGTTATATGAAACATAACTATGGATATTTCAACATGTCATACTCATTTCATTTTCTTCGACTTGCTTGGTTTAGCACTTCTAACTAGAAAGAAAATTTACACATTAAATAGAATGAGTAATTTAAATTTACTTATTTTCCTTAGTTAACATTCGTAATCTGGAATACTGTACAAATCAGAGCGACATGGACAGACAGCAATATTACATAAGGAATGACTGATTGATGCACCTCTGTGTTGTTACAGTGTCCTTTGTGCTAGAAGTGTCACTCACACCCCTCATTAATATTCATCTCTGTCTAATCGGACATTAGTTATAAGTAATTTCTGATGAATAATGTGTTCACTATGGGATGCTGTTCAGTTTAATGTCGTCTTCATGTTGCATTTGTGACATTCGGTAAATGCTTGTATCAATTCATTGCGCGTTGATTGAAAAAAACGTTTGGATGTTGGAAGTTTTATTCATTTTATGGTATCAGTGTGTCAGCTATAATGTTATATATTTATCAAATGCATTTTATGGCTCATTTTATTAGTAAAAGAATGTTTGCGAAAAGTCAATTTGGAAAGAAATTAATGGTATTTTTTGTGTTTTAATTTTCTGTAACTAAATTGACTTTACTAAATTCTTTATTTTTATTCATTGATTTGTTTCTGGTTAATCATATATTACGTTAATTATAATGGAATTGCATTTGGTATATTTTGACGTTATTTACCCGGAATGTGAAGAAGCGAGCAGAGCTCACATACATGTACCACCGCTCCCCACTTTGTTCAAAGAATTTCAAATAGTAAAATTGATTAATATTGGTTAAAGTTATGTGATAGTTGAGTATACAGTAAGTCATTGTGTAAGTCTTCTTTCCACTGAAACCCCAATGCTAAATTCATTAATAGATTTTACAATTAAAAGGGTACATCTAGGGATAATGGTTGATCTTTGTTTCAAATTTGAGGTAGTTATTATGAATATTCTACAAGAAGTACTGAGGACAAAATTATTTTTAATGAGTCACTTTGTCAGTCATTTTCCCCAACGAAACCACAGAAAAGAAAATCCATATATCCTTTTAGTCTCACCAGGCGTATCCAGCAAATACGATTGACATATGTAGCAAATTTGGTGAAGCTGAGATGTATATTTAAGGGAATATGTTCTGGACAAAGTAATTTATCTTAGTATTCCTTTTTAGTCATATATCCATGGAAACTGCAAACAATAAAAATAATTTGTTGGTCTAACCCTCAAAAGGCACATCTAGGGATCATGGTTGATAAGTGTATGAAGTTTGGTGAAGCTAGCATGAATAGTTTAGGAGATATGCTCCAAACAAAGGACTTGGTAATAGAGTCACTGTTTTAATCATGTTTCCATGTAAACCGCAAAACAATGAAAATAGTGTGATGGTCTAACCCTTAAAAGGCACAACTAGGGATCATGATTGATAAGTGTATGAAGTTTGGTTAAGCTAGCATTAATAGTTTAGGAGATATGCTCCGGACAAAGGACTTAGTCATAGAATCACTGTTTTATTCATGTTTCCATGGAAACCGCAAAAAATAAAAATAATATGACAAATACGGATTAAATTCAGCTTGCATTACACAAATTGTGGTGATATTTCAAAGTTCAATTTCATAGGTTTAGATGAATTTTGAAAAATGAGATTACTTCGAAAAACTGTCATATATCTTAATTTATTTCTGTGTATTAATATAAGCTAAATCAAGACAAGTCAGCATACAAATTAAAACGTGAATAGTACTGGTGATGAATCAGATAGATAGTTTCACAACCTGATAATCTATGACAAAAATATAACGGATCGCTTTGGTTAGGTTCAAAATATATAATATACATATATGCTTATGTATAAATATAATTGACATCATCATAACATTAATCAAGAACTAGAATAACACTCAGAAACGAATTCAGCAACACAATTGTTCAAATACGTTTCTATCCTTCTAAAATGTATGGTTGAGATTCGGGTTTTTTCTGAGTGGTATTGTTATGAAAACATGTCCATGTAGTGATGAATCTGAAAACCCTTTTCTTTCTATTTTCTGTTTGGAATTCTTTTTTGTTGTCTTAGTAAATACTTGTTTTAATGTTATGACAAGCAAAAATAAACTTTTTGATATCATTCACAAAATAGTGTCCTCTACAATCAAATTTCAAAATGATTTCACACTTTTAAGTTTTCATTCACTTTATTTCTGAGATCACGATGGTGGCACATGTAGGACAGACAGATAGACAGACAGAAATATTTTATTAAAGTGTCACAGGTCAGTTACAAAAATATATATACATAACAAATATACATGAGTAAAAACTGACATCCAGCCATAAATTGGCTTATGGAACACTGGCAATATAGCATTTAATATATCATAGATAAAAACCTTGTTGATTAAGGCGTGTAAAATTATAGAATGATTATATAACCAAATATATATGAGTAAATAAATACAAAATAATTTATTTATTTTAAAGTAAATTTGTATTAAACTTTAATTGTTCAAGTAATTTTGGGGCTTTTAAGGGGGAAGTAGCAAGTTTAAGGGGGGATATAAGATGATGTAAGGACAATGAAAAAATGTTTTCGATTGAAAGACAATGTATTTAAATTGAATAAAACAGAAATAACTCAAATATATTGTTTAAAATTGAGAGATGCGATTCCTTAATGTTACACAGAATAAATTAAAGGTGTTCACACAAAATGACGCCAATGGACTTTTGAATCATTATCACATGACCAAAGCAAACATTATAAATAGTTTTTAGTTGGTTAAAATAAGCTGGGTACTTTAAGAAGAGCAAATGCTTCTAATGCCACCCATTTCACTACGAGAAGAATTGTCATGTGCCATGTGTCACAATTTCTTTCGTAGTGAAATAGGGGCACTATGCTATTTCACTACCAGAGGAATTGTCACAAATCATCACGAAAAATAAATTTATCACATTCGTCAACAGTCATAGAAAATAAGTAATTCTTGAAATTCTTAAATTTGTCGTAGTTGATTCGGCAACATTCCTCCAATTCGTGGCATTCGCGAACAAATTTTGATTTGTTACAAAAAAAATCACGAATTTACTACGAATTTTAGATTCCTGGTTGCTTTGTAAACTAATCGTAACTAATTCTTGTAGTTCGTAATCAGTTCTGGGAAATTCGTGGTTTGATGGCCCTGAATTACTTACGAATCATCTACGAATCATCTACGAATCATCTACGAATCATCTACGAATCATTCACGAATGTCCCGAAATAAGGATGAATTATCGTAGTATATTCGCAAATATTTCCCAATTATTTCGTACTAGTCGTAAAAAAATCGTAAACAATTCGTAAATTATTCCTATCTATTTTGTAGGATTTCAGCATGATAAGCTACGAATTTTCGTAAACGTTTCTCACAAGTAAAATTGCTATTCACGAATTTTACCGAATGTTTACGAATTCATACGATTAACTATTTGTGGCTGTTCGTGACAATTCCTCTCGTAGTGAAATGGGGACTTAAGTACGTATTATCAATAATTGCTCTTTTAACATTACCCTGGGTTTCTTTTTTGTAGAGGACACCAGAGCCGAACGATTGACAATTTGTAAATTAGAGTCAAGAGTTTTGTAACATGAATTAAGGTTATATGCTATCATAAATGCCAGTTTCATGCGTCAAACATCGGTAAAAATGTAAAATGATATCATGATTAGCGTGTCTTTCTGATTTTGAAAATATGAACAACCATAAAGATTCAGATATGATCGTTTTGGAAGAGGGAATCTGTTCTCGTAAAGCATTTTTTTCAGTCGAATTCATTTCAGTATTCATCCTAAATCCTTACCGTTAGACTCAGTGCCTCTGCAGACTGTTTGAGCCCCAATCAACAAATAATTTCAACATTGCCAATATTACCAAAGTCAACTAACTAAGGACCGTATTCGTTTTTGACTCTTCAAATTGCCTTCTACCGAAAAGGATTGAATAATTGTTTTGAAAACAAAGGACAAGCACGTTTTGTTATATAACAAATGATGTTTATTAAATAGACAATAAGTTATCAGAGAAGTCCCGAGTTGAGTTGCTGGAGAAGCATCATGTCGAAGATCTGGTTCATGACGCCTCCCTCTGCAGGCTCTCCAGCAGGTGCTTTCTTAGCTCCACCCGGGAGCAGGGCGTTCATGGGGTTCATCATAGCGGGGTTCTGTCCGCTCAGCGCCATCACCACGTGCTGGGGCAGGTTCTCGCCGTTCATCATAGCAACGAGGGCCATGGTCTTCATGTTGGGATCGTTCAGAGCAGCCGCTCCCTTCGTCAGGAACAGCATGGACAGCATGTCGGAGACTGGTCCGCCCTGCTTGGCCTTTGCTGCTTGCTGATTGGCCTGTTGGTGCAGAGTGTTGGTGTGCATGCCATGGTTGATGCCAGCCATTCCTGGGTTCATTGCAGGCATTCCGTGGTTGATTGCAGGCATTCCGTGGTTGTTTGCAGACATTCCGTGGTTGTTTGCAGACATTCCGTGGTTGTTTGCGCCCATACCTTGGTTCATATGGCCCATGACATTAGACGCCCCGCTGTTATAGTTGAAGCCCTGTGTTTGTCGCTGGCCGAAGACTGCAGGGTTGGAGTTCATCCCCATATTCGAGCCTTGGGTCATCTGTTGCATGTTAGTGAAGTAGGCTGAAACACAAACAATAATCTCAATACATATTAAAATTGTTGTAAAATTATTGAAATCTG
The DNA here is from genome assembly GCA_916613615.1 of Steromphala cineraria. Classification (NCBI taxonomy): domain Eukaryota; kingdom Metazoa; phylum Mollusca; class Gastropoda; order Trochida; family Trochidae; genus Steromphala; species Steromphala cineraria. The sequence continues at coordinate 84,988,984 of OU744722.1, forward strand.
ACTGTTAAATATGTAATTGTTTATTTAATGATCTAAAATGTTCTTGTCATGGATTGTTCGCAATCAAAATAGCTTGCTAAACCTACCGTTGGCGCTAGCAACAAGAACTCCAACCGCCAAACATACCATCTTCATAGCTGCCATCTGTCAAAGATAAAGATATTATTGAGACTGGGTATTGAAAAGAAATGACAGAATATTGACCTATGCAAGTTTCTCATAAGGGGACATTCAGCAGCTTTCTCTGTTATTGATTACTGACTACAAACTACATGAAGAAAATCTTACAATTGTTCAGATACAATTATGTGCACTTCGATTTACGTATTTAAGGAATAAAGTATAGAAATGGACGATAATTAGAAAGAAATATAAGAACAGATTTAAGATCCTATTATTGAGCTATGGACTCACCTTGTCTGTAAAACTTCAAGTGATTCTGTCTTATCGTTACCAGCACGGGGGTATATATACACCCTGACTGCGACCTCATCACTTGTATTGGACATTGAGGGGTTTTGACAGATTGGTTCGGACAAGCGAATGAATGTAAGAAGTTTTGTTGATTGATGACGAACCGATTATTGACAAGTACATTGACAATGGCTGTCTGTCAACTAATGACAATGACGTATTGTTTGACCAGTGATGACATCTATTGCTCAATTAGCAGACGGGCAACACACAAAGGTACACACTTGGTCAATCTCTGGCCGGAGGCATTTCTCTACGGAACAAATGCCTACTGTGGATAATCTGAAAAATTACACTACGTCTCGATTAATCTCTAGATTTTTATATATTACATTTATAATTTTTTTAAATTTCGACTTACACAAAGTTTTTCGATGTACGCATAGTGACAAACTCTGATATAGCCACTTTCGTCTTATTTATCTCCAGGTTTTGATATATTACATTTTATCATTTTGAAACAGTTTTCGTATTATTTGAAACGTCACTGAACAACAAAAAGATCTTTTTGATTCAAATATATTAGAGTTTGAAAGAGACGATGGACTTTTACGATGGTTTTGAATGCACGCATACATACTCTGATATACATACTTGGTAAGTGTGTGTGGCAATTACAGCTATATCATATATGTTGAAATCAAAATATATCAATAAAATTAGCTTTTGGTTTTGAAAAAGCTATTATCCAGTACTTTTCTTCTTTCAAATAGTTTGTTTTTTATTTTAGGAATTTTTAGAAAGGTATTGGGGAGTGCCCATGATAAATTAGTATCACCCGGCCCATTATTGCTCATACACAAGTTGACAAGTAATTTGTTTTAACAGTGATATGTTGGTTTTATGATAAAACCTGTTTGGCTTTACACCTTTCTTCTTGATTCCGGTGATGAATGTTATTAAAAGTATCTTGACATTTATAGTATAGAATATAAACACGTAATTCATCAATGATGCTTATGCAAAAATGGAATGAAAAGTGTAAGAAAATATTTTTCAAGTCATTTTAATTTTTAGTTTAAACCCAATTTGTATTGGGCGTTTTGTTAATTGAAAATCCGATTCCGTATGCACGTTGTCCTATCTGAAATAAAAAGTATTTATATATATATATAACTTGACGACAATAAGGTCCGATAAGTTTCATTTTTTTGTAATTTATACGAATAAAAGAAGTTCATCAAATTACAAATTTCACTGATTTATAGAGTAGATCTCACACATTATACCGATAAACCTAAAGTTTTTCAAAATGTATCGTTTGATTGAGTGAGATTCTTATTGAAAAGTGATGATAAAATGTTATAAAACAAGAGTTAAAACACATAAGAGAAAATGATTTAAATCAGGTGATCATATTGATTTTCCTTTTAAATTTAAGCTCTTAAAGGGGCAGTAGCACGTTTTTTGACAATTTTATATTTTAAAATTTTCAGTCATAATTGTAAGTTAATGTTAAATGTATTATTTTGACAGTGTCAAAAATGTCATTACACAAGTCAATCATCCATAGTCGGAGGACAAAGTATGAAGATTCACCTAAAATACATAGGCGGCCATTTTTGTGTGAACACCTTTAATTCATTTTCTGTAAGTAAAAGGAATCGCATGGCTAAACTTTACGTTAAATATTTGAATTATTACTGCTCCATTTAGTTTAAATACATTGTCTTTCAATTGGAACCATTAATTTTCATTTTCCTGACATCACCTTATATTCCCCCTAAAAACGTGCTACTGCCCCTTTAAACAGTTTATACTATCTCAATTTCATAAGTTTGTGTTTGGTTGAAATATTAATTAGTCCAATTAGTTTCAATTTCTTATAATTTCTATGAATAAATGTAGGAGGTAATCAAATTACATAGTTTACCAATAAATAAAGTAGTTTTGAAATATGATATCGATAAACCTAAAGTTTATCTCCAAAAGTTTTCATTTGAATGATGGTCTTACTATTGAACGGTGATAGTAAAAGCGTTAAAGAAAAAGACAAAAAGCGTAAGAGAAACAGTGTTAAATGAGATGATCAAATTGATTGATACACTACAATTAATGTTATATTATCTCAATTTCATTATTTTTATGTGTGTAACATAATCCTTTGAAACGAAAGACCCTGGATTCAAACGTCGCGATATACCCATTAACACTCGTGGAAGATACAGTTTCCAAATTGATATCGTTTAGGTATTGTATTTGATATATTTGATGTATAAGAAGTATCTACTTCATATAAATGAATGGATTCTGATCGTACTAGGTATGAAACAATTTAGAATTTATTAACTTTAATAAGCAGATTTAACATTGTCTTTACGAACACAAACGGGTGAAACATGGTTTAGTATTGTAAATGATGTAACTTTAAAAAGTCGTAAAGGTGCAATCTAACGTTGATAGGATCTTGGAAAGTATATTCAACGCATTTGCCACATAGACATATAATGTAAAGTATATTCAACGTATTTGTCACATAGATATATAATACATACACATGGTTCTTAGAGAATTTGATATGATGTCTGCAGATTGTCACATCGGTCTTCTTCGTGAAATTCTATTGACGTCATTTACCTTTTCTGTGTCAATACTTCCTGCACGTGAGTGGAAGAGAGACAAATAAGCAACTACAAGGTCTTTCTGGTGCCTCCAAATATAGACAATTGTTCATCAAATCATTTAAGATCAAATGTTCAGATGAACCAACGTAGGCAAACCCATATTTCTAATTTTGAGACAAACTTCATATGGCTTGTGACGTCTTTGGATGTTAAATCTGAAATCTGTTTTCGTGTGTTTAAGTCAAATAACATCACTTCTTTTAAAATCGTAGATTCAATTGACTAAATTGTTTATAGACGTTAAGTGTAGTACTGACCAATTTAGTTGAAATCATAGAAATGTATATATATATATATATATTGCTACTGTTTAATGTTTTTGCCAAAGTAAACAGTCAAAAGGGTAGAAAAGTGCATCCTCGACACGCCTAAAGAACTAATTTTGATTTAATCACCACCGTCATTATGATGCCAGGTAATGTTACCTAACAAGTATTTTGTGTTTCAATCTCAGCGAGAGGGGTGAATATGTTACAACTGTCTCACACCACAAGAAACCACCTCGAACATATACAGTTGTACTCACATGATAACCTCATATTCATTGTACTTTTTCTAAATCATCCAGAAAAAGAAAATATTTAGAGGATATTTGTATTTTCTTGACAAATACCATGTTTATCTCATCGAGTGAGGAAGAATATTAAACTATTCTGCCTCACGAGATGATATAAACATAGTATTTGTCAAGAAAATACAAATTTTCTATTTATTTTATGATTTAATCGTTGTATTTCTATCAAAGTTGAGGCGAATTTACGTTGAATCGGCTCAAAAGAAAGCCTGTCGCCTAAGCAACAACATGACGTCATGAACGTGACATTGCGTCAGAGCATTGTGCGATGACGTCACGTCATTGTTGTTATCAATCACTAGTGACACGTTCCATTGTTATTGTCACTAGTGACTGATAACACGGTTTATTTTCATTGATAGATCTCGGTATTTCACCGCCAATCATTTAATACATAATCTTTTTAAATAATAAGCACTGAAGGAAACTAACAGTGATATCTTCCCAACTTTAGAGAATATAATTAACTCAAACCAAACCGCACCCATCGCGGTAGCTTTCCCTTAGAGAAAGTTGTAAAACATGTTATCTTGTGCTAAACGAAAATAAATGTTTAGAACTCGTGCACATGCATATGTTTTAATCTTTCAGGTCAAGCAACAAACATCCATTACTGTTAACCAAAAAGCGGCGAGAGAGAGTTTGATGCATGGTCAAAATGGGTACTCGATAAGCTTAAATTGCTCAAACCTTCGACTCAACTCTCCTGAAAATTTTCAGTTGGTTCAATCTGTTCCGTGATATACACTGTAACCAACCAAAGAGGGGACCATTTCAACCGCATCTATCATCTGAGGATTTTCTCTCTCATGTTAACGTCAGCGGCAGTAGCAGTGTAAGGACGTCGTATCAGCAAGTCAGTGTTCAAGGCGAACTTAAGTTTAATATTTTGATTGTAATGTTGGAACGCGGCAAGGATGTATATTAAGTCCAAATACCTTATAGTCTTCATTAATCAAGTGATAACTAAAATGGAAGGAAACGGTGGAAGAGGAATATTCTTTTGAACTGACTCTCCAGATATGTTTAGACTTATGTATGCAGATGATGTCTCTACTATGTCAGATTCAGCAAATCAGTTACAAAAGAAAATAAATGTAGTTGAATAATTTTGTGATACCACAGGCATGATGTTGAACCTCAACAACACTAACAGAGACCTAGAACCTGAATAAATTCTGTCTGTCTGTCTAAAGTGAAGACCTAATTACATGATTTTTGCAATATTTTTCATGTAAAGTAACAAAAGTTTGTTCAGCAGCTGTATGTTTGTTCCTCAAATACCAAAGATGAGCTAAAGGAAATTCACCATGCACTGAAAGAGGAATGGTACCGTATCAACGCTATCCAAACCTTTGCAACGTAATGGTAACGTGTACAGACATACATTGATGCGAGGAGGGCACATACATATTCCGACATTCCGATTTGAAAATGACATTGTTGTTTGCCACTGATTGCAAATATGGTAAATTCTGACCATAGACGTGTTTAAAGTTTAATTATTTCCCAACAGCTCAAGTAATTCTCTGGTAATTTGTATAAAATATATTTGCCTGGCTAAAATAAATATAAATCAAGTTTCTTAATATCTACCATTTTCTGAGAATTTAAATTTTTAAAATGACATATGATTTCTTTTGTCAGTGAATTCAGATTTAGTCTCATTTAGTCGACTCTGAGTACAAAGAAATAGAAATAGAATAGAAAAAAAGATTCTGTCTATATGATATTGCTCTTACTCAACACCTCACCACTACCATCGGGCAATATGGACATATTTATTGTACTCCTGATCCAGGTGTATTTTTTCCATTATATATCTTTCTTCGTGATGAACATTTGTGTTATATCAATTCATTTACATGCAATTAAATAGTTTTGAAAACAAATAAAAACACTCAAATGTATTCTTTGAACGATGATTTAGCTCTTGTTCTTATCAGTTTGAGAATAGGACATCAATCTTGCACATAATAAATTCAACTTAAGTGCGTAGTACCTGTCTTCTTGCGCCTTCTTGGTAGAAAAAAAACCATTTAGAAGTGAATCAATTTATCGGCGCTACGAGTGTGAAAGCCTTGCTACAGAATTTGAAGTCATTATTGTTGTTTAGTAAAACCATCAATCGATGTAAATGTAAGGATTATCTATCAATACACTTACATACGTTTATTTTCAATAAAGAGTACACTCGATGAGAGAAGTATGTTTTGCGTTTTCGATGTAAATATAAGGATAATCTATCAATACATTTTGTTTATTTTCAATTAAGAGTAAAATTGATGAGAGAAGCAGATTTTGTGACATGTTCCCAAACTAACGAGATCGCCGAAGGAAGCTGATAGGACGGGGCCTTTAAACTGTATTGGAACCAAGGGTATATGACGCTAAAATGTCATTTTTCTATCGTTTTCCATGTTTTTTAATCACCCGTTTTGTTATTGTGTCATGTTTCACAGCTTAAGTGTTGCCATTTACGTCCAAATTCCATATTACATTGTTCTTGTACGTAGTACACAAGTAGGTAAAGCAACTTTTGGTATAAAGTTATTTTTCCTAACATCTATTTTCCGGAACAGGAATACTATAAACAAAATGTATTTTCAGTAGGAGTATGAAGTTTTGAGAAACTAATAATTTACACCAAATCTATCCTCTTTCCACACAACCTTTGTTTCCCCATCTAATGATTCTTAGCTTTCAAAATGCATTTGAGTACCCTAGCCATTATTAGGTTATGAGTTCCCTTATCAAAACAATTCGTTCTGAAGGTCTTACTTAGAGTAAACACGCTTTGTTAGTGAATGTGTCCTAGTCTATCCTGATGATGCAAAACATAAATTTCTTCGTTTCTTTCTGATCTAATGACATAATCAAACCAATACAAAACAACAAAAATAAAGTACCATGTTAGCCAATTTTAATGCAAAAAGTTAGCAATTTATCCAAAATAAGACATTCTACAACATCCTGCTCATGATCAGGGCATCGATCGCGGAGTTCGAGCCGCCAGTTTGGCCAGAAGCGGAAGCTCCTCCTGTTGACGTTCCGGCTGTCGATGGTGCTTCGCTTCCGGTTCCGCCAACGAGGAATGGAAATATGTTCTGGAGCTCATTTCCCGCCATCATCATCATGTACACCGGCAACATGTCATTAGCGTGACCTTGACCTTGTTGACCGGAAGCTCCCATCACACCCATGAGCATCATGGTCCTCCTCATGTTGTCTGACATCCCTCCGTTCATCATCATGGCGGGCAGCACCTGGGCCAGGGCCGGGTTCTTCATTGCCATGGCGGCGAGGAGGGCGTTGTTGTTGGTGTTGCCGCCGCGCTCTCCAGCCAACAGGAGGGGAAGTATGGCTGCAAGACCGTTAGACGGTCCCTGAGCTGTGGTCTGTTGGTTGGTGTTGGCTGAGTGCGCACCTCTGGTCATCATGCTGTTTTGTAAATGGTTGAACCTAGCGTTGTGCTGTTGTGCGTTGTTCATGTTATTCATGTTGTTCATGTTGTTCATGTTATTCATGTTGTTCATGCTGTTCATGTTGTTCATGTTGTTCATGTTGTTCATGTTGTTCATGTTGTTCATCGGACCTTGTTGTGCGACGTTCATTTGATTTTGGGCATGACCAAACTGTGCGTTGTTCATCGATAACTGTCCGTTCATGATCGACTTCTGCAGGTTGTTCATTTGCGCGTTTCGTAACATGTTTTGGGCTCCAGTGTTCATCATGTTTTGGGCTCCAGTGTTCATCAGGTTTTGGGCTCCATTGTTCATCATGTTTTGGGCTCCAGCATTCATCATGTTTTGGGCTCCAATGTTCATCAAGTTTTGGGCTCCATTGTTCATCATGTTTTGAGCTCCAGCATTCATCATGTTTTGAGCTCCAGTGTTCATCATGTTTTGGGCTCCAGTGTTCATCAGGTTTTGGGCTCCAGTGTTCATCAAGTTTTGGGCTCCAGTGTTCATCATGTTTTGGGCTCCAGTGTTCATCAGGTTTTGGGCTCCAGTGTTCATCAAGTTTTGAGCCTGTGGCATCATATTCTGCTGAGCGTTGCCGTATACATTCTGTTGTTGGTTGTTTAGGTTCATCTGATTATTGCCCAGGGTATGCTGTGCATCTTTGAAGCCCTTGCTGCCGATGGTGTTCTTCTTGCCGCTCGTAGCTGCGTCCAGTCCTGGTCGGCTCACCATGTTCTCACTGGCCATTCCGTTAGGGCTGGGCTCGGGGGTCGGGTTCTGGCCTGTACTCACGGTCGCTGGAGTCGTGGGCGCAGCTGCAAAGGAGTATAGAACATGTTGATGGCAGCAATTGATCTTGATGTTGATAACTTTCCATATTCAATAATTATTATAAAAGAATTGTACATGTTATGCTTATTTGTCATCGAGAAATTATTGTATATTAAAAACACTACGGCATAAATCATCTTTATCATTCGTAAATTCGGTAAATTGTTGAATTGTCTTTTACAACAAGTTAAACTACAAATTACATCTAATCAGAAAAAGTGTTACTGGCATACTCACCTTTGATGACTGCTACGCAAAGCAGTAACGAAACTATGATGTTCTTCATCTTGTGGTTAGCTCTGCAAAGAAACAAAACGTTTCTAAGATATGCTTTACTAAACGATACAACACAAAAAAACATGAATGTGCTTTATATAAAGATGTCACAATTATTCCTTCGGAAAGAAAACTTCCAGAGATACATGCACGTTAATTTGAACAAAAATACAGCATTACTATGTCTAGGACTGCATTAACTGCAATATATCAATTTCTTGTACTTTACGGGTCGCGTCCCATGCGGGATTCGAAGCCAGACCCTCAGAATCAGACAACAACCAGAAGTAAGTGTACAAGAAGCTAACTAAGATGCTTGTAACACAATTTAACACAATAGTTAATACTGAACACTCACCTGTTCCTCTTGTAATAGAAGATGGAATCTACTGGTGCTCAGAGAGATGAGGCCCTTTATATACAGATTTCTGTACACACATAGTCATTAATTTTCTGCCCAGATGATACCAAGAGTGAAGGTAGTCGATGTATTACTTAACATTGCATGACCCGAGGCAATTCAATTGCTTGACGATCCACATAAACAACAAGGTACCGTGCATGCATCTGACACTACTTGATGTCGATCAAGCATCACTGTCAGCAGTTGACATCAATGCATCTGTCACAAGCAGCATCATTTATTTCTCTTAAACAATTGCCAATTGTTCTTGGTCTTGCTATCTTTTGAGGACTTAATATGTCAATTTGTCCTTTAAGCTAAAGCATGCAAATCTTTGTTAAAATATAATTCGTTGACTACATTATTTAAAAAAGATATATCTATAGAAGTATGGCTTTTTTAATATTTCAATTAAATAATACAGAAGGAAGATGGAACAGTGGATTACATCAATGTGTTGCTAGACGTTCTACAGTTACATGTAAACATATAAGCATTTGAGGGGGAACATTGCGGCTTTTGAAATAATCCTCTTTCTTAAACAGCTTTATGCTTGAATAATCCGAGGTAGAACTCAAGGTTTTAGAATGGTGTTCATATGTTCATTTCTTCAAATATACTGGAGCTGTTGTAGTCAATCATTGCAAATGTTTTCAATTGAATCGTTGGAAATCTCTGTTTCTTTAATTGCATTTAAGTTCAATTTTCGGTGAGAAAATATGAGATATCTTCAACTTACATTAGTATTTATTTTGGCAAATGTCTAAGCTAATTGAAATTCCATGAAATTCACGGAAAGTCTTTTAATGCTGTTTAAATTTTGTGAAGAAGCTCTATTTTAAGCATAGCACCTGTAGTTACATGCTATGTTAAAGATAAAGCTATGTAAAATCAGAGGGCGTGTTACGACGTAAGATGTAATAGACGAGGAAAGATGTAATAACTGCGGCAAATTGTAATAAACGCGGAAAGATGTAATAACTGCGGCAAATTGTAATAAACGCGAAAATATGTAATAACTGCGGCAAATTGTAATAATAAAGCGGTAAGATGTAATACTGCGGTACATTGTTTTAAACATGCGGTAAAATGTAATAAACACAGGTGCGGTAAATTGTAATAGGGGTACGGTAAAATGTTCCCACGCAATGTGCGGTAAATTGTAATACGATGGGTGGTGAATTGTAATAACATTGGTTCATATAAACCATAGAAAATGATTGTGAGTATGATTCGCTAAACATGATGGAATGATTATTTTAATTATCTATTTACAGCATCCTGTTGTTTGATTGCAATTCTGTCACCAATGTGTTTCGTACAATCGACACTTAATTTATCTTGGTATTGATTAATTCATCCAATGTTCATGGTAACAAAAGTCAGCTAACATCAAACGGAAATCTATGATTATAAATTCATGATTGTGTAAATAGCCTTTTTTATTTTTTCCTTTGTGTTTTAAAAGGGACAAGACACAATCTTGGTCGATATGAAAAGTAACATCGATAAAGTTTTTATTCGAACAAATTCAATCAAAGTTAAATGAATTTCATATTTTATATATGGTTCATTTATCAATACTGAAATTAAACGAATTAACCTTCATTTATTTGTAAGATGTTGACAGAATATTCATCCATATAAGTACACAGTACCGTAAAAAGGCTTACTATATAAATACTCGTGTTTTGCCTGTGTACTGGCAATATTAAAAGGTTGATTTCTTTTTAATATTTTCAATAACAAAAAATATTTTAAAAAATTATTGTAATACAGCATTACAATAACCAACTGTACTTGAAATAACGTTTTGGCGTGAACACCTTAGAGAACTGAAAAACAGATCCATGATAGTGTAAATGTCCTGCTTTAATATACTATTAAAACATTAAACGATAACAAAATTATACATTAACAATCATGTCTTTTAATTAATCAAGAGGTGTCAATCAGAAGGAAATACGTGATTATTCTCACATTTGCCTCGATCTGTATATCATAAGCAATCATACTTTTCTAATAGAAACCGGGCGCTGGCAAGATTTTCCCAAAAAGTGAACGTTTTTGCAGTTTGTGTAATTCCCCAGCCATAGGAGACGAGTTTCAATATCTCTTTCGGTGTGAAGCTCTTCTCCAACATCGTCTTCAGTACATACCACATCAGTTCACGAAATTCTCAAATCTTTTAGCAATGACAAAATTATTAACCACTAAGAAGACTAAATACTTGAAACAGCTGTCAATCTTTTTAAACCATGCCCTTAATGCAACCAAGAACTTCAGTTAATTTATGTATATTGTGCATATCTTTCGCGACTTTTATGAATATGTATAAAATGTATAAATTGTTGGAAATGTACATCTCAACATGAATGCCATCTTGTTTTATTTAATTGTATGTACAAATTTTGAGTAAATATTCAATTTATTAGCAATATTAAGAATATGATAAATTCATGAGTAATTTGTCTTTATCAGTTAAAATTAAGTAATGATTAAATATGTTAATTCCATACGCAATACTACAACAATCAATATTGACAGATTCCCTTTTACAATTAGAATGTCAGTATTGCCTCAAGCCGAAATGAATTGATAAACAAGTGAGTCGTCACGGTTCAGTGAACGCCTGATAATGAGATAATTTAGTCACATGTAACTTTAGTCGTACCTCCTATGTGTGAAAAAAGTTTCAGATTCTATATTAAAGGTCTCTGTTGTCCAAAAATGTTTCAGAATCATAAAATCCGTAACAGAACACAATTTCTACAACCTTCCCTAAACACTTCCGATGGGCTCACTCTCAATATACGGTTACTGTATACCATTATAGTATTCGTATTTAAGGCACTTTGGATGTACCAAAAAACATGACGCATATTCTTCGATTCCGCCGGTTATTTTGGTATATACTCTGAAAATATGAGGATGAACCCTTCAGTCAGGTTTATAGTATGTATGTTCACATCGTTCAAAAAACATTGTTAGTTGGAAAATCTTCGAAACTATAAAAGATATCGTATGGAATATGTTGATATTTCTAGAGATCCGATTCATGGTGATGCCGTATTTAACATTACATTATAAAATCATTAAACGTCTCTTCATGGAGGGTAACAATTGCAAATCGTATTACAAAATTGAAAAAGTAAGAGTAACCTGTTTAGTAAACTACATCATCTCTTCTTGGATAAGGATATATCAAAGTCTAATTCAATTTATGTAAATGCTGTCGCAACTCAGCAAGAAAACGATAAATTATTAAAATCTATTCATAACTTTATTTTAAAAATCTCGTAGATTCTTGGTATTCTCCTAATTATAGTTAACCAATGCCTTGCCATTTCATTAACATTTACGGACTACAAATCATATTTTGCCTTCAACTGCATTTGTGTACCTTTCATTATTATCTGCCATATTATTTGTTCTTTCTAGAAATGCATGCAAGTACATATATGTACGTGTATATGCTTCTGTGAACGTCGTGCATCTTATTTGGTAATTATTTGTAGGGAGCGGCATTAACTTAGAAACCTATCGGGGATTTCGTCTATTGTTTTGGAGGTCTCTTGTTTTCTCGTAATAACATCCAAGGAGGTTTCACATTGGGAAGTCAGGGCATTATATTCACATGTAACACCTACTCGGGGGTTGGAAGGTTTTTATATTCATATGTAAGACCTACTCGGGGGTTGGTAGGTTTTTATATTTCAAAGTCAAAGGGTTTTACATGTATATTCCAATGTATAACCTAACCCCAAAGTCCATACTATCTTGAAAAAACTACTAAGTTCCAATGCTTCCAAATTGCCCCTCTCAACCCTCTAAACCGTAAGCAAGCACTCTAACCACTACTCTAACGGGCCAGATAGAAGTGAGGGCTATGTTAAACAATCTATTGATTGAAGTTCAGATTTCGGTAAAAAAAATGTCGGTCCTAAAGCATTATGATATCCAATTGCACTTTAATTCCAAAATGCATACAAACATTCATAATTGATATTAACAGTGTTACACCTTTTACTTTTTACGGTATCAACCACGTGACTTGTCGATTGTCATTTGTAAAACCTTACACCTCGAAGAATGCTTTGCGCGTGCATTTGTGCTATGTCAATGTGAAATAGACGTTTAAACACTGCTTAACATGAAGGAAACTCATATTAATCGTTTTTAGTCACAATTAAAGCGACAGTATAAAGTAATGTAATCCAATAATAAATGTTAAAACAAACCGACAAACATAAATCCTTGATATTTGTTGATTTTTCTCAATTTTGTTTATGATCAGTCTAAAAATATGATTACAAATACTACAGTTTGACAAGTGATTGCGGGTTGTCAATATATGTTTAATAACGGTATCTAAGTTAGTTAAAACACTCGAACTCGGTTATGCTTGGGTTTTCAAAACCTGAGGAAAGAATGCTGAGCGGAAAGTAAGACCTCTTCGCTTTCGGTCTTACTTTCCGCTCAGTATTCTTTCCTCAGGTTTTGAAAACCCAAGCATAACCTCCTTCTCGTGTTTTAACCCTAACATAAGCACTGATGTGCTTGTTTGTCAATTCCATCACATTCTTTGAACAAATATGTTTAAACAAAAGTCTAATAGCGCTGTTTATGTGCAAAATGATTGATCTAATGAAATTTCCGACAATTCTCAAACTCACAATATCGTATGACATACATAGAACTTTTATGTAGCTATAGAGTAAGTGGTTATGATGATTGAATCTCATTATCTGGTCATTAAAGCCTGAAACTGAATAAAAACTGGATATTTAATGACGAAACTTATCTGCCTACATATCATGTGTGGTTCTAATCAAAACACTTGTAAAACCACTTCTTTCCGCCATTCCAATTGGACGAGAATTCCCACATGCTTTCATACCTTGTGACGTCACAATCTTTCAGAACAAATTGTTTGAAACTTATATTCTTATTTGAGAGTTTAGCAATCAGCCTTTATGAAAGGTATACAGATGTGTCGTCAGTGTTGGGACCGATGGGTAGAAGACAGAAAGTCCTTCTGCACGCAAACATAAGATCTTCCAGTTAGCTTGAAAGAAGACCACAGTCTATTTCCAAACGATCTGCCTAACAGTGCTTGCTATAGGCGTCTTTTTTATACTTTTCTGATAAAACATGATTGAATGAAAACCTAAAACCATAATTTGATGTTCTGAACACGTTGAAATGTGTTGTAATTGCAGAAACTGTCTCATATAAATTGTAACATGACTTCGGTAAATACTCGTTTCTGATTGGTTGATTTGAAGAATTTGCCAGTGTTAAATGGCAATGAACACCCGCAAATTGGCTGAGGCGAATCACCGCGAAAGGATACATTATTTGGTTCACCTCAACATTAAAATGTTCTGATTCTCCCAATATTCGTGACCGATTCACATTTTACTGTTGTTGCTGTCATTTTCTAACTTGCGCATTCCCGTAGATGCCAAAAATCCTTTTCTATTTGCTTTAGTTTTATGTAACCAAACTTTCTTAATTGGCTAAGTTTCTCCTAATTTGCCGCCTTGAGCCATGCGGCCGGTTTCTTTCGAATGCCGTTCCCATAGCACGACGTCACAAAGGCCAACGGTTATGACGTCATAATGATCGCGTCACCGTCACAATGGTCTGGGCGAGTTTAAGATATTTGTTCAGTCGGGTTTGTTCCTGTTGGTTCATGAATTATATAACTGTTTTCTCTATCGTAAATTTCACAGTGAAAACTATATGATCTCACCGTTATGAGTGCAACTGGTTTGCAATATTAGAACACTATTTTAATGTCTATAACACTGGGAATTCCTTCTTCTTTATAGCTGCGAACACCTATAACAATAATGAATCAGTCGTTAAAATCCTTTCAACTCAGAGTTCCCTACGCAAAAATAGAGTTCGCTCTTAAAATGCTTATAACTAACGGTCATGTTACAATATCGATAAATAGTTGCGATTGTAAAATTTCCGGGATTCATTGTTATTCAACACCCGCAAATTTAAGCGTTTAAAACCTCCGGCTAACGCCGTCGGTTTTAAACTAAATTTGCGGGTGTTGAATAACAATGAATCCCGGAAATTTTACAAACGCAACTATTTATCTTCTAATTCATACATATCACCATACCATTAGAAATAGGCAAAGAAAATGTAGACTTTTCATTAAAAACTATGGCATGTGCAGAAACCTGAAGCACATTTTATATGAAAATTATCAATATACATTTCAACCCTATCTACTCAATCTCGATATGTTGTATGCTTTAGCTAAGTTTCCTCTTTCATAAATCTAATTGGCGCGCTTTAAATTGTCCGTTTTAATAAACTTTATCCTTTATGGAAGAGCTTTATACCATTTTATGGTCACATTATTAAACTTAAGGTCGCATTTTTAGAGTTCATTACTTTTTAAATTAATGTTACTGTTTTTCTTTTGTTTTTTGCAAAACTTTGCTACCAACCTAAGGAAAATCGAACGAAAATTCATTGAATAAGAGATAATTTACCAAATGACCGAAACGACAGCCAACATGAAGGCGAATCAAGTGTGGCCATCTCACAACTTCCTGTTTCGAAAGATACGCTTGAAACCAGTCTTTGTCGCGCTCGACTAGATTTTATTTTATTTTTCTCCGAATTAGATATTCGTTGCTGCCAAAGTTGACACCCATCGAACGCAATTACGGTACTTGAGACACTGTGTAAATCCTACATGCATAAGGCCTACGTCACCGAAAGCGGGTTCGTTAAATGCTATGGCTTTTTTTTAGGGGGTACTGTGCTTTGGGCGTCGAAATCAATATGTTATGGTTAATAAGAAATGTAAATGTGATATCAATTTTTTTTTTCTAGTTTATTTTGTAGAGCCTATACCTGATAATTAAAATAGCATATCATACCTAACGTTTGTTCACTTGCTTGTTTATTGCAGTGAGAATTTCATGTAATAAGTATTCATAAAATGGGATGAGTTTCTTTTACAAATATAATACCAAAATAGAATATAACGTCCCGATAAACATATATATATATACCTTTGAACTAACTTACATTGTGATAAGTCGTGTTTTTCAGCGAATTCTCGTTTGAATTAGGTGTTTTTAAATGATTAAACCTTTAAATGTGAACACAACTTTTTGTGTATATTTACTCTCAATTCACAGATAATTTTGTGGTTCACTATTAAAATATCATGTAAGATATTTTATTTCATTAGCTTGTTCCTTTCATAACTAAGATATTAAAACAATTGATCCTCAACTATAATTTCAAAAGTAAACATTCGTACAACGCAACTCGGTGTTCATATATCTAAAGAAGAATATTTATTCAAACAATGGTATTCAACAATGAGGCGTCCGTAAAATCCTCAAATCTAGAAAATGCCGCTGAGGAGCATGGCGTCCATCATGTTAGGGGCTCCTCCGGCTTGTGCTCCAGCTCCGGCCTTTCCGGCTCCGGCGTTCATTGCGTTTCCGGCTCCGGCTTGGCCCATCAGGAAGGGGAACATGCTGCTCATCTCCTGGTTGCCGGACATGGCGTACATGAGAGGGATCATCTGTTGGTTCTGCTGACCGTTAGCGGCTCCGTTCTCAGACTGGATCATGCCCATCATAGCCAGAGACCTAGCCATGTTGTCGCTCATCCCTCCGTTCAGCATGATGGCTTGAAGCATGGCCGGGTTCTTCATAGCCATGCTAGTAGCGAGCATCTTGGTTCCGCGGTCGCTGCCGAGGATGAGCGGCATCATGGCGGCCGGAAATGCTGATCCTCCCTGTCCTCCCTGTCCACCCTGACCACCCTGGTTGGAGTTGCCTCCCCTGAGCTTCTGCATCAACATCCGGGTCATCAGCGGGTTCATGCCTCTTTGGTTGGTCGAGCCTTGGCCCATACCATTCATCATGGCTGTGAAGATAAAAAGTGTTGTTAATATTCGACGCAACACTTTTGTATAAGCAGCTTGATATTGCCAGTTGACGATATATCATGTTAAGTATAAGGAAGCAGAACATATTTATCTTGAAAGTTCTTATTTATGTTCATTACTGCTATTCTTTAAATGAACTTAAATTACTAAGGCAATTGAAAATGAAGCATACCTTGGCAGGACACAGCAAAGACAGCGATAAGAGCAACGGCGACCTTCATCTTGACTTGAGACTGAAAATCAGAATTTCGATATTAGTTTGGATGAAATGAAAGTCACACTATTAATTTCTGCTTCATATAAGCAAAGTTCGCTGATATATCATGCAATATTTTCTAGAAAGATGTGTTCATTCATAGAACAACTGTGTTGAAAACTTCAAGAGCGAGAATCCTTTATAGTTCAAGTGTACACATGTAAACAGAACCTTAATAGTCAAATATCGAGCAAATGCTACTCACCGTTGAGCTTGTGGGACTGTGAGACTGGTAGGAGAGGAGAAGTGGATGATGAACAGAAGAGGTCCGGGGGTATATATACACCCTGCCGGCCCCCTGTCACAGCCTTAGAACAATAGTGGAGATGTCCTGTGATGTAACAGCAGTTGTAGATCTGGGTAATGTTGTCAGAGGACAGCACTGACCATGATTAATTACTCAGTTTAACATGTTGTCAATCATAGCATGACATGAGATTGCCTTGTTCATTGTTGTCTTGGATTGGAGATTGATATTCTTTTAATATTTTTTCTTTATTATTCATACAAATATTTCTCTTATGTTTGTTTACATATATCGAATCTTTAATTCGTTCAAGCCTTGCGGGTGAGAGTTCAAAACATTAAGAAGAATCAATCATCGTGTATCTTCACAATACAAATGATGTCGTCCTTCTTGAATTGTTTGTGGTTGCTAGACTATTTTACTTATAGTTTCTTCTCAATTTGTGAAACATCGGTGATTTTTTAAAGTTATATAGATGTGTTTTATTTTGATTGTCTTTGAATTTAATAGCCACATGCCTCCTTCTTGGTTAGATATATATTAGTATAATTATGTGTATAAATATAAAAAAGGGAAGGCCATTTTTGGAATGCATTTCCTCTTATCAATTAATCGGCCATTTTCAGTAGAACAGTGTCAGCATTATTATACACTGAAACTAACGACATGGCAACAATATGAAAAGAAATAAGATTTACGTACATTCAAAGGGACTTTTTTTTTCATTGTATTGATAGCTCAATTTCTCTGAATATTTATATGTTTTATTTGTCAGTTTGTTGTCAGCGATTGGAGTTTAATCATTTACCAAAAATGTATGCAACTTGTTATTTTTCAGTAACCGAAAATCTAAAATTTCCTAATCATTTAATTTAGCTTGAAAAATATCAACGGTTTTGAAAATTTGTTTTATAAGCAGTTGCGAAATGTAGATTTTATATATCTTGACCTGATATGTTGACCGATCCTTTTATATTTTCAAAAGAGCCATCTAAACATGGTGTAAGCTGAGAAATAGTTGAGCTTTGTAAAATTTCTAAAACATTTCTTTAGTTTAAAAAGCAGTAGACATTGAATAAAGGGGCCATTTGTCTACACTACAGTAACATTTGCACTGTATCATCGGACTGATATATGAGCTGTTCATTACTATTAATCAATAAGACCCATATACAAGTCTTTAACTGTTAGGGTCATTAAAATAAAGAGAAATCACCTTGAGAAGCAAAAGAAAAAATCGGTATATTGTTTGTACGTCCACAGAGGCATTCAATATATGCTTACGGTCCAGACGGTTGGGGGTTCGAATCCCGCACTATGAACAATGCAACTTTGAAGATTTTTTCAAGATAGTATGGACTTTGGGGTTAAATTATACATTGGAATATAAAACCCTTTGACTTTGAAATATAAAAACCTTCCAACCTCCGAGTAGGTCTTACATATGAATATAATGCCCTGACTTCCAAATGAAAAAAAAACCCCGAGTAGGTCTTACATATGAATATAATGCCCTGACTTCCAAATGAAAAAAAACCCGAGTAGGTCTTACATATGAATATAACGCCCTGACTACCCAATGTAAAACCTCCTCGGAGGTTATTGCGAGAAAACAAGAGACCTCCAATAAACGAAAACCCCGATAGGTATCTAAATGAGGTAAGATCCCTATCGCAGTCGTTGAGATGCATGGTCTTATCTTTTAACACCACTGCCAATACATTTCTCATCGATAGATGATCCGAATCGAGAACGGAATATTTAGAACTAATGTCCTTGGTCGTTATAATGCAGAATATTAGCGAATTCAAGACCTACTTTTTCAAGAAGACCTGCGAATATCCACCAAAAAGACCGTTTAGCGAGTTATTGATTGTAGGTCAGATAGGGGAGTACCGGTGTTAGGAACCTAGTGCTCTACAAGTGTTTTGTTAGAAAGAATCTGAAATAAAAAGGACACGCACGTTTGTTCTAAGTAATTCTGAAAAGGTTTTTTAAATAAAGGAGTTTCCAATTGAGGATAAATGTAATTCAAAACCGACGGCTTTTATAACACCTTTATCATTCTTTCAAAAGAATTTAGTGTGAAAATAAAAATGAAATGAAGACTAAATAAAGTAGAATGTATGAAGAAGCTAATCATATAATTTCTTTTGATAATCAAACTTTGCTTTCCATGTATCTATAGAAATCTTGACACATTCCAAAACCAAACAAAATAGAAATGATAGAAATAATAAAAAATGGAAAATGAACTGTTTATTTCATTGTTTGTGTCGAAAATGTTACCCAACATCAACAACAAATATGTTTGTACAGTGGAAGCCACATTAAACTAATTCAACTGGTATGTGTTCCTTGAAACATTTACTGACGAAGCTATGAAGGATTTTATATGAACAGGAACTAAATCTGAATTTCCCACATCCGAAGTTGAAAAAATGAAAACGAGCTTCAAAGTATCCTAAATGTGTTTTGTGATAAAAAATGTTACATCCGCTAAATGAATTGTTTATCGAGACCAATAACGACAGATTGTTCGATCAAGAATTTAATATAGTGAGTTGGGATTTAACATGGTTTTGGTTAGAAATTGCAACGAGTAACTATATAACTATAACTCATCTATATGCGAGCGAGCTTAATTTACTGTCGCCTACTAACGAAACAGTGTCGAACTTTATGTCTGAATGTCTCTATAAATAAGACAACAAACTATCTCATATTATCATCTAATTTTTAGTTTTAAGATATGTAATTTCACAAATACTTGTAGAGTAGTTGGGACAATATGAATTAAAAAGAAATTGTTTATCCATTTAATTGAATGTATAATCCTGTGCATATGTTGACAAGAATGTAGTATCTGATTTTGCAGGCATAGGTCCATATGTCACTTTCAGATAGGTAACCCCCGGAGGTTAATCAAGGATGTAGTTGTATTGCATCACGGGAAGACATACAGTCAATCATGCTCTCTGTATACCATTGTTACCTAACAGGTAGCTGACATATAGACATACTCGGTGATATATCGACATTGTCTACACATCACTCCATAATAATTGCTATTATCAGAGCCTACCTTTGATGACCATTTCAGAAACGTCGTCAAGAAATATGATATTAATTGTAGTGGAAGAGGTTTGAGATAATTCCTCTCAGATGTTCGTGTATATGGCCTTATTTGCAGTTCATCAATTTAACCCATTATAAATACATACGAATGCAAACGTTTTATTTGATTTTAAATTCAACTTTTAAAATGTGTTTCAAATTTTACTTAACATGTGATGTATTTTAGTTGGTGTTTTCCCAGGTAATAAAATTCATATTTGATACATTTTGCATGCAGTTGCCTTATCAAATCGGATCAGTTCTTCCTAAATGCAATCCATATTTTTCATTCATGACTTTTAAAGTGAAAACTTTTAGAATAGATTGACCGTTACAACTACCTTAAATCCAAAACAAAATACTAGCAATAACTTAGATTTAGTTTATTTTAGAATAGTTCATACCGTGCAATGAAAGTATGTTCACCTGCGTACCAAAAGTTTGTTCACTTACCTGCGCTTTCTATTGAAAAAATCAGGTATTTTAGAATATCTTTCAGGCATCCTAGTATCGCAAAAACGAAACGGATCATGTTTAAATTTCACTACATAAGTTAAGATTCATTTTGTGTTAACATAATCGTATGACATACTAAGCAGTTAACCGTAATAATTTTGGCAGGACATTGAAGAAACCAAGGGTCGACATTTCGAAAACACTATTTTATATTTTTCTGTAGAATATTCTTCATAAGTAATCAACAGCTTAAGGCATAAGTATAATTTGTTTCCTTGCACTTAGTCAATGTAATGTTGCTTATTTTTTTCTAAGGGAGTCAATATGGAACATTTTAATAGAAAATTAAGAAAAATCGAAATTTCTAAAGTATTACTCCATCTGTCTAATTTTCCCTGCTAAACTTCATTGAAATTATATATTTGCACTAAGATACACTGGCTAAAGTAATCAATCTAAAGGTACACAGCTGTATTTTGATATACAAATTGTTTAAACCCTCGATCTTAAGTAAAATCCTCTTTAATGGAACGTCTCTGAACAAGCCTAAATTCAGTATTAATTAACAGGTACTTGTCAAATTAATGTATCCCTTAAGATGATCGTTTCAGACTTAGAAACCTATCGGGGATTTCGTCTATTGTTTTGGAGGTCTCTTGTATTCCCGTAATAACCTCTAAGGAGGGTTTACATTGGGAAGTCAGGGCATTATATTCACATGTAACACCTACTCGGGGGTTGGAAAGTTTTTATATTCATTTGTAAGACCTACTCGGGGGTTGGAAGGTTTTTATATTCAAAGTCAAAGGATTTTATATTCCTATGTGTAACCTAACCCCTAAGTCCACATTATCTTGAAAAAACTTACAATGCTTCCGATGTGCGGGATTCGAACCCTCAACCCTCTGAACCGTAAGCTAGCACTATAACCATTACTCTAACGGGCCAGTTAGAAGTGAAGGTTATGTTAAACAATCTATTGATTGAAGATCAGATTTCGGTACAAAAAATCTGCCCTAAAGCATTAGGAATTCCAATTGCACTTTAATTCCAATTTTAAATGCATACAAACATTCAAAATGGATATTAACAGTGTTACACCTTTTCATTTGTGATAAATTTAAAGGATCCAAATACGGTGTCAACCACGTGACTTGTCGATTGTCATTTGTAAAACCTTACACCTCGAAGAATGCTTTGCACGTGCATTATGTGCTATGTCAATATCAAAAAGTCGTCTGAACACAATGCTTTTTTTTAAGGAAATTCATTTTAATCTTTTATATTCAGAATTGAAGCGACAGTATAAAGTAATGTAATCCAACAATAAATGTTAAAATTAACCGACGAACATGAATCCTTGATATTTGTTGTTTTTTTCTCAATTTTTATGATCAGTCTGAAAATATGATTACAAATACTACAATATGGACAAATGATTACGGGTTGTTAATAACGGCATCTAAGTTAGTTAAAACACTCGAACTCGGTTATGCTTGGGTTTTCAAAACCTTCGGAAAGAAAGCCTCGCGGGAAGTAAGACCTCAAGCTTCGCTTTCGGTCTTACTTTCCGCTCAGCTTTCTTTCCTCAGGTTTTGAAATCCCAAGCATAACCTCGTTCTCGTGTTTTAACCCTAACATAAAGACCTTTGCAACCTAGATTGGTTGAGATCAATGCATTGTACACATTTGATACATATACAATGTATGCTATTCTACTGTAATTCTTCCGATTTCCTGTGACAGTTAACCTTTTTGTCCTACATTACCCAAAATACTCGTTATGTAAAGAACATAATTCAGCAGCAACTGATAATTGAGATAATAATCTGTTGATCGGTTTGATTGTCATCAATTACTGACGATTACAGTGTTTTAGTTAAAAAAAACCTTCCACAACGCTATGTAATCGCAACAAAGGTAGGCTAAATTGTCACTTATGTCAGAAATATGATCAAGAACTGTTCACACTTAATGAGCGATCTCCATTGTTCCACGTGACTGTATATAATCCCTGATCTTGACAGTCACGTGGCATGTACAGTATTAACACCTCAACCTATTGGATCATGGTTGAGGATAATTAACGACTCCTCAGAATAAAATTTCTTTATTCAAGTGTCACACTTTGTATTTGTACATAAATGATAGACAACTTTCACAGAACAGTAATAAAAGCAAAAGCATGCTTATAAGACACAATATAACATAAACTATTTCTCTAGCTCTCCACTGACCAATACCTTTTTGATAAATGACTGGTTCAATAGAGATAAGAGAAACGTTTTGCAAGTATAACACTGTTTCATAAGCTTAATGTTTTATCCAGTGTCTATTGGACAGAATTGTAAAACCTTCAGAAACTATCCACGTACACGATTGGTAGGAAATATAATTTTGGTTAAATTATTTCAAATATTGTCCACTGTTGTAATGCCACTATTCCGCATCTAAATCAAGTATGTCAAGTCAGCATTGAAGAAAAGCTTATTGCTAGCATTTGCAGCATTGGTTTAGTGTTCTCTCATTGTTGTGCTAATTTGGACTGGAATTGTTCTTTAGTTCTCAAATCAGAAACGGTTTCTTCACGTAGAGCTACTTTTAAACACGCATACCAAAGGTTTGTTCATCCACTTTTGGTTCTCTTATCGAATTTTATAAGGAATCTGAATTTCGATGAGGTGTCAATTACACCCAATCAGATCATTCTCTGTCTAATCACAAAATCGTCATGTTTTGCTTCACATAGACAGAAAAGAAAATCAGTTTTCTAAATGTCACTTGACTTAAATCTGGAATGTTATCTTATGTTATGTTATATTATCTCAACCAGACACAACGCTCATGAGTAAGCACTAATTATAATAGATTTTGAATCTCATATTTGGTACCAATGGACTAAGGTCGCCAATATGAAAGGCGCGTGCTTGTTCTGAATATTATCACATCAGAATCTGTCTACACAAGCATAACTCTATCGGTCAAATTATGTGACAGGTAGCCCGCCGATTTAGTGCCAATTACCTCGTCTAGCCGAGGACTGATATTCGTAAATGCTTTGATCGCTTAACTCTTCAAAACGAGTAGTTTGTAACCTATATTCGGGCGCACGTTTGCTCGTTTTTGCTTGATCGCTGTGTTAAATTTGCGCGGGTAACTGGATTGTAATTATATTTGGGTCAGTCACACTTTGTGATCAGGTTTTATTCATATAAAGTTATATGTATAAATGTTTACACGTTTTTGGACGCGTACACATTCCGTCAGGAGTGTAAATCAAAGGATGACAATATTTTTGGAGATGTACAGAAGAGAGACAGAGAGAACAATTTGCCATGACAACACATGAGTACGTCGCGCGCAAATGTTATTAAATCTTTTTCCTCGCAATTTATATGCCGTAAAACGTCGCCTAAATTCTTAGTTGCAATGTCAAAAAGCAGTTACCCTACCGAGAATCAATGTATTTATATTCTGGGCTTAATTTCATTTAAGAACAATATAGTTCAACAATAAAGTTACGTAGAACAAATCCTTGGTGTGTCAGTGTTTCGTTAAAACAATAATAATACAAAACATCTCAGTTTAATACCATCGTCTATATTTGTTTGCAACTTCCCTTGTAAGAGAACCCTGATTGTTTGATATCAACGTTACTTGAACCATCAGCCTATGTTGTAAACAGATAATTAGATTTGATTCTTCAACCGTTGAGACTGGAGGCATTACACCAGAGCGATGCGCACATTTTAGACGAGAGATTTAAGCTACCTAGAGATGAAAGATCGGACATTGGGCATTCCTGTCATCAAGGTTCTTAAAAAAGGTAGCAATCCAATATTTGGGAAGACACTATCTACATTGCTCCACATTATTTATTTCTTCAGGTCGAGTCCCTCACGGGACAGGAACCTACATTAAGTTTGGTCCTTATGACTAATTGCATTATTTTTTAGCGCTTTTGTAATTTCTAAATGATCGCTGATTTAAACCGACTCCATCAAGTAAGCCCTTATGCAATCAGTACAAGGAGTCGTCTGTATTTATTTTGCCAATGATAACTTTGAAATTACGTCTTGAAAATGTATTCTCTTTATCTTCCAGTTCAGCCAAAGAGACTAAAGATTTGCCCACGTGATGGTTACTCCGTAATACATCGTAAGTTGTATTATTAAAATCACAGTTATTTTTGTCTTGGTACAAATGACAAGAATCGTCTTAAGTCCACAGATGTGAGTGACTATGCTTACACAATAACGACGTGGCTAACATGAGATCCCTGGGGAGGTAACATTTAGCGTGGGCGGCGAGGTTTAAGTGGCTGTCTGGCGATAACTAGAGACGTTACCCCCCTTAAACTCAACCCCCAGGGACCCTAAGGCTGGGGAGGGGGGAAGTGTTTGGGACTCGAGAAGAACATCACAGACCCGTCTCATTGGTACTGTCATGTACACACCACATATGGCAATTACGCCCGTGAAATATTGATAATCGGCGTGAGCCCCCGGGAACAATTAAATATGCTGGCAAATGTCTCCGGGATCTTCAAAAACGTTACAGCGACGGTGTAAAGGTTTTGCCCTTTGCTTTTCAAATAGGTTTATGTTATGTTATATGCATCCATGCTTTTCCAAATGACTAGTTAATTGGTTTGACATTCGGAAGCTCGTGTTTCATCTTGTCACGTTGTTCCCTTCCTCAAACCATCTTCACAACAAACGAAAAAAACGAACAGCCTTGCATTTTTTGTCAGGAAATGTAGCCTTGGAAATGTATCGTATTCAAACAATTAAGTTCGCCTTTTTAAACTTTTAATATGGGTTAAAGCGCTTTGACGAATACTGAGAAAGGTAAATTGATAAGGATTATCCTTCTAACGATTGTGAAGACAGTTTTACTTAAAAAATTGAAAGCATTATTTGAAACGACTAAAAAGTTTTAAAAACCAGAGAAATATGTGTGTCTTACAATGATTGATGTTTTACTTTTAATTATCGATTGTTACAAAACTGAGTACAATAACATCTCAATAGATATAATTTTTGTAATTACTGCATATATACATTTTAATAATTTGAAAACAAAATTGTGTTACATATACATATGTTTTTGATTAACGGATTGAACTCAAAAGCATCTCAAATTTTGTTCAAAATGACTTTAGCATTGACAAGAATTTGTGGGAAAAGAATGACATTTCAACAACCTGTGACCTCCTATTTTGCCAAAAAAAACTTGTTTTGTGTGTGAAAGCGAAATAAGTAACACAAATATTGTTTATATTATCTGAAACCCAACGTTTAGTTTTGGCATAAGAATAATACTTTTTGGTGAAAAATATGTACCATTACAAATTCTGTTGTAAGTTCTTACAATGTCTAAATGCATCATTTGCAATTCGACATCTTCCATGTTTAGATAGAGCATTTGTTGCAAACATCTCTCCGATAGTATCATTTCTTTTTCATTTAATGAAGTGCTTACCTTTTTTTCCATAAGTATATTTGCTGCCATATCTACTTTGATATGCCGTTACGTAATGAGCTTTATATGTTAATGTAAAAACAAGAAGTTTTTTTTCGTTGTCGTTATGACATTTATTCCTTTATCGTCTAATATTTTACATATTTTAGTACACACTTCAAATGTCACGATCTATATGTTATTACGCGATGCAAATGGTTACTATATCTATGCCTGTGTAATTATTATCTTGAAATGATGTTTAGGACTCATGACATAGTTTAAAAGGGCAGTAGCACGTTTTTTGATAACTTTATATTTTAAAATTTTCACTGATAATTGTAAGTTAATGTTAAATGTATTATATTGACAGTGTCAAAAATGTCATTAAACAAGTCAATCATCCACAGTCAGAGGACAAAGTTTGAAGATTCACATGAAATCCATTGGCGGCCATTTTGTGTGAACACCTTTAATTCATTTTGAGTAAGAAAAAGGAATCGCATGGCTAAACTTTACAATATATATTTGAATTATTACTGCTCCATTTAGTTTAAATACATTGTCTTTCAATTGGAACCATTAATTTTCATTTTCCTGACAACACCTTATATTCCCCCTAAAAACGTGCTACTGCCCCTTTAATGCGTAAAATAGTTACAATTATCCTACAGGGACTCGTTCCGGGTATGTACAAGACTACTGTAGATAATGAGATCAAAAACATACAACTATTTTAAATCGTAAAAAAGTATAAAATGTACATATATAAAATGGAGGATTAAGTTTTAATTGAGATTTCACAAACGTTTCACCTGCTTCATCAGGTCGTTTAATGCAATAATAGTTAGATATATTATAAAACTCTCTCCAGGTCACCTCGACCTTACGAAGACGTCAAAGCTACTAAGGGCAAGCAATGTCTGACGATGATTCAGGGGAGACAAATCAGTGCTTGATTGGGACAATAATCCCTTCTGTACACCGGGGATATGAAGTGACGGGAGGATAGGAAGCGAGTCGGGCTGGGCTGACGAGATAACCCGTGTCAATCTTGTTAAGGTCGAGGTGTGGGAGGGGGCTGATATATCGCCTCTTGATGTGTTCTTACCAACACGCCAGCTCTCACAGCCGCCATCTTGCTATGTCCGGAATGCGCGCCATGCCTTTCCATTCATAACCACAAGGGCCTGTTTATCTGGATTAATTCACAAAGGCCTCGTGCGAGTATTATTAGATGTAAAGGGGTGGACACGCGTACAACATAAGTGTTTAGGCATGTCGTCCCAGCTCCTTATAGATAATGGTACAAAGTATTCCCTCGGCAAACAAACATTTGGTCATGTATTTCATGCTCTCAATTTATGTTATTTATAAATAAGATCATATTTTCATAACAGTAAAGGTGCTTTATTATGTGTTATATAACGTGACTTGCATTCCTGGCGTTAACTGTGTAATGAAAGATGACGATAGATATAAATTTAGCATATTTTCAAACAAATGGATTTGTTTTTATTGACAACTGGATTCAAATAATAAATCTTCGAAGACATATATCGTTATCTTAATGAAATAGTTCCTACTATCGAGCTTTACGATACTCTGACAGTTGTTGTTGCAACTTCCTAACTCTTAATAGGTATAGGTATAGAATCAATACGTAACCATACAATGATTCTATCTTTAAAATTAGAGAAAGATATCATTTTCATATAAGACTAAATTTTTAGATGAGGATATTCAAATATCCTAATTGTTCCAATAACGCGTATATTACAGTATGAATAATTGACAAACTGTGACTGCCACGAATTAAAAGCAAACTCACAAAGAATGACCAGCATCAAATATGTGAGTTTTTGACAACTTCTTCACGGTTTGTTGATTTTGTGTGGGTGGACGCCAGAATGCGAAGAGATTTAATTCGGAAATAATAAAGAGACGCGTGGAAATCACGTACTTATTGCCTTTCATCTCCGGCGAGTAATTTACAGGTAAATTGACATCAATAGCGGAATCGATTGTCAGGAACTGAGGGACGTTACACCGTTTCGCTTATGAGCGCATTCTCTCCCCACTGAGGCAGATCAAGTCATGTTGATTGAGCCTCTGTTCTAATTAGACTAACTCCATGGGTTCCGGCAGTTTAGAATTTAGAATTGTTTTAGCAAATAAAACGCTTCTCGTTTTTAAAGAGATGTTCATATAACAATGTCTTTGCCATGATTAAGTAGCCAAAATGACGATTTTGGATTGCATAACTTACTTTGATTGCATCTCCCATTCTCAAATCAATCAACATAACTTGATCTGCCTCTGTGGGGAGATAATATGCTGTTCGCGGAATCGATTTTGAGCTCTACATCGCTTATATCAGTAATCGTGTCCTAATAGCCCTTTTATGACTTATAAATTATGGGACTTCATGTCAAAAATTTGCAAGCCTAGAATTAAACAATGTAAATAAAACAACACAAACAACATATTTACATTAAAATCGTTTTTAAGGGGCAGTAGTAGTTTCTTTAAAATAAATATGATGTCCCACGAAACGAAATAAATGTAAGCAATTGAAGAACAATGATTTATATTTTAAAGAGTCTTTTTAATTGAAGGTACCATGTTTATTTTAGCTAATGCGCAGAAGTTTACCTACCCCAAATGAATGAAAGGTGTTCACACAAAAAAACGGTCGCCAGTAGTTTTTTCTTTGATGTAATTTTAAATTCCACTACGACTACATATAGTCGGTTTGAACAATGAGATGCTTAATTTTCTCAGGATAATACTTTTGGCATGAATTAATGCGTAGTGGGGTTAATCTAAATGGTTTTGATAAAACATTTTACTGTCCCTTTCATATACATATATATTGAAAATAAACAAGTCATTAAACTTTTTGTTTGTGAGTGTTTTGGGAGTTCTATATGAGTATGGCTCAGTGTTCAGACGGCGAGATATCTCATGTCCTATTTAAAAACCTCGTCTTTACATCAAGCACATTTGCTTGTGGATTTATTTTATGACTTTTTGTACAAACACTGACATAAATACAACATCACAACCGTTGATAACATACCCCGGATTATCTTACCTCATGTAAGAATATCGATTTCTAATTGGTCGACGTGGCCTTGGATAAATACTCATATCACACTCTT
This sequence comes from Steromphala cineraria, assembly GCA_916613615.1. Lineage (NCBI taxonomy): Eukaryota > Metazoa > Mollusca > Gastropoda > Trochida > Trochidae > Steromphala > Steromphala cineraria. The sequence continues at coordinate 85,018,275 of OU744722.1, forward strand.
GGACGGGGTGATAAATTATTCATACCCCGCCTTCAAAAAGTTTGAAAAAAAGCGTGCAGATTGAACGTCTTGAAATTTACAATGCATGTTACCTCGAACACATCAAGGTTACTTTTGATCAACCAATGTGTAGCTTTGAATAAACTATAGTCAAAGCGCTTACCAATCTCTCTTACACTTTTTATTTTTCATGATATAATGGTTTTGTTTAAGCATTCGGTAAGATAAATTTATTATACCATTCAGACGCAGGGAGGATAGGAATATATCAGTTTCAGCATAACACCAAACTAGAGGCTGATATATCCCTAATCCCCTCGCGTCTGAAATGTATAACTTGTAATGTTTCCTATTGAGAACAAAAAAAATATTCTGTAAAAACATACCACAACCCCATATTTGAATATTTCTCCGGATTGTTTTAAAAAAATGCAAATTTCTTCGTCATAAATATTTATTATTCCCAACATTTTTCCACGCCATTTAAGAACCTGTTATAACCTTATATTGCCTATTATAAGCAGTGTTTGGATTAGTGTAAAGTATGCCCGCTGCGCTGTTTGAGCCAAGTTTGTGAAAATTATTTATTGCATAACTACTTCCTTATCATGTGTTCAGTGATAAGACACCATATTTCACAATTTCTTCAGAGGTGAGAATATTTTACTCTTGTAATCCAATATAACTATATTGTCCCAATAAAATTTTAATATGATATATTTATTTTTTATACATCACGTTTAGCTGAGGTTTCTTGAATCACGGTCCAATCTCAGGTGTTGGCCTCCCAAGCAATTATCCGTAGCCTTATTTGATGATTTCTGTTACAAAACGACATATTTGTTTCTGCCGTGAACATCCAACAAACGAAACTTGCTTTTCTGTTAATTTTGTTTAAAGAAACTCATTTAAATGTCGTGTGAAAATTTAAATTGCATGGTTTGATATTATGTCGGCATCAATGCGGAAAATACCGTCAGGACAGTTCGAACCTCTTCAACATACTTGATTTCGCAGGATTGATACTAAATAATTCATTCTCTTCATAAGAGACGTATATATATACGTTATACATTTATCTCTTAATGAATTATCAAAGTCATTTGATTTTTTGCATTTTGGATAGATGACATTGTATAAAGAGTTAAGTATCTTCTAGTTGTTATTTGAAATAACCTTAGTTACAACATGATATCTTTAAGTTAATAACCCATTATAACCATGACGTGTAAAATACCCTGGCTTAAGTATTATGGGTTTGGTTTTGGTTTTCAATTTCACCAAGAACAAGACGGAATTCTTAAGGTTCAATGATATCAGTATTTTTCGATCAAGCCAAGAGAATCCATATCCAAAACTCATATGATGATTTGATGTTCAAACGGCAGATCGTTACAAACTTGATACAAATCCTATTTAACACGTTTGGAACCATATCGACTGTACTTTCGACGTAAGGCTAAATCACTTTCATTCGCTATCATGACCATTTTGAATCTCGCGTCGATACATTTGGCAATATGACTGTTTCTTATGTTAACACTCTTACCTAAAATATGTAAAAGGCAATATGTTGTTGTTGAAACATAAAGGTGGAAGACATACCGGTTATAAACTGTTCAATATGAATAACCACAGTGTCGACTCTTGCAATGTAAATAATCCTAAACCAGTGTGTTGAAATGTTCCTATATATCATGGTATTCCAAAGATGGCCATATTTCAAGCTGAATGGTTTCGCCTCAAGCTGATTTAAGCAATAATTAATTGAAATATATTTCCTTTTTTTCCCCATTGTAATAGGGTTTTCGTTCTAAATGTGAAAATTTAATCAACAATCTTTTTTCCCACTTTTATCCAAATTATTGTTTGGGGTAAACGATAGAGGACAATAGTGCATACCATTCGTTCTCACTAAATTTTATTTTACATATACCAGATTTTATTTTTTTTAAATCACTTTTTAACACGATTCTGTAATATTGGTTCATCGAGTGCATATTGGTCCGTGGCATAACGTATATATAGAAATTGAACAAAAACAGCACTGGATCCACAAAAATAACACCACGGGACGCCTTACCATTTGGAATAGAGATCATTTATAAATCTTTATACATCATGCAAAAGGGAAATGTGGAAACATTTTTTTCATCAGGAATTCGTTACACTCTATACTGTTGAATCGTTATTTGTTGAAAAGACTTAAGACTTAATTATTTTAGCCGAAACCTGGTCAGTTTCCTAAATACGAATATCACTGTATATACTATAGCCTTATTCTCTCTTCATATCCTCTTTAAAAAAAAGAGAACTATAGGTCTGATAACGAACACTGGTTGTTAAGCATATGGTGTACGAAAGTCTTATTTAAGTATCGATCAAGTTAGAAGAAGAAGAAGAAGAAGAAAAGAAGAAAATTATTTTATTAACGTGTCACACATTTTCTTTACATGAAAATTCACATTTCCATACATTCTCATTTGTTTATATATAAGAAAATATCCGGCCTATAAGGCCTATGAGACACGAGTATACAAGTTAAAATTCACATGTTTAAAATATATATGGGTAAAAAACATTGGTAAGAAATATAATATAGTTAGATATCCTGACACTCGGTTCAATACCGTGCGCCCGAGAAAACGTCTTATTCAAGTGTTCATTGTTTTAATTTAAACGGCATTTATGTAACACTTAGGCGAGTTGGTTTGTTTTGTATTTTTGTATTTTGCAAATGACATGTTATGTCCTATGGGCCTGTCGCCCCTTTGACAGAAATAATTAATATATCTAAGGCGAGTTTTATTCATTAGGTCGTTTCAATTTCAACTTTATTAGAATTACGTTTTATACATACATGACTTGAAGAACTTTGAAGAACAAGTTGTGTTGTTGAGAATCCCCATTTATGTTAAATCTATATTTTGTGTGAGAGAGCATTTCTATTTTTTCTTAATTTAAAGAATACTCAGAGACTCAAATCAATTCTATCTCAGTATTCATAAATCCCGTGCATAGAGATCAAAGTATCGACAATTATGTGATACCTTAATCTGATGATATACGAATCATGTTATGTTTCGTAGATACGTTTTGTAAAACGCATCGTTGACTTTGATTTAAAGATTGTTTACCTAAATATCAAGAATGAATGAATAACTAATTGGATTCAAAAGGCAAATCGTATAGTTACTAGATATAGAGACAGGAATATCGGCAGCTTATTTTGATTGGTCACTTGCATCATCAGAATATCCCTCATTTTGGCAGAAAATAGTTCTTGCTCAAGACAGTGAAATATCTACGACTTCCTGGATCCGGATATTATTTATGTACACCTACCCAATTCCAGCCAATCACTGCGTTCTTTCTTGAGTGAAGTACGTTTAATCCATGCAGTAGGTGCGTCAATCGGTCTCATATGGTTTAATGCACCAAGCGTCCGTATTTCCTGTGGTTTCCAAAACTTTATTGGTTAAAGTATTAGTTCAATGGGTGGCTCATCAGGACTTCGATCAAGAGTTCCGGGTTCGAACCCAAAAATGTGCTCGGCAACCTAATCTGATCCTTAGATCTCGTTTTGGTCTCCTTCAAGCACGGACAAACGGTGATTACACCGACATTCGTCGGTTTTGTCGCAATGTTTAGTACTCATGACATTGTGTTTCAATTTCTGTCAGTTTTTGCGTTATAACATTTTCTATCTAGGATGACTTGATACTTTTCTCTGTTTAACTATTTCTCGAATTTTATATTGGAAGCGTGTCAAAATTGGGGGAAAATAAATTTGGTTCTTTAATGCTTGGTATGCTTAATGCTTATCAAGTTTCAATGATGAATTGATAATTCTAAAATCAGCATATATATATCCCCTAGTGGCAAATAAATAATGACAACTTTTCATAGCTCCTTATTTGGGGTTTTTTTAACATAAAGGGAAGATTAAAGGCAAGTCTGTGGATTATACAAAGATAAAACAGGCTGTTGGTACGCTTACCACTGATCTCAAGGTTTGACATTGACTAACTATCTTTGTAAATATCAAGATCATACATAAATTGTCATTCGCTTTATTGCCATTTCAATGGATGACGCACGTTTTGAAATAAATCATTGTATTTAATTTCTTTTTTAAATAAATCATTTCATAAAGATTTATAAAGGTCTTTCTTTTTAGTTTATTCTTTGTCTGTTTTCTGTGTTTCAATTTGAAGAGAAGAATAAGAATGCATTAAATCTATCATTCCTCATGTTTGTTTGTTAATATGTCACACTCGCACTCATAATTCTGAATTATTTGGTTATTTTTATAATAAATTTGCATTTATAATTTATTTTGTCTTTTGATAAATTGTAAAGGAATTGTAAAAATTAATGAGATGAGAGCCATTCGCATGAAACACTTAACTTTCAATGTCAACCCCCACATTTCAGTGACATTTTAGTTACAAAAGACTTAGTTCTTAAGAGACAATTGTACATTGTCTTTACGTGCGTCACATCATGTGGCATTATTTCACTTGGCTTCTCTGAGACTGATGTTTCTATACCGTACAACATGCTTGATACAAACGTTTCTTTTACATACAACAGTAGCTCTGTATTATTTGACAGCTATTTGCGTCAGTGCATGAGAAGGGTTTACGAGATAATCACTCAACGCCTGGTAAAACTCGCACTTTAAGGAAGTGTAGGATTTGATGCCTTGTTCCCAGGCTAACTTCATTATCATAATCTTTATTTACATAGTGTATACGTCCGAGACGCTCCCAGCATTCGCATTGAGACGTGCATGTTGTATACCTACACTGTACTTATATTGTCATTTAACATGCATCAAATTTTACACACAAAATGCACGTGCGGTTTGCGGTTTCTCAATGCATGACGTCATATGTATAGAAGACATCCGCGTGAATGAATTGTGGTTGAGGTGCAATTACTCAATACTTGTAATTAACTTCCGTGTCGGTGTCATTGAGTGCGATGACTTAACTTGCAAGCATGGCTACAATTTTTCAGTATAAACCAAGATAGTAAAGTCACATTATACTTAATAATTGATAATATAATGCAAATAACAGTTTATAATTACAGTGATTTGATATATTACAATATTTCAATAAGGATCGTCTTCATGACCTCCTACGTTGCGTAATTTGTTTATTACAGTCAAATATTTTAGACATATCCACTTTCCTTCGTTCAACTACTCCATTTTGTCCAAAAACATCGATTGATATATTTAAATCTTTCTCCTTTCTTAATGTGTAAAGGCTTGTTCAAAGGAGACAATTTGACACCCCTGCACTAACTTAAAGTCTTAAAGCGTCATAACCTTTTTGTATTTGTGTACATGTACAATCCAGAATAACGTCTTAAAACAGAGTATCTGTAATATTCGATCGATCTTGGAAACGGAAAAAATTATATTCAAAACTCATTTTTAAATATGTTTTTCAATTATTTCATCATTTCTTTAAAAGACGGGATTTTAATGTTTCAAGTAAAATTACCAAAAGATCATTGAAAGGCTGTCAGGACTAACTGTTAATAAGCAAGAGTCTGTAAGATACACTTTTCGAAAGAATTTTAAAAACACTTGTATACTGTTCTTTAATTACTAATGTTTGCATGCAACGTTAATAGTTACACCCAGGGGCAAAAGAAACGTAAAAAGTACTAACTTTTCAAAAGAATACAAAACAATATCCTGTTATAAATGAAATGCGACTACGAACCCTTGTGATAGTATGATACTTATTATTTTATGACTGTTCAAATACACAAGGGGTCTTAAAACAGCTTGTGTAATGTTATTTTTTGTCATAATCTTTGGAATTAGAATAAAAATATCATGAAATTTATAAATTTGATAAATTAAACATGTTATTAAAATAAAAAACCTTTATAGAAATTGATTTGATCGTGCATTTTATCTGTGTGTTGCTTTAAAAACAAGCAAAAGGGTCATTTTCACTATCCTATCTCGTCCAGTTAATGAGATTCTTAAACGGTGTTTTTTAAAATGAGTGTTTTTCAAAAGCGTTCACAGATATAACTTTGAAATTTTCAGAAATTCCAGCTGGCTTTTGAAAAACATGAAATCACCCTGTTCAGCCGTCACTATATATCAGTCGCTATCATGTATCTTATATGGTATCGTTTCTTTTGCCCCTGAGTGTATGACATTCTGAAAGTTTAGGCACAAATATAAACATTAACATGATATAAGATGGTTCACGTTTAAATGACGCAGCCTTGACGTGGCGGAATTTATTGATCTGAAAGTCACACCCATAGTAGTAAATAGCTTGAAAGAGACATTTTCCTAAAAATGTGATGAAACGTTCCATAATTACAAAACTTATCAAATTCCAAATATCAGTAGTCACGTGTCAGCTATGCTTGTTGGTATGAACTAAACTTTTGAACTGCAAACATTTTAAGTTATTGCAAATAATAAAAAACACTAGAGTGTACCTTTAATATTTTTGAGTAGCATATGTTCCGTCGGTATCACCTTTGAATGCAATCTAGTCTAAGCGTCTACGGGTAATATGAGAATATTAAATTGTAGGCGTGAAATTCAGATAAATTCAGGTTAAATTGAAATTTCTTTTTTACCTGAAGTAGTCGATGAATGATACATATATATCCTCAGGTTCATATTCCATATTTCATATTTTAAATTGTGACAATTTGTTCCAATGATATCTGTTGATGTTTTCATTCATTCACACTTTTATCCCTATGCTGATTGTTAATACAATAAAGGTTAAACGGATTGAACATTTCAGTCATTGAAAAGAAACAGTTGATATGAGATGTGGGTATAACATTATTAATTTATGCGATGGACAGGAAACAAGAAGCAACAATTCAAGAGAGATTACTTTAGATTAGCTAGATCGTGATACAACATCCAATTTTGGTAGAACTTGTCTTGTTTACTTTTACTAAAAGCTGAATGAATGTGATGTCTTTGTATCGTATGTAAATAATAACAAAAATCAGGAACCTTTACTTGACAACTTTTTTTTATATCTCAATGGGGCTTCTACTACCCTGGGTAGAAGTCCCTGTCTATATAACAGGGTTGCTAAAATAAAAAGTTGATTTAAAAAAAAAACTATTGATGTGTGTACGTGTTGACAATGGATGCTACTGAATGATCGGGACATGTATGCCTACATGAACCAGGTGCGCTTTACTTATTTTCCAGTATTCTTTGTTCTTGAATTTTACTTTTATCAAAGAGAATACGAAGCCCAGTGGATGTAACAGACTGGCGTCAATACTTGCCCTAGCACCACATGATTGCTTGCCAATAAATGATTTATCATATAGCATATTTTTTGACGAGTTAAAGCGATAGACGCTTATTTTGACCAAGGCCCACTGGAAAGGGTTCATTTTGAAGTCACACCCTATCAAGGTTGATATTTAAATGCATATGCTTGTAAAACCGAGGGTAAAATGTTTGATGTAATCAATATTGGGGGTTTCAAAGTGAGCTGTTGTTAGACCGTAAAGATAGAACCATAGTAAGGGCTTGCAATTCATTGTGTGCTCGATGTTGGACTGTACGTTCGTACACTATGGACATGTACATTGGCTTGGTTTACCTGTATGCCCAGGTGTTTGAGCTGTGTACACGAGCAACATGCACCTCCCAGTACACCTAGACGCGCAGGGGGGTCACGTGCCCATCAGCACACGTCCCGCCCCCACCCCCGCGTTACGAGTTAACCCTCCGTCGCGAGAACACAGCTCTGTGATATTGCCTCCTCGCTAGTGTATAACGGCGCGTTGCACCCAGTCAGTGTAGCGGTGTAGCATCACACAGACTAGAGTGTTTATGTTTGTAAACAGTGTTGTACATGTCCCTGTATCTAGAGGGCGGAACCCCTCACCGCCGGCATGTCAGCTATGTACCTACCGTCAATAAACATCACACTATCTGCTCTCTCAGACACTGTTCGATATGATTGGTATAAATTGACAAGTAGTCTGTAAACTCGTTATAACGAGGCGTAACCTTTCAATATGGAAGATTAGACCCAATATCAGCCAACTTGGCTATAAGGCTTAGTGGACACACTTCATCTTAGCGACATTCCATACTGTATGCCCGGTCCATGCCTCTGTCATTCCCCACGTGCGGAAGGCGTAGAGTCCGGTATCAGTGGATCTGATTGGTCCTCAACCTCTGTCATCACACTTTCATTATGATGACGTCACAGAGGAGGGTGGGAGGCACCATGCTACCTTTATATTGAAAAGTCTTCTCAAATGTGCCGTTTTCCTCGTATGCATCGCAGACTGTTTTTTTCATTTAAATTTCATCACTTCAAGTGTCCTAGTCAATCCTAGTTTCCTATCGCCAATGGGAATATCAGCTTTATCGGAACTCGCTGATTGTTATATAAGCAAGGTGTCTTCGAGAGTGAGTTAGTGAAATATTCGGATAGTTACCAAGAGAAGTTCCCAGTCACACTTGTAAGCACGCTATGCACGAGGCGGTTTGGACACTACCTCTCTTCGCCTTCACGCTGGGTCTATGCTGGACGCAGGCAAACTTTAAATGTCTTCCCCATTCAGATCCATCATTCTTCAGAGAGGAACTTATAAGTCAGTTTAAACAGAAAATTCTCAAGCAACTTGGCTACTCGGCTCCCCCTAATGTGACAGTTCAGCCGAGTGAGAAGATTCGCAGGGAAATGTCTCACCAGTATAATCTCTTGCATCAAGAAGAGCAGGAGAGTCACCGGCTTACTACTCGACTCTACCGGGGACATCGTGAGTCTAACTTTCTCTACTTTATTTCAATTTATCTGTTTCACGTTTTGTTGCAAGTCTAGTGTTGTATATTCAAATGCTTCTTTTCTCTATTTTTTTAGAATTCAACTTTTTTTAATTTTTAAAACACTATCATCATACATCAATTTCTTTCAATATCTTTGTTAGTCACTTCTCCTTTAATCAGAGATAACGCTCACGTGCGTTTTAAAGGCTCAGAAGTATTGTTTAATGTGAAATGTTCCTTTATGTGATATGGCCCTGCTACACCTTGCAAGTGATATAACTAGAAATTGGAAACTAGAAGTTATTCTTATGGGTGATAATTAATAATAAAAAGTAAAAAAACAAAACGTCATTAACATCCATTTTTCATTTAAATGAAAGCATTCCCATAGTTGTCGTGTTTGATTAATGTTGCAAACCAAAATCAACAGTAACATTGCTTTATTTTTGTCTTATTTCTTCTTCATTGTAATTTTTGGAATTACCATTTTATTACCCCATACAACGTTTTTTGTTTAAATCGAATGAATCATTTTGCGTTTACCTGCTGCTTTTATAGCGATATTTTCAGTATTTAAACGTTGATCTTCCTCGTATGACTACTTGATCTGGTATATGAGTAAGAGCGGCAACGTGATGCAATCAAGTACCCTATCACCTCTCTCTTTATTTGTCTCTCAGATCATTATCTCTATCGTTTTATTTGTAATTCCACGGTAGTTTACTGTTATGTACTAAGTCATCAGAGCTGTCATCGTTGCCAATTGAGTAACCATAAAGCTGTAAAAGTTAATCGTTTAATGCAACAATGATTAGATGTTTTATCCATATTACGAATCACTGGTGAATCATGGCTATCACATATCGGGATTGGGATTTTAGATCGATGTTTAAAGTGGTATCGATTGCTGTCAAGTTGTTCAGGAGACTTCAGCTTTGCGAGTAACCGTTGCTCGTCGATTGTCATTTGGGAGAGATCGAGTGTTTTGTCTGCATAAACATCGTATTTTACAGGAGAGCTAGATCAGTTTGTCTGCTTCATTATGTGTTAATAATCTGTTAAAGAGGTAATAGCACTATTATTATCATATATGATAAAGCACGTGGTGTTGGTAGAAGCAAAGAAGTAGTCATGATGGTGCAACAGCAGCAGCTGTAATATTAGTAGTAGTAGTAGTAGTAGTAGTAGTAGTAGTAGTAGTAGTAGTCGTCGTCGTAGAAGTAGTAGTAGTAGTAGTAGTAAGTCGAAGTAGACGTAGTAGTAGTAGAAGTCGAAGTAGATGTAGTAGTAAAAGTAGTAGTAGTCGTAAAAGTTGTGGTAGTAGTAGCAGTAGTAGTTGTAGTAGTAGTAGCAGAAGCTGTATTAAAAAAACATATATAATATATTGTTGATAAACATCTGTATTAGTAAAAGTAGAATGTAATATATTTTAGTCTAAAGTGACAAATGGTAATATAGTAGTTTTCCTCATTGATCTTGAGACGGTGCATGTTAAGTCGAATGGTGTTGAAGCATTCATCATTTCTAAAACTATTGCATGGTTGATACATTTGAATCGTTGGTAAAGCGTTGTCGTACACTGTAGCACTATCTGCAATACATTCAAGATCAATGACCCGAGTATCCTATAGTGTAAAACTCATTTATTGTTTATCTGATCAGATCTTTTCACTTTGGCTGATAGGAAGCGACTCGAACGTCGTTCTTTCGGGATTACAAAAATAACGATCAAGTTCTAAACATATTTGGATTCTTTAACATTTAATTCCATTTCGATTGTTGATGTACACCTGTATGGTGTTTATTCAGCACACCCTCCCGGATACAGACGGTGCTTATAGGTCTCAACTGACAGAGACAAGTGAATGATATGATCTATGACACGATGAGATATGTTTTATTGGATGATGTGTGGTGTTATTTGTTCATGGATCCCTATATTTTATTCATGTTTATAAATAAAAGCTTAAGCTGCACACAGAATGATGTATAACAGGATCGCGTTCAATAAAACCCTAGGGTAACCTTGTGGAATTTCAAAGGATGGTCTTGAGTTTAGCCTTCGTTTTAAAAGTTGTAAGCTTGTAAGCTTACAAAAATAAATGTATACAAGTAGAATAAAATCTATGGTTCTTCAATTATTTTATCGTAAACACTTGCCAATTGTCTTATTTCAAGTTAATTCAGGGTGAAGGGTTTTTGACAGTCTTAAGATTACACGGACCTCTTCTTATAACGGCATGCAATGATTCATGAACACATCACCCAGATGGTACAGCCTTTACTGGACTTTTGAAATTATGGTTACGTCATGCGTCACAATGACACATCAAGTGGCACGTCATGGTTGGTTTGTCTATTATACCGTAATTTTTATCGTTGCATGCAGGAAATTGATATGAACCGATGTTAATGGTTTCTTAAAGCGTTTGTCACCATGACGTGTTTTCATAGTTTGAGTTTGTCCAGCACAGCCCCTGAAACAAAATATCTGAAAATACCCAATCAAGTCTACATTTGTTTTAGCATGTTTAGATCACTGCTGTTCCAAGTAATGAACACTCCAGTGGGCTCGTTTCGGTCTAAATACTTAATTGTTGCATTTTAGATATATTTTCGTTCCAGTGACTAGAAGTTAGTGTTTTTGTCTACGTGTTGGTAGGATATAGGAGAGTTTGATAAAATGTTCTTCCTCATTCAAAATGTTTATTGGTACCAGAAACCATGCTTTTGTCGCCCTACAGGGAAAAGATTGTAATGGTCTTGGTTTTGTTTTCGCCGAATGATGAAATACATCTATGCATTAACGTCATCGATTTTTCATTAACGCGATATATGAATGATCTATGAATAAAGCATGTATATGGCATTTCGCATCTACTTGCATCTACTGTAGCGTATCATAACGTCATGGCATATATAATAGAGTTACACTTTATGGTTCTAAAAAATATGTAAATACAAGATCATCTGAAGGGCATTTTAAAGGAGAAAACATTGGGGACAATCACGATCTTTTACCATAACTCAGCCTATTGGATAGAATGGACACCATCGCTTTTGTACAGTTCTCGGTCTATCTTCCGACTAGGAAACATCGGTGTGTTGATTGCTTTCATGTTCATAAAGTAATTAAAACTGTTCCTGTTAAACGTGTAAAGGTATGTAATCGGATGGGTTTTATAACGTCGAAAAGCCCCGATATATACAGTAATCAAATAACTATAAACATTCAATGAACTCAACTCAAAATAAATACCAAAACGATCTGTTTGTCTGTAAACCTCTTTAACAGTTTGTACTTCTCCCTGCATAATCACATCCTTAATTTAAAATTTGAATGTATGCCAGCATTCCAAAGTTTTTTTACTTTTAGGCATAATGCAAATATCATAAGCTAGATGTTATATCTTTCATGATCACTGTATGGCGCAAAGGAAACAAATGATTTTGTGTTTTCACTTCACACATGATGATTCAACATACCAAAATATACCACATTTACCATAATATACCACAATAGACCACTATACGCCACAATGTACCACAATACTCCACACTATAACTTAATATACCAAACCATACCTTAATAAACGACAATTACACATTATACTACAAAATACCACATTACACAACTTTCTACCACATTATATCACTAAATAACATAATTATATCACATCATAACACAACATGCGACATTGTACAACAATATACCAAATCATATCACATCTTTCTACAATATACCACAGTATGGCACAATGTTCAACATTGTATCACATTATACCAAAGAATAGCAGAATATCAGTGACTAACAGCGTCAAGTATAAATCATATACATCTTATGCTAAATCAATGCACTTTTGATTAACATGTCTAAATCAGACGATATTGATTTTTTTATCTTTAAATATTAAAAGTAAATTTGAAAATGAAATCCCTTCTGTATGTTCCATCATCCAAAAGAACGTAAGTTTGCATCACACTCTTACCTATCACCTGATAGGTTTGAGATGACTGAACATGGTCTCAGATAAACCGTTAACAAAGTAGTTGTTGAAGTAATGCAATTGACACAAAAGACATAATAGCAAGTATCTAAACCATGCAGGTAAGGTTTCACAACTTATGAAAATAGTGACATCAAAAGATTTTAAAGTAAAATCGTGTAATATGATGAAACATAATGTCGTGATTCCTGCTTAACTGATATTGAAGACATTCCAAATGATTCGAGAACCGTTTAATGATTCTCTTCTGCATTAAGCTCATTTTATGAACATGTCTCAACGCACAACTAAGAAGCACAACGACCAAAGATCTTATTTTTCACAAGATTATTAAAGTTCTATTGCCTATCACAAGAATTAAACTTATAGTGTATTCTCAATTTTAAAGTTATCATAAAATGTTATTACATTAATCTTCTACACAATCAAAATGCAAGATTATTGAATCTTTTAACCTCTCTTATTTCAAAAGAAAGATCATGTTAATTGCATCACATGCACGCAAAGAATTGAATGAAGTTGAAACCACTATTCATAAAAGTAAAAGCTTTATATTTGTAACTTTATCGACTGTAATATGTATTACATACAAGTAGAACCATGGGAAACAAAAGGTTTTTATCATTTTAACGATGCATCGCACATTCAGACCTTTTGGTTTAACAATAAAAAAAGCCTTGTTACTTTAAAATAAAAAAATCATTGCGTCAATTGTTAACTTTGCAATTACAAGTTGATTTTAAATATAGCCATGTCTGACGTTCTGGAGTGCGCATATAGCAGTGAGATATGATTCAGTGTCCTTTGATGTCACTTTAATCCGATCTTCTTATCTGCCCCTGATCAGCCTTATGTCGACCGATCTCTGTACCGCAATATCCTGCACTAGATATATATAAAAGGTACAGACTAAATATAACAGAGAGTCAATATCTAGACTAAAATTAATCATATTTATCAATGATAAATCTCCAAGTGAAAGGACGAGTTTGAGCGTGAAATTGCCTCAGTGCGTACTTCCGTTCGTGTTTGTTAACTTTCGTCTTACTTTGCTGAGCAAAACGAACTTGAATATTCTTTACATATGTAATCAGCCACTAGAGAGCCCGTATTAAGAACAAATGCGTATCACGACATCGGCTGTCATTGCCAATCGATACAGGCTCCATGATTTCTCCGGTCGGGACGGAAAGCAGTGAGGTCATCAATAGCCGGCTTTCTTTTGTGTCTGTTAAGAAAAAAATCCAAAATATATATATATATTTTTAGTAAATATTCTTTCAGCCAAAGAGTATCAAAAAGAATTCAAAAACACATATGAGGACGTTATGGTCAGTGTAAAAAAGTTGATATGCTAAGCCAAGACGGTCACTAGGATGGTATAGTTGAATTTAGCGGTTCTATTGGTTGTTTTCAGAGCATACACTTTTAGTCCTTTATGACGCTTCGTGAATATTTCTTATAAACTCCCACTACTTTCATCCCTAGACAGTTCATACTCATAACATAAACTAATTACCGTGAGACGAACTTGATACGGTTATCTTGGGGATTATCTCGGTCCATATTGGATTGCCGTGCTTGCCGTTGCTTTATTGTCATCCTTTATACAGACTGGCATAGGCATAAGCCCCTGTAGGTGAAATCTCAAATAACATTTCGCAACTAAGAGCCTAAGACTGCCCCCACAAAATTATGAAACTATTCTTGGACAAAAATTCCAGTGCATAATGTTGTCATTTCTAAAAAAAACAAACTTTTTTACTGGTTAATGGTAGACATGTGTTCATTCGACGCCAAAAGGGTTGACGGATTATGGTTTAATTTGGCCTCGGTTAAATTATTTTTCGCCGTCGAGAAAGACCACAATTACTTATAATACTACTGTAATTTTAATAACTGCGTATTATTGACTCATTTTAACTTTTAATTCTTGCGATATAACTACAAATACTGTCTCCCAACTTGTGTCTCAATGTTAGATACTGGATCAACACCTCAAGCTCTCAGTTTATAGTCAGCAATGAGGGGTAACCCACTTCTCCAGCGAGCCGCTTCCGATGTTGCTGAACTATATTGATAGCGCTCGACTAAGCATTTCACAGGATCACGTGCCAACATCTCTACCAATTATATCTGTTTCTGCTATAGTAACTACTACAATCAACTAATCCTCTTGATAATGGTTATAATTTGATTGATATATGTATTTTTGGCAAACGTGATTCACCATTTACTCAGTTGACGCAAAGTTTGTAATTTAACAGCTTCTAGATCGCCCAATGGTTCTGAAATGTGTGTTGTGGGACGCTATATTGCTATATCTACCAGACCCAGGGGGCACCTGCAGATTAGTACGGTCAATCACGTCAATATAGAGGTATAAAGCTCATCTCTGCTGTCAGACCCGATCCCTGGGGAGCGTTCACACTGAAGGCTCTGGTCCAGTCCAAGTTATGTAGACGCATCATGAGCATTAATTTTGTCATCCAATAGCTATATTACGAATATGAACCTGCAAATTCTGACAATAGCTGCATTCAAACAGGCTCATCAATATGGTTCTACCATATGATGATAATACTGGTTCATACCTTTTGTTTAGCCTTAATTTGGATAAAAAATTATGAATGGAATCATGTTTTAAGAATATTGTACCAGTTTCATAAAGTATCGCCTTTGAGAGCTTATATATTATCCGTACGTTTCAACCACATTTACTTCATCGCATTGTTTAGTTTGAAGCAGAACTCATTGATGTTGTGTAACGGAGTTTTGGTTGTGATTTGGGTCAACTATACAACTAAAACCCGACCTTTGAAATGATGTATTATTTACCATCATGAACTGTAATGCCGGCTTCATACATTTATGCATACCATCGACAAGTAAATCTTCAACTGGATGAAAATGAAATGAAGCGCTCAGCATATAAACGAGTCTATAGAAGTACAGTATATATCAGAAGTTTATACGCCCCCGAAATGAACAGATCAGCTTTAAGATGATGATCCACTATAGTCAAGTTGAGGCGCCAAAGAAATGACAAGCTCAGCATAAAAAAAATGCCAAACGGTAGAAATATCCATTGTATAAAATTATGAGTCTGTCTGTCTGTCTGTCTGTCCATTGATTGGAGCTGTCACGCCCGGCTACAGAACGTGTTACAACCCAATGACAAGACATGCAATCGTATTGACCAGCTGCCTTTGTCTCGATTGTCAGATATCAAATATAATTGGAACTATTTCTCAAAGACGATGTACATGCTTAAAGCATTAGTTATTTTTATCGAAAGTCGGAAATCATGTCCAAAATAGCTGTTGAACAGCCGCCCACAACAGCAGTGACATTACAGCTTATAATATATTCATACACGAACATTTGACTGATATTGGAGATGTCCTGTGTTATTGAACTGTGTCATACAGACGCTCGTCAGTATTTCATGAACGGAAGATGTTAACGTAAACCGTTACAAATCTTCATTGTTTATGAACAAAAGCTGTTTCCTGAAATCGTTTTCATTTTCTATCAATATTTAATCTTACAAATTTCCTGATAATTGATTGTTTTAAAACTCTTTTCATCGATGTCTTAAGAACGAAATCAACAAACGATAGCATTTTACAAAAAAAAAATCTTCTTTTATGTTCATGTTCGTCACGGGATTCAGAACAAAGGCTTTGTAGTAAGAATATTTTCATCTTTATGAATGATATCACGAACATTTTTGACAATATTTTCATATTCAATTTTAACACTTTTTGTCACTATTTCACAAATAATACTAATAGCTTTTAAGATTCGAATTTAGTTGAAAGCTTTATAAACTTAAGTAACAATATATTTTCATTTTACAACTGTGTAAATGAATCTTGTAACAATAATGTATAAACATTCAGTTAGTTTATTTTTATGAAATATATTGTTATTTTGAAATGAAAACATACTTTTAGACAACAATATTCAAAACATGTATTCAAATAAGGACGCTTCTTAATATTTCATATTTTATTTTAATTTTAAAACTGTTGTTATTGGAACATAATTGGGTATTCCTATTAAGCTCCAATAACATGCAAATAGACATGACGCATAAATATAGATTAAAATGTGCCTGTATCTGGAGTGAGGGTATATTTAATGGCTGATAAATTAGCCTTATACTCATATATGGAAGCCAACCCCGGAATGTGATACATTTATTGCACAACAAATAAAGCCCTTCTTGTCGGTGAAGGTTTATATTAGGGCGTATGTAATGTGGATATATCAAAATATTACAGCTTGAAGTAATAATGTCAAAGTTCTTTTTCTATTTCTGTCTCAGGGGTATTATTATACAGCATGGAGGATATAGTTGATTTAAATTTTTATTTTGACAAGGAGGTATTTATAATGATATGTTTCATTTTACAAAAGGTTGAGCATTGTAAAAACGGAAATTTTCAACTCATATAAAAAATGATTTTATAACTGTACCCTCATATCATATTCTATGAACAATAAGTTCCCCATTATCCAGCTATTATTCCTGAAGTTTATTCAGATTCAGTTATAAAAGACCTGATTCACTTACTGCGCCCGATTCATCTGAAGGTGTTAGCAGATGCAACAAAAAATCGAATGTCAGAAGCAGATTTCCGGAAAGTCATGCATTCCTAACCCTCAATTGTTGAACAATCGCTTAATATTTCTTTTCTGTTGCAGATACGGATGCAGGAGATCTTGGAGTCCAGTTTGAAGGAGTGATGCCTCTATACACAGCTACCTTCAAGGTAGATCGTTCATCACAGCACAGTCACCAGTTACAGAAGGCTTGGCTTAGCTTCTGCAGCAACGTTCCTCTGGAAAGTAGACATGGTCGCCATCACCAGACCGGAAGACTCCATGTTTATGTGATTGAAAAGGAGGCTGGTTATAACAGAACCAGCCGCCATCTTGTATATAGTCGTCCAATGAAGTCGCTGACGTCTGCTTGTTTGAATATTGATGTGACAGATACTGTGAAGGACAAATTCGCGGGAAATTTGACGTTTGTTGCTGTGTTTGTGGAAGGAAGACCTTCAACACCGGGGCAACCTTCTGATCGGGGAGTTGCCTTGTCGCATATACGCTCGACGCTTTTACTTGATTTAGCAGAGAAGAGAAAAGCGGTTCGTGAAAAAAGAGAAGTTGGTAAGATGGATTGTTCGCCTCAAGATGGCGAGAAGCGGTGTTGTAGGTACCATACTTACATTTCCTTCAAAGAGATTGACTGGGACGATTGGGTTATCGCCCCTGAAGGATATGACGCTTATTATTGCGCAGGGGAATGCCCGCATCGATACAAAATGGCGCATAACTTTGCAGGTATCAAATCTTTATTGCACATAGTGGATCCATCACGAATACCTCCTCCGACCTGCTCAGCGACCCGACTGAAACCCTTGATAATACTCCATCTGGACGATACGGGAACCCTGACCTACTCCAACTATGATGATATGATTGTGGAGGAGTGCAAGTGCTCTTGACGTAACACCCTCTTTTAGAATATATATTGAAAACTTTAACTTTTATATTTTGACTCATTTGTAGTAACGTCGTAGTTGGGTTTTGTTCTAAAATGATAATGGTAAAGTTTTGTAGTGTAGAATAGACATACAGAAGAAATGTTTTAGGGATTGTCTAATTCTTTAAAGGACACCATAAATGAAAAAGATTCCTTTTCATGATTTGTCTAACTTCTATAATACTCTGTAAATATTGTGTATTTATTTATTTATTTATTTGATATAGTGCTCATTTCACTATGTGATACATTTACGTGTTATGTTTGTTGAAAAATAATTTATTCAAATAACAAAACTCCAGTCTTACTGTACATATCATATGACAGTTCCGTAGTATATTGTATGGTGAATCGTTTAAGTGTTCAACAATGTTCTTAATTGTGTTCAACATCTGTCACCATTGTTCAACAATGTTAAACATTATTCAACAATGTTAAACATTATTCCTAAATGTTCAAAAAAATGGCTCAATGATGTCAATCGTGGCTCAACAATATTCGATAATGTTCAACAATATTCAACAACTTTCAATGGTGTTCAACATTGTTTGATGCATTTTAACGTTGTTAAAAAATATTTCAAATATTCATCATTGTGTTGTTCCACTTTGTTAAATGCCGTTTTATATTCAATGAGGTGATAAGGTTTCAAGTTTCAATATTAAGAATTCCTATTAGTATTGTCTATACTAAAGCCTCGATAAGAGGAACGAATCATTAAAACCAGAATCATCATTAAAAACAATTGGCAACACTTGGCTAAGATAACAGTGTTAAATTTCATTTCGTTTCTCGTCAATCGTGCATTTGTAACTTGAGAATATCTTTATTTCTTGATTTATTGGCTTGATTTGATTGCAGAAAAGGTAAAATAGTTTCAGCATATCAGAATTATGATGATTGGTGTATCAGAAGCACTGTTATATTAAGTAGTTGTTTCCAGATGTTAAAATCAAAGGGGAAGTAGCACGTTACTTTATTGCAAAAATGGGTTTTCGCTAAATGTAGATGAAATGTTCTCAAACTAAAGAACTATACAACAAACAAACGAGGCTAAACCTAACTCAAATGATAAAAAGATGTTCACACTAAAATGACCCTAGTGAGTTTAATTTGATACTTGATAAGTCATTCTTTGAGTATGGTAGATTTGATAACTAAAATGTTTGACAAGTATCTGAAGATTTTTCATAAACTATTAACAACTTGTAAAATGTCAAAAAGTCTCAAACGTGTGCTACTGTCCCTTTAATTAGCGAATTGATAATAGATGTCCGTCCAAGCATGTTTGATGGTTCAATCAGGCCGTGGTTAAGTGGTACTGAACTTGTCTCTTCTCTGTCGACTGATCAAAATGACACTAAGCTTTTAATATCAAACGTTGTTGAAGCTCTTATTTTATCGAAAAGTACTGGATCTTATTGAATGTAGAACTAATATGCAACGCGATACTGAATGGTGACAATATAAAGGTGTGCGGTTTTTTTCTCCATGCACTAAGGAATGGGCTCTTAATAAGCAAACTTAGTTTTGGAAATTTATCTTAGCAAACAAAGCGAAACTTTGAATGGCAGGTTTAAAATGTAACTTGTTTGCACGGAAATGGGATGTGTGAATTCGTCGTCAGCCCAAATTTTAGACTTTTAGTACCAATGAAATCAAACCACTACATGTGAAATCTTTTTTAAAAACTATTACAGCCAATCACAGAGTCATAAGAATACACTTTAGGTTTCTTTAAGTTACTCTACTACACCAGTTAGTTTGTATCATTCGGTATATACAAAAGTGACCAGATATGACGAGGTGACTATTTGGCCATGTTCTAGGCCACGAATTCACTCATATCTATTGTTTATTTATTTTTATCACATTGCTTCAGATGATTAGATTGTACGATTTAACATGTGTGACGATGCAAGGAATTATGAATTGGTCTGTGAATTATATATTGATCGGAATTCTTCAGAATTTATCCATGTACATTTGTGTTTCATTCCAGTGTTGATTGAAATGTGAAGACTTTGTGAATCTTCACCATTCGTTACTTTTGAATGTATTCATGACCTTAACTTGGCTATTTATATTGTTATTTGTTATAAAAAGTAAATAATGAATTTATTTATTTACACATATTTCAATTTATTCAGGTGCTTTGAGTGACTGAACAAGAACAAATGATGATATTCTTGCCAAAATGGTAGTTTATTTCCACTGCTTTTGATTCTGTGATATCAACATGATCTGACCAGGTCATTTCAAATAAACAATCTTCAATGTCCGTCTTGTCTTGTGTTTCTTACCTTCACAAACTGACCCAACCAACCCCAAGATCGATACCTTTACGCCTAATTTTTTAAAAATGCATATTATTTCGAACTACTATCATGCGAATGACCTGTAATCTTGGGAATGACCTGAAATCTTGCGAATGACCTTTAATCTTGCGAATGACCTGAAATCTTGCGAATGACAAAAGATCTTGCGAATGACAAAAAATCTTGCGAATGACCTGTAATCTTGCGACCTGTTACGCCATCATCAAAGGATACTGCACCTTCTGTGTAGAACTTTGGCACAAAGCAAACATTTTAAACGCTTTCATGTCACTTAACACAAGAGTATTGTCAACCGTAAGACAGTAGAAACGGAGAATCATTTGCATGGTCAAATGGTTAGCTCATCTGTCGTGAACAATTAAATATTGTTGGCAATATGAATTTATAAGTTTAGAAGAGATTCCCCTCCCTCACGTGCGATTAACATTTACCATGCTCCGAGGAATCGAGCACTTCTAATATCATAACAACCAGGAAACAAACTTGTTCCATGTCGCAGTTTCCCCTTTTACTTGAAACACTGTTGATTTGAATCACACTGCTCAAACATTAAGGTCAGCAATCTTAATGGAGATTCAAAACTAATGTAAGAGCCAGTGGTGACTACATTAAGCTGATCTTTTGTAGCTTTCTAACTTATTAGCATAAAAGCACGGTATAGTCATCTGGTAGAAGCCGCCTGGACGCGGATCATCCCTACCTAGCAATCTATAGGTGGAGTGTAAAGATGTTTGATGTTTGACTTAGCCTATATTGTGATGACTGTTTAAACCTACATATGATTTATGAAGGTACTAAGTACTTATGTTATGAAAAAGTCTCTTTGACACTGTGGATCAACAGCTGGTCTTACTAAACATACAGATTGAATTTGACTGAGATTTGTGGTGTCGAAGTACCGAAGTTAGCATATTGCGGTTTTACCTACATTTCCTGTAATTCAAACATGTTTTATGGTTAAAAAGGGAATGTGATTTATTGAAGTGTTCAACTTAATAAGCTATTTAAAGATTGTTCAATCACAAAAGTCAGATAAGAATTCTGACGGAGAAGACATCAGGCTAATACTTGATGAAACAACTCCAAAATGATTTCTTTGGGAAAAAAGTAAAACAAGTTCAAATTCAACAATAAAAGGAATTTTGAAAAACACGAACTCGCTAAGATTCATAACCTATTTCCTTTCATCACTTAACTTTAAACTAATAAATATTTCAGCAAGCAATTTCAAATGTCAAAGCAGAAGAAAAGAAAAGATTCAACGTTTAAGCATCTCTTATTACATATCATACGACTAGCAGTTCGTTGACCCCAGGGCGTACTCCAGGACATTGTAGAACGTTCTACGGAAGCTTGTACACTTATCAAGGAGCTTTTATTAACCGGAAGTGCAACGGATCCGCTTCCTCCATCTGTGTTAAGTTAACAACAACATATTGTCCTCAAGGATCGAACAGTAATAAGTTTGTTAATCCCTTTTAAGGTATTTTCAATATCCGAGTTAACACGTTACTGCCGGTTTAGACGAGATTCCGGTATCGAGAGGTTAGGGAGTGTTGTATGCCTTACGTGTTATGTGAGGATGAAATAAAACAAATTATTTCTTGTATCCTTTTGTTGCATAGTTGATGTTTTTCAAGGTCACAGTCCGTGATTTTGTTTAGCTTAAAAGATGTAATAACTAATGACAAAATCATCCCCAAATAGCAAATATATGATAAATACATATATACAAAATCTAAAAACAATCATCTTTTTTAGCATAAATATAGCATATAGCATATATAACACCTACAACTTAAATGAATAAAGGTACGATACCAAACACATTATCAACTCCTTAACTTTTATTCTGACTGATTTTCCTGAAGTTTCTGTTTGTGACTGATTGGTTGGCGTCATTGTCAGGTGTCCGATCTTTTTCATTGTCACGTTTATTAGTTAACAAACCTTAACGATTGAGATGAAGACTACATATGATTGAAAATAAAGTCAGTTAATCAAACACTACTTCATGGTATAGAGAGGTCATTGCAGTTAATGCAGGCCTGATTTTGTAAGTAGGATTTTTTTCTCAAATTTAGTGTTTTGTTTTAGGTTTTCTTTGGTTTAAAGGCCCATATTGGTCAATGAACTTTTCTTTGATATTGTCTTCTGTCCTACCCGAAATCGTGTTTTTTTTCGTAGCATAGAAAAAGGGCAAACGTGGTTTGCGGGGTACGTTCGGTCATTACAGGCGGGGCACATTTGGCGGTGAGGACGAGTCACAAAAATTTTAAGGTCATCCTCGAAACCATTTTTGCTCCTCCTCAAAAGGACCCTCTTGAAGGTCCTTGAAGAGTAGGCTTCTCTAGTTGGAAAAACTCGGAATTCTTTTCGTAATAGAAAGTTAACTGAGTCCACATCATTATAAAATATTTCTTTGTAAAGTAATGTAGTATTTTTCTGTCCAAAATATTGAACACTATGAATAGCATCTTATTAGCAGCCCCGTCTAAGGTCTATCAGTTTTTGTGAAGTTTCCACCGCCGCCGCACTCGTACTACTAGCTATAACTTTTGTCCACTAAGCTTTCCAGAACTCTTATTCATAACATACTACTCATACCTCGGGGGAACGATTTTGACACGTTCACTTTCAAGGTCAAAGGTCAAGGTCACGAGCTATGTAATCACTCTAAGAATTCTTTGTAAACGCGATAACTTGAAAAGTTGTTGTGCTATAAAGCTCTAACTTGGTATATATCATCCTTTGAAAAGTAAAAAAAATTGAAAAGGTTTCGACTACAATCCGTCAAAGGTCAAGGTCACAGCAAGGTCATGACATTAGCATGGTTTATCGAAAATGCTTATTTTAACTATGAACACTTTTAATCTATACATGAGTGTTATACTATATAAAAAGTGTTCAATGATTGTGTGACCTTGAAGGTCAAAGGTCAAGGTCATAAGATATGAGTTATTGCAATTCTTTGTAAACATGATAATTTGAAAAAAAATTTGTGCTATGAAGTTTAGATTTTGTATATATGATATCTTGAGAAATACAAAATTTTCACAAAGTATTGAGTACGAAATGTCGAAGGTCAAGGTCATGGCAACATATATGGAGAAAATGGATTAAATTAATTTTTTACACTTTATTTCATTACATTAATGTTATACTCAATGAAATGTGTTCATTGATTGTGCGACCTTGAGTGTCAAAGGTCAAGGTCACGAGAAAATGCCCCATTTGGTGAGGCCTGTAAAAGGCGGAACAGGTTTAGGCGAACCCCCAAGTTTCGGGGCTGTTCTGCTTTTGCGGTGTCCCGCAAACGCTTATCTAGTCTATCTTTAATTGTTGTAGACAGAACATGTTCTGATTGTTCCCAAGTATGGCCGAACCTGCCCCTGAGGGAAACCGAACCTGCCCCGATGTGGAGCATGTTCTGTTTTTCAACTCGTTGTCTTTAAAGCATAGCTTTTGCCAAACCAGTTACGTTAGGCACTTTCAACAATTATTGCAATAAAGTTAAGATATGTCTCAATATATGTACAAACGTACACTGGTATAATGCGAAAAAAACAACTCATTATCTCTATTTTAGTGAAAAGGGGACGTACCGGCCCTGGTCTCCCCTACTGTTTCCTAAGTGTGTCACACGCTAGTTTTCGTTCAATGTTCGATATTATGTACCATATTTTGTATGTCAAATGTAATGTTTATTGTGTGTTGACTATTTCATTAAAACCACACAAATATTCCTAAAATGAAATTCATTTGCATTATATTTATTTCGAAAAATATTATTCATTAAAAATACAACCAGTGATTAAAAAGCAGGACTAATTTTAAGATTCGGGATAGTCAATATCTACATACTATATATATACAAACAATAGGAATATAACAAAAATAGAACAATGAATATTAATATCTTTCTTTATTCAACACCTCAGACATAATAAATAAAAAATATCCCTTGCTTATTTTGTCCACACTATAAACTTTGAATACCATTATTTACCTCCTGTATTAAAAGAAATATTTTGTTAAACATAATTCTAATGATGAATAAGGATTTTTGAATGTATACATTCGTATATGACACACGTTTGTAGCCTACATTTTGCAAAGTCCATTTTTGTATTACTTATAAGCATTGTATTGAGATCAAAAATCGTAAATTTAGTGAGTCTTAAAATCATGTTTAATATTTTACTTAACGTGATTGTGAAACTTGACGGTAATAATAATGTAATTTGGCAACTGAAATTTTCTGTCAAAAATCATTATATTATCGCAATAATCAATCAGTTTTATCATTGAGCATTGTACAAGGGCTGTGTTTTCTAAATTTCATGAAAATGTTTCACACCATTTAATGAAAAGTATCCCAACAAAGATTTCATAAGTGAAGTAATTTAATCCTAGAGCTACGTTAAGGTATTTGTCTCTGCTTTACGTGAATGTTTCCTAACGTTCTTTTTAAACTCATTTAAAAAACATTTAAAGTTTTACAAATAATGTACATTTTGTATTCTCTACAGAATGAGTGTGGGTAGGACGGGCAATTCGTCTCATAAATTGACATGAGTGTTCCCTAACTTTCTTTAAAACCTCATTTTAAATGGTTCAATTCACAAATAATGTACATTTTGTATTTTCTCTACAGAATGGGAGGATTAGGATTGTCATATTCTTTAAACATATTGATATGAATGTTTCCTAACTTTCTTTAAAAACTCTTTTTAAAACATTTCAAGTTTCACAAATGTACGTTTTCTATTTTCCTTACCGAATGCGGGTAGGATTGTCAAATTCTTTGAAGCGACATTATCTATTTTCTATCCCATTTCCGGTCTCGTTCTGCTTTCCTTTATCAAAATGTCAATGAAGTCGCCCTGCTTTCGCTGATGGGGGAGGTCACGCTTCAGCGGCCATGTATATTATTATATGTCTGGGTTTATTCAGGGATGCGACTTCTAAGTGTAGCTCTTGACGAATAGGTTATATATATTACCATAAAATTGTCAGAGAGCAATTGACTCGATATCAACTAATATTACTAATTTGCTAATGTGGATATAAGAAACGAAACGAGTAGTACTTCTTACGTGCACTTGATTCATTTTTCAATTTCCAGATGGAATTCACAAGATAATCAATTACACTTCATCAAATGACACTTCCAGTAAACGAAATTACAGTTACAAGATAAAGAGGAAAACTCATTTATTGCATGTGCATCACGTGTTTAGACCTATCCCTCCCTCCCTTGACGCTCACTCAAGATACCATCCAAGATCTTCCCCCTTTCATTAAACTTGACACTTTTTAGAAAAATCCAATTTCATTTTAAAGTAGTCTATTCACAATGACAGAACGAGGGTGTGGCCAGGCAAGGTTTATACAAGGCCTGACAATAACCAAACTGCTGTATATGTCAGTGTTTATATGCACGTAACACTCGTGTTTCTGTACGAGCCACCTAGAGGCGTTGTCCAATATTAATGGTCGAACTATAGACGGGTGGACGTCTTGAGCTGGGAGTGGGAGTCGACTTGCTTTATGAGCTCAAACATGGGCAAGTGGATGGACTTACTGGATTAAAGAGGCGCTTCTACCGAGATATTCTTTGTTGAAACAAATTCGAGAAAAAACAGCAGCGACGTACTTTACGAGTCACTTTAAGTGTTCGCATAGGATTAACTACAGCTTGATTTTAACTTTGTATCTTGATGTTTCTTAACAAAAATGTCTGAGTGAGGGCGAAAATATAGGAAATTTGTGTGACTACATGTTTTCAAAATTTTGTTTAAACTATTTGATCGATCTAGAATGTTTTGATGGTGCAAGCTTTTGACATACATTTAATATAGTGGTCAATCTATAATGTAATGTTGCAAATCATAAATTTCTACTTACATCTTTTATGATAAAAATTAACAAAGTTTTGGATAGTTGATATGATTGGGTTGAGGATTATCTAAAAGAAACACTTTATATTTTAAGTTTCCAAAACATTTTAATTTATTTAAATTTCTTACTTTTCATTGCTATAAACTGAAAACGTAATGCGATATGTTGATATGAAATCATTATGAAGAAATATCCTTAAACAAAGAAATCCTCTCAATCTATTTTTATTAATTATAATATGCAAAGAAGGACTAGACAAACCATTTCTCTTTTTTCACAAATGGTATCATATTCTATTATTAGTTTTCATATTTGTTAAAACAATTAATAGTAATAAGCTATTAAGCTACCTTAACATCTATGAACATGTATTAAATGAATCTATGCATTAAAAATAGATCAATTATACTGTCATCAGATTTATCAATATCAAATAATAATCATCAGTTTATACAAATTAAATGATTGAATATTATTTTATTACATAATTGTATCTATATAAATATATAGAACATATCACACACCTGTAGTTTGTTCGCAAGCAAGTATGATATATTAAGGACCCTACATGTTTTGCTAAAACTCTCTAAGGTTTGCTTAAAATCCTAAGTGTCCTGTTTAAAACTATTGTGCTAACTGAAAGCTGTAGCTCAAAATTGTTCTCAAAATCTATATGTTGATTTCTTGAAACCCATATGTTAACGTCCTAAAAAGCATATGTTGCTTTCTAAAACCCAATGTATAAGTTGCTTTCTTAAAACCCATGTATAAGTCTATTTCTTAAAACCCATGTATAAGTTGCTTTCTTAAAACCCATGTATAAGTTGTTATTTTATAACCAATGTAGAAGTTGTTATTTTATAACCCATGTATAAGTTGCTTTCTTAAAACCCATGTATCAATTTCTTATAATCCACGCACCTCTAAGAAGCCTTGTGGTTGTGACTGCTCTTTCATACTGTAATTATAGACACACAGAATCGTCCTGCTATATCACGCACCTGTCGCCAAGTATTATGGCTATGCCAAGATTAAGAATATCGTCAAAAAGAAATGTTTTTTTTGGTTGGTTTATTTTTAATGCAATATCCTTGTAATTGATTAATATAATTTTATTTTGCTTAAGCCTATACATAATGAATTATGACGTAAACTTGTGAGAGGTTCCAATTTGATATAAAATAACTCAGCAGATCTACATTACATGCATGCTTAACGGTTAATATTTCTGATTCACATTTTGATCGTTTCTTTTGGAGGCCGTGATATTTACAGTGACTTGGCAAAAGCAAACGGAAGCATTAGTAAAACAAATAATATTTTATTTCATTTTTACAATGATACTATAACTAAGTTTATTACACAATAACACTGCTACATGACTTGCATTAAGTTGATTTACCTAAACTTAACGCACTCTTCACGTGCAGCAACTGGCCTGGGAACCTTTCCTACTACACGTCCAGAAATAGTACCATTGCCCTGATGGACGTGCCTACTGGTGTAACAGACCACAAACATACAGACGTAAACGGGCCAGATTGGTGATGCTGTGTTTGTATAACTACGCTAACTGCCTAGCAGCAAATATAGAACGCCCTATTCTGTGTATTTCTCCACTCATTTAGGCGGTGCGAAGTGTTTTCATAAATTTGTTAAATTTTCTCTCATTTGTTTTGAAAAAGGGATTTATTTTTGGTCATTAGGTTAATGAAACATTGGTTTAAAGAAACAAAACATGTTCGTTTACACCCGTTACCGTAGTTTATCTAAAGAAGAGGGAGTTGGTTTGGGTTTTTGGGAGATAATAATGACTGAGTGAGGCGTGAATGGTTTGTGATGTGCATTCTTCTTTATGCTTTAAAAACCATGTACTGA
Organism: Steromphala cineraria; assembly: GCA_916613615.1. Lineage (NCBI taxonomy): Eukaryota > Metazoa > Mollusca > Gastropoda > Trochida > Trochidae > Steromphala > Steromphala cineraria. The sequence continues at coordinate 85,046,772 of OU744722.1, forward strand.
AACGTTTTAGAATTATTAAACTACAACTTTAGTACAATGTCAGTTACTATAATATGATATGATATACAGTTGTATTGATTTTACAGCGATTGGCTATAAAACGTTAGACTGGATCAGAGAATAAGTTTAAAACTGTTATACTTTTGAGAAGTTACTTTTGTTTGATAAATGAAATCAATGAAATAGTGTTGCCTTTTAAAAATATATATATATATGTTCAAAAAATGATAAAGCATCTTAATTAAGATAAACATTTGATAAAATTAATTGATTGAGGACAATTTCCCTGTGCCAAAGCGGAAATATCAGAAGGTAAATTATTCAAACCATCTATTTATTATGAAAACTAAAGAGATAATCTTTAAGAAACTTAGTGTACATATGCATATTGCATCATTGTATTGCAACACTTTATATAGTGTCAATTGATAATCAACTACACATATGCAGAACCATATGTCAGCCAATATTATAACGAATATAGAAGTTAAATATCAAAGGATTCTTAAGCTTTGATTACAAAAATATTATTATATTATTATTATTATTACATATCTTGTTACAGTATAGCCTACCCGACGACATTTTTGCATTGCAACTCGTCGAAAGTCCTAGCTGCTTTGTGTTAATAATCAATTATAGTTATATGCAGAACCATTAAAGCATAACTTTTTTTATTGCAAATCAAGAAGTTCAAGTGAAACAGGATGATAAAGACCCTCACAAAATGAAAATCTTTCATCTTATGTTACAGCACATATAGATATAAAAAGAATATAATATGTAGAAGGCTGTTACTGGATGCAGGAGCGGGGGCAAATATAGAAGTTAAGTATCAGAGGATGGTTAAGACTATATCATAGATTGTCAGAATGAAAATATTGATACATCTCTCATTTCATGTTAATACATGTATAGATATAAACAGAACATATACGGTACGCTCTGATTGGCTGAAGGAGCGGGGGCGGTAACATTTAGATGACAACACGTTTCAGACCTCCACACCCCGTCCACCGAGTTCACATAAATTTCACCTGCGTTTTGCACGCTTACGACACCGAAACCTTCTCCCTTTTTGTCAACTTCCCCCCTTTCCCTTCCCTCTTTGTCCACCGAACTTCCCTACATACAAACTCGTGTTTATATACTGTTTGGGTGACATTAAAGCAGTAAAAGTGGTCCATACATAGATACTTACAGACCAATAGCAGCCAGACAGATTCTTTATTAGACTTATCAGTCAATAAATACAAGGAAGAGACCCCATACCCTACGTTTTTGGAAACCAACTGTTTCATAATAATAACGTTGCATATATGAATCATGGAATACTAGAAAAATCTCAAAACTTCTTGCACAGAATTTAACATTAGTACTATTGGCCCCGTTGCATAAACCACTAAGGTAGCCTTAGTGCAGTGTTAAGAGATAAGGTAGGCCTTAGTGGTAAGTCTTTTTGAGCAATGGCCGCCTTAGTTTCTAACTTTTACAAACGGTTTGAAAACATTATAGGGATCTACAAACGATGCGTCACAGAATGAATAAAGAAATAAATATTCATGAGTTTTCTTGAACCTAATGTAGCATGCATTTTTTAAATGATATCTATCATATCATTTATTAATCAGAGTTGGCCAATTGAATATAAGGTATGCATAAGATATGATCTTCAGAGGTAAGACACCTTATTCCTCAAAGCAATATGTATTCCTACACAGGCCAACAACTATATGTACTTTTAGTGAACAATCTTTTGATTAAGGAAAATGTGTTAGCATGATTGAACTGGATACGTCCTTAAAAGAACTTTGTACTGATTAAAGTTTCTTGCAATAGCAATATTTCACTTTATTCCCAAACAAACATGCGACATATATAACATATCACAAAATGTATCCATTATATCTAATTAAATGCATTTGACTCCTAATAGAACATTTATAAATTACCTAGATACGTTGTTCACACATCAACTTACATGCGAATGAAATAATTGAATTCAACCAATATCTGAGTCAAATACGATGATTGGATTATCCCCACAGCAAAATTCCTGGAATAGTAGCGAGGATCGCATTTGTCTTACGACATAAATATATTTTTTTAAAGTTCATATTTTTTTTATAATTTGGAAACAAGATTCTAAGATTCTTCTTTTCGCTGATACAGAGAATAATACATCCATTATGCCGAAATGAGGGCCTTACTTCCATATACACTCACAGACTAAAGAAACGATACCAACATTCCAAGAGAGAGAACAACGAAGCACTGCTGCAGGATAGAGTGTCCTTGATAAGCATAATATAAGTGCTGTAAGGAAGTATTCAAATTTCACTCATCAGAGTATGAACAATGGATTGTTTAAAAAGGGTAAAACACAAAAGCAGCTCTGAACTGACTATATGTTTTGCACCAGAATGTTTGGCATTTACTATACAAAATGATAAAATATAAATACTTAGAAATAGGCGTTATTGACACAATGTCCACTAGAATTTAATTCGTGGGCGCAAAATTAATGTTTAGGAGGTTATAAAACATGCGATAAGTCATATTTCACTCTCCTCTCTCGTCTAATCTGGGAGATTTGAAAAAGGAAGAATTTAAAGAAACACGCCCCGTCTCAAATTAATAAATTTTGTAGTCGGTTTCTGAATACACGATGTACAGCTGCTGAACTGAAATGTATACATAACATGCAAACTTAGTGAAAATATCCTGCAGAAAGGGGTTAACTTCATTTTTTTAACCATAGTGTGGTCAAAACTAAAGATGTTTTTTAGGAATATGAGTCAAATCATTATCTAATTACATACTGAAATAGGATACGTTTTCTCTTGAACACAATTGTGAAACATTTGGTCCTAAAATCAATATATACTGAGGTACAATAGAAAGGTTATACATCACTTGGTATTTTCATTATACATAAGGTTTTCAAATACAAACATTTAAAGGTTTTGACGTCGAACTCGAAACTGAGAAGTACAGGAAATCAATTATCAGTTTATGACACTTCTTAGTGGTTTTGAAAAAATGCTGTTTTATATAATATTAAAAATATCTGACGAAAACTTGACTGTTCAATAAACATATAGGTCACTATTTATCTTAAAACAATTAATGAGCCTTATTCTTCACACGTTTACAACATTATGATATGTTGAGGCACGTAAGTGTAACCTTGTTACTTTCCTACAATAATAATTTGAAAAAAGAGGCACCAAAACTTTCATTTAAACCACTGCAAATGTGTGTAAATGTGATGATGCGAAATCATGTGCATCACATGCCTTTAAAACATTTAATAAATCGAAGAAATACCTGTGGTGTAAACTTCCTTTTGTACCTCAGTGTTCGTGATAACGTTAACCAACATTATCTAATTTTGCCAAATCTATTTTTTAAATTTGCTTAATTGTTAGATTATTTTTTAAATTATAAAATAAATATCTTTTTCAATTTTTTAATTTTATTCATTTTGACGCCATACCTCGTTTGTCCAGTATACAACAAACACATACGTTGAACTGCTAACATTTTAAGTCAAAATTAATGTTTGGTAAGTGTTTTGTCAAGAAACGGTAACGATTTCAAAATTTCCAAAAAGATGATTTTCCATAGGAATTCATAAACAATTTTGTTCATTGGCTGTACAATATGTCGTATTTAATATAAAAGAGGCACGGAGTCAAATAAAGATGAGATTTTCTCCTGTACGCAATTGAGTCTGAATTGACTGAACATATTTCCTGTAAAATTTCGGATAATTAATCCATAATACGTATGTAAATCACTACCAAGCGTTACTGAAATATTATGAGTTTGATCTTAATGTATGTGATTTTTTATTTGATTTTCTTAATTTACTAAAAAGCAACTTACTTTTTGGTACAATTTGTGTTAAATGAGATGAACTTGAGTGAACACCATTTTAAATGATATTTGTAGTAGGTTCATAAGTAAAGAAACAAAATGCTGTTATAAGTTCCTTATCTTGAATATAAAAAAATGATACAAAACTACCAATGTAGAATACATGTTCGTCCATTCGATAAGAAATTTTTTAATATTTTTCCTGAAGATAAATAATACTCAAAGTCCCATCTTAAATTGGCGACATTGTAAGATGGTTAGTGATCGAACCACAGTTAAGGAAACGAAAATATTATTTTTATTTAATCACATCTTAATTTTTCAGTTATGTAATTATAATTACACGATGACACGTACAATCAAATGAAAAAAAAATTTTCAATACACCATGTAGTTATGTAAAAGTGTTGCCTTATATTCTTTGGTTTACATCCTCATCAATGAAGGATAAAGAAAAAAATGCAGGTTTCATGGATAAAGACAAGTACAATACCCGATAGGTAAAATATTTGATTTGTTTGATTGATTTCTACTAATGAAGTTTTCACTGCATTGTATTTCGATTTCGCTGAAGCGTTTAGTTTAGAAAATGCACATGCAACAACATCACTTTAACCTCACGTCGCTTTAAAGTGGCAGTAGCACGTTTTTAGGGGAATATAAGGTGAAGTAAGGGAAATGAAAATAAATGGTTCCAATTGAAAGACAATGTACTTACAATAAATGAAGCAGTAATAAATCAAATATATAATGTAAAGTTCAGCCATGCGATTCCATTTTCTTACACAAAATAAATTAAAGGAGTTCACACAAAAATGAACGCCAATGAACTTTATATGAATCTTTAAAATGTGTTCCCTGACTATGGATGATTGGTTTGTATAATGAGATTTTCGACACTATCAATCTAAAACATTTAGCAGTAACGTACAAATATCATTGAAAAATTTAAAATTTGAAATTTTCATTAAAAAAACGTGCTACTGCCCCTTTAATATGTACGTTCTCTAGTCTAGTACCATGCCGTGTAATGATTGCTTTCAAATCGTACAGCTAGTTATCGTGTACTTTTAGAGTTACCATCGGTGATCAGAAAAAAGGTCACAGTAAAGTCACAAATTTGTGTAGGAAAAAAATAAACAGGTAATAAAGTCACAGTACTTGTATAAGCCATAACTGTAAACAGACTTCAGGGAAGACAATGGTGATTTTGCTAAACAGCTGAAATGCATGGAATTTAGATTCTTGGATGGTCATTTATGAACAAAAATACAGTATGGATAAGCTCAAACAGCTGATCACCTGAAAATTGCCATCTCTGATAAACAATAACATCATACGTTAGATTATACATATATACTTAAACCTGCATATTTGTCCATCTATGGCAGGTCATAGTTCATTGATTAAACGCTTACAGCATTTAGGACTGATTGAGAGCACTACAATTGGTTGGTAACAATGCACTACTCAGAGAGGTCTCATTATGAATGGATTTAACATAATGACATTGAAAGTATGAATGGAATAGCAAGTTCCTATTTTTAATTTAATGAAAAATAATAATGAACTATTTTCCTTACTCAATGTATTATTATTAACAAAGTCAGTATTTCATCAAACTCAACATTGACCCTTACCGTTTACTCTTTTTCTCTGTGGTTTCTCATAATTAGTCAGAGTATACTGATAGCAATGAGCTACTTTATTCAAGGGGACATGGACACAACATTGATAATGGTCAACATGTACATGAACACCCAAAAGTCTTAAGACATTTGAGTTACGTTAGCCACATCTTACGAATAGTTAAAAACAAGTTCCTGCCCTGGAACTTTAATAAACGACGGAGACGTTCTCGGTTGTCTTAGTCTTACTGACTCGCATCGGCATTAGTCACATCTTACAAATAGTGTCATGTTATCGAGTACGAACTGTTGTAATTTCAATACCAATCGTGATAATATGAAGGTTTTGTATCACGACTTTGACATTTGCTGGCTCGCATCAATCAAACGTAATATGGGAAACTTATCTGAAACAGCCAAATGGTCAATTTTGAGTTAAGAGTGTATGATATGTTATAAAATAGCATGTATTCGAGGTGGTTTCACCTTCTGCAAAATATACTATTTAATAAACAAAAATAAAAGATGGTTTTTCAATGGCAAATATGCTTACAATCCACATGCATGTAGACAAAAAGCCAACACTGGAAGTTTCAAGTTATTTGTCTTTTAACCCACAAGGCATATTGTTTGTGGCTGGTTGTTGAGGTGTCTGAAGTGTATTGTCAGGTTGACGTACACGTCGATTGAGTCCATACAAATGGTGTTAAAATGTAATCATGAGAAGATATTGCAATTAGAATTGGCAAGGTAGTGAACAAATTCGGTGTTCGGGACGTAAATGAACGTCTTTATGCTTGGAAAATCCCGTGTCAAATGTCTGATACAAGGAGCTTTCTTTGACGTTGTTGAATTCCAGATTAGCTTCTCAAATTCCTCTGGACGGTCAATAAAACAGGTATTTGTTGGCTGGAAATAGTCTCACACCATTTCAGCCGAAATTGTTTGCCTTCAAAGTGAAAATATTGGTAAAACTGTATCGTCAACATGATGCGTTGTACAGTCCCCTATGGCTGTGACAAGACGATGTCGAAAGCAGTGAGCAAATAGAGTTTGGCATTGGTGGCAACTCTTTGACAACCAGTTTTCGGTTCTTTCGAAGGAACCATTCCAAAAGGCAAGAATGGTGCAATGATGAACATTCCAATGTCAGACAAGTGCGGAGAGTCCAATCCGACGCACGACAAATGAAGCGTATGCGATACGACAAATTTTTAGTTGAGGATCTTGAACGTTCAATGGGAAACATGTATGTGGATCATACCAATTGATATGACACCATTCATCAACCATTAGTATGAAGAGCAAATACAAAAAAAATGGGAACCACTTGGGATCCAAAGACACGCCAAAATCACCATGTTGTTCGCCATTTTCGAGACAAAACGTCAGCTGCCATATGAATGCAATATTTACAAAGAGTCTAAAAGGAATCACCAGTGTAGACATTGTACGAAGTTGCTACATGTCCTTGTTGGGCCTTAACTGCCTTTTAAAAGACACAGATATGAATTAATGTTGTAAGGACACATCAGGGAGTGTTGGCAATGTCATGGTGTTGCGTTGGAACATTATTCCAGGTGCAATCTTCATCAATTCATGCGTGTCATATCAGAGTGGGGGGGCTCAAATTTGGAAAATTCTATAGTGTTCATGGGAATTTTTGGAGCGGGGGGGTGGGGGGCGCAAATTTGGAAGATTTTCTAGTGCTGATGGAAATTTCCCCCCTAAAGCATGTTTAATTGCATATGTGTCGCTTGATATATATGTATATGCAACTGAAATTTCGGTTAAATTGTGTTTACAGACAGGATTGTTTTGTATTAGATCTTAAATTGCATTTAAATATTTAGGTTATCAGGTGTATAAAGATGACTATTTTCGTAAATTGTCTTGTAAAATCAATAAGTATGTTAACTGCATTTGATAATTAAAGTTTTCAACCTCTTTTCATTCATCTGTAGTCATCTTTCTTGACCAAAAGCGATCAAAAACAACATTTCCTTTCAAAACCATTGCAGAATTTAGGCTACTGCATGTGTGAAGAGGTCAAAACCTTCTGGATATTTAAATGAAATATTCTGAACTCGAATTATTCATAGCATACTGCACATAGTCCATTCTTTTAGTTATTGGTAAAAAGAACTAATGTTAATCATACCAATATATATTTAATGTACCCTTATAGCTATCAGTTTGACGAGTTGTAAATAATTAAAAAAAAATTTAACTCCGAAAATTTTGGGGGGGCTCTGCCCCCCCACTTTTTGGACTGGGGGGGCTCCGCCCCCCCGCGCCCCCCCTGTTCCTACGCCACTGAGAGTTGATGTCCTTTCTGAATGCGTGTTGTGGAACATGGTGGACTTATCCTTTATTGCCATTTCATTTTGAACATATTTCATAAGTAGTTGGATTAAACATTTGTAAACCTTTAAATTCTTACACCGTTATGCAATACCGTGGGATAGTCATTGCCCTGTCGGTCTGTAAAATCTGCAAGTCAGCAGTTTGGGTTTTTTCAACCTTTTTGGATTCTTATTTAAGCTTTCTTCATGAAACCTTACAATTTTGATCTCCGGAGCAGAACTATTCTTGACGGAACTTGATATCCTTGTCAACCAACATGTTTTGTGTAAATGTTTGAGATTATAACCTGTTTGGATCTTAATTTATCCGTTTTATTGAATCTCTGATTTTTTGTCATCTTCAGATGAATATTATCTAGTTGAGTATTTGTGGTCTTTCCTTGAACCGATATTCAGGAATCATTATCCGCCTGTTCGAAAATTTTAAATTGTGAAGTAGAAAAAATGTCAACAGACCATACACTGCCTGATAAACAAACAAATCTGTTTCAACAATCATTTTTAATATAGTTTTACAGACATGATTACATTTCAGTGAAGTAAAGTTAACTACTCAAACACAACAAAAGATTACAAAAAATATCAACAGGTAAAGTCTACATACAAGGAAAGTTGTTACTTAGACCAGTTTCAGTTGAAGTTCCTGTAATAAATTAATGTCAACACCTTTGTGTAAGAAAATGAAGAAACTTATCTAGTATGTCTCTAGGATATGCTTCTTTTATTTTCCACCTTAAATATTTGTGATATAACTTTTACGTACCAATCAATAAATTTGTCAAAAGAACCCTTTTTGGATCAACCTTTGACAAATCAGTTTAATGTCAAGCCCTTAAAGTGGAAAACAATGATTCTGATTCACATAAAACCCTACTACTATGAAAAAATAGCACATATGTATACATCACAACTGTTACTGAAACATTTCATCGATGGCTACCAGCATTTAGGATCCACTGCAAATTATCAAAAGATCACTATTCATCTTTTTAGTTTAAGCAAGGTTTATAATTAATGACTTGTCAACAGTTCAAATTGTCAAAATTGCCTTTAAATTAATCCTTCTCACACAATTTGAGATAGCTGCTTTCAAGAGTATTTCACTTATCAGTTAATTTGAAAACATCCCAAATCAGTTGGTTACCACTGCAGCCAGTCGAATATCATGGTGAACATAATAAAGTACCCCTTGTTATCAAGTCACAGTGTTGTTCCTAGCGGGGTTCTGGGGGAAATTCACCCACTATTTGGTGTCCCTTCAAATTTGGAGAAAAGAATAATTTTAACATTGCAAAGGGTCCAATCTGCTCAGAAAAGGTCAATGAAGCCCCTAAATTGACAACCTAGGAACAACACTCGAGGATCCACAAAACAAAGGGAAATTCTCATTCCCACTGAAAATTCTTCAGAGCAATTCCCTTATTTCTTTCTGATTTATTTAGTTTGCGACGCCAACAGCCTGCACTGCAGGGTGCCTTTATACACCTGTTGGAGACTTTCTAAAGAATAAATATATCAAAAGGATTGCTTTCAAGACTTTTGAAAGTACATCTTCTTTTCCTTTGGGTTACCATTTATATTGCCTTTCAAAGATTGAAAATTCAACTTGAGCATGAACTATCTAGATCATTGTGTGATACATTTCATACTAATCTAAGTGATATCAAGGAATGAGCTGTTTGTGTCGCATTCTAGAAGTTGATGGTATAAGGAAATAACAAGGAAACTAAATACCACAATATCACAAAATAAGTTGATAGCACAGGTCGCTCCATCTAAATTTATAAGGACAGAGGTTTGAAACAGATTCAAATCATATGGTTTACCAATGAACTGTAAAAAAGGGACAATCACTCCATGCTCTAACAATCTTGAATATAAAAGAGAAAATCTGTCAATTGACCTGAACTACAGTTCATGCTTTATCCAGTCTGATTAAAATCGACCTAGTTCAGAGAAATAACAATATTAACTCTTCAGTGATAAGAGATCTTCTCCACTAGGTCTGAAGGTCTCGTAGATCACATGAATATTGTACCTGCAGCTGGATTCGAGCGGCCAGACTTGGGAAAGAACCAATCAAATAATTTTCTGCCACGTTCTCGGCTATATTCCAAGTCGGGCCGCTCGAGCGAATCAAGCTTCTGAGCCCAGGGTACCGATAAGTGGAGTTAGCGTAACATTCATACACAGAGACAGGATGGGACTGCGGTTGGTCCTAGTGGAGAAAAAAATACCCAACAGACCATGTTTAATCCTCAATAGTTAATAATTTAAAATGCATTCTTTGAACTAAGCAGATTTCAATCAGACTGTGCGTTATCACTTGTTAGCATAACAAAGTGTTTGCAGTTTTTAGCTATTTATTTTTTCCTTCACATGGATATTGCCAACTCATCACATGTACTTGTAGACCAGGAAGGACGCAGTGTCGCAGTACTTGGTTGCAAACTTCTTGCCGTCAGATGTTGGGTCAGAAAATGCTACTTTGTCCTTTTCAATTGACATCCCATGCTCGAACACTTGTCTGAAAGATCACAAAATAGATTTAATTTGGTGCTTAATTTGTTTCCGATTGACATTTATTGGATTTTTAAAATCAAATTTGTATGTCTGAGATGAAATACAATCTGACTTCTCACTATCAATATATCTATGCTTGTAGTTTAGATTACAAAGATCAAATAATGAACTTATATATTGGATATATATTGCATCACAAATCACTTTTCGTTCTTAAATCAAAAATGGTTTTATTGAATCATACAAATAATTTTTTTATCATTTTCTTCTACCCCTCACCTAACAGTATCCACAAGGCGGGTAGCGATACCGCGGTTCCTGTAGCGGTTAAAGACCCACAGACGGCTGATGCCCACAATGGCTTCCTCAGGAGCCGTAGCACAACACCAGGGTCGGCCAGTCCGTTGGGAGATAATCTGGCTCGTTGATTGGCTGTCAGGGATCACACGGTAACCCTGTTGAAAGGAGAAACAGACAACATTAGAGCTGATACAACCTTCAAATATACTTAATGTAAATATCATGATTCGTGAGCATTGTTGTTCCCAGGTGAACAGCTAAGTGGGTCATTTTGGCCAATTCTTAGTATATGGAACCCTTTGCAATGTGAGTACCCTACTTCTCAAAATTTAAAGAAACATCAAGCAAATCTTGTAGGAAAATTTCCCTAGGATCGCCTCTAGGAACAACACTGATGTGTTATGTTTCATTGAAAGAGTTGTTGATTAGTTCAGCTTACCAAATATTTAGGTCATTAACAGTTTTTCTTATGTTCTAGTTCTTCAAATTAATGATATTCAAAAGTCTTGTAAAATAAACATAATCTTCTATGAAAATAAGTTTTTCTTTACATTTTGTATGTTAATTTTCAGAACAATCCACCAGCAAGTGACAAATTTTCTTGTTAACCTTTTTTTCATTACTTTCATTACCTTTACTAACATAATATAACGGTAACAATAGTGATATACAAATTCATAATTTTTCTAATCAACTAGTTGACACCACAAATGTGACATACCTCAGTGATACTCTCAGCAACAACACAACCTTCCACTTCCTTGTCATCGTTCACGTACAGGAACACCTTCAAACAGAATTTTAATTAAGTGTGGCATGTTCATAGTGGCAATGTTTTTGCCTCAAATTGTTCTCACAAACTCCATATTGAATTTGAAAGGACATAAGTCATAAAGGCCCAGTAATGTTGTGTTTGGGCGATGCAAACAGGAGCCATTTTGAGCTCATATTGGTTATTTCTCAGTACTCGTCATATTTGTATTATTTATATATCAGTATAATGTAAATATCTTTCATAGGCACAGAAACATGTCAGGAAGTAGTATACGTTTGACCGTCAACATTCTGAGAAGCATATACTCAAAGGTCTAAGGGAGATAATCTGTCATGTTGCATGTTTGCAAAATTAGCTTCATTCAAATCTTGCCAATATTTGTTGATTGAAATCCTTCCTGGTTAGGTGACCTTTTTGGGTAAACAGTTGACAGTTTTTATGTAGATATCCTATATACCTTTAAAGACCATTATCACCTTTTACAATCAAAATAACTATCAAATCATTACATGAATGATAAGGAAAGCCAAGTGTTTAATCGAACAAGACAAGTTCTTTTACCTGACTATGAGGCTTTGCCCACACTGATTGTTCTGGGAACCCGAGGTCTTTGCTCATCACCTGGTTAATATCCTCCACCTGCATGAGAAACAAATCACATTATCACACAAAATTAATAACGATAGTGAGCGAGTTTTTATTTTCTTTTTTTTATTCATATAATAGCATTGCTTGGGCAAATTTTATCCACTGCTTGCATTAGTACACAAAATAAAAGTTTACAATTTACTGATGTTCATGAATGTGAAATTGAGTCCAAAATTATAATTCTCAATGAAAGTTGAAAGTTGTGTTGTACTTTTTCATTGAAACAAAAGTTATTTTTTGTATTTTTATGAATTGTACCTTCTTCTTGGCATATTTAGGATCTTGGAAGAGAACGAGAATAACTCGACTGCCGGTATCTGGATACTCCTGGACAACCCTCTCCTTCTTCCAGCCCTGTCAGAGAAGAGATGAAGATGTCATAATAGAGGCAGAATAGGAGCATATCATCATTGAAATTGCTTCACTTTTAGAAATGAAAATCTGACACTCCATCTATCCATGCTTATCATAAATTAATTTATGTTTCTCTTTTCTACTTTCCTGAATGCTTGTTCTACCATCCAGCAAATGATGGATGACAAGGTAGATTTTATGAGTGCTTCAAAACTACATGTGTAGATGCTGTTCAGTTATAGATTGTAAGTACATAGAAGAGACGATGGAAATCAGACATCATTATCGAGGCAGAAATAGGAGCTTGATAGCATCATAAGAAATTGCTTCACTATAGGAATGAAAATTTGACATTCCATACATAAGTGCTTATCATACCAATAATGTATGTTTCTCTTCAAACAAATGCAATACTTCCTGTACGCTTGTACTGCCATCCAACAAAACACAAAATGGGTGACAAAGTAGATTTTATGAGTGCTTCAACACTTCAAATGTATAAATGATGTTCAGTTCTAACTTGTAAATACAAAGTGGTACTAAACCTAAAGTAAGTGGACTATCTATTATAATTTTCAGAATTAAAGTAAGAAGTTTGAAACATCATTATCTTCATTATATACTCTTATAAACAACACTCAGATAGCAGCCAATGGTTATGTTTTTGGAAAATAGTTCAAAATTAGTCATTGGTTTCTAAATGAGAGGGCATGCCTTTAAAAAAAAAACTGTAGTCAAAAACAAAAATCATGTATCAAATAATTCATTATTTTCCTAAAATGCTGCTATCTAAAGAATAAAGGTAAAACACCTACAGGAAAGCTGAGAGCGTTGAGGAAGGCCTGATGCATCTTCGCGTGGTCTGCCTCGTCGCTGGGATCTCCCTGGTTGTACAGCATGTTGCACACCTCACACTGGATTGCTCCGATCTTCTTCTGGCCCGCATCCTGCAGATGGACCAAATAAAGGTTAGTGGTGACCAAGGGGTTAATCTGTTATGAGCAGTTTTATAAATTTGGTGGTTTTGACTTGAAGTCATGCCTTGTGTTGAATATTATCAGTCACTTATTGCTCTGATTTCCTTCTGACCCACATCCAGCACTGAGCAGTTATGGGGTTAATCTGTTATTAGCATTTCGATAAATTATATTGATTTTTATTTCAGGTCATGCCTTATGTTGTATATAAACTAACTGCTCCAATCTTCTGATCTTCAACCTGTGGGTAGAACAAAACACTCCAGAAGTCAATTTTATTTACATACTCACTGAACGTTGTCTTGATTTCATGCATAGCTGCAAGTTTGTTTAAAAACCAAGGTGGAAAATATAAAAGCAGAACTTGAGACAAGTGATCGACATTTTTTTGATAATAAAATGCGTTTTTAGAGTCTCTTCAAATAACATCTTGCCAAAATTGACCTCTGATCTAAAATAGGAATATTTTGACATTTATCCATTTTTGTACTTGATTTGAAAACCTAAGGAGCAAATTTTCTGTGCCAAAATAAATCGATAAATTAAATAAGTCCTATCATAGATTATTTTGCTTCAACTCACGATGATCATCTGTTCCATGCCAGCAGATTCCTTCATAAACTTCATGCCAGGGGAAACCTTAGGAGAAGATCGTAACGATCGTCGCACAGATATAGGACTGAAAATAAATATATGAAGATAAAGGATTTGTCAAACAGCACAAGTGTCAAAAGATTATTTTGTTTTTCAAACCATACATATTGCCATTTAATTGAAGACAAAATATCACAAATTTTTTTAGTAATATACAGATGACTTAAACACTTGGTTTGATAAGACTAATCTAATCTAAAAATATCGATATAACAAAGCAGATCATTTTGTTTCCTCTTTATAGCAAAGAATAAGATCCATTTAAAAAGGTACCTGGCACTGTTGGAATCCGGCAAACTGTTCCTCTTAGGTTGAAATATCGGGAAAAACTTCTTCCCTTCCTCCGTCTCCTCAAAAGACGCCGACTCTTTAACTGGGGAGGTGGAAATGTCTGAACAGACAGACGGAGGTACGGACACATCCTCTGTATCCTCAGTCAGCAGACTGTCAAACCCAAACAAATCTTGTGAGCCAGAATACGACTCAGTTTTCCTCGAGACCGGTTCACTGATGAGCGAGACGGATGATGGGGAAGTGCGAGTAGAGCTTGTATGGCACGCAGAGTCCACTGATCGATTGTCTACATCAATTGTACATTGCTTCACAGGCACGCAACTCTTGTACATCCTTGATTGGGACACACTATTGCTGGAGTTATTAATGACAGAGTTTTTCTTATTGTCCGATACAGAGTCTGATGACATAGTATGATTTTTCTTCCTTGGAGAGTTTTTCACATGACTAGTAGATACTCTTGAAGCTTTGTTTGACAACTTATCACTCGATGTGTTTAATGTTTTTGGTTTCAGCACTCGTTCACCACTTAAGATAGAACTGTCACTTGGTGTGTTGGGGGTCTTTGGTTTAGGTGTTGCTTTACCATTCAAAGTCTTAAGTTTTGGATTTGTCTGATCACTCTGTGTTTTGGGTGTCTTGGGTTTAGGGGCTGCTTTACCGCTTGGAGTTTTGGTCAGGAACGTTATTTCATTGTCTTCACTACTTGGTTCACTTTCCCATCGGAAAGCATCAACACTTACTTTAGATTTCTTACTACTCTTCATCTTTAACTTTGGGTATTTACTGTTTGGAGTTTTCTGCGCTTTCTTCTTGTTCTTTGATTTAGGAGTATCCGCCCACATGCTTCCGCTCAAACGTTTCGGAACAAACTTCAGATTGAACCCTTTCCTCACAACGATACTTCCAACCATCTTGTCAGCAGATGCCGGCGATTTGGTGCGGAAAAACTTTTTCCCAGAACTCTTCACCTTCTTCTTAACAGGAGTATTTTCACGATCTTCGAAATCAGTCTTCTTCGGTGCGGGAGTCAGAGACCCCTTCACATTTTTAGTGACATAGATCCCTCGTTTCTTGGCGGATTTCACTGGACGAGGAGTGGACTTGCCGCCTCTTGTCCTCAACACCCTCTTGGAGTATCCGCTTGCCTGCGAGTTGGGACTGCTAGCGTCGGAATCGGTAACACTAGGAGCTCGTCTTGAATTGCGCTGGACGTTCACGTTTGAAAACTTCCTTTCACTCAGAGGACTGAGGACGACGACCGGTGTTGAAGTGGTAGAAGACGATGTTGACGCAGCTGAGGACTTGCGTCCTCCTCCATAGAAAGATTTGGTTGCAAAGGTCGGTGAGTCGTCATTGGCATTTGTAAATGGACTTTTCAGTGGGGAGCTATTCTCCGAAGATTTAGAGCGAAGTCGTTTCCTTGGAGTGGAGTCGAGGTCAGGTCTAGGAGTAAAATAGAGGAAAGTAATAGATGAGTTAAAATAAGATTTCTGCTGGGACAAACTATAGTCCATTATGCTTCATTAAAGAACTTGAAACTCTAGGAAAATATTGGGGAAAATAGTAAATTCTTTCAGAAAAAAACAAAGGAATTTTGAGAGAATATGACTAAAACTTTAAACAGGAGAGCAAACCTTTTATCATTGCAAAAATGCAACATTCACTTTTACCCTACTCATTTAAACAACAATACTGTAAATCTATCAAAAGGATCTAAATGTCATCCTGTCAGCTAAAAGGATAAAGACATTTTCAAGTATTGTCAAGTATTGCGTACATTATTAATGTATCTTAAATTTGAATATATACTTGAAATATGAAATATTAATACTTTTTCTTGTCTGGTGAAGCCTGCAACTTTCTTTTCCTTCTCATGTTGTATGTTGCCATTTGTCAGTCTCCTGCTTCTGTAAAACAATCAATTATAGTTTAAGTTATACAAATAGCTAAAATGTTTTGAAAGTCACTTCCATAATAATAATGAACCTCATTCTGTAACAGAGATGTTGCTCTACGAATACAGAAGTTGTCATCAATAAAATAATTCCCTTATTGACTTTAAACTTCTAAAATGCAACTCCAAGACACTTCCTGAACAGGTTAAACGTACAATCTGAGTGTTGTTTCTAGAGGGATATTTGCCCACCCTATTGGTTGGTGTCTGATTGAGGATTTAATCAACGGTTGAGTGTTTCATAACTATGCAAATATGCTAGAAGTCGTAGAAAAGAGAGAATTATAAAACGTTTGTTTGACATATGTAAAATAAACCTGACATTTATTCAGGCGATTATTCAAATATTTACGGTAAGTTACAGTGAGTTGTTTGG
The DNA here is from genome assembly GCA_916613615.1 of Steromphala cineraria. Classification (NCBI taxonomy): domain Eukaryota; kingdom Metazoa; phylum Mollusca; class Gastropoda; order Trochida; family Trochidae; genus Steromphala; species Steromphala cineraria. The sequence continues at coordinate 85,063,506 of OU744722.1, forward strand.
CATTTTGGCCCAATAATTCAGACATTTAATTGTCATGCACAATAAACCACAATTTGCAACATTTGGAGTCAATCTTTCTTTATCATGTAGGTCATGATTAAACCGTTTAAATTCAATATTTCATATTTTCCAATATCTTTTCTTTATTGCCTTTTCAGCATATTATAAACACAGAATATGTAATATTTGTTAATTTCAACTGCAATTTCGTGAATTCATCTCGATCTATCATTTTCATATCTCAGTAAACTTCGACTCTCTTGAACCTTTCACTGAAAATTACAACATTTTATGTAATTTACACGACCATTCCATGCTTACCAACAACGCAGTCGATGTGGTAATGTTGAAACCAATTGTTACTTGATGAAGCGTTTACAATAACTTCCATGAAACAGCTGTACCTAAATATCATAGAAACTCCGCCAAAATGTATTTGGCGCCCTGCTCGTGACAGAACATTCTCTTCCCGTTAGATGTTCTCTGATTGGTTAGTATTCACATTGGAATTGTGAAGCGACCAATCAAAATAGTTATAACTTTAGTGCTGTCAAGAAAGGTAACTCTAAATTTGGTCCTTCGACTGGGTGAATGGAAGCGGCTTTAAAATCAAACTTCTAGCAATGAGCGACTCTCAATGCATTGAGTCTTTCATTGGAACGATGTATGAATGGATGTGTAACGAAATTTCCTATTCATTAATTATAATACCATACCAATTATACGACCTTAATTTTTTACAATTAAACGATAATTCTTATTGCAACAATCAAACGTATACTGCACTTATGATTCAATTATTTAAAATATGTCATTTTGCCATTAAAGTAGTTAATGTAGGGCTACTCTAATTTTATTTATTGTACTATCAGTTGGGTTGATGTATTAAATCAGAATCTGCTGTACCAAAGAAAAACATATAGTGGTAATCGAATATTGCCAGTTCATTTGCATTAGGTTGAAGGGTTTGGAGTTTTGAATTAAACACTCACACCATCGATATAAAGTGAAACATTAAAATGCTTTACAAAATCAAATGAAAACAAACTATTTTCGTTCACATGAACTTGCGCTGTTTAACATGTTGGCATTTCTTTGACAAAAGAAGCTTATCATCAATAAAGAGATAAAGAGGCATTGGTTTAGTTAGTTTAGTTTAAACATATTTTATTTATGAAGAAAAGGATCAGGAACAAGTTATCCAACTTAGAATACCTTACCAGTAGCCATTACCAGTTGAGAGTTTGAGAAATTCAGTTTGATATCTAAAAAAAACTCAATTTTTAAGATTCTCAATTGTTTCTTATTACGACATTATTTATAAGTTGTTCCTTTGAACTTAATAGATATGCTCAAGTCATACAAAAGTCTCATGACGTTCTGCTGTGTCAATACGACATTAACCTTTAGCTTTTAGGATTGTTGGGGCTACACCCGCTGTCATCTGGATTAATTTCAGCAGTAGCACGTTTTTTGATAAATTTATATTCTAAATTTTTCACTGATAATTGAAAGTTAATGCTTAATGTATTATTTTGAAAGTGTCAAAAATATCATTACACAAGCTAATCAGCCATAGTCAGAGGGCAAAGTATGAAGATTCCGGCACATAAAATCCATTGGCGGCCATTTTGTGTGAACACCTTTAATTCATTTTGTGTAAGAAAAAGGAATCGCATGGCTAAACTTTACATTATATGTTTGAATTATTACTGCTCCACTTAGTTTAAATACATTGTTTTTAAATTGGAACCATTAATTTTCATTTTCCTGATATCACGTTATATTCCCCCGAAAACGTGCTACTGCCCCTTTATTGTTCAACACTCATCGACGTCTGTTCGTAGTGAAGGACGCGGTTAGACAAAATGTTATTTGAAACTATTTGGACTAATTTAAAGCCCCGTTTACATGCGCACTTTTAGTTTTAACAATATTTGCATATACTCAGTAAATCTTCTTCAAGTGACGCTAGCTAGATTTAAAAGGGTTCCTGCATGATCTCAACATAACAACGCAGAAAGAAAAAGAAGTTGACGTCGTGTCCTGCCAATACATTGGACATTGTCTGTGATGTCACAGAATCGTTGTCTAGGAGACTCAGTGCCATGTAGATACATGTCGAACATTGAAATAATTAAGAACTCAAAATTCATGCTAAATTACCTTTCGATATTTGATTTTATCATATTTGTAAACTATTTTGATAGTATCGTAAAATAAAGTCAAAACGCGCTTTACTGAAAATTTGTTTCAAAGTTCGCGTGACGTTTGTCAAGACGCCTGATTGTGACGTCATAGACAAGGAGAGTCATCTCAGCAAGAAGACGTGCGCGAATACCTCAGTGAAAATCTTGTTTCTGAAAGAGAAGCGCAACTACATCCACGAAAAAAACAAAATGGATGGTAAGTAATGAAACATTCCAGTCGATAATGTATTCAGTATATCTTTATCGTTAGTTCACTGACCAGGACAGTTTACAATGTTACTAATGCTAATGAAAAGATGAGCGACATGCATCTACAACAAAATGTTTGTCATATCGCTGAAAAGTTTTGTTTTGCACATTCCTGATACCACCTGATGAAGAAGGGATACAAGTTTGGTTAAATTATTGCAATTTTAGGTTTATTTATATAATATAGATATTTCGCTTACTCACTGATACTGTCCTTCTGTAAGCAATGGGACCATTGGGAAACGTGAAACTGCAAAACTCGGCAATTTCTATTTATGATATTTCTGTATTTCATTTTGGTTTAGGATACATTTTGTATCATGCGAATCTTGAGTCTGTCTATGTAGGAAAGAAACCATGAAAAGGTCCTTCTGAACTTGTAACATTCTTTCATATTTAAATATTCATATATAAGGCCTTCATAAGAACTATTCATTTTAGCCCCATCGATGGAAATACAGGAATCGTTCATCTATCCAAAGTTCGTATGGCCTAACAGCAATACAGATGATACCAACATGGAATCTTACCCAGATGAGGCCACAAGACAGCGTCTTTCAGCAATGTCATCGTCCAAAACTGATGCCTCCTCATCAACATCTGTTTTGCCCATGGCATCTGGAGTGCCCACAAGATGTCTACAAGGTGGGCATTAGATATATTTCCTTGAATCATTCATTTTAATGACGTTTAAAAAAATGATTTATGACATTGATAAAGGAAATAAATCGTCTATCCAATTTGCACATTAAGAGCGAAGGCCAACATCACAACCAAAGGTGTCGAAGATGGTTTTCCTTTGTTAAAATTTCAACGATTTGGGGTATCCTTTGAAATACTCCAAAGGTCTACTAACGACTTATGAATAGGCCACTATTAACACGTATATATGTTTTTAACTTACAGCCCCTCCAGCCAAGACATCCGTAATTCTTCCTGGCACTTCCGGTCTGGTTTCCTCCTGTCGGAAGCGGAAGTTGAGCGAGAAGGAGAAGGCGAGGAAGATTCAGATCAAGAACAGGCGCATGATGGAGGTGGGCAGAAACGTTTTTAGAATATTTAGTTCGAAATTTATCAGGGAATATGAGTTTTGGAATAATCTATAGATATTTGATAAAAGGTCACATTTTGAAATTTTGTTATGCCAATGATAATGGATGGTATGGATTTATAAAGTCTCCTTTTTGTTAATTCCGTTGCAGGTTCTTTTTGTGTAACTTTAGTTGATTATGTTATACGACTCCTGACCAAACCAGATGATGAAGTCATTATGACTAAAGTAATGGATGACTAAAACAACAATCCCATCAGAAGCGACCGTGTCCTGTCCGTTACAAGTATGCAAAATTGTTATATCAAGAATTTTCTCGTGTGGAGAGGAATTCTCTGATAGATCTAGCTTGTATCCCGGTAGCACTCATATATTTTAACTCTGATTTTAAAAAGACTGCCTCCAAAAGTAGCGGAACCACTCGGAATTTATCATTCTTACTTCTTAGATATTTATTTACCATTGGCGTCTCTTATCTGACAGGTTGAAGCGCCGGTGATGAACTTGCACACTGCACATGAGACTGACTCGATGAGATATGGCAGACTGCTCGGCTTCAACGTTGTCCCAGGTACACACAAAAACTGTTCGATAGGACTGTCCATTTAATTAGGATCTAAATTTGTGTGGTTCCGTTGTTTCAAAAAGAGTGTAAAGAAATGTATTAAATTAAACATAAAAAGTAATGTACAATATTGAAATTAGAGATATGATTGTCGTAAATTGAAAATAGAAAATGAAGTTTCACAATTCAATAATTAAGTCGGATACTTATTATCCCCCGCAACGAAGTGGAAGGGGGATATAGGTTTGAGCTCCGTCCGTGCGTGCGTCCGTGCGTGCGTGCGTCCGTCCGTCCGTCCGTCCGAGTTAAAAGAGCCAATTTTTCTCAGAAACTGTTAATGGTAGGATTATCAAATTTTGTGTGTGCCTTCAGGGTATCAATACCTTGATGGAGTTCGAAAATCAGAACCGCGCAAATATTTTTTCCAGAGTTATTGCCCTTGTTACGTTTTTTGGGACTCTGTTCGAGGTGTCTTCAAAGGAGCCAATTTTTCTCAGAAACTGTTTCAGATAGGATCATCAAATTTGATGTGTGCCTTCAGGGTATCAATACCTTGATGGAGTTCGAAAATCAGAACCGCGCAAATATTTTTTCCGGAGTTATTGCCCTTGTTATGTTTTTTTGCGACTCTGTTCGAGGTGTCTTCAAAGGGGTCAATTTTTCTCAGTAACCGTTTAAGATAGGATCATCAAATTTCGTGTGTGCCGCGCAAATATTTTTCCGGAGTTTGGTGTCATGATATTTTTGAGTACACTCGAGTATTTAGGAGAAGGTTTTGACTTAATTTAAAATAATAACAAATCTGGCGGGGGATGTTGATGACTATGTCTTCTTGTTCATACCTATATTGAAAGATTTTGGAAACTTGGAATTATTAATAATGAAGTTGTAATGCTAGAAAAATGTTTGTTTCAGATTACAAAAATTACATCATCGCCCAATCAGCATTCGGCTACGGCGACATCAGCCAATCAAATGATGCGAAGAGACGACCTTCAACCTCTGCCAGACAGCTCAACTTGGTTGGATCTGGGGATAGCTCTGCATCTGCGGACTATGGGAAGGGACTTGGATACAATGTCGTGTCTGGTTAGTGATCTGTACATAAGTTTGTTTGATTGTCTAATTAATTTTGAATATGGAATAACAAGGTAAATAATTTAAGCATAGATTGTATTTAGCCACTGAAAGATAGCAAAATTGTTACTTTAAGAATTCTTCTATAATAGAAGTTGTAAGTTGTATTCAAGTAAAAGACTAACATTATGGACGGCAACTAGCCATATTGTACGTTTCTAGGGTAAGCTTCATATTCTTCAACTGACGAAGGGGCAAGAAATAGCCTTGAAATAAATTTTGTGACCTACATTGAAAAGAAGCTGCCATTCTGATTCATAATATTTGTATGTTTGCCCTTGCGTGAATTTACCATTTCAGGGTTTCGGTTGGAACCATAAGAAACAAATATTTCGATATTGAGAGTTTCATATTCGTAGAATCGAACATTATATATTGGTGTCTTATTACAAATGCAACTAATCAGAAAAAAATTCACATTTCAGATAGAAGTGAATATCTTGTTGTCCAATCAGCTTACGGATACGGTAACATCAGCCAATCAGGAGCCAGCAAAAGAATCAGCCAGTGTTCTGGCAACGGCCTTGGATGTACATCAAACAAGAGATTTTGTTATTGAGGTTATTGCGCTCAACTCATTGACACGATGTCTGTAAAAATGACTTATCATTGTACATATACAATAGATTGAATAAAATATTAACTTGTTCCTTAAAATATTGTTTTATTTGTATTTAAGATATTGTATTCAGGATGCATGTGCATGTTAACATTTCTACAACTTCAAGTGCACTATTTGAAGGGAAACTGAAATGGCCAAAGCAAAAATAAAATTTAAGGCTTCTTGATCAAAGCTCGATATTATTTCAAATACACTTTGAAAAACATATTTTACGACCCTTCAAAAATGTTCTCCTTAAAAATGATATGAAATATGTTTAATGACCCTTGTGGGCACCATTTTATGAGCTAGTACAGTGGAATCTGTCTTAACCGACAAACAGTTTCTTCTTCTCAGACTAAGGAGTTACTTCCCTCTTAAGAGATCTATAATCACAGAGGATATTTTATTCCTCTTCATCTGGCAGCTTTTTGACTTGTAGTAGTCTAGGTCAATGTAACATCTTTCAAGATTCACACAATTCACAGTCTCAAATACAAAACACAAGACAAGTTTACTTAGCATAAGACAATTTTATTGTCAGTAGAAATATATTCATGTTGGTCAATGGGACAATACAAAACCTCATTTCAAAATTCACCCAAATGGTCATTCAAAGGAAAGCACACTGAGTCATGTTTGGAACTGATTACAATGTGGTTGTCATACTTCCCAGGGAGGTGATGAAGAATACTCCCCATGGGGGTGATCAACAGCAGGGTAGCTCAGCAAATGATCTTCACATGATATGCAACAATATGTTAGTAATCAATAAAAACAAACAATCATAAATGATAAAATAATGTTGAAAAATATGTTTTCAAAATGAAACATGAAAATTGGTTGACAATTTAATCTTGAAATAAATATGTAAATCAATAATTTTTCTCTGACATGATCTGATCGGAAGATAAATTATTAAATGTCATAATTATAAAATTTTAGCCATAATGCTAATAAATTAAGTGAAACTGATGATTAAATCAAAATCTGATTTGAAAATTATCATAAGATCTATAATGTCAAATAAACAGGAGAGTAATAATAATTTTTAAAACAATGTATGAAAGATTATGATTTAAAAAAACGAGACAGTGTATCATATACAACATAAAAGTAAAAATATAAATGCATGAGAAATGAGGGATTTGTTATTTCTTTTGAAATTTATAAGGGTTAAATAAAAAGAAAAATATTTTGATTAATAATGAAATAAAACAAATGCTTTTAAAACGGTTGTAAATCATTGACCAATAAGATAATGGTATGATAAAAGGCGAAAAATATAAAATTAGAATAATAAAATTGAGAAGACTATACATATTGATCATGAAGAGTTAATAATTTATAGTTACAAGAATACCATGAATAATATGGAGCGTTTCAACATTAGCACTTGCACGCAATACATTCCCTTTAGTGTCGAGTATGGATTTGTCTTGGAAATTTAATTTCTACAGCATATTCTCTTGACAGATGTCGTGCGGTTATGAAATGAGACTGTGTTTATGAATACAAATATTTACAAATCACTTCACCAGGCAAAAGAATTGTACATTATACAAACTTTCATACATTTATATATAAAAATAGCATTTTTAGAAACAACCCGTTTCTAGAAACTAATTGTGAAATTATTTAAAAAGAAAACAACTTATATAGTTATTGTCAAAAAAAATTCAGGAACAAATTTTAAGTTTATCATTTGTAACAATTACTCAAAAATAACTTCAATAATGAAATTACAAATTAATATCTATAAATAATTTTAAAATATGGTAGAAAAATGGTATTTGTTTCAAAAAGCTTGTAGATTAGGTTTGTTCTAATTTGTGACCTAGTTACTAAAAAAAAGACAAACAGAATTTTTTTAATACAAGATATATAAAAGTAGATCAAAATTTCATTTGAAGTATAAATCACAAAGAAAATTGTTCTTGGTTCAATCAAGATATGAATATTATCATCTTCCAGTTAAAATCAGGAAAGTATCTTGAGTTTTGTATCAATAATTAATTTGAAATTAAATGCATATCGATATAGGTTAAATGAATTTAAATAGATCATTTCATCAATATTCACATTAATATTCACATTGATAAACATAAATTAGTAAGTTTTTTTATAACTGAGTATCATTTTAAATATCATCTTATTTTTAAAGCTACAAAATATTCTTAATAATTTTCTGACCGTGATCATATTTTTTAATATTCAAAGAACTAAATAATGTAGTAAATCATCATTATTTGTTGAGCAAAAGCTAATATTTTCTCCTCTGATATATGCAAAACTATTCTTACAGGCAATACAGGAATTGAAAGATATTTCATTGTCATTAACTTAATCTTAGTTTAATCTTGTAATTCACAAGCTGATCCTGAAGGATCTTTAACAAGTTAATTGATTTTTTAGAAAAAAAAGGCAGGTTTTTCACTTATTAGTAATGTTTGAGCAAGAAAAAGAAAATATGTTGTGATTTTGGACTTCAGAGTAAGATCTTGTTATCCTATCATTATCTTAATTTGTTTTGAAAATATAAAAATTACTTTAGTGTATGAAAGATACAGATTAGTAAATCTGTGTTCATCGTCGTAGGATTAGATTGCCGACCCCTGTGACGCGTATAGTTTGTAGCGTATAAAGCTTACATCATACTAGACATCAGCTATAAGCACCAGGATATATATATATGGAGTACAATAACCAGATATATATACACAATCTTCCTCCTCCAGTTTGTACATAGAACAAACTTTTCCTCTCTCTTTCGTGTACAATATTTTCAGAAAATATTCATTAAAGTCTTACTTAATTGACAGGTAAACCCTATTAGAATTTTTTTCAAATTAATTTTGGGACTGAAAGCCATTTACACAATCATTCCCAAAATTATTTCATTATGCCATGATGAATTTGTAAAATATTTACATACAATAATTGTATAGCAAGAGTAATAGAGTAATAGACATATTATTCTGGATGTTTTAGTTTGGTTCCCAATATATCATTCAAGACTGTACAACACAGATAACAGATATGTAGCTCGTTAAAATCAAACTGGCATTAACCAGAACAAAATATTTCAAACTTAAACAGGTAATTTCTATACAGAAAGGTAAATTTACAGCCTTGCCCATAGTAAAAATAACCATAAACAATATTGAAATGTGGAGAATTAAAGCAATCATTGATTTTAATTCATTCTTAAGCATATAGTACTTATTGTTTTTGGAAGAATCCAGAGGTAATATTTGTCATTGATTGCTTTCCCATATCGGAATTTGATTGCTTCCATGATGAATTAATAAGAAATCGTTTCATAACCTGCTACACTCCACAATTCAAATGATCACACGGAATTGAAACAGACATAACTGAACACATCACAACCAGGGAAAAGAAAGATGCACGTCACAAAGTCTTGCATTAGATTCAACTAGGGGTAGTTTTCAACTGTGGAAGGCAAGATGATGGTTGAACGTAATTGTCTCCCTTGAATCACATCCTGAGCGGAATATGCAGAGTCCCCGTCTCAGTCAACAAAGTTGATGTAGCGCCATTTTGAAAGGAAAAGTTTAAAGCAGGAAATAGAAATCATGATGGCAACAAGAAAAACCTCACTTCTCCTCAAAATGTTCAGAGTCGTCCATTAACTGCGACATATATACATAGATGAACCGTCACTTCACGCATGGCTGTCAACATCACACAACACAGTCCGTGGGCGAAGAATGATGCTTGATGTAAAGATACCACTATAACAATGATATCAAGTTGAGATGTTTGATATCAAAATGCACCGATATGCATTGATATCAAGATGAAATGATGAGACATTGATGATATCATATCTGCTGACATCGATATGGAATTGATAACAGTTTGAAACTGACAATGATATCAAGTTGAGATAATTTTGATATCACGATGAGCTGACATTCATATCATGATGAGTCTATGTTGATATCAATATAAAATGAGGTTGATATCAGGATGGGATAAGGTTGATGTCAGGATGGGATTAGGTTGATATCAGGATGAGATGAGATGGTACTGATGTAGGATGGAATGATCACTCGTGCGTGTCGGTCACACTTCAGCAGGCTCAGCCTCGTCTCCACCCTTTCTCTTCGTCAGCTCGTTTAACGACTTACTGCCATCTTGGATGTACACCTGGGGGAGGGAAATTATCAAACATTAGAAGATTTTTGATACAGTAGAACATGGATATAGCGAACACGGATATAGCGAACACTTCGATATAGCGAACAAATTTTCAAGTCCCGTCCCTATATAATATCATTAAAATTATATGCTTATAGCGAACACCGGATATAGCGAACTAAATTCTTTGTTCCCTTGGAGTTCGTTATATCCGAGTTCTACTGTATATCACTTTCTATTGATATTTGTGTCATTATATAGATATTGTCCTACATTGCACAGCTTGGGAGTGAAAATATGAGAGCGAGAGACAAAATTAGTATATATTTGTTATCAAACAATTTCAGAAGCAGAGTGGGACAGTTCTTTGTTTCAGAATGCAACCACTTTCTAAACAAGATGTGTTTGTGAAACACGAATGCCCCCTGTGTCAAGGTCAAATGTCATGGTGTCATCTGAAAGGTCTCATCACAAGGGATCCATATGTCAAGTATCAAAGACCTAGCTCTGACCAATCAAAAGTTATGACCAAGGTTAAAGTTTTTGTGGACAAAAACAATATACCCCCGGAATCTCTGATTCGGGGGCATAAAAATTATCTTTACATAAAGTTTTGTGTCATTTTATGCTTTAGCTTAAAATGTTGTTGTAAAATTTGTTATTATTAAATCAAACAACAAACTTCTTACAAACTGTTATTGGTATTTTATTCTGGAAAATTTCATTATCAAGTATTTGAAAAAGTATGATATGGATGATTTTAAGCCAACTGAACCTACCATGAGATCTCTACTAGCGAAGTACGGCCGCTCCGGGGAGCCATCGTTCATATCACAATCTTCACAGAAGCACAACAACAAGGCATCAATAACCATCTGCAACAAAACAAATTATCTATATCAGAATAGGATAAAAACGTTGTGCAAACCAAACAAATTTTTGATCATTACTATGTCATAGATAAAAATGCTTGAGAGAAGAAATATAAAAAATCATCAACAAAGAATTATCATGTAATTGACTATTTGTTTTGTTAATTATGTCATATTTTCAATAATTCAAGAGTTATGTTTATGGTAATTATTGTTGCATCCTGTCTCAGGGTTCGAACGTTACGCTAACTCCACTAATCTATATCCTGGGCTCAGAAGCTACGATTTGCTTGTGCAGCCCGACTTGGGATAAAGCCTATCAAATCATTTTCTCGCCACCTTCTTGATAAAATTTTAACGAGAAAATGATATGATTGGCTATATCCGAAGTCGGGCCACGAGAGCGAATCTATGTTCTCAGCCCAGAGTTAGCATAACGTTGTACCCTGAGACGGGATGTTATTGTTGTGTAGAGATACTCACCTCATATACAGATAAAAAGCAGTGAGCAACGAAGTAAGCAAACACACACACTAGCAACACCGGAATGGCAAAGAAATGGAGATCTTCTCGGCTCTGGAATATAAACAAGATTGTTAACATTGTATATGATATAAAAAGATTACTGTAAGAAATACTGTTATATCATATGAAATGAAAACAATTTCCTTTCAGTAAAGATACAATACTTCAAATTGAATATTTTACTTATCATTATGGGGTAATGATGCATTCCTTATATTCTCCCTTGGCCCAGCGAAGACAGATTAGCAATTTCTATGAAATGCTTTATTAGATATAATGAAATTTCCTTCAGTAAGGGAAAAATACAACCCTGAGTTATCAATTTGTAATTTTAGTCAATGTGTACCTTCAAAATTCCAAGGCTTTGATTTCATGGCAATGACAGTCATAAAGTTTGTAAAAAGTTTTTGGTAATGTCATTACATGATCATATGTTGTGAGATAATATAGTTCACAATGGTAAATAATCCAAATAGTCCTTAATCTCACACATACTTTCTGTGGAACAAAGTTTTGGAAGATCAAGTAGTTAGTAAAAGTTATGATTATGTTTCCCAAAGACTCCATTAGATTTATGTTAGTATTCACCTTGAGCCATAAGATGCCGATGGCCGCCGTGGCTGCCATGACACCGAGTTTGCCCAGGAAGAGGATGAAGTCTCCTATAGAGTTGATGGCCGCCACTCGCAGGGAGTTGCTCACCAGGATTATAAAAGCCTGCAAGAAAATATCATACATTGAAATTCATATCTAGTTTAGTACAATTCTTATAGTTAATACTTCTTATAGTTAATACTATGTAAAAAAAATCAATATTTGTTTGAAGTTATGTTTTTTTAAACTTTTTTTCAATAGTTGTTGACCTCAGTATTGTCATTGCTAATAATTCCAATTTGCTTTAGCTAAAAATTTACAATAACAACAAAATAAATTTGAAAAATAAGTCACTTACTTTTTTTGCTGATGTGCAGAAATTTTTACCACTAATAGCTGCAAGAGAGAAACAATGAATAAAATATAGAATCATGAAATATAGCATACAATAGAAGTTGTTATAATATTTTAATTCAGACTTTCATTTAGTGTCATTAAGGAATGCTTTGAGAAATCTTTCCAACTTTAGTATTTAAATAGTACAAAGTGTAAAATATAGTGACAAAAATTCTTTTTTTTACTTAAGATATTCAAAAAGACATTCCTTACACTTTTTTTTTTTAAACTAAAGAAATAAAATAAAATAAAGGTAATAAATATATAACGGTTCTACTCACCTACAAGTGTATATGCATTAGCATTTAAGTATTTGAGGCACTTCTCCACACACCACAAACAGCAGAAACAGCACTTCAAACAGAACTGGGCACAGCTGTTCTCTGATGTTTTTAATCTGAAGAAGTGATCAAAGTACGTATAAGTAAACTGGACTAAAGATATGGAATACAAGATAATTTAGAAATCGTCATTAATTCTAACAAAAATAATGATGCTGTATGAGATGGTTGCATGTGTGTCACATTAAGATTCCATTCATCACTTCAGCTTTTAGTTTAATTAAAGAGATAATAGCGTTTAAAGCTATATATATATATAAGTATATTATCTTCTTTGAAAACAAATTTGGTTTTAATAGCTTAGTTTGGGGTAATACTGAATGGGCAACAAGAATAATCAAAATCGATTGAGTAGAATGTTAATTTTTTCTTGTTGAAAGCAGTAATGGGTAACTAACAATTTCAACAAGAAAAAATTAACATTCTACTCAATCGATTTTGATTATTCTTAGTATTGTAGAATTTTTTCCGTCTCCTGTGGAGAATTCAAAGCAGGACTCTCCTTTTGATTACTTTCTATATTAATTGTTTTTGACACAATTAAATAAGATACTCTATGGCAACGATGGTCCACCTGTTGAATCACAATTTATGCCTGTTATGGGGAAAATGGATATACAAAAAAAGAAGAATAAAGAACTCACTTTTTACTTAAGTAGAGAAGAATCATTCTGGGCAGTTTGACTAGCGTTACTATGAAGGAACCGAGCGCTACGGAGCCAATGTGGTAGAAGACGAGTCGACCAATAGAAACACAGATAGCACATCGCACATTCTCCTTATCTCTGTAAAAAGAAGTGGACATTTGGTAACATTTATTTTGAAATCATATGTTCCAAATATAACTTTTTATAAATAATGACATTAATTTGATTAAAATATATTATATTTTATCATAAAAAAAAAATCTTTCTTCTTGCATCTGGAAAATTGTAAAAGTAAAATGTCGTTACATGAAACGAAAGAAATAAATGACATTTACAATTACTGTAGCATAATTCGACCCATGAAAAATACTGCCCAAACCTTAGTTTCATTTAAATGATCCAAAAGGGGAAGTAACTCAAATGCACTCACCTAGTGAAGTACCATGTTGCCACGGCTCCTGATATGACGAGCTGCTCACAGCCAATCAGAAACTCGCTGGTCCATATGAGCCCAACCACGTGGTACCACCAGAAGTACGATACGTTCTCGTGGTCCACGTACTCTACGTATCCGGTCACTGGATCCACTTTCGGTTTCTCTGGAAGATCAAATAAAAATCATTTATTCAATAATTGTACAAAAGTCAAACTAATTTTTTTAAAGATATTTACTGGATAATGCATATTTCTAAACCACAGTTTTTTAAAATTTACCCAGCAATAGATTTCATTATTTCTATTCTGACGTATTCAACACTCTCAAAAACCTATGATACTACGGTTACAAATTGTCTTTTACTTCCTACTCACTTTCAATCATTTGATCACTCAAGAATGTAAAGAAAACCAATTGCTTATGAATACTGAAACAAACTTGATAAACATTGACTGTTGAGTAAAAGAATCTTTCCTGTAGGAATCATATGTATAAATTTTGAGACCTTTTGGATGCAATTTTGAATAAATATACTTTTCGTTTTGATGACTTATGAAAGAAATAAAAATTATTCTAATAATCCACAGCTGTTGAAATGATTAAGCTTGATATCTACATTTGTTAATGAATGAACAACTTCAATGCATATCAATGACATTGTGCAACAACATTTGCATGATCTAATTTATATCCTTAAATTTAAAACCTATCAAATATACAATTTTATATTTTTTAAAGAGCCTAAAAATCAATTAATAATCTTTTGTTGGAAAAACTAAATAATAATTGGTTTGTTTCTTTATAAAATCTTTTTACATAAAATAGGTTTTTTCTATTTGCCAAAATTTCAAAGGCCTGTTTTAATTTTAATTGCATTTTTTCAAAGGTGGAGAAAAGTTCAATTTCTTTAAAAAAAACATAAGATTAAAATTAAACCTTATTCAATATCCCTCATTTCCTTATTAAAACAATTCTGGTATTTTCTTCTTTACTTTGAAGACCCTGAGAGTTCCTGTTATTTCTTTCAATTATTGACAAAGACGCTAGAACAAACACTACACTGAACTTTCAAAACAAACATAAGAGAAGAAAAGAAATTAAATTTGAGGCAAAGGTCATCATCTTATGTACTATTCGTTAAGAAGTATTTCATTAAGGTTTTGAAATCCTCAAAATGAAATTCTACAACTAATTAAAGTCTTGACCCTGGCTAAAAAAGTCCTGAAAACGAATTCTTCAAAATATCAGGCACTAATGCATGCAATTGACAGCGGCCAACACGCGCAGGGCGATCTATCAATCGCTTATTTCAAAGGAGAGGAAGGCCAATATTGACGTTACATTTCTTGTTGATATTAAAAGCTCTTAATTGCATCTGAACGACAGAAGAAGTTGCAAGATGCACTCTGCGAGGTCCGGGGTTCAATAGGATATTATCGCGATATTGCTCCCTCGATCTATGGCAACACAATGAATGGGAGATGGAGTCAGCTTTTATACTTTTAAAATCAATAAACTCGGACAAAATGTTATTAGTGTAAATTAAGTGACTAAAATGTGGGCTTCAATTTGGTTAAAAATCTCTAGATTGGCGTTTTAGGCAGGTTGAAAGACAATAGAGAAGACAGTTAAAGAATGAGCTTGATGTCTCATCTCGATAATCAGATCAACGTCTAATGGTTTTCTTCTACCCAGAGTTCCTCTCACAATGTGACGAAATGTACGAAGGCCTCAGGAATAATGGTACAAATATGAGATGGTGATAGTTTTCGATTCGTACATGTTGACTTATCTGATTTTACTTAGTCGGTGCACAAGTAAATGTGCAGGAAAACATTTCAAACATTTGAGCAACTAATGCTGTACAAATAGTGAAGAGAAATGGGTGATTATTGACAAGCAAGACTGAAATAAACAACTTTGACTAATGGTACAAAATAATGGGTAGGTAGATGCGATTAGGAACCTTTAAAATGTATGAATAGAATATTCCCAACATGAATAAAACTTTTATATGTAAAGATTATTTTGTGTTATTTTCAATCGAGGAGTACCACTATAAGTTGATTGTTATGTCAGTAAGTCAAGACTGAAACAGAATCCTTTTCTGCATGTGCATTGTTTGACGATTTGAGTTAATGCATGTCTGTCTTGTCTCGTTCATCTCCCAGTTGACACTTGTATCTTATATTGCATGAGGAGAACATCACACCTACATCAAACCTACATCACTATCTTTGGTAAGCTAAATATTTTCACAACATTTGTCACTATTTTGAGAACTATCTTAATATGGAAGCCCGGAACCAGGGTCATCCCAACAGCAACGAAGACCACATGCAGGATTTCTATTCTTACACACTAGCTCCTTTGTTTTGTTCGAGTATTCATTTTTCATACCAACTCATATTGTCTGTGAAATGCACGTGCCGAGGTGTTCATCAGACAAAGCGGGTGTTCATCATGAACACCCGGGATTGTCATGAACACCTGATAGTGAAACGATGATAATTTGATTTCTGAAATGTTTTCAAGTTCAAAGTTTGCATATCAAATATAGTCACTAAAATTGCAATTTACCAATACAAGACATTTACAAATTTTGCACTCCAAGCATGGGTTCGAACGTGTGACCTCTTGATTTCAAGCCAAGTGACTTATCCATTAGACCACGGAGGCCGGTTGAAAATACATGATGTTTTTCATGACCTCATGATTAAATTTATTAATAAGAATAAACATCACCGTGAATGATTATTTATATATTTTATAATCTATTTTTAAAAATCATTTGTACCAAATATTTATATTCATATTAAATTAAGTTTTTTGTTATTTGTTTTCATATTAATCTATTGTGGCAGCTTTTACGGTCCCGCACGGATTGCACGTGCAGCACGAGAGGCCCATGCCAATGTCAGCTACATGTTCTTGAAATAGACATTGTTTCTCCAATTAGAGTCAATGTTACACCTTTTCATTATATATGATAAAGTTATGCATTTCAGTATTATCAAAACTGATGTAATGTTGAAAATGAATTAATATAGCATTGAGCTAGTGTGTAAAATAGTTACCGACCTCGACCTCGGGTTCAAGTTAGATGAACCCTCGCGCACGTGATTCATGAACACCTCGGCCTAACGGCCTCGGCGTTCATGATTCACGTGCGCGAGTGTTCATCTAACTTGAACACCTCGGTCTCAGTCGGTAACTATTACATAGCCACTTGCTTAAAAAACTGTGTAGGAAGAATTCAAGAGTTTAAAGTTAGCCTCCCAATAAGTAAGCAAATAGTACCACAAAGAGAAAAAACTGTGTCCTAGAGAGCCAAAAAATAATTATCATTCTATCCATTTGATCAGTATTCTTGGAAAATTGTATAAGTGATCAATTTATAACAAACATTACAACAACTATAAGAAGCTGTAGAATGATGAATACAATGAACAATCCAGAACATCAGCAGAACTAAAGACCCTGAGTGAATCTCGAAATACTCACGTGCGGTGGCGAGATAGATGAGGATGATGACCCAGTAGACGAAGAAGATGAGGAGGATGAAGAAGGTCCAGATGGGCTGGGCGAGCAGACACGGCATTGCGTTGATACACTTCCCCGCCTCCTGGAACAACGCTACCACCAGCGAGATACGCTTCCGCATCACCAGGATCACTAGCAGCAGGATCAGCTGTGGAGGGAATAATCATCACTTAGAGATATAATAGTCATCAGCAGCGAGATACGCTTCTGCATCACATGATCACCAAGATATGTTGATACATCACTTAAAGATACATTTATCATCACCAGTGCGACTCTTACACATCACAAAGATCACTCGCATCAGGATCAGCTGTGGAGGGGATAAACATCACTTAGAGATATAGTAATGATCACCATGAAGGTAGTTTCCCATCACCAGGATCACTAGCAGCAGGATCAGCTGTAGAGGAAATAAACATCACTTAGAGATATAATCATCACTAGTGAGATACGCTTCCCCATCACCAGGATCACTAACAGCAGGATCAGATGTAGAGGAAATAAACATCACTTTGAGATATGATTATAATCACAATTAATATAAGCTTCCATATACCAGGTCCATGAGTTGTAAGATCAGCTGAAAAGGGAATAATGATCATTTAAAGACATAATCATCATCACTTAAAAGATATTTTTACATATCCCCAGAGCTAAGATCAGTTGTTGTTAAAATATTCATCACTTAAAAAGATACATGTATAATCATCATCACCCAAAAGAGACGCTTCCTTATAAACATCACTTAGAAACATAATCCCCATCATTAGCTAGATACGATTATGCATCACCAGGATTGCCAAGAGTAAGATGGAAGAATGGAAGAGAGGAAGGGGAGAAATCATCACTTGAGATAATCATCACTAGGGAAATAATCATCACTTTGGAAATCCCGTCCTCTTTGATAACTATCATAAGTTATGGAGAGGAAATAATCACCACAAGGGAGTTAGTCATCACTATAGGCAAATTTCTTACATATTACCGTGGTATATCTCACATGTTTTTGTAATATCTCTCATATCTCTAGCATAAATGCATGAAACTACATCATCATTTTAATGTAATTTGATAATTGGCATACACTCAAAAAGTACCACGTACATGGCTGTTAATGTTGTAAAGCAATAACTTCACAGTGGATTGGAAACATGTCAACATGATAAACAAACTTTGCTCATGAAAGCATACAGTAATGGTTTAAAAGATTGACATCTTGCAAATAAGTAACATCCATGTTGCATAATTGAAATACATATTTTTGAGAATTTACTGACTGTCATGAACAGTTTTAATTCTTAACTTCAAAGTCTTAAAAATCTTCTTCACTGATTAAACCCAGCTGGTAAAAGGAATCTTCCATCATTTAAGATCTCGACAACTAAGTATGTGTGCATGTCGATGAGGGAACGGAACTCGTTACCAGATGTATCTAATCACTATGAAATGTTTTCATCATTGCTAGCCACAGCCAAGAAGGGACCTTCGTTCATGTGTAAAGCATGGGTCAGGATGACAAATTTTCAAACTAGTTTTATGTAAACTTTAAACTTCAATCAATGTAAAAAACTTAAGGGGAAACATTATTTATAATTGGCACAAATATATCTAAAAGATAGCAAATCCTGTTGATTTTTCAATTTCACTTGCCTGTCTGATATTCTGATAATTATCATATTTTTATGACAATCATTATTTTTCTATACGTTTTGTTTTATCTGTCATTAGTTTATAATATTTTTATCACATAATGGAATATAATGCAAAATGCAACATCTGATACCATTGTCATCAGTGCTAGTTTCACTTATACTTAATTAGTTCATTTATTCTGAATGGAATTAGCTTATTAAATCATTATCAAATTACATTCAATTAAGGATAATCATATGCATGTATGCTCATTTCAATAGCTGTACCGGTACATTACTGTTTGAAAGCTAGTTCGAGATGAGTATTTATCATTGTTATCAGTTCTAAGGTGATTCTAATGATAATTACTTTGTGGTAGTGTGGTACCTATATCAGCGTGGAATTGTTTGTAAAATATTACAAACAAGTTTAAATCCTTTGAAATTTCATAGTATTGAAAATAATATTAGTATCCTCATCAAGTTACACACTGCAATCACTCTTGAATAATATGTTGTAATCAACAAGCCTATACTACAATCACTATGGAACAATATAATTTAATCAACATAAAGCTTTAATAATTAGAAAAGAGAATGGTATAGCAAAGTAAGTAACATTCAGTAATAATCATCATAAACAAGTAACCACCACCATAAAGCTTTATACTTCAAACACTATGTAGATTTTCTTGCACTCACCAAAAAGAATTTATATAATAAAATCCCTAACTAACCATCAGCATAAAGCTTTGTCCTACCATCACAATGGTAAATGTTCTTGTAATCACCATAGCTGTCCTAATGATCTCAATTGCCCTATTGAACGTGTAACAATCAGAGCAGCCCATAAGGTTCGAGCCACTCTGAACAATCTGTTAAACCAACAGGAACCGAGGAACCTCGGCCATCTCTAGGGTCCCCGGAGGGTTGAGAACTATCGCTGCTACAATAGAATAAATTGTAAGAATCAGCGGTCGTCCCAGGTCACACCAAATCGTTCTGTCCGGCCCCTAAGGGTCATTTCGATAACGGAAGCTGTCAATGAGTTGACTCCATTAATTTCTGGTAATAAAGGCTTCAGTGCCATGACGACTTGCTAAAGTGTTTGAAAGCTCCCTGTTTGTTCTGCTCATGATGTTGTATTTTAGGTCGGGTGCTTCTTAGGCATCACGTGTGACGTTACATTGGTCATGGATAGAGGCCTGTTGCAAAGTGCTTAAAAGGCTTACAATTTTTTTATTTTTTTTATTTCTAAGTTCACTTGTCTGATCTGCAATTTTGGTATAATTTTGTTCTGCTGTATTTGTTCTGACGTTGTAGTGAAGCTTATTAATTTTGGTGTTACGTAGGCATCAGTGTGAAGTTACATTAGTCATGGGTTGGGGCTGTTGCAAAGTGCTTTTAAAGCTTAAAATGGTGATGTACTATTGTATTAATTATGGAGTTACGAACATTGAATTATGTGAAATCATACTGAAACAATTGTTTGAACGAAAAAAATTGGTAACTTATGATAAATCATAAAAAATAACTCATTTCCTTACACAATTTAATAATCTGTAATTATCGAATTATAGAAAATCAAAATATCAAAATATTGATAAATTTAGTAAATCTAAAAGAGCAACTCACGGTGAGAATGGAGGCGACGATGGAGTATGCAAGGAAGGCATTCTCGTTGTTGTACTCCACGGTCAGTATGGGCACCTGCATCCTCTGGTCTGTGTCCAGCTTGTCCTTGAAACACGCGTACGTCCACCACAGGAAGGTCGTGCCCGCTGGAGGTGAATAAAATGTTAAATTATTTATCCTGTAGTCCATGTCTACTTTGTCCTTAAAACAAGTGTACGTCCACCAACTAAAATATGGTAAATGTAATATTTGAGCTAAAAGTAGTCCCTGTAGACCTTTAAAAATAAGTTCAAGGTCACAATATGAGCAAACTATTTCTTCATATGAGTCAATGAAGTCAAGATCTATTAATTTCTACACTCTTAACCCAATTTTAAGACAATTTTATCACATTCTTGAAATTAGCCATATTTATTTCAAATTTAGTGTATGATTATGACATTAGTGTCTCCTCAAACCCAAGCTTTTCACCATTTTGACATCTATTATAATTTTAGTTTCTTTGTTATTACAGCCTATTCCATGTTTTAAAAGATATCATAAAAAAAAGATATTTCTTGAAAGATTTCAGCACCACTCCCTTTTCCAAGTTTTGATCAATAATCTGTTACGTTATTTCAAAATGTTATGGAGATGATTAATATGGACGCAAGCTAGAGACTAATCGAGAGCAAAATGTCCTTTTATCAGTGTAATTATAACGACTTCAAAGACGATGCAATTCCCTCGGTACCTATCTGTTTGTATTAATTTACCATTTTTCTTCTTAATTATTTGCAAAATGTTTTTCAAAGGAAAACAGCTTCTTTTTCTTGTCAGGTTCTGGCCTCTGGGAGCGGAAACATAACGGCAAATTGGGCCGCTGATTTCCGAACACAATCCACCAGGGAATGATGGGTGACAGGAAAGGCTAAGGACACTTTTGTCACAATATACTGTTTCAATAATAATGACCATTTAAGCCAAAATCTCGAAACTCGTTTTGTGAAAATTCAGATACAGTTTCTAATAAACATGATGATTTTAGTTTAATGCTCATTAGTAACAGATTAAAAGCACATTATGAATTGATACATTTGATATTTTTATACCACAGGATGAAGTGATCATATATCTCCTTTGAAAAAGACAATTTTGTCAACAATTCAGAACGAATATTAAATTTTTATCATTAGTTTGATAACTCATATCTTTATGTTCTTATCTAGTCATTATTGTTTTGTTCTGATGTGATTTTGTTATCTTTGGAAAAATGGTTCTTATAATCCTAGATATATTCAACTAAAGAGAAAGATCTTTAACAATATCAAATCAATTATTCATCAGTATTTCAAAGATAAGATTTATCAACTCCAACTGCATGCAATCAGCTCCACTAAAGTCAATGAACCCTGCAATTTTTTATCTTTCACAAATCTTGTAAGAGGAAAGAAAACATATCAGCTCTTAAACTACTATATTTACACAAAAGTCAGATAACATGTATATAACAGTGCTCCTCTCTCATAACCCAATCCACTTTCCCCTGGGAAACTGTGAGAGTACAATATAAGTAAAACATAAGTACAATATAAGCGTATACATGTTGAACATGTTAATACCCAGACTCCCAACTGTAGGTTCACCTGTACAAACAGTACCAAATTCTGGCGCCGGACGATAGCGCCATCCAGTGATGATACCATTCCTGCCAGGTTGGGGCTCCAGGAGGGAACACTCTCAGAATGTTACACCTTTACACTCGGGTTATTATTGTGTGTATCTCATATATTGGACTTTTGTTTGAATATCTGGGTTTTTTTCCAGGGTCATACTTTGTATATTATAGTGAGTTGCTGTACATCATTATGGTGTTTAACTCATATTTCAGACTTTTTCTGAACATCTGTTATTTCAGGGTCATACTAAAACATTCTGAGTTGCTGTACACTTAACATAGTGTGTATCTCATATGTTGAGATTTATTCTGTATCTTTGATAAAGCGTCATATTGGATATGTGTTTATGGTTTCATAATAAGAGACTTAATTAAGTTAATGGTAAGATTAATCACCTAATTTGGTCCTTAACCAATAAATGTTACATTTAGGTTTTTAACATGTTTATCTAATATCATTTGCTATTAATCTACTTCTCATTTTTAGGGATTACATTTATCTGATATTGATAGCATTCATATTTCATAATTTATGAACATGTCCGCTAAATATTAGGTGTTGCCAATGCTGTTCCACAAAATCAGTTTATGCTTTGTATCCCTCTCTATAGCTTGTGTCTCTCAACCTTTAGCATAATAGTCTCTAGGTATTTAGAGAATGAAGTTGTATGACAATTATATTTTCTGGATAAAAATTTCTTCATCTTATCAAGAGTTCTGAGCTAAGATTTTAATATTTTTGTACAAGATAAATGGATTTAAGATTTGTTTGTATATCAAGATACGAATATACAAACCCTTTAAAGTTTTAAAAGATTTGAGTATTACAGAGTATTACTTGCTGTTTACTATCAGTACACAAACTTTAACCATCAAAGCATTATAAAATTTTCTGAATATAAATTGAAACATTTTTGAACTATAAACACTGAAAATTGACCAAAAAAGGGACGGTACATTTAAAGTAAGAACCACTTTAAAAAATCAAATCACATTGATTTGACAGATGAAAGTGTTTTTTAGATCTTCTTGTTCCTGGACTTTCTAACGTTTTTGAATCTCAAAATAAAAATATTCTATTAATATGATGGGATCTTTCTGCCACAGTTGTCTCGAAATACATCAATAACAATAAGCAATAGTAAAATGCAAAAGTAAGACAAAAAAATTGATGTAACCCCTGCCCCTATCTGCTTGCATGGTTATCATCATAAACACATGACAAATATTTGTTTGAAGTTGACATATCTAAACCATCGACTGAACAGATAATTCTCTACATGACAAGCTACTCTGACAAGATGCACAACTTAGGGACACAGAATTGCAAATGGCTGACATCAATGGATTAAAAGTGATGTTGATGAAAACCAGGAATATTATTTTTACTAAATTTCATATTTGTCACAAATTTTCTCATTGCAGATATCTTTGAAGCCGTTTTAAGCTCCCCACAATGTAAAACTTGCTGTTTCAAAGCAAATGTCAATTCCACATTAAACTGGGAGTTTATTCCCCTCGTAATCCCTTTTCTTTTTTGTTGTCTTAAATGTTGACAAAAACATAATCGACCGGATCATTTAACGAACAGGTCGCTTAAAGGCCACCATCAAACCCACCCTGGGGCAAAGCATCACACGTCGATATCGATGGAGGTTCGTAATGAAATGCACACCACTTATTTCTCACTGATTGAGACATTGGCCCATAATGGGAGGAAATGATTGGCAATTAAACATGACAATATGCGACAAGTCAGGGCAGGTGACTGATCGACTGCTTCGTGTCAAACTTACCTAAGCTGGCTATGACGACCATGGCGACGATCAACCAGACGATTATGGAGGCCAGAATTCGGATCAGCAGCGCCATTAGGAGAGCGATACCTGGAGGCAAGCAAGAAAACTCACTTTCAATACCCTAGTAAATTTCAGCCCTGATTTCCGTCCCTAGACACAAATTGGACGGTCTCGGAGCAATTTCCCACCCCATCTTGTTTTCATCAGGGACAAAGGATTGGAACGCTGTCATGGACGCTGATTTAGATTCCCCACACCGCAGGGTGATCTGGGAAAATTGCAGTAAATTGTCGTAAGAATAATCGGAGAGATTAGACGCGGGGGAAAAGTATCGTTCGTCACACAGGTACAGTGACGGGTCATATGTCTTTGTGATCACTGTCAGCATTTCCATGATTTTCTCGTTCGTTTGGATCAGCTGTTAATTTCATATGGACTAAGTCGGATGAGAATAAAAGATGAAGCCCCCGGACTACTAAGTGGGAGAATAACGAGGCTTCGTCTACAGCTTTCTACACGCAGATGACAATGTGAAAGATGCTTTTCTGACTCTTAACATAGAGAGCTCTCCTCTACTAGCCCTCACACAGAGGGGGTCGTATCATAAAATACAGGATTATTTCTTTATGGCAAAACATGAATTGGAAAGGAATGATAAATTAGTTTAAAGAGAGAATGAAATATGTGGAAAATATACAACACATCCTTCAAATGTTCTTCAACACAAGATATAATCATATCATTTTAAGAATAATGACAAATTCATAACTGGCTAATCATGTTTTGAAAATAAAATCATTTCTGTATTATTGCATATATTAACATTGAACATAAAACAATACCTGGCAAAACATTACTAAAATGAGAAAGAAATGTCAAACTTAAACTAAAAAGACACACTTTCAATTCATTACATAATTAAAGTATTGACGTAATCTAAAACCTTTCACCTTGATATTTCAAATGAACACAAAACAATAAATACAACACTTTCCATAGATTACGTCATACATTATATATTGATGAGCTATGTCTGCACAATAAACCGTTATCTCTTCAAGTTTCAGGTAAACAAGAAACTAAATAGGGGTCACAGAGACACAACACTTTCCAGATGACGTCATACAACATATATTGATTAACTCCTATCTATACAAATACCTTATCTTTTAATATTTAAGCAATAAACTCGTTTTACATAACCTTGAACACATGATAACAAGTCTAAAATTTATTATTTACCAATAAATTTCTAAGTACGCTTTTACACTATCAATAAATAGGAAAGATAAGTTCAGTTATGAACAAAAACTCGATTATTAAAAAATTGCCATTATCCAAACAAATTCAAAATGTTACATGTACAGTACTTCCTTAAGGAAAATGCTTCGCACACTGCACTCATTAACCTCAGATCAAGTTTTAGGTTTTCGCCTTGATAAATCCTTTTTTGGATCTTGAAAAACTTAATGCAAATGGCGTCTTTACATGCGAGGAGAATCACTTTGCATCGTGGGAGATGTTGCTCAACTGAACCCAACGATACCCGTGCATCACTGACGATGCACAGAGGTGATGCACGATGATGGTGATGCATCACGCTAACATAGAATTCAGAGTTTCCGACTTGAACTCTACAGAATCAGACAATTTTTTTGTTTTTTACTCTCTCATATTGTTCAAATTAATTTATTCAATATGATATTCTTAACAAAATTCATAGAAAAAATAATTCAGAAAATGGGGGAGAAGTAATATCGATTTAAAGTTAGATTTTGCTTTAAAAAGTGATTAATCTTAAATAAACATTCATCACAGATTTATAACTTCTTGTTAATCTATCAAATGTTTATTTATGATAAAATTAGGTTCTCAACATCACTTATATATTACTGGACATTAAAACACCATGGATAATCATGTCATAATATACATATAATCATGATCGCTTGAATTATCATTACATATCACAAATCTCATGTGACTAAATTTTATAAATATGTTTCAGTGGCCACAATATGCCATTTACACTAAATGAACAATTACTTAAAATCTCTATGATTGATCTAATTGTGTACTTGCTAACACTCTTTGTGTAGAACTTGCAAAATTGTGAATAATTATGATTAATTTTAAGAGGATACTAAATGTAGTAAGGATTTTGACACTTAAATAGCATGGAAGAAAAAATATCTCTAATTAATCTTGAAAAATTCAAAATTCATAATAATTTGATACATTTCAAGGAAAGTGCTAAAAGGAAGCAAGATGATATGGCTATGTTTTCTGATATAATTAATTCCATTAGGACGACCATTCAAAATTGAACATTTGCAAAGCACAATTGAGTAATTTAGATAATAAGATTTATTTGTCCTCTGATTTCATATTTTACTTTACGAAATGATAAAAAAACTTGATATCGTTGCCGTAGGGCCATGACTATCCGGATAATAACATTCATTAACAGGACACTTCCGTCCTTGTAGTAATTCCCATATCCCCCAATCCGAATCTACCAAATGGAAAGCATAATTTTAACAATTTTGATGAAAATTGTGCAATTTCCTTCAGAAATGATATATTTCCCATGACTAGAAGGAAGATTTCTTGTTATGCCACCAAATGAACAATCAGGAATGGGCAGAACTAGGATTACGAGAAATTGCACGCCAGCGTAACCTCCAGTGAAATATTGTAAATCATCGGCCGGAGAAATATTGATTTTTTATCTCTCTGAAATTGAATCTTTTCGTCCCATTTTTCACAAGCATTTGTCCGGAGTGTGTCGACAGCTGAAGATTGGGGGCGAGATTGATACGAGTTGTATCAAGATTCAACCAAAATGTACCAATCCCAAATAAAAGCTTCCTGGTGCTATTTTTGTAATGCATTGTGCCGTTCTCGGCGCCATGACATTGAAATAGTCCCAGTTTAGATATAATCTGAAGTGTCTTGGAGTCAGCTTACTAAACCAATGTGGACGGAAAGTTCCTTCAAGGATATGCCAAACAGCTAGAAGCTACACTTTGATGACTTTTATTATTCAAACCATACCTTAAACAATTATTTTATGAGGTTATTTTTCCCACAAATAATGTGTAGAAGAAAATGGTGTCATTTGATTTATAAGTGCATATCCCGAACCAAAAGGGGTAAAGGCATAATTGAAGTATGTTCCCTCATTCCATGTCCGATAGCTCACAACAATTCATGTCAGCCTAACAGTGATCCAATATCTATTTTCATGTGTCATCTGTCAATGCCTTCATGAACACCTTACTTAAAATGTCACATCCTTGGTCAATTTCAACTCAATTTGAATCAGAATTCTTGGACTCGTAAGGTCATGAAAGTCTATGGATCGAAAGATATGGTGCCTTATTTGTATGAATTTAGTTTGGGAACAAAGGAAAGATAACTCATGAAAGTTAAAATTTAGAAGTCAATTGTAATGACAATGTATATGACATAAATCAAAATTTCACTTTCCTAAGATGTTAACGATTTTTACTGCTCTGAAAATTATGATATTTAAGCAATCAGTCGTAAACTTAGAACATGCATAATACCACACTAAAATATAGACCATATAAGGAAGACAACTCACAGAAGGTGACAAAACAGAGGACAATCCTCTTCTTCCACATGTTAAAAGGGCACGAGGAAGATAGATAAGATATATTGACATCTCTTTCAAAGAGACTTAACCTTGAGCTAGTACTAATCTGACCAATAAAAAGCACCCAACAAGGGGAGACAACTCACTGAAGGCTACGAAGCAGAGGACGATCATCTCCTTCCACGTGTTGTAGAGGTCGGAGAGCACCTGCTGAAACACGTCCATCTCGTTGAGGAAGCCGAAGATATGCTCCGAGGCCGAGCCGACCTGCTTCCTTAACGGCTCCGGGATACATCGGTTCAGTAGCGGCACACTGGGACAGAGAGGTAATATATAGGCGACATTCTATAGATACAGGTGTGGTATGCAGAGATAAATATTGAAATAGTATGTTTGAATGCCATAAAACCTGATTTTTTTAATGCTGAATCAAGACAGATTTGTCCATAAAAATATGATAGAAAGAATTTTGTTTTATGCACGCTGCACATCTGCAATCATAACTGAACATGAATGACTGAAGCAGCATCTATAAATAGAAACGATATTGTGTTGGTCAATGACTCGGTCATCTGTTCTGGACAGACATGTAATGAACACATTTGGATTCTGTCTCGGACAAATGTTCCAGTCATGATTAGCTAGTTTATTCCATTCATAGGATAAACCAAATGCATGCTGTGCAAGACACTATAGCTTTGATATTGCAGCTAATACATTCTCCAACATAGAGATAAATAGAAAATCTCATCCAAGTATTTCTGATATCAAACATATCAATAGTTGATAAAAGTTACAAATATCAAAAGTTTTCCAAGGATATTATGTTTTTATCATAAAGTGTTGACAAATTTGATATCATATAAGATATGTCATTCAAAAAAAATTTTCATTACAAAATTACATGAAATTGTAACAGAGTCTGCTTTTACAATTCTGTGATCAGCGGAGCACAGAATCTATGAACAAATTCGAGTATTCGTAAATTATTAGCAAACAAATGCGGAATGTTGATAGAGAAAGTTGATCACAACACTGTAGAGTTAAGCATGCTGGCCTTTCATACCAACGGCCTGGGTTCGAATCAAATGGAGGCACCATACATTTGTGACCTGGGCTTTACAGTGTGTTGGCACTTCATCCACACTGCACTCAGTCTACCAAGTTGTACAAATGGGATGCAAGCACTGAATAGTGGCATCGAATGTAATATTCCTTTAGGGTAGTGATTGAATCTGTGCGCATTGAGCAAATAGCATGGAAAGGCACATTACAAATAATTTTTATCATTTACCTTTTCGGTACAGGTGTCTGAGGACAAGGCCCATCCTTGCCCTGTTCCCGAGTGAGCATATCATAGTCGTCCTTGCTGATGTCATAACGACACAGGTGCGACCCCGTCGTCTTGGAGAAGTGCGCCACCTGGGAGAGTTCGTACAGCGTGTCGTGGGGACACTTGTTGACACAGATTCTCATTGACTGGTACGGCTTCGTCACATCCATGAAGAACACAAACCTGGCATAAAGATATTGCACCGGCTTAGTCATTTGTTAATACAAAAAAAAATTTGTGTATTAATTCTAGATGGATTGAGACTTCTCTTAGAGTTAATATAACAACCTTTAACCCCTACAAGCCAGGTACCAGTTCCAAAAACCTATCTGTTACTGGCTGATCGGGGGCATTTATTATTTATGCATAATAAAAACAATATTTTCTGAATTACTGCTTTACTTTCTTTGCTTACTGCTTCATCTGGAGGGATGTGAAGGAGAAAACATTTTCTTTGAAAAATGGTGATATTCACAATAATGAAGTTGTTATCCAGAAAATGTTGCTGCTCTTATGTGTTACTGTTTCAAAGTGCCCTTTAATGCCTTATTTATACATGTCCAGTATTATGTTCTGTAATTATAGATGAAATTTAGACAATATATGTCAAAACATTGAACAATTCTTTGTTAAATGAAGACATACCATAAGTTCCGTATCTTAATCTTTCCAAAAGCTTGGAATTAATTCTTTAGCTATCCTTAAATAGATCAACCTCAGTTGTCAGATAATCACTGATTTATTCCAGATTTATTAATGAATGCCTTGTCAACATTAACCAAATGAGAATAGAGGTTCTTCCGAAACTGGGTTCATAGGGACATTGTATGCACACATGTGCACATACCAAAAATATTGGACTACTAATACTTTCATGATAAAAAAGGACATAACACAACTCTAGAATAAACTTGGGACATCAGTTATTCTTCTAGACAATTTAGTTTCCTGTTGATCATTAGGCGCAATAGAGCAAGAACGTAGATCTGTTCTGACACTTGTGTTCATATCACTTCCATTTAGCACAGGTATAATGGATGATGCTTGTTAAATTTGTTTATCAAGTAGAGTTCCTGTGAATGTTCCTGATAAAGTTGGTTTAGAATAGCCTTATCTTGTCAGCGTGTCGTGTTTCAAGGTTTGAAATATTTATGTGATGCCACTGTTAAGGTGTAATCATAACCACAACTGATTTTCAACTATTTGCAGAATTACATACATGTACTTGAAATGTCATATTTAATCTAGAGTGAAATGTAGGTATGCATGACGATATCAGATGGTTGAATCTGGTACCTTGCCAGGAAAAGATGAACAAACATGAGAATCCTTAAAATATTTAACTGTGAACAAAATCAACATTTTTACCACTTCAAATTTAAAGATATTTTGCTTCTTATCATCAGAATAAACTTCAAATTCAATAAATGCATATTATTTATTGTGATTTCAATTCACCCAAAATTGCCAAATGACAAGCAACATAAATGTTTCATTTAGTTGAATCTTCACACCAGATATCTAACGAACCTTTACAAGTTGTTATGTTTCTGACAACAAATAAGCTGTTACGAAGGCGTATAGAGACATTGTTACTACAATCACATTTCAGGGAAGGTTGCATCCATTAGAGCTTCAATACCATCGGAGATAAATTTGATTTGGTTTTCTTATAAGCTTTTAAAGAATTTACAGCTGGAAGATTTAATTTCTCAAGAGAACTATCCTTTAACACAATCAGTTCTACTTACGATTTTCCCTTTAAGTTCCTCCCCGAGAATTCAATATTGGGAATAGCTTTGTCTGTATTGTCCTCATCGCAGGTATTCCCAAAACTATCGTAGCCGTACGCCAGGCGGAAGGCATCGCCCTTTGTTATTGAGAAAGCAGCAATAAAGATCTGCAATAAAAACGGAGAGCATGGTATAGTGGATAAACCTTCAACGTGTTAATGGAAGACGGGAGGAAAAGGCGTGGAGCTTCGCCCCGACTCAGGGAATTGATGTCTCTGATTGTATCGCGGCACACATCACGTTGAATGTATCAGATCCGTGTATACTTTCACTTCGACTCATACAATTATAGACGTATTTGGTTTGATGGAAAAAGCTTTGAGGATAATTGTGTCCAGTATCTGTTTAGAGAAGATGTCTGCATCTCGGGTTAAATAATTCATACTCTGTATCTGTGGCTTTGGATTTCAATGATTGTTATAATTATAATCTTTATATCTTTGACAATGGTACTCAAGAGCTTTCATTTGGTACTTTGTTATTTAAATACCATTACATTTACCCAGGAACAATCATTTTGTGTATCTTTTTTATGACATTGAAACATTAACATTTCATAAGTGTTAGTTTGTAATTGTTATGCCATAACGATGATTCGCTCAAATTATTACTTTGTGAAAGTTTTATCTTACTTTGTATCTCTTTGTAACTTATAAATCCTCTTTCTTTCTAACACTTTACATGCTTATACAGTATCATACACTCTTAATACATTGTCACAAATAGTTCTTAAATAAAGTATCACAGTTTGCCTTCTAAAGTGTCACTTTGTAATTCATACTATTACTCATCAATTCATTTCTAGGAAAAACATTCTGATGAGGGGTTTCAATTAGATTCAGTTAATGAAACAA
Source organism: Steromphala cineraria (assembly GCA_916613615.1). Taxonomy (NCBI): domain Eukaryota; kingdom Metazoa; phylum Mollusca; class Gastropoda; order Trochida; family Trochidae; genus Steromphala; species Steromphala cineraria. The sequence continues at coordinate 85,095,167 of OU744722.1, forward strand.
ACAATATGTGATCTACAAAGTAACTCATTCAGATATCCTATTCCAGATGTTACGAGTTATGTATCAGTTAGATCGTACCTTGCATTAAGATAAAAGAAAACTTTTCAACTTCAAAGTAAACAGCTTTCAGGCTAATTTAAAGTTTAATTCCTCTAAATTAAACAAGTGTTTTGCCTGGGTGAAAATAAAACACAATTATCAAGATTGGCACAAGTGAGAAGAGTTATCTGTTTCCTCCAGGGATCTATGTTAAATGTGTCTATAAAAGCACCAGGGAACTTCTTTAAACAAATTAAAGTGAAGAAACATCTTCAACACATCAGGTTGAAGACTGATATAAAACATGAGAGCAAAAAATCAAATGATTGGCGAATTACAACTGCTTTTTGTCAACATATACTGTAGAAATACTGTAAATTTCTTCAAATAATTTGTTCTTCTTCTATCTTTAATTGATTTTTATAATTATGAACACCAAAAAATATCTGGCTACATAAATGGAAATAAACCTTTATATCAGTCTGTAGTCAAAATAACTGGAATGCGTTATCAGTCAATAATGACATCATGGAACAAAGGTTTGATGAAAAAACAACTTAATGACATCATGATGTTGCTAAAACACCTCTGTGTTAATTTTCAGCTATTGTTATGTGCATATGTTAGTAAACAGTAATAGAAATTATTACACGCCCGTGTAAGATACCACAGTGTAATATTTATACGGCAATATTAAACTAGTGTAATATCACAATGTAAGTATGACGTCACAGAAGTGAGCTGTTGTGACGTCACAATGTAAGCGCTTCGTCACAATGGATGCCGAGGCGCGGAACTGTAAGTTTCAGCACATTTTCGGCAAGTTTTCGTGATTTTTAGGGCAAGTAATAAACAGAATACTAAACTCCCTTCCATTTAATACTATTTTTATTAAACTCGTGAATGATTTGGTATCAAACTCGCTTTCGCTCGTTTTATACAAAATCATTAACTCGTTTAATAAAAATAGTATTAAATGGAAGGTCGTTTAGTATCCTCTATAAGGACCACTGAGAGGCTTGGGAAGAGAGGGTTATGATTTTCACAAGGAATCTACCATGTAATATTATTCGTTTAAAGAAGTTAATGAGTTGGCATGAAAGATGGCTTCAAATACAACACAATCATCATCCTAAAATTATTCAAATATTTGCCATAAATGAAGCTCAACCATTTTTACCAGACCTCATTAACAAAATAATTCACCCTGTTAAATCTTTTACAAAATAGAACATTGTTTAACAGATGAACATCACAAATCACAGCCAACTTTGTCTTTCAAACATGCTCATAAGGGAAGCCTCTTAACCAAAGCAGCTCATCCAGTCACTTATGAAAACAACCAAAATTCAAATCATAAATTGCCTTGTTCGTTTGCTAGACGACCTCAATAAAAGAAACTTGATTTTTGCCAATATTTTTCCAAATTACGTGACCAAAGAGCTCAACTCGGAGTTCAACAGCCCGAGGCCAACCAGGGATGAAAAGCGAGGATCAAGGGACAACCGCGATAGCTGATGTTGTCCCTCCTCGCTGTTACAGACGGCGCTGTCGTCCGAGACCATTCACGAGGACTCTGGATGTAGATCAAAGACCAAGAGAAATACATGTCAATTTTGCGACTTCAATTGTTAATGCAGCTAATTTTCATCTCTGGCAATAATCAATAAAGCTGCTATACTTGAACTTTCCTTGTGTTCAATTTCATAAGTGTTCTACTATTTCTCACACATAGTGTGATCAAAGATCTCTAACTGTAGTTCCTGAGAACAGCGAGATCAGACAAAATTATATCTTATTAACCGTAGATCAAATCTGGGAGGGTAATAACATTTTAAGAAACATTTTCACTTTTGGTCCAACTCTTACACTGACAAACTGTTATTGATATTGTATATGTCAAAGTCATCATTATAAGAACCACAATTATTCTATACAAACTTTTATAATTAGGTTAACATAAAATAAACCTATGCAAATACTGTATACAAAGGATGAAATGGTCACTATTTAGGTATGTTTGGTATCATATGACATGAGTAGAAATATATTTTGAAGTTCATTGTTATCTTACTTCATTGAAATTTTCCTGTTATGAAATATGTTTCTCAAAATTATAGAAGACACTGTTGTTAAAGTATATATGATACATCTTATATATATTGTGAGACCAATTAACGAATAAATAATAATAAGAGTAATTATATTTGTGCATTATTCTTAACAATTATGTTGTTTTCTTACTTTGTATTTATCATTCTAATAGAGATTATAAAAAAAATGTCCAGCACCCAATCTAGTAATAGAAACATTAATGAATGGACAGCATCATAACGAAGTTAATCAATCAAACCATCAATCAACCATAATTACTAGTAATTATTTGCTGTTTTAACGTGACCACACAAGACGTTTGATAGATAACACAATGTTACTTCCTCTAATCACTCATCACCGATCATTAATCATCGTAATTGATTAGGCGCCAGGTAGTTTATATGTTAATTAAGATCCTCTCGTTAATGGGCATTATAGGTGTAAGCTGAAGATCAACTCATTTATTTTTATATATGAATTCCCAAAGAACTATCAAATCATCTCCCTCCTTTTATAAAATTATCTTGCTTCCAGCTACAAAACCGGCCAACATTACCAAGATTGATCAGTCCATTATTGTTTTGTATGGGGTCATTGATTTTCTTGATGAACGAAGAAAAAACTTTTAATGGGAAGATATTCATTTGTAATGTCGTTTTGTAACAGTCTTCCAGAAAATGAGTATTTTCTCCCATTTGGAAAGAGAACATTTGGTTAATTACCTCTATCATTTGTTAATGATTCTTAGAGGCTTAACATTAATTAGAACTAAGTGTTTTTCACCAAACCATACAATAAGCTTACAGAGAGTGTTTTGGTGATTCACTTACAATTTATATTTTGTCCTTTAACAAGATGAAATTGTCAGAAAGTACAAAATAAAATGAAGAGATGCGATAGTCAACGAGAAAGTACATGGATAAGCATATTGTCTTTGTGTCCACCCTCAGTGGAAAACTAATAGCCTTATATTGCACTAGATATACCTTTATTAGGTTTAAGATGTGAACATGAAAAATGAGCAGAGAAAAAAATACCTCAAAGTGAAACAGAGACTTATCATCCATAAAAAGCAACAAGAAACAAAAAATAAAGAGTGAATTTCCTTTTTTGTCATTACTAAAAGTTTATCGGAAAGAAAAAACTCAAACAAAATGCAAACTGACAAACTGGAAAGTTTTACTTCAATCATAGATATAAAAAAATGTACAAAGGCAAAACTTTCTTTAATAAATAATTATTACTTTATCGGTATCGTACACTTATCTGAAAGAACATTTCATCTTTGATATACTTTAACTAAATACAAAAACTCCACCAAACTGAAAATAATTTTATTTGAAACAGAGTCCTGCTCTGAGCAAGATAATTGTGCTTTTTTTATTTTCACAACATTCAATCAAATAACAAGCCCTGTCAATATCTATTCAATCATTTTACAGAAAGCTGTCTGTTCTCCTGACACTGAGAGAATGTCAAAGATAATAACTATTTGTTAAGTTATAATAGGACATATCTCAAAACTTCATTTGTTATTGACGGTAAAATTGCAGGTAAAATTGCAGGTACGGAAACCTTATATGTAAGAGCAAAGAATCTTTGCATGTAACTTAAAGGGACAGTAGCACGTGAGTAGGGTGAGTAGGGTGAGTAGGGTGAGTAGGGTGAATAGAGTTATCCCATGAAACATCATTATTATTTAATCAATTAATCATTAAATTATAAGTATAAGCCATTTCTCTTACACAAATGACGGAAAGTTGTTCTCACAAAATGGCCACCAGCAATTTTTTAATAACTTGATAATTTCTGGGACTAACCAGGTAATGCATATGGAATAAACTTCTATCAGGTAATGCATATGGAATAAATTTCTTTTAGGTAATGCATATGGAACAAATGTCTAAGAGGTAATGCATATGGAATAAACTTCTATCTTTTCATCAACATTTGTAGAAAAGAAACTAGCAAAAATTGTGCTACTGGCCCTTTTATTCTGCCATTGTTATTGTACATGATTGGATAGCATGGTAATCATCCTACAATAAATGTCTGCTATGCACTTTCACAGACTAAGGAGGTACAATATGCATAGCAATGATCCCAGATAGCAAGGGTATGTTGGGCCAACATCAGGATATGGTTGGTTGGTTGGCCCACGATTTGAAAACGTTGGCCCAACGAAATCATAATGACGTAAATACAATGGTTGTTTTATAATAGTTGGTCCAATGATTGGCCAACGTATGAAAGATTTCACAATTGTGTTATCATTTGTATGTTGTTTCATAACGTCAGCCCAACGTTGGGCAAACGTTGTAAATGACATCTATTTTATAGCCATTGTTTTGTACCTTTAATTTTGTGTTGAATTAATATGGAGTAAATTAAAATAATATATTAATAGGATAAAGATTTAAACAGTTTTTTAAATGCCACTGGATAATGATCTGAAGATTTTAATGACAACTACTGGATTCGAAACCTGCTTGTCACATAGCTCTGCAGGACAGTCAAAAAGCAGACGACGGCAACATTTCTGGATTCCTTAAAGCAGTGAGTATTCAATTTTGCTACCTACTTAATGTTACCCGTTTTGTGAACATGGTTTTCACATTATGTTTGCCATTTTGAAAATAACCTCAGTTTATGACTTATTGAAATACATGAAAATTTGTTAAAAGGTTCACTTTATTAATTGCAGTCCAGCTAATCATACATTCGTATAATGTGAATATTTTACAATACATTGAATGTGACTATTTTAAAAACAATTAAGCATTACACAGGAAAGGGGTGATTTTTTTTATAAAGGATATTGTTTTCAATAGTTTATTTATATATATTTATTTATGTACCGTACGTCTTATTAAATTTTCTTGTCTGACATTGACCCAACATTGGCCCAACGATTAAGGGTTAACGTTGTGATTTCTTCTTACGTTAAATTTATTTGTTGATACCCCTTGACAAGTTGGCAAATTAAAATTAATTAATTAAAAAAATTTTGATTAAAAATCTCTGAAAATGCTCATTAGCTATGAAGTTCATCAGGCTTTTTGGTAATAAATTAGATAAATTGTCATAGTATTAGCATGATCAGTCACAAGACTAAAGTTTCTGTAGCTCTAGAAAATTACATCTCATTTTGAGTACATGTATATGATGATATGATTTTACAATGTTTATGTATTTTATAGCGTTTACTGTGTGACTGTCATATGACTTTACTGTTATGTGTATTGTTATATGTTTTGACAAACCATACTGTACTTTTCAATACACTGTACTACACTATATAACATTTTCTCATATTCAATTATATCAGTAGGAATATGGCTAGTTTTTGCCCTCATCAATTAAATTTTTAAGTTACTGTAATATTTCTAAAGTGATTTATATTGTTATAGTTTTATATATTTATTTCAGGAGCAGACCACGTGCACAAGAACCTGTAAGGAACAAATTGCATCTGATGTCAACAAGTTTAGGAAATCGGGCCAGCATAGCATACAAAAGTTCATGTGACCAAAAAAATATTTACCCCATTAAAATATCTAATTTGTCTACTTGTTTTGTTCTTTGTATTTAAGTTACTAAGGTAAACGAAAGCAACCACCGAACACGGGGCATAATATGACATTGGGCCAACTAAACAACAAACATATCATAATGATGGACCAAGTGTGGGCCATTGTAGTCCTTAGATTATCTTTCATTGGGCCAACATTGAACCAATTAAATACCAACATTATCATAATGATGGGCCAGATGTGGGCCACAATAGTTTGTTTATTATCTTTCATTGGGCCAACATAAAACCAACATTAAGGGCCAACGTGGAGCCGATGAGCATGTCCAAATGGGCCTATCGTTAGGGTTGCAACTATGGGCCAACGAAACCGATAATGTTGGTTCAATGTTGGCCCAACATATGAATGCTATCTGGGGATAGCATGGTAAACGTTTTTCAACATTGCAGTAATGTCAACTGGCACCCGACCTGGTGTATGTGTATCTCTCATACAATACATGTCACCTACTTTCTATGACAGAATAACATGGATACAGTCTGAGGATGGTAAAGTTTACTTCTTCCATACAAGAAGAAAAGTCAAGATGTACTGTTGATGAGAAAACATAGACTTGAGTGTATGTTGGAATGTTCCAACTCTATACTATACATGTTTACCACTTTCACAGACTGGGAACATAAAATGTTGATGTACGAAGCTGAACTTCTTACATCTCGCGTAATGTCACTTGCCACATATCGTGCAAGAAAACATTTATCAGTGCTAGCTTATATACAATACATGTTTTCCACATTCAACGACTCAGAACATTAAATGTTGATGTTGAGCTAAACTTCTTACATCTGAAAAATGTCAACTGGCACATATCGCGCAAGAAAACATATTTATCAGTGTAAGTTTAAATGTTGTAACTCTACATGTTTACAATTATTTTCAGACCACATAATGTCGACATCGGAAGGTAATCTTTTTACATCTGACATAACGTCAAATGGCACTAGTGGAGACAAAACTGAACACATAACTGTTTTTACGAGCTAATGATTAAAAACATACAGGTCTACAGAAAAGACGAATGTGACTGACGAGTGAAGCATGATGGGAAGAGATGAATGTCAAGGTTGAAAAACTATTCCCCAGACAGCAGTGTCATCAGTGACAAAAACTTCACGAGCAAGATTGTTAATGAGAGCTATGTTTACTGAAACAGAATACTTTCCTTGCTGTTGGAATTACAGATTGTTTCCTTGACAGTCTTTACAATGTAACAGCTCTAGTTTTTGTATGAGTTGGGTCCTTTATCTATATACCTATATACATGCTGAATACTTTGCTTCAGTAAGGAGTATTTACCTCGAGTATAACTGACAATGTACAATCGTAATATATTCCCTTATTTGTGATGAGTTATGGGGGGAAAAATCAGGTAAATTTTTAAAGCACAGTTTTTATTCCCAATAGTTTTCTAATTTCAAAAGAAGGAGTGTCTACAAATAGAATTTTCTATCCAATTCTCATCACTGATCAATTTTAAATACTGTCATCATTTCAAACAAATATCAAATAAATGATTCCTAAATTGCTGAATATAAACATATTTCATAACATGTTATAGGTGTCATAATATGTCAATAACATCCGACTATACAACTTCAGGTTGGTAATACGAGAAGCCACGACTGTGATACTTCACGTGTTGTGTTACAAAGTGTTCCCTTAATGTATTGATCCTATCAGCTACACAGCCAGGCAAATGTCAAACAGCCGGGATATTCAACACCATAACTAATGCTATTTGATATCTCCATGAAAACAACACTACTTTGATTTCTTTAAAATATCATCAGGGTGATACACTATTTCTGACAAATGATTATATTATGAACGATATCTCCATAGGAAGTAGAGGATTTTGTCCAAATTCCTTTAAGATGAAATTTAAAAGCATTTTTTAATCAACACCTGCTGATTATGAATGTCTATAAAAATGCATATTTCCAAATACAGCTGTAAAAGTTATCAATTTGAAATACAAAAATAACAGATATTTTGCTTAATTTATTTGTACAACATTCCTAGAAATATTTCTTTAAATAAAAGATATTTAAAGACTTTTCTTTTGATATATCGACCATAAAGCATCTTCTACAGCACTTGATTACAAAGTTCAAAGTTTTCGCAAAGAAACTTTTCAAAAAAAAAATTTCAATATTTAATATATATCTGATTGAGCACAAATTCATCTGGAGAAGCACACATAGTGTGAAATATGTCATCAAGCAACCATACTCTCATCGAATTTAAACCCAAATTCATCGGAGCACACTAACCAATCCCAGAGAGTCTAAGTGAAGCGTTAGTAACAAGATACCTAGCATTGCTGGAGCCTCGTTCCTATAATCATCACAGACTGGGGACATTTTTTCAGGGAATTATGGGTAATAAGGAGAATCCTGTAACATACAGCATAGATCATGCAGAAGGAGAAATTTGGGAAAAAATGATAGAAATGTAAATTGCGGAAAGACGAACCTCCAGAGAGGAACAGATGTCTTCAAGTGGTAAATGACATTCCGACCGACTGACTTGGCAAGAAACCTTGAGTAATAACGTCACCTTGGCGCAGCCATATATCCGTTCCTTTTCTCCCTTTTCACGATTATTGGTAAAAAGTGGGAAGATGACAATGAGGCTAAGCTGACACTGCATTCAGACAGTCGGATGAGCTAATTCTGGAGTTTCGAGAAGACGGAGAGAGACACACGATCTAATTCTGGCGACGCCATAACGTCTCCTGGAGGGGAAACTTTGTAACCAATGCAATGCCGAGACATTATGTCTGGGGCTTTTACGGATGCAGGGATATCTAAATAATCATTCAATTTTTTATACTTAATTTATTGTAACATCTGAATCCCATGAATGTAATGATTTTGGATCACTGATTCTGATACACACTTTCCCATCCTTGATTCCAGGGATAACAGATTTAACTGGTATAATCTCAAGATTGGGATTTTACCTTAGTTTGTAATGAATTTGGAATTCTGATTTTTGAATAAACATTTTGTTTCTATGAAAACAGATTTTACTTTTGGTGATCTCAAGATTGTGATATTAGATTTAGCTTATTTTGATGACTGAGTAGCATATGTGCTTTTTCTATTCATAACAATGAATCTGCTCATGCAGGAATATTCACATGTTTCTATCTTTAGCCCAAGGGTCATCTCAAAATGTTCCATTGATCAAACTGTTATGAATTTTAGCTTTTCACAAGTTGTACATATGTTCAATCAGAACTCTAGTTGTCATGAAGCATCGGGGTTGATGAGAATAACAACATAAGAGAATTCAATTTTTAACTCATACGACCAGAAACAATAAGAAACCTTAACTCCCACATAAGATCACACATAATTATTGAGTTTCAAGATTTTGGAGGATAAAATGTCTAAATGTAGGAGGCAAACAATTATAAGTGCAAATTTGCTCGGTGTAATTAAAAAATATTCTGAAATGCTGTTATGCAGAAGAGCTACAGAAAGAGATACAAAACAACAAACCTTTTTCCTCTTTGTTTATTTTGTGGGGATATATTGGCAATATTTTTACATGGGGGATTCTGATAAGCTTTCTCTTCCAAATAAATAAAAATCAAATATGTTGTCAACTTTGTTCACCTAATATCAAAATTTACAAGAAGGAAATAAAACTCACCATTCCTGCCCAGAAGAGGAAGAATACGAAGAGTGATACACAGTCCGTACATCCTCGTTTCCTCGTAGCACTACTCAACACCCCCTTCTCGTCTCCCGAATCCTGAAATTAATTTAAGATTGTGTATGAATTCCAACAGTACAAATAACAGTACAAATATTGAATATTTGGACAAACACTTTTTTTACTTCCAGCATAATAAGATATAAATATACCGTGCAAAATAAATATGGGATATTTTCATTTATTTGACTTACATTAAAATTAATTTCACCAGGAGATGAATGAAAAATATTATTCTTAATAATTTGAAAATTTTCAAATGTCCCTAAATGTAGTCCAGAATATTTATGTTGCACAGCAATAAAATCTAAAATTTATATAATGATATAGCTTCAAATTAGAAGAGGATAAAATAGCCACAGAGTTGATCCAGTTGGAAAGTATGCATACCCATTCAGTAAAAACAGATCTAGTGTGAATTAGTGAGTTATTGTTTTACCCTGCTTGGACAATATTTCAGCCATAAGCAGCGTTAGAGTGAATTAACTTATCTCTTTAAAAATGATTCAAACAACCACAATAGATAACCGACAAAAAACGAGAGCTATTATGAACTATCGTTATTGGGTGATGTGCCTTGATGCTTCGTTTCCCGTCGTTATTAGAATGAGTGTTTAAATCATGCTGTGTATTTCCCAGCATTCCACAGGGCCGGGGTGATAAAGGTTCTTCAGAAAAAACAGTCTTCCTGGAATTTGATAATGTCTAAAGTTTTTCGGATGATTTGAAGTCATTCTAGGAAGCAACTGTGAGATAAGCGTAGGAAAGAAAACATGTAGATTTCCATCATGACGGAGGATTGTTGAAACGTATCGAGACAGTTACATGTTAGTAACTAGTGATGAAAGACAGCGCTCTTTGTGTAGTCGTGTATTGTTAGTCTACGTTCAGATATAGGTATTCTCAGCTTGGAACCACTGCCAAGTTCATTGACAAATAGAACTCTTGTGGAAGCAAGACATTCATTTCTCTAACAGAGTATACAAGAACACTTCAGCTTTATTGTCTTATAAACTCTCAAGCTTCAAACCTGTTTATGTTTTCAGAAAGACATTTTTTTATTGCATTATTCAAATTGAAACTCTTAAGATTCACATGTGTTTACGTTTTTACAGAGACAATTTTTTATTGCTTGACTTCAATTTGTACAAAAAGCACCTTCAAAGCATATTGAATTTTTATAATATACAGAATGAGCATTTATAACTTAAAATCTTAAAAATTGTGTTTTGACATTAATTGTTTTATGTTGTGTTTTCCTATCCTTATGGTACATCAAATCAAACTGCAAATTCATATTTAATGTGAATATCAGCCTTGTAAAATTTTTTTGTTTCAAAAAGTTAAGCTAATCAGCAAACCGGCCCTTACTTAGAACTTACTAAATAATAATGGATTAAACAGATCATAAAGTCTTCACAAAGTATTTTTGATTTAAATAAAGATTAAGAAATGTTGTAAGCAATCAATCAATTTCTCTTTAGTCTGAGAGGTCTCGAGGGAAATACATACATATTAGTTCTGATAATCTGGAGATATTTGTTTATCTCAGAAAATCTGAGAGAGAGAGAAAATAAACGGAAACTATATTATGTTCACCTATTTGTCACACCCAATAACAGTTTAACCCCCTTGATGCCACTGGCACAGATTCGGTCCTGACAGCAATTGCAAACTGTGAGCATATGTTGAACTCATAACAGATCCATACCGGAGTCGAGTCAGTGTTCTCAGAGATTCTCCGAGGCCTAATCAACATACACCTGTCATACTGCAGCCCCGTATTATCTCGTATACAAAGGAATGAATGGCTGACAAAATAAAGTACATCAGTCTTTGTGTGATAGAGCAAATAAACACGCTTCTTCCTGCCGGTCAAAACAACTCCGCCGTTTATAGAGCCGGTCGGAAACAACAGCTGGTTGCAGCTTCTTACCCTCAAAAATTTGTCTTCGCTGCTTCTCTGTTGATTCAAATGCTTATCACAAATTCCCATTGTAAAACAAAAACATGACGGAAATGGCGGGGCGATAAGGTGCGACTTATATCAGAGGCTTGATGAGCTTTGGATTGTGATGTGAATTTCACCTGTTTTCATAACTCCACTGAGATTAAGGTTATCACACACCTAGACAAAAACAAGATTAAATCATCGTTCATATTTTTTGGGCAAAATGGAGTCTTATCAATGGACAAAGAATTTGAGGCTTCCCTAAGAATAACTGCACAGGGATAGAATACAAAATCTGATGAGAAAAAGATAAATTTGCAGCTGTTTAACTAGGCTTGAAGCATTTTGCATGGAACACTCATTTGAAGTTTCATAATTTACATTTTTTAAATGTCTAATATCACAGTGATGATAGTTTTACCCTGAAATTTTCCAATCTATTTGTCAATAACCTTAACGAGTAAAAAAATGGTATCATCAATCAAGCAATTAAGTTAAAGAAATTATTGTCAGAGATTTCATGGATACCTTCATCAGTCTGAAGATGAAAGTTTCTCAGATTTTGTACCACGATGCAATAAGTGATAATTTCACAACTAATATCCCCATTTAACACAAACTGATGATCATTAAGATTTCAAGCAAGATCAAAAGGTTATCTTTTTCTTCTTTCAAATCTAATTTTCACGAAAATATTCTCAATATTCAATGTAAAACCTCGTTTCTTCATCTAGCTTGACTGATCATGTAACAGTGCTGTTAAAAACTCATCAAGAAATCTTGTCAACTAGAAAATCCAATTTTTGTAATTCTTATGACAAAAAGTTAGAATTGTTCACGTTACCATAGCTCCCAACTCAAAAGTTACGCGCTTTAAGTTGTCAAGAAAACGTTACTTGTCTCAACCGATCCATACCTCGACCCTGACTGTCCACTGCGGACGGAATACGTCAACAAAAGAATATGGATACGGGCTAGTCCTGGCAGGAAAATGAGGCTTGTTTCCTTGCAAGTCCATCAACAGTTTTCCAATCAATTAGATTCAAAATCATTCCGTCTAACTCGACCGAACGGCGTCGGGACAGTCAAGATTTTCCGGCCGGATCAATCTTATCCCATCATGCCCATTTCCTTTGATACGTGTTGCACTCATAAAATACTGATGAAGATTTGGATCGGATCAATTCATTAACTTATAGTACCAGTAAGACACTATCCCCTCACACAGTAATTACACCTTGATTTCGAGGAAGGGTTTGATGGCACGGCCCTTTGGCTAGCAGTTCATAATTATCTCATTATTGTGCAAAAAGCCCTGATGGAAGCGTCTGGCAACTGTCATTTTGGCAAATTATTGATACGAGACTGGCAAAGTTATAGGTTTTGTAAGCAAACACAGCAAGATTAGGATACGCATAATTTAATCTGAATGAAGACACTGCCACTAAGATTCTACCACTAGTTAAATACAAAAAATGATTATTCGGGGATACAAACAAGGGCTTTCATAGAGTGAGAATGAGTTCTGATTCATATGGTGACTTTGTTGCCTCAAGAACTCACAATGGCGCCGTTTTGCATGACAATGAAAGTTAACAATGGAATCGGTCCAAATCAATGGTATTGTTACACTGCACTTTGATGTAGGCCGCGCGGGCTCCGGAGCCAAAACATTGAAACTAGAATTTGCTCTTGTGTGTTCTGAACCAGGGCATTATTGAGTCTTGTAAGATACACTGAACACAGAGTGCGACTTCTTAAAAATAGAAAAAATTCCTTTGATCGATTATATTTGTTGTGTTTGCTTTGTGCGTAACAGAATGCATTTCCTTCTTGGTAAAATTGTCATTGTTGATACAAGTTGCAGGTTCATATCTGTTTTACACTATTGCCTATACTTGCATTAGTTTATAAGATTAAATACTGAATCTAACAACATGAAAAATTTAATCTTAAACTGTGATATGTTTCACTCTCATATTACGTTAGACTTTTGATTGTTAAAACAGCTGACGTATAGGTAATTTTAATGTATTTTAATACATAAAAGATTAGTAGTGTCAATGCGGAACCTTGCTTGTATAATGTTTACATTATTACTAAGATCTATTATGATATTCTGATGCGAAAAACATTTTGTGGATAGTACAATGCACCCCAAGAAAATAATAACATAGTCTTTCATTACCAAGCTATTTGGCTATCTCTTACTTAATTGATAAATTACAGTTTATGGGAAATACATACTTCAGATGTATGGAACTCCTCTGACTTAACAAAATGTGATTGCATGTTTTCATTGTAGAAAGAATGTTCTGATCAGCTTAGTCAAAGAAATGAATTTTTCTTGTGTGAAGAAAATAATTGATTCTTGGCAATACCATTTTATCAGAATTATCATGTATCTAGAATTATTAGAATAGATTCAGTTTTCCCTTTCCATAACAAGTTTTTTCACAAAATTATCATTTTTTCTTATTTTTTTAACTCCTTCATTTCCATTAATTCTTGTTGCAATATTTTTTCATAAACAAAATATAGTAAATATATGAAATATATGAAATATAAGAAAATAGAGAAAAGATGACTGACCTGTTCAGCACAGCAACCCCCACACATGATGCTAGTCTTCAGCCGACGCCAGCAAACTTATTCTGGAATAAAGAGAACACAGTTGTATATTTCTGCTCAAAATATAAAACAGAAAAACATAAAAAAAGAAATGACATGAATTCAACCATATTTGGCAACAGTTATTGCAATGGCATGGCATTGTTTTTTAAAAAGTTGAATATGCTTGAGGATAAGAATTTCTAGTTCCAGGAATCGGATGTAGATTAGATTATTCTGGCTAATTTTTGTCCTCACGGGTGGCGAAACGTTACAATTAAAACCTTTAAATTGTTATCCGCCTGGTTTTCTATGTGTTTGGTAGCCCCCCCCCCCACCCCCACTTATTTTTACAGGATTTAAATATCTTTCAGTATCCTTTTTGGTAAAGGATACTATAATGCATAGAAAAAGTTGGATAGGTTATGTTTTTGAAATGTTTTAATTCCAATTCATGATTTATCTATGTTCATAACACTGAACAAATATTCCACAATAATTCAAATATAACTACTGTATCCAATAAATCAGTTTCTCAAACCAGAGAAAGGTTATCTTTTTATGTACAATGGTACCAACACACTGACGATCAACCTTTGTATTGCCTTAGAAAAACCTATTCTTCACAATCAATTCAGTGAGAAATCGGGCAATATTTCCTTGTTAGCAGCCCTATGAATTTATGATCATACGGTGTAAATAACAATTTATATAAAATCAAACATATATTTTATGGCAAACTTATGACTAGTAAACACAAGTGCTAAACTATGTTTACGATTTTGAAATTATCACGAGAAAGGTCAATTTCTCCGGAGACTCTGTTTAAAGATCACAGTATCAATGTTTCACAAGATGTGATGATGTGGTGCGAGTCGTAGATCAAGATTTGATATCCAGATACTGTTACCGGCAGACAGAGTAATGCAATAAATATCACTTTAGTACCGGAGACAAAGATACATAAATCGAGGTCTTTATAGAAATAATCTGATACAGAAATGTCTTCATTTTTCATCGGTTCATGCTACCCTGGCATGATCTCTTTTCTGTAACAGGAATTTCCGAAATAAATTTTTTTATTTAAATAAAATATGAAATAAATTAGATTAATCTGATACAGCATTATATGTGTAAACTTCCCTTCATTTTCTTATATTTATTTTGCAAAAAAATCTTGTTTGAGAGAAAAGAATATTTCATGAACAGATATTTTTAATAATTTTTTAAATCAAAGCAATACACATGTGATAATGATACACAATTTAAGGCCCCATATAGAAATAAGGAAATGAATAGACTTTCTTTCATTCTCTTACATTAATTGTGGCCACACAAAAAAATGTTTGGAGATAATAAAAGTCTCATAAAGAGGTATTTTTAATCATTATTATCATTAAAGCAATATACATGTGGCAAAGATACACAGATTAAGGCCCCTAATAGAAATAAGGAAATGAATAGATTTTTTTTCATTCTCTTGAACTACAACGGCCTTGATAGAGAGAATACAAGTTTTATATATCAATTGAAACTTCAATTGTAAGTAAATCAAGCAATGCAAATGTTAACTATGAAAACCTGCATACAAATAATGACCTGTTAAAACTTGACATGTCTATAAAATACATCAAGAGAAACAATTCAAGAAATAAATCATGGTAATACTTTGCTTATAATTAGATAACATTATACCTGTCACCAGAAATAAATTTGAACAGAAATTAACATAACATAGTGCTTTGGAATCATTCACATACAGATAATGTCTAGCCATTACCAAAAAAATGGCTGTGTTCAATCTAGCACAAAACTAGAATTGATAATGATGGTCTCATATGAATTTAAATCATCTAAATATCTTACGTCACCATTCATTTCAACTAACGGCTATTCACATTTTTTAAATGCAGGAGCATGGGCTTAAAACCTGTTATATATTGAATTTCTAGCTTTGATAAATTGAAATTGTTTTTCATTTAGTAATATTGTATATTCTGTTGTCTTTTTATATAGAATTTAATGTAAAAAGCGTCAACTGTGTCCTGCAAAATATCAGAATCTCATCTCAAACACAAATTGGATCAAATTATTCAATTTAAGAGATCTCCTATGAAATAGGCATTTTGGTAAATATTTCATTCATGACATTCCCAAAAAGGACGTTGGTTGCACATAATCAATATGAGATAGTCCTTAGACATAAGTACAAATTTACTTACTGGTTGATCGTTAACGTCTAACGCCTATAGCAACAAGGCTCAGGGTGAACAGGCTATTGACAACAGCCGATAATGATCTTGTCATTATTTCATAAATTTGCATAGCAACATTAAATATTTGTTGAACATGTTCTCAAGAAGTATCAATTTTCCATCATTTCCAATATTTCAAGCCTTATGAAAATTAGTTTATGATAATCAGTCAGTGGCAAAAGATTTAATTAGTTGACTGTCAATCATAACGACCAATCTGGGGAAAATTTAAACATCAGGGTATCTTGATATCAAGTAATCAAATAGTTACTATCAAAATTACTTTATTTGATTATCATTATCCTTGAGGCCAGATCACTGATAAGGTAAACAAATTATCTTGATGAAGTATCAAATATTGGATATCTTTCAAAGCAAATACGGTCTCATATTTCTCAGGAAACTAACAAATTCAGAACTTCAGTTGATTTTGCTTTAATGGTTATTCAATTACAGGTAGAACACCATTAAAAGAAAATGGTAAAAGGGTAATAATGTCATTGATGCTTCGGAAAATGTAGGGATAAATGTTAGGAGTCTCATGACAATAGGTATCTAATGTTGATTGTAAACTGTTGTGATTTTAATATTCTTATAGTATCAGTTTTTATCTCTCAACTATGACAACAGAAATAGACAGTTGCAAACCTCATGGCACGTTGAAATCAAATCTGTTGTGATTGTTTAATTTACAATGAAATGACACCTTGAAGGACACTTGTCACATGATAAGGATTTTAACAACTGCAATTTAAGATATCTGAATATTTTACTACCAAATGTGATGTCTTCATAAAGCAATTCAAAGCCAAAATCAACGTTTATACTGAGGACATAAAAGAAACATCAAACAATGTTAGTAATTTCTTGAAGTTATCACTAGAAACTTATTCTCAGCACTATCTGGGCTGTTACTGTGCCTCTTATTTATGGAAACCACTAAAATAGTAAATTCATGAACACAGTAATACCAACTCCAATGCAGAAACTAACATTCAATATCAGATTTGAATTTATGTAGCAAAACAATTAAAAATCCTACAATATGTGCCACCCAGTATTCAAAAACAGTCAATACAAATCCAAGCCCTGGACAAACTAAGGACACATACCTCCTGAACATCCTGCAACTAGAAATGAGAAGAAAACTGTTGAAGCAAGCACCTACCTAACAGAATGAATGTTTTCACGAGGCAAGTCTCAACGATCTCGTGAACATAACACACTCGTGATCTCATATCCATTCATGCCTCAACATCCTCTGTGAGTTACACTGCATTCCTTGGTTCCTGAATGATCGAATGCTCTCCACAGGTTCCTTAGTAACTATATAGTACTATGCTCTCTAGATGCTCTCGAATGTTCTGTAGATGCTCTCGAATGTTCTGTAGATGCTCTCTGACCTCATGTGCTCAATGAGGAAGTGAACCAAATCTCGAGCCGAGATGTGAGAGCAGGTTCCTGTATGTTGACGGTGACTCTGCTCTCTGAATGAGACAGCGAGAGACTCGGAGCTGTACGCGAGATGCAAGTCTTGCTTGGCTGTGACGCCGACCGACTCCAGCCTCCAAGACAACAGCGAATTATTGATCCCAGAATTCCCTGATCTGTGAGCGCTGCTGCTTTAGGTAATGGCACATGTTCGGCCAAAAGCTACGTCCGAGATATTGCACTTTTGTCAACATTCTTTGGCTAGATTACAACTTACTGTCTGTCTTGACGAGCCTCTGCCTGACCATTTGGAAATGAGATTTTATTTGATGTAATTGGGCTGCTACTCACCAGATTATCCTCTATTTAGGTGAAATAAAATCAATGGATAAATATTTGATGCTGTCCCATATTTTTGTTTTCAAGGTGGTAAATAATGTAATAAGCTGGCTGCTGTTGTTCTCGGAGAAGTCAGCCGATATGTGACAATGTTGATAAGAAGAGATGCAAATACTTTGTTTATCTTTGTTGCAAGAAGATATTGTTTTATGATCACAAAAACAACTTGTTTTGACTGGAGGCAGGCATGTGCAACACCGTCAACCACATTTTACCAATTGTTTACTGTTGAAGTAAGTTTTAAGATAAAAATGAAAAAGTTAGTCAAGGACAAAAAAATTTAAGATTCCTTATTATCATATAAGAAGGACTGGCAGAAGCCAGATATAGATGCTTTGAAATAACATCAAACTCTCTAAGATTGGGAATGTAAGACGCACAATGTTTTATTACAGGATGGGCATTTCTAAGAGTATCTTCGTATGAAATTGACAAATGTGACAACAGATTTAGATTAAAGGTCTTTAAATGAAGGCATGGTTAGATATTTTTACAAACTAGAATATAAAGCCATAACACACCTTCATCAAAATAGATTTTTATCAAATAAGAATTTAAATGGAAAAAAGTTGCAAGTTGACCATATTTAAAAAAATGGCATGTTCAAAATTTAGTTTTGACCCAATCATTTTTTCATTATTTAAGAAAAAAAAACAATCATAAAATAATCTGTAACCCAAAACAATTTAGGAGTTAAGATCTTTTCACACCATTATTTACTCGGGTTAATCCTGATAATTTCCTTCTCAATATTTAGCCGCAATCTAAGACCAGCTCTAAAAACATCTCCGTGAAACTAAACCCACAAATCAGATTTACTCTGAATCTATTACAGTGAACAATACGGGCTATCAAAATAAGCAAACGTTCCTGCCGTACCTCCGTGGCCATGCATAAACCCCATCAGGCGGCTGATATCATGCAATCAGGGGCTGCAATAATAACATTTTGATTATAGGAATTTACGACTTTTAGCCGGCTTCTCATGCCTCCTCAATCAGTGTAGAAATTAAGTCCAATTTTGGCCAGCATTAATTCAATTCGTCCTATAGGCCCCGATGAAGATGCCTTGTGAAATCAATTACTAGGGTAGATTGCAAACAAACCTGTGCGTATTGCACGCCACGACTGTCACTCAAACTTCACGCTGCTTCCACCGTACATCCAGTCACTGTCGGTAGTCACTACACCGTGCAATGGTCCCATTCACGCCGGGTATTATACTTTTATATCAGCCCTGTCATTGTCAGAAAGAGGCTGGCTAGTGACAGCTTATAATTGACACATGTTGATATCCAATCAGAATCCGCTACTTTCAGTCCCAATCAGAACGTTACTTTCACTTCCAATCAGGATGCTACTTTCCCTTCCAATCAAATTGCTTGGTTGTTTACAGTCAGAATCTTTAGTCATTCAGTGACAATAAATATTCATTTTCAATAAGATACCGCTAATTACAATAATTAACACCTTTTTGGAATAATACTTCAAGGCTCTCAAATGCTTTTTTAACTCCATAATGTTCTTCATGTCCAGTAAAATTCCTTCTTGTATTTTCATACTTTGTGAAGGTGTGAAGTAAAACAACATAGCTAATGAATCAAATATTATCTATCAATAAGCAACATATGACATTTGTTTATATTGATTGGTAAATTCGTTAGTGTATGACAATATTGTCATATCATTTATGTCGTTATTTAATGAAGGCAGTAAACAAACAGTGTCATTGATCAAGATCAGAAAGCATCAGGTTTACCGGGTACACTATTGTATTCCTGTTCTACGGTTCCTGAATGCTTTCTTTACATTCCAATCCATCACAGAAAACTAAACTTAACCACTAATAATCCCTATATTCTACCATAATGGAAGGTAAACATTAATGAATAATTAAGCGCATCATCTTTGCTTTTATCAATTCTAAAAACATTAACTGTTTGAGTGTTTTTTCCATTAATATCAAAGAATAAAGCATCAAATGTAAAAATATTTTTTATAACATAAGTTGACTTATCATCTTTGATTTTATCAATTGTAGAAACATTAACTGTTTGAGAAGCTTTCTACATGATTACACTAATTCTGTACAAAAATATTTTGTTTAACATATGCTAACAACTTTTCTCACGAGTACAAAAATCCCCCCATGGTCTCAAAATCCAATCTTTGCAACCATTGCAAAAACAATTACTTTTATTCCTTATCACACCTTTCGAACTTGAACGCAAATTTCCATCCCTTGACAGCAGAATGAAGGAATCACAATACACAGAGGAACATAACTGAAAATAACTATACACAAGAGAGCTAATTTACCATCACAAGAAGTTTCCATATATACATCAAAATAAAACGAGTATTTGCTCAACATTATAATGTAAGATGAACCTACCGGTACGGCGACAGTCAGCTGGCCCAAGAGACAGACTGACGGACAGACAGCCTGACTGGAAAGTTGTGTTATATCCGAGTGGGAAGGATGTATTCCCCGGGAATACAATGTGTTATTCCTCCCCAGCTGGTGACGGAGGGGTGAACAATGTGTTAACGCTATCACTCCACTGACGAGGGCACAAGCTTCCTCTGTGGTGTTGCTCGCTTGTCTTGAGGACTTAATCAGCGTTGATCATCTCTGATAACCAGCAGGGGGAGCCACCAGCACATCAAAGCACCAATGGACTGACGGACAGGTAACGATGTCTTCTGCCTACCGGTCGGCAATATCGGCAAGTTGTCTTTTCCTGCTTTCCCAGTAGGAGGAAATTAAAGAAATTACACGCACATGATCTTCAGACATGCTGTCAGAGTATCACAAGGCATTGTGGGTAGGTTTCAGCAGCGTATGTTTAGAGAGAGAGAGTGTCACACCGATAATGAGGCTGCTTTCCTGAAAGAAGAGATCGGACAGGAATCTTGAAAGGGATGGTTGGTCGGTGTGAAGTCATGTCGTCATTAAGTGGGCAAGGTGACGGGACTGACTTTAACACAATGCATGTTCTTTGGTGAATAATTCATCGAAATTCGGAAAGATCAGGAAGGAGCTATTGATTCCGGCGATGAAGAAAGTGACGCTAATTAGGAACTAGACCAGAAGCATCAGCTTTGCTAGAGATTGATGAGTGGTGTGACCTGCACAAAAACCCTCTATGTCTGTACGTGATCCCGTACCATGCAATCTCCCAGAATTCATGCAATCTTCCCCGGCCCTATTCAAGCTATAAGATTCTATTCATCGCTTTTCTATTGCAGCAATCAGCGGCCCAATAAGCAGGCAATATGAGAGCGGATCGTGTCCAGTCAGTATCATACAAACGTCAGTCCCAACCGCGGAGCCGAGAGGTGCCGCTGCTATTGAAAATCTGATCTCCAGCAATTCCATAACGTATTGGCTCATCTCATCTTATCACAAAATCCTGTCGTTTTCGACGCAAGTGACAAAGTTCAAATCATATTCTTCCTGTGAGATGGCTGGCTGTCGAAGAGTGCTTGGATTTATTAGGGTATTGAATATCACGGGTCAGTGGCGAGTGCTTGATCACACACCTCCATCTTTCCTCATGATTAAGTCCTCAGAGTAATCTAATCAATTACGTTATGGCATAAACGTCATCTTTTGACTCGTGACAGCAAATTATGCTGATAAAAAGGTTTTCAAAGGCACATAAAATCTATCAAAGGAGATTTTTCATGTGATTTTCGATGAAAGGAACATATGCTTGGGAATTAAAGATTTGTCCATAGACAAAATTCAATGAAATATCAGCTGATAATTTCTTACTAACAATAAATCACCATTTCAAAAAAACCTTCAAAGTCATTTTTGAAAAATGTTATCAATCATTTTCATATTCTACTTTTCATAGATATGCAACACCATGTTCAAAGCATTTTTCAAAGAATTCTGCTCTAAACAACATAAGAATGCAAACATGAATGAACGAATTTCTATGCCATCTTAACCTGGGTAAATGAGTTAATTAGAATATAAGTTGCTCATCACAGTACATAAACATTGTTTCACAGACCATTAGACAAGCATATTCCAAAACAGTAAAAGTTCACATGGCTCAGATACCAAATCAAGAGATATAAACAGAAGACAAAAAGAAAACAGCAAATGTCTCAAATTATGTGTACAATCCTTCAAGCAGAAAGCAAACTCTCCAAGTTAATTACTTTCCAACTTGGCCGAGACGTTGCAGTATAAACCTACCTGCTACATCAAGCCTGCCATCTATAAATCTCACACAATCCCGCCACGTAGATGCAGCAGCATTCTCTCTTGAGCAGAGTCACTAGAGACTGCCGCGGGACTTAGAAGCTAGGAATTGTGGGTAAGGAATCAGACAGCCTTCATCACAGACTAAGGGCGATTACATTTCAACCACTAGAACAAACGAGAGATGTTACGCAAATGTTACACTGCCACGGATTGTTACAGTGGACAAGCTAACATAGGGGGAGCCACCTGATACCGGCAGCATGGTCTATTCTCGGGCGCGTAAAATACAACTTGAATCTGAAAAACTGCCTCACTCCTCAAGAGCGGAGATTTCCTGCATGGTAAGAATCTAGCATGTCAATGGACCTGGATTTAGAACCAGCGGAATTTAGGATTAATTTGAATTTAAGAGGTTGATTCACTTTAATGATGTTATCCTTAAACTTTCAGGCCTTGCTTGAGAAATGAGAGAAAAACTTGTTACCTCGAAAGATTGTATAAAATATAAGAAGCTATCTTTAGCTGAATTTCTTGCTTGCTAAATAAATTTGGTCTTCTAATCTATTATTTTGAGAAAGGTTGGTTATAAGATATTGGAATGATATATTTAAGATATTAAAAGCTATATCTGGTTAAACTATTGATCTTCACATACAAGTTTCAGATCTTGCATTAACACTAACAAAAAGAAAAAGATTTTTATTTTGAGGTAGACATGTCATATCAGATAAAGATAGCAAATGATATGTTCTAGTTCTTCAGAAGGGCATGAGAATAAGGTTACATGGCCATGTCCCTGTATGAGCCTCTAAACACCTGCTTGAAGTGAAAACCGAGGAGTGTAAAATTGGATGACACATCAAACAGAATGGGCAAGTACTTGACGATTAGAGCAACACCTGCACTTTCAATTGGGTAAAACAAATGTGGTAATTGTGAATGATTTCAAAGATGAGTGAATCAGTTCATCATTAGAGACTGGTAAAAGTTTTGAGAAAAACATCCAAATTTCATAAATATTGGATGAGATTTTGAAGGAAATGAGAAAGTATTACAGCTGTCAAATGAGGTACACTTTAGTAATAAGTGAAGAACGGAAGAAGACCGTCAACTACGGCCAGCGTGAAAGTACTTTTCGAAGCCGAGAGCTGAAGAAAGACTAAGCAAGTGATGAACTTCCTCTGTCACAAAGTAGTCCTCTCATTGGCTGATTGTTCTGCAGTCTTGGACCGTGGTTCCTCATGCGCTCATTATCAGAGTCAATTATTCTGGGACAAGACAATTTCCTGCCTACGGATTGGAATGCATGAGAAGTCTAATTCCATATGACTTTCAGACTCTGTGAGTTTTCCAAACTCCTTAAATGAAACTTGGAAAAAAATTGCGAAATGACTTAAATCTGTCAACAATACCCAGTTCATAAAAATTTAAGCTTTGAGTTTCCACCCAATTTTCAGAATGTCCCGATTAGACAGAATATGACAATGAAAAAAACAACTTTGTTATTTGATTGACGCTTAAACTCAGCATGAGCTTTATCAAATATGAAAAATATTTTGCTTCAAGGAGCTTTATGAACTAAAACTTTTCAGCTTTTTCAGCAAAATATTGTAAGCAGTAAACATTAGAATTAAACAAAAAAACTTTATTTCCTTAAAATTCACCTTATTTCCTTTTCTTCAAGGTTTAACAAAATATGTATTTAGAAAGCACCTCAACCTAAAGAATTATAAACAAGTTGAGCTACTACGACACAAAAGACCTCTAGAGAAGGATCAAGGGCCAACTATCAAATATTAAATATCTTATTCTTTCAAAAAAACTTTTCAGGACATATTTGTATGCAGTAAAAGAAGAATTAAACAAAAAAAACTAATTTCCTTTTCTTCAAGCTAAACAAAATGTTTTTAGAAAGCACCCCAACAAAAAGAACAAACACGTTAAACTACTAGAGTACTAAGTAGAATACGACAGATCCTGATAAACATTTTCTCACAACAGTAGCTGAAGAGTCTACTCCAATATATCAACAATTGCACCACGACGGAGTGTGCTTGTAACGACAGCCGTCCGATAACGCTCTCTTTTTCTCTAACAAAAGCCAATAACAAGGACAATGTCTCTGACAACATGATTGCCTTGTGTCAATTCTCCCACTTCCTCTCATTCTGGCGGCAGCCATCTTCTAATACTACTTGCATGACAACAAACTATTAGAGTGAACAAGTCATACAGACCTTAAACTGTCAACATAAAGGGCATGAGAATGGCATCACTCTGAATCCATCACTTAGCCATTTATGTGAAAGTCAAATAGCAATGAGATGACACTTTGATAGGAAACACTGTCACTTGATCCGCTGATTCGCCAACAGGGCTTCCACAAGCGGTGGATCAATGGGAAATATTGATCTCTAATCAGTCATTCAATCAAGCGACAACATTGATGTCTCATGACTTGTTGGCCCCTGCTGACTTCAGGTCATTACCTATAGTCATAGAAGTATCATTTACATCGTTGCATTGTTGAACCAAACATGGCTACAAAACGAAATTCACTCAATTGAAAATTTCATTGTCACTCAATTTTCTCAATGACCCTTGAATTCAGTTTTCTCAATTCCTTTCTTTCATCTAGATAAATTTAATCAGCTTGTTGGATTAAGAATCAAAGTTACCGCAAAAGTATTTTTTATTACTATGCCATAAATATTTCAAGGATTTATGTGAACGGATCTCAGATTTAATCCCATGGCTCTATAGTATCAGGATTTGAGAAAGCAAAGAATACCATTGTCACATGAAGTCTGTTGAAACTGTGCTAAAACCCCAAAAATAGTTTAAGTAATAAAATATCATTTATATATCTTGGTTATTCAGATTTGATATTTTCAAACATTTATTCATAAACAATATGGTTTATAAAACTATGCATTTATTTCTGCGAGTAATCAAAGTGCAGCTGATAGATAATTTTCTCGCCAGACTGTCTATAGGACGTTCAGAATATTTCCTTTATCACTATCAATAGGATCAAAACATAATTGGCATAATTAAACATCAACAAGGAAGCCTAGCGATTAATTCATATCTTACTTGCTTGCACTCTAAATAAAAGCCATCTTTATTCAATATTTTTCAAGATGGATGCATAATTTTAACAGATTGCCATCTTGATGGGAAAAGGGATAATTATAGATAATGTTTCTGTATGCAAATTAATGGACGAAACGACATTTACATTGGCTTTGAAATAGACGCTTATCTTGGCTGGAGGCAAACAATAATAGACAGATATTGACAGGGTAGATGTGCTTAAATGTCACTATCAGATCAAGGCGAGCAATGAAACTGTTGACTCTGACGTCTAGACTATTTACAAGATTGAAGCAGAGATCACCACAATAACACTTACTAATGAATCATTCCACACCAAAGTGTTCATGCTATTTAAAACTAATCAGTCGATTAACCTTTATCTTCCAAAAAGGTCAAAATATTGCCTTATTCATAACCTCTACAGCTATAATAACCCATTATTATTACAGGAACCTCTGATATTGACTACCTGTTCCTTTTATCTTATACCTTTTCAAAAAATATATGTAATATTTTTAATATATGAAATATATTTTACGATGAAAAATGATGTTAAAACAAATAATTCCTGAAGTATTATACACATATGGAAACTGTTTGAAATTATTTGGAGAAAAATATAGGAACTCGTAAACAAACTGAAATCCGTTAAAAAAAATTAAATTAACAATTTGAAATTAATGACAAAACACAAATCTGTTCAATGAATGGGGGAAATGAGAAACAAATAGTAACCAAATATACTAGTGAACATAGTAAAAGTGTGAGAAATTGATCTCACATAATTCAAATAATTGAACATTTTGAAGGGCAACTAATATTGACAGTGCATAATTTGTCAAAACCAGCTGTTCACATCAGGTTCATTGACAATCTTGAAATTCAATATTTTATATTTTACAATGCATCAGATGCCGTTACTTATGTTTGCTAAACCTGTTGCAGGTGATAACATTTCATATTCATCTCAGTATGTTGCACATTGTATTATTTCAAATATTTACATGAAGTTTTACACATCAGTGATTAAAAATGGAGCAAAAACGATGATATTAAATTGCTAATTTTAAAATTTTTAAAAGATATTGATATCTATCATATCTGTATTTTCTAACTTTTTATATTATTTAAAAATACACTTAAAACGTCATAAACCTAGGAATACTTACATTTATACATTTTTTTAAAACCACTTTGATACATTTTTAACAAAATCATCTAAAATTTTAACTGGAATTAAGTATCATTGAAATGAACAAAATGCTTTTTTTAATTTCACATCATACTCTACAAGTTAACAAGACAACCACAATGTATTTAATCCTCTATCTGTCTAGTTATTAGAAAAAATCTCTTTGTAAAACTTCTTCACAAACACTATCAAATGACTCCCATATTCAAAGGGTTCATGACACAGGAAAATTAATTCTCGAGGGAGTGCTCATTTTTTAATTACGACTGCCACTTGTTTTTGTCCGGGGGCTCTTTTACGATTGATTGTAGTTTCAGTTTTCAACAGCATCGTTTTGTGCGCCTTGCTCAACCAACGCAGCGATATCAGGTCTCGGACATCCTGTCAACTAACCAAAATACAACTAAAGCGCGACTACACTTTCCAAGATCGGCCGCAAAGTCAGCAGCTCAAAGGATGACAAAATCTATACTTTGCAATTTCGGGGTTATCCTACCTTTGATCAATTACAGAGGAAGGAAATGGAATTATGGGTAGAACTAGTGGCGCCTTTGAGTGAAATGCGACAAGATTTACAAGGAATCGGCATCAGAAGAGATCCACTCAAAATGTACGTAGCATAGCGTTAGGTTTGACATTCAGACCAAGCTGATACTATCTTCGGATCTTCATATTTTTATTCCTTCCTTAAAAGCATGTCATGTTCACAAAGGTTTTTAGGATTAACTTCATAAGAAATTGTTAAATTTTATTCAGTATTTTCAAAAGCCAATATCAAAACATATCTTGAATGTAGAAAATATTTTAAGGTAATGTCAGGCAAATATATCAATGCATTCAAATAAAATGTTGTAAATGATTGTCATTAAACAACAAATTTTGACAAACAATTTTCTAGATTTGTTCAGAATATCCGAGAAAGAACTTGCCATTTATTTCTAAAGATGTTAATTTCTGACTTCTCTGAAATGTGAATTTGAATGTCACACTCATAAAAATCTATCTCAGAAGATAATTATTGACTCCAGATAAATGACACTTTTAAGCGATGATTAGGGTATATAATGATATGACTCCTCTAATCTTAATGTTGAACAATCAATAAAATGTCAGAAGTTTAAGGTATCCAGTTCAACCGATTGAACTTACTGGCTAAATCCTTTACTTAAGTGTCAAAAAAAAATTTCATTTCATTCTAATTTCATAATAGACAATATTCTTTATGTGATTTAATTGTATATTGAGAATGATTTGATAATAATTTCTTCCTAGGGATAACTCTATTCAAAAGGGTTATAGTTCTCGACAACATCTATTTGAGATACCAATTTTAGGTTTTTAACTCAAAAGTCGATCATAAACAGAAAGTTTATTGATAAACCTAATCATAAGGCAAAGATAAAGATGTTTTCGATAAGAAAAAACAGATTTCCATTTAAAACATAAATTTTAGCTTTGTGCTAAAAATTTGAAAGTATTTAAATAGACAGTTTATTGATAAACCTCATTATTGAAGGCATAGGGTAAGAAGTTTTCGTAACAAAACTATCAGTGAGAAAAAAAACAACACTTAGAACATGCTAAACCTTCCTCTAACAACTCCATGAATTAAGAGTTTTCCTTAAACTAGAATAACAATGATATGGATTGACTGGTATCTTGCATGTTTTAAATGCTCATCGAGGGCATGTTCATGTGAAATTCACTTGACGGAGCTAACAATCACATGAAAGCTGATCAAAAGCAATATACTTTCTTTCATCAAAAGTGACAGCAATGGAGCTACGTCTGTATGACCGCTGACGGTGGCCTGGCGTCAATGGGTTAGCAGCCTTCATAACCACCACTTTCATAAAAAGCTCAATTAACAGCAATGCTCACTGAAAACAACAGTGTTAATGACTCAAGCCTCGCTGGACTTTTGTTACCAAGGTATAAAAGCATCCTGTTTCACAAAGCAGATCAGAAAACAACGCTCCATCGGTGGTAAATGTCACGTTAATTTCGGCGCTGAATACCCGATCAAGAATCATAATAGGTCTGCATTAGTGGGTTCCATTATCCACTTGGCGGTGATCAATACGTGGATGCCGTGAATTTACATGTCTAATGTGTCATTTAGGCAATATTTGTTGAATGAACAAAGTAATGCACACATATAGCGATTCAATCATGGAACAACAAACGTAATTCCGATGAGCAGACGAACATCACAACCTGAATCATACACCGACCAATCAGCGGCAGCCCCTCGTGATTGCCTCGGAGCTCGGGGTATTGGCCGGAGTGTAAATACACATATACAGGTAGACAATCACAAATACCTTTTCCCGTATTGATTAACTGGCGTTAATTAACTTGCCTTGGAATAACCTGTCAGTTATGAGTTGGTTGATGATTAGAATAAAGTCTGTTGTGCAGCTATTCAAATACAGTTTGAACAGTATTGCCTCGTTAATTCCAGTCTCAACAAACTCGTTCTTTATTGTGATGTGTAAATTAGTTTTTTCTAATAATAGTGCAACAATGCAACATTGTAAGTTTGCAGGATATTGGAAAAGTCACAATTCTTATAATCAAGCAAACCCAATGTTGCTCAACAACAACAGAGTAAGTCATTAAATTAGTAATTAAAATATACAATGGCAATCAAGGCCAAGTAAGAGACATCATGGAATTAACTTTTACTAAATGATTAACACCAAAATAAACAAAAGTGAATCTTAATTTGCCATTTTCTTTTTAGAATGTCAGTTTTCATTTGCAAAAAAAACCTCATCTCAAGCTGATCTGAAATCGAAAAATTAATGAACCCCAAAAATCAATCAGTGGTCAAAAGACACATTTAAAGTCAACAGTCTTATCTCTACCTTGGCTTTTTCTAATTTAAGAAAAGACAATGCTTACCGTATCTCCACAAGAAGAGTAAGCACGATCTGTCCGTCCGTCCGTCCGTCCTCTATGACAGGTCCGCCCCTTATTGTCGGTATTGATTGCGCGAAGTGAACACAGGCCCTGTCAGCGCGGGCACTAATGAAGTTCCATCACACTGTTTAAACAAAGAAGAACATGAGTTCAGAGCAGTGGATTAAAATCAAAGAATCGGATAAAAAATGAAAAGTGTATTTACATGATGTGGACGTCAATGATGAGTTGATAATACACTAGTTTCACTTGTAATGAGTCATTAGAGACAATACTGATTACTTGTAAAATCTAGATATCGAAGAAGTGGTAGAGAAAAGTAAATGAGAATATCTGTTTTAGATTTTAGCAATGTACTATTGAAATCAGTTAATGACAAGAAATGTTCACAATTACACACATGTAATGATGTAACACAGTCAGGTCTTGTTTTCAGTGTACAGAATTGCAATTAGCCTTTACATGCATCAAGGTTTGTCCTCAAGAAGAAAGAAGCCCCCTTTACACACTAATGCAAAGTGGTAAGATGAGGTGATCTGGGGCTCAACGCCACTTGCTAGAGAATGGTTAAAAGGTCTTTTATATGCATTGAAACTTTGTTCATAATCAGCTCAAGTATCTATACCTTCATATGGGCATATAGACAAGGAAGAAGTATATAACCAAATATTATTTGCCTTCTTAGCTAAGGATTTTGATCAAATATCATGAAGCAGCCTGTCAAGCCAGTCAAGACAATATGAAGTGTCTTCTACACATCATATATACGACTAATAAATCCAAATCATGAAACCACATCAACTGATGACATCTAACCAAATAAAACCCTCGACCTCTAGCTGTCTAATTAAGCAGAGCTAATCAAGCAATGATATTGATCACGATCCAGTCTAATGACCTAACAAAGCAAATTACAAGCTGGCCTAATCAGCCCTCAGCGTCAATTCCTCACGACTTGATGATATATATTCATCTAAGATTGACATAGGAAATTTTGGGCTGACTTCTTGGTACTCGGACAGGGCGAGAGCCGAAGGGTCTTCCTTAATTGGGTGGTTGTATGAACGCTGACATCCCCTCATTGATTCGAGGCAGATTGTCGACCTGATCAGGCCGTGTTCAGGTACAATAATGAAAGGTGCCGAGGTCCAACATGTCAGATCGAATGTAAGTCGCAACAGGCTGGTCGCTAATGAACGGTTCTCTTCGTTAGGACAACTTGTCGGCCAATTGGAGGATATATGTTCCTCCAGACTGATGTAGGTATTCTATGAGTACTAGCTGAGCATGTTCATTAGTCCACAGAAGGTTCTCAAGAAGATCCATGACGGCTGGAGACCGTGATTACACAGTTGGAGTTGCTCTGACAGGCTTCGTAAGGCTAAACATAGTCTATGTGTTGTCAGTCGAATGATGGGAATCAATTTTTGAAGATTTGTATCCTTAATGAGAGTTAAAGCAGATGTCATAATATTATATAACTTAGACAGAGACAATGCCAGTCAAGCGACGGAAATAATTTTATAAAGATTCTTAAACTAATGTCATCACATATAAACATACCGTAGACGTAGGCAATGTACGTCAAATGACAGGAATAAATCTTATGAAAATACCCATACTAAAGAAAGGATGAAACATATGTCAACAACCCTACAATAGACACATACTTGTCAATTCTTGTCAGTTCAATGATAGGAACCTTTATTTGAAGTTTTCCATCAGAATCAAAATGAGGAAATAAGAACATTAACCAATAAACAACTATAGGCAACAGTTGCAACAGTTTAATGTCCACATTTTTTTTTAAATTAGTAGAAAAGGTCAGTAAGAAAGAAAACAAGTTTTAGAAACTGAAACAGATATTTTGTGCCACCATTCAGTCAAATTATAGGAACATATTTTTAAAGGCTCCGTAGCCATAAAAAAATTTGACATAGTTTGCAGTCAGACAGCTGAACAACAGGAATCAATTTTCAAAGATTTGCAACAGTAAGACAAGATACAGCAGCCATCATGATTAGACATTTACCTGGCAGGTGACAATAGGAATAACTATTTGATAGACTTGCATGAACCACACCTGAGGGCAGGTGGGACGATGACAATTTAATAAGGACTCTCTGTCAAGATCCAACAAATATGAAATGATTTTCTGTAATTATGAGTCCTTACAGTTTCAAAATATTCCCTGCTGACAGTTTATCCATTATAAATATAATTACTTGGTCTCTAAATAGTCAGAATTGAAATTTAACAATCATAATTAGGAAGAGAATAAATAGAATAAGCAGTCTATCTTCTATAATCCATGCACTTAAAAAGAGAGAAAGCATTAACAAGCCTGTGTCAAGACTAGAGAAATTGATCTTATGAAACTACAGATGTTATGGAGACGACATGATGAACTTTTCCTTCAAGGCATTTTTTTGTTTATAAGACGAAACAGGAACTTTACCTTGATTATCTAAATTTTTCATATTTTATCTAATTTTCAATACCAAAAGTGGGTCTAATTGTTCCCGTAATTGTAACCTAAACAGAAAATTGATCAAAGGAAAAACACAGATCTTATGGATACAATATGACAAATCAGGAACTCAACCTTTATCATTTAATTTTTCCATATTTTATTTAATTTTCCATTAATTTTCAGAGACCTAAGTGGAGTCTAAGTGTTACTGTAATTAAATATTCAAAATCATTGTAACCTAAACCGAAAACTTTACCTTAGGAAAACACAGATCATATGGATACCACATGATAAATTTTTCCTATTTATTTGATGCATAGTCAAAACAGGAACTCATCCTTGATTATTTGATTTTCCATTTATTTCAGAGACCAAAAGTGAGTCTAAGTGATCCTCTGTAATTACATATTCAAGATCATTGTAACCTAAACAGAAGCATTTAACGTTAAGCGAAACTCTGGACAGGTTAGAAATTAAATAATGCAAGTTTACACAGAGTTCCCAGATTAATTGTCACAGCTGTGCAGAAGGATCAATCATTTGCCGGGAATTGTCGCAGATTTACATAAAACAGACAGCAATTGTATGAATAAATGACGGATCTTCATTCAAAATATAAATGGCGTTGGATCAAACGGGCAAGACAAAATTTGAGTACCTGTCAAATAACCAAAAAATGATGAAAGAATATTCAATTGAAAATGTTGCAGGAAAACAAAACAAACTTTATTTCAAAACATTCTCTAGGCTGAAATGATTATTTTGTATAAATGCTTACAGATAGGCAAAATTGCAAACAAGTTCTTGTAGATCTGAAATTTTTCAAAACCTTGATGCTTATATTCCTCTTAATAAATCACGTAGAATTGTGAAAATGTAAAAAAAATCCTCTTTTGAATTGCTTCAACATATTTGTTACTATGTTGTCAGTATATTCTTTAACACAGATCATAAAAGGAAAATATTTAGTATGGGGTAAACCATATGTTTAAGCATTTTCTAAATAAAAACAAACTATACAATTTTTTAAAATTAAAGCAGCATCCGTTGGAAGTAAAAAAAATTCCTAAAAAGGAAATATTTT
Source organism: Steromphala cineraria (assembly GCA_916613615.1). NCBI lineage: Eukaryota > Metazoa > Mollusca > Gastropoda > Trochida > Trochidae > Steromphala > Steromphala cineraria. Next base: position 85,128,266 of record OU744722.1, read on the forward strand.
TGTAAGTTCCATTCAGGACAGAAACAAGATGATTGCTTGTGAATACAAGAGCAGAGAAATAGGCCATTTTTAGGATAAAAATACCACATGAAATGATCTGGAAACAAGAATGAGTGTAGCTACCACTGACCTCGTTTCAAAGACATTACTAGGAATGATGGAATCACAGATTGGTCTAGAAGAGCTATGAAATCTTCCATTGGTTACCAGAACAGAACTCTACAGAATGGTAGCGCCATCGGAACAGAATTCTACGGAATGGTAGCGCCATCGGCCACACAAGCCTTTTCTCTCCATTGCTTTTACTTTGACAGACAACAGAGCAGAGATTTGGGAAGTGTTAAATTGTGATTGGAGATAATGTCATTGCCCATCATTCATGATAATAACCGAATGACACTTTTATCACAAACGTTGATTTTGAATATTTGCATTTTCATAAGTAATACATGGGAAATTATCTTGTAATTCTTTAAACTGTAACTGTGATAAATATTGACTGGCACTCTTCATTCTTTTTTTCTATTGTAACACTTCACCAAGAATTTGACTCTGATGTTTTTGGAGGAATTAAGTTAATTAACATATCTGTAAACTGTAAATTATCTTTTATTCAAGAATGTTTATAATTCAATTACTTTTATTTATTGAATTGAAATTCTTTATTAGAAATGCAATTCTTGAAATAAAATTATAGTTTCATAGCAATGGTATACCATATTCATAAAACACTCATGCCTGAAAAACAATTCACTTATTCTAACACAATGTTCATATAAATATATATAAGCATTTTCTTCCAAAGCAAATCATGATCTCTCACAATTGCCTTAATTACAAAATATATGCATTCTATAGTAAGGTGTAAACAGAAATTCAATCTTTATGAACTTTAAAAAGCATGACAAGATAAGGAAAGTGTTTGTGTAAAAAGAATGAAACCATATATTACTGGGCTGCCGTACGTCAACTTGAGACTTTCAATATGTAGATAAAGAGAACCAACTATCAAATACAGTTTACAACTTGACAATAAACAGATGTATTGGTAATTTATTTAAAAAGTAACTTCAAAACTTTTAGCATATCTATTTCATGCATTTATGCATCATTTATGTATCTTTCAATTAACAATAGTCAAAGTTTCAGTGTTTTATACAAGGATACTTTTTTACATACTCTTTTAATATACTTTTTTTACTTCTTTTAATTAGTAATTATTTTTTTATGGTCATTAAAGAAAGGAGTATAATGTTCATTAATAAAGATAGCACAGAAGAAAAACTACATAAAATCGCAATTCACCAATTAAATATTTGAACTTTAACTTCTTAGAAATTAATAAAAACTAATAAGCTGTCATCTAGATTAAAATTATAAAGGAACGATAATTAATTTTCTTGAATCATAAATGTCAAAACCACAGACTAATAAGTATTTTGTTGAGGAAGGCAACAAATTACAATCCAATGACCTTTAGAATAATCCAGACAAAAAGAAGAGCATTTCAGCGAGCAATGTAAGTAGTCTGCTGAAACCTTCAAGAAATGTCATACAGTCGTCATAAACAGATTTCAAATCACGACATAAATAATATTGCACATTAAAGTCCTCATGATTCATATCCTAGAGTCTCCTATATCAGGTCATGTAAACACTTATACAAATAAGAAGGTCAAATCTTCAAACGTGTCTGATAATCCTTTCTTTCCACTATTTCTCTAATTTCATGTAAGTATTGATAATTGAGTGATATTTAGGATAACAACAACATTTTTTTTTATTGTATGCTCTCGGTTTTTCCTTGTTTTCAATGATATAAATTTATTATTTCTATTATTTCTTTAATTTCAAGTAAGTATTGATAATTGAATGATATTAAGGATTACAACAACATTTTTCTGAGGTTTGTTTTGATATTGATTTTCTTCCTTGTACGCTCTCGCGTTTTCCTCCACCGGGGCTTAATGAAATAAATTTATTTTATCGTGAGATATCAAACTTGATAGAATCAATGATTGTATAAATATGAATATCCGCACAACAATATTTAAAAGGACATGAATGTCAGGTTGAAATCCTACAATGTCAAAGTTCTGGATCATTACGAATCACCATGGCAATATAATTCCCAGATCAGGCAGGATTTCATTGCAATTGTGGAACCACTATGATAATAAAAGCCTGGCTGAAGCCTTTATTCTGAAGCGTGGAACTTCACAGTTATGACAACCAGCTAGAGCTTTCCCACAAAGCAACGTCGTCTCTCCGAAGCAATTTATGACATATATTTTCTAGCAGACAATCCTTGTCTTAAATGTAGATCCATAAATCATATCAAGGAATGAATCGGTGATTTCTTCCATTTTGATATTTTGCGTTGAGCACCTAATGATGCTAAATTGGCTCCATTGTCATCGGTTCTTCGGGGACAATTCCAAATGTGGCATAATGGCTGCTTCATTCTCCGTTCTGCCAGTCAAGATGGATGTGGTTCTTACAAAACATGGAATGGGATTCAATCTGGATTGAGAGAAAATTAGCCCCAAAGTCTTGAAGGTACAAGGAGATCTCTGGTTCTGCGGCAATGACAGAGTCCAAGCGGAGGACGATTGGAAATATGAATTCATATCATCATACAGTCTCCCAGTCAGTCCCTGAATAGCTCTATCAATAACATGTTGGAGTCATATATCATTAGGACATGGAAACAAAGGCTAGAAAGAACTAATACAAGAAACATATGATATCATATTTTATAACTTCTTTGAGGGGCATTTTAGAAGTTGGGAATACAATAAGGAAGATGATTTTATGGATGACAACTTCTTTATTAATGGTAGGCAAGGTTTTGACACAGCGCCAAACATGAATAAAGAAGTTGTCATCCATATAATCACCTCCCTTTATCATATTGTTTGACAAATGCTTGATTTGATACGACAAATATGAAGAAAATTTCTACGATTGGAATTGTGTCCCAGATTTGGATCATCATATAAGTTGGTCGTGTCAATGAAAGTGAAACTAATATTACATATATAACCCAGGGAAATAAATATTGATTTGGCAGTTCTTTAAATATCACTGAAATCATTTCAAAGTTTATTAGTCTTCAAAGTCTTGATATTGATATCCTTTCCACATCAGTCCAGGAAATAAATTGAATTTGATATTTATTACCCACAAGATTTACCACATTAGACTCGAATCTCTTACTTCAAGAGAGCTACAGTCATCAACCAGAAAACTATCACCGAAGAATTGTTGAATGATACGACAAGAAAACCAGAGTTATCTGATACAAACACAAACTGTTTACATTGAAAACAAATACAATATGTCAGGGTAGTTCAACTTTAAATAGGTTTACAGACAATTCTGTCTTCCTAAGACACAGTGATATTTGTTTAAGTGATTGTGACCAATGGTAGTTTAAAGTAGTGAATATTTAAAAATTTATAATAATTCAATTAAAAAATTGTTCTTGACAAAGTATTTGTAATTTCAAAAGTAATAATGACCAAAACTTTTCCTTGAAGATTTCTAAACAAAGAAAGGTTGATGAAAACTTTGTGACTAAAAATTATCAAAAAATAACACGCTGTATAAAAACATGCATTTCAGATCATTAAGATTTATGCTAAATTGATAATGATAAACTACCATTTAAAATCGTCCAACTGAACCACGATGCAAATAGCTCTGTTTCTTCAAGGTATCAACGTTCGGCTCATGCATACTGATTACAACTGCGTAATTGAAGCGGTCAAACCTCCAACATAATTTCTCTAAGTTGAAGAAGATAGAAATAAGCCCCATTTACACTTTGAATGCCATTCAAATAAATTAGGTGTAATTACGCTTTCCCTAAATCGGACGGCCTTACATCAACGGAGAATATTTCTAAGGGGAGACATTACATTCCAGTGATCAAGGCCCACGGATGATCTAAATGGTCACCCGAGCCCATATCACTGATTGGCGCTGGAGAAAAAGAATCATTATTCAAGATTTGATATACATTAATATGAAATCGAGTTGGAAAGCCTGAGATTTAACATCCATCGAATATGCATCAAATTACGTTTCAAATTAGCTAATTTTGTTTCCCTCAAGGTCCTTTATACCTGATAACAAATTGCAGTTATTATTTTCGAGAACTGTCATACTAATGGAACGTAAATGCTGAATTAGGAGATGCGTTCACGTGATTTAGCTCAACACAATATGACGCGGGATACCTTCGTGCATACTCAATAAGCCCCGAGTGCTCTGTCATGAATGCCATTATTTGCCAAAGGAATTTTCAATTTCAAAGCAAGTTTGTCATTTCAAATGAAAATATTGATTTTATTCTTTAGCATTACTAATACATTGATTTCTTTAATGGTTCAAATTGAACCATAATGATATGTAATTATACTTCACTACAAAGACAATCTCGTCACAGGATTTGACACACATGTACTGATGGAGTTTGTCAATAGAAATAAAAGCTACTTTCCAAGAAAGATTTTAGCCCTAAAGTTTGATAAAAATAATTTGATAAAAAAAATACATTTTGAAAAAATAAACAATTTATCAAAAAGTGTAATGCATTAATATTGCATAAAATTGGAATAATAAAAATTACAAATATCAAAGAGTGTTAGTGTTATTATACCTATTCAAATCACTAATGATAATCAATAACTTAAAGTTTTAAGTAAGAAGTTATTTAATCTCTGTGTTACATTCTATTTTCAAAGATATAATCAAATAAAGCATTTACTTTGAATGACGATCAAATAAGGTAGTCTAGCAGTTTGACAAAGAGTGGCATTACCGTATGTTTGCATCATTTCACGAGTATTACAACAACACAAAAAGAAAACAACAAAGAGTATTGAAGAGTTCAATTAGGGATATCCAAACTTGAGTATCTTTCATGTCTTCTGAAGCTACATCAATCACTTCTCAACAACTGATCAGAGAATACCGGCGCCAAAGTCTTCAAGGAATTCCATAACAATCATACAGATTAATTTTGAAATGTTTTCAAATATTTTCAAAACATTGCAAGGACATAAAACCAAATTCCCAGATGAAACAGGAAGGGTGACATGACGAGAGGGTGATATTTAGAGCGGCGCTAGTAATTGCGAAGAGCAGACGATTCCGTAACAAGATTCTACCAATATTAACCTCATACTGGCGAAATCAGTGTTTGCCCTTACAATCAGGGCGAGCTAAGTCCACGAAAATCTAATTTATTCTTGTCATTGGCATATCTGTTTCCAATCTGCGAGTCTCACATGACCGTCTGCACAAGAAACCGCTGTAATGACACGGTTTGCATGTAGATAGCGGAGAACACGCTGCTCAATAAAAGTGAAATATACGCTCGACAGCTTATGCTATATTCCTCCCACACTGCGTCCTCCATCTTTGTTCAGCCTACATGCAACTTCATCTAATTGTCTCGGTGACTGAGCAGTGTCTCGATTTCTTATTCAATATATGTTTCCTAACAGCAGACGATGACAGCTATTTGATGCTCTGCGAACACTTGATAAGAAAAAAATACATGGACATGTTTATTCAGACCATCAATAAATGGTTTATGTCAAATGCTGATATGTCTTGGGAGGACGTCAATCCCCACATTTTGTGAAGATTTGACAAGTCAATTTTCATACAGTCAATTCATTCAAAAAGATATATACAGATGATATATGTTTAACGCTGATATATATATATATTGGAAGGACATCCTACCTATCAACTTTCAAAGACTTTCATGTAGTCAATTTGTTTAATAAAACTATTAAGGATTAAGTTTGAACGCTGATATATGTTGGAGACAGCTGATCTCAAATAATTACAAAAAGCACCAATATTCAATGGACAGACACATTGAAAACCTCATAAGAATGTAAACATGGTCAATTTGATCCGAGCATCAACTCATGATAGACATAATAAATCCACCCACAGATAGTTTACAGAGAGACATCAACTCATGATACACATAATAAATCCAGCCACAGATAGTTTACGGAGAGACATCAGGCTCTGAAGTGGTTTGAGGAGACAATTTGACAAGATTTGGGTGTGTGTTCCGCCGTGAGACTTTGATCAAGGTGTAAGCAGAGCGGTCTCAGACAATGGCCGTAACGCTAAGCTCCGTCCTGCAGACAGTATTAACATGGGCAAAATGCTACTTTCTCAAGACTTATATTAACTAAATAGACGCCATGGACTTAAAAGATTTCCACACTGCTATGTAAATTTACTGAAACATTCTCAGACAGAACATGTTTTACTTCATTAATGCATATACTCTATCAAGGACGGTGCCAATAGAATCTATTCAGAACATCATTACACAGGACATACTTTATTATCAACAGCACCATCATTGCAAACATAATCAGGAATTTTCAAGATAGATTCATCTTAGAATGTTTATACAGTTGTTTTCTATCCTAGAAAATAGTAATATCGGCAAGGGATCTGATTTTTAATCAAGATTTTATTTTTAAAACCAAATCTGGAAAAGGTTTTCCAATTACATCTGCATTTACCTTTGGCAAGTTTGATGAATACATTGAAAGAGCAGGTTATATATAGGAAAGATTTATGTTTCAAATAATACTAGTTCATATTTAAGGTTAACTTATGCCAGGATATGAAGACAATAAAAAATATTGCAAAACCATTTAGACAATAAAATCCCATCAATTTAAACCAACATAAGGCGAGACCAAATTAATTAGTTGATTTACGGATCCGCCGACTACGATTTTGGCAAATTCCCAAAATAAAAAATGTTTATTTGAACCCCGCTCAATAAAAAATGTTGCATTGCCGCTGGAAAAAAAATCTAAAATATTGCGAAAATACGAACAGTAAAAGGGAGACTGCCAAAAGTACTCGCTCGAGAAAGTGTGTCACCCATTATCATTGTTTAATGTTACAAATTTCCTGCCCTTCTTCGTAATTTATCAAAGTTTAAACACATCGTCGTCAAAGATACAATCTCGAAAGCACGTTGTTTTCCCCAAACCGGTGTTTCAGAAATTAGTTACTGGTTTGTTTTCATTCCAAATTACGAAGGTAAATTTTGATTAAATAAAATTATATGCGTAACGAAATATAAATATTCAAATACGATGGACTTAAATAGAACCAAAGAACGTCTACCATAATTCAAAATATCAATTTTATCGCAAAAGATCAAAGAATATGCAATGAATTTGTCAACTTTATCTGACAGCAGTTACGAAAGGAAACACCGTTTGAAATTACAATCGTATTTTCTTGACGGCATATAGACATTATAAATATTATTTCGAGCTAAGTATAACATTTTTGATCGTTTTTTCTTCAAGTAATATGTAAATTAGAAAAATGAATTCATTGCATCTTTGTTGTAAAATAAATCATCAGAAAATTTCATCCAAAACTTGTTTTATTTAGACATTTAATATCTTATCGGTAATGTGTTGTCATGAAAATGTTACGACCGCATGTTATTCTGAACATGGCCATTTGACTTTGGCACTTCGTGGTTTTGTTTTCTTGCATCCTTTTGAAAAACGATTTAAACTTACGCTTTTAGACAGCAAGTTCACAAACTACGGATAATTCTACGATTATATGATACAGTTTTAATAAGACTATTTACAAATTCGTCAACATTTAAGTGCATGAAAATTGCTAGAAATGTTGATAATCGGTGTTCGCAAGTCGTCAACAGACTAGTTATTTTTCAAGTGGTATAAGGTAAACATTTTTATCTGATTGTTGCAGAAATAGTCACAAACAAGGTTTTATTTATAGAATTAGAAATGAGTCTATCTCGAGATTGATTAATATAAACGATCTCTATTTATTTCATTGATTATTGATTTTGTTGTAAGTGTGATTTTCTTAATAAATTTTATCAGAATACTTCTTATTATATATTCAATCAAATTTATTTTGCAATCAGATTAAAAAACTATAATATTTAGATTGATCAGGGCAAAAGATAAAAACAATTTCTTTTGCATGATAGATTTTCAGAATAAGTTATATTATTTTAAATGATAGACTTATAATTTTAAATGTCCCATTATTAAGTTTTTTTTAGACAAAATATATCTATTGATAAAAAATCCTTTTACACAGATAGCACTTACTTCTGCATGCATGATACAATAAAACAAAATCTGTGTAATGAAAAACAAAACATTAATAAAAATTTAAGATATATTTCTGTGTTTTCGCCGGTCTCGTGTTAATCAGTTTTCAGGCGAATCTTTGTCGACACTACACCAAAAAGCTTTTTTTTTTTTTTTTTATTTTCCCTCCTGCCTTTAGCCATTTTGACCTCCAGAAATCCGTAAATCAAGTAATTAATTTTGTGTGGCCTAATGAAGATATTTTCTCTGTTAAAAATCAAGATCATTTCAAAGGTCACCTGAGAAAGTTGTTTTTTTAAATTTGTAGATCATGTCAAACAAAACTGAAGAGGTGATTGACACAAATTACTTGATTTCAAAATGGTTTAAAAAGGGACAAAAACAACCTCTGTTGAGCCTTGAAGAGACAACTTTTGAGCACTTTGAAGGACTTAAAGGACTCAAAGACCGACTGAAACTCCAGCATCATGCAAAGAACCTTTCAACTTTGTAGCTTATCAAACAGCTCGCACAGAATGCCAACAGCGCAGAAGAGATGTTCCCCACAACTAGTCCACAGTCCTCAGCTTCAGATGAAGAATCAAAATCAAAGATTTAAATTCAATAATGAATATTTTAGTATTTGCGGATAACACCTTTGTTTAAACATCTCTGCAGCTTATGACAACATTTCAAGCTGTGTGTCTTCTATCATGACCTCGCAGCGGTTGAACGTCAACGTAAAGACGACTCTTGAGCTCCCTATTGCCTTTCAGGACATGATAAGAACCTTAAACAAGCACTCCTCCGTGGTCCTGTTTGACTTGAAAGCAAATAAAGTTAAATTAACTTCTAATTTCAAGAACTGGCAGGCCACCCTAGCCCGGCTGAAATCAATGTTTGGAAATTAAACTGCAGTTCTCTCAAGGGGTCTGACTTTTGTTTCATGTCGACTGCAATGTGATCTTTAGCAAGCCATTTTTAAACTATTCTTTCTAAAAACGTGGTTGCTTATATTCAAGCAAATTAATGAAAATGATTTGGAATATATTCATTAAGCAAGAGTTTTTTAAAATAAGTAATCTTTAGGGAAAAAAACAAAATATTTCAATCTAGACAAAAAACTTAAAATATTCATCAAAATTTAATTGTTGTTAATAAATTTAAAATTTTACCTGGAACTAAAATACAATATGTGTAGAAAATACTCCATCTGTACTCCATTTTTAACCAAAAGCTTTGAAGTGAAAAAGTGACATGAAAAAACTTTTGCTGCAAGGGATGTAAGTTCTACATATCAAACATGCAAAATGACAACAAAAAGTATAAAAGAAATATTGCCAATTAGGAGCACTGTTCAATATTCACACTGACAACCTGCCACTAGACAAGTAACAGTTTCCAACACAGGCAGGACAAAGGGAGGAAGACAATGGTACACCAAGAACATTCTTAAGAAGTCTCATGTTCAGAATTGAATTCAAATATAGCTATACATATACCTCTTTGTTATACGTGGATAGTAATAATGGTGTCTGTATTTGTTCACATGTTATATTCTGAAAAATCTAAATTGAAATTTTTCAGATCAGCAAAATGGACACCATGAGCTTGACAACCAAGATTTATTAAGTGCTTGGACCAAACAAGAGTTTGCATGTCATATCTACTTTTTTCTTTGGGCTTTAGAAAGATACATGGATAAAGATGTTTGTATATCGGAACATTATTTGGTCAGATGTCATTTTTTCAAGTTGAAGGCTCTAGATCAGTTAAATGGACACCACAGGACCAGCCAGGACCAGCCAGACGATTCTTTGTGCTTGCAGGGAACAGACTCGGCCCAGAGAAAGTGATTAGCATGGAAGAATTTACTTTCCTATTGTCATTAGAAAGAGAGTTGGTCTCAGACAGGTTGTAAACATGCGGATATTTAGACTTTGTTGTTTGTTCTTCAAGACCAGTATTGGACCATTGATTCCGTGGGGCCGAACTGTTGAGAGAACAAGCATCAATACGGTCCCCCTATTTCAGTCTCATAATATCAGAGACATCGGACTTGCCCTTTCATCTTCCCACCAAATTGACTATGACTTCCCAGATACTCAACTGACGCTGCATTTTTTACACCCTTATCGATCTGATATTCAAAAATCTTTTCGATCCTGGTGTTTTTCAACGGACAATTATTCTGAATGTCTGAATAATCATTTGGCTTGTGGATGCTAAACCAACACCGATTATTTGATAGTTCAATTTTCCTCCAGAATCATCTTTGCACCGTTTGCTCTGTCAGATCACAACCTGGAATATCATGAAGAACTGCGCATGCAGATTTAAAGAATTGGGATACTTGTTTGCTTTTATTGGATGAAAAACAATGCCTGCTCGATGCTCTTAAGGAAATCTCTTGGCTATCGAACTTTAAAGTTTATTTTACCGTTTTACAAAGACATCTGTCTGAGAACAAGCCTTTCGTTTTTACTCCCCGGTTTACTATTGACCAAAAGCTTAAGCCAACTATTGAGGCAGATACCATTAAAGGAGGATTTCTCTTTTTCTTTCATGAAAAACATTTGAAGCAAGACTTTGTGGACAGATTGTGACAAATCCGTTGTCTCAGACTAGTTGTACTGGTCAGCAAGCCGAGGAATTTCCATTCTAAACATCTCCCGTCAATTGTCGGAATTGATCAGATGAACATCTAAATTACACTATCGGGATTTCCTCCAATCGTCCCAGACTCCATCCAAAGAAAATAAACTTTCACGGGACTGAATTCTATTATCAGGTCCTTTCTTAGTCCTTATGATATATTCTACATCTCCGATTCAATGCCGATTTGCAACCCATGGTCCGAGCGTTATCGCAATCAAAAGCCATTGATCTATTTAGAGAGGCCACGAGACTTTTATCTACTAGCGGACCCAGCACGCAAACCCACATACTTAATGCACTGCATGTCTAGCTACATGCAGCAAGTATCTCCATTTCATACAAAATCCTCTGAATAAAACCTAATTTTTCAATTAAATGTCTTATTCAGGAAAAAGACAATTTATAATCAAAATGAATTTTTTCCTTTGTGGCTAATGCAGACAAGCACTAGCAGGATCCCAAAGTGGAATTTGAAGATATTTAGATAAATAGAATGATACTGTTGATGTTTCCATGGATTATACTGTCATATTTTAAAGTTACAAACCATTGGCTTGCAGGAAAGTGAATTAGCATTGAATAAGATGAAAAACAACTTTCAATTACAATTGTTCTGCACCTCCCACTAAACAGATGTATATAAATAAATCACGCCATGGATTAAATTTTCATGACATGATTAAATTACACTGACTGGTTTAGTGAGAATCACACACCGGCGCACAATTGTAATTATTGTTATGTGTTTTTTAATTCTATCAAATCGAAAGGGGGTAACAATGAAATCTTGAATTTAGAGCAAAACATAAATTAGCAAGTCACCCTGCTTTAGAACCACGCTATGAAGAAGGAATAAGGGATGAAAAACCTTTCAGTGGGCTACAATTAATTTTTTCTTCATGTCACAGTATCAATACCAAAATGGATGGATTTTCTTAATCCAATTAAAGATTCAATATTTCAGAAACTATTAAAGCAGGAAACCCATTACTTTTTCGATTCTTAAAGCATAATCTAAATAGATGTAGAATTGAACATTGATTTATGATGAAATGTTGACTTTTATCCAAACTAATTCACCTCATACTGACGTCAAAGTAAACATATTTCTTAAATAACAATACACCCTTCTTTACTTTTATTGAAAGAACTTTCACTTAAATATTTACTTTTTATGACTGCAGTTATTCTCATGGGTATAGAACAAAAGTAGCCTCATAGTTTAACCAAAAAACTGGACAAAAAAGATCTATTAATTGAATTCAATGTCTTGAAATTAAGTTAAAAAGTCGAGGGAACTTTTCATTTAAGCTACACCAAACTTGTATTTGTTGGAAAACAAAAAGTTGTCAATACTCTTAATACAGAGAAAATAAATATTAACCGATTGTACTTATCAATTATTTATAAACAAACAAATTTTCTCTATACATCATCTCGTTCTAGTATCTCAAATTAATTTCTATATTTAGGATATTCTTTCTCTTCACTTCCAAAGAATCCACATTTTCTTTTAAGCATCATTGAACAAAACAGTTCAAAGCTTTGATCATAACCTTCCATATTAATTTCCATAGAGAGTTTCATGGAAATTTCAAAAATAATTTCTTAATACAATTTCAGAATATATTTCAACTAATATAAAACAACTTTTATATTGAAGAAAATATGTAAAAAAATTAGCATAAATTTTTAAATAGATCAAAATTAGAAAAAAATGAAACAGAAATATTTATGATCAAAGAGTGAATCCTTAACAACTAAGAAAAAACACTGACAAAAAAAACAAAGACAAAAACACCTTGTGTAGAAAAAGCTTTTAAAAAGTTAAATTTTAGAACTGAAAGCATATGATTATTCCGAAAACAAAAAAATGAAAACAAAGAGCAAAATATAAGAAAATTTAACAATAACCAAAATTAACCAATTGAATAAATCACAATTGGCACCGTGAGGTTCTCTACATTCCCATGGTGATACAGTTAGTTGCAGGATTCCGCTAGACCGATTCCACAGACTCCATCAATCAGGGCCGGACAGGAATTAATGATGTTTGCATTTAGTTCATTTTAATGATCAAGTGACCTCGGCGGCCATTCACACTGGAGTTGGGGACATTAGTGTGTAGAAGACTGGTATAGTGCGAGAACTTCTCTGTAGCTCTTGGAGCTTTGAGAGCAGCGGAATAACTGGCCTGGGTGATATTTGACATAATAGCCCAGGTTTTAATAATTCCAAGATTATTTGCTCATACCACATTGACTAATATTTGTTTGGATAAGGCCTGCAAATACGTAGGTATGGATTGCAGTGAAAGTTGTTAGCTTTGACTGGAACTAGTGAAAAGTGTTACAAAGGGAACAAACAATAGCTGGCCTGGGCTTAAAGTTCCTTTTACTAATTTCTCCAACATTTGCAGCCTTTTAATAAAACAGCACAACTGTCTTACATCACCTGTCTAAAAGTAGTAAATACTTTCATTACTCACGTCTAACAACTACCTTGCATTATTCAAAACAGCTACACCCTGTTAAAAGATAAGTGCCAACCCTTAAAAATGGCAGAAATACAGGAATTGTTTCACACTAATGATAACAAACTAGCTAAAGAATATAACATACCAGGACCTGTTTGTAAACGGATAAATAAAGATCTAGTCATTATTTCAAATCACTAATCTAGTCTGTTATCAAGAGACTAAAGCACAAACAAAATTAAAGGAGCATTCTTGAGTCTATAAAATTTTGGAAAGTCAGAAAATAGGTATTCTTCTCTATATTTTACTCAAATATAAAAATTAAAATGATAAAATTAGTTATAAACTCCTTTTTTTTTTCGAGGAGTCAATGTAAGTCTAGCCTAAAACCTTGGTTGAAGATTTATTTACATAATGTCACAAAAGATAACCTATGTGAACCTCAAATGAACTTTAATTATTAACAGTTGCCTCTTAAAATGTTACCATGAAACATCATACTTACCAAATCTTTACATATTTTCCTGTAATAAAGCAAGTCTATATTTACCAAGGCAGCCAAACACTCCCAACCCTCTCGTTAATTTTACAACATTTACAGATTGCCTAGTATATGTTCCCCACAAGTCTAAGACACAATTTTTTTATGAAATGTGAAAATAATTAGTTAACACAGCTTGAACACTATTTAAGCAATTGATAATTTGTAATAAACAATAAAAAAGAGTTTGGAAGACTTGAGTCAGTCTAACAACAACTATTATCACTTTAATTGGATTTCATTTAGTTAATAGAACCACGGCAACACAAGCTATCGTTCATGATTTATTTGTTCTCTTTCAAAGAGCAATAAAACGATGGTTAATCATCCATTATGGAATGTCTATTGAAGAGCACAAAAGTGTATATTTATTATATTTACATATCTCATTATTGCTTTTGCTCGAATGTTTTTGAGTGTTGAATTATTTTTATGTATAGAAATTTCATTTATTTTTTTCTGATTAATTGCTTTTGTTCTCTTTATGATCAAATCATTCTTAATTGCTCTTTCAGTAATTAATCTGAGTCATTAACGATTAATTTAGATATTTGGCAGGGCTGAAAAAATAAACACACCAAAATTGCCCTGCTAATGTGATTGGAAAGACATTGGAGGTTTGATGCATTTTTTATTGAGAACTGAGATCGATCAATTTTCTGTGTAGATATAACTTCATCTGAAAAATAGTCAAAATGAATTTTTACATCCAATGAAACTCATTTTCTAATTATATAATATCATATGACACAAAACTGAGATTCTACATTAAAAGTTTTTTTAGATTTATCGTGTATTATCTTATTTAGGGGAAGAAGTCAGTTTGGTATGTAGATAAGATTTGAAAATAAAAATCGTGTAAACCATTTAAAACAATTTCGAAAAGAGTATTATTACTTGCTGTTGAAGAAATTGCTGGGTAATAAATCAACAAAAATATTACAGTTTTTAATAACATTGCCAATTTCGGAAGGATGTGACATCATAATCGTTATGTATGACGTCACAATGTTAGTGGGGATGTCGCAATATGGTCACATTGCAGAATTTGTGAGATTGTTTTGTCAATTCAATTCAGTTAGTAATAAATAAAATACTTAACCCAAACATTTTTATGAAATTAAGAATATCGGTAAATAAGTTTCTTTTGCTTGTTGAATACCAAACCACTCCACTTGTTCAGTAAAACTTACTTTAGTATTCTCTATACATGATATGGCACATGATTCATATTCTTCATGAAATTTCAAATTGTTTTATTAAAAGATTCATAATATTTTCATTTTGTAACACAATACTCAAGACCATTTTGTATGTCAGGCATATTTTTATAGTTGCATCACTTAAGAATATGAAAATTAATTCTTTAAAATATCAGTAAATTGTCATTTTGATCACCTATGAGTGGGAGTGGGTGGGTGTATCAACATAATATTTTGTTGTTTAAAGATCATTTGGCCAATCAAAGCACTTAATCATATTCTATGCATCCAAAGCTCTTACTCTCATACAACAATATCTTTTTTTCCACATACTTTCAACGGAACAGAAAAACACAGAAAAAACACTTTGTAAGTCAAATTCCTCTTCATTTCCACTATAACAAAACAGGATGTTGCTTTATAGAACATTATGTAAATACTACCTTTCTCAAGCAATGACATCCAACCCATACATGTTCTTGATTCAATATTTTTCTATTTTTCCTCTTTTAAAAAGTTCCATTTTTAATTAGCATGATTGATAAGCGAACAGCATTGTATTCCCCTGGCTGGGATGCTTTGGCAAGAAGATGTTGATCAAAGACACGGCCTGAGTCTGAGGAAGGAAGGATATTTGGATTCTTGGGAAGCTTGAATAAAATCATGGCATAAAGCATTTGTAAAATCAATACGATTCTGTGAAATGATCGCATCAGATGTTGCCTTCAATAATAGCGGACATAACATGGCAGTAACCTCGGTGGCTCGCGCAGTCTCATGTGTGTGTGTATGTCACAGGTTTCTTAATGCACGGAGCAACTCATGTTTTACCTGTTAGCCACGCAAATGCACATGGCACGCACATCAGCACTGGGTCTATTTCATCATCATTTAATCAATACCTTGAAATGAATGAATAAACAGTGACATAAATAACCTATCCATTCTTTCCCTCCGTTGGTGCATGCACGACCTACTGCAAGACGGAAGCAAGTGAGGATTGCGCTCGGAATAACACAACAAATGTAAACCATGATAATCTCATTAATAACACCCAAATGGACGCAAAATCAATAGTTACGCTGTCTTGTCCACATTAGGGATGCATTCCACCGAAACTATGACCGATATTACATGAGAGGTGAGCGCTGCCTTATAACGAGGTTCTCACGTAATGGCACCGAGCGAGGGCCGTGCAACGGATGAGGCAAGCAGGGGAATGCAGCAATCTGTTCCTACCACCTACCGCTAATAACCCGGGATCTACAGATTAAAACACAGCCTTACCCTTACTTCCAGGAACCAGGGTCAAACTAGGGGGGCAGGAACTCCCGCCCCATGGTCCAGAATCCAAGAACACAGTCCAGTCATTATAGATTCACTCGCTACGAGCCTGGCACCATTGACTGGCTGGGAACCTCCCTCTCTCCCTCAATGCAAGGCTGTGGAGATGTTGGTACTACTATCCTAACGATTGATTCTAAGTGAAGCCGACAGAGCCCAGCTTGACTGATTGATCCCTGGTGTTCTCCTATTGACAACAGGCAGGGCGAGCAGACTGCCGCTCCACTCTTACTTGCATAATAGTAGTCATTGGGGGAATAGTTTCAGAAAGATTGGAACTCTTCTGTATAGGAGGTTATTTTAATAAGGGAGTCCCAGTAGAAGAGATTTGTGCCATTAATTATCTAACTGGGATCTACTAAGCTGGGCTCTTGTTGTTGTGATTGTTTCAGGATTTAGGAAGAATTATTATATCGGATGCATGACAAATTTTATTGGACAACTTTTAACAGCTTTCATCAGATTGGTTGGAAAGTTTTATGAATCATTCTTGCATCTTTATGCATCTTGACAGAGGCTGATCTCGTAACCATAATGAAATGATTACTGAAAGAATTTATTAGACCACATAAAACCAAATTGAAACTTGCATAAGATTAAATATTGGCTGGTTATATTTGAGAGTTTTGACGTTTTCATTGCAAAAGAAACATAATTTGACATTTTGGCAATATTATATCCCCAAAAAGATTGAATGAAATAAAATATCAAAATTCATACGGCGATATATTGTTTTTTCAAATAAATCTCAGCTCCAATGAGAAGAAGGGACTTCTGTCTCTGAAGAACAACATAAAACGGAAATTTGTTTCTTTTTTCTCCCATAATTACATGCTAATGAAGCTTTTTGTTTGCAAGAGCTGACAAACAATTTCAATATGGACAGAAGCTTGTTACCGGGAGGCGAGAAAAGTCAATAATGCTCAAACGCTCCCACTAAACATTAATTCTACTCCCAGATTAAGGTATCAACGGATAAATCCAAAATTAACATTTTGGTCTGATAATGTTTTAACTGCCTCCAATCTACATATATTCCATTTGCATACTGATGGTGCTGTAAAAGAAGACGCCAATCAACTTACAAAGCCCATTCTCGCAACTTTGATAAAAGTTTTATAACAGTCTTCAATAACCTTCTCAGCACAAAAACCCTCAATATTCATTGAAATTAACGCACCTTACGATCTGATTTGGAACCTGGCAATCAAACTGAGAAGGCCTGACACATGAACCTAGTTATCTCCCTTGCAAGTAACAAAATGCAAATAAACTTCTAATTGCATGGGAAATTTAGAATAATCAAAGCTGACCTTCAGGATCATTGAAACGAAGTTTGGTGTTAATCTTGGAAATTGAGGTTTCTTTGTCTTCAATTAATGATTCTACATATTGTAATCTTGGGTCTTTTTAATATTCATTGTTACATGCTTTAAACAGATATTTTATTTCAAGTATTTAATCCCCTTGAGAAAATATAGAGAAAGAACATGCTAAGGAACTATTTGATCAAGAAACGCTTTAGAATACAAATATATATTAGATCCTACCTATTAAGTTTCTGAGAACATGTCTTGATCGCATCTGAAATATCATCAATTGTCTTACAATAGATTGACAAAGGTAATCAATTTCCAAGTAAAAAGCTTGGCAGTCTATACAGGTTATTACCAATAGTTTAGATATATTACAGCGACATACTTTTAAAATGAGCACATGTACACATATCTCTTTTGTAAAGCAAATTGTAGTCAACATTGAAAAACCACTGTTCATGACATCATTATAGAAAACCCTCACAATTTACGGGAATTGGGATAGGGAATTCAGTGGAATAGAATCAGTAATGACTTTTACAAAACTTGTGCAAATTTGTGTGTAGCCTTCTCTCATATTACATTCTAATAAAAATTCCTTAAATATGAACAAGATATGGATCTCCCTTTGTATCTTCAACTGTGTAATTATTGTGGTATGAAGAATTCACAAACTGGCTGACAGGTGTTGAGAAAATCTTACGTTCATGATGGAATTAATTGAGATTAAAAACAAATAGAATTAATACCCTGTTCCATGTATCCTAACATATCAACAAAGTACACATCATTAGAACAAAACTCTTAACCCTTACGATGCGGGGCGCGTGATATTTACGGGCCAAATATAAAATGGCACGTAAGCCCTCTTGGCGAAATCCGTAACTTTCAGGATAAGGCTATATTGACTGCAAGCAGTCTTGGCTGCTCCCGGATATAAAATATCAAACCTTTTCTCAAAAATGATTGAGGGTACCCACCTTGCGGCATTCATATCTCACAAACCAATAGAGATAATTCTATAATTTTTACATCATCGTGTAGAAGAGAGAATTGTCTTTATTTCCATGTATCATATGTATATCCGCGCACAAAAATAAAGAAGCGGCAAGCGTTGCGACAAGTGACGCAAAAAATTTTTTTACCTCAAAATGATTGAGGGTACCCACCTTGCGGCATTTATATCTCACGAACCATTAGAGATAATTTTATAATTTTTACATCATCGTATAGAAGAGAGAATTGTCTTTATTTCCATGTATCATATGTATATCCGCGCACAAAAATAAAGAAGCGGTTAATCAGGATATAACGGTGGCTGGCACCGGACAAAACAATTCCGCCACGTGGGCTTGTAGAGCAAAAATATATAGCCGCATCGTAAGGGTTAATAACCTCAAAGTTAATCATTCCATTAAGAATTAGGGAATAAATACGAAAACACTATATAAATATTAAAGAAATTACAAATATGCCATATAGATGACAGTAAAGCTTATAGTATTATGAAGGTCTGATTAAATCATATTGAACAAATTTGCTCTCGGTATTTAAAAATATCCGTGGATTATGAAATGATTATAAATTAACACGCGCAAGCTGCTTACCATGTACGAGAGACAGCTTTACTAGATGGTGTGAATAGTTCCCTTGTTTCAGCATGAACCTGTCTGTTTGGTGAGTGTTTTATTTCATAGAGGATTTACGCTGTGATATGAACAACGGGCAATATCCCATACCTAATCATGCATCTAATCATGAGACTAATCATGGTGAACCAATAATGATTTCAAACTTCATTCAAACAGCCTGATACATTTGTGTAGCTTATGATTTTATAAAGGCTTAACATATGACATTTTGCAATACAATCATGACTAAACTATACTTTATGATCTGTATGATTAATGAAATTCATTTGTTGTAAGAAAAGTTACTTTAACAGAATGCTATCAAAATACATTTCCAGACATTCAAAAAACCATAAGCTTGAGGAAATATTTAACAGTGAGATAACTGTTGTAGGCACTTCATAAACACATAGCAGGTGGTTGACATTGGTGTGAAATGCAATGCACAACCTCTTAACAAAATGTAAGGGGAATATGACTAAACAAAATTCCCTTAACTCCCTTAGTAATGGAAATATGACTAAACAGTAAACTTGTAAGAAGACAATCTTTTGGTTTTATGAAGGAACCATAAATCACCGTAGCCTATCATTTGTATGAGTTGGTTCATGACATGTATGAGGAAGAATATCACTTGAGTTTGAGCAATATCCAGTCTCCTAGAAGCACCACGAACAGTTGACACACGTGTCCTGACCAGATGGCGTTCCACTCCTGAACAGACCCTTCAAACACTTCACAAGCTACAGTTTATGGACACAATCTTCAACATAAATAAGCTACTTTCTCCAACAGTGTTTAAAGGTTCTTAGCCAATTCAAAGAGCATTTCTGTCCTCAACACATGATGGATAATATCCACTAACATGACAAAGATTTTTTTTTTTTAAAAGGAAAGGGGGTAAAGAGAAATAACTATAAAGGATGTAATGAGTGTTCTCAGTGGATAGAAGAACATTAAAATAAGTCACAAATTCACTTATTTTTTAGGAGGATTCATAGACAAAAGGCTGAATAAACTGCAAATATGAATAAAATAAGATAAATACTCCTTAAAGTGTTAAAAGTCTTTGAGAAACTTACTAATGTGTATTACTTCATCAATACACATTTTACATTAGATAACATTTTAACGGAAAGTAATACTGAACTTTGATCAACGAACGGAAAGATTGACATAAAATATTTTTTTAGAAACACAATCAAGTTCATTCATGACCTGTGTTTCTTCAAGAAGTCACTCTTATGCAAGCACATTTAGAAGAGCAAGAATTTCAATATTTTTTGGACATTGACTTTGATTTTCAACTTGAATGATTTAAATAAATACTGATACATTTTTCATGTGCAATTTTTATTTGATTTGCATCTTACAACTAAACCTGTCTATCAAAGTAATATTCATGAACCTCTATCCCTAAATTCATTTGACATGATGATTAAATGCAAATTCTTTGTTTTATCAAGTTTAAGCAACGTCTTCCCCCAACAAGCCTAATCACAACCCCATGGAGCAAGACTTTGATGACTCTAGCGGGACATCACGACTCCCTTGTGGCTTTGATGTGGGTGATTTTATCACATCTTTTATAAAGAATTTAGATTTTATGATATTAAAGCAATATTGTAAATTCATGCACAAAATATTTTCTATTTTGATGATATCGTATTCATACATGTACATATGCCAAAAATATCAAAATATTCATAAATTCACCTTCGTTTATTAATTTTACACAAGTATGCCAATAATAACGAGGAATATGTGGATGACAACTTCTTTATTCATGGTATGCGATGTTTTAACACAGGCTCTTGTGACGTTTTCAAACAAAGGTAATTGATAATGAGGTATGAACATATATAAGAACACAGTAACGATAGTAAAAACAACTTAATGAAATATTGCATTTTTGACATGATTATGGTTTTCAATAGTTCATTTTGAAAGGATCAAGAATAGATATCATAATCCGTCAAAATGAAAGTTCCGATAATTTCTTATAGCTATACTGCTATTATCTATTTCTCACAGAAAAAATATTCAAAATTTATCTCTTTAGATAATAATATCAATGAAAAGATTGTTCACATTTTTATTATTAAATGTAGCAATCATATCATCAGATATTCTATATGTATTACTTCACAATCAACCAAGGAACACACAGCTCTGATATAGAGTAAGGTTAGGCACACGTTTATCATTCACATCTCTTTATAAAAAACACTGCCCTTGATATCCATCATACAAACTGGATTATATCTTAACAAGCTCATCTGTTAAGCATCTCTGATCACATAAACAGTCTCGTGATCAATTTGCCACCAATCCACTGACAAATAACAATGTTATGATCATCACACTGTCTCAGTTTGCCAAGCATCTTATCACCTACGAGTCCCTCCTCTGAAAGTATGACAATTATAACTGGCTAATACAGAAGCTGAAGCAAGCCATACACGTCGACAACGTGCAAAAAACGTCGACTGTCAACATAAAAAATGAATTAACTCTCACTATGCAATGTTAGTTTGACTTTAAAGGCTTAAGACGAGTATTCTGGGCAAATTGAGGGAAACTTGGAAAAAATATTCAACAAACACTTCGTTAAAAAGGCGGATCTGTCTATAAATGTTTGAAGTTGTAAATTTGTCGTTGTAATAATTGATTTGAAATAAGACATGACTTTTCTACCTCTTGGTTAAAACGAAAATTGACTGAGAAGTTGATTTTGAAAATAGTTTCAATTGAAATGTTGACAATGAAATAAAACAACTTTCAATACTCAAAGAATAATTATGAAACAAATAAAAAGAAGGATTCTAAAATCTCAACAACTCTTTCACTTCAACTCCCTTAATTATTGTGTGACACTCCATTATCATTTCAAATCACATTGTAATTAAGTTAGTTTGCTATTTCAGAAAGTTATCAAATTTTTCAGTATTATTATCTAAACACTGATACCCCGCCCAACAATAATTGTCAGTTGTCAGGCCAACAGTACCTATCTTTCCTACCCTCCTGTCAAACCTTACACATCAAAACTGATAACTCAGCACAGATTTGGAATCAACAGGAGAGCATTTGTCCTTAAAATCAGGGATGAGCAATCAGAATAGAAACTACTGTCCATACAACTGATATCAAAGATGCAAGAAACCGTTGTCCACAAAACTGATATCAACACTCTGTAGGTGGCAAAGGACCAAAATAAAACTGAAACTGCATTTGATGGAGTTGTTTATAAGCTGAGCTTATCAAAACATGTATACAAGATGTCATCTGCCACTGTTGACATCATGCTGGTGTAATTACACCTTATCAAACTGTCATGTTCGTCGTTAACCCTTAGACCCTTACAGAATGCATGATTCACAGCATCTTAACCATCAACATGTGGACCAGGGATTAAAGGGTTAACACCAACATGCAGCTAATTGGCCCAACATTGCACACATAGACTCTCCTCTGATTGGCTGTCTAGCATGTTCTTCTTGAATTCCTCCAATGGCACCTGTTATTAGGAATTAAAGAAACCCTCCAATAAGTGATCTCATGTGACAACATGTGAATAACCAAGTAGATGTTCATTTATTGCATGATACTGTATGAATATGTAAAGGAAATTTTCACTTAATTGTTTGTCCACAGTTTTATTTTTCTAGTATAAAATTGAAACATTCAAAACATGATCACTTTGGTCAGACAAATTCTGATAATAGAATATACAAAACGTGTAAATTTGGGAAAAAATTAACAAAACTGGTTGAAATTTGGCACTGTAAACCTCCTAGTAGAGTAGAAAACATGTGCAAAATTTAAAACAAATGGATGA
The DNA here is from genome assembly GCA_916613615.1 of Steromphala cineraria. Classification (NCBI taxonomy): domain Eukaryota; kingdom Metazoa; phylum Mollusca; class Gastropoda; order Trochida; family Trochidae; genus Steromphala; species Steromphala cineraria. Next base: position 85,151,425 of record OU744722.1, read on the forward strand.
ATAATCTAAATTATTCATCTGATTGTTTTAAATTTTGCCGTAATAGGTCGGACAATATAATTTCTCGGACGGATGGAAGGACGGACAGACGGAATCATTGGTATTACTCTATACCCTTGACTTCGATAATACCAATATCATATGAAGAAGAACATCTAAAGTTAAATATGAAGAACCGCTGCACCTATCCAAACATTTATCTTCAAGTAATTTGCGAGTCCACCTGCAGCCAGTGTAACAATTTAGCTCACCCTGTTCCCTCACCGACCAATGGTAGATGCCTACAGGCGGGAGGGGAGTGTGTCCAGCTATATGTGGCTCTCGTGATGAAATATAAATGGCGCTCAGGAATCAATCAAGATAACGACCCACTTCCGTCTCCTTTATCATGTTAGCATCAGCTCCACTAATCACTTGCTCTGCACATGTACAACATTCTACCATCCCACTTAAACAATGGTCACGGAGCCTCTCATCTTTACTGGGTATATGTATACTAGAGCTCATTCAGCATGTTCAAAATACTGATATCCCACTTAAACAATGGTCACGGAGCCTCTTATCTTTACTGGGTATATGTATACTAGATCTCATCCAGCATGTACAACATTCTACCATCCCACTTAAACAATGGTCACGGAGCCTCTCATCTTTACTGGGTATATGTATACTAGAGCTCATCCAACATGTACAACATTCTACCATCCCACTTAAACAATGGTCACGGAGCCTCTTATCTTTACTGGGTATATGTATACTAGAGCTCATTCAACATGTTCAAAATACTGATATCCCACTTAAACAATGGTCACGGAACGAATGTAACATTGTCATATTTGGGATCACAGGGTCTTGAATGGTACAGATTCTTGTACTTTTTCAGGCTGAGTCTCATGCGGGATTTGAACCCACACCCTCAGAGTTAGGCAACACCGCCAGCAATGACCATAACCAACTCGCCCGATTCACCACCCTAGCCCCCGACAAGATTCAAATCATGGACCTTTTGCACAAAGCTAACCTCTGCGCTATCCCACCCCCTAGGTATAAGTAGACAAGTGTATCTTTTAACTTACAAACCCCTAAGTCATCATTCAACATGTTCAAAACATTTCATTTATACAATGGTACTGCATAGAACCCCATATATATAGAAGGAATTAAGGCAAGTATTTATGCTAAATAACCAGTGCTGACCTCACAAAAAACAAAACCATAAGCGTTTAACTAAACCAATGGTCATTCAGCCCCTGAATCAACATAAAGAAAGTTTATATCCATAAGTTTCTAGCAAAATCTTCCCAGATGATCAAAGGTTGTAAGAAATAATGCATCAGTATCCAAAGTTATCTAGAAATAGATAAGATCAGGGTGAAGCCAAGACAATTCAAAGAATCACATATGTCAAGTCAAGTCAAAGTCAAAGATGTTTATTGTATGAAAGGCCTCTGGCCCATATACAAAAGAGTTACAGTATGGTACATGAAAGTTAACTAATACATAGTTACGTAAAACAACATTCTACTACAATACCTAAGGTTTTACTAATTGCTTTATGAGAAGATCTCTCTTTTCTAATGCATGTTTTATATATAATGCTAATTGAACAATAATAGCTTCGTTATTAGTTTGCAATAAAAAAGTATAAGCATCTTTTGGTTGTTTATGTAAAAAGTGGAGTGGTATATATTTCTGTCTTAATTCAAAATAACAAGGGCATGAAAATGTAAAATGCATTTCATTTTCTACTCCTTGGTTGCATAAAGGACAAAATCTTTTTTCTTTATCGATAGCTGTTTTCCTCCCCTCATTGATCATTAAACTTAGCAAACCCAAGCGATATTTTACAAATATTTTTCTTAAATGATATGAAGTTATTATTGATAAGTATTTTTCTGGCTGAAGTAAGGTTTTGAAGGTCCTGTAATATTCATATCGTGAACTTGAATCTAAAGTGGAATGCCAATCTTGACTGAACATATTTATTGCTCGAAGTCGAAACTCATTAATAAATCTGTTAACGTCCCCGATTGTCTCGCACAACCATATGAAACCAAAACCATGGGAAAATAATAAATTCCTAATATCGCTTGCCCAAGTATGTTTTCCCAAATTATCAAGACATAAAAGCATGTTATAAGCTAATCTAGGTAGACGTTTTTCGTGCATAGTTAAAATCTTGAACCAAAACCTTAAACATCGTATTTGAGAATTAATGTATAATGGAAACCTGCCACATTCGCCATACACCATGCAATTAGGTGTCTGTGAGCTTACACCAAGGAACTTTTTGCAGGCTAACAGATGCACTCTCTCTATACAAACGAAACGCTGAAAACCCCATATTTCAGAGCCATATAATAAAATGGGTTGTATCTGAGAGTTAAATATCTTAAAGAATATATTTGGAGACATGGTTCCAACTTTGCTTAAAACTGATACAACTTGTACTAAAGCTTTTTTACCGCGTAAAGCTAAATTCTGTGCGCAATTGTTTATATTCAGTCTGTGTGAAAACAAAAATCCTAAATAAGAATAATGATTGGAAATATTTATCAAATTGCCATCATAAAACCAACGCTCTCTTGCCGCTACAGGGCCACCCTTTCTAAATATTACAATTTCTGTTTTACTTAAGTTAACTGACAATTTCCATTCTTTAGTGTACTTCTCTAAGATATTTAGTTGATTTTGTAAACCGACTACAGTGTCTGAGACCAAAATTACGTCGTCAGCAAAAAGAAGCATGAGGATTTCTACAAAACTTGGATACATTTGGATACCATGTTTTCCACCTGTACTGATATCATGATATAATTCATTAATGAAAAATGAAAATAGAATTGGACTTAAGCAGCAACCTTGTCTTAAGCCTAAAGGACAATCAAAGAGATCTGTTACTCCATCTGTACAACGCACACAAGCTCGAATATTAAAATACATAGATTTCAGAATGTTGAACATTTTCCCTTGTAAACCTGCCTTAAGTAAACATTGCCATAATTTAAAATGATTAACAGAGTCAAAAGCTTTTTTAAAATCTACAAAAGCTATGTACAATTTATGCTTCCGTTTTAACAGTGCTTTCTGGATCATTGCATACAGAGTAAATATGTGATCTGCTGTAGAATATCCCTTTCTAAATCCGGCCTGAAATTCCGGAATTTTTTCATGCATATTCGCCCAGTTTGATAATCTCTTATTTAAAATCGAGTTAAATACTTTCCCCAATATACTCATTAATGATATTCCGCGGTAGTTATCTGGATCGTTTCTATTACCTTTTTTATGAAGTGGGACTATTGTAGAACTGGACCAACTACGTGGGAAAATTCCATTTTCAAACAGCCTATTGAAACATTTCTTTAAAAACGGCATAATTTCAGATTTTGAACACTTTATCATTTCGATTATGATATCATCAGGTCCGGCAGCTTTTCCGTTTCTTAAGTGACTGATAGAATCTAATATTTCCTGTTCAGAAATTGGACTGTCCAGGATAATTTGATCTATTTCTGTCAAATCATTATTGGTTGGATCTACATCCTTATATGTATCATCGAAAGTCAGATCTAATATGTCGTCGTTTGAGTGCACATCTTTAAAATGCTTTAACCACTCAGATTTCGTTATGTTGTTACTCGCCGGCTTTCTGTTTTGTAAATAACGAACTTTTTTCCAAAAGGCATTAGGGTTGTTAATAGATCTTTCTAGCTGGTCTTGATTACGCATCTTCAAATCAAATTTGAATTTTCGACAATAAGCTTTGTACTTATTTCTACTTTCGCAGTATTTCCGTCTATCGTAGTTGCTACGAGTCACTCTGAACCTTCGAAGATTTTTACGAGCGTTTCGTTTCGCGGTCCTACAATCTTTGTTAAGAGCATTTCTAATTGGTTTAGGATTTACAAACTTAAGCATACACTCGGCTGAAGAAGACAAAATGTCTACTAAGTCATCAATAGCTCCGTTTACATCTGTATCTATTATCTCCAAAATATGTTTTCCAAACAAGTGTAATTTTGCTTTAACATTTGTTAAGAACGTGTTAGCAGAATTATCATTCCAAACAAACCGCTTCGTATTTGTAGGCGCGATATCACAAATCATTTTATGGTTAGAGAGCGGAAATTTGCAAGTCAATTCAAGAGGTAAATGGTCAGAATCCTGTCGATCGCCAATATTCAACAAGTCGACATACTGGAAGAAATCAGGCGTACATATAAAATAATCGTTCACACTAGCACCTTGATTTGAACAATAAGTATACTCCCCTTGCAGATCACCAAAAACTCTTCCATTAACAATGAATAATTGGAATGCATAACATATGTCTATCAGCTTTTTTCCAAATCTGTTTGTTGTTGTGTCGTGTGACTTCCGATTATCAATATCTACAAAATCATCTTCGGGAAATGGTACACGTCTGTGTATTAAATCATCATCAAAGGAAGTTGAAGGGTTATTTCCATTACCAGTACGGGAATTGAAATCGCCACATAATACGTAATGGGATTCACTAAATTCAGACTGCTTTTCAAAAAGAAATTCTTCAAGTTTACTTAAGTTACAATTAGTATCTACGTGGTTGTAATATGGTGACCCTTCAGGTGGTATATACGTGCACATCAAAACAACATGTTTATCAATGTCAAAAATGGCTTTTGACATTTGTATGCAAATGAAGTTATCAATGTCTGTACTTATCAACTTACAAAACTTGTTAATAGACTGATGTATACACACGAAAACACCCCCTGATAGTCGACCATAGTCAGATAACTTTACAGCTGAGCTAGAGAAAACTTCATAATCGTGTAACCAGTTTATCTCGTAAAGCGAATCCACAAAAGTCTCAAGAAGACAAATAATCTTAAATGTTCTAATGTAGTGAACAAAGTCTTCATCTCCTTCTTTGCTTTTAAGTCCGTTAATGTTCCAACACAGAAATGGAAAAATTCCGTTGCACTTTCTGGGATGAGTAGACGTATTGCCGGTGTCCTGGTTTGCGGTACCCTGTGAAATACGATCCGGGCCTCGGCCAAAATCCTACGGCCGTGAGGAGTTAGATCTCGTCTGTCGGGTCGTCGTGTTGGTGATGGGTCTCGTATCCCTAGCGTTGGTAGACCTGTTTGTTCCAGTGGTAGAACGAGGCACAGTCACAAGATGACCATCTTTGAAATATCCAAACATATTAGTCCCCTTCAACGCTTGTAGCTGTTGGCGCTGACGTGACGTCAAGTCGCTCGAGATACCAAGCCCTGCCGCCTTAAAAGCTGGTCTCGCTTTCAAAGAACGCACTTTGTCATCTGACATGTGAAGCTTCACGATCATCGGACGAGGCCTTGATTGATTAACTCTCTTTACGCCAAGCCTATGAGCGCGGATGACGTCAGACGTCTCCCATGTTTTAAAAGTAGCGTGGTCGTTTAGCGTTGACAGAGCTGTCTGCTTGCATGCCATCGACTTTTCCTCACCGTCGGCCTCAGGAATACCATGGATTATAATGTTGTCCCTCCTACTGTACGATTCCAGCCTGTCTAGTTCGACATCTACGTTGGACATCTGGGCTATCACTGTATCGATCTTCCTATCGAGAGCATCGATGTCATCATTCACGATATCATGGTTTTGTTTCATAATGTCAATTGCCCCGCGAATATCGGTTACAGAGTCTTCCAAGTTCTCACACTTCGTATTAATAGCGTTAATGTCAGCCCGAAGAGAGGAAATCTGTGAACTTAAGTCGTCTCTGATTGTAGATATCTCAGATTTTACGTTATCGATTGCACCGAGTAGGGTTTCTTGAACTTGCTCAAGTGTAACTGGGCCCGGGTTGGTTTCAACATCATTGGAGCATAACAAACGTTGCATTATCACTCGCACGGGAAGCGCGCCGTCTCCGAGTAGACACAGTGCACGATCATGTGCAGCGTGTGCGACCTGATTGATAGACAAGACTAGGTCACAGTTCGGGGTGGTGACGTCACATGTTACACACAAGAATGTTGTTTCTTTAGGCAAAAACTGGTCAAATGGGTTATTGTAGAAGACATTCTGGTTACAGATAATGAGACCAGAGAGTGAGAGATGCACTGTGAAGAATAAAGTGCATAAGATTAAGCGATAAGGCATGTTATCAACGTCTCGATCGCGTCGTTGAGTGAATGGCGTGTACCCGTCAACATGGCTCACCTGCCGAGTACCGGGTGGTTGACGGAAAGTTCCTATCCTCACTCTGTAAGTGGCCAGATCCACCATGATGTAGCTTCAAAACGTGCGCTGCCGGATGGGCTTCTATGTGATAGAATGATATATTCCGGTTACCCTTTGTTTCGTGTTAATTTCAACAAAAACATCAGAGCGTTTTCAAACGTGTCGTCAACCATCAAGGGCGGGTAACTCTCTCTCATAATATGTCCTTACTAAAATTTCCAAACAAGAGAGGTAATCCCAAATGATATTGTTAGACAGAATCAGTGAACAAGACAGGTTCTTAACCTTAGAGCCTTCCATCAACTGCACTCTCTCTGTTTCCTCCGAGGCAGTGAGGGTTTAGGAACACTTACCTCTAAGTGCTTGAGAGAAACATATACATGGTCAATAAGAAACCAAGGACCATCTATGTAAAGCAATAAGCAGGATGGTGTAGTGTAATGGACTAAAACATGTCTGTGTAATGTACTTGCTACAAATGGACGTTTTGTCATGAATTTCATTACCGTGTTATTACTTTCGTGATGTTTTGAGAGGATTTAAGAAGTGACAATGAATGTATTTTGTGAGTACTTACATATGAATAGTAGTAGGAAAGTAGTATATGACATGTTATCAATTTGTCTCAATATGTTTGGTAATCAAGTGTAGAAGAGAAACAATGTGTCTAGTAAGGAGATCTTTAGACATCAAGTTTTTGATGACAATATTATGAGCTATAAAATTCCCGATATTGTAATAGCCAGTGAAAGAACACAATTCCTTAAAAGCGATAGTAAGTTCATCAAAACATTTTTCAATTGCAATAAAGATAATAACAAATTTCTTGTTTAGAACAACATTTTTTTTCTATAAAAAAAGTAACCATACAAATGTTATAAGAGATGGACGAGGGAATGATATACAAGGTGTCTGTTAAACAGGATTTCTTAATTTTTCTAAAAGGCATTGAAAACCAAAATGAAAACAGAAAATTCAGCAGTCTCTGAACAAGTCGCTTTAAGAAGAGTCAAAAGTTTAATGGCCTTTTCAAGGTTCCAAGATCAAATAACATACAGCAACAAAAGTTAAACAAGTTGCATAACAAAAACAAAGTTATAAAGAAGAGAGAAAGTTCACCTACCTCACAGAGTGGTTCCGTATTTCAACAACGCGTTCTCAACAGGTGATTGGTGTGCCAGAGAGAGTCTCGGGATGACGGCGGGCTCGGACAATGAATCAATCACGCTCCCTGCAAACAAAACGAGATCTCGTCAATACACTTAACAAGATCTAAAGTTACCGATGCGCAGCGAAATGTGATTTCTCGAGGCTATGATAAACTCTGATCCCGATCTAATAGGCTCCGGATTTCTTTGCTATGCATTGCGCCATCTTGTTTGGATTCTTAACAGATCGCATACTGTTACAACAAACCACTCGGACTGAATACAAATTATCTACAAAGATTTGCTTACTTTTGTCTAAAAAAATATGGGGGCTTCACATATCCAGCTAAATTTGATTAGAGCCGTTCCACTGTCGCAAAATGATTAAATGAAAACAAGGATACAGGCTGATATTGCTCTCATGTGACTATAAATTGGAGCAAGACATCCGAAATTCGGCTTTGCAGGCGTGAGTTCGGATATTAATTATTTCATCATATCTCTCAAAATATTGTCGGCACAGCAACCTTAGCCTGTAAATCCTGCTGCTTTATCTCCCCCAGGTCAGGACGAGATCAGGGTTGGACAAAAAGTGATTGTCATAAATCTACACAATGGGACAGATCCAACCAATATGATATCATTTTACGTGACGGAATTGCAATTCTTCATAGTTGCATGGAAAACAAAACAAGAAACATTTGAACAGACCAGCAGAAACTGGTGACATTTATTCTGCTATTGGTGAAGAATTCATATTTGGTGCCGAGTTTGATATAATGATAAAAGAATTAGAAATTACCATAATGCTCCACCATTGGCGCCCAAAGCGCCATCTCCAGCAGACCTTATTATTAAGGGTTTTGTTCGGCTTTACAGGATTTTCAATAAAACTCCAAATCATTTCCTAATAAGACGTTCTTCATAAATATAAACTAGCATAAAGCAATATATTGTAGGAGGGGAATTGATTTTAGTTTCATTAACTTTCATAAAATTGCAACTTGTTACCATGATAAAAAACCGATGTGGAGACGGAATCTGGGGCGACTGTCTCAAACAATGGCCCAAATTACAGTTATTAAAGCCTCATGCTTTATGACATAATTGACTCCATTTAAATTCAAATCAACACTCGATCAAACCTCGTATGCAGCAGTAAAAATGCTATCCACGTACAGCATAAAACTTAAAGACTCTGGTTTCTTTCATTGCACGATGTAGTCACACAGTCGCAATCACTTCTAGTTTCTTGGAAAGAAGACAGATTTCACCGATTGCGGTAGACAGAACCAAGGGTGACATAACTTAGAGATCACAATGTTTCTCAATAACAGAATTTTGTCTTAAAAAACAAAAGGGGAGGTAAAGGACTACAAGTTGAAACATTTTGGGGGAAATATTTCAAATACAGCTCTGTTTTTGGGTCAATTCTATTCTTCACAAAAATTATTTGTTTGCTAATTATTTACATATTATCGTTATAAAACTGTCACCAAATGAAAAAGGAAACCCTTTTATTTAAAATTCTTTAACGTTTACGTCAAGGACTTGAATGCACACCATTAATCATACCTTAAAACTAGGTGAATAATCAATTATTTATATACTTATTTCAAGACATACAAAATAAAAACTATATGCCAGATGAATACAGGGCAAAATACGGGTTAGTACCAACTTAATATCAATTATGCTAACAAGGAAACATCAATATTTTTATTCATAACCATAACAGCACAACAGTCTAAATTTAGTTATTAATTCTTTAAACTATTCTCTTCCATACTCAGTCAGTTCTAGCTAATAGACTTCATAGACAATCCAAAAAGAATTTTGAGACATGTGCTTGAAATTCAAGTCAGGTACCTGAAATATTGTCAAATTGCCAATCAGTCATTTCATTGCTAGGATGAAACTCAAAGGTTTTCTGATTTATGCTGGAATTCTTTGCCAGCAGTAGTGTACCATGGGATCCTTTCAATCTTCCCTTTTAACTTCTGGCTTGTGGCTACGGATGTAAAACCTTGAACCGACTCTTTAGAACTAAGTGACAAATACCAGAAAATGATTTGTAGATTGCTTGAAAACCAATCAACCAGTTCTTGTTAATGCTACCCATTTCATCAGAGAATTCCTCCCTTAATTCAGCACCGCTCGCATAAAGTCTGCACCATTCAAATAGCTTCTGTATGAGCAAGCAAAAAGATCAGTTGTCCATTGATATCGAACAAAAAATTCTATGTCACTTCAGAGAAGTCTTCCGATCTTGTTCTTTATTGGGAGTGGGACTAGCGCGCTGGAACTCAGAACATTCTGATCAGGAATGACCTCTGACCACGGCCTATAAAACACCGATCAGTCAATCCACCAATCACAGCTCCTGCCATTATTCGAGGATTTTGGTCAGCCCTGAAGGAATTATGATCCAGCCATAATTAATCATTCAATCGCACTGCTTTCATCAAGGATTTGTCTAAATCGATTAATTGTACCTCCTCTGCAAGTTGGCAAGATGGGACATCCCAAAGAAGCGGAGCCATTCAGCTGACTCGTCTAATGAAAATGGAGAGCCATACACTCCGATCCCAGACATCTGGAGTTTACCCATATGCTCGTCATCGGTTGTGTGGAAAGTATTATATTTCACTCAACCCATTGAGTAATATGCCATGCCTGTTCAGAACTAATCTCTTTTTATTCCGAACATCTTTCTCTCTTGTCATGAAATCTGTCTTCACAACATCAAATTACTAGCTTTACAGACCACAGGAGAAAGATCATATTTTATTCAAATAGGTAGAAATATTCAGAATACGTAAAAATAGATGAAAACTCAGTCTTCAAGAAAGTAGGATACCAAGACCAAACAGTTCTTGTTTGGGTTTTGGCCAAATAAATGTTAAGAAGATCAGGAGAAAACTTCAGAAAATGTTCAGGCCGAGGTGGTTAAGATTTCAGTAAATAGAGAAAAGTCCAGGAGATGTTTCCCAGTCCACGGGAGTCTGTTTTGATTTGAGTGAAATGAAGGAAGCTCCATGGGGTTTGTCAATGTCAAATTTCACTTCCAAATCTACCGGTACTCTCTTCCAGCCGTGTCATGCAATGCCAAGAAACTCCCTCCCTATTCCCTTTTTAGCCTTTTGTCTACCACATGAGGGCTGGCATATTTCACCTGCCTTGGACCGCAATGAGGGACTCTTTTATTTCTCCCTTGTACCCTAGTATATATTTATTCCATTTTGTTTTTAAAATATTTCAATGAAAATCTGTCTGTTAAAGCCATGCTTAAAAGCTGATGCTGAATATTTCATTAAATTCATACCTTGAATAATTTGCAATTAAATCATCTTAAATTCCTTAATTGGAAATAAAAAAATGTAACTTGAATCAAAGTTCAAAATATCATTAAGTGCATTCACAAAATTGTCACAAAATGTGCACTAAGTCCAAAGTGTTTACATGTCATATTTGAAAAGCAACCTGTTCATACCAAATCAATTAATTGTCTTCTCCTTGCTCCAGTTTAAAGTACAGCAGTGTAGTATTATGACACATGTTCTCAATCTCCATATATCAACTGTCAGAATCCCCTCCAATCCAGCCCAGCCTCGGGACATGTCTGTAGAAGCAGCTGCTACCGCTATCCACACAACATATCACATATGTGTTAATTGTACTGCAAAAACAGGCTTCCATCGACTTGCCGGTCCTCATGGGCATATCACTGCGATGTAGTTAATAGAAGCAACAGTCTGTTATTTCATATTCCGCTAACAACTTACAGGAAAGAGGTTTGATTCTACACTAAATCTCTTACCTCCAACACATTATATAATAGTAGTGTGGCAAGTACTTTCACCTGTGATCAGTCCCTTGGTATTATGTAACAAAAACTGTGATAAGGAGTCAAAACATATTTCTTCCAAGAGAATAGAAAATTGATCGGTTGTAATCTGTTCATGACCCTAAATCACAAATTTTTATAAATAATTTTATTTTTTTTCAATAATTTCAAAAACTTTTTTAATTAAGCTTATTTGTATTTGAGAAGTATTTAAAGAAAAAAATCAAAATAAAAGAATCATGCATACAAAAACTTTCCTCTTCATTGATAAAATGTAAAGAGATAAGATTTTTTTGGCTATAACAATATATCTAATCAAGCTTTGGACGACATGCCATTCACAACGTTTCAAATTCCTTTTATTGATTGGGCATACAAAGGTTTTACTAAATTATCCAGTCAATGTCAGATTTGTAACAGGATTATCCAATAACTCACAAAGCTGTCAGTCCCGACCACAGAGTTGCTTGTTAAAGAAATCGCCAAATGCCTATAAAAATGCCATTACCATATTAGATTTGTCTTCCATAAGGCTCTCATTAAACCGACATGGCGTCCATATTTATTCATAGCAAGGGCAACCTTCAACCTGTGTTAAGAAAATGCAAATCAGCCAATCAAGCGATACGAAACTCTCCTGTCAATGAAGACTTTGGTCATGAGGTATAAATTATGGACGTTAACCCTACCATGATTATAGAGCAGTGATCCATCAAAATCTATAAACTTGTTCTCTGACAGATATGGAGATATAATTGGTGTCGTAAACTACCCTGGATTTCAATACTCAAGTAGATGTCATGATCTTATGATCACCATTCTAGGATCTTTCCATTCAATTATTCAGCCTACTGATCCAGTTGATTCTAGATCCTGATGATCCATGGGTACTTGATGATCCATAAGTACTTTATGATCCTGGATCCTGATGATCCATATGTATTACCGGTACTTAATTATCCTGGATCCTGATGATCCATGGGGACTTATAATGCTCCTGGATCCTGATGATCAATAAGTACTTAATGATCCTGGATCCTGATGACCGATGGGTACTTGATGATCCTAGCTAGATCCTAATGATCCATGAGTACTTTATGATGATCCTAGATCCTGATGATCCATGGGTACTTAATGATGATCCTAGATCCTGATGATCCATGGGTACTTGATGATCCTAGATCCTGATGATCCATGGTTACTTTATGATCCTAGATCTTAATGATACATGGGTACTTAATGATCCTGGATCCTGATGATCCATGGGTATTTAATGATGATCCTAGATCCTGATGATCCATGGGTACTTGATGATCCTAGATCCTGATGATCCATGGTTACTTTATGATCCTAGATCTTAATGATACATGGGTACTTAATGATCCTGGATCCTGATGATCCATGGGTATTTAATGATCCTGGATCCTGATGATACTTGAGTACTAAATTATCCTGGATCCTGATGATTCATGGGTACTTGATGATCCTTTCATTGATTGTATCTTGTTCAAATCTTGGGATAATAATATACTGTGATCATGTGACAACATCATTTCAATATAGTGACAAAAGAACTGTTGGTTTTTTATTGTTTTTCCTCCCACATAGATACAACCACCAGCACGCAGTTGACCAAATATTAATCGATGGCTTTTCATGAAAACAGCTATTCTGCTTAGTATTATTTGTCAGAAAATGAAATTTTTATGAAAAAAATAAAATTAATCATTGTTTGAATTGATATTTTATGAAATATTATTTAGATAACTATTCATCTAAGATTGAAGAGACGTAACTTTATGCAGTGTATGTTAGCAGACAATCAAAGCACCAGAATAATCCCTCCACCTACAGAGTCACTGCGTGAACTGCAAAACAAGACTGTGAAGAAGTAATAACAGAATTGTTTGCATGTGGCGCACAACAACTGCAAATTCCACCCATCAGAAGAAAAATAGAATAAGAATGCCAAACTTTCTAACAAGCATATTAAATCTAAATCTGGCCCCTGAGATAATCTTAAAAGACAGCAGGGCACGAAACCCAAGTGCAAAACCGTTAATTCGCATATTATTTTATTGATATCGCTTAACGTGATAACAGTTGAGAAACGCAGGGTCGTGTTAGAGAGTTTGTGTTGACATAACTGATAACCTATCGGCTGATGCCAGTGTAAATGCGAGGCTAGGACAATCTGATGCCGCTGTTTATCCAGCCGATATCTTATCTCCGCTCTCTACTCAAACATGGGCAGTTGCCAAATAGCGAGAGGAGTTTTTAAATTCTCCATGGCCATATCAACGTAGAAATACATCTCTCGTTTTGACAAATTCTTTTAAAAAGTGGGAAAATCAATTTTCACGAAAATGGATGTTTGAATTGAGTTCATTCACAGAAAATGTTGAACAGCGATATGCTGGGGTATCATGAATTGATCCATTATGACGCAACATGATCTCTCAAATGGAGAGATTCCAATTTGTTTAACACATGCAGCGTTAAACACTTCATTGCGAAAAGCCTTATGACAAAGTTTCTTTATTTCATTAACATTAAAACCTGACCCTGAATAAAGTAGTAGAATTCATATAAATCAAATGAAACTAAAAGATGAAAAATTGTATAACTTCATTCATTCATAAGGTATCAGATAGAATTGAGTCAATATTGTACCATTTCAGTTTTTTTCTCTGTGATAAGAGATATTCTGTTGCTTTGCTAACTGCCTGAGCATAAATGCTAGGAAAATGATAATTGAGAAACAAAGATCTCCATGAATTAATGTTTTATAGAATAACGATGAATTTCTTTCATTGGAGCACTTATGGCGTAGGTGGTTAGTTTAATTGGGGTTACATTACAAACCAAGATAAATCATAAACTTTCAGGGAACAGATGTTTCAATGTGAAAAAGAACATAAGAAAACAACCAGATTAATGACAATTGACAAAAATAATAACAAGGAATTTTCAAAAGTTTGAGTTTCATTCTAAAAGAAAACAAGACGATGTAAATGCTAATTTCAAAAACTTACCCAAGTTAAATGGCAGGTGAGTCTGACTGGACAGGAAGAAAGGTTAGTCTCAGTTTGATGTACGACCTACGCTACAGAGCAAGAAATTACAAGTCTACAGCCTTGTTGCGCTACAGTTCGATAATCGCCCTCCTTGTCCGCGTAATTACAAATAATGTGTCATCTAGTTACTGGTCTCGTGTCACTTTAATTAAAATCAATCTTTGTAAAAAGCGAGAATACTAATCAGCCTAATTGTATCCATCCGCTTGGGCGTCTTCAGAGGCAAAATAACCACGTGTCTGGAACAGAGAAGTCGACAAGGTCGTGATGGCGCTCATTTTGTCTCGGAGTCGGAGATGTTCAGTTGACCCCTGACATTACCTACAGTCTGAGAAGAATGTACTTTTTGAAATGGTAAATTAGTTTACCTTTTGGCGATAAAGTCATGATATAAATTCAAGACCTCTTGACATTTAATCATTCTATCAGCGATGTAAGGGAAACCTTAATTTATACTGGACAGTAGTCTTTCCATTCCTTCTTATTTGCACATAATTATCAGAATCCATAATTAGATCTTCAATTATCAGAGGCTGGAGTATCTGGTTGGTGTGGTATGGGTGTGATCTGCAATAGGATGTTTATCTCCCAATTTTGAAAAACTAGATTAGCGTTTGCGGGATACCGCAAAAGCAGAGCAGCCCCGGAACTTTGGGTTTCGCCTTACCCTGTTCCGCCTTTTACAGGCCTCACCAAATTGGGAATTTTCTCGTGACCTTGACCTTTGACACTCAAGGTCACACAATCAATGAACACATTTCATTGAGTATAACATTATTGTAATGAAATAAAGTGTTAAAAATTAAATTAATCCATTTTCTCCATATATGTTGACCTTGCTGTGACCTTGACCTTCGACAGTTAGTACCCAAAACTTTTTGAAAATGTTGAACTTCTCAAGAGATAATATATACAAAATCTAAACTTCATAGCACAAAAACTTTTCAAGTTATTGTGTTTAGAAGGAATTGCAATAACTCATATCTCATGACCTTGACCTTTGACCTTCAAGGTCACACAATAATTGAACACTTTTTATTGAGTATAACAATCATGTATTGATTAAAAGTGATCATAGTTAAAATTAAGCATTTTCGCTAAACCATGCTTAAGTGATGATCTTGCTGTGACCTTGACCTTTGACAGATTGTAGCCGAAACCTTTTAAAAAAATTTTACTTTTCCAAGGATGATATATACCAAGTTAGAGCTTCATAGCACAAAAACTTTTCAAGTTACCGTGTTTACAAAGAATTTTGTGGTGATTTTATAACTCGTGACCTTGACCTTTGAACTTGAAAGTGAACATGTCATAATGATTCCCTGGAAGTATTAACATTTAGACATGTTCATGAGTTCTGAAAAGCTAAATGGGATAAAGTTATACCCCAATTTAGTGCATTTTGTAATAACTCATATCTCATGACCTTGACCTTTGACCTTCAAGGTCACACAATCATTGAACACTTTTTTTTGAGTATAACAATCATGTATTGATTAAAAGTGTTCATAGTTAAAATAAAGCATTTTCGCTAAAACATGCTTACGTCATGACGTTGCTGTGACCTTGACCTTTGACGGATTGTAGCCAAAACCTTTTCAAATTTTTTTACTTTTCCAAGGATGATATATACCAAGTTAGAGCTTCATAGCACAAAAACTTTTCAAGTTATCGCGTTTACAAGGAATTCTTAGTGTGAATACATAGCTCGTGACCTTGACCTTTGACCTTGAAAGTGAACATGTCAAAATCGTTCCCCCGAGGTATGAGGAGTAAGGTATGAATAAGAGTTCTGGAAAGCTTAGGGGAAAAAAGTTATAGCGAGTAGTACGGGTGCGGCGGCGGCGGCGGCGATGGAAACTTCACAAAAACTGATAGCAGCCCCGTCCTTAGACGGGGCTGCTAATTAAATAGCAAAGAACAATGTTGTATTCTTTGAATGTTCAAGCTAAGATAATATTGAACGTTGTTCATAAGACTATTAAACTTTTATTTCAGGAGAAATTTTGCGCTAGTCACTTATATTTTTTTTACCGCTGACACCTACGAGGCAACAAACAATCTTGAGTTTACAGGAATTAAATTTGCAGTCCCATATTAGCCATCGGCGATCTTGACCGAAAACGGACTCAGAAAATTTTCTTAAAAACTCTATTTTGTCAAATTAAGAGAGGAGCATCAGAGAATTGACAATATCATTTCACATCAGCTTTGGACTTGCTTTTCAATGTTAAAACATGATTAACTACAGTCTAGATGTTGGACTAACTACATGCACATCAATATGATAAGGATGAAGCAGCTTCCCTACTCCCTTGACTACTGAGAAAATGTCACAAGCAATATTCAATTTTTTCTGGGGTTATTATTCATACCAATGATGGCCTTTTGGCAAGAAAAAACCTTCATGATCACTTACATCAATCAGAGATGAAAACATGACCCTGACGTCCAGCCCTGAACCCAATAAAGAGAACCGACCCCCGGGCTGCAACAAACCTCCCTCAGCTAGTTAACTCCTTAACCTTCAGGGCTCTATCATACTGGTTCTAAATAATCAGAAGAAGGTCTGTGTTGTACTTATCCCAATGACGATCAGCTAATACTTCTACTGCTTAAACCAAACTTTTCAGACTCTTTCATAGCAATCTCAACTATGAAGATGAACATATACCACAGACAATTAGCCAATACTTCCAGTGATGAACTCATAACTCTGAAATATTTACATAACCTTTCTAGCTGAATAATAGCAATTCTTAATCTATCTGAAACTTTATTCCTTAATGATAAGCTAATATTTCTAGTGATGAAATAAAGATATCAAGAAATCAAGATATAACTTTTGCACAGTTCACCTTAACTGTTCTAGCTCTATTAAAGCAATTCTCAATTTGTAAAAAAAGGGATCGAAGTAGGATATCCGAAACCTCTGATAATGAGTCTATAATTCTATTGTCGATCTTATATCTCTGGTTTGAAAACTAGCTTGATTCACAGATGGTGTCCATACTTGTCTGTTTTGTCCGTACGTCCGTCCGTCCGTCTGCATGTCCCCTCGTGTAAGATACACTTCCCTTATAAAGATCATCACAACATAACGCTGTACACAGGTAAACAAGAGCTGCATATCTGGCACCCCGGCCGTCACGTTACACCTTGTATCAGAAGTCAGAAATACCAGGATCCGCATTGCTAGTTCCGGGATTGTGTATCCAACTGACTCCATGTATACAGATACTGCCACTGAAAGCATTCATCAGACCCCCCTTGTGCTGGAGATTGGGCTATAGTTACATTGAATACATTTAAAAGAGCCATTGGCTCTGTAGCTCATCTGGCTTAATACTCAATTTGGTGAGTAGGGGCCACAGGGTCAAAATAGTAATAAATCATAATCCTCACTAGTCAAGGAATCTGTACAGAAGATTTCAGCTTTCTAGGCCTGGTTATGGAGAAAAGTGGTAAATGCACAAAGTTTACTGAAAGAGGGACCGATAGAAGGACGCGGACACCATGCCATGCCATAAGCCCATAGAGCCTTTCAGGAACCATGATCATATTGAATATAGCTCAGAGTTTCAATTTTGTTCATTTCTACTTGAAATCTCCTTACATATCTTCTGCGTTTTTTTTATGTTTGCTATAAATGTTGGTTTTAAAGTCTGATGAGTCACCATGTTTACATTTTGAAAAAAAACTTTGATGTATTAACTTAGCTTAGGATATTTTATTTCAGAAAGATCACAGGAAATTCAAATATGATTCCACACACATTAGTCACTTCCTGTTGAAATAAAATTCAAGTTTTTTTGCTCTGAATATCAAGTCATCTGTTAGATATCAGATTCAGTACGGACAGGTTTTGATGGCAAAATGTGACCGAACATCAAAATAGGATTTAATATGAGATAATTTTAGGTAATATGCAAAGATTTGAAACTCGAGAAGATATTTTGTAAATGTAATGTGGATGGCAAAATGTTGTAGAATATCTAGAATGAATTGGATACAAATTCAGGTGCTATGACAAGACTTGTAACTCAAGAAGATATTTTGTAAATTTAATGTGGATGCAAATGTGCTCATAATGTCAAAAGAAATGGCACACTCCATGTTGACAAACTTTGATCCCTCTGGGCCGTATCATGAGGTGCCAGTTGGCGCCAATGTACAAATATAAAGGTTTCCATGGCATTATCATCTTTCCCATAGCAACACACTGCTCTTCAGGGAGGAGACCCAAAACACAAAACATAAGATCCTTAATGGATTAGTTATCTATCCAAATATAACCCAATAGAAGCTCTTCAAACATAATCTTGCATGATATACAAACAAACTGATTTTTAGAGTAAAACATACCTCAGCTCTTTAACAAACATACAAACAAATCTTCAAAGCCCAATCTACAAATAAAAATTCTTCAAAAGATAAAACTAGACAAATCAGCCAAGAAACACAAAGTTATAGAAAAATTCAATAATAAAAGTACTTACATTATTACTCTAAAGGGATGTTCTTCAAGGATAATACACCAATTCCAATGACATGGCATCTTCCTACACCAGCAGGATGTCTGAATATTCCGAACTTGTACAGTTACATAATCCAAATATTATGACAGAGAATTTCACCTCTGTGCCCATATCTCCATTTCGCTCCAGCTTTTATTGATAATCATGCAGCTTTCCATGTTACCAAAGCAATATATGCCATGATATGATCCGCGGTGCGAGCTGCGATGTAAACAAACACTGGGACTCTGCAATATGCATGCTTATGAGGTGAGAAGCACGATTGTGTTGGGCTGAGTATACTTGATGGAATAGTATACAGATGATTTGGATTGCAGTCAACAAACATTAAATGAAATCAAAGGTAGTCATAAGTATGAGTGATAGATCTGAAATTAAGAATTTGATCATCTTGATTTGATGTAGACTATAACACAACATTGACAAAAATTCATAATCAATAAAAAAGCAGGATAGAAGACATATATAGAAGATGTGGGATCTATACTCAATATACAGTATTGAGATGTGGGATGAAAACTCAGATTGGCAATTCAGAATGTGGAATGGGGACTCAAAATGTGGAATGCCTGTTGGAATTCAATGAAGTAAGATGACAACGCAATAATCTTTATGCAAGAATTAAACCCAAAATGTAGGGTGAAAAGGCAGAAACTGGAGACTTAGCATGCATATCAAGACTTAAAATACAGGATGCCCACTCAGTAGAGTTGTGACGATTTATTGATAAATTGAGAATTGTGATACTTATCCGACGATATACGTATCATGATACAATGGCTGTATTGTGATATGTAACATTGCCTTTAAAATTTCTTATTTAACTTCAAAATCAAGTTGTTTTTCAAAGACATTTGAGTTTTTTCAATTAAATACCCTGAAATTAGTGTATCTTGACATGTATCGTATCGATTTGTATGTTCTTTAGTATCATGATACATATAGTATTTAGACATGTTTGTATCGTCACAACACTACAACACAGAATTGAGAATGAACTACGATGAAGACCCAAACACTGTACAGGAACTCCCTGCATAACCATAACATTGGGAACTGGGAATCCTCTGCCAACGGAGCTATTGATTTTATTCAAATGAACGTTTTCACGATCTTTGGCCATTTTTATTCAGGTTTCATTACCGCAATAAAGCACTCCTGTCCAGGAGGACATGGGAGACATTCAACGTGGTACGTGACGCTAACCGCTCTTCTTGTTGTGAGGTAGGAATAAGTTCATCTTTCGTCTTTTAATCGGAGCAGAGAAGAATTTCAAACTGCAGATCGTACAAGCTTTCAACAAGGCTGATAGGAAAGCAGAAGGCTTTAGTTGATATGTGTAGTAAAGGCTTTTCTCATCCTATCTATCTTAATATCTTTAAAAATCTCTTCAGATTTTATTTTATATTCAGATACTTTGTACTTTGCACTCTAAATACAAAATGAAACTATATTAAGATCGAAAGTATCTTCAAAGAAACAAAAGATGCTATTTTCATTTTCAAAGAGATACAAATATTCGCTGCTCAAAACTCAAACAATGAAAAAACAGGTCATCCTAGAATGGGATAATTTCAAAAAAGAAATTGACATTCACATCTTAAGTCCCTACGACAATGTTAGTTCTTATTTGATGCAAACAAAATGTGAACATGTCAATTTCCAAATCATTTCAACCTTTTCATCAACAGAAGCAACAAATGAAATAAAATCATTCTTCCTCATGTCTATTTCAGACAAAATTTGACAAACCATAAGCAGTTCATGCAGGACATACTCACATCATTAACAGCAAACCTGTTAGATAACTACCTATATTACATAAGCACTAAGCAGTGGTATTCCCTGACGTGATATTACCATCATAAACAACACCCACACTCCATACTGACAAGCAGACGTGTTATATGCCGTCAATATTACATAAGCACTAAGCACAAATAGTTACTCGTATATCAATACATATCCTGGCAAGATACATACTATGTACCAATTGTCCATGTTATCTGGTGTGGTATTTAGTGTGACATGCTGATTGTCTTACAGAATGTTCATATTTGTCAGGTTAAAGACGATGTAGCACTCTTTTTTGTCTCTTAATGTTACATATTACTTATACATTGTACATCTATAATTTACCTTTGAGGGTAATCATAACAATGGTTCATATTTTCAGCATTCTGAAAATATAAACTTTACATTTGGCATCAATGCTTTAGACATCAACTATGATGTTGCATTGCAATTCAGCCAATTGTAGGTAATCCAAATTCTCAAGAGCAGATTTTGATTTTCTTTAATTTGACTTTGAAGATACTAAAGATAATGTACGTAGCATAATGTTTACATAACAAGATAAATCAATGTATGTCACAGAGACAATGAATAAAATAAGATAATTCAGTAAAAAGCATGACATCAATGTAAACATCGTGTCAATGTTTTTTCATGTAGTTGTCCGTTTGTTACAAGAACATGATGCATTAGATATTGATACACATCACATGATCAATATCGGGATAATGACATCACCGTAATCATCTTGTCACCGTGACAAGTCTGGGTTTGACTGAAGCTATCAACCAATCGGAGGGTTGACGACAGGGCCTTATTACAAAGTAATTACATACCCCGGTGACACCAGGCATCTGTCAATACTCTGCTACTTTGTAATTAGAACCAGACGACTAATTAGACAGGATTATCACGTCACAGACGACTACCTTGCATTCGTGCCGATGACACTTCTAAATCATCGATCTCATGAAGTATATTTATAGTCCTCAAACACAGTCGTAAGTGCTCATAAATATGTCCTGTTTACTCACCATAGCTATCATTAGATCTAGATGTGTATGGTGCATCCTTAATCCAATAAAGGTTTGTATACATGGAGTTATACATGTGTTTTGTATTGAGACAGCAAGTGTCACAGTGTAGGGTTGCTTCCCTAATCCTATACACAAGTTAGACAATACTTAACGAGAGGCGGGGAATATCAGACCATCTTTTCAGAGTTATATTTATTTCGTAATTATCGAGCATTTGGTAGAGAAACTTTCTTTTCTGAGTTATTTCTGTTTTGTAGTTCTCCGCCTTGAGGAGAGAGTTACACAATTAACATAATGAGGGAAAGATAATCTGGCATTCTGTCTCACAGCAAGCAATCAAAGCCAGGCAAACGGGAAAATTATGATGTAATGTAGTATTATGGGTAATATTCTAAATATATGTATCTGAAATCAAGTTTTACCTGTGTTGTGCATTTTGGAGACAGAGGGGTTTCCAGTGTCTTTGCTTCCGAAATGATATTATCCCATTACCATGGTCATCAGACTAATATTCAGTCTCGGAAATAATAATTCTATAAAATGATTACATTTAAAATAGAAAATAGAGATTATTACCCGAGGAATTGTGTCATATGAGTTTTACGAAACGAGTGTGAATTTTTTTATTACCCGAGCGAGAGCGAGGGTTATCCACAAATTTGCACGAGTTTCGTAAAAGTCATATGACACACTTCCGAGGGTTATAATTTCTTTATTACTGTTTCTATTCCGTTTTACCATCTTAGAAATATCCAAGAAACGGGCCGCTTCCCTTGCGAGGGCCGGCTACAGTGACGTTACGCACAATGACGTTATGACGTCACAGGCGAAAAAATACGGTAACTCGCGCTACAACAATCGTTGCTAGGCAAAAGTGATATGTGCACTAGTGCTCATATTGAAAATATGTCACCACTTATGTTCAACCGTATGGGTAATAAAGATGCCTATGGCATGCCTGCAGATCTAGACTTGCTATTCAAGAGGTTATGTTCAGGACAAAATATTATGAACTGCAGTCTGGTTGTTGGACACGTGTTCTGTATTTTATAGAGTTTTGCAGTGAAGCGGTACTTCTCAGATCCCATAGAGTAGTCGAGATTCAGTGTATCCACTGATAAAGTGTGATGCATGGAATCTGTATATCAGAGATTGGGTGTTGGAATGTATCATTTGTTCCCTCATGTGATATAAGTACCAAGAGACATGGTGAATAACACATGTGTATTTTATTTTTGATGACAAGGACTGGTGCAACTTTATAGTTGCTTCTCGGATTCTGATCCGTAGAATGGTCTACATGTATATGTACGGACGGACATGGTGTTATATACATAAACAGGAGATGAGGAAGCGTATTGTGATTTGACTTCCTGTTTTGGATCAACCATGTCATTGGTAAGCAGATAGCATTTGAGATCATATACAAACCAGAAGTGATCTGGCAGGATAAGGGTTAACTCAAAGGAAACATAAATCTTTGATTAAGCAGGTTTCTTTCTGAAGAAAAGAACTTAATGGGCGATTATTTTACATTGGTATTTCATTATAGATTTTTATACGTTTCAAGCATGAAGTAAATCAACTGTAAAATCCTTGTCTTCTGTACAGAATACATCAACTTCTAGAATGCCTCTTGAAAGTGGTGCTTTCATCTGTCCAACAGTTTCTATACACAAATGGTACATTTTCAAGATTGGATATGGTTACCAAAAATTCAATGTTTACTTTTTAGCATTTTGTTACATAATCAATGTGGAACTATATTTGCTTGTTACAGAAAAAATGAATATGAAAAAAATCATTATTTTATTGAGGGAAAAAAGGGCTATCTTTTATTTTAAAAAACCAAGAATATAGAAGATTTTTTTTTAAATTTTAAATTCATGTAAGATTATTAAATAAATACTAGATTCTTATAAAGAAGAAATGTGACATCAACTAAAATGTAATGATATATGCTTATAGATAAAGAAATAAATACAAATATCAAAGTTTGGATGACAAACAATTAAAATTATGTCAGAAAAATCTGTGCACTGCTTCAGTTCACAATGTTATATATGATTTCAATGTATCCTAAAGAAATCATATTTCATTTCATTCCACAGGTTGAGAAAGAGCTTCAAATTCAATATAATGTACAATGGAAATCAGATGAATTGTACAAAAACTTACAACATACAAATGTCCTGAAGGATTTTTACTGAATATAACTCCAGAAAAAAAAAAGAAATAGACATAGACTATTAAGCTTGGAAATAAACTTTCAGAAAATTAGCAAAAGAATTGTTAATTCCCTTGGGACATATTTCAATTAAACTTTGAAATTTCTTTAGGAAAATGAAATGAATGCAAATCATCATTATGCTAAATTTTAAAGACAATTAGAATGATAAAACAATAAAAAGATTTTGATTCCTAATGGCACATACCTTAGAGGAAGTGAATTAACTTAATTAAAAAATCTTGCCAAATAGAGGTTAACTATGACAATCCTATCTAATATAGATTAATGTAATTATTAAACAATTTGAAACATGATTTAAAGATTGTTAAGTTTTCTTATAATTTCAGCAGAAAATGTACTCTAAGCCAGTGAAATCACTATTCACTATTCCTATACTTTAAACTAATAACAGTGATAGGGTTGCAAGTAAGAAATGGTTTGTCAAGATAATTAGGGAGTCATATTGATAAAATACAAATCTAAAATTGTAATACGGACTTCCATAGGAAGAGAAAACAGGTGCAGGAGACAAGTCAAATTGGTGTGTAATGCAAGGAAATAAAGATCTAATTACAGATATTAAGTAAAGAAACAGACATACAATATTGAATAATGGCAGGGAAATTGACAAACCCTGTTGAATAATCAGAAGGAAATGGTTCCCACTGTTGGCGGCCAGCGGGCGGTATAGACATGTGTTATTGGTCCGCTGGGGAATAACACCGAAATGGACGAGTGATATTGCTCCCAGACATGAGATATAGACATTTAATATACTTCACTGGCCAGTTAGCAGCTGATATGTCAAACGAACACCTGTTTGATACACAAGTGAAATGAACTTCAAATCAAATATTGACCAAAGTGATGACCCTCGCAGAAAGATTGAGTTCATGAACATCTTAACCTTGTAACATTCTAGTGCTCTTACTTCATATTTTGTTCATCTTCTTTTCATTTCTCAAACAAAACACTCAGCCTTTTAATATTTAAGGGCAAAACTGTTTTTAATTGCAAAACACATGATAGATGAAGCTACTCATATATCAGATAATTGTTAAAACAAAAAGACTAACATAATACTGATGGTGTAATTTAATAAATCAATACAAAGACAAGAACTTAAATTGAAGGTTTTAACTTTTTAAAAGTTTAAATGGTACCTTGTGCAAGATAAGTTGTCTTTAAAAATAGAATAAGAGGAAGTACTTATCTTGTGTTCGTGAGACAATTGTTTGTGTCAGAAGAACTGGTAAGAAAGTTTAGATAGTAATCTTCTGTAAACCAGCTTGGACTTCCTTGAAAACTTAGATGAAAGTGATTCTCTCCAGAAACATTTCTTCACTTAAATTTTAAAACAGTGAAGAGTTAACTTGCAAAGCCTATCATCATCAAAATTGCACTAAGGTTCATGTACTTCAAATATATGTCATCAAATTCAAATTTATATCTAATTTGGTATTGAAAAAGAACAGTTTTCAAATAATCATAAAAAATTTTACTTAATCAAGATTTGATTTATAATTTCACAATATATGAAAAGATACTATGTAATTCAAACCTAACAGTTATTAGAAAATACAGACAAGTTTAGATTCTCAATCAACAGAATTTAAGAAAATATAGATGGATTATTCTTTCAAATTAAAATTTTAATTACAATTATAGAGTTTCCAAGACGAGTAAAAATTCTCAAATAATACAGAATAGACCAAAGTTATAGACGGAAAATGACATTTATAAAATGACATGACAATTATATATTTTCTGATACACCATTTATATTTCCCTATTGAAATTATCTGAAAATGTCATGGACTCCAAATTGTTTTAAGAAATGATGTTTGAGAGGAATAATAATCACATAGCTTCATGTAAAACATACAGGGATGTGTACATACTTTCAATATACATCAATTATGTGTATGGATCTGTTAGCAATTACCAAATTGATTCATAATTGACACTCAACATAACTAAATATCTTTCAGAAAGAAATATTGGCAGGTTTCATCAATTTAAGAAGAAATTTCATTTTGGGTCAATAATCCTGTTATTTCTTCATCTGGCGCTTTTCAATATTGGTCGTAACACCACGTGCGATTTCCGCACACAACCAATAATATGTTTATTTACTGATGAAGGTAAACATATGAGCTCACGAACTGCTATAATTGACCCCAGATAATGTTTGATTGACTGCCGTTGACCAACTCAAATACCCGACGACGCACCTTCGTTATCTGTTGACACGGACAGTACGTGTAGAAATAAAGCGTTACGACACAGAACAGAGAAAGCAATATTCAATTGACTCTTAATCGCGATTATGAGACCGAAATTTTATTGAGTCCTTATTTACGCTGTACAAACGGCAACGCTGTAACAATCTGTCGGCTAGATGATTGGTGTCGGGTTTCGACCGCATGTTGGTGATATTGACAAGGAGGAGGGCCAATGGACTGGACGAGGGTTCTTGACCATCACTTGATAGCCTCAGTCAACACACTTGTTTGTTCTTCCAGAGTGGTAAGAAAATAGGGTGAATGATTTACGTTGAGATATGATACATGGCCGTTGATACATAGACGTTGATACATGGCTGCGTATTGATGTAGCAGTTGAACAATGTAAAGAAATTGTCTGGAGAATGATAACTAATTGTCTCTTAGACATCGTTAAGAGACGAGGCAATATTGATAACTGATCAGCTGTCATTGAGAATGTGTCAAGCGATGTCCGACTAGGAAACGTTGCCTCCTGTGGTATTACTTTATTCTCTATCCATATCGGTATTGGAAATTTTTCTTAGGAATTACAATAGAGATCAATTGATATATAGGAGAAGTATTATCCCCCTATGTATTCTTTTGAAAACATTATTGAAATGTTTAACATTGAAAAGTGTACTTATATTGTATATCTTGACCAAAAGAAACAAAGTTGAATTTTCTCTTAGCCATTTACTATGTACTATTTACTACATTGTTATCGTCCCTGCCATGTGCAAAGAAAATATTGAGCTTAAATTGTTTTGGATATTAACCTAGATCATTCTCTATATTAGAATAATAACTGATATCCGACTTGGAAATATATTCTCTTTGCATAGTACATATAGATCATTATCTTATGTATTTATATGTATCAAAAGATATCTCCCTTTTAAATACTTATTGAATATCTTGACCAAAGATATTTAGAAACAAAGTTGAATTTGTGCGATTCTTACCTTTACTCTTTCTCATTTACTATTTACACTTTATTGTTATCATTGTAAAGATATGTTCCCTGCCATGTGCAAAGAAAATATTGAGCTTAGATTGTATTGGATTTTTACCTAATAAATCTCTCATTAATTAGAATATTGATTGATATCTGACTTAGAAATAAAATCTTTTTGCAAAGTACATATGTATCATTATCTGGTGTATTATATCAATTGGTTGATATCTGACTTGGAAATATATCTCTTCTTTGGCATTACAATGATGAATGTAGATAAACAGAAATTTTACTTTGAAATATCCTGTTTTCTATTGTAAACTATGTACATTAAGTTACATTGTTGGAGAATAGCTATAAATAATTGCTGGTTGTCAATCAAAGTCTGTTTAACTATATGCATTAAAGATATCTATATTTTTCAAGCGATTTTAGGTTATATTTTACCATGGGGAGAGCTCGTTTGATGGCAGATGTATCCAAGATATCTGGCTTGTAATGGATGAATTGTATTGTAAAGAATAAAAGAAAGAACGTCCTTTTTTGGATTTTCAACTGCTCTTTGTTTATCAGCTGGAAAACAAGATACTGTTTTTTAGGTATAAGAGAATACAAAAACGTTCAAAACAATTAATTTAAGCAAACTACTTTATGTCAAATCTTATGACGGACTAGCTTGAAGATGGGGTTTTAGTTCTGCCCTGAAATGGTATTCTAAATAACAATTCAATGGAAGTTATAAAAAACAAAACGATTATGGACAGAAGGGTGGAGGGCAGTGACTATATCCCATTATATTACATACAAGTGGGATAGTGAGTGGGTGACTTATTGTTTAAGTTGTTTGAGAGGCATTTTAGAAGTTGGAGATATCAATAAGACAAGGAGTATATGGATTATCAACTTCTTTATTGTAGAATGTAGCTACATTTTGGTATAGATTCTTGGCTGGGCTTGAAAATGGTATAAGAATCTATACCGAAACATCGCTACATTCTACAATAAAGAAGTTGAAAATCCATAAACTCCTTGTCTTCTTGACGTATTGTTTAGCATTGCCTGTCTATATTTCAGCTGCTGTGGCAATTCAGAAGAGAAGTTTGCACCAACTCTCAAGACCCAGCCCTGTGACACAGTGTGCACTCGTCTCCAGCATGCATGAAGGTCAGCATGAGACAGAATGATTGATTAAAGAAGAATGTTGGTGTCCATAGTCTCAGTTCAGTGAGACGGAAGATCGTCTAACTTTTCTATTCAATATTAACGATTTCACTTAATGCTCTTTGGTCACAAACAGTAGAGAACAGAATGGTAAAAGGAAAAACATGTCCAAAACAAAAATTACAATTATTTCTTTTTGAAAACTTTTGTTTCAGTGAGCTGACCTTACCTCTTGGTTTGCGCACCCAAACTCACTGACTGGTGTGTTCACCCACAGATCACAGACAAGGGTTCATCTACACCTGCACTGACTTAGGGTTGTTCAGTTGACCAGAAAACAGGGTTTGTTACTTAAAATATAATGGACTTGTACTAGCTAAACTAACGCACAACATCTGGAGGATCTTAGTGTTGTTTGGGCCAAATGGTTACATGAATTGATTGAAGACAAAAAAATTGTTTCAGTGAGTTGACCTAACTTCTTAGACTTCTGGACTGTCTTAGGGTTGTTCAGTTGACCAGAAAACAGGGTTTGTTTGTTACTTAAAATATAATGGACTTGTACTTGTTAAACCAACGAACATCATCTGGAGAATATTAGTGTTGTTCGGGTGCAATGATTATAAGAATTTGATTGATTTGAGACTAAATTTTGTTTTCATTTCCATATCTGCTTCAATTCAAACAATAAGATGGAGAAGTTGATAATGTTGAGGTGCAATTGAGTAAGGATGTGCGGTATATATCGGTATATTCTGATACAACAACACCACAATATGAATCAGTACACACCTCTGAAAATATCCAATATATCGAAGTTTTAAAATAAACAATGTCAATTTAAAATTGGAGAAAACACAACTAAATAAAACATGTTATTACGGAACACAAATTGTGCAGTTGTGTTGTGAAAATAGCTCAAATATGTATACAGGTCATGAACAGTGATGAAAAATTTCCCTTTCAAATACATCTAACAGCTGAGCAATGATGATTGTTCTTTATGCTCATATTTGAACAATATAGTATGCAAAATTATGGTTTTAAAAGTATCAATATATTGCAGTACATATTGCAATACGCTTTTCTGTATCGTAATATATTGCAATACAGAAATGAGGAATGATACCCATCCTTATAGCTGAGTATAAATATTTATACTGAGTTAGATAGTCACCTTCAAAAAAGGCAAGATTTTTTTTAATTTCTTGGTTGTGCAGTTTCTTAGTTAGTGGTAAATCTGGAGTTGCTGAATGAGGAGTTATTATAAATAAATGGCTACAGTTTAATACAATGTCATGGAGCAGAACTACCGGTAGATAAGACACAGATCAGGAGATGCTAAAAGTCAGACAGGGATTCCATACATTTATGGTTTGTCAGCAAGTTTATCTCTAACACGATAAAGATTAGTTCTTCTGAAACGTAACAGGAACATCCTTCCTTTATAGCAAACTCTTCAGATAAGAAGATATATTTCACTTATCATTAAACTAATAAACCTTCAAAAAGTTTGTGTCTTAATATCTTGAAATAGTTTTGAAATGGATGTAAAGAGAAGTTTTTAAAGCACAAAAATGATAACATGGTGATAGATCATATGCAATGATACCTTGAGGTCGTTGTGCTTCAAAATGATGACTTTTAAATCTGTTCAAGTAAATGTATCATTTACAAACAAGCTTGTTTTACATGATTAAATAGGAAAAAAATTCTGAAGATAAATAGGAGTTGTTTTTTTAACAAGTGTGATATTACTTGTGCTGTAAATAAATATTCCAACTAAAAATCTTATTTGACAACAATCACAAACAAAAACAACTTTTTTCTAAATACATGTCTGGTTTGAGTATTCTGCACATTAAAATGCAATGAAGCAAAAGAATAAGTAATCTTAATCAAAGTTTATGAAAATGTAAAGAGTTAAAAATATTAATGAAATTGTGAAACCAAAGTTTTAGATAACAAAAAGAATCCATTTGAACTTTTAAATGTTAATCAATTGTTTTTGCATGGCCATTGTGTTTCAAACTATCATACATACAACTACCTACACAATCCTCAAGCTCGATCATTTTTATTATTCAAGAAATCTTATATTACAGACTTTGGAAAGTACATATCTTCACATGAAGCAAAGGTTTCAATCCTGTAATCTTATTTCATATCAAAAGATGTTCAACAACAAAGATTCTGTAAAAGTGTATAAAATCTAAACTGTTAAATAACAAAGTAAGATTTCAAAAGGTTCTAAACAAAGCCAACAACTTTGAATTCATTTTTAACTCCATAAGGAGTTTAAAGGAGTTGTAATCACGTTATGAATCTCACATAGCAAAGAATACTATTATCAGAAACACAATCAGACACATAACTTTCCTCTCCTCTTGAAGTGTCCATCAATTTGTTACAAGAAATATTGTAAAGACCTGATGTGAAATCAGACCAAATCAATCATGAAATTACAAGGGAAGATGAAAGGCCAGGTTGGAACAGTGTTAGGACTCCATTCTGCTGATGCACGATGCTAACAGTCCTAATTGAAACACGTAATTAAGCAAACTCATCAAAGGCTGCACGGTGAGTAAATTGTTTGCATGACAGTACACAATCAAGCATTGTTACGTTGTGTCAGAGTGGTGCTCAAACATCTAGTCCAAGTGAGGACGATTTAGAAAACAAATCTCTGATTCAGATGTTACATATTAATCCCTCAAGTTGCCGAAAAGTTCCAAGACCAATTTAGCCCCTGTGGCGGAAACTTCCAGATCTCTGCTCACTGCCGTGCAACACTGGCGGACTATATTTTTATGTGCTAGTGATGACAATTTAGAAACAAATCTCTGATTCATATATTGCATAAAACATGTTAACCCTCAAGTTGCCGAAAAGTCCCAAGACCAATGTAGCCCCTGTGGCGGAAACTTCCAGCACCTCATTTCACAAAGCAACCTTTACTAAGGTTAACCTTAACTCCAATTCTTTAACATTGCACTAAGGCTACCTTAAGGACTTACGATCACCTTAGGGCTTTGTGAAAGGCGGCCCAGTTCTCTGCTCACTACCGAAATAGCACCATGGCCGAATATTTTTTTATGTGCTAGTGATAACGATTTAGAAATCAAATTACTCATTCATATATTGCATAAAACAGGTATAGAAGCAATGTTTGAAGTCAGTGTATGATCTTCAAGTACAAAAGTGATATTATTGTGCAAGATAACAATGAGTCAGGCAAGGTATATTAATTATTATCTCTTCACCATTGTTAACAATATCACTGTTTCTCTGTCATCCTACAAGAATGCATCCCTTGATGCCACCATTACCATTAGCTCTAAACATCCTGTCCTCAGGACTGAGCTCCTCTTTGACTTAGTGTTTTATCATAATCTAGGGTCTGAATGATAACCTATGTACCTAGCCTTGATACACTAACAGATAATATATAGACTTCAAACGTAGCTGGGCGTTGTATATTCCTCCTACCTTTTACCACTACTGGTAGCATACATATCTTGTGTACGTTACATTCACTCACAGATGTGCTGAGATTGTTCAAAGTCAACAGGTGAAATTAAATAAGTATGGTAAGACTAGTAATACCTGTGTACACTTTGTCCGTAACATATTTAATTTGACGACAGGAAATGAATTCACAGGGCATGGTTGCAAATTTTTCTGCATTCATCGAAAAATGGTTGCATGTTTTTGAGATCTCTCAGCCAATCAGAATCGCGGAAAAAAGTGTATAAAAAAACATTTTGAAATTATTAAGATTTGTTGGCTAAAATAATTTCCAAGACCAACAATGATAGTCTTGATGCAAGAGTATGCATGTAAGAGTATGTAGTAAGTCTATGTACGATCTCTGAGTGAACAGCTCTACGTAGGTAGGCAGTATGAGGTATAGAAGTGAGGAAAACCTATTGACAGACACAACTGCGGCTGGTGCCGGTGAGAATACCTCCGAGGAATGCAGTACAAGTGTAGTTAGAACAAACCTACCGTCCCCGTACAGGTAATAGATACTTGCAGGTAAGGAGCAGCATAATGCAGGCTGGAGGGGGAGGGGGGAGAGACTGATAGGTACCATTGTGTCAGTAGTCTTACCTTACCTTCTCTTACATATGTCAGGAATCGGAAGAGGCTAATAGCGATGATCAAGTCACTGGTTGTAACTTGAAACATTATGTTATGCATGATATGGGAGATAGAAATTGTACCCAATGAAGTGTTTCATATGATTTTTATCAAACAAGTGCATCTTTGTGTATATCCCAAGTGAAAAGGATTATACACTACTTTTGTAAAAATCATATGACACAGTTCAGAGGATGATTATTTCTTTATAACCGATTATATTCCAATTAATTCACTTATAAATATTCAGAAAATGGCCTACTTCTTGACTACAGTGACGTCATGAAGAATGGTTTAATGACATAACAGATGTTAACATACTGGCAAGGCAAAAGTGATATTTGCACATGTGTTCATGTTGAAAATATGACACTACTTACTTTCAACTTTATGGATAATAAAATCTTTTTCAACTACACATCTACTGTATGTATCTACAATAAATGGAATTGTAATCAGACATGTTTGATAAAAAATCATTTATAGAAAATGTAATTGATAAATATTAAGTAAAGAGCAATAAAGTTAAAACGTCATCTACAATTAAGCAAAAACATAATTTGTGAACTTTATGTCAAGGCTGCAATTGTTTACTCAAAAACAAACAGAAACTACTTCATCTTTCTAACAAAAACTATGAGTACACAAAACAGCGTAGATATTTCAAGCATCCACTGACTCAAGTAGCAAAGTCCCTTGACACACGCTGGCCCCCTACATCAATAACAACATCTATTGAGACAACGCTTAACGCTCATGTTGGCCAATGAAAGAAAAGACGTGTAAATTTTTTTCCACAGTTCGGCGCTGACGTTCTCTCAATACACAAGCAATGAGGAGGGGAACAGTATCAAGAACTATTTCACATGTGCAGTTTGCGGAGAGGAGGGGAGTGCCGCTGTTAATGTCATCTAGAGGCTTACATGTGGGGTCAGAATTCAGGGACGGTTCTTACCTTTCCTTGACGAAGTGCCATGGACGTTAAATTGACTTGGTACATGAAAAGAAACTCAGTGATTCTGTGTGACCTTGAAATAATGTTAGTATAAAAGACTTTCAGGAACAATGGAATTGTTACATGTATCATTTCAATATATTGTCATATATGATATAACAGTACAATATATTGAAATAAAAAAATTGCTTGAAAAAATAGTGAAATGTAGTTTTGTTAGAATATCATACTATTTATATAAATCATTTTAAAATATCAAACAATATATTTCATTTGTGAATAGAAATTAGAAATCACATGTTTAACATGCAAATTAAAATAAAACAATGTTCTCATATGTATATATATATATGTCATAAAAAAGCAAATGTTATTTCTATTCACAAGTGATGTTGATAGATGTGCTAAATTTAACTTGTTTACCAGTGGTGACTGATTCGACTGGGACATGTATCTAGACATGTAGTGGATGTTGTTGTTTACATCGCAAAAACAGTTGATAATAACATGTTGATGACAAAAATCATAACTATTGATTATATAATTATAAGCAAAATCTAAATTATTCATAACTATTACATAATTTGATTGAAATTTGATAGAAATTTCTTATTAACCGATGAAATGTATGTTGATTACTAAATTTATCAAATACCACTCATCACTGAAATAAGTTCTTGTAGTTACATAATAAAAACATTTCTTGTTCATAAAATTACTAAAAAGATTCATAAGATTATAAGATGAAAACCTTTAAAAACTTCTAGCAGTATAAATCCTTAACACTCAGAAACCAACACGCCCCCATCAGTAGTATCTCGTCCCCATCAGTAGTATCTCGTTCTCTAATTTCCCTCGACTGATAAGATACAGTTATCAATCTGATCTACACGACTAGCCACACCGAGACACAGAGTCTCGCACCACGACCCATGTACGTCCAGCGATGGACACGGTCCCTAGAGCCCTATCTCATTTAGCTTGACCGCTGGGCAGTTGTGGTCAGGATGTCTGCCAGTGGACACTTTGAGTTGCGTCCACTTTTTGGGGAGTGATTCAGGCGGTTGTTGTTGGAAACTCAATCTCTTAACTATAATATACTTTAAGGCAATCGTTTACAGTTTTTTATTACAAACCTGCAGCAAAGGATGCCCTTATCAATGGGAAACTATTTTCTGGTGTACAAAGATATTCAATTGAGCACCCTAAACAATTTCTGATATACCGTAGAAACAGTGTTGGATGACTCAATATCTGAATTCTTAAATGTACATGTTATTCCTGATCATCGACTCAAGATACTTGATTAATCAAGAGCATTTAAACAATTTACATTGTATTTGGAAACATACTGAATATTGACCGAGTTAGAAGTTAGAAAATGATTCGTGAATATAATGTGGGGTTAACAAAACTATACCGAAATGATGCTATTGTCAAAAAAAGAAGTTGTTTATCCAAAGAATAACTCTTGTCTTTCTTATTGATTTTACATAGTAAACATCAGCAAAATTACACAACCATTATAATCCTTTCTGTTGTGATTCATGACCTGAGAAAAGAATATCTGGAAGTTTAAACATTAATTTGAAGTTTATAAAAACATCACAATTTAAACTGAGCACAAGAATTGATATTGAACATATGGGTTAGTGCATTGAAAGAAGTTGAAAAACAAGAATTATTCAAGGTCAAATAAGTATTTAAAACTTTATCACCTTACATATATAAATACAAGTGACAAATACACACAATTAAGATTAGAGCAAATACAAATGAGCTCGCAACTCATGACCTTGCACAAAATACTGAACTAAAATAACTACATGCCAACTATTTCAGATTGACAGCACTAGAAAGCTTTGCTTCACCAACAATCCCAGCGATCAAGATAGAAAAGTCATTTTATAAACAACCCAAACAACGTCATTCACATCTAATAATATAATGAAAAGCCTGCAGGCAAACTTTACAGCTTACATCACATTATTCTAATTCAGGTGCTAACCTATATCACAATATCAAGTCTCCAACAACACCAAAACGGGGCGTGGTCGGTGACAATGAGATATATTTCTTCTTTTAAACCAAACATCAGAAATAGTTGCAATGGTCTCACGCGACAGTCTCATCTTGTGGACATCAACTCAACTCATCAAAGAGGTGTGGCCGTTAGTGCTATTTAAAAATCAGACAAAATTTGTCTTAATTGATCCTCCCTGGCTGCTACCAGGTAAAGCACCGCCATCAAATACGGCGAACATTAATCGTTTGAATAGATGTAAATTGCCGGGCGCTATGCACCAGCTAATGCCATCAACAATAGCTTATAAAGACGATACAAGCAGAACGCTCTTAGCAGCCGGATGTCCCATAATGCCTCACCACAAACAGCAATCTGGTATCCATTAGGGGAGGTTAAATACAGCCTCTATCAAAGAGATCCCAGATTGTTTGTCCCTTTGCTAAAATCATCTTCATTAGCGACAAAAAAAGGAACTATCTGAAGATATAAATCATCATAATACGTACATTTACATAAAACAGGGAAAATTATTGTTTCATTTTATGGTCACTTCCGAGGCTTAAGTATGGGTTTGATGTTGTTGTACACGCAATTCTTCTGTTTATCTCTTTATAATTCTCTAATTACATGCAGAATTCTTTGCATCTAGTGACTAGGAAATGCTTCTTGCTGCAGGAAATGTATTTCCTTCCATGTCCATTCGTAATGAAATGGACATCCATTTGTCAGTAATAAGAATTCATGAATGTTGTTGTATTCAAACCATTGTACTGATTATGCAAGTGAGCAGACTCAGCTTGTGAATACATCAGACCTTTCCCATCAAGGATAAACTTTCAAGAATATTTCCCCATTGACTATGTCACATATTTGCCACATTCATACACTGATTGAAGTTGACAGTGTTTTGTATGAGCTTCTTCTCCAAAATCATTATTTACAATTTTGAAAAACAATTATTCGAAATTATTTATGTTTGGTATATCATTCATTGAAATCAAACCATAGAATGATGAATGACAATTCATGAGTATAATGGTATGATCATACTTAATTATCATTAATGTAAATACCATTTTTTTAATTAACTGATTTGTTCTTTCTTAAAGGTATTAACGATAATTAGCATTGATAGTACCAGAAATGTGTGGGTATTCCTCTTGACTAACTAGGAAAATAGTATTCATGTGTAATAATAGGAATGAAAATGAAGTATTTATTATCATCAACCATTTATCTTAGTTATCAACAAAATGGTAATGATGTGAAGAGATTAATAAACTTGATTAATCAATGAATGTCTCAAATTGTCAAATAACATATATCATATGCTATGAATTAGACATTGATTGGTTAACAAGAAAAAAAACAGAGTTAATATCACCATTATCTTAAACCAGTAATTTAAGATATTGATATTTCTTACAGATGCACTTCCATAATTGACCCAAAATTCCATGTGATTTCATAAATAGACATTATTAACAAAAGACATTTGAAAATTATCAATATTAAGTTTATAAGAGGATAAATCCTGTACAAGTGCATGTTTGATACAAAAATCAAAACTCTCAGACATCCTGGAACCGAGGGTTTTAGTCAGAATTCAAAATAAACTTTCCATAATTCTTTCAATTAGCAGAATACAAAAGTTTTCTTGAACCTGCTTTCAAAAAATCCTTTTAAAGACAATCTGTCAAACTTCAAGAGAGAGAAAGTTTTCAGCAATATATTGATTGTTTTCTGCAAAAAACACAGCTTATTTCCGAATACACAATATTCCTTTATTCATATTGAAGCTTTTTTCCCCTGAGGACATTTATTTCTTTTTTACCAAGATAGA
This sequence comes from Steromphala cineraria, assembly GCA_916613615.1. Taxonomy (NCBI): domain Eukaryota; kingdom Metazoa; phylum Mollusca; class Gastropoda; order Trochida; family Trochidae; genus Steromphala; species Steromphala cineraria. The sequence goes on from OU744722.1 coordinate 85,188,665, forward strand.
TAACATTTGATCCATGTTAATACAGCAGAGCAATTTTTGTTTCTTTGCGACATATTCTACTAGCCTTGAATTTCTTTGAAGTACATGCAACATGCTTAACATCTACTATAGGTTATTTTGTGAAACTAGGCTCAAAGTAAACTTTTTGATAGGCTTTGCTTTATCAGACTGAAACTGTCTCGATTTTGTAGGCATTGAGATATTTGATATTCGAAATTGTCAATATGACTAGTCAAATGATAAATTTGATAAGTCATGATAAATTTGAAAATGTACTGATATACTTGAAAAAAGACAACTCCAATAAAGTCTGTCTGTGTGTCTCAGTGTCAAACAAGTAATTGACATTGTGACCGGAGTTCAGCATTTGAAACATGGACATACAATTCAAATATGAGTCTATTTTTTTTTCTTAAAAGCAAAGGAGAAAAGTATATGATTTTGGAAGTATACAGTATAACATGAATCAAAGGTGCGTTCAAATTCAAAGTTAAGTGTTCATTCTATTGTCCAAACATTCAAACAAAAACAAAAATTGTGATATATCATTTTCACATAGCTACATTGGAATGTGGTAATGTTGAAAATGTGTTTTAAACCCTTTGTAGCTAATGATGGCAGTGCTAAATGAGGCATAAACTAATTATCCTTATCAAGTTGCAACAGTTTATAAGATCAAGGTATTCAAATTGTCACTTACTGAAATTATAGTCTGATGAAAATTGCATTCAATTAATGACCAGAGCACTTAACATTTAGCAAATGACATTTTTCAGGCATACCAATTAAACCTCCACCATATAAGAGCTCCATTTCATGGCTTGAATTGTCATAATAGAAGGTTACATACAAATATCGTTATTAATGTTTCCATAATTTCCTGTGACATTTCCTGGTGGAAGACAACTGGAGTCGGTGACGATATTGGATAAATTGCTTTTGTTTTCATCAGATGAAGACCTTACCATCATGGGTCAAAGTTCATGATAACTGAATCGAACATAATGAGATCAAGTCATCTTGAACGTACATTCATAACAGAAAGGTGTTCGTGAAATAATAGAATTAACTTTATTTGAGGCACTTCAATCAAATCATCCGCTGATAACTTGATAGGAAGATGATAATAAGGCTGCTGTGTTGATCAGTTGTAAACCATTAAAGAGCTACTATGTCAGTTGACAGGGTCACATATACGACAAACTTTACCAATATATAATGTCATTTGATTGAGAAGTACCGCCTTATAAATATCATTTTAAAAGGTACTGGTAATCAATATTGTATTGTTAATTTACGTTTATGATCAAAAACTGATCAATGGCGCACGTCAAACAGTCAAACTTTATTTTGAAATTAACTTATCTAAAGCAATCCAAATAACAGTTACAAGTTGATAATGTTTGATAGATTATAACATTAGTGTTCATGTATAAACAACGTGAATTTTGTTTCTATGTATGTATGACTGTTTCAAGATTTTCATTGAAAACATTTTTTTGACATATAATGCCCATTTGGAGAATGAATAATTAAGAATGTATGAGATATTTTGTAACTATGTCATGAATTATGACATTTACATTCATATCAAAGCTAACCAATTTGTATTGAAGATCACGGCTGGGCTCTTTAAGAGTGGTCAATTTACAGGAACCACAAAGAAGTAAATGATGACACTTGCTTGACATTTTAAGATTGCCCATAATGTTCTTTATAAAGGTTATCTTGCATTGTACTTGCATTGAAAGTTCAGATATAAATTCAAAGACTAGTGATAAAAATAAAGTATTGCTTAAAGTATTGCTAGATTATCCTTGAATATACTTTCACTGAAATGATCAAGATAAATTCAGTGTTGAGGACTTTTTATGCAAATAAAATTTGGCTAAACACCTTATCAAAAACACCTTTCTCTGAATGAATGAAATCAATTGTCTTCTTACAATGGTTGCCATATCTAAAATAGATAGAATATTCATTGGAATAAGTGTATGCATAACAAAACCCTTCAAAGGGAATGGTGGAACAATTGATAAAGCATGTTCTAAAATACAAAAAGGCTCCTAGATGTCCCTAAAAACTTTTAGTCTTTATGATATCATATTATACTTATTTCTTTTCTATAATCTATTTCATTTTAACTCATGTATTTATGAAAGCAAATCAGGAACTAAACATTGCATCATTGTTTTAGCATATTCTGGTAGTATAAAAGCGGGGCAATAACCAATTCCTTTCAAACATTGTAAATGTTAAGAAATTGATGTTTTAGTAAGGATGAAATGCTGATGCAAAAACACAAACCAGGATGGGTGGAGAACGTTCTGAACATGCACCAGTGATAAGGGAACCCACTATCGTTGTATAATTCTCATTATGACCATTCAGAATAGCAGGATGCGCCGATATTGAACATGTTCTATCTCTATAGATACAATAACAATTGCAATAAAATTTCAGAATAGAAGGATCCGACGATATCGAACATGTTCTATCTCTGTAGACACAAGAACAATTACCATACCAGTTCAGAATAGAAGGATGCGCCGATATTAGATATATCTTATCTGTGAAAATAAAAGAATTATTGCAATATCAGCTAGTTCCAAATAGGAAGGGGTGGATCATTTAATAAGCATGTACCTGTGACATCTAAGATAGGTGTGTAGGTTTTGTAATTTTGTAAGATTTGTAAGATTGTAAGATTGATCAATTCTGTAACCATGTTCTTGTGAGCTATCTGAAAGTGATGTACCTGATAGCTGTGTGTAGTTTACTTGGGCAATCCATGAGGATTGAAAACTACTAAATACAAATTCTAGTAACAATAAAGGTGGACAGTGTATTGAGCATGTGCCTGTTAGCTTAGTACCTGTAGTTTACCTGTTCTGTATGTTTGGGCGAGGTGAGTCTGCTCAGTGTTAAGTCCTCTGTGATTTCATTAAGATAAAACAAGAATTGGAATTGTTTGTATA